>CM038682.1:693537196-695937196 GCA_021605205.1 Aegilops longissima
TTGATGTGTACCTTACTAATTCTCGTAGTAGCACCTGGGTATTTGATATTGGTTCTGTTGCTAATATTTGCAACTCGAAACAGGGACTACGGATTAAGCGAAGATTGGCCAAGGACGAGGTGACGATGCCCGTGGGAAATGGTTCCAAAGTCGATGTGATCGCGGTCGGCACGCTACCTCTACATCTACCATCGGGATTAGTTTTAGACCTAAATAATTGTTATTTGGTGCCAGCGTTGAGCATGAACATTATATCTGGATCTTGTTTGATGCAAGACGGTTATTCATTTAAATCAGAGAATAATGGTTCTTCTATTTATATGAGTAATATCTTTTATGGTCATGCACCCTTGAAGAGTGGTCTATTTTTATTGAATCTCGATAGTAGTGATACACATATTCATAATGTTGACGCCAAAAGATGCAGAGTTGATAATTATAGTGCAACTTATTTATGGCACTGCCGTTTAGGTCATATCGGTGTAAAGCGCATGAAGAAACTCCATACTGATGGACTTCTGGAATCACTTGATTATGAATCACTTGGTACTTGCGAGCCGTGCCTCATGGGCAAGATGACTAAAACACCATTCTCGGAACTATGGAGCGAGCAACTGATTTGTTGGAAATCATACATCTTGATGTATGTGGTCCAATGAATATTGAGGCTCGCGGTGGGTATCGTTATTTTCTCACCTTCACAGATGATTTGAGCAGATATGGGTATATCTACTTGATGGAACACAAGTCTGAAACATTTGAAAAGTTCAAAGAATTTCAGAGTGAAGTGGAAAATCATCATAACAAGAAAATAAAATTTCTACGATCTGATCATGGAGGAGAATATTTGAAACAATGCGGAATAGTTTCGCAACTCACGCCACCCGAAACACCACAACGAAATGGTGTGTCCGAACGTCGTAATCGTACTTTACTAGATATGGTGCGGTCTATGATGTCTCTTACTGATTTACCGCTACCGTTTTGGGTTATGCTTTAGAGACGGCCGCATTCACGTTAAATAGGGCACCATCAAAATCCGTTGAGACGACGCCTTATGAACTATGGTTTGGCAAGAACCAAAGTTGTAGTTTCTTAAAGTTTGGGGCTGCGATGCTTATGTAAAGAAACTTCAACCAGATAAGCTCGAACCCAAATCGAAGAAATGTGTCTTCATAGGATACCCAAAAAAGACTATTGGGTACACCTTCTATCATAGATCTGAGGGGAAGATTTTTGTTGCTAAATTCAGATCCTTTCTAGAGAAGGAGTTTCTCTCGAAAGAAGTGAGTGGGAGGAAAGTAGAACTTGATGAGGTAACTTGTACCTGCTCCCTTATTGGAAGTAGTTCATCACCAGAACTGGTTCCTGTGACAACTACACCAATCAGTGAGGAAGCTAATGATATTGATCATGAAACTTCAGATCAAGTTACTACCGAACCTCGTGGGTCTACGAGTAAGATCCGCACTGAGTGGTACGGTAATCATATTTTGGAAGTCATGTTACTTGACCATGGCGAACCTACGAACTATGAGGAAGTGATGATGAGCCCAGATTCCATAAAATGGCTTGAAGCCATGAAATCTGAGATGGGATCAATGTATGAGAACAAAGTATGGACTTTGGTTGACTTTCCCGATGATCGGCAAGCCATAGAAAATAAATGGATCTTCAAGAAGAAGACTGACGCTGATGGTAATGTAACTGTCTACAAAGCTCAACTTGTTGCGAAAGGTTTTCGACAAGTTCAAGGGGTTGACTACGATGAGACTTTCTCACCAGTAGCGATGCTAAAGTCTGTCCGAATTATGTTAGCAATTGCCGCATTTTACGATTATGAAATTTGGCAAATGGATGTCAAAACTGCATTCCTGAATGGATTTCTGGAAGAAGAGTTGTATATGATGCAACCGGAAGGTTTTGTCGATCCAAAAGGTGCTAACAAAGTGTGCAAGCTCCAGCGATCCATTTATGGGCTGGTGCAAGCATCTCGGAGTTGGAATAAACGTTTTGATAGTGTGATCAAAGCATATGGTTTTATACAGACTTTTGGAGAAGCCTGTATTTACAAGAAAGTGAGTGGGAGCTCTGTAGCATTTCTGATATTGTATGTAGATGACATATTGTTAATTGGAAATGATATATAATTTCTGGATAGCATAAAGGGATACTTGAATAAAAGTTTTTCAATGAAAGACCTCGGTGAAGCTGCTTACATATTGGGCATCAAGATCTATAGAGATAGATCAAGACGCTTAATTGGACTTTCACAAAGCACATACCTTGATAAAGTTTTGAAAAAGTTCAAAATGGATCGAGCACGAAAGGATTCTTGCCAGTATTACAAGGTGTGAAGTTGAGTCGACTCAATGCCCGACCACAACAGAAGATAGAGAGAAATGAAAGATGTTCCTATGCTTCAGCCATAGGCTCTATCATGTATGCAATGTTGTGTACCAGACCTGACGTGTGCTTAGCAATAAGCTTGGCAGGTAGGTACCAAAGTAATCCAGGAGTGGATCACTGGACAGCGGTCAAGAATATCCTGAAATACCCGAAAAGGACTAAGGATATGTTTCTCGTTTATGGAGGTGACAAAGAGCTAGTCGTAAATGGTTACATCGATGCAAGCTTTGACACTGATCCGGACGTTTCTAAATCGCAAACCGGATACGTGTTTTTATTAAACAGTGGAGCTGTAAGTTGGTGCAGTTCTAAACAAAGCGTCGTGGCGGGATCTACATGTGAAGCGGAGTACATAGCTGCTTCGGAAGCAGCAAATGAAGGAGTCTGGATGAAAGAGTTCATTTCCGATCTAGGTGTCATACCTAGTGCATCGGGACCAATGAAGATCTTCTGTGACAATACTGGTGCAATTGCCTTGGCAAAGGAATCCAGATTTCACAAGAGGACCAAGAACATCAAGAGACGCTTCAATTCCATCCGGGACCAAGTCCAGGTGGGAGACATAGAGATTTGCAAGATACATACGAATCTGAATGTTGCATACCCATTGACTAAGCCTCTTCCACGAGCAAAACATGATCATCACCAAGACTCCATGGGTGCTAGAATCATTAATGTGTAAACTAGATTATTGACTCTAGTGCAAGTGGGAGACTGAAGGAAATATGCCCTAGAGGCAATAATAAAGTTATTATTTATTTCCTCATATCATGATAAATGTTTATTATTCATGCTATAATTGTATTAACCGGAAACATAATACATGTGTGAATGTATAGACAAACTTAATGTCACTAGTATGCCTCTACTTGACTAGCTCATTAATCAAAGATGGTTATGTTTCCTAACCATAGACATGTGTTGTCATTTGATTAACGGGATCACATCATTAGGAGAATGATGTGATTGACTTGACCCATTCCATTAGCTTAGCACTTGATCGTTTAGTATGTTGCTATTGCTTTCTTCATGATTTATACATGTTCCTATGACTATGAGATTATGCAACTCCCGTTTACCGGAGGAACACTTTGTGTGCTACCAAACTTCACAATGTAACTGGGTGATTATAAAGGAGCTCTACAGGTGTCTCCGAAGGTACATGTTGGGTTGGCGTATTTCGAGATTAGGATTTGTCACTCCGATTGTCGGAGAGGTATCTCTCGGCCCTCTCGGTAATGCACATCACTATAAGCCTTGCAAGCAATGTAGCTAATGAGTTAGTTACGGAATGATGCATTACATAACGAGTAAAGAGACTTGCCGGTAACGAGATTGAACTAGGTATTGAGATATCGACGATCGAATCTCGGGCAAGTAACATACCGATGACAAAGGGAACAACGTATGTTGTTATGCGGTTTG
Organism: Aegilops longissima; assembly: GCA_021605205.1. Taxonomy (NCBI): domain Eukaryota; kingdom Viridiplantae; phylum Streptophyta; class Magnoliopsida; order Poales; family Poaceae; genus Aegilops; species Aegilops longissima. Next base: position 693,541,031 of record CM038682.1, read on the forward strand.
ACCGATAAAGATCTTCGTAGAATATGTAGGAGCCAGTATGGGCATCCAGGTCCCGCTATTGGTTATTGACCGGAAACGTGTCTTGGTCATGTCTACATAGTTCTCGAACCCGTAGGGTCTGCACGCTTAACGTTTCGTTGACGATATAGTATTATATGAGTTATGTATGTTGGTAACCGAATGTTGTTCGAGTCCTGGATGAGATCATGGACATGACGAGGAACTCCGAATGGTCGGAGATAAAGTTTGATATATGGGATAATAGTGTTCGATCTCGAAGGGTTCCGAATTCACGGAAGGGTTCGGATGTTTCCGAAATGTTTGGGTACAAGAACACGTTATTTGGGCCAAAGGGAAAGCCCACAAGGTTTTGGAAAGCGCAAAGGAAGTTTTATGAGTCCGAGGCGACGCCAGGTCCTGGCGTCTGGGTCCGCACGCCGGAACCCTGGTGTCCGCCCTGAGTCCGAGAAGGACTCTTGCCTTTCGGGTGAAACCGACTTTGTGGTGGCTTGTACTCCAAGTTTCGACCCCAAGGCTCAACATATAAATAGAGGGGTAGGGCTAGCACCAAAGACACATCAAGAAACACCAAGCCGTGTGCCGGCAATCCCGTCCCCTCTAGTTTATCCTCTGTTATAGTTCCCGTAGTGCTTAGGCGAAGCCCTGCGGAGATTATTCTTCACCAACACCGTCACCACGCCGTCGTGCTGCCGGAACTCATCTACTACTTCGCCCGTCTTGCTGGATCGAGAAGGCGAGGACGTCATCGAGCTGAACGTGTGCAGAACTCGGAGGTGCCGTGCGTTCGGTACTTGGGATCGGTCGGATTGTGAAGACGTACGACTACATCAACCGCGTTGTTAAATGCTTCCGCTTAGCGATCTTCAAGGGTATGAAGATACACTCCCCCTCTCGTTGTTATGCATCACCATGATCTTGCGTGTGCGTAGGAATTTTTTTGAAATTATTACGTTCCCCAACAGTGGTATCAAAGCCTGGTTTTATGCGTAGATGTCATATGCACGAGTAGAACACAAGTGAGTTGTGGGAGATATATGTCATACTGCTTACCAGCATGTCATACTTTGGTTCAGCGGCATTGTGAGATGAAGCGGCCCGGACCGACATTACGCGTACGCTTACGCGAGACTGGTTTCACTGTTGCGAGCACTCGTTGCTTAAAGGTGACCGGCAGGTGTCTGTCTCTCTCACTTTAGTTGAACCGAGTGTGGCTACGCCCGGTCCTTGCGAAGGTTAAAACAGCACCAACTTGACAAACTATCGTTGTGGTTTTGGTGCGTAGGTAAGAACGGTTCTTGCTCAGCCCGTAGCAGCCACGTAAAATTTGCAACAACAAAGTAGAGGACGTCTAACTAGTTTTTGCAGGGCATGTTGTGATGTGATATGGTCAAGACGTGATGCCATATTTTATTGTATGAGATGATCATGTTTTGTAACCGAGTTATCGGCAACTGGCAGGAGCCATATGGTTGTCGCTTTATTGTATGCAATGCAATCGCTACTGTAATGCTTTACTTTATCACTAAGCGGTAGCGATAGTCGAGAAGCATAAGATTGGCGGCGACAATGATGCTACGATGGAAATCAAGGAGTCGCGCGGTGACGATGGTGATCACGACGGTGCTTGGAGATGGAGATCACAAGCACAAGATGATGATGGCCATATCATATCACTTATATTGATTGCATGTGATGTTTATCCCTTATGCATCTTATCTTGCTTTGATTGACGGTAGCATTTTAAGATGATCTCTCACTAAATTATCAAGAAGTGTTCTCCCTGAGTATGCACCGTTGCAAAAGTTCTTCGTGCTGAGACACCACATGATGATCGAGTGTGATAGGCTCTACGTTCAAATACAACGGGTGCAAAACAGTTGCACACGCTGAATACTCAGGTTAAACATGATGAGCCTAGCATATACAGATATGGCCTCGGAACACGGAGACCGAAAGGTCGAACGTGAATCATATAGTAGATATGATCAACATAGTGATGTTCACCATTGAAACTACTCCATCTCACTTGATGATCGGACATGGTTTAGTTGATTTGGATCACGTGATCACTTAGAATACTAGAGATATGTCTATCTAAGTGGGAGTTCTTAAGTAATATGATTAATTGAACTTAAATTTATCATGAATTTAGTACCTGATAGTATTTTGCTTATCTATGTTTGTTGTAGATAGATGGCTCGTGCTGTTGTTCCATCGAATTTTAATGCGTTCCTTGAGAAAGCTAAGTTGAAAGGTGATGGTAGCAACTACACGGACTGGGTCCGTAACTTGAGGATTATCCTCATTTCTGCAAGAAGAATTACGTCCTGGAAGCACCGCTGGGTGCCAGGCCTGCTGTAGATGTAACTGACGACGTTAAGAACGTCTGGCAGAGCAAAGCTGATGACTACTCGATAGTTCAGAACCGGGTCTTCAATGACGTTTTGAACGTCATGGAGCATATGAGATGTTCCAGGAGTTGAAGTTAATATTTCAAGCAAATGCCCGGATTGAGAGATATGAAGTCTCCAATAAGTTCTATAGCTGTAAGATGGAGGAGAATAGTTACATCGGGAACATATACTCAAAATGTGCGGGTATAATAATCACTTGATTCAACTGGGAGTTAATCTTCACGATGATAGTGTCATTGATGAATTCTTCATCACGCCACCAAGCTACAAGAGCTTCATGATGAACTATAATATGCAAGGGATGGACAAGACTATTCCCGAGCTCTTCGCAATGCTAAAGGCTGCGGAGGTAGAAATCAAGAAGGAGCATCAAGTGTTGATGGTCAATAAGACCACCAGTTTCAAGAAAAGGGCAAAGGGAAGAAGAAGGAACTTCAAGAAGAACAGCAAACAAGTTGCTGCTCAAGAGAAGAAACCCAAGTCCGGACCTAAGCTTGAGACTGAGTGCTTCTACTTAAAGCAGACCGACACCGGAAGCGGAACTGCCCCAAGTATTTGGCGGATAAGAAGGATGGCAAAGTGAACAAAGGTATATGTGATATACATGTTATTGATGTGTACCTTACTAATTCTCGTAGTAGCACCTGGGTATTTGATATTGGTTCTGTTGCTAATATTTGCAACTCAAAGCAGGGACTACGGATTAGCGAAGATTGGCTAAGGACGAGGTGACGATGCCCGTGGGAAATGGTTCCAAAGTCGATGTGATCGCGGTCAGCACGCTACCTCTACATCTACCATCGGGATTAGTTTTAGACCTAAATAATTGTTATTTGGTGCCAGCTTTGAGCATGAACATTATATTTGGATCTTGTTTGATGCAAGACGGTTATTCATTTAAATCAGAGAATAATGGTTGTTCTATTTATATGAGTAATATCTTTTATGGTCATGCACCCTTGAAGAGTGGTCTATTTTTATTGAATCTCGATAGTAGTGATACACATATTCATAATGTTGACGCCAAAAATGCAGAGTTGATAATGATAGTGCAACTTATTTATGGCACTGCCGTTTAGGTCATATCGGTGTAAAGCGCATGAAGAAACTCCATACTGATGGACTTCTGGAATCACTTGATTATGAATCACTTGGTACTTGCGAACCGTGCCTCATGGGCAAGATGACTAAAACACCATTCTCCGGAACTATGGAGCGAGCAACTGATTTGTTGGAAATCATACATACTGATGTATGTGGTCCAATGAATATTGAGGCTCACGGTGGGTATCGTTATTTTCTCACCTTCACAGATGATTTGAGCAGATATGGGTATATCTACTTGATGGAACACAAGTCTGAAACATTTGAAAAGTTCAAAGAATTTCAGAGTGAAGTGGAAAATCATCGTAACAAGAAAATAAAATTTCTACGATCTGATCGTGGAGGAGAATATTTGAGTTACGAGTTTGGTTTACATTTGAAACAATGCGGAATAGTTTCAAGAACTAACGCCACCCGAACACCACAACGAAATGGTGTGTCCGAGCGTCGTGTCGTACTTTACTAGATATGGTGCGGTCTATGATGTCTCTTACTGATTTACCGCTATCGTTTTGGGTTATGCTTTAGAGACGGCCGCATTCACGTTAAATAGGGCACCATCAAAATCCGTTGAGACGACGCCTTATGAACTATGGTTTGGCAAGAACCAAAGTTGTAGTTTCTTAAAGTTTGGGGCTGCGATGCTTATGTAAAGAAACTTCAACCAGATAAGCTCGAACCCAAATCGAAGAAATGTGTCTTCATAGGATACCCAAAAGAGACTATTGGGTACACCTTCTATCACAGATCTGAGGGGAAGATTTTTGTTGCTAAATTCAGATCCTTTCTAGAGAAGGAGTTTCTCTCGAAAGAAGTGAGTGGGAGGAAAGTAGAACTTGATGAGGTAACTGTACCTGCTCCCTTATTGGAAAGTAGTTCATCACAAGAACTGGTTCCTGTGACAACTACACCAATCAGTGAGGAAGCTAATGATATTGATCATGAAACTTCAGATCAAGTTACTACCGAACCTCGTGGGTCTACGAGTAAGATCCGCACTGAGTGGTACGGTAATCATATTTTGGAAGTCATGTTACTTGACCATGGCGAACCTACGAACTATGAGGAAGTGATGATGAGCCCAGATTCGCAAAATGGCTTGAAGCCATGAAATCTGAGATGGGATCAATGTATGAGAACAAAGTATGGACTTTGGTTGACTTTCCGATGATCGGCAAGCCATAGAAAATAAATGGATCTTCAAGAAGAAGACCGACGCTGATGGTAATGTAACTGTCTACAAAGCTCGACTTGTTGTGAAAGGTTTTCGACAAGTTCAAGGGTTGACTACGATGAGACTTTCTCACCAGAGCGATGCTAAAGTCTGTCCGAATTATGTTAGCAATTGCCGCATTTTACGATTATGAAATTTGGCAAATGGATGTCAAAACTGCATTCTGAATGGATTTACGGAAGAAGAGTTGTATATGATGCAACGGAAGGTTTTGTCGATCCAAAAGGTGCTAACAAAGTGTGCAAGCTCCAGCGATCCATTTATGGACTGGTGCAAGCATCTCGGAGTTGGAATAAACGTTTTGATAGTGTGATCAAAGCATATGGTTTTATATGACTTTTGGAGAAGCTCAGTATTTACAAGAAAGTGAGTGGGAGCTCAGTAGCATTTCGATATTATATGTAGATGACATATTGTTAATTGGAAATGATATAGAATTTCTGGATAGCATAAAGGGATACTTGAATAAAAGTTTTTCAATGAAAGACCTCGGTGAAGCTGCTTACATATTGGGCATCAAGATCTATAGAGATAGATCAAGGCGCTTAATTGGACTTTCACAAAGCACATACCTTGATAAAGTTTTGAAAAAGTTCAAAATGGATCGAGCAAAGAAAGGATTCTTGCTCAGTATTACAAGGTGTGAAGTTGAGTCGACTCAATGCCCACCACGACGAAGATAGAGAGAAATGAAAGATGTTCCTATGCTTCAGCCATAGGCTCTATCATGTATGCAATGTTGTGTACCAGACCTAACGTATGCTTAGCAATAAGCTTGGCAGGTAGGTACCAAAGTAATCCAGGAGTGGATCACTGGACAGCGGTCAAGAATATCCTGAAATACCTGAAAAGGACTAAGGATATGTTTCTCGTTTATGGAGGTGACAAAGAGCTAGTCGTAAATGGTTACATCGATGCAAGATTTGACACTGATCCGGACGATTCTAAATCGCAAACCGGATACGTGTTTTTATTAAATAGTGGAGCTGTAAGTTGGTGCAGTTCTAAACAAAGCGTCGTGGCGGGATCTACATGTGAAGCGGAGTACATAGCTACTTCGGAAGCAGCAAATGAAGGAGTCTGGATGAAAGAGTTCATTTCCGATCTAGGTGTCATACCTAGTGCATCGGGACCAATGAAGATCTTCTGTGACAATACTGGTGCAATTGCCTTGGCAAAGGAATCCAGATTTCACAAGAGGACCAAGAACATCAAGAGACGCTTCAATTCCATCCGGGACCAAGTCCAGGTGGGAGACATAGAGATTTGCAAGATACATACGAATCTGAATGTTGCATACCCATTGACTAAGCCTCTTCCACGAGCAAAACATGATCATCACCAAGACTCCATGGGTGCTAGAATCATTAATGTGTAAACTAGATTATTGACTCTAGTGCAAGTGGGAGACTGAAGGAAATATGCCCTAGAGGCAATAATAAAGTTATTATTTATTTCCTCATATCATGATAAATGTTTATTATTCATGCTATAATTGTATTAACCGAAACATAATACATGTGTGAATGTATAGACAAACTTAATGTCACTAGTATGCCTCTACTTGACTAGCTCATTAATCAAAGATGGTTATGTTTCCTAACCATAGACATGTGTTGTCATTTGATTAACGGGATCACATCATTAGGAGAATGATGTGATTGACTTGACCCATTCCATTAGCTTAGCACTTGATCGTTTAGTATGTTGCTATTGCTTTCTTCATGATTTATACATGTTCCTATGACTATGAGATTATGCAACTCCCGTTTACCGGAGGAACACTTTGTGTGCTACCAAACTTCACAATGTAATCGGGTGATTATAAAGGAGCTCTACAGGTGTCTCCGAAGGTACATGTTGGGTTGGCGTATTTCGAGATTAGGATTTGTCACTCCGATTGTCGGAGAGGTATCTCTCGGCCCTCTCGGTAATGCACATCACTATAAGCCTTGCAAGCAATGTAGCTAATGAGTTAGTTACGGAATGATGCATTACATAACGAGTAAAGAGACTTGCGTAACGAGATTGAACTAGGTATTGAGATATCGACGATCGAATCTCGGGCAAGTAACATACCGATGACAAAGGAACAACGGTATGTTGTTATGCGGTTTGACCGATAAAGATCTTCGTAGAATATGTAGGAGCCAGTATGGGCATCCAGGTCCCGCTATTGGTTATTGACCGGAAACGTGTCTTGGTCATGTCTACATAGTTCTCGAACCTGTAGGGTCCGCACGCTTAACGTTTCGTTGACGATATAGTATTATATGAGTTATGTATGTTGGTAACGAATGTTGTTCGAGTCCGGATGAGATCATGGACATGACGAGGAACTCGGAATGGTCCGGAGATAAAGTTTGATATATGGGATAATAGTGTTTGATCTCGGAAGGGTTCGAATTCACCGAAGGGGTTCGGATGTTTCTGAAATGTTTGGGTACAAGAACACGTTATTTGGGCCAAAGGGAAAGCCCACAAGGTTTTGGAAAGCGCAAAAGTAAGTTTTGCGGAGTCGAGGGCGACGCCAGAGGTCCTGGCGTGCAGGTCCGACGCCGGAACCCTGGTGTCCGGCCCTGGAGTCCGAGAAGGACTCTTGCCTTTCGGGTGAAACCGACTTTGTGGAGGCTTGTACTCCAAGTTTCAACCCCAAGGCTCAACATATAAATAGAGGGGTAGGGCTAGCACCAAAGACACATCAAGAAACACCAAGCCGTGTGCCGGCAACCCCGTCCCCTCTAGTTTATCCTCTGTTATAGTTCCCGTAGTGCTTAGGCGAAGCCCTGCGGAGATTGTTCTTCACCAACACCGTCACCACGCCGTCGTGCTGCCGGAACTCATCTACTACTTCGCCCGTCTTGCTGGATCGAGAAGGCGAGGAAGTCATCGAGCTGAACGTGTGCAGAACTCGGAGGTGCCGTGCGTTCGGTACTTGGATCGGTCGGATCGTGAAGACGTACGACTACATCAACCGCGTTGTTAAATGCTTCCGCTTAGCGATCTTCAAGGGTATGAAGATACACTCCCCCTCTCGTTGTTATGCATCACCATGATCTTGCGTGTGCGTAGGAATTTTTTTGAAATTATTACGTTCCCCAACAGTGGTATCAAAGCCTGGTTTTATGCGTAGATGTCATATGCACGAGTAGAACACAAGTGAGTTGTGGGCGATATAAGTCATACTGCTTACCAGCATGTCATACTTTGGTTCAGCGGCATTGTGAGATGAAGCGGCCCGGACCGACATTACGCGTACGCTTACGCGAGACTGGTTTCACCGTTGTGAGCACTCGTTGCTTAAAGGTGACCGGCAGGTGTCTGTCTCTCTCACTTTAGTTGAACCGAGTGTGGCTACGCCCGGTCCTTGCGAAGGTTAAAACAACACCAACTTGACAAACTATCGTTGTGGTTTTGATGCGTAGATAAGAACGGTTCTTGCTCAGCCCGTAGCAGCCACGTAAAATTTGCAACAACAAAGTAGAGGACGTCTAACTTGTTTTTGCAGGGCATGTTGTGATGTGATATGGTCAAGACGTGATGCTATATTTTATTGTATGAGATGATCATGTTTTGTAACCGAGTTATCGGCAACTGGCAGGAGCCATATGGTTGTCGCTTTATTGTATGCAATGCAATCGCCCTGTAATGCTTTACTTTATCACTAAGCGTTAGCGATAGTCGTAGAAGCATAAGATTGGCGAGACGACAATGATGCTATGATGGAGATCAAGGAGTCGCGCCGGTGACGATGGTGATCACGACGGTGCTTCGGAGATGGAGATCACAAGCACAAGATGATGATGGCCATATCATATCACTTATATTGATTGCATGTGATGTTTATCCCTTATGCATCTTATCCTGCTTTGATTGACGGTAGCATTTTAAGATGATCTCTCACTAAATTATCAAGAAGTGTTCTCCCTGAGTATGCACCGTTGCAAAAGTTCTTCGTGCTGAGACACCACATGATGATTGAGTGTGATAGGCTCTACGTTCAAATACAACGGGTGCAAAACAGTTGCACACGCTGAATACTCAGGTTAAACATGATGAGCCTAGCATATACAGATATGGCCTCGGAACACGGAGACCGAAAGGTCGAACGTGAATCATATAGTAGATATGATCAACATAGTGATGTTCACCATTGAAACTACTCCATCTCACTTGATGATCGGACATGGTTTAGTTGATTTGGATCACGTGATCACTTAGAATACTAGAGAGATGTCTGTCTAAGTGGGAGTTCTTAAGTAATATGATTAATTGAACTTAAATTTATCATGAACTTAGTACCTGATAGTATTTTTCTTATCTATGTTTGTTGTAGATAGATGGCTCGTGCTGTTGTTCCGTCGAATTTTAATGCGTTCCTTGAGAAAGCTAAGTTGAAAGGTGATGGTAGCAACTACACGGACTGGGTCCGTAACTTGAGGATTATCCTCATTTCTGCAAGAAGAATTACGTCCTGTCAGCACCGCTGGGTGCCAGGCCTGCTGTATATGTAACTGACGACGTTAAGAACGTCTGGCAGAGCAAAGCTAATGACTACTCGATAGTTCAGAACCGGGTCTTCAACGACGTTTTGAACGTCATGGAGCATATGAGATGTTCCAGAGTTGAAGTTAATATTTCAAGCAAATGCCGGATTGAGAGATATGAAGTCTCCAATAAGTTCTATAGCTGTAAGATGGAGGAGAATAGTTACACGGTGAACATATACTCAAAATGTCTGGGTATAATAATCACTTGATTCAACTGGGAGTTAATCTTCACGATGATAGTGTCATTGATGAAATTCTTGATCATCGCCACCAAGCTACAAGAGCTTCGTGATGAACTATAATATGCAAGGGATGGACAAGACTATTCCCGAGCTCTTCGCAATGCTAAAGGCTGCGGAGGTAGAAATCAAGAAGGAGCATCAAGTGTTGATGGTCAATAAGACCACCAGTTTCAAGAAAAGGGCAAAGGGAAGAAGAAGGAACTTCAAGAAGAACAGCAAACAAGTTGCTGCTCAAGAGAAGAAACCCAAGTCTGGACCTAAGCTTGAGACTGAGTGCTTCTCTTTGCAAGCAGATTGGACACTGAAGCGGAACTGCCCCAAGTATTTGGCGGATAAGAAGGATGGCAAAGTGAACAAAGGTATATGTGATATACATGTTATTGATGTGTACCTTACTAATTCTCGTAGTAGCACTGGGTATTTGATATTGGTTCTGTTGCTAATATTTGCAACTCAAACAGGGACTACGGATTAGCGAAGATTGGCTAAGGACGAGGTGACGATGCCGTGGGAAATGGTTCCAAAGTCGATGTGATCGCGGTCAGACGCTACCTCTACATCTACCATCGGGATTAGTTTTAGACCTAAATAATTGTTATTTGGTGCCAGCTTTGAGCATGAACATTATATTTGGATCTTGTTTGATGCAAGACGGTTATTCATTTAAATCAGAGAATAATGGTTGTTCTATTTATATGAGTAATATCTTTTATGGTCATGCACCCTTGAAGAGTGGTCTATTTTATTGAATCTCGATAGTAGTGATACACATATTCATAATGTTGGCGCCAAAAATGCAGAGTTGATAATGATAGTGCAACTTATTTATGGCACTTGCCGTTTAGGTCATATCGGTGTAAAGCGCATGAAGAAACTCCATCTTGATGGACTTCGGAATCACTTGATTATGAATCACTTGGTACTTGCGAACCGTGCCTCATGGGCAAGATGACTAAAACACCATTCTCCGAACTATGGAGCGAGCAACTGATTTGTTGGAAATCATACATCTTGATGTATGTGGTCCAATGAATATTGAGGCTCATGGTGGGTATCGTTATTTTCTCACCTTCACAGATGATTTGAGCAGATATGGGTATATCTACTTGATGGAACACAAGTCTGAAACATTTGAAAAGTTCAAAGAATTTCAGAGTGAAGTGGAAAATCATCGTAACAAGAAAATAAAATTTCTACGATCTGATCGTGGAGGAGAATATTTGAGTTACGAGTTTGGTTTACATTTGAAACAATGCAGAATAGTTTCGCAACTCACGCCACCCGGAACACCACAACGAAATGGTGTGTCCGAACGTCGTAATCGTACTTTACTAGATATGGTGCGGTCTATGATGTCTCTTACTAATTTACCGCTATCGTTTTGGGTTATGCTTTAGAGACGGCCGCATTCACGTTAAATAGGGCACCATCAAAATCCGTTGAGACGATGCCTTATGAACTATGGTTTGGCAAGAACCAAAGTTGTAGTTTCTTAAAGTTTGGGGCTGCGATGCTTATGTAAAGAAACTTCAACCAGATAAGCTCGAACCCAAATCTAAGAAATGTGTCTTCATAGGATACCCAAAAGAGACTATTGGGTACACCTTCTATCACAGATCTGAGGGCAAGATTTTTGTTGCTAAATTCAGATCCTTTCTAGAGAAGGAGTTTCTCTCGAAAGAAGTGAGTGGGAGGAAAGTAGAACTTGATGAGGTAATCAGTACTGCTCCCTTATTGGAAAGTAGTTCATCACAAGAACTGGTTCCTGTGACAACTACACCAATCAGTGAGGAAGCTAATGATATTGATCATGAAACTTCAGATCAAGTTACTACCGAACCTCGTAGGTCTACCAGAGTAAGATCCGCACTAGAGTGGTACGGTAATCATATTTTGGAAGTCATGTTACTTGACCATGGCGAACCTACGAACTATGAGGAAGTGATGATGAGCCCAGATTCCATAAAATGGCTTGAAGCCATGAAATCTGAGATGGGATCAATGTATGAGAACAAAGTATGGACTTTGGTTGAATTTCCGATGATCGGCAAGCCATAGAAAATAAATGGATCTTCAAGAAGAAGACTGACGCTGATGGTAATGTAACTGTCTACAAAGCTCGACTTGTTGCGAAAGGTTTTCGACAAGTTCAAGGGTTGACTACGATGAGACTTTCTCACCAAGAGCGATGCTAAAGTCTGTCCGAATTATGTTAGCAATTGCCGATTTTACGATTATGAAATTTGGCAAATGGATGTCAAAACTGCATTCCTGAATGGATTTACGGAAGAAGAGTTGTATATGATGCAACCGGAAGGTTTTGTCGATCCAAAAGGTGCTAACAAAGTGTGCAAGCTCCAGCGATCCATTTATGGACTGGTGTAAGCATCTCGGAGTTGGAATAAACGTTTTGATAGTGTGATCAAAGCATATGGTTTTATCTGACTTTTGGAGAAGCTCTGTATTTACAAGAAAGTGAGTGGGAGCTCAGTAGCATTTCTGATATTATATGTAGATGACATATTGTTAATTGGAAATGATATATAATTTCTGGATAGCATAAAGGGATACTTGAATAAAAGTTTTTCAATGAAAGACCTCGGTGAAGCTGCTTACATATTGGGCATCAAGATCTATAGAGATAGATCAAGACGCTTAATTGGACTTTCACAAAGCACATACCTTGATAAAGTTTTGAAAAAGTTCAAAATGGATCAGGCACAGAAAGGATTCTTGCCTGTATTACAAGGTGTGAAGTTGAGTCAGACTCAATGCCCGACCACAACAGAAGATAGAGAGAAAATGAAAGATGTTCCCTATGCTTCAGCCATAGGCTCTATCATGTATGCAATGTTGTGTACCAGACCTAACGTATGCTTAGCAATAAGCTTGGCAGGTAGGTACCAAAGTAATCCAGGAGTGGATCACTGGACAACGGTCAAGAATATCCTGAAATACCTGAAAAGGACTAAGGATATGTTTCTCGTTTATGGAGGTGACAAAGAGCTAGTCGTAAATGGTTACATCGATGCAAGCTTTGACACTGATCCGGACGTTTCTAAATCGCAAACCGGATACGTGTTTTTATTAAACAGTGGAGCTGTAAGTTGGTGCAGTTCTAAACAAAGCGTCGTGGCGGGATCTACATGTGAAGCGGAGTACATAGCTGCTTCGGAAGCAGCAAATGAAGGAGTCTGGATGAAAGAGTTCATTTCCGATCTAGGTGTCATACCTAGTGCATCGGGACCAATGAAGATCTTCTGTGACAATACTGGTGCAATTGCCTTGGCAAAGGAATCCAGATTTCACAAGAGGACCAAGAACATCAAGAGACGCTTCAATTCCATCCGGGACCAAGTCCAGGTGGGAGACATAGGGATTTGCAAGATACATACGAATCTGAATGTTGCATACCCATTGACTAAGCCTCTTCCACGAGCAAAACATGATCATCACCAAGACTCCATGGGTGCTAGAATCATTAATGTGTAAACTAGATTATTGACTCTAGTGCAAGTGGGAGACTGAAGGAAATATGCCCTAGAGGCAATAATAAAGTTATTATTTATTTCCTCATATCATGATAAATGTTTATTATTCATGCTATAATTGTATTAACCGGAAACATAATACATGTGTGAATGTATAGACAAACTTAATGTCACTAGTATGCCTCTACTTGACTAGCTCATTAATCAAAGATGGTTATGTTTCCTAACCATAGACATGTGTTGTCATTTGATTAACGGGATCACATCATTAGGAGAATGATGTGATTGACTTGACCCATTCCATTAGCTTAGCACTTGATCATTTAGTATGTTGCTATTGCTTTCTTCATGATTTATACATGTTCCTATGACTATGAGATTATGCAACTCCCGTTTACCGGAGGAACACTTTGTGTGCTACCAAACTTCACAATGTAACAAGGTGATTATAAAGGAGCTCAACAGGTGTCTCCGAAGGTACATGTTGGGTTGGCGTATTTCGAGATTAGGATTTGTCACTCCGATTGTCGGAGTGGTATCTCTCGGCCCTCTCGGTAATGCACATCACTATAAGCCTTGCAAGCAATGTAGCTAATGAGTTAGTTACGGAATGATGCATTACATAACGAGTAAAGAGACTTGCCGGTAACGAGATTGAACTAGGTATTGAGATATCGACGATCGAATCTCGGGCAAGTAAGATACCGATGACAAAGGGAACAACGTATGTTGTTATGCGGTTTGACCGATAAAGATCTTCGTAGAATATGTAGGAGCCAGTATGGGCATCCAGGTCCCGCTATTGGTTATTGACTGGAAACGTGTCTTGGTCATGTCTACATAGTTCTCGAACCCGTAGGGTCCGCACGCTTAACGTTTCGTTGACGATATAGTATTATATGAGTTATGTATGTTGGTAACCGAATGTTGTTCGAGTCCGGATGAGATCATGGACATGACGAGGAACTCCGAATGGTCCGGAGATAAAGTTTGATATATGGGATAATAGTGTTTGATCTCGGAAGGGTTCGAATTCACGGAAGGGGTTCGGATGTTTCCGAAATGTTTGGGTACAAGAACACGTTATTTGGGCCAAAGGGAAAGCCCACAAGGTTTTGGAAAGCGCAAAGGAAGTTTTATGGAGTCCGAGGGCGACGCCAGGTCCTCGGCGTGCAGGTCGAGACGCCGAACCTGGCGTTCGCCCCGAGTCCGAGAAGGACTCTTGCCTTTCGGGTGAAACCGACTTTGTGGAGGCTTGTACTCCAAGTTTCGACCCCAAGGCCCAACATACAAATAGAGGGGTAGGGCTAGCACCAAAGACACATCAAGAAACACCAAGCCGTGTGCCGGCAACCCCGTCCCCTCTAGTTTATCCTCTGTTATAGTTCCCGTAGTGCTTAGGCGAAGCCCTGCGGAGATTGTTCTTCACCAACACCGTCACCACGCCGTCGTGCTGCCGGAACTCATCTACTACTTCGCCCGTCTTGCTGGATCGAGAAGGCGAGGACGTCATCGAGCTGAACGTGTGCAGAACTCGGAGGTGCCGTGCGTTCGATACTTGGATCGGTCGGATCATGAAGACGTACGACTACATCAACCGCGTTGTTAAACGCTTCCGCTTAGCGATCTTCAAGGGTATGAAGATACACTCCCCCTCTCTTTGTTATGCATCACCATGATCTTGCGTGTGCGTAGGATTTTTTTTGAAATTACTATGTTCCCCAACAATGTTGATGGCCATATCATGTCACATATTTTGATTGCATGTGTTGTTTATCTTTTATACATATTATTTGCTTAGTTTGGCGGTAGCTTTATAAGATGATCCCTTACTAAAATTTCAAGGTTTAAGTGTTCTCCCTGAGTATGCACCATTGCGACAGTTCTTCATGCTGAGACACCACGTGATGATCGGGTGTGATAAGCTCTACATTCACATACAACGGGTACAACCAGTTTTACACACGCAGAATACTCGGGTTAAACTTGACGAGCCTAGCATATGTAGATATGGCCTAGGAACATTGGAGACCGAAAGGTCGAACGTGAATCATATAGTAGATATGATGAACATAGTGATGTTCACCATTGAAAACTACTCCATCTCACATGATGATCGGACATGGTTTAGTTGATTTGGATCCCGTGATCATTTAGATGACTCGAGGGATGTCTATCTAAGTGGGAGTTCTTAAGTAATATGATTAATTGAACTTTAATTTATCATGAACTTAGTCCTGATAGTATTTGCATAACTATGTTGTAGATAAATAGCTCGCGATGTAGCTCCCCGTTTATTTTTAATACGTTCCTAGAGAAAAATAAGTGTAAAGATGATAGTAGCAATGATACGGACTTGGCCCGTGATCTGAGGATTATCCTCATTGCTGCACAGAAGAATTATGTCCTTGATGCACCGCTAGGTGACAGACCTATTGCAGGAGCTCGGTATGATAACTACTTGATAGTTTAAAGTACCATGCTTTATGGCTTAGAACCGGGACTTCAAAAATGTTTTGAACGCCACAGAACATATAAGATGTTCCAAGAGTTGAAATTGGTATTTCATACTCATGCCCGTGTCGAGAGGTATGAGACCTCTAACAGTACTTTGCCTACAAGATGGAGGAGAATAGCTCAACCAGTGAGCACATGCTCAGATTGTCTGGGTACTACAATCACTTGAATCAAGTGGGAGTTAATCTTCCAGATAAGATAGTGATTGACAGAATTCTCTAGTCACTATCACCAAGTTACTAAAACTTCGTGATGAACTATAATATGCAAGGGATAAGGGAAACAATTCCCAAGCTCTTCGCGATGCTGAAATCGGTGAAGGTAGAAATCAAGAAAAAGCATCAAGTGTTGATGGTTGACAAGACCACTAGTTTCAAGTAAAAGGGCAAGGGAAAAAAGGGAACTTCAAAAAGAATGGCAAGCAAGTTGTCACTCTCGTTGAGGGAGTCCTGGACTAGGGGGTGTCCGGATAGCCGAACTATCACCGTTGGCCGGACTCCTGGACTATGAAGATACAAGATTGAAGACTTCGTCCCGTGTCCGGATGGGATTTTCCTTGGCGTGGAAGGCAAGCTTGGCGATACGGATATGTAGATCTCCTACCATTGTAACCGACTTTGTGTAACCCTAACCCTATCCCGTGTCTATATAAACCGGAGGGTTTTAGTCCGTAGGACGAACAGCAATCATACCATAGGCTAGCTTCTAGGGTTTAGCCTCTCTGATCTCGTGGTAGATCTACTCTTGTACTACTCATATCATCAATATTAATCAAGCAGAAGTAGGGTTTTACCTCCATCGAGAGGGCCTGAACCTGGGTAAAAACATCGTGTCCCTTGTCTCCTGTTACCATCCGCCTAGACGCACAGTTCAGGACCCCCTATCCGAGATCCGCCGGTTTTGACACCGACATTGGTGCTTTCATTGAGAGTTCCTCTGTGTCGTCACCTTTAGGCCCGATGGCTCCTTCGATCATCAACAACGAGGCGGTCCAGGCTGAGACTTTTCTCCCCGGACAGATCTTCGTATTCGGCGGCTTTGCACTACGGGCAAATTCACTTGGCCATCTGGAGCAGATCGAAAGCTACGCCCCTGGCCATCAGGTCAGATTTGGGAGTTTGAACTACACGGCTGACATCCGCGGAGACTTGATCTTCGACGGATTCGAGCCACAACCAAGCGCGCCGCATTGTCTCGATGGGTACGATCTAGCTCTGCCGCCGAACAGTGCTCTGGAGGCCGCACCAGCGTCCGCTCCGACCCTTAGCTCGGAGCCGACTTCGCCGATCGAGAACGAGTGGTTGGACACCGCCTCGAGGGCTACAATCTCTACGGCGATTGAGCCGAACACCATCCCTGTCCTTTGCAAAGCCCGTAACTCCGAGGTGCCGGACTCCTCTCCGGACTCCAAACCTCCCGCGCCCCTGCCAGTCGAATCCGATTGGGCGCCAGTTATGGAGTTCACCGCCGCGGACATCTTTCAGCACTCTCCCTTTGGCGACATCCTGAATTCATTAAAGTCTCTCTCTTATCGGAGAGCCTGGCGGACTATGGTCAGGAAGGTTGGGATGCGGACGACGAAGAAATTCAACGCCCACCCACCACCCACTTTGTAGCCACTGTCGATGGTTTAACCGACATGCTCGACTTCGAATCCGAAGACATCGACGGTATGGACGACGATGCGGGAGACGACCAGAACCAGCGCCACGTGGCACTTTGAAGGTCACCTCGTCATACGACATATACATGGTGGACATCCCAAAAGATGGGAGCGGCGATGGAACAGCGGAGGATGACCCTCCAAGAAACAGCCCAAGCGCCCGGGCGTCGGGCGCCGCTCTAAATCCCGCCACAGCAAAACGGTGATTCAGCACGGAGATAATAACACCCGGACAAGGTCAAGACAACCCCTCCAGCAGGATTCAACACAGGAGGAGGGAGAAGCCAACCCTCATGATAAAGCGGCAGACAAAGAGGTAGAGGACGATAATTATATGCCTCCCTCCGAAGATGAGGCAAGCCTCGATGACGACGAATTTGTCGTGCCTGAGGATCCCGCCGGACAAGAGCGTTTCAAACGCAGGCTTATGGCCACGGCAAGCAGCCTCAAGAAAAAGCAGCAGCAGCTTAGAGCTGACCAAGACTTGCTAGCTGACAGATGGACTGAAGTCCTTGCAGCCGAAGAGTACGAACTCGAACGCCCCTCCAAAAGCTACCCAAAACGCAAGCTGCTACCCCAATTGGAGGAAGCACCCAACCCTACATCACCAGCGCATGATGCGGCCGACCGGCCACCTCGTGGCCGCGACAGAGAGGCCTCTAGGCCCTCCACTAAAGCCGCACTCCGGCGTCGCTCGAAGAGTACAAAGCCACGGGGAAATGTGCCAGACTTGCGAGACATATTGGAGGACAAGGCAAGGCAAATAAGATCGATCTATGGATCGCGTGGGCGCCCCACGACACGTGATGACAACCGTCACGCCGGATACGGCAATTCCGGCCGGGCCGAACACAGTAGACAAAGCTCATTTGAGCTGCGTCGTGATATAGCCAAATACAGAGGCGCCGCACACCCACTATGCTTCACAGACGAAGTAATGGATCATAAAATCCCCGAGGGTTTCAAACCCGTAAACATTGAATCATACGACGGCACAACAGATCCTGCGGTTTGGATCGAGGACTATCTCCTTCACATCCACATGGCCCACGGTGATGATCTACACGCCATCAAATACCTCCCACTGAAGCTTAAAGGACCAGCTCGGCATTGGCTCAATAGCTTGCCAGCAGAATCAATTGGTTGTTGGGAAGACCTGGAAGCAGCATTCCTTGATAACTTCCAAGGAACATATGTGCGACCACCAGACGTCGATGACCTAAGCCACATAATTCAGCAACCACATGAATCGGCCAGACAATTCTGGACACGGTTCTTAACCAAGAAAAATCAAATCGTTGACTGTCCAGATGCAGAGGCCCTTGCAGCCTTCAAACATAACATCCGCGACGAGTGGCTTGCCCGGCACCTAGGACAGGAAAAGCCGAAATCCATGGCAGCCCTCACATCACTCATGACCCGCTTCTGCACGGGTGAGGACAGCTGGCTAGCTCGCAGTAACAACCTGACCAAAAACCCTGGTAGTTCGGATACCAAGGACAACAATGGCAGGTCGCGTCGCAACAAGCACAAGCGCCGCATTAATGGTGATAATGATGAAGATACGACAGTCAATGCCGGATTCAGAGGCTCTAAACCCGTTCAGCGGAAAAATCCGTTCAAAAGAAATACTCAGGGCCCGTCCAATTTGGACCGAATAGTTGACCGCTCGTGCCAAATACATGGCACCCCCGAAAAACCAGCCAACCGCACCAACAGGGATTGTTGGGTGTTCAAGTAGGCAGGCAAGTTAAATGCCGAACTCAATGACAAGGGGCTGCATAGCGATGACCAGGAGGAGCCCCGGCCGCCGAACAATAGAGGACAAAAGGGCTTCCCCCCACAAGTGCGGACGGTGAACATGATATACGCAACCCACATACCCAAAAGGGAGCGGAAGCGTGCACTAAGGGACGTATATGCGATGGAGCCAGTCGCCCCAAAGTTCAACCCATGGTCCTCCTGCCCGATCACTTTTGATCGAAGGGACCACCCCACTAGCATCCGACACGGCGGATTCGCCGCATTGGTTCTTGACCAAATCATTGACGGATTTCACCTTACTAGAGTCCTGATGGACGGCGGCAGCAGCCTGAACCTGCTTTACCACGATACAGTGCGCAAAATGGGCATAGACCCCTCAAGGATTAAACCCACAAAGACGACCTTTAAGGGCGTCATACCAGGTGTAGAGGCCAATTGTACAGGCTCAGTTACACTCGAAGTGGTCTATGGATCCCCGGATAACTTCCAAAGCGAAGAGTTAATCTTCGACATAGTCCCGTTCCGCAGCGGCTGTCACGCACTGCTCGGACGAACCGCATTCGCAAAGTTCAACGCGGTGCCGCACTACGCATACCTCAAGCTCAAGATGCCTGGCCCTCGAGGAGTAATTACGGTCAATGGAAACACCGAACGCTCTCTCCGAACGGAGGAGCATACGGCGGCCCTAGCGGCGGAAGTACAAAGCAGCCTCTTAAGGCAATTCTCGAGTCCGGCTACTAAACGTCCGGACACCGTCAAGCGCGCCCGGAGTAACCTACAACAAGACCACCTGGCACGATCCGAGCAAGCGTAGCAATCCGGCCCCAACCCCAGCCCTCGCAAAATTGCGAAGCCAGTACTATGTGTACATAACTACGCTCTGGAGATACCATGGGCATAAGGGGAGGGGCACGACCACGGCACGCCCAGAACGCGGATCAACCGCACCAGCGGCTCCTGATTGTTTCATTCTTTTTCTTTCTTATTTTCTCTTACTTTCAGGACTCCGTTTTCCAGAAGCCCTGTCTGGCACTAGAATTGCCGAACTCACGATGCAACAGCCAGGGAAGCAGAAAGCTACGTCGAGTGTCCAGGTGGTATCTACTACGAGCATTATACCTGTTTTACATACCATCCCGCAGCTTACCCCTGGAGGGGGACATGTTGAATAGTCCCATCCCCGTCTTATCGCACTATTTGTATCATTCTGCTTTCATTGCAGTACCTTTTGAATAAACAATATATAGCTTCTGCTTATTATTGCACTCATTTTTTTCCATATGTGTTCATCTATGACACGTTGCATCCGTACACTTTGGTACGGCTAATACACCAGGGGCTTAAGTACCCCAAAATATGGTGTGATAAGTCTGAACACTTTCACAAGTGCGGCACCCCGAACTTATAGCATTATATGCATCGACTCCGAATCATGTCTTGGTTCAATAGTTGGGTTTACCCGGCTCCCATGTTTTGGTACCTTATGTTCCGTTATATCGGCTAAGGTAGCGTTGGGAGAACCACTGCAATTGTGCCCCGGTTGAGCTGGGTTGAGCACCTCAGTGGAGAAAGCTAAAACTGACCGTCATGATAGGGCGAGAGCTGGTCGCTGTTCGAGAGGTTTTTTTGGGTCCCTAAAGACTTATGCCGCTTAGAGCGAGGAGCCGACATTGTCCGGCCAAGGCGTGGATAGTGCCCTGAACTCGGTCTTCCGGATACCAGGTGAGAGTGTTCTATGGCTAAGTGAGAGTGTTCAAGCACTATAAGACCGGTTGCCTTGTTCGTTGCGTTGAGCGCCTCCCTAGAAGGACCCAAGAATGGGAACAAGAGCGCTCAAGTTTATCCCGAACACCCCAGCACTCGTGGCATGGGGGCTGAAGCCAACGACTTGCCATCTCTCAATTTTGATAAACAGCCGCACAAAAGGTAATATTTTAAATTTACAAGTGTTGCTTAGCGCATATGAACAAGTTTTCAGCGTACAGGATAACAAATGCGAGTTTATTCAAAAATTACATCTTTGGAGCATTCACCCGCTATAAGGCGGGCACCCTTCAGGACGCCCTCATAATACATTTCAGGCTTGCGATGCTCCTTGCCCGGTGGTGGTCCGTCCTTCACAAGCTTCTCACCGTCCAGCTTGCCCCAGTGCACCTTAGCATGGGCAAGGGCCCTACGGGCACCTTCGATGCAGACGGAGCGCTTGATGACTTCAAGCCCCGGACAGGCATCCACCAGCCGCCTTACCAGCCCAAAGTAGCTCCCATGCATGGCTTCCGTTGGCCACAGCCGAACTATGAGGCCCTTAGGGGCACCGGATGTCCGGCCTCAGCATACTAAGACTAGAACACCTTTTCCGTCGAGCTCCCCTCCTCGGCGCGGTAGAACGCGACAACATCAGATACACTGCGGGGCAGATCTGCGAATGCTCCTAGAGAGCTCCGGATTCGGGTAAGTAACATATAATTCACCTTCACATGCTTGCTTTGCATAAAGAATGCCTTACCCGCCGCTATCTTCTTCATCGCCTCAATTTCATGGAGGGATTTTTGGGCTTCGGACTTAGCGGCTTTGGCACTCTCAAGAGCCAAGGCGAGCTCGGACTCTCGAGTCTTCGAGTCACGCTCCAAACTCTCGTGTTTTTCCACGAGAGCCTGGAGCTCTTGCCGCACCTCCGCCACCTGCGCCTCCTGCTTCTCTCGCTCGGTGCGCTCCACGGCCGCACTGTTTTCAGCCTTGGACACCGCTTACTTTAGGGTCGCCACCTCGTTCGTGGCCCCTACAATACCAAAGTTATTCCTGTCATTTTTGCAACCAAATCCTTTCTATAAGGTATTACTTTAATAAGGTATTACTCACCTTCCTTGTCCTCTAGCTGCTTCTTGGCAAGGCCGAGCTCGTTCTCGGACCGCTCGAGGCTCTGCTTCAATGCACGGACCTCCGCAGTCAGTGCAGCAGAGGTCAGGAGTGCAACCTGCATTCCCATATTGACATATTTATGTTAGACTCCTGCGTATATCTTTTTAGATCCTCAGTCCGGCTTTTCTTTCTGAACACCGAACTAAGCATCAGGGGGCTACTGTCTATGCGGTAATATTTTTACATATTCTAAACTTACCTCAAAGCTTGTTAAAAGGCTGGTACAGGCTTCAGTCAGCCCGCTCTTGGCGGACTGAACTTTCTGGATCACCGCACTCATGATAGTGCGGTGCTCCTCGTCGATGGAGGCACCATTAAGCGCCTCCAGCAAGCTATCCGGTGCCTCCGGTTGGACGGAGGTCACCGGCGTTGCAGTCTTGCCCCTCCCTCGAAGGGGCCACCTACAGGACTTCGGAACCACTGTAGGTTCCGGTACGGAGTCCTGCACAGGGCCGGACTTAGAGCCCTCTGGGGTTTTGCCCCCTTTATGCCCGGAGTCCGGGAGGTCGCCTTGCGGCGCCTCCAGGACCACCTCCTCCTGGTTGGGCCCCTTTTGGGACTCCACCGCGGTGTCATCCGCGTCACGAGGAGAGGAGGCGGTCGGAAGTGAAGTGCTATTCATATCCGACGAATCCAGGGAGCCGCTCGACGAAGCGGCGAGCTCGTCCTTGGGCGGGCTACATGGTTATATTCGGTGTTAGAAGACATTATGTGACAAATAAAAAGTCATTAGTTATTCTGGAATCCGGACACTTACGATCTCGCCAGGGGCTTGGCCCTTGATGGCCACTCCTCCTCGTCGTTGTCGATGTTGGTGGAGAAGTCCGGAGGAAGGGTCCTTCCTTTCTTGGACCCTCCGGCCTCCCCAGTCGGGGCGGCCTTCCTTTTCTTCTCTCCCCCTGCTGGGGGAAAGGCTTCCTTTTCCTCCTCCTTGTTCTCAGGAGAAGATTTAGCCTCTGAGTCTGACAGGACCTGCCGCCGGGAGCTCCTTCGAGTTCCCGTGGCCTCCCACGGGAACAGCTGACCAGGATAACTCCTATCTTCGCGATGCTGCTATCACCATTGCTTAGGTTCCGGGGCTGTCATCACGGTCACTCCTCTCCGCGCAAGAAATTTGGCCAAGACAATAGCCAGGGACAAGCCAGTGAGACTTTTGAATGTACTCGCAAACATTATGAACGCGGGTATAATATAACAACGATAATTATGTACTGAAGTATTTTCCGATCATGACGTCAATTACAAATTAAAATCTCTGATGCATGCAAGCAGGTCGTTTATATATATAAGTAAGCAATAACAACATAATCTTAAAATGCACCGATCGGGTGTCTGAAGCGACGCCTCGAAAGGTTAGTAAACAAATAGAAATGCCTCAGTCGGGCGTCCGAGCGACACCACATAAAGGGCTTATAAGGTAAATAAATAACAAGCATGCCAAAGTCGGGCGTCTCAGCGACACCACATAAAGGGCTTATAAGGTAAATAAATAACAAGAATACCACAGTCGGGCGTCTCAGCGACACCACATAAAGGGCTTATAAAGTAAATAAATAACAAGCATGCCATAGTCGGGCGTCTCAGCGACACCACATAAAGGGCTTATAAGGTAAATAAATAACAAGAATGCCACAGTCGGGCGTCTCAGCGACACCGCATAAAGGGCTTATAAAGTGTCACGGTGAATATCCAGGAGGTAGAACCATCCCAGGGATTCGATAATGCCAATAATAAAACGGGTTAGTCCACAACAAAATAATTATCATAATCATCACAAGTCTCAAGTCGTGATCTGGTTTAACAGTTTCTCCTCCGAAGTCCGACACTAAGACCGACACTTGACCCATCCCAGACTGTAATCCTTAACCATGGACACAGCTACTCGAATAGGTTTAATCTCTGCAGAGAGTGTAATCTTTACCCACGAGTAACGGATTCCTTTAGTCCTTCGGGACTAATTCCGTCTACGGCCTTTTAATTGAAAACACACCTATCCGCACACACCAGCCTAACTTACCGGTGTCTGGAATCACCCACGACACCCGTTAAGCGAAACTCTAAGTGGGGAGCCTACAACCTCGACGTAACATGGGATCACAAAATTTATACCGCGCGCAAGCTAGGGGTGCTACCCCTTCAGCTACAACCGAAACACCCATGCTCCCGGACCAGGTGGCATGCCTACCAGATGCCTTGTAACATCCCAAATTTTCAATTTGGAATGTTATACATTAGGTCATCATGCATATCATATTTTTCTCGCATTTTCCGATCCTAGAAATTTCACGCAACTCAAGGACCCTCGGAGAGAGTTGGAAGTTTCATTATTTTCATATTTGGGATTTCCCAAATTTTGAAAATAGGATCATTTGGATTTATTTAAATTATCTTCATAAAGTTTTTCCTATAAAAATATTTGGAGAGGGAATAATATGACTTTCCCAAAATTTAGGAAAAATGAAGGTTTTATAAATAAACCAAATTTGGCTTTTGGAAGATTTATTTTGCTTAGGCAAAAATGAGCATTTAAAAAAAAATTATGCATATATGCCGTTTTTAAAGTTCATTTTGTTCGACTCATTTTTAGGTGTCGGGGAAAATTTGTTTTATTTAAATCGGAGTTCATTTGGTTTTTTTTAATTCGTTTTGTTTTAAATTTTAATTTAAAAAAAATCACATACCCCAGGGCCAAGGCCCAGCCCGCCCAGCCAGCCAGGCCCGCCCAGGCGCCTCCTCCCTCTCAAGACGCCTTGCCGCCCACAGGTGCCCGCCGCCGCCGCGCCTCCCGAGTCCGGCTCCGACCCGGACCCGTGCCCCCCCCCAAGCCACCCGGCGCCCTCCCCCCTTATAACCGCGCCGCCCCCCCTCTCTCACCTCGATCCGCCGCCCGCCCTCACCCGCGCCCGACCGAACCCCGCGCCGCCCAGGGCGCCGCCGCGTCGCCGTTCCCCGCCGCCGAACCCCGCCGCCCTCGCCTCCCGACCCGCGGACCCCGCCCCACCGAGCCCGCGGACCCGCCAAGAGAGATCACCGGAGGTAGCCCCGCCCCGATCCGGTTTTCCCTTAAAAAAACCCGATCCGGTTTTATTTAAAAAAATGTTCGGTTTTTTAAAAAAACCTAGATTGGTTTTATTTTTTTCGGTTTTCTTATTTAACGAACGTTCACCGAACCGTTCGTTTTAATGAACGCGTTCGTTGGATTCGTTCTGTTAACTAACGTCCGCTATTTAAACCGTTAAATCGTTTTCTTTTAATCGGATTTAATCCGTTATTTTTCGATTCGATTCGGATCCGATTTTCAAATCTGTTTTATTTCTCGCTCGTTTATCGGAATCAGGTGATTCAAGCGCCTGGAGTTTCGTAACGAAACCGCCGTTCCGACTACCCTACTTTCACAGAGTTTTGCTACTGTGAAATTTTGACCTAAATTCAGATTGCTAAACCGAGTCGTTCTCTCTCGAGTTTCGACTTTCGAGTTTATTTTGATTCGATTCTTTTGCAACCAGGGTTCTTAAGTTGAACTTTCTGGTTAGATCTTTTATTCGAGATTTCCCGTGCATTAGATGAGTACTTATTGTATGCTTGTTGTTTGTCTGCGTTAGATCACCGGTCGCCGCTTGTTACTTGAATCTCTAGGTCTCGCGGATCATCAGCAAGGCAAGTAACACTTTGATCATACCCTTCTCATACCCAGTTTTTATGCATTAGAACTATTCCTCGAACACTTGCATGGTTAGGATCTAATTAAATTGTGGGATGGGAAGTAGATTGAGGTAGTACCTATTACTGTTTTA
Source organism: Aegilops longissima (assembly GCA_021605205.1). Taxonomy (NCBI): domain Eukaryota; kingdom Viridiplantae; phylum Streptophyta; class Magnoliopsida; order Poales; family Poaceae; genus Aegilops; species Aegilops longissima. The sequence continues at coordinate 693,566,744 of CM038682.1, forward strand.
CTTATGAAACCTTGGGAGTTACTTCTCGTTTGCTTGTTCATGCTATGCTATGCTAGTAGGCGTGGATTGGGTGAGTGAATATCCATGACAGATGTGAGATTGTTAATTAATGGTTTATCTAAGGTGGCAACCTAAACACACATCTGGGTGGATTGAGGCACCTGGTTTCCATCAGGACTTGCTGTATTTTCTTGGACCGCCACCCGTGCTCTAAGGGATCATAAGATTATTCAAACTGAAACTTCCGTGTGCAGCCACAAGCCAATTATGGGCTCTGGCGTAGTTGACTAAGTCGTCTGAACTCTTACGGGTAGGCTAGCTGATGTAGGGGATGTAGGTTGGTACGGTCTACCCACATGTAAGGTGCTAGCGCTTACGAAAGACTATGTCTCGGTCATCCGTTTCTCAAACACCATGTAGTCACGAGAACCAAGCGGAGGCGATCGAGTCTTGTGGGGAAAAGTGCGCAAACCTCTGCAGAGTGTATAAACTAATCATGATTAGCCGTGTCCCGGTTATGGACAATTTGAGTATCCTGTAATTGAATATCATGTGAATCTCAACATGTTACTTCTAATAAAAGTTATTGGGTTTTGATGAGTACTTTTAATTGGGATTGAGGATGTTGTCAACCATTCTCAATGTTTAACAACCACCATGATAGTTAAATAAAATTATTCCTTTGATGTAGGGAAAAATCAGCTTTATGCAAATGTAACCAGTAGAGCCTTACCACCAGCCATATATGCATGTAGTATAGGCTTATTCATTCATTGCTCTTATGTGTTACATTGCCAAGATATTCCATGTGCTTGACCCGTTTTGGCTGCAACTTTTCACGTTGCAGACTTTTCGAACGACAGTAAGGTGTTAGGTCATGGTTCTATACTCGATGATGCCGTTGGAGTTGATGGACTCGCTTATCTTCCAAGCCTTCCGCTGTTATTGTTAGATGGCCTTAAGCCATATTATTGTAATAAGTTCCCTTGTGGACAACGATGTAATAAGTGTGTGATTGCTACTCTGCTATAAATCCTTGAAGCTTGTGTGGTGTCAAGATTCTCGATCCGGGGATGACACCGAGCACGAGACTTGATCCATTCGGTCTGGTCGCTCAGAGAATGGTATCGAGCACACGCCGATCAGAGGACACCGACCACTAAGATAAAGCCATAGATCACTACTCTCTTCCCATTTTCTAACTCCTCATCTTTTCTACTTTCTCTAGGATGACGGACGCGAAGATCAAGTACACCCAACCGGATGAAGGCACACCTTTTGGATTTCACTTGAAGGAAGTCACTAAGTACCTGAACATTGGATTACCAAGCTTCACCGGGACTTTCAACGCCACTCTGCCTGAAGAGGAGCGCTGGAAGATTCATGCTCACGTTCCAGGAAGGACATTCGCCCCAATCACCAAGCCTATAGATAGTGTTTTCAGTGCACCAACTTGGAGTCTGGGAAAGAGCATGGCAGCTCACATCACCATGGGACGCATTGGAGAAGTTTATCAAGAAGATCTCAAGGACACCATCTACCAGATTTGCGGACGCCGAGATGACAACTGGGACGTCGTCAACACCAAGAAGGATAGATCCATTGCAGCTTTCATCCAGAGTTAAATCAGCACATTCGGCGCCAGAAAACCAAATGTGCAATGACATGTTGGAGTTGCGTAAGACAAAGGAAGGATCATCAAGCTGGAAGAAGAACTAAAGACTACACGCAAGGACTACATGGACGAGATCGTAGCTCTGGCAAGACACAATAACGATCTTAAGTACGAGATCGAAGAACTCAAGAAGAAGTTGGCGCTCAGGAATGAAGACCAGAATGTCGAATACCCAAGCGACTACATTAACATCGACGACACAGATTCGGATCCAAGTGAACCCGACTTTGAAGACGAAGCTGGAGCAAACATCATGGAGTCTTCCACCGGTTCAAATTAGTAGAAGTCCCCCACATATTAGTAGTATTTCCCTCCATGTAAACATTATAGTACACGCACTTTTGCGATAGTTAGATCGTTGTAAGCCCTTGTTTGATTGAATGGAGTGATTTTGTGTGTTTTTGCCCATGTGCATTTGGGTAGTGATTCCCTTAGACCTCATTCTATTCTACATTTCTCTTCTCTTCTAAACCCATCAGATGCCTCCGAGACGCGACCCCGGATTCGTTTTCCCGCCAGAGATCACCCAATTGATCCAGCAGCAGAATACCCTGATTCAAACATTGGTGCAGAACAACAACAACAACAACAACCCACCGCCACCACCACCACCTGCGGATCATCGACTCGTTTCCTTAGATGAACCCGCGGTGTATTCCAAGAGCACCGAGCCGATTGTAGCAGATGACCGGCTCCATAAGATAGGAAGGAGCTGACCACTGCAGGATGCAGATGGTGAAAGAGTGAAGTTTGCAGCACATCAGCTTGAAGGACCCGCAGCAGCATGGTGGGAGAATTTCACAGCCACTTACCCGTGAACACCGCCACATGGGACCAGTTTCAGCAAGCTTTTCAGACCGCCCATGTTTCAGCAGGAGCCATGGCCATGAAGAAGCGTGAGTTTCGCAACCTCGCCAAGGAGGAAGGACTGTTGGCGATGACGTGGATGACTTTAGCAAATTAGCACGTTATGCCCCGGATGACGTTACTACTGATGCAGCTAAACAGAGAAGTTTCTAGAAGGACTGAATGATGAGTTCAGATGCCGTTGATGGTAGCAAGTTTCAACAACTACCAGGAGTTAGTAGACCGAGCTCTCATGATTGAAGGAAGCAGCAAAGAAATTGAGAACTGCATAGCGGAAGTATGGACAAGGGAAGTATAACTCGGATCCCAAAGCAGAAGCCTCGTTATACCCCTAAATCCGAATTCAGTTTCAGCATACCCATGGAGGAGGTAATTCGCATAACCATAATGGCACCAAGAATGGGAGCGGAATGGAGGAAGCAACGGACAGAATCGCACCAACCCGTCTACACCATCCAAGGTAGACTGAGTCACATTACTTGCTTTAAGTGCCGCAAGACTGGGCACTATGCAAATGACTGCCCGAAGGCCGAATGGAAATGGCAATGGAAGCTCGGAAAGAAGCCAAACCCTTTCAACAGGGGACAGGTGAACCACATTGATGTGGAGGAGGTTGAAGATCAGCCCGATCAAGATGTCGGTAAGTTTTTGGTTAAGTCATTTATGCAGTTGTTCTTTTCAATCTGGTGCATCACATTCATACATATCAAGGGATTTGTGGATAAGTACAAGTTACCGACCCAAGCCCTTAGGTCACCCATGCTAGTAACCTCACCCGAGCAGAGTACATGGCTAGTAAATGGTGTGATCGATGCCACTAAGGATTGGACACTATGTTTTCCCCTCGGACCTAATAGTTCGGAATCCCAAGGATTGGATGTGATATTAGGTATGGATTGGTTATCAAAGTATGGAGGAAACATAGATTGTACCACAAGGTCAATTTTGCTCACCACACCGAAGGAAGGAGGATTAAAATATTATCACGGCACGAGCCGAGGAGAGCACAAGTTAATTGCTTATCGGGAGTGGTACAGAAGAAGTACCAGTGGTAAAGGATTATCCCGATGTATTTCCTAAGAGTTGCCGTGAATGCCGTCGGATAGAGACATTGAGTTTTTAATCGAGCTGTTGCGTGAACAGGCCCGATATCGAAGCGACCGTCTGGGATGCCCGCAAAGGATTTGGCGGAAATCAAGAAGCAGATTAAGGAACTATTGGATAAAGGCTTTATTCGCCCAAGTTCTTCACCTTGGGGATCACCCGTTTTGTTAGTGGAGAAGAAGGATGGATCTTTGAGAATGGTTGTTGATTACCGTGGATTGAATGAAGTAACAATCAAGAACAAGTACCCACTACCGATGATAAATGATCTGTTTGATCGCTTGCAAGGAGCCAAAGTGTTTTCTAAGATCGACTTGCGATCAGGGTACCATCAGTTGAAGATTCGGGAGCAAGATATACCCAAGACAGCGTTTACCACGAGATATGGACTGTACGAGTATACCGTTATGTCATTTGGACTGACTAACGCACCAGCCTATTTCATGAACCTGATGAACAAAGTGTTTATGGAGTTTTTGGATAAGTTAGTCGTGGTGTTCATTGATGACATTTTAATTTTCTCGAAGAATGAAGAGGAACACAAGGAACATTTGCGATTGGTTTTGGAGAAACTGAGGGAACACCAGTTGTATGCCAAGTTCAGCAAATGTGAGTTTTGGCTAAAGGAAGTTGGATTTCTCGGACATGTTATATCCGGAGAAGGGATAGCAGTTGACCCCACAAAAGTTGAGACCGTAACCAAATGGGAAGCACCAACGACAGTTGGAGAGATTCGGAGTTTCCTTGGACTCGCAGGATACTACCGAAGGTTCATTGAGAATTATTCAAGAATTGCAAAGCCTATGACAGAATTGTTGAAGAAGGAAAACAAATTCATATGGACCGAGGACTGCGAGGCAAGTTTTCAGGAGTTGAAGAAAAGATTGGTTACCTCACCAGTTTGATATTGCGGATCAAACTAAGGATTATGAGGTGTATTATGACGCTTCACGCCGAGGACTTGGAGCCGTGCTTATGCAGGAAGGAAGAGTTGTTTCGTATGCTTCACGACAACTTAAGCCCCATGAGTTGAATTATGCCACTCATGATTTGGAGTTAGCAGCCGTTGTGCATGCCTTGAAGACGTGGAGACATTTTCTCATTGGAAATCATTGTGAAGTATATACGGATCACAAGAGTTTGAAGTACATCTTCACACAGAAGGAATTGAATCTCAGACAAAGGAGATGGTTAGAACTTATCAAGGATTATGATATGAGATTGCATTATCACCCCGGAAAGGCTAATGTTGTAGCAGACGCCTTGAGCCGTAAGAGCCACGTCAATACCCTAATGATGGGAGGGATACCCAATGAGTTAGCCGAGGACCTTCGAGAGCTATGTTTGGAAATAGTTCCGAGAGGCTATGTAGCAGCATTGGAGATTCAATCGACATCGATGGACAAAATCGGAGAGAAGCCCAAAAGGCGAGATAAGGAAGTTGCCTCTATAAAGGAGAAAATGAGCAAAGGAAAAGCTAAAGGATTTCGTGAGGATGAGCACGATACCCTATGGTTTGAAGACCGTGTTTATGTGCCCAATGACCCGTAGATCGGAAGTTGATTTTACAAGAAGCCCATGATTCACCCTATTCGATTCACCCAGGAAATACCAAGATGTATCTGGATTTGAAGAATATTTTCTGGTGGACCGGAATGAAGAAGGATATTGCGGAGTATGTAGCAGTTTGCGACGTATGTCAGAAAGTAAAGGCAGAACATCAGAAGCCAGCAGGATTGTTACAACCGTTGCCGATACCCGAATGGAAGTGGGATAAACTAGGCATGGATTTCATCACAGGTTTGCCAAAGACCCGATCAGGATATGACTCGATTTGGGTCATAGTCGACCGTCTGACCAAGGTAGCTCATTTCATTCCAGTCAAGACTACTTATAGCAGTGCTAAGTTGGCAAAGATATACATGACCAGAATTGTGTGCTTACACGGAGTTCCGAGGAGCATCGTATCGGATAGAGGAACCCAGTTTACTTCGAAATTTTGGAACCAGTTACATGAAACATTGGGAACCCGATTGGAATTCAGTACAGCTTTCCACCCACAGACCGATGGACAGACTGAGAGAGTCAATCAGATTTTGGAGGACATGCTGAGAGCTTGTGCACTAGATTATGGATCTAGTTGGGAAGATAATTTGCCGTATGCAGAATTTTCCTACAATAACAGTTACCAAACCAGCTTGAAGATGGCACCTTTCGAGGCTTTGTATGGAAGAAGGTGCAGGACACCGTTGTCATGGGACTAAACCGAGATCGCCGCTTGTTTGGACCATATTTGATTAAGGAGTCTCAACAGAAGTTAAGTTGATTCGAGACAGGCTCAAGGTAGCCCAGTCCGCATGTAAGAGCTATGCCGATTCAAAGCGCCAGCGATTGAGTATGCAGTTGGAGACGAGCATATCTCCGAGTATCCCCGCTTGAGGAGTTAAGCGTTTTGGAGTGAAAGGAAAGTTAGCACCCGCTTGTTGGACCGTATAAGATTTTGCAACGCATGGGAGAAGTTATGATAAATTGGAATTGCCAGAGGACTGTCAGGAGTTCATGATGTATTCCATGTTTCTCGATTGAAGAAATGTCACCCGAGATAGCAGAGGTACCGTTAAGAGACACAAAGCCACCGGAAGCAATTCAGTTGAAGGATGACTTGACATATGAGGAAAAACCGTTAAGATTCTCGATTATGCCAGCAGAGTTACCCGCAGCAAGGTTATCAAGTTTTGCAAAGTTCAGTGGAGCCACCACACTGAGGATGAAGCCACCGGGAAAGAGAGGAAGTTTTGCTAAGGACCACCCACACCTATTTTCTAGTTAACCCGAATCTCGAGGGCGAGATTCATCTTAAGGGGGTAGGTTTGTAACATCCCAAATTTTCAATTTGGAATGTTATACATTAGGTCATCATGCATATCATATTTTTCTCGCATTTTCCGATCCTAGAAATTTCACGCAACTCAAGGACCCTCGAGAGAGTTGAAGTTTCATTATTTTCATATTTGGGATTTCCCAAATTTTGAAAATAGGATCATTTGGATTTATTTAAATTATCTTCATAAAGTTTTTCCTATAAAAATATTTGGAGAGGGAATAATATGACTTTCCCAAAATTTAGGAAAAATGAAGGTTTTATAAATAAACCAAATTTGGCTTTTGGAAGATTTATTTTGCTTAGGCAAAAATGAGCATTTTAAAAAAAGAAAAAAATTATGCATATATGCCGTTTTTAAAGTTCATTTTGTTCGACTCATTTTTAGGAGTCGGGGAAATTTTGTTTTATTTAAATCGGAGTTCATTTGGTTTTTTTTTAATTCGTTTTGTTTTAAATTTTATTTTTTAAAAAATCGCGTGCCCCCCCTAAGGCCCAGGCCCAGCCAGCCAGCCAGGCCCGCCCAGCGCCGCCTCCCTCTCCCTCGCGCACGCTTGCCGCCCTGCTGTGCCCCGCCAAGACGCCTCCCGAGTCCGGCTCCGACCCGGACCCGTGCCCCCTCCCAAGCCACCCGGCGCCCTCCCCCCCCCTTATAACCCGCCCCCCCTCCCTCACCTCGATCCGCCGCCCGCCCTCACCAGCGCCTGATCAACCCCCGCCACGCCGCCCAAGGCTGCCCGCCCGACGCCGTTCCCCGCCGCCTCCCCGCCGCCCTCGCCTCCAGGCCCGCGGACCCCGCCCGACCCCACGGACCCGCCGGCGAGAGATCACCGGAGGTAGCCCCGCGCCCCGATCCGGTTTTCCCCTAAAAAAAACCCGATCCGGTTTTTATTAAAAAAAAATTGTTCGGTTTTTAAAAAAAAAAAACCTAGATTGGTTTTATTTTTTTTCGGTTTTCTTATTTAACGAACGTTCACCGAACCGTTCGTTTTAATGAACGCGTTCGTTGGATTCGTTCATTAATCTAACGTCCGCTATTTAAACCGTTCGTCGTTTTCTTTTAATCGGATTTAATCCGTTATTTTTCTGATTCGATTCCAGATCCGATTTTCAAATCTGTTTTATTTCTCGCTCGTTTATCGGAATCAGGTGATTCAAGCGCCTGGAGTTTCGTAACGAAACCGCCGTTCCGACTACCCTACTTTCACAGAGTTTTGCTACTGTGAAATTTTGACCTAAATTCAGATTGCTAAACCGAGTCGTTCTCTCTCGAGTTTCGACTTTCGGAGTTTATTTTGATTCGATTCTTTTGCAACCAGGGTTCTTAAGTTGAACTTTCTGGTTAGATCTTTTATTCGAGATTTCCCCGTGCATTAGATGAGTACTTATTGTATGCTTGTTGTTTGTCTGCGTTAGATCACCCGGTGCGCCGCTTGTTACTTGAATCTCTAGGTCTCATGGATCATCGACAAGGCAAGTAACACTTTGATCATACCCTTCTCATACCCAGTTTTATGCATTAGATCTATTCCTCGAACACTTGCATGGTTAGGATCTAATTAAATTGTGGGATGGGAAGTAGATTGAGGTAGTACCTATTACCTGTTTTACTTATGAAACCTTGGGAGTTACTTCTCGTTTGCTTGTTCATGCTATGCTATGCTAGTAGACGTGGATTGGGTGAGTGAATATCCATGACAGATGTGAGATTGTTAATTAATGGTTTATCTAAGGTGGCAACCTAAACACACATCTGGGTGGATTGAGGCACCTGGTTTCCATCAGACTTGCTGTATTTTCTTCGACCGCCACCTGTGCTCTAAGGGATCATAAGATTATTCAAACTGAAACTTCCGTGTGCAGCCACAAGCCAATTATGGGCTCTGGCGTAGTTGACTAAGTCGTCATGAACTCTTACGGGTAGGCTAGCTGATGTAGGGGATGTAGGTTGGTACGGTCTAGCCACATGTAAGGTGCTAGCGCTTACGAAAGACTATGTCTCGGTCATCCGCTTCTCAAACACCATGTAGTCGAGAACCAAGCGGAGGCGATCGAGTCTTGTGGGGAAAAGTCATAAACCTCTGCAGAGTGTATAAACTAATCATGATTAGCCGTGTCCCCGGTTATGGACAATTTGAGTATCCTGTAATTGAATATCATGTGAATCTCAACATGTTACTTCTAATAAAAGTTATTGGGTTTTGATGAGTACTTCTTAATTGGGATTGAGGATGCTGTCAACCATTCTTAATGTTTAACAACCACCATGATAGTTAAATAAAATTATTCCTTTGATGTAGGGAAAAATCAGCTTTATGCAAATGTAACCGTAGAGCCTTACCACCAGCCATATATGCATGTAGTATAGGCTTATTCATTCAATGCTCTTATGTGTTACATTGCCAGCATATTCCATGTGCTGACCCGTTTTCGGGCTGCAACTTTTCACGTTGCAGACTTTTCGAACTTACAGTAAGGTGTTAGGTCGTGGTTCTATACTCGATGATGCCGTTGGAGTTGATGGACTCGCTTATCTTCCAAGCCTTCCGCTGTTATTGTTAGATGGCCTTAAGCCATATTATTGTAATAAGTTCCCTTGTGGACAACGATGTAATAAGTGTGTGATTGCTACTCGCTATAAATCCTTCAAGCTTGTGTGGTGTCAAGATTCTGATCCAGGGTTGACACTGAGCACAGAGACTTGATCCATTCGGGTCTGGTCGCTACATGCCTCCGGTATCTTCCACCATGGCCTCTCTATACGGTGTGTGCTAGGAAAGGGGTTCACAACTTACTGAACCGTACCCTACCTATGGCAGGGACAAGTGGCAGCACGAAACAAGTATGGGGGTTACCGGAACAAGACTCGATCTACGGTCGACTTAGGAGGTTTAAATATTCCTTGCATGATTAGCATAGCAATATATACTTCAACCAACAGACATAAACACCACGCGACATACCCCCTCATGCCATACCGGACACGACCGTCTCGACAGAGGACTAGGGACAGACCGTGTCTACCCAAGGCAGAGGCCTTCCCGGATTCCCTTCCGGTATGCATGAAGGGCATATGACGGTGATTACCATCACATTCATATCAACTCCAATAGCATGAAATCATTAAAATGCACTCATGAGTAGGAACATATCGTCACATAAAATGACGTATGCCCGTGTCGGGGTGGTGTTGTCACCATAATACACACAATATTATGCCAGGGTTCAGACTGCTTGCCTTCAAGTTGGGACGGGGTGAGGTGCACTCCAAAACTTTTGAAAGTTTGCTTCTCTCTCTCCAAAGTCCTATTTTAAATAAATTTGAATTAACACAAAATTTCAAAACAGCACAAAAAAGTTTTTTGAATTTTTTTCAAATAAATCTTAAAATAAACTAGATTAAATTTGAGAGAGGTAGGAAAAAGAATCAATTAATTTGGAGTTATATTTTAAAAGTTATAGTCAGTCAAAGTTTTAGTCAAACTCTGTTATTTAAATTAAAATAGAAAAAGAAAACGGTTTGAATATACGTACACGTCGAAGGCGCATTTCGACTTTACGCTTCCACTTATCCAGCGTGGACCGCGCGGAGAGTCAATGACAGTGGGTCCAGGTGGCCCACTAGTCAGGTTTTTGACTAGTCTCCCCTCCCTCTTCTTCTTCTGCCCGAGCAGAGGCGGGACTCCGGCGACCATCGCCGGCGAACGGCGGTTCCTCGCGGGGAGCTGAGGATGGGGATGGATCCGCGGATCAGCGGCGGTCCTTCCGGTGGTCGTAGGGTCGTCGGAGGTGGAGGAAATCGCCGTCGGTGAGCTCTGCGGCGGAGGAAAGCTTCGTTGGATTTGGGGGCTCGGGCTATGGTGATGCTCCGTCGTCGTTTGGGGTCTGGGCGGCTCCACAAGACGATGTGGAGCAGAGTGGTGGTGATGGCAGGGTGGGGGAGGCTCTGGTGGCGCCGGAGTGAACTGGGACGAGGCGGCGGCCGAGCTGGCCGGAGAGGTTAAAGACGGCCTTCTCCTCTTCAATTGATGGCAACGGGGCACTAGGGGGACGGCGTGAGGCTGCTTGAGTGATCGGGGAGGCTTGGGGGCTCCCTTTTATAGCGCTTCCAAGTCGGTTCGCGGCGGCCATGGATGAGCTCGTCGGGGAACCGCCCTACTGTGCTGCAGGGTGACGTGGCGGTGGCTGGCTAGCTCCAGGGGCTAACGACGACCACTCCACTGTCGAAGGAGGCGAACTGGCGCGCTCTGGTGGTTTGGGCGGTGCTGCCCATGGTGGTGGCGGATGCAGCCGCGGGCGTGCCGCCAAGCGGCTTGCTGGCGACGCTGCAGGGGGCGAGGAGGCGGTCGGGGCCTCTAGCGTGACGTGGCGAGAGGATTTGGATGAGCTCGGGGAAACTTATCCGGTGTTGGCTCGGGCGCGAGCACGTGCAAAACGCGTGCTCTTCTCGCGCTCTGGGCATGCACGGCACTCGCTCGACGAAATGCCAGGGCAACCAAATTTGCTAGAGAGCCACTGCAAATCCACAGGCCTAGGTTAGAGACATAATGAAGGCTACTAGACAACTTGGTTTGGGACAAGGGAAAAGTTCACAACACAAAACCTTCAACCATGCCAAATCTGCATATGCACACAGGGTGTTCGACAAAATGTCAGAGGCATCTAGGAAGTATTTGGGGTGGTCAAAACTTCCAGAGTGGGGTCTCTTTAGATGCATGAGACGGTGGTGAGGTTAGTTTGCCAAATGTAGAAACTTGTTAGTGCAAGTTTTGAAAAACTTCAATTCTGGACAGGGGGTAAATGGCATCATTTCATGAACCAAAAATGTCCCAAAGGGTGCATGCTCCTGGACTTAGGGATTTTGTAGGGTTGACTACAAGCAGAAGAAATCATAAGGTCACTGGAGCAAAAATAAATAGGGTTGCAGTAGAAATCACAAGGTTGGACCAGAATGAAAAAGAGGTTGATTCACTCAATTTTTCGAAAGAACATCACTAGGTTTTTGCATAAAGTTGAATTGCATGCTACCACTGACATCCCATAATTTTGGTGGAGGCTTTAAAGAAATTTTTAAATAGGCTGTAGTGCAAAACTGCCCACTGGACCAGATTTGAAAACCAGGTGTAGAACTCAAAATATCCAATGAATGAAATATATGTTTGCATAAAAGTGTTTTAAAAACATCACATGACATCTCCAATTTTTGGTGGAATTTTTGAATGGATTTATAAAAGGGTTGCAGTGCAAATGGGACCCTAAACTTATGAAACACTAAATTAGAGAAATAAAGCTCAGGGAAAGATAATTATATAAATAATCCTACTGATAAAAGAATTCTTTTATTTGAGAGGAAAAATAAGTCCAACACAATTGGGAAGTTTTTTTTTTCACTTGAGGTAAAAACTCCAAAAAAAATAAAGGGAAGAAAGGTTCTGAAATCAAAAGAAAATCCAGAAAACCAAAGTTTAAGTTTCCTGGCAAAATTTTAATTAATAAAACAAGGTTAAAATTTTGGGGTGTCACAGCCTGGGGGTGGGGATGAGCTGCCACTTGTTGGGGAGCCGACACGCGATGTCGCCGGACATGTATCCGGCTTCCCGCAGCTTTTCGATGTGCCCCTCCGTGACGGAGGAGGCCATCCACTTGCCGCCCGCTCCGGACATGGCTGGAGAAGGTTGAGGAGGGATGTGCGGACTTGGGCGCTGGAGCTCGAGTGCGCGGAAATGGATGAGCAAAGGAGGAAGAAGGCGTAGGTGAAAAGGTGGATCCTTATCCCCTTATATGGACGGACGCAACTTAGCGCCCCCACCAGCCTGGTAAAACTCGCTTATCTGCCAAGCACCGTAAATTGATGGCGCGGTTGGTTTACCCACGTCCGTATTGATGAGAATCCCGGAATAAGGGGAATACGATCTCTGCTTTGACAAGACGTGCCAAGGAAACCGCCTCGCTAAACGCGCTAAGGTGGTACAGTGTAAACGATTCGAATGAAGACTTGGCCGTGGCGTGATGGCACGCTACGGAACACGTCAGCACATTGATTTTGTGTAAATATTATTCTCTCTACGGTGTTATGTGGAAATTATTTTGCAGAGGCGGACACTGTCCTTGTGTTCAAAATCTTCTATGAAGTATTCGGAGGAGGAACCCGCCTTGCAATGCCGAAGACAATATGCGTGCCGGACTCGTCGTCATTGAAGCCTGGTTCAGGGGCTCCGAGGAGTCTGGACTAGGGGTGTCCGGATAGCGAACTATCACCGCTGGCGGACTCTGGACTATGAAGATACAAGATTGAAGACTTCGTCCCGTGTCGATGGGACTTTCCTTGGCGTGGAAGGCAAGCTTGGCGTCTGATCGTAGATCTCCTACCATTGTAACCGACTCTGTAACCCTAACCCTATCCATTGTCTATATAAACCGGAGGGTTTTAGTCCGTAGGGACTAACAACAATCATACCATAGGCTAGCTTCTAGGGTTTAGCCTCTCGATCTCGTGGTAGATCTACTCTTGTACTACTCATATCATCAATATTAATCAAGCAGGAGTAGGGTTTTACCTCCATCGAGAGGGCCCGAACCTGGGTAAAAACATCGTGTCCCTTGTCTCCTGTTACCATCCTCCTAGACGCACAGTTCGGGACCCCCTACCCGAGATCCGCCGGTTTTGACACCGACACCCGTGAACAAACCCTAAGCTAAAGACCTAAGCCTGAAACTGAGTGCTTCTACTGCAAAAGGGAATAAGCACTAGAAGCCGAACTGCCCCAAATAATTGGCGGATAAGAAGGATGGCAAAGTGAACAAAAGTATATTTGATATACATATTCTTGATGTGTACTTTATTAGTATTTATAGCAACCCCTCGGTATTCGATACTGGTTCAGTTGCTTAGAGTAGTAACTCAAAACGGGAGTTGCAAAATAAACAGAGACTAGTTAAGGGCGAGGTGATGATGTGTGTTGGAAGTGATTCCAAGGTTGATAAGATCACGATCGCACACTCCCTTTACCTTCATGATTAGTGTTGAACCTAAAATAAATATTATTTGGTGTTTGCGTTGAGCATGAATATGATTGAATCATGTTTATTGCAATACGGTTATTCATTTATGTTAAAGAATAATTGTTGTTCTATTTACATGAATAAAACCTTCTATGGTCATACACTCAATATAAATGGTTTATTGAATCTCGATCGTAGTGATACACATATTCATAAATATTGAAGCCAAAAGATGCAAAGTTAAGAATGATAGTGCAACTTATTTGTGGCACTGCCATTTAGGTCATATTGGTGTAAAGCGCATGAAGAAACTCCATGCTGATGGGCTTTTGGAATCACTTGATTATGAATCACTTGATGCTTGTGAACCATGCCTCATGGGCAAGATGACTAAGACTCCGTTCTCCGGAACAATGGAGCGAGCAACTAACTTATTGGAAATAATACATACTGATGTATGCTGTCCGATGAGTGTTAAGGCTCGCGCCGGGTATCATTATTTTCTAACCTTCACAAGATGATTTGAGCAGATATGGGTATATCTACTTAATGAAACACAAGTCTGGAACATTTGAAAAGTTCAAAGAATTTCAGAGTGAAGTGGAGAATCATCGTAACAAGAAAATAAAATTTCTACGATCTAATCGCGGAGGCGAATATTTGAGTTACGAGTTTGGCCTTCAATTAAAACAATGTGGAATAGTTTCACAAACTCATGCCACCTGGAACACCACAACGTAATGGTGTGTCCGAACATCGTAACCGTACTTTATTAGATATGGTGCGATCTATGATGACTCTTACCGATTTACCACTATCGTTTTGGGGTTATGCATTAGGGACAACTGCATTCATGTTAAATTGGACACCATCTAAATCCGTTGAGATGACACCGTATGAACTGTGGTTTGGCAAGAAACCTAAGCTGTCATTTCTTAAAGTTTGGGGCTACGATGCTTATGTGAAAAAGTTTCAACCTGATAAGCTCCAACCCAAATCGGAGAAGTGCGTCTTCATAGGATACCCAAAAGAAAATTTTGGGTACACCTTCTATCTCAGATCCGAAGGCAAGATCTTTGTTGCTAAGAATGGATACTTTCTAGAGAAGGAGTTGGAAAAGGCCTACTAATGGCGCACCGGTTTTTTCTACTAATGGCGCACTACCGGTGCGCCATTAGTACCACACCATTAGAATTTTTTACTAATGGCGCACCTGTGGTGCGCCATTAGTATCTGGTATACTAATGGCGCACTCGCTGGTGCGCCATTAGAATAGCCCACGGTGCGCCATTAGTATCTGGTATACTAATGGCGCACCACATAGAAGTGCGCCATTAGTAACAATATTTTTTCAAATTTTTTTCAATATTTTTATTTTTTTTCAATTTTTTTTGTTTTTTTCTTAATCTCAGTTCACTATGGCTTAATCTCAGGTCAAATCGCACTCCGTGGTCAAACTTCCCAAAAGGTCACCCATCCTCACACTACTCCAGCCCAAGCACGCTTAACTTCAGAGTTCTATCCAACCCCAGCAACAGCTCACTTCATAGGCACTTGTTGATATATCTAGCATATCAATCCTATTATACCTTGTTGATGCCTAGGACTTTGTTCATTTTCATGACTATGATGAAATTTTGAAAAATATGTCAAACTTCCCGGTCATATTACGTATCATTTTTTGAACAAAAATTCAAAAAAATAATTCAAAACCAATTTTTTTTCTGTTACTAGTGGCGCACCACATCCATGGTGCGCCACTAGTAAGTTTGAAATTTTTCATTTTTTTTTCCTCTAGATCTTGAAAGCCCCGTAACTTCTTTCTGTTAGGTTTTTTGGGATTTTGAAAATGTTTAACGGGGTTCCCCCCGTTAAATTTGGATGTAACTTTTCGAGTAGATGATTTTTCATATAAAAAACTTTTTCATCCGAGTTCGTATGCAAAAGTTATGCCCATTTTACAAATTTCCAGAGAGATTTTGCAAATAAAGTCGAAATTCATATTTGTAATTTTTCCCAACAACTAGACCACATATCACATGGGAAACTTATTTTCTTTTATTTTTTTTGACATTTCCATCATTTTCTTTTATTTTTTTTAAAACTGAAAAGGCGATCCAGGGGGGGCGTGCATTCGGTGTTGGGGCAAGTTAGTAATGGCGCACCGTGGGGTGGTGCGCCATTACTAGTTAAACTAGTAATAGCGCACCACACACACGGTGCACCATTACTAGTTTTGAAAAAAAATAAAAAAAATTGATATTTTTTTGAATCGTCTTTTGAAAAAAACTTAGTAATGGCGCACCAGTGGGCGATGCGCCATTACTAGTTAAAACTAGTAATGGCGCACTCGAGACATGGTGCGCCATTAGTAACAAATATTTTTATTTTTTTACTTTTTTCAAAACTACTAATGGCGCCACGGTGGGTGTGGTGCGCCATTACAATGTTCACATAGTAATGGCGCACTACTCCCACCGTGCACCATTAGTAGTTTTGAAAAAAATAATTTTTTTTTACTAATGGCGCACCGTGGGATGTGGTGCGCCATTAGTATTTGCACACTAATGGCACACCAACACATGGTGCGCCATTAGTATTTAGTAATGGCGCACCACATGTACAGTGCGCCATTAGTGTCCATCCCATCTATAGCCCTTTTCCTAGTAGTGAGAGTAAGGTCCGCACCAGAGTGGTACGGTAATCCTGTTCTGGAGGTCATGTTACTTGACCATGACAAACCTACGAACTATGAGAAAGCGATGATGAGCCCAGATTCTGATAAATGGCTTGAGGCCATGAAATCTGAGATAGGATCCATGTATGAGAACAAAGTGTGGACTTTGGTGGACTTTCCCGATGATCGGCAAGCCATTGAGAATAAATGGATCTTCAAGATAAAGACAAACACTGATAGTAGTGTTACTATCTACAAAGCTCGAATTGTCGCAAAAGGTTTTTCGACAAGTTCAAGGTGTTGACTACGATGAGATTTTCTCACATGTATCGATGCTTAAAATCTGTCCGAATCATGTTAGCAATTGCCGCATTTTATGAAATCTAGCAAATGGATGTCAAAACTGCATTCCTTAGTGGATTTATTAAAGAAAAGTTGTATATGATGCAACCAGAAGGTTTTGTCGATCCTAAAGGTGCTAACAAAATGTGCAAGCTCCAGCGATCCATCTATGGACGGGTGCAAGCATCTTGGAGTTGGAATATACGCTTTGATAAGATGATCAAAGCATATAGTTTTATACAGACTTGCGGTGAAGCCTGTATTTACAAGAAAGTGAGTGGGAGCACTACAACTTTTCTGATAAGTATATTGAATGACATATTGTTGATCGGAAATGATGTAGAATTTTCTGGAAAGCATAAAGGAGTGTTTGAAAGGAGTTTTTCAAAGAAAGACCTCGGTGAAGCTGCTTACATATTGAGCATCAAGATCTATAGAGATAGATCAAGACACTTGATAAGTTTTTTCAATGAGTACATACCTTGACAAGTTTTTGAAGTAGTTCAAAATGGAACAGTCAAAGAAAGGGTTCTTGCATGTGTTACGAGGTGTGAAGTTGAGTCACACTCAATGCCCGACCACGGCAGAAGATAGAGAGAAAATGAAAGTCATTCCCTATGCCTCAGTCATAGGTTCTATAAAGTATGCCATGCTGTGTACCAGACCTATTGTATACCCTGCTCTGAGTTTGGCAAAGGAGTACAATTTTGATCTAGGAGTAGATCACTGGACAACGGTCAAAAAATTATCCTTAGAGGACTAAGGAAACATTTCTCGGTTATGGAGGTGATAAAGAGTTCGTCGTAAAGAATTACGTCGATGCAAACTTTGACACCGATCTAGATGACTCTAAGTCACAATCGGGATACTTATTGAAAGTGGGAGCAATTAGCTAAAGTAGCTCCGTGCAGAGCATTGTAGACATAGAAATTTGCAAAATACATACGGATCTGAATGTGGCAGACCCATTGACTAAACCTCTCTCACAAGCAAAACATGATCACACCTTAGTACTCTTTGGGTGTTCATCACAGAGCGACGTGAACTAGATTATTGGCTCTAGTAAACCCTTTGGGTGTTGGTCACATGACGATGTGAACTATTGGTGTTAAATCACATGACGATGTGAACTAAATCATTGACTCTAGTGCAAGTGGGAGACATACGAAAATATGCCCTAGAGGCAATAATAAAGTTGTTATTTATATTTCCTTATATCATGATAAATGTTTATTATTCATGCTAGAATTGTATTAACCGGAAACTTAGTACATGTGTGAATACATAGACAAACAGAGTGTCACTAGTATGCCTCTACTTGACTAGCTCGTTGGATCAAAGATGGTTAAGTTTCCCAGCCATAGACATGAGTTGTCATTTGATCAACGGGATCACATCATTAGAGAATGATGTGGTTGACTTGACCCATTCCATTAGCTTAGCACTTGATCGTTTAGTTTATTGCTATTGCTTTCTTCATGACTTATACATGTTCCTATGACTATGAGATTATGCAACTCCCGAATACCGGAGGAACACTTTGTGTGCTACCAAACATCACAACGTAACTGGGTGATTACAAAGGTGCTCTATAGGTGTCTCCGATGGTACTTTTTGAGTTGGCATTGATCGAGATTAGGATTTGTCACTCCGATTGTCGGAGAGGTATCTCTGGGCCCTCTCGGTAATGCACATCACTATAAGCCTTGCAAGCAATGTGACTAATGAGTTAGTTGCGGGATGATGCATTACGGAATGAGTAAAGAGACTTGCCGGTAACGAGATTGAACTAGGTATTGAGATACCGACGATCGAATCTCGGGCAAGTAACATACCGATGACAAAGGGAACAACGTATGTTGTTATGCGGTTTGACCGATAAAGATCTTCGTAGAATATGTAGGAACCAATATGAGTATCTAGGTTCCTCTATTGGTTATTGACCTGAGATGAGTCTCGGTCTTGTCTACATAGTTCTCGAACCCGTAGGGTCCGCACGCTTAACGTTCGGTGACGATCGGTATTATGAGTTTATGTGTTTTGATGTACCGAAGGTAGTTTGGAGTCCCGGATGAGATGGGGGACATGACAAGGAGTCTCGAAATTGTTGAGACGTAAAGATCGATATATTGGACGACTATATTCGGACATCGGAAAGGTTCCGAGTGATTCAGGTATTTTTCGGAGTACCGGAGAGTTACGAGAATTCGTATTGGGCCTTAATGGGCCATACGGGATAGGAGAAAAAGGCCTCAAGGGTGGCCCCGCCCCTTCCCCATGGACTGTTCCGAATTGGACAAGGGAAAGGGGGAGCCTTCTTCCTTCCTTGTCCTTCTCCCTTCCCCTTTTCCTATTACATGTGGGAGGTGGAATCCTACTAGGACTAGGGAGTCCTAGTAGGACTCCACACTTTGGGGATGCCCTATGAGGGTCGGCCTCCTCCTCCCTCCATCCTTTATATACGTGGCCAGGGGGCACCCCATGAACACACAACTTGATCCTTGATCTCTTAGCCGTGTGCGGTGCCCCCCTCCACCATAATCCACCTCGTTCATATCGTTGCAGTGCTTAGGCGAAGCCCTGCGCCGGTAGCTTCATCATCACCGTCATCACGCCGTCGTGCTGATAAAGCTCTCCCTCGACACTCTACTGGATCGTGAGTTCGTGGGAGGTCACCGAGCCGAACGTGTGCAGATCACGGAGGTGCCGTACTTTCGGTACTAGGATCGGTCGGACCGTGAAGACGTACGACTACATCAACCGCGTTGTCATAACGCTTCCGCTTACGGTCTACGAGGGTACGTGGACTACACTCTCCCCTCTCGTTGCTACGCATCACCATGATCTTATGTGTGCGTAGGATTTTTTTTTGAAATTACTGCGTTCTCCAACAGAACTCACATATATTCATGAAAACATAATAGGTTCAGATCTGAAATCATGGAACTCGGGCCCTAGTGAGAAGCATTAAGCATAGCAAAGTCATAGCAACATCAATCCTACAACATAATGGATACTAGGGATCAAATCCTAACAAAACTAACTCGATTACATGGTAAATCTCATCCAACCCATCACCGTCCAGCAAGCCTACACTGGGATTACTCACGCACGGCGGTGAGCATCATGAAATTGGTGATGGAGGATGGTTGATGATGTGGTGACAGATTCCCCTCTCCGGAGCCCCGAACGGACTGCAGATCAGCCCTCCCGAGGAAGATTAGGGCCTGGCGGCGGTTCCCTATCGTAAAACGCGATGAATCATTCTCTCTGATTTTTTCTCCCTGAAAGTGAATATATGGAGTTGGGGTTGAGGTCAGTGGAGTCCCAGGGGGCCCACGAGGCAAGGGGCGCGCCCCCCCGGGGGGGGGGGGGCCTGCACCCTCGTGGATATGGTGTGGGCCCCCTGATGCTGATTCTTTCGCCAATATTTTTCATTAATTTCAAGACGTGTCTCCCTGGATTTTCAGGTCATTCCGACTGCACAAAAATAACACCATGGCAGTTCTACTGAAAACAACATCAGTCTGGGTTAGTTCCATTCAAATCATGCAAGTTAGAGTCCAAAACAAGGGAAAAAGTGTTCAGAAAAGTAGATATGTTGGAGATGTATCAAATCCAGCCGCCAATCCGACGTGGCGGACGTGTCCGAGCCTCCCATGATTAGTTTGGGTGTTTGATGTTCACCTGGGTCAGGTTTTTCTGACCGATTATTGACCGAGTTGTCCGTTCGGATGTTTGTGGCGGATTTTTAGGGTGTCTGCTATAGATGCTCTAACTCGCCAGACCTGGAGGAGCAGGGCTACAGCTAAACATGCACTACCAACTATGTGGTCACTAGCTGACACCATGCTCCATCGTGAATTCGTGATGCCTCGCATCCGACTTTGCCAGGCCTGAGAATGAAGTTGCATATTCTTCAGTTATTTGTCCCAAAATTCAGTCTCACCGCTTCACAGGAAATTGACACCCAGGATCGCTCCTTCGCCAAGGCTCGTCGCCAATCGTCCATTTATTACTATTACTTTAACTGTTACATGTCACCCCTTGTCGGTAAAACCAACTGCCTACTCAACAATCAGGCTGTGGCTAATTGCTCACCATCTTATCCTCCAAGTTTGCCTATCAGGCTAAGAACATGTACACTATATACGCTATAGTTCCCCTTTGATAGCAATATATCCTGATCCAGGTTTGATTTTCCCATTCGATCGCTTGATTCAATCAATTGCTAGCTCCCTGGATCCACTCGAGTCTGACAAATTGGTGCTCCGAGCAAGGTTTCTCCTCGGCCAGAGAAGTAACCCCACCCAATTCCCTCTCCAGTGTGTTGATTCGGCGACGACGACGGTGATCTACTTGTTGGAGGCGGCGATCTGACGGTAGGCGGTGTGGGCAGCAACGATATGGTGTTTGGGGCGCTGGTGGCGGCGACTTGTTCGGCTACAGGCTGGTAGGGCAGAGTGGTTGCGAGAGAACACTTCTCAGGTAGTAAAATCTCACGTCCATCGCTGGTTTGTGTAGCAGGGTGGCATGTAGCTCGGAGGCGGGAGGATCTAAGTGAGAGGAAGGGTTGTCGGATCTCTGGTGGTAAAATTCCTTACCTCTGCTTAGATCTAGGAGATGGGGAGAACATCAAAAAGCATAGATGATGCTGATTGGCAGGATGTTCTATCCATGAAAGAGGAATTCAGCAATTTGCAACAGGAATCAACAGTTCTGCGTACTGATGTTTCCAAACTGCAACAAGAGGTATCCTCAATTAGCTCCAAGCAAACTGACATATGTGAACAAGTAGGAGGTGCCGAGCAAGCAGTTCTGCAATTGGGTAAATAGATGGCAACAATGAACTTAATGTTGCAATCTTTGGTGCCCAAAACAGTGAATAGGAGTGAGAAGGCTGAAACTAGTACAAGTCAAGTACTAAAGTCACAAACTTTTTCTCAGGTAGAATTGCAGAAGTAGGAACAAAGAAGTAAGGGATAATTGTATTTATGCCCTTAGTTGTGTCCCCCTCAACCAAATTGCCCCTAGTTTTTGAAAACACGTGGTCTTGCCCGACCCACTTTGTCATCTTATGCCTTTGCCCTTTGACCGTTTGACCGTCACTTTGAAAACTTTATAACTAATTCATACTAAATCAGAAAAGTACAAATAAGATACCAAAATGTTTGGAAAAACATCACCTGTATGTCAATGTCACTTGCATTCATAACAAAGGTGTTGGTAATTGCCCATCCAAGTTTTAGCTCTTATCATACCACCATGAACAGGAAAGTCTAAAAAACTTCAAAAAATTCAAGAAAAAATTGCTGCTAAAGAATTGTAAATGTTTTAAGTGCTTGCCAAGTTTCATCAGGGAATGACATTCGTGGAAGTCGTGGAAAAAAAATAGTCAACACTCAAAAATAGACTATTTTTTTGCCATGACTTCTACGAATGTCATTCCCTCATGAAACTTCGCAATCACTTAAAACATTTACAATTCTTTGCCACCAAATTTTTCTTGATTTTTTTGAAGTTTTTTAGAGTTTACGATTCATGGTGGTATGATAAGAGCTAAAACTCGGATGGGCACTTACCAACACTTCTGTCAGGAATGCAAGTGACATTGACATACAAGTGATGTTTTTTGGAACATTTTGGTATCTTATTTGCATTTTTCTGATTTAGTATGAATTAGTTATGAAGTTGTCAAAGTGACGGTCAAACGGTGAAAGGGCAAAAGCACAAGATGACAAAGTGGGTCAGGCAAGACCACGTGTTTTCAAAAACTAGGGGCAATTCGGTTGAGGGAGACACAACTAAGGGTATAAATACAGTTATCCCAAGAAGTAAATATCTCAGGAAGCATTTGGAGGAAGAAAGAGAGCTGAACAGACAATTTGAAGAAGCTCAACTACAAAATTTACCTCCTATCAGAGTGCAGAAACCTAGTGCTATAGATAGGGTTCCACTACAAGATCTAACTGCCGAAAGAACCACTCTAGTGGCAAATCAGGCCAAGGCACACACACTTGCATTCCACTAGTTTCAAGCAAACATAGAGAGACAACTGTATTATAGAACCTATGAGCAGGATATGCAGGCACAATTTATGAAAGCAATGACAAAGGGACCTAAATTAGAGTTTCCCAAGTTTGATGGTACTGACCCTATGTGGTGGATAGGCAATGCAATAAGTATTTCCAGATGTAAGTAGCACCTGAGGAATACAAAGTATCATTAGCACAAATGTACATGATAGGAGAAGATGACACATGGTTGAGGAGATCAAGCCTCATCAAGAAACAATTGAATTTGTTGCAATTTGGCAAAGAAGTCATTAAAATATTTTCTGAACAAGGTTCCTATGACCAGAAAGAAAAAAAATCAATGGGATCAAACAAAACAATGCCACAGTCTCTGAATATACAAAGAATTTTGAGGATCTAACGGCTGAAGTTCAAGAAGAAAATTTAGAATTGGGAGAGCTTTTGTTTGTGAGATGCTTTGTCAATGGTCTCAAGGAAGGAATTAAATTCCAAATCAGATCACACAAGCCTCAAACACTTACTAATGCCTACTGTTTGATCAAGGATGTAGAGCCATGTCGCCCACCCTTGTCTAGTGTACCAAGGAAATATGGAACATCTTATAGCAATTACTATCAGAAAAATAATGTGGGGATTCAAACTAGCAAAGCAGCAACAATCCCTGTTCCACAACAACTTCCTATCAGACAACCAGGCACAAATACTTCTGCAAATCAAAAAGTTAAAGAAGTAGGAGAATGTTGGAGGTGTGGAGACAAATGGTTCCGTGGGCACAAATGCAAATTGATTCCTAATGTGCACCTCATGCAATAGGAAACAAAGGAAGCGCAATAGAGTGAGATGGAAGAGGGCACACAACTAGACCAAGGAGAAGTTGTTGAACAACAATAACAAGTTATGTTCTTGTCTGTACATGATATGGGGCACCAGCTAGCAGTGTCTATACCAATAGTGGTCATCCACATAAATGGAAAAAGGGTTGTAGCATTATTAGACTCTGGCAGTACCACTTCTTTCATAAATCATGATTTTGCAGTCAAGGCAAATTGTCACGTGCTTCCTGTTCCACCTAGAAAAATTCTGTAGCTGGAGGGGGACAGTTATTATCTACTATAGTAGTACCAAACTGTGAGTTCCAAATAGCAAAGCTCAAGCTCACCCATGATTTCAGGACAGTTCAACTCCCAAGTCATGATGCAATATTAGGATATGACTGGTTCACTACTGTCAGCCCAATAGCATTTGATATTCCTTGTCAAACCTTCAGTTTCACTAAAGAAGGAAAGCATACTATTACTACGACAATTTTCAACAATCCTGAGAACATCAAAGAAGTACATGCGAAAGGAATGAATAAACTGGTGGACAAAGGAATGGAAGTTTTTCTTCTACAAGTGCATAACATTTAAATGGATGCCCCTGAAAGGTTCAAAACACCTCCTCAAGTTCAGAAGTTGCTGTTAGAATATGCAGATTTGTTTGAAGACCAACTACCCTCCCTCCCAAAAGAGCATTAGATCACACTATACCTCTGATCCCTGGAGCAACACCACCTCAATTGAGACCCTATAGAGTACCTCAACATCAAAAGAAAGAGATGGAGGAACAGATCAAGAAGCTTTTTGCTGCACACGTCATAAGACACAATCAGAGTCCTTATGTAGCTCCTGTCATTCTAGTTACAAAGAAGGACAATTCTATGAGACTCTGCACTAATTTCAGAAAATTGAACTCATTGACAGTAAAAAACAAGTTTCCTATACCCGTCATCGAGGACTTACTAGATGAGTTGCATGGAGCCAAGTTCTTCTAAAAAACAGAGCTCAGATCTGGGTACCACCAAATCAGAATGCACCCATAGGATATACATAAGACAGCCTTTAGAACAATCCTAGGCCACTTTGAATATCTTGTTATGCCATTTGGTATTTCTAATACATTAGGGACATTTCAAGAGTTAATGAACATAATTTTTGGGCCATACTTGAGAAAATTTGTTCTGGTCTTCTTTGACGATATCCTCATCTATAGCAAAAGTCTCCAGGAACATGTGGACCATATCAAACTGGTGATGGAGTTGCTAAGAGAACACCATATTTATGCTAAGAAGTCCAAATGTGTATTTGCAGTACAACAAGTGGAGTATCTAGGGCATGTCATATCTGCTCAGGGAGTATCTCCTGACCCATAGAATATTTCTGCTATCGCTGAGTAGCCAATTCCTACACATGTGACACAACTAAGAAGATTTTTGGGTCTAGCTAGATATTATAGAAGATTCATGCAGGGGTATGGTATTATGTGCAGATTTCTGCATGATTTGCTCAAGAAAGGCCAATTCCAGTGGGCACAGTAACATGATAGGGCCTTCTCCTAGCTACAACAGACATTAATCACTGCACCAGTGTTGGCACTGCCAGATTTTAAAAAACCATTTTTTTGGAAACGGATGCAATCGGAAAAGGAATAGGAGCTATAATGATGCAGCAAGTCAGACCCGTTTCATATTATAGTTCTGCTATGTGCCCAAGAAATGCAGCTATGAGCATTTATGAAAAAGAAGCATTGGCAATTTTAGAGGCTCTCAAAAGATGGAAACATTATTTAATTGGAAATGAGCTAATCATCAAAACTGATCAACAATCATTGAAATTCATTATAGATCAGAAGTTGACAGAAGGGGTTCAACATAAACTAATGATGAAATTGCTGGAGTTCAACTTCACAATCCAATACAAGAAGGGCAGACACAATAAGGTGGCAGATGCTCTGTCGAGAGTTTTACCATGATGTATGGCTATTTCTAGTCCTATTCCAGTGTGGGCAGAAGATTTATTTGCAGGCTACTAACAAGACTCAACTGCTAAGAAACTAGTGGAGCAATTGTTGTTGCAAAAATCCAATACCCCATCAGAGTACACACTTACTATTGGTATCATCAGGTATAAAGGAAAAATACTAGTGGTCAATGTACCTACACTCAGGAACCAGTTACTGATGGCCTTACATAATTTACCAATTGGTGGACATTCAGGGATGGGAGCTACATATCAAAGAATTAAGATCATTTTATACTAGCCAAGATTAAAATTGGTTGTAGAAGCTTTCATTACAGCCTGTCCTATTTGCCAAAGGGAAAAGCACGAAAACTGCTTACATCTAGGTCTGTTAGACCCCTTGCTAGTGGTGGACATGGCCTAGCAGCATATCACAATAGATTTTATTGAAGGACTAATAAATTCTCAAAGGAAAGAGGTTATTACGGTAGTGGTTGACAAATTCACCAAATACTCACACTTCATCCCTATGTCCCATCCCTACACTATCCAGAGTGTAGCCCAAGCCTTTGTGGATTGATAACCCACAAGTATAGGGGATCGCGACAGTTTTCGATGGTAGAGTATTCAACCCAAATTTATAGATTCGACACAAGGGGAGCCAAAGAATATTTGAAGGTATTAGCAGATGAGTTGTCAATTCAACCACACCTGGAGATTAATTATCTGTAGCAAAGTGATCAGTAGCAAAGTAGTATGATAGTTTTGGTAATAGTGACAACAACAATGGTAATGGTAACAGTGATAAGAATAGTTTTGTAGCAAGAGCAACAATAATGATAGTAGTAGTAACTTAGCAAGAACAATATAAGATAAATTCGTAGGCATTGGTTCGATGACTTGTTGGATGATATTCATCATGCGACAGCCATAACCTAGGGTGATATGGCACTAGCTCCAGTTCATAAATATAATGTAGGCATGTATTCCGTAAATAGTCATACGTGCTTATGGAAAGAACCTGCATGACATCTTTTGTCCTACCCTCCCGTGGCAGCGGGGTCCTATAGAAAACTAAGGGATATTAAGGCCTCCTTTTGATAGAGAACCGTAACCAAGCGTTAACACATAGTGAATACATGAACTCCTCAAACTACGATCATTACTGGGAGTGGTCCCGACTATTGTCACTCTGGGGTTGCCGGATCATAACACGTAGTAGGTGACTATAACTTGCAAGATCGGATCCAGAACATGGATATAAGGGTCTTAACATAAATGGTTCAGATCTGAATTCATGGCACCCAGGCCCAAAGTGACAAGCATTAAGCATGGCAAAGTCATAGCAACATCAATCTCAGAACATAATGGATACCAGGGATCAAGCCCTAACAAAACTAACTCGATTACATGATGAATCTCATCCAACCCCTCATCGACCAGCGAGCCCACGAAGGAATTACTCACTCCCGGTGGGGAGCATCATGGAATTGGCGATGGAGAAGGGTTGACGATGACAAAGAACGAAGATCCCCCTCTCCGGAGCCCCAAACGGACTCCAGATCTGGCCTGCCGATGAAGAACAGGAGGTGACGGTGGCTCCGTCTCATGGATCGTGATAATTCTTTCTCCCTGTTTTTTCTGGAAAAATAGGATTTTATAGTGTTGGTTTCAGGGTCTGGGGGGCTCACCAGATGGGGACAACCCACCTGGGCGCGCCTGGGGGGGGGGGAGGGGGCAGCGCGCGCCTGGTGGGTTCGCCCACCTGTGCCCCCTTAGGGGGATCTTGGCTCCAGAAATTCTCTTTATTGGTATAAAAAATCCTCGCAAAGTTTCATTCCATTCTGAGAACTTCTATTTCTGCACAAAAACAACACCATGGTAGTTGTGCTGAAAACAGCATCAGTCTGGGGTTAGTTTCATTCAAATCATGCAAATTAGAGTCCAAAACAAGAGGAAAAGCGTTAGGAAAAGTAGATACGTTGGAGACGTATCAACTCCCCCAAGCTTAAACCTTTGCTTGTCCTCAAGCAATTCAGTTGATAAACTGAAAGTGAAAAAGAAAAACTTTTACGAACTCTTTTGCTCTTGTTTGCATAGATAAGCTTAAACAACAGCCAGGTTTTCAGCCAACATTATAACTAACCATGCTGACAATAACTCTTAAAAATTATATTAACTCATATCAATGACATAATTAGCTAGCGAGCAATAATAAGATATCTCAGACAGCAACATGTTGTCAAAACAACCATGATATAATATGACAATAGATGTATCTCGCTAGCCCTTTCTGAGACCGCAAAACATAAATGCAGAGCACCTCCAAA
This sequence comes from Aegilops longissima, assembly GCA_021605205.1. Classification (NCBI taxonomy): domain Eukaryota; kingdom Viridiplantae; phylum Streptophyta; class Magnoliopsida; order Poales; family Poaceae; genus Aegilops; species Aegilops longissima. Next base: position 693,594,434 of record CM038682.1, read on the forward strand.
GTTCAAGCAGCGACTAAACATTGCAATTCATGGTAGAAAAGATCCAGTCATGATGCACCCAACATTAGCTACACACAATGCATAAGTCATGAGAGGAGTGCTCTCAGGTTCCGGCGCTTGTTTTAGAAGGTGATGAAACAACTTAAAAGTAAATAGATAGTCCCTTCGCAGAGGGAAGCAGTGATTTGCAGAGGTGCCAGAGCTCAAGTTTTTAAAATAGAGGTAAATGATATTTTGAGACATGCACCCTTCTCATTTACTTCACAACTATCAGTTATCAATATCTTCCATGCTAAGCACGCTAGTGGCGGTTCCCAAGCGATAAAAGTAAAGGTTTACTTTACCAACAATCACACTCCACGGCTTGTCCGAAACAACGGGTGCAGTCCATACCAGCAACAGTCCCAGGGGAGCTTTGTTTAATTATTTGCATTTTTTAGTTCCGGACTGGGAATCCCTATTACCGCCCTTTTCTCATGCGATGGTGAGTGAATAAATACTCGACCTGAGAATAACCCGCTTAGCATGGAAGATACCGACCACCTCCTGTCATTCCATGAATGATCCAGGCACACAAAAATGATACTTATTTGAAGTTTTTAGAGGTGGCACATGCAAATTTACTTAGGATGGCAGGGTAATACCATATATAGGTAGGTATGGTGGACTCATCTGGATTAACTTTGGGTTCAAGGTTTTTGATGTACGAGCAGAATTCTCACTTAGTACAGGCGAAGGCTAGCAAATAGGTTGAGAAGCGGCCAACTAGAGAGCAACAATGGTGTTGAACATGCATTATGCATAAGTAACATTGGACACTAGCATGAGTAGGATATGAACACCATGAACATAAATATCATAGAGGCTATGTTGGTTTTGATTCAACTACATGCATGAACATGTGCCAAGTCAAGCCACTCAAACATTCAGAGGAGGACACCATATCATCATACTACATCACAATCATTTTAACGCAATGTTGCTATCCAAGATAAATAATTATCCACTCCTAGCTACTTATGCATGGCATGAGAAACTATAATCTCTAATTGTCATTGCAAACATGTTTAATCATAATGAGCTGAATCATGGATAATAGGTTAAACATATTTACACAAACAGAACAAGTCGAGTTCATACCCGTTTCTCTCTACCACGACCAGTTCATCGAATATCGTCATTATTGCCTTTCACTTACACGACTGAATGATATGAAAATAATAATTGTGCAAGAGTGCCGTTGTAACGCCCTCGATGCGGCTATATCTCCCACGTGTCGAAGCACGACTTAGAGGCATAACCGCATTGAAAGCAATGTCGCAAGTGAGGTAATCTTCACACAACCCATGTAATACATAAGGGAAAGAGATACATAGTTGGCTTACAGTCGCCACTTCACACAATACATAAATAAACATCCATCATTCAGGTTACACTCAAGGTCCGACTACGGAACCAAAATAAAATAAGATACCCCAAATGCTACACAGATCCCCGATCGTCCCAACTGGCTCCACTACGATCATCGTGAAAAAGACACATAGTAACGACCACGTTCCTCATCGAACTCCCACTTGAGCTCGGTTGCGCCACCTGCACCGCATCGCCGGCACCTGCAACTGTTTTGGTAGAATCTGTGAGTCACGGGACTCAGAAATCTCACACCCGCGAGATCAAGACTATTTAAGCTTATAGGAAGGACAGAGTTGTGAGGTGGAGCTGCAGCAAGCGACTAGCATATATAGTGGCTACATTCGCAAAAGAGAGCGAGAAGAGGAGCAAAGCACGGTCGTGAAGCTAGTAGCGATCAAGAAGTGATCTTGAACTACTTACGTCAAGCATAACTCCAACACCGTGTTCACTTCCCGGACTCCGCCGAGAAGAGACCATCACGGTTACACACGCGGTTGATGTGTATTTTAATTAAGGTCAACTTCGGGTTTTCTACAACCGGACATTAACAAATTCCCATCTGCCTCATAACCGCGTGCACGTCTTTCGAAAGATAATACCCTGCAGGGGTGTCCAAACTTAGCCCATTATAAGCTCTCACGGTCAACGAAGGATATTCCTTCTACCGGGAAAACTCGATCAATCTCGGAATCCCGGACTACAAGACATTTCGACAGCAATAAAACAAGACCAGCAAAGCCGCCCGGTTGTGCCGACAAATCCCGATAGGAGCTGCACATATCTCGTTCTCAGGGCACATCCGGATGAACACTACGTACGGCAACCGAAGATGCCCCAAGTTGCCTCAGGGTGGCACCGCAAGTGGCTCTAGTTTGGACCAACGCCGAGGAGCATTGGCCCGGGGTTAAATAAAGATGACCCTCGGGCTCGCGAAAACCGGGGAAAAAGGCTTAGGTGGCAAATGGTAAAACCAATGTTGGGCCTTCTTTGGAGGAGTCTTATTCAAAGCGAACTGTCAAGGGGTCCCATAAGTCACCCAACCGTAAGGAACGCTAAATCAAGGAACATAACACCGGTATGACGGAAACTAGGGTGGCAAGAGTGGAACAAAACACCAGGCATAAGGCCGAGCCTTCCACCCTTTACCAAGTATATAGATGCATTAATTATAGCAGATATATATTGTGATATCCCCAACAAGTAAACATGTTCCAATAAGGAACAACATCTCCATGTTCCAACAAGGAACAAACTTCATCTTCACCTGCAACTAGCAACGCTATAGGAGGAGCTGAGCAAAGCGGTAACATAGCCAATCAACGGTTGCTAGGAAAGGATGGTTAGCGGCTGACATGGCAAAATGGGTGGCATGATAAGCAAGTGATAGGCATCGTAGCATAAGCATAGAAAAAGAGCGATCATCTAGCATAGCAAAGATAGAAGTGATTTCGAGGGTATGGTCATCTTGCCTGCAATGTTCTCAGAGTTGTCGAAAGCTTGATCCTCGTAAGCGTTCTCAACAGGTTCCTCGTTCACGAATTCGTCTCCCGTCTCTACCCAAAGCAAGAACACAAACAAAGGAACCACAATAAATCACGGTGCAATGCACAAGCAACATGATGCAAAACATGACATGATATGCGAGATGTGATATGCAATGCGTATGCGCGCTCCGGAAGGAAAATGATGAACCAGGCATCAACTTGGCAAACCAAGTATGCCGCTGGAAAGATGAGATGATTTCGGTTGAAATCGATATAAAGATCACCGGAATCGGATGCACGGTTTGCAAATGACAAGCAAAACAAGAATGGCACAAATCTGGCATTAACAGCATGATGCCACTTAGCAAGCAACAAGAAATTAAACTACTGCACCCAAACGTATCAACAAAGTATATGGCAGTGATCTACTCAAGATGCTTGACAAAAGATGAACACTGAGCTACGGCTAAATCACATCATAACAGGTTCAAACAAGCATGGCAAAAGTGCAAAACATATCAGCTTCACAGACTGTGAAATTACCGAACATGGCAAAATCAGCATCAGGAAGCACTGTTCAGAGCAAGAAAACTACATGCTACAGGAACTTATAAAAGCAAAACAAGGCATGGCATGAATCTACTCAAAGCATAGAACAAAAGTACCTTACTGACCATAAGCCAAAAAGGATCAGAAAATATAGTAACGCCCATGTCAAAATGGCAAGTTTCGTTAACAGATTCAGCAACATGGCATGGCAAAAGCAGATAACAAGTAGGCATGTTTAAGAGCTCAAAGCACTCACTACAGAGCCTTTCATGATAAACTAAGCATACATACATCAAGAAGACATGGCATAGAATACATACATGGCAAGAACAACATCATAGCATACACGGATCAACTACAACAACCTTGGCAAAATTGAATAACATGTAAACAATCTGCCAGGAAACATTTTGTAGCAAAAGTAGAGCTCGATTGACTCAAGCTATGGCACTCCATAATTGCAAACAAAGGCATGGATGGATAGAGCATAACCATATGTTCAAAACATCCTTACTGAAGTATCTCAAAATATGCATGGATCTCTCGGTAGCATCAAGTTAACATGGCATCAAAATATCAGCTAAACAGGGCTGAAATCAGCAACATCAGGAAGCCTACTTTGCATGCTTGTGCTATTCACCACATAGATCACAAAAAACATGGCATACACCCCTGGAAAGATGGCATGGCCTATTACAAAACACATGTAGGACTCAAATTCATAGGATGCACACATCAATCATAGCAAAACTAACAAAAGTGCATGTTCTGTTAAGAAACAGAAACTAACATCACATAGCCCTCTTCTAACAGAATTTCCGGCATCAAGATGAGCTCAAATGAAAATGATGCAATGAGATGAAATGATCTATTCTTCGAGACGGACATTTTGACATATTACACGCACGAAACGGAGCTACAGATGCAAAGTTATGATGTGTTGAAAATGCCACAAATAATCAACGGAATAAAAACTTAGATGAATATTAGGGGAAGAAGTCAACCCCTCGACGGGTCCGATCCAGATCCGATCGGCCCGAGGGTGGAGGCGGACGGCCGGAGCGGACGCTTCATGAGCTCGGCGGGAGAGGGGAGAGGCGGCGGCGACCGGGACAGCCGGGAGGCGGCGCCGGCGACCGGAGCGGGCGGCGGGGGGCGGCGAGGGCCGTGGCAGTGAGGGCGAGGCCGCGACCGGTGACGGCGACGGCGGCGTGGGCGCTGGAGGTGGCCGGCGACCTCATGGGCCGGGCGGCGACCGGCCGGCGGAGATCCGCGGCGGCGGCGGGGCGCTGGCCGGGCGGGTTCCCGCTGGGCCCCGCTGGGCCGGGCAGCGCTGGGCGCGGGCGGAGGGCCACGTGGCGCGTGCGCTGATTGGGCGCTGGGCGGCGCGCTGACGGGCGGACGTGTCCGTACGTCGAGGTTTTAGTCCGGGCGCGAGGTAGGGGAAGGCTAGGGTTGGACCCGGATTTGGAATGGGGTGGTGTTTAAATAGGCATAGAGGGAGCTAGGAGAGTCCAAATGAGGTGTAGTTTTCGCCCACACGATCGTGATCGAACAACGGAGAGCATGGAAGTGACTTAGATGGGTTATTGGACTATTTTGAAGGGGTGTTGGGCTGAAACTTAAAAGAGGCCTTTGCGAGAGTGCGGTTAACCGTTGGAGTACCAAACGAGCTCCAAATGACCCGAAACTTGACCGGTGGTCTACCGGTGGTATACCAAGGCCACTTGACAAACCTCGGTCCATTCCGAGAAAGTTTAGTACCCGCTCACGGAAAAACGTAAAAGGGGACGCGGGGGACATAGGAGTGCCGGATTGCAAAACGGACAACGGGAAAAATGCTCGGAATCATGAGACCAACACGTATGCAAATGCGATGCACATGATGACATGATATAAAATGCATGACATGGACAAAATGCAAAAACGAAAGACAAAAGCCCAACCACGGAGGGAATATCATATCACAATGCCGAAAATGGCAAGAGTTGGAGTTACAATTATGGAAAGTTACATCCGGGGTGTTAGAACACTCCACCACTACAAGAGGATCTCGTCCCGAGATCTAGGACTGAAAGAACTCTGGATATTCAGAACGGAGGTGATCCTCGCGCTCCCAGGTGGCTTCACGGTCGGAATGGTGTGACCACTTCACTTTTCAGGAATTTGATTGACTTGTTGCGAGTCTTGCGCTCGGTCTCTTCAAGAATAGCAACGGGGTGCTCATGATAAGAGAGATCTTCTTGAAGGTCAATTTCTTGAAGTTGATAGTGCGTTCAGGAGTCTTGAAGCACTTGCGAAGCTGTGACACGTGAAACACATCGTGCGTTTGCAAAGTTGGATGGAAGCTCAAGTTGATAGGCGAGATCGCCTCTTTTGCCAATGATCTTGAAAGGACCCACGTATCTAGGGGAAAGCTTCCTTTGATACCGAGCGGCAGTGTCTTTCATTGGAGAGACGCGAGGTAGACATGGTCTCCGATTTCAAAAGCCACATCACGGTGCTTATCATCATAATAGATCTTCCGCGCGATTATGCGCGGCTTTGAGATTCTCACGAATGACTTTGCACATTTCTTCCGCTTCGTGATCAAGTCGTTGCCAAGAAGTTGGCGTTCACCTGCCTCGGACCAATTGAGAGGAGTACGACACTTTCGCCATAGAGAATTTCGAATGGGGCCTTGCCGAACTCGCTTGGAAGCTGTTGTTGTAGGAGAACTTCGGCATATGGAAGAAAATCTTCCCACTTCATACCGAAAGAAATGACACAAGCCCTGAGCATATCTTCAAGGATTTGATTTACTCGCTCGACTTGGCCACTTGTTTGAGGATGGAAAGCTGTCTGAAACGAATGTTGGTGCCCATGGCCTTCAAAAGAATCCCAAACTTGGAGGTAAAGATGCTGCCACGGTCTCAAGAGATCACTTGTGGAATGCCGTGCAAGGAGACAATCCTCGAGGTGTATAGCTCGCCAACCGAGCTGCTGTGATAGATTCTTTGATTGGAAGAAAATGAGCCACTTTAGTAAGCTTGTCAATGACAACGAAGATAGCATCATTTCCACGCTTGGACTTTGGAAATCCAGTCACGAAGTCCATTTCAATATGATCAAACTTCCATTCGGAATAGCAAGAGGTTGGAGGAGACCAGCTGGTCGTTGGTGTTCTGCTTTCACTCTTCTCACGACATCACATTCATTCACGAATTGAGCAATTTCTCGCTTCATTCGAGTCCACCAATATGACTGCTTGAGGTCTGGTACATCTTCGTACTTCCGGATGAATGGATAGAAGCGAATTGTGTGCCTCGTTCATAATGACTTTTCTCAGATCACCCTTAGGAACCACAATCCGGTCCTCGAAGAAAAGAGTATCTTTTTCATCAATGTGGAAGCACTTGTACTTGAAATGCCCTTGTCGATACCACGTTTCACCTTTTCACCATGGCATCCGGAGCTGAGCCTCACGAATCTGATCTTCCAAAGTAGGAGAGACTATGAGGTTGGCAAGAAAGCCTTGAGGAACAACTTGAAGATTCAGCTTGGAAAGCTTCACAAAGATCCGTTGGAAGGGCTTGAGGATTAAACTGCGATAAGCCTTCCTGCTCAAAGCATCTGCAATGACATTGGCCTTGCCGGAGTATATTCAATACTGGGATTGTACTCTTGAATCATTTCGACCCATCGAGTCTGCTGAGGTTGAGGTTGGGCTGAGTGAAGATATACTTGAGACTCTTGTGATCGGTGAAAATGTCCACTTTCCTTCCCAACAAGAGATGTCTCCATGTTATCAATGCATGGACAACTGCCTCCAACTCAAGATCGTGAGTGGGGTAGTTCTTTTCGTTGGGCTTCACCGACGAGAGGTATAGGCCACAACCCTCTTCTCTTGCATTAACACAGCACCGAGACCTTGAAGAGAAGCATCACGAAAACTTGAATGGCTTGGATTCATCGGAGGAGTCAAGACAGGGAGCTGTGACGAGTTTCTCTTTGAGAGTATTGAAAGCAACGTCACACTCGGAGACCGGACATACTTCACATGCTTCGAGGAGGTTGGAAAGAGGCTTTGCAATCTTGGAGAAGTTCTCAACGAATCTTGACAATAGCTTGCAAGACCAAGAAAATCTGCTGAGCTGCTTGACATTCGAGGAGGTTCCCAATTCACAATTGCGACACCTTCTCGGATTAATAGCGATGCCCTTGGCGGAGATGATATGACCAAGGTAAAGCACTTCATCAAGCCAAAATTCACATTTGGAAAACTTAGCATAGAATTGATGCTCTCTCAGCTTGTCTAGCACCAATCGCAAATGTTTGGCATGATCCTTCTTATTCTTGGAGAAGACCAAAATATCATCAAGATAGACCAAGACGAATTCATTGGTGTAGGGGTTGAAGATGAAGTTCATCATTCGAGAGAATGTTGGAGGAGCATTGACAAGGCGAAAGACATGACAGATATTCATAAGAACCAAAGCTTGTTCGAATGCTGTCTTGGGAATATCTTGTTCACGAATGCGAATCTGATGATAACCCATACGAAGGTCAAGCTTGGAGAACACTTTAGCACCTTTGAGTTGCTCGAAAAGCTCATTGATGTTGGGAAGTGGATACTTGTTCTTGATTGTCTTCTTATTCAATGGACGGTAATCGACGCAAAGTCGGTCCGTGCCATCCTTCTTCCGGACAAAAGAACACCACAACCCCAAGGAGATGAACTCGGTCCGATCAAACCCAGACGCTCTTGTTCATCGAGCTGCTTCTTCAATTCCTTCAGCTCATCAGGTCCAAGCTTGTATGGGCGCTTGCAAACGGGTTCAATGCGGGCTCAAGATCGATAACGAACTCAAGCGGCGATGAGGAGGCATACCCGAAGCTCTTACGGAAAGACATCTTGGTACTCACAAACGACCGAATCGAGAGATAGCATCCAATTCGCCCTTCTCATTGAGAGAAAACAACCGAATGGTTTCATCACGAGCGGCATAGATGATCACATCATTAGAAGAGTGAGTCAATTGAATTTCCCTGGCAGCACAATCAAGCTGAGCTTTGTGCTGATAAAGCCAGTCCATTCCGAGAATAAGATCAATATCCGAGTCACCAAGGACAATTGGTTTAGCCAGAAATCTATAGTCGCCCATCTTGATAGAAACATCCGGGACAGAAATATTAGATGCCATTTGCTTACCCGGGGACACAATCTTCAACGGAATAGGAATCTTTTCCGTCACAAACTCATGCTTGGCAACAAAAGGTCTCAAAATGAAAGAAAGCGATGCACCAGTATCAAATAAGACTTTTGCAGGAATATCATTAACTGAGAGATTACCCATTATCACATCAGTAGATTCCTCCGCTTGAGCTGCATTCATCATATTGACCTTGGCATGCTTTGGATTATGCTTGACCACTGCATTGCTTGAAGATTTCACAGGAGGAGGAGGCGGAAGGCGCCTTTGGTTGAAGCACTTGTTCGCATAGTGACCTTTCTGCTGATATTTGTTGCAAGTCACCTCTGAGAGCGGACGGTGGTAAGGAGCATTTGACCTTGGAGCTTGAGAATTAGACTTGTTCTGATAGCCTGGGTTGGGTGGGTGGGAAGATCCACGGCCACCTGAGTTCTTCTGCTGATAAGGCTGACGGAACGGAGGAGGAGGAAGGTAGAACTTCTGCTGCTTAGCTGCCACTTGAGAGGAAGAAGAAGACTGAACTGCATCCCTGATTCTCTTCTTAGAAGCCTCACATTTGAGTTGGGCAGCTTCTTGCTTGATGCCATGTTGTAGAATTCATCAAACTTTTACGGCTCAAAAGCACAAGAGCTAATTGCAGATCTTCTCTGAGACCACCCTGAATTGATAGATCATACTCTTTTCATCGTGGACGTCTTGCTTAGCAAAGCGAGTGAGTTTCGAACTGGATATTGTATTGATACACGACATGTTGCCTTGCTTGAGATTGCGGAACTCCTCACGCTTGCTCTCAACAACACTTCTCGGAATGTGGTTAGCTCAAAGTCTCGTGGAACTCATCCTGTAATGACACGACCTCCTCTGGAATCTTTGTATTGCTGGTACCACTCAGCAGCTTGGTCCTTGAGTTGAAGCGAAGCAAACTTGACAAAGTCCTCAGTGTCGACATTGCTACATTCAAAATGTTTGTAGATGTCCACAAGCCAATCGTCGGCGTCGTGGCCTCGACCGTAAACCGAAAGACTTCGCTGATTAGCGAGGAACTGGTGAGAGTAGCAAAGTGCGGCTGGTTGTTGCCTTGACCTTGATTTCCTTGACTGCCTTGCCCTTGAGTACGCTCTTGCAAGAGCTGCAAAATCATCTGAGCATTGGCATTGGTGGCTGCCATGATAGCTTGCCAGCCTCCGGAGGCGGAGGTGGAGGTGGAGGTTCGATGACTCCCATCATTATGTTCCGGATTCTGACGCGTTGGCGGAGCCATCCTGAAGAGGGTGACATCCGTTAGCACTTGATAGACAAATAGTCAAGTTGAATCAACGGATAGAAATTGCAACATATAGTCTTCACAATAAACATTGAACAATGATGAGCGAATGAATTCCAAAGCTAATCATCACACGTCCATTAAGGTGAGAAGCCACTTAGATAAAGGTATGAAATCACCATCGCCTTTGAAACAACTCGAATATCACAACTGAAAACAAAACAAAAGATTGGCTTCTAGAATAAGCCGGAACAAACACATGATAGAGATTTCGCCCAAAGTGTTCGTGGTGGGGCACACACGGGCACGATGTACAGCGGACGTCACGAATGACAAACAAGACGTCCCGAATCAGCATAGCCAAGGATTCTTTAAGGCGCCTCGCGACCACAGAATCGACCGTGGATGGGCGGACCACTAGACGTTGAACCCCAATCTCAAATCATACATCATCGGAAAGATATCCTGTAAGCTATTAGAATTCTCACCTATAAACTCCGAAACTTTCGGTTATGCAATCTGGTGTTGGGGATACAGGGGACACAAAATATATCACCCAAACTAACAATACCTAGATCCAGCTGTATCCATCCGTCAACACATAACCAAGAAACCTTCGGAAATCGTGTACCTCGACCTTGAAAAACATCCGTTATACAAGTCATGGCAATACTCGAGCTCGCCCAATCTCAAGGTTATCGGGTTATCTCACCAACAACTGCACAAAAGAGATTTCGATGTCGGTAAAACTCAGGTATTCCAGAACTGCAACGATAAAATTGTGACGACAACACCTCGGAGCTCAACTCCCGGGACACTGCCACAACCCCTAAATGTCGAGGCACCAAGAACAATGTTCTCGTCACAAAACCATCGAACGATCCCAAGATACCAGCGTGATCCAAAAATTTTTTAGTGAAATTTGAGGAGAGGAGAGTCAAAACTTCTCGTCGGGAGACCTCACGAGCGACGAAGGACTGGGGAGTAAAAGAATCCTACTCTCCGATATATATAATCCTAAGACTCAAAATTTTTTCCGTTCTAGACTCAACAACGCCAAACAAACAATCAAGTAGGGGCTCCTAAGTCGGGAAGGCTCGATTACCAACTTGTAACACCCTCGATGCGGCTATATCTCCCACGTGTCGAAGCACGACTTAGAGGCATAACCGCATTGAAAGCAATGTCGCAAGTGAGGTAATCTTCACACAACCCATGTAATACATAAGGAAAGAGATACAAAGTTGGCTTACAATGCCACTTCACACAATACATAAATAAACATCCATCATTCAGATTACACTCAAGGTCCGACTACGGAACCAAAATAAAAGCAGATACCCCAAATGCTACACAGATCCCGATCGTCCCAACTGGCTCCACTACGATCATCGGGAAAAGACACATAGTAACGACCACGTTCCTCATCGAACTCCCACTTGAGCTCGGTTCGTCACCTGCACCGCATCGTCGGCACTGCAACTGTTTTGGTAGAATCTGTGAGTCACGGGACTCAGCAATCTCACACCCGCGAGATCAAGACTATTTAAGCTTATAGGAAGGACAGAGTTGTGAGGTGGAGCTGCAGCAAGCGACTAGCATATATAGTGGCTACATTCGCAAAAGAGAGCAAGAAGAGGAGCAAAGCACGGTCGTGAAGCTAGTAGCCATCAAGAAGTGATCCTGAACTACTTACGTCAAGCATAACTCCAACACCGTGTTCACTTCCCGGACTCCGCCGAGAAGAGACCATCACGGTTACACACGCGGTTGATGTGTATTTTAATTAAGGTCAACTTCGGGTTTTCTACAACCGGACATTAACAAATTCCCATCTGCCTCATAACCACGGGCACGGCTTTCGAAAGATAATACCCTGCAGGGGTGTCCAAACTTAGCCCATTATAAGCTCTCACGGTCAACGAAGGATATTCCTTCTACCGGGAAAACCCGATCAATCTCGGAATCCCGGACTACAAGACATTTCGACAGCAATAAAACAAGACCAGCAAAGCCGCCCGGTTGTGTCGACAAATCCCGATAGGAGCTGCACATATCTCGTTCTCGTGGCACATCCGGATGAACACTACGTCGGCAACCAAGATGCCCCAAGTTGCCTCGTGGTGGCACCGCAAGTGGCTCTAGTTTGGACCAACGCTTCGAGGAGCATTGGCCCGGGGGTTAAATAAAATGACCCTCGGGCTCGCGAAAACCCGGGGAAAAAGGCTTAGGTGGCAAATGGTAAAACCAATGTTGGGCCTTCTTGGAGGAGTCTTATTCAAAGCGAACTGTCAAGGGGTCCCATAAATCACCCAACCGTAAGGAACGCGAAATCAAGGAACATAACACCGGTATGACGGAAACTAGGGTGGCAAGAGTGGAAGAAAACACCAGGCATAAGGCCGAGCCTTCCACCCTTTACCAAGTATATAGATGCATTAATTATAGCAGATATATATTGTGATATCCCCAACAAGTAAACATGTTCAAATAAGGAACAACATCTCCATGTTCCAACAAGGAACAAACTTCATCTTCACCTGCAACTAGCAACGCTATAAGAGGGGCTGAGCAAAGCGGTAACATAGCCAATCAACGGTTGCTAGGAAAGGATGGTTAGGGGCTGACATGGCAAAATGGGTGGCATGATAAGCAAGTGATAGGCATCGTAGCATAGGCATAGCAAAAGAGCGAGCATCTAGCATAGCAAAGATAGAAGTGATTTCGAGGTATGGTCATCTTGCACGCAATGTTCTCGAGTTGTCGAAAGCTTGATTCTCGTAAGCGTTCTCAACAGGTTCCTCGTTCACGAACTCGTCTCCCGGCTCTACCCAAAGCAAGAACACAAACAAAGGAACCACAATAAATCACGGTGCAATGCACAAGCAACATGATGCAAAACATGACATGATATGCGAGATGTGATATGCAATGCGTATCTGCGCTCGGAAGGAAAATGATGAACCAGGCATCAACTTGGCAAACCAAGTATGCCGCTGGAAAGATGAGATGATTTCGGTTGAAATCGATATAAAGATCACCGAATCGGATGCACGGTTTGCAAATGACATGCAAAACAAGAATGGCACAAATCTGCATTAACAAAGATGATGCCACTTAGCAAGCAACAAGAAATTAAACTACTGCACCCAAACGTATCAACAAAGTATATGGGAGTGATCTACTCAAGATGCTTGACAAAAGATGAACACTGAGCTACGGCTAAATCACATCATAACAGGTTCAAACAAGCATGGCAAAAGTGCAAAACATATCAGCTTCACAGACTTCGTGAAATTACTGAACATGGCAAAATCAGCATCAGGAAGCACTGTTCAGAGCAAGAAAACTACATGCTACAGGAACTTATAAAAGCAAAATAAGGCATGGCATGAATCTACTCAAAGCATAGAACAAAAGTCCCTTACTGACCATAAGCCAAAAAGGATCAGAAAATATAGTAACACCCATGTCAAAATGGCAAGTTTCCTTAACAGATTCAGCAACATGGCATGGCAAAAACAGATAACAAGTAGGCATGTTTAAGAGCTCAAAGCACTCACTATAGAGCCTTTCATGATAAACTAAGCATCCATACATCAAGAAGACATGGCATAAAATACATACATGGCAAGAACAACATCATAGCATACACGGATCAACTACAACGACCTTGGCAAAATTGAATAACATGTAAACAATCTGCTAGGAAACATTTTGTAGCAAAAGTAGAGCTCGATTGACTCAAGCTATGGCACTCCATAATTGCAAACAAAGGCCTGGATGGATAGAGAATAACCATATGTTCAAAACATCCTTACTGAAGTATCTCAAAATATGCATGGATCTCTCGGTAGCATCAAGTTAACATGGCATCAAAATATCAGCTAAACAGGGCTGAAATCAGCAACATCAGGAAGCCTACTTTGCATGCTTGTGCTAATCACCATATAGATTACAAAAATACATGGCATACACCCCTGGAAAGATGGCATGGCATATTACAAAACACATGTAGGACTCAAATTCATAGGATGCACACATCAATCATAGCAAAAATAACAAAAGTGCATGTTCTATTAAGAAACAGAAACTAACATCACATAGCCCTCTTCTAACAGCATTTTGGGCATCAATATGAGCTCAAATGAAAATGATGCAATGAGATGAAATGATCTATTCTTCGACCTTCGAGACGAACATTTTGACATATTACACGCACGAAACGGAGCTACAGATGCAAAGTTATGATGTTGAAAATGCCACAAATAATCAACAAAATAAAAACTTAGATGAATATTAAGGGGAAAGAAGTCAACCCCCTCGATGGGTCCGATCCAGATCCGATCGGCCCGAGGGTGGAGGCGGCGGCCGGGCGGGCCGCCGCCGGAGCTCGGCCGGGGGGAGAGGAGAGGCGGCCGACCGGACGGCCGGAGGAGGCGGCGCCAGCGACCGGAGCGGCCGATCGGGCGGGCGGCGGGCAGTGGCAGTGAGGGCCGAGGTCTGCGACCGGCGACGGCGACGGCGGTGGAGGCAGCGGAGGTGGCCGGCGACCTGCTGGGCGGGCGGCGGCCGGCCGGCGGAGATCATGGCGGCGGCGGGTTCGGCGCGGGCGGCGGGCGCTGGACGCCGGGGGCGCGGCTGGGCTGGCTGGGCGGGTTCGCCCGCCCGGCGGGCGGGGGGGGTGGGCGGCGGAGGGCCATGTGGCGCGCGCTGATTGGGCGTGGGGGCGGCGGCGCTGACGGGCGGACGTGTCCGTATGTCGAGGTTTTAGTCCGGGCGCGAGGTAGGGGAAGGCTAGGGTTGGACCCGGATTTGGAATGGGGTGGTGTTTAAATAGGCATAGAGGGAGCTAGGAGAGTCCAAATGAGGTGTAGTTTTCGCCCACACGATCGTGATCGAACGATGGAGAGCATGGAAGTGACTTAGATGGGTTATTGGACTATTTTGAAGGGGTGTTGGGCTGCAACTTAAAAGAGGCCTTTGCGAGAGTGCGGTTAACCGTTGGAGTACCAAACGAGCTCCAAATGACCGAAACTTGACCGGTGGTCTACGGTGGTATACCAAGGCCACTTGACAAACCTCGGTCCATTCCGAGAAAGTTTAGTACCGCTCACGGAAAAACGTAAAAGGGTCGCCGGGGACATAGGAGTGCGGATTGCAAAACGGACAACGGGAAAAATGCTCGGAATCATGAGATTAACACGTATGCAAATCGATGCACATGATGACATGATATAAAATGCATGACATGGACAAAATGCAAAACGAAGACAAAAGCCCAACCACGGAGGGAATATCATATCACAATGCGAAAATGGCAAGAGTTGGAGTTACAATTATGGAAAGTTACATCCGGGGTGTTACAGCCGTGGACTATGCTGGAATCTGCAAACATTTTATTCAAAAGGAGAAGACAAGGTAACATGGGCTCTTTATTAAATCAAGAATTATTCATATGAGATCCACTCAACATTTTCATCATGGTCTTCTCCTTGGTACAACTCAAATAAAAAGAAAAAGAAATTCAGAGAAACTGTAACGCCCCGGATACAATTTTCCATATTCGTAACTCCAACTCTTGCCTTTTCCGGAGAGGTGATATGATATTTTCCTTCGTGGTTGGGTTTTTGTCTTTTGTTTTGCATTTTGTTCTTGGCGTGCATCTCATCTCATGGCATCATGTGCATTGCATCTGCATGTTTTCATAAAGCTTGCACCCGTTCGTAGTTGTCGATTCTCTATTTGTCTCTGTTGACCATTTGTCAGACCCTTGTCTTCGTCGACCTCTCTCAGACCCCTCGCGTGCGTCCGAAACTTGCCCCGAACCCGAACCGCTCAGTCATCACCGTTGCATTCGGTTCATCCCCAAACGTCTATAAAACATCTCCGCTTTCTTATTTGGCTCCCTAACCCATATATCTCGGGCCGTTCGATTACGATCGGAGGGACCGGATAGCCCTAGGCTAAACCACTTGCTATATATATATATATGCAGATGAAACCCTAGCCCTGTCCCATCCATCCATCAAATCCTCCCCGCCGCCACTCCTCTCTTCCTTGGGATCGCTCCCGATCCAAAATCCACCAACCAGAGCCAGCGCCCGATCCAGATACTCTCTCGCCCTCCGACCACCTCCCTTGTTCTCCGCGCCGCTCCATTCCTAGCCTCCCACGCGCAGCCGCATGCCCGACCTCGAGCTCTCCCGTAGCCAGCCGGCGCTTGATCCAGGTTGGATCGAGGCCACAGCCTTGCTCCCTTTGTCTCCTCTGCCCAAGCTACCGCACGGGAGATGCCCGAGCGCTCCTCCTTCTCGCGACCCGCCGCCCCGGCGAACCACACCACCTGCGACCACCACTAGCAGGACCGTGCCCTTCCTCTCCATCATCCCCTCTGCTTTCTTCTTGCTCGCCGGCAACGCTCTCTCAGAATCTCTCATCTCTCTCGCTTCTCTTCACAGGAAACAAACCATGGCCGCCTATCCATGGAGATGGAGCCGCGCCGCCTTGGTCACCTGCCATCTCGGGTCGCCTCTGCTTCGTCCTCGCCGCTCGCTCGTGCTCCGGTGAGCCCTGCCGCTGCTCTCCTTCCCTTGTGTTCTCTCTTTCCTGCTGCATCCCCTCTAAATTATTCCCGTGCCATGGCCTTGCAGCTCCTGCCGCCGCCCTGCTCCATTCGTCGTTGTCTCCGTCAGATCCGGCAAGTCCCTGCGCCCCGGCCTCGTCCCTGCCTCCAGGTCGCCGCTCTGCCGCCGGAGACCAAGCTGCCGGAGCCCCGAGCCCCTGCGCCTCTCCGCCGCCCTGCCAAGTCCCTCTGCAGCGTCGCCGCCTGCTTCCTGCTTCCTCGAGCAGGGCGACCAGCGCCGCCCCTCGTTGACTTGTCCAGCGCCAGCGTGGACGAGTGCCCCACGCGAGCCCTCCTCTTGCCTCGCCAAGGCCCAGCGCCCACCTCTGCACACCCAGGCCCGCCGCTGCACCTACTGGGCCGAGCCCATGGGTGAGCTCCCCCAGCCCCTCCAGATTCGGCCATGCGTGTTTTTTTCCTGTCCAGCGATTTTAGCATTATCCGTAGATTTAACAGATTTGCAGAAACCCCCTTGCACTTCATGCATATGATAACTCATGATCTGTGCATCATATGTAAAAACTTTATATATGTAAAATGCTTAGAATTTTATCTAGTTTCACATTATGCCACTTTCATCCCATGTTAAAATGCTTAAAATGCTGTTTGTTTAATTTTGCTCAAATAATATGCTAAAATGCTTTAATTCATAACTAAATAACCGTAGCTCCATTTTAAATAAACTTTATATGTAAATGGGGTGGAAAAATGCTTAGATTAACATGGTGCACTTTGTCTTACTATTTAACAACTCTAAAATTGTGTTTAGGGCAGAACAGTACCGAATCTAAAATATGCACAGGAGGATTTTCCGGAATTGTTGTTTGTTGTTTCCGGCCTAATTTAAACTTGCCTAAATAGTTAGTTTACTTTTGTTTTACCTCTTTCCATGTTTAAAAACATTTAATATTGTTTGGTAGCTTAAACGAGATTAAACTAAATATGTCAATGTGGTGTTTCGTCAATATGCAACCCGTTGCATATTGAGCTCCATTTAACTTGTAATATTGTTTGTTGCATATTGCCATGCCATGCTCTTTAAACCGGACATGCATCATACTTGATTGTGCATCATGCCATGTTTATGCTTGTGCATTTACCATGTTGTTTGTTTCTTTCGGTGTTGCTTCTTAGTTCCGTAATGTTGCGATTGTGAGGATTCGCTCGACTACTCCGTTCGTCTTCTTCATGGACTCGTTCTTCTTCCTAGCGAGATTTCAGGCAAGATGACCGTCACCTTAGATCTCATTACTATCATTGCTATGCTACTTGCTTCGTTCTATCGCTTTGCTCTGTTACCTACCACTTGCTGCTCAAGCCTCCCAAATTGCCATGAACCTCTAACCTTTGTCACCCTTCCTAGCAAACCGTTGTTTGGCTATGTCACTGCTTTTGCTCAGCCCCTCTTATAGCGCTGCTAGTTGCAGGTGAAGATGAAGATTGCTCCATGTTGGATTATGTTTATGTTGGGATATCACAATATCTCTTATATTATTAATGCATCTATATACTTGGAAAAGGGTGGAAGGCTCGGCCTTATGCCTGGTGTTTTGTTCCACTCTTGCCGCCCTAGTTTCCGTCATATCGGTATTAAGTTCCCGGATTTTGCGTCCCTAACGCGGTTGGGTGATTTATGGGACCCCATTGCAGTTCGCTTTGAATAAGACTCCTCCAGCAAGGCCCAACCTTGGTTTTCCATTTGCCTCACCACCACCTACTTTTCCCTTGGGAGTCGCGCTCTCGAGGGTCATCTTTATTTTACCCCCCCCGGGCCAGTGCTCCTCCGAGTGTTGGTCCAAACTAGAGCACCGTGCGGGACCGTTCCTGTATGCTTCGCTCATCCGGTGTGCCCTGAGAACGAGATATGTGCAGCTCCTATCGGGATTTGTCGGCACATCCGGGCGGCTTTGCTAGTCTTGTTTTATTACTGTCGAAATGTGTTCTAGCCGGGATTCCGAGACTGATCGGGTCTTCCCGGGGAGAAGGAATATCCTTCGTTGATCGCGAGAGCTTATCATGGGCTAAGTTGGGACACCCTTGCAGGGTTTGAACTTTCGAAAGCCGTGCCGCGGTTATGTGGCAGATGGGAATTTGTTAATATCCGGTTGTAGTAAACTTGAAGTAAACTCTTCTAAAATACACCAACCGTGTGCATAACCGTGAGTGTCTCTTCTCGGGATTGATCGAGAGGAGAACACGGTTTCTGGGTTATGTCTGACGTAAGTAGGAGTTCAGGATCACTTCTTGATCATTACTAGTTGACGGCCGTTCCTTTGTTTCTCTTCTCGCTCTCATTTGCGTATGCTAGCCATCATATATGCTTAGCCGCTGCTGCAACCTCACCACTTTACTCCTTCCTTTCCCATTAAGCTTAGCTAGTCTTGATACCCATGGTAATGGGATTGCTGAGTCCTCGTGGCTCACAGTTTACTACACCACCAGTTGTAGGTACAGGTTTTGTGATGATCATGACGCGAGAGCGATGTTTGCTTATGTTGGAGTTCTTCTTCTGCTTCTTCTTAGATCAGGGGATAGGTTCCAGGTCGGCAGCCTGGGCTAGCAGGGTGGATATTGTTTGAGTTTCTGTTTATGCTTCATCCGTAGTCGGATGTTGATGTTGTATATGATGTTGATGTATTCTTGTGGCATTCGTGCCTTATGTATGTATCCCTATGTATTATGTAATGTTGATGTAATGATATCCACCTTGCAAAAGCGTCTTCAAGATGCGCTTCTATCCTTGGTGGGACCATCGAGTTCCTTTAGGATAGGGTCGCATCTTGGGCGTGACAAGAACACACTGAAATATTTTTGGAGTTTTTGGTTTTCTTGAACAAGCAAATAAAAGAGAGAAGCAAAAACGAGAAAAACTATTTACACGGGAAAGCTCCCAACAAGCAAAAGAAGAACAAGGAAATCTTTTTGGGTTTTCTTTTTAGTAACACAACTAAGCATGCATAGAAAGTAAACTAACTACAACTAATTTTATCTTTTTTTTTGTTTTTCTAAAGTTTTTCAAACACACAAGAAGAAAGTGAGTAAATAAATTAAGCATGGATAATACAATGAAAAAGTGTGGACATCGACAACTGGAATGAAATATGTGAACATGAATGTAATGTCGGTGAGAAAAACGTACTCCCCAAGCTTAGGCTTTTGGCCTAACTTGGTAGTCGATCAGTAGCCTGTATAGTAGTTGGCGTGGTAGCTCACGGAGGCTCTCGGTGCGGATGCCTCGGCATGCCGTGCTGCCTCCACTGCCACGTTGTGAGCTCGGGCCTCGCTTTCAAGAACAAAGTATCTTCCTTTGTTATCTGCAATGTAGGGACCGAAACCGACATTGTGAACATAGTGCTCAAATTCCTCCTTAATGCCCACACGCACCATATAATCATCGCAAGGCCATAAGCATGTTTTGGTAGCTGCATCTCGAATGGAACTTTCACTTGGTTCAACGTAAGACCGGCGAGCGGAATTGCCACTAGAAGATGCCCCCGACGATCTCCTCCTCAAAGAACTCCTTCCTAATAGGTTCATCATGTTTGCGTACAATTTTCTGAAAATTTTTGGGTGATAAAAATTCGTCAACAAAACTTTATTAAATTGATAGCAACTACTCAGAGGGATACCTAGAGGCCATAGCAAGCATTCAAACTACTTAGAACTCTAAGAATTCAACATGCAAGCTCATCTACAGCAGCACCAAGAGTAGCTTATTATTCAAAATATAAACCACTAAAACAAAAAATAATTGGACAAACGGTGGAGTCACATACCAAGCAACAATCCCCCGAAACAGTTTCGGAAACAGAGCTTCGAGCAAAGAGATCTAAATCCGTGGGTTTGAGAGCAAGAACATGGGAGAGAGGCAAAGGTGATTTTTTCTGGAGGTAGGTGATGATGTGGTGTGAAGACATAAGTGAGGGGGCCCATGGGGGGACCACAACCCACCAGGGCGCGCCTGTGGGTCCTGGCGGGCCCAGGTGGGTTGTGCCCACCGGGTGCGCCTCCCACTGATATTATTTGCACCAGAAATTCTTAAATATTCAGAAAAAAATCGTATAAAATTTTCAGAGCATTCTGAGAAATTTTATTTTTGGGTCATTTTTTATTGCACGGGAAATTCAGAAAGCGGACAAAACATGGCATTTTATTTTATTTAACTAATAAAAATAGAAAACAAAAGGTAGGGATAGAAGGTAGTGCTTACTAAATTCATCAACTTCGTACCTCTAAAAAATGATTCATTAATAAGGTTGATCAGGTCTTTTTAACAACCACTTTCGATTAGCATGAAACCGAAGAACTTTCGTAATTCACTAAGTCACCTCAACATGGATATGAATGTCCCCAAGAATAAGCATTTCATATTTCTTTTTAACAGTAGGTAGAGGTAGATGAAAACTTCCAATAGTGATTGTCGGAGATTTTTCAATAAGATTAATACCATTCAGTTGGAATTGTTTCTTTGGAAAGTGCACCGTATGCTCATTACCATTGATATGAAAAGTGACCTTGCTTTTATTGCAATCAATAACAGCCCTGCAGTATTCAAGAAGGGTCTACCAAGGATAATCAACATGTTGTCGTCCTCGGGCATCTCAAGTATAACAAAGTCAGTCAAAATAGTAACATTAGCAACAACAACGGGCGCATCCTCATAGATACCGATAGGTATGGCAGTTGATTTGTCAGCCATTTGTAGAGATATTTCAGTAGGTGTGAGTTTATTAAAATCAAGTCTTTTATATAAAGATAAAGGCATAACACTAACACCAGCTCCTAAATCACATAAAGCAGTTTTCACATAATTTCTTTTGATGGAGCAAGGTATAGTTGGTATTCCCGGATCTCCAAGTTTTTTAGGTACTCCATCTTTAAAAGTATAATTACCAAGCATGGTAGAGATTTCAGCTTCCGATATTTTTCTCTTATTGGTGATGATGTCTTTCATGTACTTTGCATAAGGAGGCATTTTAAGGATATCAATCAAGCGAGTACACAAAAAGACTGGCCTCAGCATTTCAGCAAAGCGTTCAAATTATTCATCATCTTTCTTTTTAGTTGACTTGGGTGGAAAGGCATAGGTTTTTGAACCCACGGTTCTCTTTCTTTACCGTGTTTTCTAGCAATAAAGTCTCTTTTATCATATCTTGTATTCTTAGGTTGTGGGTTATCAAGATCAACTAGTGGTTCTATCTCAACATCATTGTCTGCTTCTTTATTATTTATTTGAGTGTCTTCATGAACCTCATCATTATCTTTTTCATTACTAGAAGGTGAGTGCTCACTGCCAGTTTGAGTTTCAACATCAGAGATAGAGACTTCATTATCATTATCAGGAGGTTTTTCTACTTCAGTTTCACTAGAAGCATGCAAAGTCCTATCATTTTTCTTCTTCTTTTTCTTTTTAGAAGGCCTACGTGCACCAGTGTTAACTCTTTGAGAGTCTTGTTCAATTCTTTTTGGTTGTCCCTCGGGATAAAGTATTTCATGAGTCATTCTACCTCCTCTAGTCATTACTCTAACAACATGATCATTGATATTTTTATTCATTTCATCTAGCAACTCTCTTTGAGATTGAGCAACTTGTTCTAACTGAGTTTGAACCATAGAAGCATGTTTTCCAACACCTCTAACATCATTTGAGATTCTAAATAACAAGCCACTCAAGCAAGCAATCATATCAGAATTGTATTTCAATTGTTTCATAACATTTGCATTGAAGTGATCTTGTTTCCTAATGTAGTTTTCGAACTCAAAAAGGCATTGGCTAGGGTGCATATTGTGAGGATTATCATTATCATTGAATTTCATTAGAGAATTTACCTCTACCACCTTAGGCAGTGGTGGTGTATCAAGCCCATTTATTTCTTCAATAGGAGGAATTTTTTTAACATCCTCAGCTTTAATACCTTTTTCCTTCATAAATTTCTTTGCCTCTTGCATATCTTCGGGACTGAGATATAATGTACCCCTCTTCTTCGAAGTGGGTTTAGGCGGTGGTTCAGGAAGAGTCCAATCATCATAATTTTTCAGTATGTTATTCAATAACTCTTCGGTTTGCCCAACAGTTTGTTCCCTGAAAACACAACCGGCACAACTATATAGAAAGTCTCTAGAAGCATCAATTAGTCCATTATAGAAGATATCAAGTATTTCATTTTTCTTAAGAGGATGATCAGGCAAAGCATTAAGTAACTGTCAAAGCCTCCCCCAAGCTTATGGGAGACTCTCTTCTTTAACTAGATAATACCCCGCGCGTTGCGGCGGGAATTGGATGCAATACATTTGGATGATATTTATTTTCCATAGAAGATGAATTTTTGGACGGACAATATGATAATTGAAATTTGGAAAACACATATGTATAATCATAAATACTTATTGAAAATTATAAAATACATATGTATAGTCATAGTTATACGTTGTTCATAAAAAGAACATAATATGTGGTATAATTTATTTGTAGTTGGGGTCTTCTTCGTTGAGAACTATCTGTTCATGTGGGTTCCTTTCGTAATGTACTTGAAGATGTATTTGGTGGTGTTGTCTTCACGTGCAACGGTTTCTCTGAAAGAAACAGACCCTGGTGGTTTTGGAGTAGTCTTTTTCTTTTCAGTTGCCTCCATGTACTTCTTCTGAGCCTCCCTTGATGAATTAGTTGTTGAGTGGGGCAGAACATTCCTTGGTTCATCATATTGTATCCTGGAGAAAGATTTATGTGTTTAATGTTATTTGCAACAAGCATAGGGATGTAGAAAACAACATTGTATGCAGTAGCCGTACCTGTTGCCTTCGTGTTGGCTGTCCATTTTTGTGCCGGTAGTTAAAAATTTCTGATTTGAAAGATGAAGTTGTGGCGAGTACAATATATTATGGGGGGGGGTCTTATATGGGTGTCTCACATGGGAAAGAGTGTCTAACCGAAAGATGTTTAAATAATGGTTAATGCAAAAATCAAATTAGCATTCATGTATTTTAATGCAGAGTGTAGGTTTGTATTGAGATCCTAACTGCAAAAAAGAACATAAACTGATCCACTCATGAATTTACTTTAATACGCACTGTAGGTTTCTATCGAGATAATAAGTGCACCAAAGAACATAAATTGTATCCATTCATGAATATATTTGAACAGACACTGTAGGTTTGTATTTAGATCATAAGTCCAACAAAGAACATAAACTGGAACCACTGATAAGTTGGTAGTTGAACAAAATTTATAATGTTCCTTGGTTACAATAGAAGCTAAGCAAAGTGGTATGAACACAAGGACTATGTTATTTCTGGTTGTAGGCGATGTACGTTATTCCTCATTTCTCATTTGTAGCAGAGTGCAAGTTGTCCTGCTTGTATTGGAAAATGAAGCATTGTCAAAAAAGAGAGTAAATAACACAATATATTACTGGTTTTTTAAATCAGAAAATGAAAGTTTATATAGCCAATGTAAAGTACTTAAATCGTCCAAATGTTCCTTTACTCTGGTTGTTCCTGTTGATGCAGTTTTTCTAGAAGTGTATCTACATTCCTGTTGATGGAGATTTTTGGCAACTTTAATATATGAAGGAAGAAACTCATATTGTTGGCTAAATTTGTATAAAGGTGTGAAAAACAGAACATACTCATGCTTGTTCTTTTTCGCAGTACTTTCTTCCGGTTCCTTTGAGCTGCATTTAGAAAATTGGTTCCATTTGTTATATCATATATTGAAAGTAATAAAGCATGAATCCAAATAGAAAATGAACTGGGCAAGAGAATATAAATGTAACCCAAGAACCTCCATGTACTTGAAATAAGTTACCATTTGGGAAACATACCATGGATGAGATGTAATCCTGAATATATCATATTCCCAATATTGAGCACAATATAGCATGTATAAGTTAGTGTTCACTTGCATACCAGTAATGTTTGTGTAAGGAGACTACAAATAATTGTGAGTCGGAATTTATTTTGTGAAATTAACATTTAGTTGGTAAAAGATTGGTAATCTTATAGACTTTTAAATGGAGCAGGCCAAGAATTGTAGAAGATAGAGCTAGGCTTTAGCTTGACAACTCCATTAGTGTGACATGTAAACGCGAGTTAAATGAAGCCTAACACCACATTAGGAAATGTGATGCTTCAGGTACTGCCAATGGATTTATGTGATTTCTATTACTGTGTACTTTAGTTGTTGTTAATGGTTACTTCTAACTGCTACCAGGAAATTTGTATGTGCCTTATGTAGTTATTGGAGAACCATGGTGCACTAAGGTTTTGTGAGTGTTCTCATACCTGTTAGATTTGTCGGCATCACTCTCAGTAAAATCAATTCTTCTTTTTGCGTTGATCCTGATTGTAATGTACATCATAGATATAAAGTAGTCTTGATCAGAGGAATACAATAAGATGGAGGTTTATGAAAGATTACATGTAGCAGCATATAAAAAAGAGAAAGCATTTGAGAAGAGAAAAAGACTAACATTCAATTCCATTTGGACTTTCACATAAAAGTATCATTGTAACAAGTCATATAATGGAGAAGCAATAAGAGAGATGTTTAAAATCCAAGTTTACGAAGCATTACCTATTTTCGTTTTCCTTTATGCTGATAGACATTGGCGTATGAGTTGCAGGAGTATTGTCATTGGTGGTTGTATCCTCGCCTGACTGAAAAAGCTTCACACATTATGTTAATAACCATGATATATTAAGGTAATGAATCTGTAAGAAGTTGCTTACCTTTGGAGCACGTGGAACAGGTGTTGATTCAGTATTCTTGACAGAGAAACTTTTTTCAGGACATAATTTATAGGGTATTTGGCAGACGAATCAGTGTTCATTCCTATGTAGAATAACTTTTCTTTACCAATGGCCTTATCCAGGGTAAGAACATGATCTGTAGCTTCTATCTTCATACTCATTGAAACATGATCAGCATGACGCTCAACTAAGTCTTCAACTACTCTAGCGAAAGCAATGGCATCCAAACTTCCCGAGTTATCTGTTAGTGTAAGGGGAAGTTTGTACCTGAAGCATGGTATAGTTGTTAGTGACATGATAAAAAAAGGAATTATTTAAGTATTAGACTTTAAGAAGATATGTAATACATTGGTCATGGAACTGGAAATTGGCAGCCACATGTTGGGGTATCTGTCATGTTGTTATATCCTTTTCCACAACGCTTGCATGCTTTGTAGTACCATTTGACTGACGGTATAATTGACGCTACTTTTGCGATAGTGCTGAAGGTTACTCCTCCCTGGCACAAAAAAGGATGAAGTATCAATAATCTATTTTATTTTAAATGGCGAGGCAGGAAAAGGTGAACTGCATGAGAAAGTGTTCACCTGAAAAGATGACGCTGGAAGGTTAGATATTTCATCAATGGTGTATAGTTTGCCTGCTGCTTCAAGTGGAGATACTTGTTTGACCTGAGGGAGATGCTTTTGTAGAGTTGGGCATTTCCATTGATAGCTTCAATTGTATTTCATATAAAATATTAGTTTGCTGTAGTGCTAAACATAAATTCTGTATGCGCAAGAGTGAGAAAGAGAGAACCTGGTGCGGTACTTTAAAACTTCAAGTATATCAAGATCAAGATATATTTGTGTCGCAGAACTTGAGGATCCTTGTATCATACCTATAAACTTATGTTGTTAATAGGATGTTTAAATAAATATGTTTATTATTTCTTTAGGAAAGTTTGTTTTATAAGTTACCTGTAAACCTTTGTAGAGTTGCAGTTACACCAGCAAAAATGGCTATGACAATTCCTTCTTGAGATTTTTAAGTACTGTTTATTCATCAAATGATTCTCCATGCTAGCTCCATAGAACTAATTCTTGTGTTTGTTCTCTGGAAATTTAAGGTATAGTCATTCTGAGGGGAACAGGTTATTAAGGTAAAAAAATTGAATGACAGGAGCAACTACGAAGACATACTCTAGGTTGCGAATTTTGATCTTCCGAAATTTGTACTGAGATGTTTGGCTAGCATAGTCATATGGACCAACATCACATATTACTCCTATCACATCTACAAGGTTCAAGTATGCAAGTCGTTATGCATTGAAGTATAGTGGCTAAGAGATAGATAAGTCAAGCACATTATGTTACCTAGGAGTGGCTTGGAATCAATTGCTTTTTGTGGCAGCTGATCAAATGGGTAAAAGTCGAACGAAAGGGTAGGTATATCTGCACCTCTTGAATGTAGCAGATGAACCTTTGTGTGTTGTTTGAATTGCAACATATAATTCTGATGGCGATAGACATATGATTTGCTTCTGATATCGATAGCTGCAAGATTTGAAATAATATAGAGAGATCCTTGAGATAGCAACCCACAAAAATGTTTTTCAAATTTTTTAGGCACACTAATTTGTGCCATGGATCCCTGCAAAAGTTCAAGTAATCAAATGATTTGGAACAACAATGTTATTGTGTAAAGTTAAATAGGTAACTATAAAAATGGACGTACATCTTCATCCAAGAGAATGCCATTAATGCTGATCAAAGCATTTCCATATCTGGGATTCGTATTTATAGCATCCCAAAGCCTTATTACCCGTGCAAAGACCTTACAGTTTTTCTGTCCCACTGTAATATATTTAAGTTTCGTAGTTGACTCCATAGGGGAGATGGATCTGAATGAATAAGAATGTTAGGAAAAAAATGATGGCATGCAGAAAAAATGTATTACATACTTGTGAAATTTCAGGCATAACATAAATTTGAGTGGATAAAATACCTAGCTGTTTTAGCTTCTATGTGTATTAATTTGATTGAATACCTCGGCATATACTACATTATGTGTGCAATGATCATAAGAAACTGGGCTATTATCAATGAAAACTCGCAAGCCGTATGGTGATGTAACTCTTGAAAATGCCACTTATAATTGACCGTGTGAGAAGACATTAGATGGCAAGTAGACACCAACTCAGTTTAGTGTTTGCCCCTGACTTTGGTTTATTTTCATAGCATATGAAAGGCGAACAGGAAACTGGCGACGCCTCAATTTGAAAGGCCACTTAGACTGAGATGACGTAGTGACAATTCGAGGAATATACACTCTTGAACCTATAGCCTTCCCTGTTATGATTTCTCCTTCAATGACACGACCAGTCAGTTGTGTAACAATGAGTCTAGTGCCATTACAAAGTCCCCTCGATGGATCAAGATTACGCAGTAGCATTATAGGAACACCAATTTTCAAATGCAGTATATGATCTAGAAGTCCAGGCATGTCAATGGTGTTTAGCAACTCTGTTGGATATAATGCTTCTAGAGTAGAATGATTAGGACAGCTATCATCAATTGAATCTGAACTATAATATGCCATTTCACTTGTTGCTAGCCGAGAAATCATTCTTGTATTTATTTTAGAAACGACATCATTCGTAGGTGCAAGAATTGCACGATCACACAAATATGATGTAATGTTAGTTGACTCACAGCCTGAGTTGTAGACAAATGATATCAATCCATCTATATTTCTAGAATCTGGGGACAAAAGAAGATATTGGGGGATCTATATAAATATGCTATTGGGTTCATTTGGAACAGGAACAAAAGGCTCAGTGCCATTTCCAATTCGTAAGAGCCAGTCAGCAAAATTCTGTAGTTCTTCTCTCCTGGAGATGGAGAGACACCCTGAGGTGAGCCTCATATTTTCATTCAACTGTAGAAGTGTGCACTTGTTCCACAAATTAGAGTTAACAATGCAAGATTTCAAAATCTGTTGCTTGGTTGGATTTTTTATCACTGGTAGTATTTGCCGAAAATCCCCACCAAGAACTAAAGTGATACCTCCAAACTGCATGTCTTCGGCATTAGGTCTAGTATCTGACATTATATCTCTGAGAGTGCGGCCTAGTGCTTCAAAAAAATATCTATGATTCATAGGTGCTTCATCCCAAACTATAAGAGATGTGTTTTGAATAAGTTCTGCCAGGTGTGTATTTTTCTTTATGGTCCACATTGAATTTTCTGAAATTTCCAAAGGAATTTTAAAACGGGAGTGTGGTGTTCGACCTCCCGGGAGCAATAGAGAAGCAATTCCCTAGGATTCTACTGCCAATGCAATTTTCCCTTGACTCCGCAAAGAATAAAGTAAAGTAGTCCATAAGAAAGTTTTACCAGTCCCTCCATATCCATAAACAAAGAATGTTCTACCTTCATTATTTATGGCAGAATTATAGATAGCATGAAATACATCCTTCTGGTTGTTGTTTAGCTTCGGAATATTATCATTCAAAGTGGATGTCATGTTTGGAATGTCATAGTTAAGCCCATCCAGCAAAAGCCTATTTTGTGCAGAAGCATTTCCTATATCATCTGGCAGTGGCAAACTAAAATGTGATAAGCAATATCCGGAATCCTTTAGCAATTTATCCAGCTCAATGAGAAGACAGGATGTCACGTACGAATCTAGTGATGAATTTCTCAACTAAGAAGGATGAAGATTCAACCGATGTGCTATATCTTTAGACATCATTGATGCATGCTCCCCAAAAAGCTTGATAGGATTTGTTACATTGCAAAAAAGCAAAAGGGTAACAAAAAGCTGACATAATTGGAATGGTGATGCCCACTGAGCCGCATCTTTTAATGCATTGGACCACTCTTGGTCATCACCTAGGAGGCCTAAAGCTTCACATGCTGAACGAAATGTAGGATATTCTTGGCCTGATATAGTCCTGATATCAGCGAAGGAGGTTGGACCTTTACGAATGTTCAGCAACATTCGCAAATAGAAAGGCTTTCCTTGTGAAGGGTTGACAAGTGCCACTCGGCAAATTTTTTTTGAGGACCTTGACGATGATCCCAGTATTTCGCTTGCTGGTGCCATGTCCAATATTCTGGAAATTCTATGTACGTGTATTGTGTAGCTTCTGGGTGTTGCATATTAGCATCTAACCATGCAGTGAGTTTAGTGGTCACATTTTTGGGGTCTTTAATAGCTTGTTCCAGATTATCATCTTCCAAATAAATTACATTGTTCTCAAGAGGAAGATGAACAGGGAGCCTTTCTACGGAAGGGTCTGTATGGTGAACATCATATTGCTGCAACCGCCAAGCAGCATCATTTGGTGTCACACAACGACACTCTAAATAATTACCAATTTCATTAACGGTTTCAGTTGATGAGGCTGATGTTGAAGACTTGCCGTGGAGGCCAATTCTAGCACAATCAAATCCTTTTGTGACATACTTGAAAAGATATTTGTGCATACTATCATGGTTAACCTTCTCTACATTTATGTGAGCTTGGTACTTAACCACCAGGTCCACATTGTGAGGAACAATGAATCTATTGTCAATGTCAACATTATTTTTCCTAGTTGTTATTCCATTATTTGGTCGGGCATATTCTGTGAAACCATTCTCCCGTACAGTTGTTTGCTCACATAACTCCTTTTGGTAAAATTTTGTGCCTTTTCCTTCTGACATACATGGTGACGACTGGCCGAGAGGGCCGCAAGGGCCATGCACCATAAAAGAAGAAACATCCTCATATCCTATTGGATCTTTTACAGGATCTGGCAACTGAGCAGAAATAAAGGAATCTATCTTCTGTGCATCTAAAGGTGCTTCTTTGGCTAAGCATATAATTATATGAACATGTGGGAGTCCACGTTTCTGGAATTCAACTGTGTAGATAACTACAGGAATGTAAAACATGTTTAATAACCGGCATAAAACTATGTTGAGAGAAGGGAATATAAGTTTAAGATAACACTTATTACCTGCGTTTATGGCTCCAAAGAATTGTTTCTTTTTAATATCAACCATTAGAATATTAAGCTTCATTTTGAATACCCGGTTGACAGTATCTGGACGGTCAGATGGTTCTTGACCAGGAATGGATGATAGAGCCTCTGTAATTTCAGGCCAAGCAGCATTTGATGTGAACGTGACAAACAGATCTGGGCAACCATATTTTCTACAAATAGCAATGGAGTCTTGGTAGTTTTGGTATAAGTAGCGAGGGCCTCCAGTAAATGAGGAAGGTAATATAATCCTTTGGCCAACAGAAGAACCTGATGTAATACCCTTTGACACATAATCTGCTAAACAACTGAATGATGATGATCTGTATTTCCGTTGAAAGCTAGGCTTGTGGTAGAATGCAATATGAAAGGTTTCAACAGAACAATAGCCATCCACAAAGTAAGCCTGTGTTAATCTTTTGCATCATAATGGAGTGTTGAAGTCATTTGGCCTATCATGTAACCTATATGCATAGTATTCTAGCATTGTGAATTTTTGGCGTTGATTTGATTCATTTGACAATGGAAGGCACCTAAGCTCATCATGATAACCATCCTCACCATATGGAAATAAAAGAGGATATTGCATGGACATAAACTTGCAGTGTTTTTCATTGATCTGTTGTAACCGTGATGAATGATCTTCTATTATAATGTCTTGTCCAACATTAGAAGACCCTAAATCTCCAACCACTAATCCAACAACTTCGGATGCAACTGGAGCACTATAGATATCTCCATGGGCATCAAGTTTGCCATATATTTTGATGTATAAATGGTCAGAATCATTGCCATGTAATCTTTGACTTGCTATTCTAAATAGTTTCACAATGGGATTATATGTGTTCAATATTGTTATGAGGGACTGAACAATGCCTTCATTATCTTGGAACAAAGTGCGTTTAGATGAAGCAATGCGCGAAGATGAAGTGGTGCACGAAGATGAACCGGTGCGCGAAGATGAGGTAACATTTATTCTATTTGAAACCTCACACACTGTATCAAATATGTATAATTGTGCATATTCTGGTCTCTGTCCTCTAGATGGTCTCATTGAACCAACACGGTGGCAGACTTGGCCACTGATCTTGAAAATGTATGGGCCTTGGCCATCATTTATGGACTCATCAATTCTAGCTCCCATTGAAGTCATGGCAAACATGGTATTGTACTGACGAATATGATGAAAGAAGTGGCTTGAGAGTGAACTATTCTGTGAAGTGAGTAAATCCAATAGAGGTTGAGGGGGAGGATCATATGGCTGGAGGGAAACTTTTCCTCCTTTGCAGCACAAATTATATGTTGGGTTTTGAGTATGCCTTTCTCTGCATACACACTCGTCATACCAAAAGAGAGCACCACAATGTTGGCAAGAACACTGGGGGCCTCCAAGAGTTAAGGGTTCAAATATAGTTCCTGAAAGATGAGGCACAAAGAGAGTGTTTTTTTGTAGATGTAAATGATCACTGAACTTGGACACATGAACAGGGATTAATTTAGGCAAAAGCTTACGTTTATGGGCAAATATCTGATTATGTGTGTCTGACATCGATGTGGTCGATGCTTCATTTCCTTGGCTCCTATTTCTAGCGATTACATGCAAACGCCTATGACGGTTCTCGGTGGCAACATGTGAGTTTGATCAAGGAGTGGAATCAGGTACTGATGGACGGCGTGCCCGTCCACATCCATGTCCACGTCCACGTGGAACTCCTCGTGTATAACCAACCCCATGCCCACCTGAATAACGCGAAGAACTTTTTGCGCTATCCATGTCGACAACCCTAAGAAACCCACGGGAACGAGAATAGTTAAATGCAGGGCAAAATGGAAGACACTTTTGTTTAATTGTTCCACATGAGAATTGAAATGTAAGGGTACATGTTGAATCCAGCAAAACTTAATTCAGATTTGAGTGAAGCAAACTACTTGGATGAAGCAAACTAAAATCCATAATAGGCAAGGAATTAAAATGCAAGGCTATGCATTGAATCAAGTTAAAAAAATTGCATATAAATGAAAATCCAGAATAGGGAAAGATACCAAATTTTAGGAGTAGCACTTGGTGGGAACATTGTATACCAGTAGGAGCTGTAAACGTGAGGCACGTGGGCATGCAGCAAGGGAAGAATAACCAAGATGATTGAAGTGAGCAACACCTGAAAAGTCCAAATTTGTGACTCAATCAGCAATATGTCAAGGGGGAATTGCATGGAGAGAGGAGAGAGTTGCTCACCAGCGGAAGCACTATGAACACTCTATGGGAGACGTCCACCCATGCTGGAAGATGATGTGAAAAGGATGAGCTAAGGTGGGGCAGACTTTAAAGGGGATTTCTTCAGTTTCTTCTGCAGATCGTGGGGAGAGTAAGTGAAGTATCAATCATCAATTTCTTCAGTTTCTTGTGCAGATCGTGGGGGAGGAAGTGAATCGTCAACCATCAATTACCTAAAATAGAATGGTTTTTTTCTTATTTTTAGTGCAGAATGGTTTTTTCTTATTTTTAGTGTGGGCCATTTGGAGCATTGGGCTGCAAATGGTTTGAAGCAGTGGGCTATGTAGGTTGGAGTTAGCAAACAAAAAAAAGTAGGATGGTACCTTCATCTGAAGATGCGTTGACCCAACGATTGAAGGTAAGCTACTAAGCAACTCGGAGCAACCCACCTGGGAAGTGAATGGAAGCACCAAAAATCATAGACATTAGATGAACAACAAACCAGCCCAATCCCAATCTACAATAAGGGGAAGACATGGTCACCGGAACTGGGGTGTTGGTAGGCGCGGCGAGCTTCTTCACCAGAGGTTGGCCATGGCGGGGAAGGCGAGCTCCCGTGAGGCCATGGCCATGGCGGCGGCAGGAGGGCGGGGGAGGGACCGGCGGTAGACAGGCGTACTCCTTCCCGAGCCATTGGACATGCGCTGCTCGGGGGGCAATGGCCATGGCAACGGCGGCGAGGAGGCGAGGGGAGGAGGTGGCAACGACGATGGTCGAATCAACTGGGGCGGGCAATGGGGTGGCCGCGTCCGCGTCCGGAGCGCCGCCGCCATGAGGAGGATCCGGAGCGGGGGAAGGGGATGAGGAGGTGCTCTGCGAGGCTGGGCGGCGATGGGATGGCGGGGCTGGTCAAGCCAAGCGCCTCCGTGATGGCAGACGCATCAAGAGCAGCGCCGCCGCCATCAGGATGATCTGGAGTGGATCAGAGTCAAGGGAGGCTGGCGGCGGTAGGAAATCGCGAGGGGACCAGGGGCGTGGGGCTTGGCCGCTGGGGGGATTTTGTTTTTTCTTTACAGGAAAAATAAGAGAGGTGGGCTGTGTGGGACTGTTTAGGGGTGACGTGGATGCCTGTGATTGGATGCTGATGTGGCTATGTTGCATGTTGAGATAAATCAAGTAGTGGGGGTGAACTTCTTAAGTATATAGGATTTGCACAAAGTTAAATATTTCCTGTAAGGCAGCTTGTTTCTTATGAGCAGGAAAAATATTTTTTAGAGAAGTAATAAATCATATCCTGGGGGCTACGCACACAACCAGGAGCTATAGTATTGTACCAAGCTTTAGCATCACTCTTTAATGAGAACGGAAATAATTTGAGAATATAATAATAGCGAGTTTTCTCATCATGAGTAAAAAGGGTGGCTATGTCATTCAACTTAGTAAGATGTGCCACAACAATTTCAGTTTCGTAACCATGGAAAGGATCACATTCAACCAAAGTAATTAACGCCGGGTCGACAGAGAATTCATAATCCTTATCATGAATAAAGATAGGTGAGGTAGCAAACTTAGGATCATATAGCAGAACTGGATGGCAGTTCCTTACCTCCCCTCGTCTTAGAGGGATAAATCTTAGTCTTAGCATCCTTCAGATTCTTCATAGTGATAAATTGATAATAATCCCAAGTGACTCAACAAATATAGCTATGCTCCTCGGCAACGGCGCCAGAAAAAGGTCTTGATAACCCACAAGTATAGGGGATCACAACAGTTTTCGAGGGTAGAGTATTCAACCAAAATTTATAGATTTTGACACAAGGGGAGCCAAAGAATATTTGAAGGTATTAGCAGCAGAGTTGTCAATTCAACCACACTTGGAAATAAATTATCTACAACAAAGTGATCAGTAGCAAAGTAGTATGACAGTTTTGATAATAGTGACAACAGCAATGGTAACGGTAACAGTGATAACAATAGTTTTGTAGCAAAGAGCAGCAGTAATGATAACAGTATTAAATTAGCAAGAAAATATGTAAGATAAATTCGTAGGAATTAAATCGGTGACTTGTTGGATGATATTCATCATGTGACAGTCATAACCTAGGGCAATACGACACTAGCTCCAGTTCATAAATATAATGTAGGCATGTATTCCGTAAATAGTCATACGTGCTTATGGAAAGAACTTACATGACACCCTTTGTCCTACCCTCCCGTGGCAGCGGGGTCCTATTGGAAACTAATGGATATTAAGGCCTCCTTTTAGTAGAGAACCGGAACAAAGCATTAACACATAGTGAATACATGAACTCCTCAAACTACGATCATCACCGGGAGTGGTCCCGACTATTGTCACTCCGCGGTTGCCGGATCATAACACGTAGTAGGTGACTATAACTTCCAAGATCGGATCAAGAACATGGATATAAGGGTGATAACATAAATGCTTTAGATCTGAATTGACAAGACAAGCATTAAGCATGGCAAGTCATAGCAACATCAATCTCAAAACATAATGGATACTAGGGATCAAGCTCTAACAAAAATAACTCGATTACATGATGAATCTCATCAAACTCCTCACCGACCAGTGAGCCTACGAAGGAATTACTCACTCCCAGTGGGGAGCATCATGTAATTGGCGATGGAGAAGGGTTGATGATGATGAAGAACGAATATCCCCCACTCCGGAGCCCCAAACGGACTCCAGATCTGGCCTCCCGATGAAGAACAGGAGGTGATGGCGGATCCGTCTTGTGGATCGCGATAATTCTTTCTCCCTGATTTTTTTCTGGAAAAATAGGATTTTATAGCATCAGTTTCAGGGTCTGGGGGGCCACCAGGTGGGGACAACCCATCTGGGTGCGCCCTGGTGGGTTCTGCCCACCCAGGTGCCCCCCTCAAGTGGCTCTTGGCTCCATAAATTCTCTTTATTGGTATAAAAAAATCCTCGCAAAGTTTCGTTCCATTCCGAGAACTTTCTCTTTATTGGTATAAAAAATCCTCGCAAAGTTTCGTTCCATTCCGGGAACTTTTATTTCTGCACAAAAACAACATCATGGTAGTTCTGCTGAAAACAGCGTCAGTCCGGGGTTAGTTTCATTCAAATCATACAAATTAGAGTCCAAAACAAGAGGAAAAGTGTTAGGAAAAGTAGATACATTGTGGACGTATCATGGATCACATCTTCAGATTGCTGAAGGAAATATGCCCTAGAGGCAATAATAAAGTTGTTATTTATATTTCCTTATATCATGATAAATGTTTATTATTCATGCTAGAATTGTATTAACCGGAAACTTAATACATGTGTGAATACATAGACAAACAGAGTGTCCCTAGTATG
Organism: Aegilops longissima; assembly: GCA_021605205.1. Classification (NCBI taxonomy): domain Eukaryota; kingdom Viridiplantae; phylum Streptophyta; class Magnoliopsida; order Poales; family Poaceae; genus Aegilops; species Aegilops longissima. Next base: position 693,630,281 of record CM038682.1, read on the forward strand.
CCTCTACTTGACTAGCTCGTTAATCAAAGATTGTTAAGTTTCCTAGCCATAGACATGTGTTGTCATTTGATGAACGGGATCACATCATTAGAGAATGGTGTGATTGACTTGACCCATTCCGTTAGCCTAGCACTTGATCGTTTAGTTTATTTGCTATTGCTTTCTTCATGACTTATACATGTTCCTATGACTATGAGATTATGCAACTCCCGAATACCAGAGGAACACTTAGTGTGCGATCAAACATCACAACATAACTGGGTGATTATAAAGATGCTCTACAGGTGTCTCCGATGGTGTTTGTTGAGTTGGCATAGATCAAGAATAGGAGTTGTCACTCCGATTATCAGAGAGGTATCTCTGGGCCCTCTCGGTAATGCACATCACTATAAGCCTTGCAAGCAATGTGACTAATGAGTTAGTTGCGGGATGATGCATTACAGAACGAGTAATGAGACTTTCCGGTAACGAGATTGAACTAGGTGTGATGATACCGACGATCGAATCTCGGGCAAGTAACATACCGAAGACAAAAGGAACAACGTATGTTGTTATGCGATTTGACCGATAAAGATCTTTGTAGAATATGTAGGAGCCAATATGAGCATCTAGGTTCCGCTATTGGTTATTGACCGGAGAGGTGTCTTCGTCATGTCTACATAGTTCTCGAACCAGTAGGGTCCGCATGTTTAACGTTCGATGATGATTCGTATTCCGAGTTTATGTGATTTGATGTACCGAAGGTTGTCCGGAGTCTCGGATGAGATCCCGGACATGACGAGGAGTCTCGAAATGGTCGAGAAATAAAGATTGATATATTGGAAGGTTATTGAGGGAGTCCTGGACTAGGGGGTGTTCGGATAGCCAAACTATCACCGTTGGCCGGACTCCTGGACTATGAAGATACAAGATTGAAGACTTCGTCCCGTGTCCGGATGGGACTTTCCTTGGCGTGGAAGGCAAGCTTGGCGATACGGATATGTAGATCTCCTACCATTGTAACCGACTCTGTGTAACCCTAATCCTATCCGGTGTCTATATAAACCGGAGGGTTTTAGTCCGTAGGACGAACAACAATCATACCATAGGCTAGCTTCTAGGGTTTAGCCTCCTTGATCTCGTACTACCCATATCATCAATATTAATCAAGCAGTAGTAGGGTTTTACCTCCATCGTGAGGGCCCGAACCTGGGTAAAAACATCGTGTCCCTTGTCTCCTGTTACCATCCGCCTAGACGCACAGTTCGGGACCCCCTACCCGAGATCCACCGGTTTTGACACCGACATTTGTGCTTTCATTGAGAGTTCCTCGTGTCGTCACCTTTAGGCCCGATGGCTCCTTGATCATCAACAACGACACGGTCCAGGTGAGACTTTTCTCCTCGGACAGATCTTACGTGATTCGACGGCTTTGCTGCTGGGCAATTCACTTGGCCATCTGGAGCAGATCGAAAGCTACGTCCACAGCCATCGAGTCGATTCGAATTTGAACTATCTGGCTGACATCCGCGGAGACTTGATCTTGACGGATTCGAGTCACAGCCAGCGCGCCAGCCTGTCTCGATGGGCATGATCTAGCTCTGCCGCGAGCGGTGTCACGGAGGCGCACCAGCGTCCGCTCCGACCCTTAGCTCGGAGCCGACTTCGCCGATCGAGGACGAGTGGTTGGACACTGCCTCGGGGGCTACGATCTCTACGGCGATTGAGCCGAACACCTTCCCTGTCCTTTGCAAAGCCCGTGACTCCGAGGTGCGGGACTCCTCTCCGGACTCCAAACCTCCCGCGCCCCTGCCAGTCGAATCCGATTGGGCGCCGGTTATGGAATTCACCGCCGTGGACATCTTTCAGCACTCGCCCTTTGGTGACATCCTGAATTCACTAAAGTCTCTCTCTTTATCAGGAGAGCCCTGGCCGGACTATGGTCAGAAGGGTTGGGATGCGGACGACGAAGAAATTCAACGCCCACCCACCACCCACTTTGTAGCCACTATCGATGATTTAACTGACATGCTCGATTTCGACTCCGAAGACATCGACGGTATGGACGATGATGCAGGAGACAACCAAGAACCAGCGCCTACAGGGCACTGGAAGGCCACCTCGTCATACGACATATACATGGTGGACATCCCAAAAGATGGGAACGGTGATGGAACAACGGAGGATGACCCTCAAGAAACAGCCCAAGCGCCGGCAGCGGCTCCGCTCTAAATCCGCCACAGCAAAAGCGGTGATTCCGGCACGGAGATAATAACACCGGACAGTGCGAAGACAACCCCGCGGAAGGATTCAGCACGGGAGGAGGAGAAGCCAGCCCTCATGATAGAGCGGCGAGCAGAGAGGTAGAGGGCGATAATTATATGCCTCCCTCCGAAGATGAGGCAAGCCTCGGCAACAGCGACTTTGTCGTGCACGAGGATCCCGCCAACAGGAGCGTTTCAAGCGCAGGCTTATGGCCAAGGCAAGCAACCTCAAGAAAAAGCAGCAACAACTTAGAGCTGACCAAGACTTGCTAGGCGACAGATGGTGAAGTCCTTGCATCCGAAAATCTGAACTCGAATGCCCCTCCAAAAGCTACCCAAAACGCAAGCTGCTACCCCAATTAGAGGAGGAAGCACCCAACCCTACATCACCAGCGCATGATACGTCCGACCGGCCACCTCGTGGACGCGACAGAGAGGCCTCTAGGCCCTCCACTAAAGCCACACTTCGGTGTCGCTCCAAAAGTACGAAGCCACGGGGAAATGCGCCAGACTTGCGAGACATATTGGAGGACAAGGCAAGGCATATAAGATCGATCTACGGATCGCGTGGGTGTCCCATGACACGTGATGACAACCGTCACGCCGGATACAGCAATCCTGGCTGGGCCGAACACAGTAGACAAAGCTCATTTGAGCTGCGTCGTGATATAAAACAATACAGAGGCGCCGCACACCCACTATGCTTCACAGATGAAGTAATGGATCATCACATCCCTGAGGGTTTCAAACCAGTAAACATCGGATCATACGACGGCACAACAGTTCCCGCGGTTTGGATCGAGGACTATCTCCTTCACATCCACATGGCCTGCGGCGATGATCTACACTCCATCAAATACCTCCCACTCAAGCTTAAAGGACCAGCTCGGCATTGGCTCAACAGCTTGCCAGCAGAATCAATTGGTTGTTGAGAAGACCTGGAAGCCGCATTCCTTGATAACTTCTAGGGCACATATGTGCGACCACCAGACGCCGATGACTTAAGCCACATAATTCGGCAGCCAGATGAATCGACCAGACAATTCTGGACACGGTTCTTAACCAAGAAAAATCAAATCGTTAACTGTCCGGATGCAGAGGCCCTTGCAGCCTGCAAACATAACATTCGCGACGAGTGGCCTGCCCGGCACCTAGGACAGGAAAAGCCGAAATCCATGGCAGCCCTCACATCACAGATGACCCGCTTTTGCGCGGGAGAGGACAGCTGGCTAGCTCGCAGTAACAACCTGAACAAAAACCCTGGTAGTTCGGATACCAAGGACAACAATGGCAGGTCGCATCGCAACAAGCACAAGCGCCGCATTAACGGCGACAATGCTGAAGATACAACAGTCAATGATGGATTCATAGGCTCTAAACCGAGTCGGCGGAAAAAGCCGTTCAAAAGAAATACTCAGGGCCCGTCCAATTTGGACCGAATACTCGATCGCTCGTGCCAAATACATGGCACCCCCGAAAAACCAGCCAACCACACCAACAGGGATTGTTGGGTGTTCAAGCAGCGAGCAAGTTAAATGCGAACTCAATGACAAGGGATGCATAGCAATGGCGAGGAGGAGCCCGGCCGCCCGAACAACGAGAGGACGAAGGGCTTTCCCCACAAGTGCGGACGGTGAACATGAAATCGCAACCCACATACGCAAAAGGCGGAAGCATGCACTAAGGGCGTATATGCGATGGCGCGATCGCCCCAAAGTTCAACCCGTGGTCCTCCTGCCCGATCACTTTTGATCGAAGGACCACCCACTAGCATCCGCTTCGGCGGATTCGCGCGTGGTTCTTGACCCAATCATTGTGGTTTCACCTCACTAGAGCCACGATGGATGGCGGCAGCAACTGAACCTGCTTTACCGGGATACGATGTGCAAAATGGGCATAGACCCTCAAGGATTAAACCCACAAAGATGACCTTTAAAGGCGTCATACCAGGTGTAGAGGCCAATTGTACAGGCTCGTTACACTCGAAGTGGTCTTGGATCCCGGATAACTTCGAGCGAAGAGTTAATCTTCAACATAGTCTGTTCATGGCGGCTATCACGCCTTTGCTTTGGACGAACCGCATTTGCAAAGTTCAATGCGGTGCCGCTTTCGCGCATACCTCAAGCTCAAGATGCGGGCCCTCGAGGAGTAATTACGGTCAATGGAAACACTGAACTCTCTCCGAGCGGAGGAGCATCTGGCGGCCCTAGCGGCGGAAGTACAAAGCAGCCTCTTAAGGCAATTCTCGAGTCCGGCTACTAAATGTCCGGACACCGTCAAGCGCGCGGAGTAACCTACAACAAGACCGCTTCGCACGTTCGAGCATCGCAGCGTAGCAATGCGGCTAACCCCAGCCCTCGCGAAATTGCGAAGCGAGATTACTGCGTACATAACTACGCTCTGGAGAAACCATGGGCATAAGGGGAGGGCACGACCACGGCACGCCAGAATCTGGCTCAACCGCACGGGGCTCCGATTGTGTCATTCTTTTCTTTCTTCTTTTCTCTTACTTCCGGGACTCCGTTTTCCGAAGCCCTGTCGGCACTAGCATTGCCAAACTCACGATGCAACAACCAGGGAAGCGGCTACGTCGAATGTCGGTGGTCTCTACTACGAGCATTATACCTGTTTTACATACCATCCATGCTTACCCACTCGAGAGGGACATGTTGAATAGTCCCATCCCTTGCTTATCACACTATTTGTATCGTTCGCTTTCATTGCGGTATCTTTTGAATAAACAATACATAGCTTACGCTTATTATTGCATTCCTTTTTTCCATATATGTTCATCTATGACATGTTGCACCCGTACACTTTGGTACGACCAATACACCAGGGGCTTAATTACCCCAAAGTATGGTGTGATAAGTCCGAACACTTTCACAAGTGCGGCACCCCGAACTTATAGCATTATATGCATCGGCTCTGAATCATGTCTTGGGTCAATAGTTGGGTTTGCCCGGATCCCATGTTTTGGTACCTTACGTTCCGTTATATCGGCTAAGGTAGCGCTGGGAGAACCACTGCGATTGTGCCCCGGTTGAGCTGTGTTGAGCACCTCAGTGGAGAAAGCTAAAACTGACCGTCATGATAGGGCGAGAGCCGGTCGCTGTTCGAGAGGTTTTTCGGGTCCCTAAAGACTTATGCCGCTTAGAGCGAGGAGCCGGCATTGTCCGGCCAAGGCATGGATAGCGCCCCGAACTCGGTCTTCCCAATACCAGGGGCTTCACCGAAATTTAAAATTATAGAATTCTATGGCTAAGTGAGAGTGTTCAAGCACTATAAGTCCGGTTGCCTGGTTCGTTGCGTTGAGCGCCTCCCTTGAAGGACCCAAGAATGGGAACAAGAGCGCTCAAGTTTATCCTGAACACCCCAGCACTCGTGGCATGGGGGCTGAAGCCAACGACTTGCCATCTCTCAAATTTGATAAACAACTACACAGAAGGTAATATTTTAAATTCACAAGCGTTGCTTAGCGCATAAGAACAAGTTTTCAGCCTACAGAATAACAAATGCGAGTCTATTAGAAAATTACATCTTTGGAGCATTCACCCGCTATTAGGCGGGCACCCTTCAGGACGCCCTCATAATACATTTCAGGCGTGCGATGCTCCTTGCCCGGCGGTGGTCCGTCCAGCTTGCCCTAGTGCACCTTAGCACGTGCAAGGGCCCTACGGGAACCTTCAATGCAGACGGAGCGCTTCATGACTTCAATCCATGGATAGGCGTCCACCAGCCGCCGCACTAGCCCGAAGTAGCTCCCAGGCATGGTTTCCGTTGGCCACAGCCGAACTATGAGGCCCTTCATGGCCTGTTCGGCGACCTTGTGGAGCTCGACCAGCTGCTTCAGCTGGTCGCTTAGGGGCACCGGATGTCCGGCCTCAGCATACTAAGACCAGAACACCTTTTCCGTCGAGCTCCCCTCCTCGGCGCGGTAGAACGCGACAGCATCAGATACACTGCGGGGCAGATCTGCGAATGCTCCTGGAGAGCTCCGGATTCGGGTAAGTAACAGATAATTCACCTTCACATGCTTGCTTTGCATAAAGAATGCCTTACCCGCTGCTATCTTCTTCATCACCTCAATTTCATGGAGGGCTTTTTGGGCTTCGGCCTTAGCGGCTTTGGCACTCTCAAGAGCCAAGGCGAGCTCGGACTCTCGAGACTTCGAGTCACGCTCCAAACTCTCGTGTTTTTCCACGAGAGCCTGGAGCTCTTGCCGCACCTCCGCCACCCGCGCCTCCTGCTTCTCTCGCTCGGTGCGCTCCGCGGCCGCACTGTTTTCGGCCTTGGACACCGCTTACTTTAGGGTCGCCACCTCGTTCGTGGCCCCTACAATACCGAAGTTATTCCTGTCATTTTTGCAACCAAATCCTTTCTATAAGGTATTACTTTAATAAGGTATTACTCACCTTCCTTGTCCTCGAGCTGTTTCTTGGCAAGGCCGAGCTCGTTCTCGGACCGCTCGAGGCTCTGCTTCAATGCACGGACCTCCACAGTCAGTGCGGCAGAGGTCAGGAGTGCAGCCTGCATTCCCATATTGACATATTTATGTTAGACTCCTGCGTATATCTTTTTAGATCCTCAGTCTGACTTTTCTTTCCGAACACCGAACTAAGCATCGAGGCTACTGTCTATGTGGTAATATTTTTAGATATTCTAAACTTACCTCAAAGCTTTGTTAGAAGGCTGATGCAGGCTTGATCAGCCCGCTCTTGGCGGATGATCTTTGGATCACCGCACTCATGATAGTGCGGTGCTCCTCGTCGATGGGCGCTGTTAAGCGCCTCAGGCCAGCTATCCGGTGCCTCGGTTGGGCGGAGGTCACCAGCGTCGATCTTGCCCTTCTTCACGAATTGGCACTGCGGACTTGAAACCACTGCAGGTTCAGTGCGGAGTCCGGCCTGAGGCGGACTTAGAGCCCTCGGGTTTGCCCCTTTGCGCCGGAGTTGGGAGGTCGCCTTGCGGCGCCTCGGGACCACCTCCTCCTGGTTGGGCCCCTTTTGGGACTCCACCGCGGTGTCATCTGTGTCACGAGGAGAGGAGGCGGTCGGAAGTGAAGTGCTATTCACATCCGACGTATCCAGGGAGACGCTCGACGAAGCGGCAAGCTCGTCCTTGGGCGGGCTACATGGTTATATTCGGCGTTAAGAGACACTATGCGACAAATGAAAAGACAAGAGTTATTCTGGAGTCCGGACACTTACGATCTCCCCAGGGGCTTGGCCCTTGGTGGCCACTCCTCCTCGTCGTTGTCGGCGTTGGTGGAGAAGTCCGGAGGAAGGGTCCTTCCTTTCTTGGACCCTCCAGCCTCCCCAGTCGGGGCGGCCTTCCTTTTCTTCTCTTCCCCCGCTGGGGGAGAGGCTTCTTTTTCCTCCTGCATAGCATGCTTCTCCGTAGGCATGGCTCTCCCCAAGAACCGGAAGCGGCGTAACTCAACATGCCCTCCCTTGAATTGCACCGCGACTTTGGTGCATGGACAGGTGTCGTTGATCTTGTCTTGATAGAGTGTGAAGGCTGGGCGCCCTGATGGCCCCATCGCGACCTGGATGATGAAGGAGAGGAGCTTGACGAACCCCTCAGGCACGTTGGCGAACACCTGTGACTCATAGTCGCTGCCAGCCATGTACAAAAGTAGGCAAAAATTCTGGATGGTCAGATCATAAATTTATGCTCACTGTCAGAATATAACTACATTTGCAAAAATGACAAATAACTCTACTATGCTAATAACCGATTAACGATCGCACCTAGTGGCTTCCTACAGTCAGCCTCGCTCTGGTACCAAGTTTGTCACGACCGGTTTTTCAATAAAATACTTATTGAGAAATCGATCTTTTGATTTCAGTATAGGAAGAGTTATCCTTACTGGTTGACAAATACTTGATATAGAGGGCCAGTAGCATTAAATATATTACAGGGTTGAGCTGAGGATGCCCAACAATTTATTACAAATACACCAATATTAAACATAAGGGCGGTTATGAAACAGGGGTGTGGTGGCATACTACTGACTCGAGATAAAAGTGGTGGTGGATATGTTACAGTGGAGTGAATAACACGACTCCTATACTGACGGCTCATCGAGCATCGAGGTGAGGCTCGATGAATTTATTCGGGTAGCGGAAGCGGATATAATACAATGACCATAACCAGGGTCGCACGGGACTGACTGGGACTCCTCTAGGCGTCGGACTCGCTATTGAACTCTTCATCCATGAGATCGCCTTCATCAACATCTGGCCAAATCAACAAGCCAGGTGAGTACTTTGAAAGTACCCGCAAGACAGTTCGGACATAAGATATAACCAATGCATGCATGAATGCATTATGAGCAAATAGCAATGCATACTCAATTAATAAATATTTGCACGACATGATAAGTAAGAAGGAAGTCGGGCGGTAGTCCTCCCGAAATCCCAACAAACAACTGAAAGCCGATCGGGTGTCTGGAGCGACGCCTCGAAGGGTAAACAAATAAATAATCATGCCGCAGTCGGGCGTCTAAGCGACAACACATAAATGGCTTATATTGAAAAGTAAATGACATGCGTGCCACAGTCGGACGTCGGAGCGACATCGCAGAAATGGCTTATATTGAAAGTAAATAACATACGTGCCACAGTCGGACGTCTGAGCGACATCGCAGAAAGGGCTTATATCAAAAATAAATAACAAGTGTGCCACAGTCGGACGTCTGAGCGACATCGCAGAAAGGGCTTATATCAAAAATAAATAACAAATGTGCCACGATCGGATGTACGGCGACATCACGAAAGGGCTTATATTGAAAGTAAATAACGTCGTGCCCGCGATCGGACGTCTGAGCGACATCACAGAAAGGGCGTATATCAAAAGTAAATAACAAGTGTGCCACAGTCGGACATCTGAGCGACATCGCAGAAAGGGCGAAAAATTTCATTATTCGTGTCTGATAAAATTCACGAAGATATAATACTCATAGGAAATATTCAACACAATAACAATCAACGGGTTAGTCCATCCACAGGAATAAACATTTAACCGGACTTAATACTCATGTGGTTCAGCGGAGTTTTGTCACTGAGACTGATGCTTGACAAGATAACTTGAACATAGTACTTGGACGTGGATAAGATGATTCAAAGGATTTTTGACTCTGCAGAGTTTGTACAAATTATCCACAGCCAACGGATTTCCGTAGTCACGAAGGACTAGTTCCGTTTATGGTATTTCGGTAGAAACACATCAAACTAGTACACACCCATCCCACCTCATGATGCCAGGAATCACCCTAGGCAACGTTCAAGAAAAACTATGAGACGGGGAGATCACAACCTCGAATAGCATGGGATCAAATTTATATACGCGCACTCTAAGGGGTGCCCCCCTCTCGGTCCCAACCGGAAACACCCATAGCCCCGATCGGATGGTGGCTTTAATCGAGGCCATGGAACCCTCATCACGGCCTCTCTATTTGGTGTGTACCGGAAAGAGGTTTGCAACTTACTAAGCCATATCCCTTGCGGAAAACATGTGGTAGTATAGGAAGGGAAAACAGACGGAAACGTGACTTGATTCACGTTGACACTGGAGACAAATAGTCTGGCATGCTACAACACTGCCATCTTACCCATTCTCATGCCATCACCTGGCCATGCAAACTTATTCCAACAACATAGGGATTTTCGAAACTCACTTGCCTCAACTTTGCATATAATATAAAATTTATCGAAATGCTCATAAACATGCCATGAAACTACTTAATGCAAACATGCAACAAACACTCATCATATCAAAGGTTCAAACATGCTTGCCTGGTTCGGAGTAGTCGGGGTCTAGCTTGGCGAAGTTTGCGGTTCCGTCACCTCCTTCGGTATCTACGGTATAAGAAAATACGTACTAACGTAAATACCGAGAGTGCACAAAAAAGTGTTCCCAATGTTTTTCAAATAAATATGAAAAAAAACTAGACAGAAAAATAAAGATGACAGAAAAAGAATCCATCAAAAGTCAGTTTCTGTTTAAAATTTATAAAGGTTTTAATCCAAGGACTCATCTGTAATGAAACAGAAAGATTCCAGGGGCCAAGTTATAAAAACAGAAAACGCTTTGGCTAAAAACTGTCAACGGCAAAGGGAAACGTACTCTGCCCGAAGGCATTTTCAGAAAACGGTTCAAAAAAAAAGAAAATACTGACGAGGGGTCCCACCCGTCAGGTATGAAATTTCAAACGAGGGGGGAAACAGAGCTCGTCGGCGCCCGAGAGCTGCGGTGGTCGCCGGCGGCGATCCACGGCGAGTTAGGAGGATCGGAGGGTACCTACCTGCTTAGTGTGTCCTTCCGCGTCGGTGGGTGGTGGTGGTTGTCGGCGAGCACCACGTCGACGACGGTCCTTGCTCCGGCGGACGGCGGCTCGGGTGAAGTTGAATCTCGTCGGGGAGGGCTGCGGAGGTCAAATTGAAGCCTGGGACAGATCATTGGGTGCTCGAGGATACTACTGACGAGGTTTGGGCGGTGGGGATGGCCTCACCGGAGTGGATCGAGCTGGTGGCCGAGGCGGATCATGGCGGCCGGAGTTGGGGGAGGAGACCTCCTCGAGGTCCCCCTTGTAGCCTGGCGGGGTTCTGGTGGGGTGTAGGGGTGGTGCGTGCTCTAGAACGAGCTCGGGACTCCATTTTATAGGCGATCCGAGGCGGTGGCCATGAACGGGGATCTCCGGCGATGGTTACGGCGGCGCAGTGTTTGGTCGGGGCGTTTAGGGGGTTGGGCGTCAATGTGGAGGTCCACCGGTTCCATTTAGATGCTAACCTAGTTTGGATTAGGTGTTCTGGGTGGTTCCGACAGAGCAGGCGGCCTTGAGCCCGGCGGCGAGCGCGCCTGTGCTTGCGAACCCGCAGCGACAGTGCTGCGGTGTCGCTGGCGAGCATGAGGCCATCGCGGAGGCTAGGGGCATTAGGCGGTGCGGGACGGCGCCATAAGTCGTAGCTGCTCCGTTAGCGCCACAGGTGGCTTCCAACGGAGAAGCTGCCGGCGTCGGCGATGCTAGCCGCTACCGACACCTGCGCTCGTCAAGAGAACATGCATTGCTCTGGTCAGGAGGAGAGCCGTGCATAGCGTGCGGGTGCCGCAGGTGATCGATGACAAGCCAGCGACGACGACCTTGGCCCGAACTCTGAATCTCTGAACTTTTCTGAAAGTGTACAGGAACAGTGCCGGCCAAGTGTTTGATGAAATGATTCAAGCATGAGAAGAATTTTTCTGGGGCTGATCTTTGGTGTGGTGGACTCTCAAAGTACCTGGGGGCTGCCTGTATTTTGGTGGAATTTTTGGAGAAAGAAAAATATGAATTTCACCAAAAATGATGAATCTGGTCCAAACTTGCAGTGGTTAAAACTTGAAAATTTTGAAAAGAGGAAGAGTGGATCTTGATGGATCTAGGTTGGGGGTGCTAAGGACTATCCAGAGGAGTTGGTTTGAGATCAAAACTCAAAAGAAATCAGATACTTCCTTTGTAAATCACCTAGACTTAAAATAAATGACAGAATTGTTTTTGGGGAAAAAATAAATGAAATAAAATTCAAAAATGGTTTGTACCTATTGGAACAGAATGTTTGAGTTGCCCCAAAGTGGAGGGAGGGGTTTTGGGAGGATTTACCACATGAGGCATGGTAAAACCATGGATAGTTTCAAAACAAAAGAGTAGCCCCAAAACCCATAGGGCTTCTTTTTAAAAGAAAATAAATTCCAAAAATATATTGAGATGGGAAAATCAGAAGGAAGGTTTCAACCAAACACCAAGGTTGAAGAAGATACCAAAAAAATTGCCATGGGGAAAATTTAGAGAGAGAGAGAGGTTTTTGGAAGGATTTAAATGACCTTCTTCAAATCAAACAAAGTTTTTGTTGAAAACTAAATAAATTTTTTTGGAGTGTCACACTTATCGATCCAAAGGATGCTAACAAAGTGTGCAAGCTCCAGTGATCCATTTATGGACTAGTGCAAGCTTCTCGGAGTTGGAATAAACGTTTTGATAGTGTGATAAAAGCATATGGTTTTACACAGACTTTTGGAGAAGCCTGTATTTACAAGAAAGTGAGTGGGAGCTCTGTAGCATTTCTATTATTATATGTGGATGACATATTGTTGATTGGAAATGATATAGAATTTCTGGATAGCATAAAAGGATACTTGAGTAAGATTTTTTCAATGAAAGACCTCGCTGAAGCTGCTTATATATTGGGCATCAAGATCTACAGAGATAGATCAAGACGCTTAATTGGATTTTCACAAAGCACATACCTTGATAAATTTTGGAAGAAGTTCAAAATGGATCAAGCAAAGAAAGGATTCTTGCCTATGTTACAAGGTGTGAAGTTGGGTCAGACTCAATGCCCGACCACTTCAGAAGATAGAGAGAAAATGGAAGTCACTCCCTATGCCTAATGAAGGAAATATGCCCTAGAGGCAATAATAAAGTTATTATTTATTTCCTTATTTCATGATAAATATTTATTATTCATGCTAGAATTGTATTAACCGGAAACATAATACATGTGGGAATACATAGACAAACAGAGTGGCACTAGTATGCCTCCACTTGACTAGCTCGTTAATCAAAGATGGTTAAGTTTCCTAACCATAGACATGAGTTGTCATTTGATAAACGGGATCACATCATTAGGAGAATGATGTGATTGACTTGGCCCATTCCGTTAGCTTAGCACTTGATCTTAAGTTTACTGCTATTGCTTCCTTCATGACTTGTACATGTTCCTATGACTATGAGATTACGCAACTCCCGATTATCAGAGGAACACTTTGTGTGCTACCAAACGTCACAACGTAACTGGGTGATTATAAAGGTGCTCTACAGGTGTCTCCGATGGTACTTGTTGAGTTGGCATAGATCGAGATTAGGATTTGTCACTCTGATTGTCGGAGAGGTATATCTGGGCCCTCTCGGTAATGCACATCACTATAAGCCTTGCAAGCAATGCAACTAATGAGTTAGTTGTGGGATGATGCATTACAGAACGAGTAAAGAGACTTGCCGCTAACGAGATTGACCTAGGCATTCAGATATCGACGATCGAATCTCGGGCAAGTAACATACCGATGACAAAGGGAACAACGTATGTTGTTATGCGGTTTGACCGATAAAGTTCTCCGTAGAATATGTGGGAACCAATATGAGCATCCATGTTCCGCTATTGGTTATTGACCGGAGACATGTCTCAGTCATGTCTACATAGTTCTCGAACCCGTAGGGTCTGCACGCTTAACGTTCGTTGATGATCAGTATTACGAGTTTATGTGTTTTGATGTACCAAAGGTAGTTCGGAGTCCTGGATATGATCACGGACATGACAAGGAGTCTCAAAATGGTCGAGACATAAAGATCGATATATTGTACGACTATATTCGGACACCGAGAAAACCGGAGTGCCGGAGGGGTTACCGTAACCCCCCCGAGGATGTATTGGGCCTTAGTGGGCCTTAGGGGAGAGAGAGGGCAGCAGCCCAGGAGGTGCCCCCCCCCCAAGGGGAGTCCGAATTGGACTAGGTGAGGGGGGCGCGGCCCCTCTTTCCCTCCCCATCTCCCTCTCTTTCCTTCCCCCTTCCCTCTTCCTAGGAAAGGGGAGTCCTACTAGGAAAGGGGAGTCCTACTAGGAGGAGGACTGAGGGAGTCCTGGACTAGGGGGTGTCCGGATAGCCGAACTATCATCTTTGGCCGGACTCCTGGACTATGAAGATACAAGATTGAAGGCTTCGTCCCGTGTCCGGATGGGACTTTCCTTGGCGTGGAAGGCAAGCTTGGCGATCTGGATATGTAGATCTCCTACCATTGTAACCGACTACGTGTAACCCTAACCCTATCCGGTTTCTATATAAACGGAGGGTTTTAGTCCGTGGGGCGAACAACAATCATACCATAGGCTAGCTTCAAGGGTTTAGCCTCTCGATCTCGTGGTAGATCTACTCTTGTACCACCCATATCATCAATATTAATCAAGCAGGAGCAGGGTTTTACCTCCATCGAGAGGGCCCGAACCTGGGTAAAACTGCTCGTGTCCCTTGTCTCCTGTTACCATCCGCCTAGGCGCACAGTTCGGGACCCCCTACCGAGATCCGCTGGTTTGACACCGACATTGGTGCTTTCATTGAGAGTTCCTCGTGTGCGTCACCTTTAGGCCCGATGGCTCCTTGATCATCAACAATGGCGCAGTCCAGGTGAGACTTTTCTCCCGGACAGATCTTCGTATTCGGCGGCTTTGCTGCGGGCAATTCACTTGGCCATCCGGAGCAGATCGAAAGCTCGCCCCAGCCATCGGTCAGATTTGGAAGTTTGAACTATCGGCCGATGTCGCGGAGACTTGATTTTCGGCGGATTCAAGCCGCGGCCGGCGTGCCGCCTTGTCTCGATGGAGTGCGATCTAGCTCTACCGCCGAACATTGCCACGGAGGCGCTGCGTCTGCTCCGACCATTAGTTCGGAGCCAACTTCGCCGATCGAGGACGAGTGGTTGGACACCGCCTCGGGGGCTGAAATCCCTACGGCAATTGAGCCGAACACCATCCCTGTCATTTGCAAAGCCCGTGACTCCGAGGTGCCGGACTCCTCTCCGGACTCCGAACCTCCCGCGCCCCTGCCAGTCGAATCCGATTGGGCGCCGGTTATGGATTTCACCGCCGCGGACATCTTTCAGCACTCGCCCTTCGGCGACATCCTGAATTCACTAAAGTCTCTCTCTTTATAAGGAGATCCCTGGCCGGACTATGGTCAGGAAGGTTGGATGCGGACGACGAAGAAATTCAACACCCACCAACCACCCACTTTGTAGCCACTGTCGATGATTTAACCGACATGCTCGACTTCGACTCCAAAGACATCGACGGTATGGACGACGATGCCGGAGACACTCAAGAGCCAGCGCCCACGGGGCACTGGAAGGCCACCTCGTCATATGACATATACATGGTGGACATCCCAAAAGATGGGAATGGCGATGGAACAGCGGAGGATGACCTCTCTAAGAAACAGCCGAAGCGTCAGCGTCAGCGGCGCCGCTCTAAATCCCGCCACAGCAAAAATGGTGATTCCGGCACGGGAGACAATAACACCCTGGACAGTGCCGAAGACAACCCCCTCCAGCCGGATTCAGCACAGGAGGAGGGAGAAGCCAGCCCTCATGATAGAGTGGCAGACAGAGAGGTAGAGGACGATAATTATATGCCTCCCTCCGAAGATGAGGCAAGCCTCGACAATGATGAATTTGTCATGCCTGAGGATCCCGCCGAATAGGAGCGTTTCAAACGCAGGCTTATGGCCACGGCAAGCAGCCTCAAGAAAAAGCAGCAGCAGCTTAGAGCTGACCAAGACCTACTAGCTAACAGATGGACCGAAGTCCTTGCAGCGGAAGAGTACAAACTCGAACTCCCCTCCAAAAACTACCCCAAACGCAGGCTGTTGCCTCAATCAGAGGAGGAAGCACCCGCATCACCAGCGCACGACATGGCAGACCGGCCACCCCGTGGCCGCGACAGAGAAGCCTCTCGGCCCTCCGCTCAAGCCACGCCCCGACGCCGCTCAAAAAGTACCAAGGCACGGGAGAACGCGCCGGACTTGCGGGATATACTGGAGTGTAAGGCAAAGCAAACAAGATCGATCTACAGATCGCGTGGGCGCCCAACGACTCGGGATGATTACCGTCACGCGGATACAGACAACCCGGCGGGCGAACCACGATGAACAAAGCTCATATGAGCTACGTCGTGATATAGCCCAATACAGAGGCGCCGCACACCACCTATGCTTCACAGATGAAGTAATGGATCATCAAATCCTTGAGGGCTTCAAACCCGTAAACATCGAATCATACGATGGTACCACAGATCCTGCGGTCTGGATCGAGGACTATCTCCTCCATATCCGCATGGCCCGCGGTGAAGATCTACATGCCATCAAATACCTCCCACTCAAGCTTAAAGGACCAGTTCGGCATTGGCTCAACAACTTGCCAGCAGAATCAATTGGTTGTTGGGAAGACCTGGAAGCCGCATTCCTTGATAACTTCCAGGGCACATATGTGCGACCACCGGACACCGATGACCTAAGCCACATAATTCAGCAGCGGATGAATCGGCGGACAATTACGGACACGGTTCTTAACCAAGAAAAATCAAATCATTGATTGTCCGGATGCGAGGCCCTTGCAGCCTTCAAACATAACATCCGCCACGGTGGCTGGCCCGAACCTAGGATAGGAAAAGCCGAAATCCATGGCAGCCCTCACCACACTCATGACCGCTTTGCGCGGGAGAGGACAGCTGGCTAGCTCGAAGCAACAACTTGGCCAAACACTCGGTAGTTCGGATACCAAGGACAGCAATGGCAGGTTGCATCGCAACAAGAATAAACGCCGCGTGCGGTGACAATGCTGAAGATCTGACGGTAAATGCGGATTCAGAGGCTCTAAACCCGGTCGTGAAGCAGCCATTCAAAAGAAATACCGGGGCCCGTCCAACTTGGACCGAATATTGATCGCTTGTGCGGATACATGGCACCCCGAAAAACCAGCCAACCACACCAGCAGGTATTGCTGGGTGTTCAAGCGAGCGAGCAAGTTAAATGCGAACAAAATGACAAGGGGCTGCATAGCGATGGCGAGGAGGAGCCCGGCCGCCCGAACAATAGAGGATGAAGGGCTTTCCCCACAAGTGCGGACGGCGAACATGATATCGCAACCCACATACCCAAAAGGGAGCGGAGCGTGCACTAAGGGGCGTATATGCGATGGAGCGATCGCCCTAAAGTTCAACCCGTGGTCCTCTTGCCCGATCACTTTTGATCGAAGGACCACCCACTAGCATCCGCCACGGCGGATTCGCGCGTGGTTCTTGACCCAATCATTGACGGATTTCACCTCACTAGAGTCTTGATGGACGGCGGCAGCAGCCTGAACCTGCTTTACCACGATACAGTGCGCAAAATGGGCATAGACCCATCAAGGATCAAACCCACAAAGACGACCTTTAAAGGCGTCATACCAGGTGTAGAGGCCAATTGCACAGGCTCAGTTACACTCGAAGTGGTCTTCGGATCCCCGGGTAACTTCCGAAGCGAAGAGTTAATCTTCGACATAGTCCCGTTCATGGCGGCTATCACGCCTTTGCTCGGACGAACCGCATTTGCTAAGTTCAATGCGGTGCCGCACTACGCATACCTCAAGCTCAAGATGCCAGGCCCTCGAGGAGTAATTACGGTCAATGGAAACACCGAACGCTGTCTCCGAACGGAGGAGCATATGGCGGCCCTAGCGGCGGAAGTACAAAGCAGCCTCTTAAGGCAATTCTCGAGTCCGGCTACTAAACGACCGGACACCGTCAAGCGCGCCCGGAGTAACCTACAACAAGACCGCCTGGCACGTTCTGAGCACGCGTAGCAATGCGGCCCCAATCCTAGCCCTCGCGAACTCGCGAAGCCAGTACTACGCGCACATAATTGCGCTCTGAAGCACCATGGGCATAGGGGACGGGCCACGACCACGACATGCCTAGAATGCGGCTAGACCGCACTAGGGGCTCCCATTTGTGTCATTCCTGTTTTTCTTTTTCTTTTTTCTTTCTTTTTACTTTCAGGACTCTGTCTTCCAGAAGCCCTGTTTGGCACTAGAATTGCCGAACTCACGATGCAACAGCCAGGGGAGCAGAAAGCTACGTCGAGTGTCCAGGTGGTCTCTACTACGAGCATTATACCTGTTTTACATACCATCCATAGCTTACCTGGAGGGACATGTTAAATAGTCCCATCCCTTGCTTATCGCACTATTTGTATCGTTTTGCTTTCATTGCAGTATCTTTTTGAATAAACAATACATAGCTTCTGCTTATTATTGCATTCCTACTTTCCATATATGTTCATCTATGACATGTTGCACCCGTACACTTTGGTACGGCCAATACACCAGGGGCTTAAGTACCCCACAGAATGGTGTGATAAGTCCGAACACTTCCACAAGTCGGCACCCGAACTTATAGCATTATATGCATCGGCTCGAATCATGTCTTGGGTCAATAGTTGGGTTTGCCCGGCTCCCATGTTTTGGTACCTTAAGTTCCGTTATATCGGCTAAGGTTGCGCTAGGAGAACCACTGCGATTGTGCCCGGTTGAGCTGGGTTGAGCACCTCGGTGGAAAGCTAAAACTAACCGTCATGATAAGGCGAGAGCGATCGCTGTTCGAGAGGTTTTTGGTCCCTAAAGACTTATGCCGCTTAGGCGAGGAGCGGCATTGTCCGGCCAAGGCGTGGATAGCGCCCGAACTCGGTCTTCGAATACTAGGGGCTTCACGAAATTTAAAATTATAAATTCTATGGCTAAGTGAGACTGTTCAAGCACTATAAGTCTGGTTGCCTGGTTCGTTGCCTTGGCGCCTCCTCGAAGGACCCAGAATGGGAACAAGAGCGCTCAAGTTTATCCAACACCCCAGCACTTTCGTGGCATGGGGGCTGAAGCCAACGACTTGCCATCTCTCAGATTTGATAAGCGGCCGCCTGAAGGTAATATTTTAAATTCTAGCGTTGCTTAGAGCATATGAACAAGTTTTCAGCGTATAGGATAACAAATGCGAGTCTATTAAAAAATTACATCTTTGGAGCATTCACCCGCTATAAGGCGGGCACCCTTCAGGACGCCCTCATAATACATTTCGGGCTTGCGATGCTCC
Organism: Aegilops longissima; assembly: GCA_021605205.1. Lineage (NCBI taxonomy): Eukaryota > Viridiplantae > Streptophyta > Magnoliopsida > Poales > Poaceae > Aegilops > Aegilops longissima. Next base: position 693,649,233 of record CM038682.1, read on the forward strand.
TTGCCCGGTGGTGGTCCGTTCTTCACAATCTTATCACCGTCTAGCTTGCCCCAGTGCACCTTAGCACGGGCAAGGGTCCTACGGGCACCTTCGATGCAGACGGAGTGCTTGATGACTTCGATCCATGGACAGGCGTCCACCAGCCACCGCACTAGCCCGAAGTAGCTCCCAGGCATGGCCTCGTTTGGCCACAGCCGAGCTATAAGGCCCTTCATGGCCTGTTCGGCGACCTTGTGGAGCTCGACCAGCTGCTTCAGCTGGTCGCTCAGGGGCACCGGACGTTCGGCCTCAGCATACTGAGACCAAAACATCTTCTCCGTCGAGCTCCCCTCTTCGGCTCGGTAGAATGCGGCGGCATCGGATACATTGCGGGGCAGATCTGCGAAGGCCCCTGGAGAGCTCAGGATTCGGGTAAGTAACAGATAAATGACTTTTACGTTCTTGCTTTGCATAAAGAATGCCTTACCCGCCGCTATCTTCCTCATCGCCTCAACCTCCTGGAGGGCTTTCTGGGCTTCGGCCTAAGCGGCCTTGGCACTCTCAAGAGCCGAGGCAAGCTCGGACTCTCGGGTCTTCGAGTCACGCTCCAAACCCTCGTGTTTTTTCACGAGAGCCTGGAGCTCTTGCCGTACCTCCGCCAGCTCGCCTCCCCCTTCTCTCGCTCGGTGCGCTCCGCGGCCGCTTTGTTTTCGGCCACGGTCACCGCTTCCTTTAGGGTCGCCACCTCGTTCGTGACCCCTACAATACCCATGTTATTCCTGTCTTTTTTGCAACCAACTCCTTTCTATAAGGTATTACTTTAATAAGGTATTACTTACCTTCCTTGTCCTCGAGCTGATTCTTGGCAAGGCCGAGCTCGTTCCCGGACCGCTCGAGGTTCTGCTTCAATGCATTGACCTCCACGGTCGGTCTGGCGGAGGTCAGCGGCGCCTGCATTCCCATATTGACATATTTATGTTAGACTCCTGCGTATATCTTTTAGATCCTCGGTCCGGCTTTTCTTTCCGAACACCGAACTAAGCATCGAGGGCTCTGTCTATCAGGTAATATTTTTACATATTCTAAACTTACCTCAAAGCCTGTTAGAAGGCTGTTGTAGGCTTGATCAGCCCGCCCTTGGCGGACTGAACTTCTAGATCACCGCACTCATAACAGTCGGTGGTCCTCCTCGATGGAGGCTGTTAGCGCCTCCGGCCAAGTATCCGATGCCTCGGTTGGGCGGAGGACACGGCGTCTTACCCTTCTTCTGAAGGGCGCTTGCGGACTTGAATCGCTCAAGGTTCGGTATGGAGTCAGACAAGGGTGGGCTTAGAGCCCCTAGGGGTCTTGCTCCCTCGCGCTGGTCAGGAGGCTGCCTTGTGGCGCCTCCTGCACCACCTCCTCTTGACCAGGCCCTCCTTGGGTCCCCACCTCGGCGTCGTAGGCGACGCGAGGCGAGGAGGCGGCCGGAAGAGAAGTGCTCTCCACTTCGGAAGAATTCAGGGACCCGCTTGACCAGGCGAGCTGGAATCCTTGGGCGGGCTGCATGATTATTCGACATTAGAGAACACTATGCAATGAATGAAAAAAAAACCATGGGTATCCAGGACACTTACGATCTCGCCAGGGCTTGGCCCTCGAGGCCCTCCTCCTCGCCCGTCGTTGGCGTTGGTGGAGCGTCCGGAGGAAGGTTCTTCCTTCTTGGACCCTCGGCCTCCCGGTCAGGCGGCCTTCCTTTTCTTATCTTCCCTCGCTGGGGAGGCTTCTTTCCTCCTCCTCATTCTCGGGAGAGGATTCGGTTTGAGAATCTGACGGCACACTGTGCGGGGAGCTCCTTGAGTTCCGTGGCCTCCTTCTTGGCCTTCTTCTCCGTCACCACGTGAGGTGCGGAACCAGCAGCCCTGTCAAGAGGCGTCCGCTGGAGTCTTCGGCAAAAGGCAGACGGTTAATCTGTTCGGACGTCTTTAGCCGATCTGTCAAAGGTTAGGGAGTTTTAGATCCGCATAGAGTCAAACTATGAAAAAGAGTCCCATAAAGGGCAAAATAACACCTCGCTGGCTTGGCGCTGCGGCGGAATCCAGCGATCTTGATGGCGGATCACGGGAGCTTCGGTGCTTATGAACAGCACCTTCCGAGGCATCTTCGTACATAGTGTCAAAGAGCCGACTCAAGGTCGGTCTTTGTGCGGATCAAACTCCACAAATTGAAGGCCCGTTGCTGGCATGGGAGAATCCGGCGGATGAGCATAACCTGGACTCGTTGACAAGCTTGAGGTTCTTGTCCACCAGGTTTCGGACACAGGTTTGGAGTCCGGCCAGCCCACGTCAGGCCCGTCTCTTTCCATGATGTGAGCCGTGTGGGGAGCCAGATCTGAATCGGGGCCGCCACCCATTTGAGGTCAGCGGCTCGGTGATGTAGAACCACCCGATTGCCACCTTTATGGTCTCCACGAAGGAGCCCTCAAGCCATGTGGCGTTGGGCATCACGCCCGCCATGGCGGCTCCGCACTCCGCTGTCGGCTGCCCACTATCTTGACAGCGCTAAAGGTCTTCAACCATAAACCAAAGTGGGGCTGGATGCAGAGGAAGGCCTCGCACCTGACGATAAGCGTCGAGATATTGAGGATGAAGTTTGGGGCGGATCGTGGAAATCAGGCTGTAATAGAACATGAGCCCCGGACAAATCGTGAAGTGGAAAACCTAGTCCAGCGGAGGAAGTTGGTGAGAACACCACCCTCTCATGGGGCTGGGGGTGGTGATGAGCTGCCTTGGTGGGGAGCCGACCGCAGCGATGTCGCCGGACAAGTATCCGACCTCCGCAGCCTTGTGATGTGCCCCTCCGTGTCGGAGGAGACCATCCACTTGCCTCCCGGTCCGGCCATGGCTGGAGAAGGTTGAGGAGAGATGTGCGGACTTGGGCGCTGGAGCTCGAGTGCGCAGAATGGATGAGCAAAGGAGGAAGAAGGCGTAGGTGAAAAGGTGGATCATTATCCACTTATATGGACGGACGCAACTAAGCGCCCCCACCAGCCTGGTAAAACTCTCTTATCTTCCAAGCGCCATAATCAATGGCGCGGTTGGGTTACCCACATCCGTATTGATGAGAATCCGGAATAAGGGGACACGATCTACTGCTTTGACAAGGCGTGCCAAGAAACCGCCTCGCTTCATCGCTGAGGTGAGTACGATAAAAAGCGATTGAGCGAAGACTTGGCGCGCGTGATGGCACGCTGCGAATCGTCGGCAGATTGATTTTGTGTAAATATTATTCTCTCTACGGTGTTATGTGGAAGTTATTTTGCAGACCGGACACTGTCCTTGTGTTCAAAATCTTCTATGAAGTATTGAGAGGAGGAACCCGCCTTGCAATGCGAAGACAATATCGCGCGCCGGACTTCGTCGTCATTGAAGCCTGGTTCGAGAGACTCTTGAGGAGTCTGGACTAGGGGGTGTGCGGATAGCGAACTATCATCTTTGGCGGACTCTGGACTATGAAGATACAAGATTGAAGACTTCGTCCCATGTCCGGATGGGACTTTCCTTGGCGTGGAAGGCAAGCTTGGCGTCTGGATATGTAGATCTCCTACCATTGTAACCGACTCTGTGTAACCCTAACCCTATCCGGTGTCTATATAAACCGTGGGGTTTTTAGTCCGTGGGACGAACAACAATCATACCATAGGCTAGCTTCTAGGGTTTAGCCTCTACGATCTCGTGGTAGATCTACTCTTGTACCACCCATATCATCAATATTAATCAAGCAGGAGTAGGGTTTTACCTCCATCGAGAGGGCCTGAACACAGGTAAAACATCGTGTCCCTTGTCTCCTGTTACCAGCCGCCTAGGCGCTTGCAGTTGGGACCCCCTACCCGAGATCCGCCGGTTTTGACACCGACAAGGACTCCCCCTCCTTGGCGCGCCCCAAGGGCCGGCCGGCCTGCCCCCTTGCTCCTTTATATACGGGGGTAGGCTGGCACCCTAGAAGACACAAGTTGATCATTGATCTCTCTTAGCCATGTGCGGTGCCCCCCTCCACCATAATCTACCTCGGTCATATCGTAGTGGTGCTTAGGCGAAGCCCTACGTCGGTAACTTCATCAACACCGTCATCATGCCATTGTGCTGACGAAGCTCTCCCTCGAAGCTCTACTGGATCTTGAGTTCGCGGGACGTCACCGAGCTGAACGTGTGCTGAACACGGAGGTGTCGTGCGTTGATCTTGAGGATCGGTCGATTATGAAGGCGTCTGACTACATCAACAGCGTTGTCATAGCGCTTCGCTTTCGGTCTCACGAGTGCGTGGACACACTCTCCCCTCTCGTTGCTATGCATCACCATGATCTTGCGTGTGCGTAGGATTTTTTTTGAAATTGCTACGTTCCTCAACAGTGGCATCCGAGCTAGGTTTATGCGTAGATGTTATCCGCACGAGTAGAACACAAGTGAGTTGTGGGCGATACAAGTCATACTGCTTACCAGCCTGTCATACTTTGGTTCGGCTGTGGCACCCTGGCTTAGAGAAAACCGGAACGCCCCGTATTCTAGCCCAGAGATCGAGGAGAAGTCTTCTGGAATACGGCACTGCTTAGCATAGAACAAATCAGCTCTTTATTACAATCTATTTGGGTACAAGGGTTACATCGGCACGACGACACTATGCCTGCCGCAGTTGCTCCATGCAAGCAGCAGAACAACTCGAAGCAGCGGAATAACTCTAGCAGCGGAACATCGACGATGGCGATGAACTCCACTCCGCAAGGACTCTGGCTGGAATGCTTATCATAGCTCGCACGAACGGAAACCACGCCAAGCAATCAAGTAATCATGGCATGACCTGCAAACTGGCATGACATGCTAGGTCAGTACATTGAATGTACTTGCAAGCTCACAATAACCAGAAGCATTCAAGACAAACAACAGCATGGCAATTACAGGTTAAGCAGGAATTATCCTGAGATCATCAGTATAACATGGCATGAACAACATGAACATGATGAAGGAAATATTCCCTAGAGGCAATAATAAAGTTATTATTTATTTCCTTATTTCATGATAAATGTTTATTATTCATGCTAGAATTGTATTAACCAGAAACATGATACATGTGTGAATATATAGGCAAACAGAGTGTCACTAGTATGCCTTTACTTGACTAGCTCGTTGATCAAAGATGGTTCTGTTTCCTAGCCATAGACATGAGTTGTCATTTGATTAACAGGATCACATCATTAGGAGAATGATGTGATTGACTTGACCCATTCCGTTGGCTTAGCACTTGATCGTTTAGTATGTTGCTATTGCTTTCTTCTTGACTTATACATGTTCCTATGACTATGAGATTATGCAACTCCCGTTTACCGGAGGAACACTTTGTGTGCTACCAAACGTCACAACGTAACTGGGTGATTATAAAGGTGCTCTACAGGGGTCTCAAAAGGTACTTGTTTAGTTGGCGTATTTCGAGATTAGGATTTGTCACTGCGATTGTCGGAGAGGTATCTCTGGGCCCACTCGGTAATACACATCACTATAAGCCGTGCAAGTGTTGTAAATAATGAGTTAGTTGCGGGATGATGTATTACGGAACGAGTAAAGAGACTTGCCGGTAAGGAGATTGAACTAGGTGCTGAGATACCGACGATCGAACCTCGGGCAAGTAACATACCGATGACAAAGGGAACAACGTATGTTGTTATGCGGTTTGACCGATAAAGATCTTCGTAGAATATGTGGGAGCCAATATGAGCATCCAGGTTCCGTTATTGGTTATTGACCGGAGACATGTCTCGGTCATGTCTACATAGTTCTCGAACCCGTAGAGTCCGCACGCTTAAAGTTCTGTGACGATCGGTATTATGAGTTTATGTGATTTGATGTACGAAGGTAGTTAGTCCGGATGAGATCAGGGACATGACGAGGAATCTCGAAATGGTCGAGACATAAAGATCGATATATTGGACGACTATATTCGGACATCGGAAGGTTCAGTGATTTGGGTATTTTTCGAGTGCTAGGGGAGTTCTGAGGAATCGAGGAAGAAGTAATGGGCCTCATGGGCCAAGTGGTGGAAGAGAGGAGGCAGGGCGCGCGGCTCCCCTAACCCAAACCAAATTGGACTAGGGAGCCGGCCCCCCTTTCCTCTTTTTCCTCCCTCTCCTTCCTTCTCCTTCTCCCCCTTCCTTGCTCTTCCTAGTAGGAGTAGGAAAGGGGAGTCCTACTCCTACTAGCAGGAGGACTCCTCCTCCTGGCGCGCCCTACAGGGGCCGGCCGGCCTCCCCCCTTGCTCCTTTATATACGGGGCAGGGGGGCACCTCTAGACACAACAATTGATCATTGATCTTTTAGTCGTGTGCGGTGCCCCCCTCCACCATATTCCGCCTCGGTCATATAGTAGCGGTGCTTAGGCGAAGCCCTGCATCGGTAGCAACATCATCAGCGTCATCACGCCGTCGTGCTGACGGAACTCTCCCGTGAAGCTCTGCTTTATCGGAGTTCACGGGACGTCATCGAGCTGAACGTGTGCTGAACTCGGAGGTGTCGTACGTTCGGTACTTGGATCGGTCGGATCGTGAAGACGTATGACTACATCAACCGCGTTGTGCTAACGCTTCCGCTTTCGGTCTCACAGTGCGTGGACAACACTCTCCCCTCTCGTTGCTATGCTTCACCATGATCCTGCGTGTGCGTAGGATTTTTTTTGAAATTACTACGTTCCCCAACAGTGGCATCCGAGCCAGGTTTATGCGTAGATGTCATATGCACGAGTAGAACACAAGTGAGTTGTGGGCGATACAAGCCATACTGCTTACCAGCATGTCATACTTTGGTTCGGCGGTATTGTTGGATGAAACGGCCCGGACCGACATTGCTTGCGTCGCTTCGCGAGACTGGTTCTATCGACGTGCTTTGCACATTGGTGGCTGGCGGGTGTTAGTTTCTCCAACTTTAGTTGAACCGAGTGTGGCTATGCCCGGTCCTTGAGAAGGTTAAAACAACACTAACTTGACGAACTATCATTGTGGTTTTCATGCGTAGGTAAGAACGGTTCTTGCTCAGCCCATAGCAGCCACGTAAAACTTGCAACTACAAAGTAGAGGACGTCTAACTTCTTTTTGCAGGGCATGTTGTGATGTGATATGGTCAAGGCATGATGCTATATTTTATTATATGAGATGATCATGTTTTTGTAACCGAGTTATCGGCAACTAGCAGGAGCCATATGGCTGTCGCTTTATTGTATGCAATGCAATCGCCCTGTAATTGCTTTACTTTATCACTAAGCGGTAGCGATAGTCGTAGAAGCAATAGTTAGCGAGACGACAATGATGCTTCGATGGAGATCAAGGTGTCGCGCCGATGACGATGGTGATCATCACAGTGCTTCGGAGATGGAGATCAAAGGCACAAGATGATGATGGCCATATCATATCACTTATATTGATTGCATGTGATGTTTATCCTTTATGCATCTTATTTTGCTTTTATTGTCGGTAGCATTATAAGATGATCTCTCACTAAATTTCAAGATAAAAGTGTTCTCCCGAGTATGCACCATTGCCAAAGTTAAATCGTGCGAGACACCACGTGATGATCGAGTGTGATAAGCTCTCGTTCATCTACAGGGTGCAAGACAGTTTTGCACCGCAGAATACTCGGGTTAAACTTGACGAGCCTAACATATGCAGATATGGCCTCGGAACTACGAGGCCGAAAGGTCGGCGTGAATCATATAGTAGATATGATCAACATAGTGATGTTCACCATTGAAAACTACTCCATCTCACGTGATGATCGGACATGGTTTAGTTGATTCGGATCACGTGATCACTTAGATGATTAGAGGGATGTCTATCTAAGTGGGAGTTCTTAAGTAATATGATTAACTGAACATTAATTTATCATGATCTTAGTCCTGGTAGTATTAGCATATCTATGTTGCAGATCAATAGCTCGCGTTTAGCTCCCCTGTTTTATTTTTTATATGTTCCTAGAGAAAACTAAGTTGAAAGATGTTAGTAGCAATGATGCGGATTGGATCTGTGATCTGAGGATTATCCTCATTGCTGCACAGAAGTATTATGTCCTTGATGCACCGCTAGATGACAGACCTATTGCAGGAGAAGATGCAGACGTTATGAACGTCGGGCTAGCTCAATATGATGACTACTTGATAGTTTAGTGCACCATGCTTACCAGCTTAGAATCGGGACTTCAAAGACGTTTTGAATGTCATGGACCATATGAGATGTCCCAAGAGTTGAAGTTAATATTTCAAGCAAATAACCGAGTTGAGAGATATGGAGTCTCCAACAAGTTCTATAGCTAAAAGATGGTGGAGAATAGCTCATGCAGTGAGCATGTGCTCAGATTGTCTGGGTACTACAATCGCTTGAATCAAGTGGGAGTTAATCTTCCAGATAAGATAGTGATTGACAGAATTCTCTAGTCACCATCACCAAGTTAGTAGAACTTCGTGATGAACTATAGTATGCAAGGGATGACGATAATGATTCCCGAGCTTTTCATTCTGATGAAATCGATGAAGGAAGAAATCAAGAAAGAACATCAAGTGTTGATGATTGACAAGACCACTAGTTTCAAGAAGAGGGCAAAGGGAAAGAAAGGGAACTTCATGTACAATGGTAAGCAAGTTGTCACTTCTGTGAAGAAGCCCAAAGCTAGACTAAAGCCTGAAACTGAGTGCTTCTACCGCAAAGGAAAAGGTCACTCGAAGCGGAAATGCCATGAATATTTGGTGGATAAGAAGGATGGCAAAGTGAACAAGGGTATATTTGATATACAGGTAATTGATGTGTACCATACTAGTGTTTATAGTAGCCCCTAGGTATTTGATACTTGTTCGGTTGCTAAAAATTAGTAACTCGAAACAGGAGTTACAGAATAAACAGAGACTAGTTGAGGGTGAAGTGACGATGTGTGTTGGAAGTGGTTCCAAGATTGATATGATCATCATCGCACACTACCTATACTTTCGGGATTAGTGTTGAATCTAAATAAGTGTTATTTTGTGTTTGCGTTGAGCATAAATATGATTTGATCATGTTTATTGCAATACGGTTATTCATTTAAAAATCAAAGAATAATTGTTGTTCTGTTTACATGAATAAAACCTTCTATGGTCATACACCCAATGAAAATGGTTTGTTCGATCTCGATCGAAGTGCTACACATATTCATAATATTGAAGCCAAAAGATGCAAAGTTAATAATGATAGTGCAACTTATTTGTGGCACTGCCGTTTAGGTCATATTGGTGTAAAGCGCATGAAGAAAATCCATGTTGATGGGCTTTTGGAATCACATGATTGTGAATCACTTGATGCTTGCGAACCATGCCTTATGGGAAAGATGACTAAGACTCCGTTCTCCGGAACAATGGAGCGAGCAACTGACTTATTGGAAATAATACATACTGATGTATGCGATTCGATGAGTGTTGAGGCTCGCGGCGGGTATCGTTATTTTCTGACCTTCATAGATGATTTGAGTAGATATGGGTATATCTACTTGATGAAACATAAGTCTGAAACATTTGAAAAGTTCATATAATTTCAGAGTGAAGTGGAAAATCATCATATCAAGAAAATAAAGTTTCTACGATCTGATCATGGAGGAGAATATTTGAGTTACGAGTTTGGTCTTCATTTGAAACAATGCGGAATAGTTTCGCAACTCCGCCACAGAACACCTAGCGTAATGGTGTGTCCGAACATCGTAACCGTACTTTATTAGATATGGTGCAATCTATGCTGTCTCTTACCAATTTACCACTATCGTTTTGGGATTATGCATTATAGACAGCTGAATTCACGTTAATAGGGCACCATCTAAATCCGTTGAGACGACACCATATGAACTGTGGTTTGGCAAGAAACCAAAGTTGTCGTTTCTTAAAGTTTGGAGGTGTGATGCTTATGTGAAAAAGTTTCATCCTTATAAGCTCAAACCCAAATCGGAGAAATGTGTCTTCATAGGATACCCAAAGGAGACAGTTGGGTACACCTTCTATCACAGATCTGAAGGCAAGACATTCGTTGCTAAGAATGGATCCTTTCTAGAGAAGGAGTTTCTCTCGAAAGAAGTGAGTGGGAGGAAAGTAGAACTTGATGAGGTAACTGTACCTGCTCCCTTATTGGAAAGTAGTTCATCACAGAAATTTGTTCCTGTGACTCCTACACCAATTAGTGAGGAAGTTAATGATGATGATCATGAAACTTCAGATCAAGTTACTACCGAACCTCGTAGGTCAACCAGAGTAAGATCCACACCATAGGGGTACAATAATCCTGTTCTGGAGGTCATGTTACTTGACCATGACGAACCTCAAACTATGAAGAAGCAATGATGAGCCCAGATTCCGTGAAATGGCTTGAGGCCATGAAATCTGAGATAGGATCCATGAATGAAAACAAAGTATGGACTTTGGTGGAATTGCCCGATGATCGGCAAGCCATTAAGAATAAATGGATCTTCAAGAGGAAGACAGACACGGATGGTAGTGTTACTATCTACAAAGCTGGACTTGTCATGAAAGGTTTTCGACAAGTTCAAGGTGTTGACTATGATGAGATTTTCTCACTCGTAGCAATGATTAAGTCTGTCCGAATCATGTTAGCAAATGCCGCATTTTATGAAATCTGGCAAATGGATAAAAAAACTGCATTCTTTAATGGATTTATTAAAGAAGAGTTGTATATGATGCAATCAAAAGAAGGTTTTCAATCCTAAAGGTGCTAACAAAGTTTGCAAGCTCCAGCGATCCATCTATGGACTGGTGCAAGTGATGGTGTCTTGGACTAGGGGGTACTCACCACGTTGTCTCCCGACCAGCTGGATCGGGCCGAGGACCCCCATGGCAGTTCACTATTGGGCCAGTTCAGACAGCCCATGCCGCATACAAGGTGGATTTTACAAGACTTGGCGCCCAAGACAATGACTCCTCTAAACCCTAGGTCTACGGTGCATATATAAACCCAGGCCAGGCTAGTCAATAGACAATCTCATATTCATCACTACAATCTCGTGGTAGATACATGTATTATGTACTACACCCATATGAGTACAATCAAAAGCAGCATGTAGGGTATTATCTCATCAAGAGAGCCCAAAGCTGGGTAAAACCCCGTGTCCATGTTACCATCGCTCCCAGACTCCTAGCTTAGGACCCCTAGGACGAGATATGCCAGATATTGAACCGACATTGGTGCTTTCATTGAGAGCCTGCTGGCGGTTGCCACGGGGTGATGGGAATTCGGATCATCTCCGGCGCGATCTCGCGCCGGGCCGAGCTTTATAGTCGATGTCGGCATCTTTTATCGCCGGCTCATTGGTCACCTAAGCAACCAAGGACTGTGCCCTACCTCAATCATCATGTTGGACGAGGGCCTTCATCAACATCAACTCCGATCTCTATCATGATCAAGGAAGAATCATCCATGGAGCTCGGAGGCTCAACGTCAACATTGCCCTCGGGCGACCATGCTGTTTTTTCCGAACAGCAAACTTGTATCCGCTGCCACCACCTCTGTCGGTGTCAAAACCGGCGGATCTCGGGTAGGGGGTCCCGAACTTTGCGTCTAGGTGGATGGTAACAGGAGACAGGGGACATGATGTTTTTACCCAGGTTCGGGCCCTCTCGATGGAGGTAATACCCAACTCCTGCTTGATTAATATTGATGATATGGGTAGTACAAGAGTAGATCTACCACGAGATCAAAGAGGCTAGACCCTAGAAGCTAGCCTATGGTATGATTGTTGTTCGTCCTACGGACTAAAACCCTTCGGTTTATATAGACAACGAATAGGGTTAGGGTTACACAGAGTCGGTTACAATGGTAGGAGATCTACATATCAGTATTGCCAAGCTTGCCTTCCACGCCAAGGAAAGTCCCATCCGGACACGAGACGAAGTCTTCAATCTTGTATCTTCATAGTCCAGGAGTCCGGCCAATGGTGATAGTTCGGCTATCCGGACACCCCCTAATCCAGGACTCCCTCAGTAGCCCCTGAACCAGGCTTCAATGACGACGAGTCCGGCGCGCATATTGTCTTCGGCATTGCAAGGTGGGTTCCTCCTCCGAATACTTCATAGAATATTTTGAACACAAGGACATTGTCCGGCTCTGCAAAATAATTTCCACATAACAACGTAGAGAGAATAATATTTACACAAAATCAATATGCTGACGTATTCCGCAGCGTGCCATCACGCCACGGCCAAGTCTTCGTTCGAATCGTTTTCTTGTACCACCTCGGTAAGGCGCTTAGCGGCGGTTTCCTGGCGTCTTGTCAAAGCAGAGATTGTGTCCCCCTTATTCCGGGATTCTCATCAATACGGATGTGGGTAACCCAACCGCGCAATTAATTTACGGCGCTTGGAAGATAAGCGAGTTTTAACAGGCTGGTGGGGGACGCATAGCTTCGTCCGTCCATATAAGGGGATAAGGATCCACCTTTTCACCTACACCTTCTTCCTCCTTTGCTCATCCATTCCTGCACACTCGAGCTCCAGCGCCCAAGTCCGCACATCCCTCCTCAACCTTCTCCAGCCATGTCCGGAGCGGGAGGCAAGTGGATGGCCTCCTCCGTCACGGACGGGCACATCGAAAGGCTGCGGGAGGCCGGATACTTGTCCGGCGACCTCACGTGTCGGCTCCCCAACAAGGGGCAGCTCATCCCCACCCCCAGGCCCCATGAGAGGGTGGTGTTCCTTACCCACTTCCTCCGCGGACTAGGTTTACCAATTCACCATTTGTCCGAGGACTCATGTTCTACTACGGCCTGGATTTCCACGATCTGGCCCCAAACTTCATCCTCAATATCTCGGCGTTTATCGTGGGTGTGCGAAACCTTCCTCTGCATCCAGCCCCACTTGGTTTATGGTTGAAGACCTTTAGCGTCAAGCCGAAGATAGTGGGCGGCCGACGGAGGAGTCTTGGGCGCCATGGCGGGCAGGATGCCCAACATTACATGGCTTGAGGGCTCCTTCATGGAGACCATAAATGGGTGGCAATCGGGGTGGTTCTACATCACCGAGCCGCGCGACTCCGAATGGGCGGCGGCCCCCGAATTCAGATCTAGCTTCCCCACATGGCTCACATCATGGAAAGAGACGGGCCTGACGTGGGGTGATTCAGAAGAGCTGACCGGACTCCAAACCTGCGTCCGAAACCTGGTGGACAAGAAGCTCAAGCTTGTCAACATAGTCCAGGTTATGCTCATCCCCTGGATTCTCCCATGCCAGCAACGGGCCTTCAATTTGTGGGAGTTTGATCCGGCACAGCACGGACCTTGAGCGGCTCTTGACACTACGTGCGAAGATGCAGGAAGGTCTTGTTCAAAGGCGCCAAAGCTCCGCATCCGCTACGAAGATCGCGGATTCCGCTCATGGCGTCAAGCCAGCGAGTAAGTTATTTTGCCCTTTATGGGACTCTTTTTCATAGTTTGATTCTATGCGGGATCTAAAACTCCCTAACCTTTGACAGGACTGGCTGAAGACGTCCGGACAGATTAAATGTCCGGCTCCCTTGCCAGAAGACCCAGCGGACGCCCGCTTGACGAGGCTGCTGGTTCCGGCACCTCACGTGGTGCCGCAGAAGAAGGCCAAAAAGGAGGCCACGGGAACTCGAAGGAGCTCCCGGCGCCAGGTACTGTCAGACTCTGAGGCTGAATCCTCTCCTGAGAACGAGGAGGAGGAGGAAAAGGAAGCCTCTCCCCCAGCAGTGGGAGAGAAGAAAAGGAAGGCCGCCCCGACTGAGGAGGCCGGAGGGTCCAAGAAGGGAAGGACCCTTCCTCCGGACTTCTCTACCAACGTCGACAACGACAAGGAGGAGTGGCCATCGAGGGCCAAGCCCCTAGCGAGATCGTAAGTGTCCGGATTCCAGAATAACTAATGACTTTTTATTTGTCGCATAGCGTTTTCTAATGCCGAATATAACCATGTAGCCGGCCCAAGGATGAGTTCGCCGCTTCGTCGAGCGGCTCCCTGGATTCGTCGGATGTGAATAGCACTTCACTTCTGGCCGCCTCCTCCCCTCGTGACGCAGACGACGCTGCGGTGGAGTCCCAAAAGGGGCCCAACCAGGAGGAGGTGGTCCAGGAGGCGCCGCAAGGCGACCTCCCGGACTCCGGGCGCAAAGGGGGCAAAACTCCGGAGGGCTCTAAGTCCGGCCCTGTGCCGGACTCTATACTGGAACCTTCAGTGGTTCCGAAGTCCGGCAAGCGGCCCCTTCGTAAGAAGGGCAAGAGTGCGACGCCGATGACCTCCGTCCAACCGGAGGCACCGGATAGCTTGCTGGAGGCGCTTAACGGCACCTCCATCGACGCGGAGCACCGCACTATCATGAGTGCGGTGGTCCAGAAAGTTCAGTACGCCAAGAGCGGGCTTACTGAAGCCTGTACCAGCCTTCTAACAGGCTTTGAGGTAAGTTTTAGAATATGTAAAAATATTACGGCATAGACAGTAGCCCCTGATGCTTAGTTCCGTGCTCGGAAAGAAAAGCCGGACTGAGGATCTAAAAAGATATATGCAGGAGTCTAAAATAAATATGTCAATATGGGAATGCAGGCTGCGCTGCTGACCTCTGCCGCACTGACTGCGGAGGTCAATGCATTGAAGCAGAGCCTCGAGCAGTCCGAGAACGAGCTCGGACTTGCCAAGAAGCAGCTCGAGGACAAGGAAGGTAAGTAATACCTTATTAAAGTAATACCTTATAGAAACGATTTGGTTGCAAAAAATGACAGGAATAGCGTGAGTATTGCAGGGGCCACAAGCGAGGTGGCGACCACAAAGGAAGCGGTGACATGGCGGCTCAAAGCAGCCTTGGAGCACACCGAGCGAGAGAAGGGGAGGCGCAGCTGGCGGAGGTGCGGCAAGAGCTCCAGGCTCGTGGAAAAACACGAGGGTTTGGGCGTGACTCGAACCCGAGAGTCCGAGCTTGCCTCGGCTCTTGAGAGTGCCAAGGCCGCTAAGGCGAAGCCTGTAAAGCCTCCAGGAGATTGAGGCGATGAGGAAGATAGCGGCGGGTAAGGCATTCTTTATGCAAAGCAAGAAAGTAAAAGTCAATTATCTATTACTTACCTGAATCCAGAGCTCTCCAGGGCCTTGAATCTGCCCCACAAAGTATCGATGCGCCGCTTTCTACCGAGCGAAGAGGGAGCTTGACGGAGAAGGTGTTTTGGTCTCGATATCTTTGAGGCCGAACACCAGTGCCCTTGAGCGACCAAGCTGAAGCAATTGGTCGAGCTCCACAAGGTCGCCGAACATGCCATGAAGGGCCTTATAGCTCGGTGTGGCCAAATGAGGCCATGCACAGGAGCTACTTGAGCTAATCTGGCGGCCGGTGGGCCTTTGTCCATGGATCAAAGTCATCAAGCGCTCTGTCTGTATTGAAGGTGCCCGTAGGGCCCTTGCCCGTGCTAAGGTGCACTGGGGAAAGCTGGACGGTGAGAAGCTTGTGAAGGACGGACCACCACCGGGCAAGGAGCATCGCAGGCCCGAAATGTGTTATGAGGGCGTCCTGAAGGGTGCCCGCCTTATAGCGGGTGAATGCTCCAAAGATGTAATTTTTGAATAGACTCGCATTTGTTATCCTGTACGCTGAAGACTTGTTCATATGCGCTAAGCAACGCTTGTGAATTTAAAATATTACCTTCTGTGCGGCTGTTTATCAAATCTGAGAGATGGCAAGTCGTTGGCTTCAGCCCCCATGCCACAAGTGCTGGGGTGTTTGGGATAAACTTGAGCGCTCTTGTTCCCATACTTGGGTCCTTCGAGGGAGGCGCTCAATGCAACGAACCAGGCAACCGGACTTATAGTGCTTGAACACTCTCACTTAGCCATAGAATTCTATAATTTAAATTTCGGCGAAGCCCCTGGTATTCGGAAGACCGAGTTCGGGGCGCTATCCACGCCTTGGACGGACAATGCCGGCTCCTCCCTCTAAGCGGCATAAGTCTTTAGGGACCCGAAAAAACCTCTCGAACAGCGACCGGCTCTCGCCTTATCATGACGGTCAGTTTTAGCTTTCTCCACTGAGGTGCTCAACCTAGCTCAACCGAGGCACAATCGCAGTGGTTCTCCCAGCGCTACCTTAGCCGATATAATGGAACGTAAGGTACCAAAACATGGGAGCCGGACAAACCCAACTATTGACCCAAGACATGATTCGGAGCTGATCCATATAATGCTATAAGTTCGGGGTGCCGCACTTGTGAAAGTGTTCGGACTTGCTACACCATGTTTTGGGGTACATAAGCCCTGGTGTGGTGGCGTACCAAATTATGCAGTTGCGCAATGTCATAGATGAACATATACAATGGGAAAGAATGCAATATTAGGCAAGAGCTATATATTGTTTATTCAAAAGAAACTGCAAATAAAAGCAGAACGATACAAATTGTGCGATAAGAAAGGGATGGGACTATTTAGCATGTCCCCCTCCAGGGGTAAGCTGCGGGATGGTATGTAAAACAGGTATAATGCTCGTAGTAGAGACCACCTGGACATTCGACGTAGCTTTCTGCTTCCCTAGCTGTTGCATCGTGAATTCGGCAATGCTAGTGCCGGACAGGGCTTCTGGAAAATGGAGTCCTGAAAGGAAGAGAAAAGAAGAAAGAAAAAGAATGACACAAACGGGAGCCCCTAGTGCGCTCTATCCGCATTCTGGGCATGCCGTGGTCATGGCCCGTCCCCTATGCCCATGGTGCTTCAGAGCACAATTACGTGCGTGTAGTACTGGCTTCGCGAGTTCGCGAGGGCTGGGGTTGGGGCCGCATTACTACGCTTGTTCGGAACGTGCCAGGCGGTCTTGCTAGGTTACTCCGGGCGCGCTTGACAGTGTCCGATTGTTTATTGGCCGGACTGGAGGATCGCTGTCGGTGTCAAAACCGGCGGATCTCGGGTAGGGGGTCCCAAACTGTGCGTCTAGGCGGATGGTAACAGGAGACAAGGGACATGATGTTTTTACCCAGGTTCGGGCCCTCTCGATGGAGGTAAAACCCTACTCCTGCTTGATGAATATTGATGATATGGGTAGTACAAGAGTAGATCTACCACGAGATCAGAGAGGCTAAACCCTAGAAGCTAGCCTATGGTATGATTGTTGTTAGATCCTCTGGGACTAAAACCCTCCGGTTTATATAGACACCAGATAAGGTTAGGGTTACACAGAGTCGGTTAAAATGGTAGGAGATCTACATATCCGTATTGCCAAGCTTGCCTTCCACGCCAAGGAAAGTCCCAACCGGACATGGGACGAAGTCTTTAATCTTGTATCTTCATAGTCCAGGAGTCCGGCCAACGGTGATAGTTCGGCTATCCGGACACCCCCTAGTCCAGGACTCCCTCAGTAGCCCCTGAACCAAGCTTTATTGACGACGAGTCCAGCGCGCATATTGTCTTCGGCATTGCAAGGCGGGTTCCTCCTCCAAATACTTCATAGAAGATTTTGAACACAAGGACAGTGTCCGGCTCTTCAAAATAATTTCCACATAACACCGTAGAGAGAATAATATTTACACAAAATCAATCTGCCGACGTATTCCGCAGCGTGTAATCACGCCATGGCCAAGTTCTTATTCGAATCGATTTTACTATACCGCCTCAGCGCGTTTAGCGAGGCGGTTTCCTTGGCACGTCTTGTCAAAGTAGAGATCGTGTCCCCTTATTCCGGGATTCTCATCAATACGGATATGGGTAACCCAACCACGCCATTGATTACGGCGCTTGGAAGATAAGAGAGTTTTACCAGGCTGGTGGGGGCGCTTAGTTGCATCCGCCCATATAAGGGGATAAGGATCCACCTTTTTACCTACGCCTTCTTCCTCCTTTTCTCATCCATTCCTGCGCACTCGAGCTCCAGCGCCGAAGTCCACACATCTCTCCTCAAGCTTCTCCAGCCATGTCCGGAGCGGGAGGCAAGTGGATGGCCTCCTCCGTCACGGAGGGGCACATCACAAGGCTGCGGGAGGCCGGATACTTGTCCGGCGACATCGTGTGTCGGCTCCCCACCAAGGGGCAGCTCATCCCCACCCCCAGGCCCCATGAGAGGGTGGTGTTCCTCACCCACTTCCTCCGCGGACTAGGTTTTGCACTTCACCAATTTGTCCGGGGGCTCATTTTCTATTACGGCCTGGATTTCCATGATCTGGCCCCAAACTTCATCCTTAATATCTCGACGTTTATCGTCGTGTGCGAGGCTTTCCTCTGCATTCAGCCCCACTTCGGTTTATGGTTGAAGACCTTTAGCGTCAAACTGAAGATAGTGGGCGGCCGACAGGCGGAGTGCGGAGGCGCCATGGCGGGCAGGATGCCCAACGTCACATGGCTTGTGGGCTCCTTCATGGAGACCATAAAGGGGTGGCAATCGGGGTGGTTCTACATCACCGAGCCGTGCGACTCCAAATGGGCGGTGACCCCCGAATTCAGATCTGGCTCCCCCACACGGCTCACATCATGGAAAGAGACGGGCCTGACGTGGGGTGATTCGGAAGAGCTGGCCGGACTCCAAACCTGTGTCCGAAACCTAGTGGACAAGAACCTCAGGCTTGTCAACGTAGTCCAGGTTATGCTCATCCGCCGGATTCTCCCATGCCAGCAACGGGCCTTCAATTTGTGGGAGTTTGATCCGGCCAAGACCGGACCTTGAGCCGACTCTTGACACTCGTGGGAAGATGCCCGAAGGTGCTTTGTTCAAGGCGCCAAGCTCCGCATCCGCTCATCAAGATCACGGAGTTCCGCCGCAGCATCAAGCCAGCGAGGTAAGTTATTTTGCCCTTTATGGGACTCTTTTTTCATAGTTTGACTCTATGCGGGATCTAAAACTCCCTAACCTTTGACAGGACTGGCTGAAGACGTCCGGACAGATTAACTGTCCGGCTCCTTTGCCAGAAGACCCAACGGACACCCGCTTGACGGGGCTGCTCGTTCCGGCACCTCACGTGGTGACGGAGAAGAAGGCCAAGAAGGAGGCCACGGGAACTCGAAGGAGCTCCCGGCACCAGGTGCTGTCAGATTCTGAAACAGAATCCTCTCCTGAGAACAAGGAGGAGGAAAAAGAAGCCTCTCCCCCAGCGGGGGAAGAGAAGAAAAGGAAAGTTGCCCCGACTGGGGAGGCCGGAGGGTCCAAGAAGGGAAGAACCCTTCCTCTGGACATCTCCACCAACGCCAACGACGGCGAGGAGGAGTGGCCCTCGAGGGCCAAGCCCCTGGCGAGATCGTAAGTGTCTGGATACCCATGGTCTTTTTTTTTCATTCATTGCATGGTGTTCTCTAATGCCGAACAATCATGCAGCCCGCCCAAGGACGAGCTCGCCGCTTCGTCAAGCGGGTCCCTGAATTCATCCGAAGTGGAGAGCACTTCTCTTCCAGCCGCCTCCTTGCCTCGCGTCGCCTACGACGCCGAGGTGGGGCCCCAAGGGGGGCCTGGTCAAGAGGAGGTGGCGCAGGAGGCGCCACAAGGCAGCCTCCCGGACTCCAGGCGCAAGGGGAGCAAGACCCCCAGGGGCTCTAAGGCCGACCCTTGTCCGGACTCCATACCGGAACCTTCAGCGGTTCCGAAGTCCGGCAAGCGGCCCCTTCGTAAGAAGGATAAGACGCCGGTGTCCTCCGTCCGACCGGAGGCATCAGATAGCTTGCTGGAGGCGCTTAACAGTGCCTCCATCGAGGAGGAGCACCGCACTGTTATGAGTGCGGTGATCCAGAAAGTTCAGTCCGCCGAGGGCGGGCTGACTGAAGCCTGCAACAGCCTTCTAACAGGCTTTGAGGTAAGTTTAGAATATGTAAAAATATTACCGCATAGACAGTAGCCCCTGATGCTTAGTTCGGTGTTCGGAAAGAAAAGCCGGACTGAGAATCTAAAAAGATATACGTAGGAGTCTAACATAAATATGTCAATATGGGAATGTAGGCTGCGCTGCTGACCTCTGCTGCACTGGTCAATGCATTGAAGCAGAACCTCGAGCGGTCCGAGAAGGAGCTCGGCCTTGCCAAGAAGCAGCTCGAGGACAAGGAAGGTAAGTAATACCTTATTAAAGTAATACCTTATAGAAAGGAGTTGGTTGCAAAAAAGACAGGAATAACATGGGTATTGTAGGGGCCACAAACGAGGTGGCGACCCTAAAGGAAGCGGTGGCCGCGGCCGAAAACAAAGCGGCCGCGGAGTGCACCGAGCGAGAGAAGGGGGAGGCGCAGCTGTCGGAGGTACGGCAAGAGCTCCAGGCTCTCGTGAAAAAACACGAGGGTTTGGAGCGTGACTCGAAGACCCGAGAGTCCGAGCTTGCCTCAGCTCGACAAGGCCGCTAAAGCCGAAGCCCAGAAAGCCCTCCAGGAGATTGAGGCGATGAGGAAGATGGCGGCGGGTAAGGCATTCTTTATGCAAAGCAAGAATGTAAAAGTCAATTATCTGTTACTTACCCGAATCCGGAGCTCTCCAGGAGCCTTCGCAGATCTGCCCCGCAGTGTATCCGATGCCGCCGCTTTCTACCGAGCCAAAGAGGGGAGCTCGACGGAGAAGGTGTTTTGGTCTCAGTATGCTGAGGCCGAACACCCGTTGCCCTTGAGAGACCAATTGAAGCAATTGGTCGAGCTCCACAAGGTCGCCGAACAGGCCATGAAGGGCCTTATAGCTCGGCTGTGGCCAAATGAGGCCATGCCTGGGAGCTACTTTGGGCTAGTGTGGCGGCTGGTGGACGCCTGTCCATGGATCGAAGTTATGAAGCACTCCGTCTGCATCGAAGGTGCCCGTAGGGCCCTTGCCCGTTCTAAGGTGCACTGGGGCAAGCTGGACGGTGAGAAGCTTGTGAAGGACGGACCACCACCGGGCAAGGAGTATCGCAAGCCCGAAATGTATTATGAGGGCGTCCTGAAGGGTGCCCGCCTTATAGCGGGTGAATGCTCCAAAGATGTAATTTTGAATAGACTCGCATTTGTTATCCTGTACGCTGAAAACTTGTTCATGTGCGCTAAGCAACGCTTGTGAATTTAAAATATTACCTTCTGTGCGGCCGTTTATCAAATCTGAGAGATGGCAAGTCGTTGGCTTCAGCCCCCATGCCACGAGTGCTGGGGTGTTCGCGATAAACTTGAGCGCTCTTGTTCCCATTCTTGGGTCCTACGAGGGAGGCGCTCAACACAATGAACCAGGCAACCGGACTTATAGTGCTTGAACACTCTCACTTAGCCATAGAACTCTATAATTTTAAATTTCAGTGAAGACCCTAGTATTCGGAAGACCGAGTTCGGGGCGCTATCCATGCCTTGGCCGGACAATGCCGGTTCCTCGCTCTAAGCGGCATAAGTCGTTTCGGACCTGAAAAAACCTCTCGAACAGCGACCGGCTCTTGCCTTATCATGACGGTCAGTTTTAGCTTTCTCCACTGAGGTGCTCAACCCAGCTCAACCGGGGCAAAATCGCAGTGATTCTCCCAGTGCTACCTTAGCCGATATAACGAAATGTAAGGTACCAATACAAGGGAGCCGGGCAAACCCAACTATTGACCCAAGACATGATTCAGAGCCGATGCATATAATACTATAAGTTCAGGGTGCCGCACTTGTGAAAGTGTTCGGACTTATCACACCATTCTTTGGGGTACTTAAGCCCCTGGTGTATTGACCGTACCAAAGTGTACGGGTGCAACATGTCATAGATGAACATATATGGAAAAAGGGAATGCAATAATAAGCAGAAGCTATGTATTGTTTATTCAAAAAGATACTGCAATGAAAGCAGAACGATAAAAATAGTGCGATAAGCAAGGGATGGGACCATTTAACATGTCCCCCTCCAGGGGTAAGCTACGGGATGGTATGTAAAACAGGTATACTGCTCGTAGTAGAGACCACCTGGACATTCGACGTAGCTCTCTGCTTCCCTGGCTGTTGCATCGTGAGTTCGGCAATGCTAGTGCCGGACAGGGCTTCTGGAAAACGGAGTCCTGAAAGTAAAAAAAAGAAAGAAAAAAAAGAGTGACACAAACGGGAGCCCCTAGTGCGGTCTAGCCGCACTCTGGGCATGCCGTGGTCGTGCCCCTCCACTTATGCCCATGGTATCTCCAGAGCGTAGTTATGTATGCGTAGTACTGGCTTCGCAATTTCTCGAGGGCTGGGGTGGGGGCCGCACTGCTACGCGTGCTCGGACCGTGCCAGGCGGTCTTGTTGTAGGTTACTCCGGGCGCGCTTGACGGTGTCCGGTCGTTTAGTAGCCGGACTCGAGAATTGCCTTAAGAGGCTGATTTGTACCTCTTCCGCAAGGGCGGCCGTATGCTCCTCCGTTCGGAGGGAGCGTTCGGTGTTTCCATTGACCATGATTATGCCTCGAGGGCCTGGCATCTTGAGCTTGAGGTATGCATAGTGCGGCACTTCATTGAATTTTGCAAATGCGGTTCGTCCGAGCAGTGCGTGATAGCCGCTACGGAACATGACTATGTTGAAGATTAACTCTTCGCTTCGAAAGTTATCCGGGGATCCAAAGACCACTTCGAGTGTAACTGAGCCTGTACAATTGTCCTCTACACCTGGAATGACGCCTTTAAAGGTCGTCTTTGTGGGTTTAATCCTTGAGGGGTCTATGCCCATTTTGCGCGCTGTATCCTGATAAAGTAGGTTCAGGCTGCTGCCGCCGTCCATCAGGACTCTAGTAAGGTGAAATCCGTCAATGATTGGGTCAAGAACCAATGCGGCGAATCCGCCGTGGCGGATGCTAGTGGGGTGGTCCCTTCGATCAAAAGTGATCGGGCAGGAGGACCACAGGTTGAACTTTGGATCGACTGGCTCCATCGCATATACGTCCCTTAGTGCACGCTTCCGCTACCTTTTGGATATGTGGGTTGCGTATATCATGTTCACCGTCCGCACTTGTGGGGAAAGCCTTCTGTCCTCTATTGTTCGCGGCGGGCTCCTCCTCGTCATCGCTATGCAGCCCTTTGTCATTGACTTCGCATTTAACTTGCTCGCTCGTTGAACACCCAACAATCCTTGTTGGTGTGGTTGGCTGGTTTTTCGGGGGTGCCATGTATCTGGCACAAGCGATCGAGTATTCGGTCCAAGTTGGACGGGCCCTGGGTATTTCTTTTGAATGGCTTCTTCCGCTGACCGGGTTTAGAGCCTCTGAATACGGCATTTACTGTCGTAACTTCAGCATTGTCACCGTTAATGTGGCGTTTATTTTTGTTGCGATGCGACCTGCCATTGTTGTCCTTGGTATCCGAACTACCAGGGTGTTTGGCCAAGTTGTTGCTTCGAGCTAGCCAGCTGTCCTCTCCCGCGCAAAAGCGGGTCATGAGTGATGTGAGGGCTGCCATGGATTTCGGCTTTTCCTGTCCTAGGTGCCGGGCAAGCCACTCGTCGCGGATGTTATGTTTGAAGGCTGCAAGGACCTCTGCATCCGGACAGTCAACGATCATGGTCTCACGGGAAGATATCACAACACAACTCTAAAAACATAAATAAGTCATACAAGCATCATAATACAAGCCAGGGGCCTTGAGGGCTCGAATACAAGTACTCGATCATAGACGAGTTAGCGGAAGCAACAATATCTGAATACAGACATAAGATAACCAAGTTTGCCTTAAGAATAAGAGGGGGATAACCAAGTATTATGATACCAACTTGTGACGCCCCCGATTCAATCATACACTAATCATGCACGCAAACGTGTACGATCAAGATCAGGGACTCACGGGAAGATATCACAACACAACTCTAAAAACATAAATAAGTCATACAAGCATCATAATACAAGCCAGGGGCCTCGAGGGCTCGAATACAAGTGCTCGATCATAGACGAGTCAGCGGAAGCAACAATATTGGAGTACAGACATAAGATAAACAAGTTTGCCTTAAGAAGGCTAGCACAAACTGGGATACAGATCGAAAGAGGCGCATGCCTCCTACCTGGGATCCTCCTAACTACTCCTGGTCGTTGTCAGCGGGCAGCACATAGTAGTAGGCACCTCCGGGGGTGGTAGTCGTCATCGACGGTGACGTCTGGCTCCTGGGCTCCATCGTCTGGTTGCGGCAATCAGGTAGAGAAAGGGGGAAAAGGGGGGACAAGGCAACCATGAGTACTCATCCAAAGTACTCGCAAGCAAGGAGCTACACTACATATGCATGGATATATGTGTAAAGGGCCATATCAGTGGACTGAACGGACAGAAAAATGTGTTTAAACACATAATTCGGGGGTATATCCTTCCCAAGGACAAGCATAGCATGATAACCATGACAGGATATAACGTTGAAAACTATTTAGGTAATGGGAGAGAATTTTCATGGCATTACCCATACAACGGTGTTAGGATAATTAAGAAAGAAACATTTAGCAATGGGCTTCAAATGTTCTTGTTGAAATTCGGAGTACCACAGACATGCTTCGAGATAGCATTGACAAGGTCTTCATGAAAAGATAATACTTCGGATACACAAAGGACCCATCAGAAACAACTTATATAATAAGTTTTACAATTTCCTCATGGGAGAATGGCTAACCTTGCTGAAATGGAACTATAACAATAGGTTCTTCGGCCAGGCGTGCCAGGCATGACATCACCTTACCGGGTCATATAAAGGCAAATGTTATAACTCTTGGAATATGTTCCAACCATCATATCTGACTGAGATTCAGACCTGATTATGTCAGGATAACACAGACTCAGGATGCCTGAGAGGAAAGGTGCAACACAAATTGACGAGATGACATTGTAAAATTCTCGGGAAATGTACTATGGAAGCAAGTTCCGAAACAAGAGTTCATCATTAAACCAATGAGAGGGTGAGGAGGTGGCTGATGGACTCAGCGACATTCCATTGAGATTTCAAAAGATGGATTTCCACGATTATCTGAACAAGGAGATAACCTTTGTCAGATCAAATGATATAGTGAGGCATGCTCAAGGAAAACATACATAATTAAACATTGGTTGAAAGGTGCACCCGAAATATGGGTTGGGTTGCATGACCAATGTCAGAATGGTGATTCAATAATCAATAGTCTAAGAATGAATGGACGACCATTAACTTCAAAGAAATAGGTTTGCTAGAAGTGCAGAATCCAAACAACACCATTCACTTGTTTGTACCCCGGTTGGAATCAACACGAGGACCAAGAAAGAATGGTGATGGTGAGAAGTATCACTATACCAAGAATTCTTAAGAGGTGGTGAAATTCCCACGACATTCTTGACATAAAGGATGGTAATACTCCAAGGTAAAGAAGAGCAATTCCTGGATAGCAAGGAACTCAAGGTATAACACAAAACACAAACAAGTTTGTGTTGGAGGGAAGGCAGTAGAGTGTTCGATGATAACACTAATCATCGAGGGCAAGGGTGGTCTTTCTCAACATAAATTCAATTGATATCCTGGAAGAGCTCGGAATGCTGATGATGATCACGACATAGCAGTCGAGAGATTTCAAGATGTAATCGATCGGCGATGACATCAAGTCAAAGAATGATGAAGCAAAAGGTTATTGGAAACATGGGTACGACACAAACTTGAAATCAAGCTTGATGTTTAAGGTGAAATGATATGATGAGGAAAATGGACATAAGCATAGCTCATCGTCAAAATTTGTGCTTCGGGAAGGACCAGGTAGCATAGTTAAAATTTAGCATGCTAATGATATAGTCGATCAGGCTAGGATTGACTTAAATGATTATTAACTCGTAAGCAACAAAAATTACTTAGAGTTATTGAATCGTAGTGCGGAATCAATTCACTTATCAGTGTTCTCGAGTGACTAATAACTCAGAACCTAGGGGGGGAATCCGAGATCGGTGAGAAGCAATACTAGATGAAGACTCGCAGGAAGCAACACAGTTCTCGAGATACCAGGGGGTAATACTCGACGTCAAATCAAAGTAGAGGTTGGACTGGGGTATTTCTCCACGGAAGACAAGTGCTTAAACTTGCACAAGAAATGGTATTTAAAGGAGAACATGGTCGAAACCACGATTGAAAAGGCCAGATCCCAAATATAAAATGTACTTATACCAAGGGAATAATTAATTTAAGAGAAGCTTTAATGATAAGATCTGCATCGTGTCCATGGGCATGAACACAAAGTTCAAGGTCGACTCCCACTTCTCTAATGCATAACCTTTCATTCACTTCTCACTTTCCATGAAGTTGTAGTGTTGAAATTTTATCTGACGAAACGCCAGTAGAGTATAACCCTCATAACCTTCGGGATCACATAAATTAGGGAAGCATAGGTTCAACCCATCGGGGCATCTTAGGAACATATACCACAAATTTCAAGAGTAAATATCACCAGCGCGAAAGCAGAGCATCGTTGGCAAAAGGAGAGGATACAATTTACCAAAGGCGTTATGTATCAGAGAAAGAACTCACAAGGTGATTAATTATGAAGGACACTATCCGATAATAATCCAACAGTAGATATGGCGATCCACAATGGAGCTGATGTGGGTATCGATACCCAATCAGAGGAAGAAAGAATGCAAATGCATCGGTTTATAGAACATCTGAATAATTCAATGTTTAAATGGCAAAGGAATTATGATTTTCAAATCAAGGGATCAGGAGCAAACGCTCTGATCAAGGATGGCTAAGTTGAATAGATTTAGGGGTACAATCGATGGCAATTTGATTAGCCCAGAACCAGCTCAGACCTGGAATGACGTCTGACCCAAAAGGAAGAATTCTAGTATTCTACTGATGATCGCGAGCATTCGCAACGTATTGAATCAAGGAACTCAAAATGATAATGACAAAGGAAGCGAATAAGATTACTAGACTAAAAATTAATCATAATGCAAGTAAGCAAGAATTTCAAGAGCAAAAAGGCTCCTGAGGATTTTCGGAAGATCGAATGGTATTTTGAACACTTTTGTGAAATACTTGAATCAACTGGGGATGAGCGGATACTCGGTAAGTGCGAGAATTATCCGTAGGGGTATTCAGGTGACAAAGAACAACAAGGCAGTAAGCTCAAAGAATTCTTGGAACAACAGAGAGAATTTCGGGGTATCTTGTAATAACAAGATCAACTAGGAAACATTGTATGAATGGCGAGTATACGTGGTTACTCCATAGGGGGTTTATCGATGGAAGGGAATTGCAAAAGCGACGCCTTAAAGTCTCAAGAGAACATCGGAGAGTATCTTCGGATTCTTCTGGTGCAGCAGACGGTCATCTGGAGTGAGGGGCTCTCCGGGAGAAAGTCTTTCGAGAACCTAAAGTTAGTCTTTTTAGCAAAATCATTTAACCCGAATAGGGGAGAGATTAGAGTCCCAGAGTAAAGATCGAGGAGTAAAAGATCCTAATACCACCCAATGGCGATGTGGGCCCATAGGCCACACAACCATGTTAGTAAAGGTTTTGCAATGACTAGACTCAACTTCGCCAAGGAGTTGGAAAGGGATTCCACAGCAATGGCTCGATATTAACTTCAGACGCCTCGATTCAATCAGACACTAATCATGCACGCAAACGGTAATGATCAAGATCGTGGACTCACGGAAGATATCACAACACAACTCTAAAACATAAATAAGTCATACAAGCATCATAATACAAGCCAGGGCCTCGAGGGCTCGAATACAAGTGCTCGATCATAGACGAGTCAGCGGAAGCAACAATATTGGAGTATGACATAAGATAAACAAGTTTGCCTTAAGAAGGCTAGCACAAACCGATACAGATCGAAGAGGCGCATGCCTCCCGCCTGGGATCCTCCTAACTACTCCCCGGTCGCTGTCAGCCGGGCAGCACATAGTAGTAGGCACCTCCGGGGTGGTAGTCGCCATCGACGGTGACGCCTGCCCGGCTCCATCGTCTGCTGCGCAATCAGGTAGAGAAAGGGGAAAAGGGGAACAAGGCAACCATGAGTACTCATCCAAAGTACTGCAAGCAAGGAGCTACACTACATATGCATGGATATATGTGTAAAGGGCCATATCGTGGACTGAACTGCAGAATGCTAGAATAAGAGGGGATAGCTAATCCTGTCAAGACTACGCTCGCAGCCTCCGCCTTGCAAAGATGTAGAAGAGAGTAGACTCAAGTCCTCCAAGTAGCATCAGATAGATAATCCTACCCGCGATCCTCTCCTCGTAGCCCTGTTAGAGAGCGATCACCGGTTATATCCGCACTTGGAACGTGTGTTTTATTAAGTATCCAGTTCTATTTGTCATAAGGTCAAGGTACAACTCCAAGTCGCCCTGTATCAAGATCACGGCTATTCAATAGATTAACTTCCTTGCAAGGGTGCACCACATTACCCGACACGCTCGATCCCATTTGGCCGGGCACACTTTTCTGGGTCATGCCCAGCCGCGGAAGATCAACACGTCGCAGCCCCACCTAGGCATAACAGAGAGGTCAGCACGCCGGTCTAAACGTAAGCGCACAGGGGTCTGGGCCCATCGCCCATAGCACACCTGCATGTTCCGAGGGCGGCCGAAGCGCACCCAGCCTAGCAGCGCTCCACCAATGCGCAAGGCCGCCCTCCGCTGCTGACGCCACGAAATGCTTCGTTGATACCACGACGCCGTTGCCCATATCTTGTCCCACGTGGCGGTTAGTGCGATAAGGTCAACGACCCAACTCAGATCAAATACCGAGATCTCAAGCGCAGTTAAGTATCCGCGAACACCGAACAGGGCCAGGCCCACCTCTCACACAGGTAGTCTCAACTTGCCCTGACGCTCCGCCACAAAGATCCACATAGAGGGCCGTTGGGACAAAGGCCCTTTCAGCCCCCAATCCGTGAATCACTTGAGGGTGCTCCACAAGCCGACCCGACTTTAGTCACCACATGTATCATGTATAAACTATATAGTATATACGCGTGACCAACTCCCTAGTGATCACGGCCCAATAGTATAGCATGGCAGACGGACAAGAATGTAGGGCCACTGATGGAATACTAGCATCCTATACTAAGCAGGTAGGATTGCAGGTAAAGGTAACAACAGTAGTAGCAAGGATAGGCTAAGCATCATGATAGGATTAATGGAAAGCAGTAACATGCTACACTACTCTAATGCAAGCAGTATAGAAAAGAATAGGCGATATCTGGTGATCAAGGGGGGGGGCTTGCCTGGTTGCTCTGGCAAGAGAAGGATTCATCGTCGATGTAGTCGATTACAGGGGCAGCATCGGTCTCGGGGTCTACCGGAGAGAAGAGGGGGAAGAATCAGTAAATATAAAGCAAACATAGCATCACAAAGCATAACGTGGCAAGATGCTGTGCCGGGTGTGACCAAACGCATGGCTACACGATATAGGTGAAGGGGGGATTCAACCGGGAATGTTTTCCCGGTTCCGGACATGTGTTAAACATATGACCGGAGGGGGGAAGTTTCATGTCCAGATAGTTAGAGGCATCTGACAGTAAAATGTAAGGCTAATTCAATTCGCCTTCGCTGCTCGAAAGAACTTTCATGTAGAAAACATTTTCATCCGAGTTACAATTTGTTTTCTATGATTATTCAAAGATTAAAGCATTTTTAGAAACTATTTAAAATAACAAAAAGGATTACTGCATCAGCATGACGTCAACAATGCGTCAGCCGTCGGCTGCGCTGCTGGCTGGGTCAACTGACAGGTGGGACCCACCTGTCAGCCTCTCTGGGTTTAACAGAGGGTTTAACTAATCTAACAGAGGTAGTTAAGGGTGTGAGCCCCATTAGTCAGTGACTAATTAACTAATTAGTTTAGGTTTTAATTAAATGTGGTTAATTAGTTTAATTAACGAGCGGGGCACCGTTAGTGGTCAGAAGCGCCATCGTCGCTGTCTGACCCGTCAACAAAGTCAACCCGGTCAGGCCCACTAGTCGCTGTCACCGGCGGGCCTCGTTCGCCACGCCGGACGCCGGGCGCCGAAAATGCTCGCGAAGCGCCGACGCGGCAGGGAGCTCCGGCGAGCTCGGATTTTGCGTTCGACGGCCCATTTTCGGCGCGGTTTGCTGCAATCGAACGCCGCTGTTGCGCAGCTGCTGTGGTGTGACCGTTGACTGGGTGGCTGTAGCTTCACCGACCTCGAGCGAAGGTGGCGGTGGTTCTTCAGGTGCGAACAGAACGCGGCTCCTAGGGTGTTTTGGGAGAGCTAGGTGGCTGGGAGGTTTCCTAGGCGCGCCAGGAGCATGACGGTCAAGACGGTAGGGCTCGGGCGGTTGCGCTTCGAGCTGCACGCCGGCAATGGCGGACGGCAGCGCGTGGCGTCGGTGTCGGCCAACTACGGGGCAGCAGCTCGCAAACGGAGGGGGAAGAGGAGAGGGAGAGACGCTCACGTAGGGGCTAACGAAGGCCGATGCTCAGTTTAGTAGCAGTAGCAGTCGGGGGAGGTCGACGGAGTTCCGCGGCGACCGGAGAAGAGGACGATGACGACGCAGCAGCTACGGGGTTCCCCGACTCCAACCGAATGCACCAGGGGATGGGGAGGACGCTGGAGGAGCTTGCGGTTGCAGTGAGCAATCGCGGGGCCGCTGTTGGCCGGGGAAACGATGGAGCCGCGGCGGCGATGGTGTTCGGTGAGGGGGAGAGAAGGGGATCTGGGGGAGAGGGAGAGGCAGGGGGACGGAGAGGCGGGAGTGGCGGTAGGTGAGGGGGAGGACTCGAGGCGTCCGGGGGCGTGGAGGCCTTATCCTGTCGCGTGGGTCGTCGCCGGCGAGGTGGTTCGGCGGCAACCAGCCTCCTGTAGCAACGCACACCGGGGGAACAGTGGGGGAGACGACCGGGGCGGGGAGCTGGGCCTGGTCGGCTGGGCCTGTCTCTGTGGCCTTAGGCCCGGGGGCAGCGGGTTCCCTTTTCCTTCTTCCTTCCTTTTTTTTGCATTTCTATTTCTTTTCTCTTTTTATAAAATGCTTCGCAAATTTTTGGAGCCGCCAAAAAGGATTCTGTTAAATGGGGGACTTGACCAAATAAATACTTTACAATATTTGGCACCTGCCACAAAAAGTTTGGGAGGAGTTAGAATTGATTTGGATTTTTCACAAATGGAAAAGCATTTAAAAATGCTGATTTGGAACTGCTTTAATTCCCAGGAGAAATTAGCTATCTCAGATGATGTTGGATCACTCATGACATTTAGTTAGTGAATATTTGCAACCCAGCAAACATTTTTGTTTCACAGTTTGGAGAAATAATTTATTCAACTTTACTTTAAAAATTGAATTTGAATTGGTTTCGAATCAAAGTGATATTAGCAACATTAATCGAGGTGATGTGGCTTCATTAGTAGATGGTTATTGTAGCTTAATTATCCGGGCGTCACAACGATTTGATTTTTCTTGGTTAAGAACCGTGTCCAGAATTGTCTGGCCGATTCATCTGGCTGCTGAATTATGTGGCTTAGGTCATCGGCGTCTGTGGTCGCATATGTGCCCCGAAGTTATCAAGGAATGCGGCTTCCGTGTCTTCCCAACAACCAATTGATTCTCACCGGCAAGCTGTTGAGCCAATGCCGAGCTGGTCCTTTAAGCTTGAGGGAGGTATTTGATGGCGTAGATCATCACCATGAGCCATGTGGATATGGAGGAGATAGTCCTCGATCCGCATCCGCAGGATCTGTGGTACCATCGTATGATTCGATGCTTACGGGTTTGAAACTCTCAGGGATTTGATGATCCATTACTTCATCTGTGAAGCATAGTGGGTGTGTGGTGCCTCTATATTGGGCTATATCACGACGTAGCTCATATGAGCTTTGTCTACTGTGTTCGGCCCGGCCGGGGTTGCTGTATCCGGCGTGACGGTAATCATCCCGAGTTGTTGGGCGCCCACGCGATCCGTAGATCGATCTTGTTTGCTTTGCCTTATCCTCCGGTATATCTCACAAGTCTGGCGCGTTCTCCCGTGCCTTGGTACTTTTTGAGCGGCGTCGGGGCGTGGCTTGAGCGGAGGGCCGAGAGGCTTCTCTGTCGCGGCCACGTGGTGGCCGGTCTGCCATGTCGTGCGCTGGTGACGCTGGTGCTTCCTCCTCTGATCGAGGCAATGGCCTGTGTTTGGGGTAGCTTTTGGAGAGGCGTTCGAGTTCGTACTCTTCGGCTGCAAGGACTTCGGTCCATCTGTCAGCTAGTAGGTCTTGGTCAGCTCTAAGCTGCTACTACTTTTTCTTGAGGCTACTTGCCGTGGCCATAAGCCTACGTTTGAAACGCTCCTGTTCGGCGGGATCCTCAGGCACGACAAATTCGTCGTCGTCGAGGCTTGCCTCATCTTCGGTGGGAGGCATATAATTATCGCCCTTCACCTCTCGCCGCCGCCTATCATGAGGGCTGGCTTCTCCTCCTCCCGTGCTGAATCCTGCCGGAGGGGTTGTGTTCGCACCGTCCGGTGTTATTATCTCCCGTGCCGGAATCATCGTTTTTGCTGTGGCGGGATTTAGAGCGGCGCCGCTGACGCCGACGCTTCGGCTGTTTCTTAGAGGGGTCATCCTCCGTTGTTCCATCGCCATTCCCATCTTTTGGGATGTCCACCATGTATATGTCCTATGACGAGGTGGCCTTCCAATGCCCTGTAGGCGCTGGTTCTTGATTATCTCCTGCATCGTCGTCCATACCGTCGATGTCTTCGGAGTCGAAGTCGAGCATGTCGGTTAAATCATCGACAGTGGCTACAAAGTGGGTGGTGGCTGGGCGTTGAATTTTTGCGTCGTCCGCATCCCAACCTTCCTGACCATAGTCCGGCCAGGGCTCTCCTAATAAAGAGAGAGACTTTAGTGAATTCAGGATGTCGCCAAAGGGGGACTGCTGAAAGATGTCCGCGGCAGTGAACTCCATAACCGGCGCCCAATGGGATTCGACTGGCAGGGGCGCGGGAGGTTCGGAGTCCGGAGAGGAGTCCGGCACCTCGGAGTCACGGGCTTTGCAAAGGACAGGGATGGTGTTCGGCTCAATCGCCGTAGAGATTTCAGCCCCTGAGGCGGTGTCCAACAACTCGTCCTCGATCGGCGAAGTTGGCTCTGAACCAAGGGTCGGAGCAGACGCTGGTGCGGCCTCCAGGGCACTGTTCAGCGGCAAAGCTAGATCGTACCCATCGAGACAAAGGCGGGCGCTTGGTCAGGCTCGAATCCGTCAAGATCAAGTCTCCGCGGATGTCAACCGTAGTTCAAACTCCCAAACCTGACCTGATGTCCAGGGCGAGCTTCGATCTGCTCCAGATGGCCAAGTGAATTGGCCCAAAGGCAAAGCCGCCCGAATACGTAAGATCTGTCCGGGAGAAAAGTCTCACCGACCGCCTCGTTGTTGATGATCAAGGAGCCATCGGGCCTATAGGTGACGGCTACGAGGAACTCTTAATGAAAGCACCAATGTCGGTGTCAAACCGCGGATCTCGGTAGGGGGTCCCAACTAGGCGCCTAGGCGGATGGTAACAGAGACAAGGGACACGATGTTTTTACCGAGGTTCGCCCTCTCGATGGAGGTAAAACCCTACCCTGCTTGATTAATATTGATGATATGGGTAGTACAAGAGTAGATCTACCACGAGATCGAGAGGCTAAACCCTAGAAGCTAACCTATGGTATGATTGTTGTTCGTCCCTACGCTTAAAACCCTCCGTTTATATAGACACCGGATAGGGTTAGGGTTACACGAGTCGGTTACAATGGTCGGAGATCTACATATCCAGATAGCCAAGCTTGCCTTCCACGCCAAGGAAAGTCCCATCCGGACACGGACGAAGTCTTCAATCTTGTATCTTCATAGTCCAGGAGTCCGGCCAACGGTGATAGTTCGGCTATCTGGACACCCCCTAGTCCAGGACTCCCTCAATTGCCTTAAGAGGCTGTTCTGCACTTCTGCCGCAAGGGCAGCCGTATGCTCCTCCGTTCGGAGGGAGCGTTCGGTGTTTCCATTGACCGTGATTACGCCGAGGGCCCGACATCTTGAGCTTGAGGTACGCGTAGTGCGGCACCGCATTGAATTTTGCGAATGCGGTTCGCCCGAGCAGTGTGTGATAGCCGCCGCGAACGGGACTATGTCAAAGATTAACTCTCACTCCGGAAGTTAACCGGGATCCAAGAACACTTCAAGTGTAACGGAGCCTGCATAGCTTGGCCTCTACACTGGAATGACGCTTTAAAGGTCGCCTTTGTGGGTTTGATTCTTGACGGGTCTATGCCCATTTTGCGACCGATAATCGATAAATCAGGTTCAGTTGCCGCCGCCCCATCAGACTCGTGAGGTGAAATCCGTCAATAATTGGGTCAAGAACCAATGCGCCAAACCATCGTGGACGGATGCTAGTGGGTGGTCCTTCGATCAAAGGTGATCGGGCAGGAAGACCATGGGTTGAACTTCGGCGATCGCTCCATCGCATATACGCCCCTTAGTGCACGCTCGCTCCCTTTTGGGTATGTGGGTTATGATATCATGTTCATCGTCCGCACTTGTGTGGGAAAGCCCTTCCGTCCTCTATTGTTTTGTGGCCGGGCTCTTCCTCGCCATCGCTATGCAGCCCCTTGTCGTTGTTTTTGGCGCTTAGCTTGCCTGCTTTTTGAACACCCAACAACTCTGCTTGTGTGGTTGGCTGGTTTTCGGGGTGCCATGTATCTGGCACAAGCGGTCGAGTATTCGGTCCAAGTTGGACGGGCCCTGGGTATTTCTTTTGAATGGCTTCTTCCGCTGACCGGGTTTAGAGCCTCTTATTCCGGCATTTACTATCGTATCTTCAGCATTGTCACCGTTAATGCGGCATTTATGCTTGTTGCGACGCGACCTTCCATTGCTGTCCTTGGTATCCGAACTACCAGGGTGTTTGGCCAAGTTGTTGCTTCGACCTAGCCAGCTGTCCTCTCCCGCACAAAAGCAGGTCATGAGTGTGGTGAGGGCTGCCATGGATTTCGGCTTTTCCTGTCCTAGGTGCCGGGCTAGCCACTTGTCGCAGATGTTGTGTTTGAAGGCTGCTAGCGCCTCTGCATCCGGACAGTCGACGATCTGATTTTTCTTTGTTAGGAACCGCGTCCGTAATTGTCCGCCGATTCTTCTAGCTGCTGAATTATATGGCTAAGGTCATCGGCGCCGTGGTCGCACATATGTGCCCTGGAAGTTATCGAGAATGCGGCTTCCGTGTCCTCCCAACAACCGATTGACCTGTTGGCAAGCTCTTGAGCCAATGCCGAGCTGGTCCTTTAAGCTTGAGGGAGGTATTTGATGGCATGTAGATCATCACCGCGGCCATGTGGATATGGAGAAGATAGTCCTCGATCCGGACCGCAGGATCTGTGGTACCATCGTATGATTCGATGTTTACGGGTTTGAAGCCCTCAGGGATTTGATGATCCATTACTTCATCTGTGAAGCATAGTGGGTGTGCGGCGCCTCTGTATTGGGCTATATCACGACGTAGCTCATATGAGCTTTGTCTACTGTGTTCGGCCGGCCGGGGTTGCTGTATCCAACGTGACGGTAATCATCCCGAGTCGTTGGGCGCCCACGCGATCTGTAGATCCATCGTGTTTGCTTTGCCTTATCCTCCAAAGATATCTCGTGGGTCCGCGCGTTCTCCCGCCTTGGTACTTTCTCGAGCGGCGCGGGCGTGGCTTGAGCGGAGGGCCGAAGGCTTTCTGTCGCGCCACGGGTGGCCGGTCTGCCATGTCGTGGCGCTGGTGACGCTGGTGCTTCCTCCTCCGATCGAGGCAATGGCCTGCGCTTGGGGTAGCTTTTGAGGGGCGCTCGAAGTTCGATTTTCGCTGCAAGGACTTCGTCCATCTGTCACCTAGCAGGTCTTGGTCAGCTTTAAGCTGTTGGTGCTTTTTCTGAGGCTGCTTGCCGTGGCCATGAGCCTGCATTTAAAACGCCTTGTTCGGCGGGATCCTTTGGCACGACGACCATCGTCGCCGAGGCTTGCCTCGCCTTCGGAGGGGGGCGATAATTATCGCCCTCTACCTTTTTTTCTGCCGACCGTCAGGCGGACTTGCTTCTCCTCCTCCCGCTGAATCCTGCCGGAGGGGGTTGTCTTCGGCACTGTCCGAGGTGTTATTATCTCCAGGGCCGGAATCACCGTTTTTGCTGTGGCGGGATTTAGAGCGGCGCCGCTGACGACGGCGCTTCGGCTGTTTCTTAGAGGGGTCATCCTTCGCTGTTCCATCGCCATTCCCATCTTTTGGGATGTCCACCATGTATATGTCGTATGACGAGGTGGCCTTCCAGTGCCCTGTAGACGCTGGTTCTTGATTGTCTCTTGCATCATCATCCATACCATCGATGTCTTCGGAGTCGAAGTCGAGCATGTCGGTTAAATCATCGACACTGGCTACAAAGTGGGTGGTGGGTGGGCGTTGAATTTCTTCGTCGTCTGCATCCCAACCTTCCTGACCATAGTCCGTCCAGGGCTCCCCTGACAAAGAGAGAGACTTTAATGAGTTCAAGATATCGCCAAAGGGCGAGTGCTGAAAGACGTCCGCGGCGGTGAACTCCATAACCAGCGCCCAGTCGGATTCTATTGGCAGGGGCACGGGAGGTTCGGAGTCCGGAAAGGAGTCCGGCACCTGGGAGTCACGAAGCCGCAGCGACAGGGATGGTGTTCGGTTCAATCGCCAGAGATTTCAGCCCCGAGGCGGTGTCCAACCAACCGCCCTCGATCGCTAAAACCGCCCGGATTAAGGGTCGAGCGGGCATCGTGCGGCCTCTGTGGCAATCGTTCGGCGGCAGAGCTAGATCGCATCCATCGAGACAAAGGCGACGCTCGCCGTGGCTCGAATCCGTCAAGATCAAGTCTCCGTGGACATCGGCCGATAGTTCAAGCTTCCAAATCTGACCTGATGGCCAGGGGCGAGCTTTCAATCTGCTCCAGATGGCCTAGCTTAATTGGCCCGCAGTAAAGCCGCCAATACGAAGATCTATCCGGGGAGAAAAATCTCACCCTGGACTGCTTCGTTGCTGATGTTTGAAGGAGCCATCGGGCCTATAGGTGACGCACACGAGGAACTCTCAATGAAAGCACCAATGTCGGTGTCAAACCGCGGATCTCGGTAGGGGGTCCCGAATCAGCGCCTAGGCGGATGGTAACAGGAGACAGGGGACACGATGTTTTACCCAGGTTCGGGCCCTCTCGATGGAGGTAATACCCTACCCCGCTTGATTAATATTGATGATATGGGTAGTACAAGAGTAGATCTACCACGAGATCAAAGAGGCTAAACCCTAGAAGCTAGCCTATGGTATGATTGTTGTTCGTCCCACGGGCTAAAACCCTTCGGTTTATATAGACACCAATAGGGTTAGCGCTTACAGTAGTCGATTACAATGGTAGGAGATCTACATATCTGTATTGCCAAGCTTGCCTTCCACGCTAAGGAAAGTCCCATCCGGACACGGGACGAAGTCTTTAATCTTGTATCTTCATAGTCCAGGAGTCCGGCCAACGGTGATAGTTCGGCTATCCGGACACCCCCTAATCCAGGACTCCCTCAACCTCCTCGAGCATCACTTTGATGATTCCTTCGGTGGAATTGTGCAGAATTAAGTGTACAACAACCATCCAAATTTCGTCGAGTTCCGATGGAGGAATCTCTGGCAATCTACGATATACCGGAGCCCTGTCAAATCTAGACGTGAATCTGGACGAGTTTAGGGCGTGGTCTCCATAGCCCAGCTCGGAGTTTCTTTTGAAGATCCAACCATTCATATGCTGCGGTATTCCCATATCTACCACCACTCCAAATTTCAGCTCGATCCGACGGCTCAAACTCCGGGAACCTTCTGATGAGTGGACCAATTTTTGGATCTGTTTTTTGTGCGAATACGAATCCGGCCCGAGTTCATGTTTCTTCATGAATGGAATATTGGACAAACCTTTTGAAGGAATTTTTTCTAGGGTATTGTGCGTTATTTTTAAACACGTACTCGTAAAATTTTAAGCCTCCTCCGAGGTAATGTTCACTATCACGATGGTGTCAAACCAGTCCGGCAATATTGCTCCACGGCTGCCAACCTGCGCTAGACACGTCGCGGCTTTGTTGAGCAGAGCTCAACTTCTTCGATCATCATCTCGGCAAGCCGAACAAGAGTTCGGCATCGCGAAGGATAAATCATCGCCAACATAGCTGCCCCACGGATTACATGAAGAGGGCACACCGGCATCATCGCACGGTCACTTCATCAAGCCGGCATTGACCGCGTTACAAGTCACGACCCGCGTCAGCATGGCCGCACTGTTTCTTCTTCAAGCCGATGTCCATTACGCCGACCTGCTTCAACACCTCGGCTGAGATGGCAGCTGCAATGTCTCCTCACCGACCTGCTCCGTCTCCTCGGCTGGACCAGGGACTTGGCTATTTCTTCATCAACATACTCCGGTGACTTCGGCGTTGCCAGCCGACCAGCTTCTTCACATTAGCTGGACCGATGGCTTTGTCTCGGCAAGCCCACCTTTGCCAGCATTGCCATGTCGTCGCTTTATCGCCCATCAGGTAATGGGTGTGTGGATCGAGTCCCAACTTTGGGAGTCACCTTTCTTCGGATTTCTACAACAAATAAACCAGGTGCTATTTATCCTAGTAATTTTTGCTTGTTTGGGTTTATTTTTCCCAAGGAAATATTACTCTGGTTGTTCCATCATATGTACGCAGGTCTATCAAATGGTGACCGAGTTAACGACGACCACATGGTGGTACAGTAAGATTTCGTACATAGTCCGGCGAATGCCGCGTCTGGAACTCGGACCGACCTGTGAAGTCAGGCTTTGCCATGCCTTTACCGCATCACGCTGATGCTTTGCATCAACATTGACTTCGGCGCCAGGCCGCATATCTTTAAATGAATTATCTTGCGTAAATTAATTATGCGAGGATTTTTATATATTTATATTATTGTTGTTCGCCTGCACTATTTTACATGTGCAGGTAATGGACTTTGACTACGTCACGTGGTCTCTTCGGCAAGCCGACGCCGTTGTCCCAATCGGCGTAAATCGGCTCGCGTGATCACCTTGTTGGTCGTGTTGCCATACCGACGTGTTCGGTTGCCTCGGGGACTTCGGCATTATTGAGAGAGCTCTACCTCATCGAGTGTTCGGCACATAGGCCATATGTCTTTTATTACTCACTTTGCATAAATTATTAATTATGCAACATTTTTTAAATTTATTATTATTCCTATTATCTCCGGCTTGCACTATTTTCTGTGCACAGATAAAGGATCCGGATCGGGCAGCGCTGTCACCTCTGCGTACCAACGTACCACGTCACCTCGACTAGACTGAGGGCTTCGTCATCACTTCATTAACCCACGACTGGGACTTCGGCGTCACATTGCGGGCCTGCATTGGCCGTGCTATGTCGCCACTTCGGAGCGCCGAGCTCGTCGCTCCGCCACCTCGGGACCGGCTTGGGGGCTGGGACCTTGTCCCGCCGTAAGCTCGGGCCGTCCATCGACACCGAGCAGATTAACCAGCTAAGTCGCTTTTATGCTCAGAATTTTCAATTTAAAATTTTGTTCGGTTCGACGAAAGCATTATACTTTCTTGGAAAATAGTTGTATGTGAAAAACTTCCTTGTCAAAACTTTCTTTATGACACACAAATTCAAATACCCCGTCTACTTGGGGGCTTCCTTTATGAAGCTTTTCCTTTTGCATATGATTATACTTGTATGGTTTTGTTTCTTGTTTGTGTATTACACCACAAATATGCACCACGATTGACTTAAGTGTTCCGCAAGCTGGGTTGCCTTGCTCCTGTGTTTACCCCTACGTTCCCGATTGTTCGGCTAGGGAGTAAAGGGAGCACCTCTGCGATTGTCACGATCGGTTCATCCGAGCTCGGACCTCAGACTGGGTGAAGCCGAAAGCTAGCGCTCTTTTTGTTTTCAATCAGGGTCGGCACACAACAGAACTCATGAATAAAAAAAATCTATTGCACAAGTCTCATAGTAACAATGAGCAACCTAAGAAAGGTATCGGTGGGGGTACTATTTTCTTTGAAGATGCTTCTTACACTTCGTCAGTAATATAGCATAAGTTCCCTGAGCGCGCTTTGTCTGTTACAGCCTTATTGCCTGATTGCCTGGTTATCGGAAACACCATCGATATTCTCGACAGCTGGAGTACATAACACTTTTCGACCCTTGACCGAAGAGGGAGAAGCCGACGGTTGGTTAAGACGCGTTTAAAGTTCGGGTGAACACATATATGATATAAGTACTTCGGTACATAGAATCATAAAATTATTTTACCCAAGTCACTTGCGGGCTCTTAAAATTACATGAGCCAT
Organism: Aegilops longissima; assembly: GCA_021605205.1. Lineage (NCBI taxonomy): Eukaryota > Viridiplantae > Streptophyta > Magnoliopsida > Poales > Poaceae > Aegilops > Aegilops longissima. The sequence continues at coordinate 693,689,412 of CM038682.1, forward strand.
TTTTATAATGCGTGTTTTCTTCTAAGTCGGTGAAAAGTTTTTTTCTACCACTCCTTTTTCGACTCGAGTGTGTGGTCAATCGCCAGATGGCCTACTTTCTCTCTAAAGCCGCTCGGGTTTGGTTCGCTAAACTGGCCTAATGAGAAGTACTCCGCCTTTGGGATAGGAGGTTGAAGCCATAGGCTGACCCGCTTGAAGTTTTGAGATAGGATGTGTCATGTTAAAGCACGACAGAAGCACATTTTTTCTCTCTCTAAAGACCAATTTTCGGATTGGCACCGAACACTTGATCTAGTTCGGGCGTCAAGTTTTTACTAAAGTTTTTTACTTTTCCAAGCCTATGGCACTTTTAAACTATTCGTGTGTTTCCAGCATAAGTCTCGCAGTGCAATGCCGGACACCTTTAGAGATTCGGCAAAAACATTGTCGGAAATTGCTATATATGCATCAGTTTCGAATTGTGTCTTTGGTCAATAGTTGGGTTGCCTGGCTCCTGTGCTTGCTTCCTACGTTCCACTTTATTCGGCTAGGTGTGCAAAGGGAGAACCACTGCGATTGTGCTTCCAGCTCGCATGGTCAAGCGCCTCTGTGGAGAAAGCCGAAAACTGACTGTCACAATAAGCGTAAACTGGTCAGCAATCCGATGACTGTATTAAACTATAAAGATCGATAGAGGTCACCCCGTGTTAAATGACGGTCCATTCATAACATTGGCCGAAGTGTTTACGGCTTGACCTCGACTGTCGCCGAACACTAACCGGGGGCTAGTACCTGGCCTCCCAACTTTAAGCTCCTATGACTAAGTGAATGTTATAAAGCCTGCATATCTGATTGCCTCGTTTCCGCTAACACAACCGCCTTCGGGCACCGAGTCATTGGCTAAGGGTTGTTTTGTTATTGCGAAAACACCCTGTGTAGCATCTACAAGGGGGCGGAAGCCGACGATGGGCCACTTTCAACGGATAAACGTTCGCAACAGAGTCAAAATAAACATATCATTGGTGTTTGTATTTAATATACGAGGGCCGCCTTCCGTAATCATTGTTATAAAGCCATACATATGCATCAATTTGACTTAAGATTTTGTCCAAGATGGGTTGCCTGGCTCCTGTGCTTACCCCTACGTTCTCGATTGTTCGGCTAGGTGGTAAAGGGAGTACCTCTGTGATTGTTACTACCGGGTCATCCGAGTAAGTACCTCAGACTGGGTGAAGCCAAAAGCTAGCAATCTTAAAGGATCACATTGGTCGACAACGACGGAAGTGAAAATTTTGGTTCATTAATACCACAGAGTTCGGGAACTTTCCCCGAACTAAATCCTCAATATTTAACTCCCACATTGATCGGAGGTGAGGTTTCATGATCATGATAAGCATGACGACCCAAAGAAAGGAACCGATAGCGGGACTATTTTCTTTGGAAGATATTTCTTACGTTAAAAACGTAATATAATATATCTCTCCGTGTACCTTTGTTTATAAAACTGTATGGCCGGATTGCCTTGTTTTCCATAAATCTTTGCCATTATAACGACTTTATAAAGTAGGAAAACACTCCTCGGCTACTGGCCGAAGAGGTTGAAGCCGATGGCCGGTCAACAAAGTTTTTTACAATGCGGATCCGAGCATTAATGATGTAAAGTACTTGGATACATAGAGTCATTACACATAATTTGTGATTTTACTATGGAGATCGATCCTTAATTCGGCCACCCGTGCCCGCATTAAGGCTCGGGGGCTACTGGGCTTCGGGCTTATTATTGACAAATATTAAAGGGGCACATCGATCCGCTGATCTGGTGTTGCCACCCGACCAGTGTCTCGGGGGCTACTGCATTGACAATCCAGTGCAGAAAGTTTAAGTGCAATATAGTTTTCGAGGAGATTATGATCCTCAGGTTGGTCGGCTGCACCCAATCTGAGTCTTGAGGACTTTGCACACCGCTTTTTGCGTCCCGAAGTATTCTGCCGAGCTAGGAGTTGATCCTCAGGACGATTTTGAATCAACCTGAGTCTCATGGGCTACTGGGATCAGCGGTCTTATGTTATCCTTCAGGTGCATCTCGAGTTTTAGACCGATACACACCTTGTGGGCTACTGGCTATATATCTCGGCAGATAATAAATTGCACCAATAAATAATATTGACAAAAATTGGCCAGCAGTCGGGGTGGTGCACCACCTCAGAAGCAGTCTGGCATAAAGCTCGGGCGCCACTGGCTGGCTCCATAGAGGGCATTTCCGGCATTAAGCTCGGCTAAAATCCTTCAACTTTTTTGAACCAAGGTGATCTATGACACCTCGGACATAGTACGACGTTGGAGCTTGGACATAGTCCGGCGTTGGAGCTCGGATGCAGTTCGGTGTTGGAGCTCGACTATAACAATACTCTTCGGATACAATCCGGCGTTGGAGCTCGGATACATTCTGGCGTTGGAGCTCGAAAGGGGTCCTGCGTTGGTGCACAGCTGCAAAAGATACCTCGAATGCAGTCCGGCATTGGTGCTCGAATGCAAGAGGACACTACCGCCTGGGAACAACTTCAAACCCGTGGTGTGGCGTAAAAATAACAGGGCATTGGTAAAGGCCGGAAACTTAAAGGGGCTCCTCGGATACCTGACGTGTAAAATCTTCGGATGCACTTCGGCGATCCTCAAGATCAAAGATGAGAAGATTTTTCGAACCAGTTTTCAAGACCGACGACCGAAGATGAAGAACAGTTTGAAAGAATCGAGGAGCGTCCCCAACTTGAAGACCGGTTCAGGGGGCTACTGACGGTGTCTTGGACTAGGGGGTACTCTTCATGTCGTCTCCCGACCAGCTAGATCGGGCCGAGGACCCCCATGGCGGTTCACTATTGGGCCAGTTCGGACAGCCCATGCCGCATACAAGGAGGATTCTACAAGACTTGGCGCCCATGACAAGGACTCCTCTAAACCCTAGGCCTACGGTGCATATATAAACCGAGGCCAGGCTAGTCAATAGACAATCTCATATTCATCACTACAATCTCGTGGTAGATACATGTACTCTGTACTACACCCATATGAATACAATCAAAAGCAGCATGTAGGGTATTATCTCATCAAGAGAGCCCGAAGCTGGGTAAAACCCCGTGTCCATGTTACCATCGCTCCCAGACTCCTAGCTTAGGACCCCTACTACGAGATATGCATGATATTGAACCGACAGCAAGCATCTCGGAGTTGGAATATACGCTTTGATAAGTTGATTAAAGCATATAGTTTTATACAGACTTGCGGTGAAGCCTGTATTTACAAGAAAGTGAGTTGGAGCACTACAACATTTCTGATAAGTATATGTGAATGACATATTGTTGATTGGAAATAATGTAGAATTTTCTGGAAAGCATAAAGGAGTATTTAAAAGGAGATTTTCAAAGAAAGACGTCGGTAAAGCTGCTTACATATTGAGCATCAAGATCTATAGAGATAGATCAACACGCTTGATAAGTTTTTTCAATGAGTACATACCTTGACAAGTTTTTTAAGTAGTTCAAAATGGAACAGTCAAAGAAAGAGTTCTTGCCTATGTTGCAAGGTGTGAAATTGAGTAAGACTCAAAGCCCGACCACGACAGAAGAGAGAAAGAGAATGAAAGTCATTCCCTATGCCTCAGCCATAGGTTCTATAAAGTATGCCATGCTATGTACCAGACCTATTGTATACCCTACACTGAATTTGGCAAGGGAGTACAATAGTGATCTAGTAGTAGATCACTGGACAGCAGTCAAAATTATCCTTAGTGGAATAAGGATATGCTTCTCGATTATGGAGGTGACAAAAGGTTCGTCGTAAAGGGTGACGTCAATGCAAGTTTTGACACTGATCGAGATGACTCTAAGTCTCAATCTGGATACATATTGAAAGTGGGAGCAATTAGCTAGAGTAGCTCCGTGTAGAGCATTGTTGACATAGAAATTTTGCAAAATACACACGGATCTGAATGTGGCAAACCCGTTGACTAAACTTCTCTCACAAGAAAAACATGATCACACCTTAGTACTCTTTGGGTGTTAATCACATAGCGATGTGAACTAGATTATTGACTCTAGTAAACCCTTTGGGTGTTGGTCACATGACGATGTGAACTATGGGTGTTAATCACATGGTGATGTGAACTATTGGTGTTAAATCACATGGCATTGTGAACTAGATTATTGACTCTAGTGCAAGTGGGAGACTGAAGGAAATATGCCCTAGAGGCAATAATAAAGTTATTATTTATTTCCTTATTTCATGATAAATGTTTATTATTCATGCTAGAAGTGTATTAACCGGAAACATGATACATGTGTGAATACATAGACAAACAGAGTGTCACTAGTATGCCTCTACTTGACTAGCTCGTTGATCAAAGATGGTTATGTTTCCTAGCCATAGACATGAGTTGTCATTTGATTAATGGGATCACATCATTAGGAGAATGATGTGATTAACTTGACCCATTCCGTTAGCTTAGCACTTGATCGTTTAGTATGTTGCTATTGCTTTCTTCATGACTTATACATGTTCCTATGACTATGAGATTATGCAACTCCCATTTACCGAGGAACACTTTGTGTGCTACCAAATGTCACAACGAATCGGGTGATTATAAAGGTGCTCTACAGTGTGTCTCCAAAGGTACTTGTTGAGTTGGCGATTTCGAGATTAGGATTTGTCACTCCGATTGTCGGAGAGGTATCTCTAGGCCCACTCGGTAATACACATCACTATAAGCCTTGCAAGCATTGTAACTAATGAGTTAGTTGTGGGATGATGTATTACGGAACGAGTAAAGAGACTTGCCGGTAACGAGATTGAACTAGGTATTGAGATACCGACGATCGAACCTCGGGCAAGTAACATATCGATGACAAAGGGAACAACGTATGTTGTTATGCGGTTTGACCGATAATGATCTTCGTAGAATATGTGGGAGCCAATATGTGCATCCAGGTTCCGTTATTGGTTATTGACCGGAGACATGTCTCGGTCATGTCTACATAGTTCTCGAACCCGTAGGGTCCGCATGCTTAAAGTTCTGTGACTATCAGTATTATGAGTTTATGTGATTTGATGTACCGAAGGTAGTTCAGAGTCCCGGATGAGATCAGGGACATGAAGAGGAGTCTCGAAATGGTCGAGACGTAATGATCGGTATATTGGACGACTATATTTGGACATCGGAAAGGTTCCGAGTGATTCGGGTATTTTTCGGGGTACCGGGGAGTTACGGGAATACGAGGAAGAAGTAATGGGCCTCATGGGCCAAGTGGTGGAAGAGAGGAGGCAGGGCGCGCGGCTCCCCTAGCCCAAACCGAATTGTACTAGGGAGCCGGCCCCCCTTTCCTCCATTTCCTCCGTCTCCTTCCTTCTCCTTCTCCCCCTTCCTTTCCTCCTCCTAGTAGGAGTAGGAAAGGGGAGTCCTACTCCTACTAGGAGGAGGACTCCTCCTCCTAGCGCACCCTACAGGGGCCGGTCGGCCTCCCCCTTGCTCCTTTATATACGGGGGCAGGGGTGCACCTCTAGAGACAACAATTGATCATTGATCTTTTAGCCGTGTGCGGTGCCCCCCTCCACCATATTCCACCTCGGTCATATCGTAGCGGTGCTTAGTCGAAGCCCTGCATCGGTAGCAACATCATCACCGTAATCACGCCGTCGTGCTGACGGAACTCTCCCGTGAAGCTCTGCTGGATCGGAGTTCATGGGACATTATCGAGCTGAACGTGTGCTGAACTCGGAGGTGCCGTACGTTCGGTACTTGGATCGGTCAGAAAGTGAAGACGTACGACTACATCAACCGCGTTGTGCTAACGCTTCCGCTTTCGGTCTATGAGGGTACGTGGACAACACTCTCCTCTCTCGTTGCTATGCATTACCATGATCCTGCGTGTGCGTAGGAATTTTTTTGAAATTACTACGTTCCCCAACACATGATACAGCTAGAACAATATGAGCATGGCATGAGCATATAAATCTGACGATACTAGCATGCAACATGATGACACTATATGCACCACTTATACTGCTCGGGTTACCTCATCACCATCACGTGCATCACTTACCATCCTCGGACATCACATGATTATTTCAGGATCAAATCAAGCTTGGTATAAACAATACCGTAGTAATCATTAAATGACCACAAGGAGCTTGATCTTTACCCACGATTCTCGCACAACACCATGAATATCCAACAAATCGGTATCCTCGATACCACGGTGATCATACACAGATCACAATTGGAACCACTCTGGGCTCAACGGGTTACCTCGTAACCAAACGGTGATCATTCACGGATCACATAACTAACTTATCTCATCATGAAACCGGGGTTGTTATTAAGCAAGTTATTATTATTACTGTTGACCCACAGTGTGACCAACTATGAACTGGGCCCTTATCCGCGGGCGCGGCTATCGATAGATTTAATATACACTCTGCAGAGGTTAGTACACTGTACCCACACCACAGAACCCATGGCCTCGCACTCCCATTCGGGTGGATCAACGGTGTTCTGACAAAACTGTCGTACTGCCATGACACTCTCCCAGCCACTCCGACCAACTCCCCTTTGGGCTAAGTCCTAGGTGGCCCCATGCCTACCAAAGGCACCAATGGCCACCGTCGTGGCAAAACGGCCACCATCGTGGCAAAACGGTCCCAAACTGGGACAATTCGGATATAACAACAACAAGCACACAAGGTTATGTCTGCTTACTGGGCCAGGGAATCGCACACCCATAACCTTCCGTCGTTGGAGGCACCGGCGAGAAGCATGACAATAGACCCAGTTAGGACCATCCCATAAAGGCAAGCGTGGTTGCACTGGTCAGCTCGATATGGTGGCACCATGACTCGGCCAACAGTTGTTCAAGTTCAATTTAATCCGATTAAAGTTGAATGCAAATATGCTGAGCCATGATAAAATAACATGATGCAAATTACAATGCATGAACATGATATCAACATAAGCATGGAGGTGCAACATAACTATTAACCATATCAACAATGAATCATATCCAACTGAGCATGGTGTCGGTGTGGAACGACACCTATGGGATCACAAGAACCCCTACTACGGTTGCCGGGGCGCGGGGTTGCGAGGAGAGCAGGATTATTAACCCGCACGAGGATCGTTTACCCAGGTTCGGGCCGCGAGGATGTGTAAAACCCTAGTCCTTCTTTGGTTGGTGTATTTCAGAGTGTTCTTGAGCTCTCGAACTAGCTGTGGTGAGTGTGTGGTTCGAAAGAGCCGAATCCGTATCCAGTATGGCATGGGCCTCCTTTTATAGTTGAAAGGGGCTGCCACAGTGGCACACAAGAGGTGGAAAGGAGCACAGTGCTATGAGCTTATCGCTCGTATTACAGGACAAGACACATTTAATGCATAGCTTAGGTGTCCCCTAACTTTATCGGGGATGGGGGCAAGGCCCGTCCCGTCCGTCGCCGCTCTTCCTCGCTTCAACACGCGCCCTGGCCAGTGAGGCATGCGGTGCCATGTAGGCAGGCAGGCAGCTGGGGTGGCGCAGTGGTGGAGCCTCCACGAAGATCTGCATGCCGCCACGCAGGCGCTTGACGAGTTGGCCCGGGAGCTGCATGTGGCCACGCAGGTGCCTGCCCAGCTGGTTGAGCTGGCAGCTGCATGCGAACGACGGTGGAAACTTGGTTGGCGCAGGCCTGGCGGTGGCCCTGCTGGCGTCCTTGGTGAGGGCCTTGTCGGGTGGCCCTGCAAGGGTCTTGCCGTGGCATGCTGTCGTCCCCGGCAAGGACCTTGCCGGGGATCTAGTGGCCTTCCTCGGCAAGGATCTTGCCAAGGGTCGTCGTCTTCTAATCCTCATCTGATCTTGAGTATTCCTTGTCTTCACAAAGATCTGCATGCCACCACAGAGGTGCCTCCCGAGCCCTTGCCCAACGTGGTCGGCGGTGTTGGGGATGTGGACTCAAGGGTGGCTCGCTCTGTTGGCGTTTGGGCGTGCTGCCCTGGCAAGGGTCTTGCCGGGGGAAACTGCTCCGCCCCTTTGCTTCTTTGTAGTATTGGTCTTGGCGTTGCTCTGGCTGCCTCGGGCTTCGGTTTTACCTCGGTTCACCTCCCCTGCTCTGCTTGGTGTGGCCCTGGGCGCGGCTCCGACTGCCTGTGCACAGGTAAAGGGGTACAAAGATGCGCCCTTTGTTTGTACACCGACAGGAGCCCCCGGTCCTGGGCCACACATAAGCGCGATACGTTGTTGGGCCAGGCCCAAAACGTTGCGCGGGCAGGCGGGGCGGTTTTTACCACGGTAAAACTTTTCGCACGCTGCGCCTCCCATGACCCACGCACGGCGTGGCGCGGCGTGGAGGGGTGCGTGTGACGTGGGCGGCATGCGTGGGGCGGTTTCCGCATGCATGCGTCACATCACAGTAAATGGGCAGCGCGACCTGTGGCTTCCCCATAAGAAGGGATAACCGTGAGTGCACTGTTCATTTTACCCTTCGCGCAACCCCAATCTCAAAAGCCTCCACTCGTCTTCTTCTACTTCTCCAAGCTCTGCCCCTGCTTCCCACCTTTGCGTTTCTGCCGTCCTCTGCCTCGCCCTTCTTCCCCAGCCTTCATGGCGCCGAAATCCATCAAGGGCAAGGGTGTGGCTAAGGAAGCCGGAGCGGCGGAGCCGCCGGAGAGTGCGCTGGTGGTGCAGTGGATGCAGTCCGCCTTCTTCCCCTCGATAGTTGGCGTGCTCGAGCTTCGGGAATCCTTAAAGCCTCTGTGGGTGGTGAAGACGGGGGGAGAGAAGTTGGGGCATCCAGCCACGCGCGTCATCCCCGCCAACTGCGCCGAGGCTGCCCCAAATTGGTACCCCTTCTTTGTCGACTATTTTTCCTGCGGGCTTTCTCCTCCCTTCTCCGATTTCTTCAGTGACATCATGCACACCTTTGGTTTCCGCCTCTTGGATTTTACCTCGAATGTGGTGGCGTGCATGGTCCTTTTCACGCACCTCTGCGAGGGTTTCGCCGGAGTGCACCCCAACACGGCGCTCTTCCGCCATTACTTCTTCCCTCGGATCCAGACGGGAGGCGCCATTTCGGGTTGCATTGCCTGGATCCCAAGATCCAAGGGAGCGTACCCGGATGGCGCCATGAAGGAGAGGTGGGAAGAATGGCTGGGCCGGTGGTGCTGGATCAAGGAGAAGGTCCCGCCGGTGTTCTGCGAAGTTCACCGGGTGCCACCGGTCTGCAAAAGGGATTGGAGTGACGTTCATGCTGATGACGAGAAGCTCATGGTCGCCACCACCAGGATCCTTCGGCTCACCGAGGCCGGGCGTGGACTTCATCTACCGCCGGATCACCCCACTACACAACAAGGGGAGGCCACCAGGCTCTTTACCAACCTCGTCGACATCATGCGGCTTCGCCCCGGCCTCGACCACAGCTTCACGGTGATTGGGCATGCCCATTTCTGCCAGCGAATTTCCTTGCTCGATGTGGGCCGTGACGGCGAGGTCGAGCGTACCAGCAAGGTCGCGAGGGCCGTCGCGAAGGCCGGCAAGGTCTTCAAGGAGCCCTTGTTCAAGTTGCCGGCAGGAGTGGTTCCGTTGTGCAACAATTCGCGCTGCACCGACATCATTGCCATGATGCTGGACTGCAATGCGCACGGCCCTGACCCGAGCTGGAAGGAGCCGGAGGACGTCGAAGTGCGGCAGTTCTTTGACGCTCTGCATGAGGGGTACATCAACGCCGACGCCAAGCGGCTGCTCGTTCAGGATACCACCCAGGTGGAACTGGACTACATCGCCACCAGGGCGAGGGAGGCGCAGCTTGCTGAGGAGGCCGGCAGCACCGGTGGTGTGGAGGACAAGGCCGCGACGGCCGCAGAGGAGGAGGAGCTCGCCCGATGGGCGGCGGCCGCTGGGGGGCCAGCAACGCCGGCACCGAGGCTCCTCTGGTTGAGGAAGCGGCCGGCGAGTCATCGTCGTCGGAGGAGGCCGGGGCTGTTGACCCTCCGGCCACGGGGAGAGGGCGAGTCCTGCGACGGGCTGCTTCCGGCGAGCCGGTGCGGCCCGTCAGGGCGGCACGGCGGCCAAAATCCCCGGAGGAGGCCGCGCGTGAGACGAGGGCCGCGGCGGCGAAGAAGGTGGTGAAGGCATCTACTTATTCTTCGTCCACGCGCCCGCAGACTCTGCCCTCCTCCCCTTCTTCGGCAGACGCCAACGCGGGGGTCACTTTCTACTACGGATCCCTCAGCCCAAGGAGGAAGAGGAAAACAGCAGAGGAGGAGGCGGATGATGAGTAAGTATCTGGCTCCTTCCCGCCATCTCTGCCTCTTTCAATCTATGTCGCTTCTCTTGACTTGTTTCCACATTGGCAGGGACGCGGAGATGCTGGCCCAGAGAGTGAAGAGGGCCAAGACCTCGGCGGGCGGCCAGCCCCCGGCTGGTACTTCAAGGGCGCCACTGGTGGTGGTGAGCAGCCCGGACAGCAGCCCCCGGCCTAGCCCCCAGTGTAAGTTCATCACTCTCCCTTATCGACAAGTGTAAGGGGCACGACACTTTGGTGCTGACCTTGCCAGGTACGCAGGAGGAGAGCAGCAACAGGAGGAGCCGTAGAGAGCTACTCCCAACACGCCGCCGCCATCGACCACGCCGCCCCGAGGGGCGTCCCCGGCAAGGGCGCCAAGCACCGAGCCCACACACATGGAGGAGGAGAACTTGGGCGCCGGCGGCTTTGCCTCGACGCTAAATGTTGGCGGGGAGGGGACTTCTTTTTCCTAGCCTGGCACTGGCACCAGTAAGTCGATCACCTTTCGTCCCTGTTCCTTTTCCTTTCTGGTTCTTTGTTTTGGCCTTGCCTCATTCCCTTCTTTCGTGTCCAGATCCCTCCTTGGTGAACCCAGAGGACATGGACGTCGTAATCGAGGACATCGCCAAGGCCGCCGAGGCGGACGCTGAGAAGATCGCCGCCGAGGAGGCCGCCAAGGGCGCTGCTGAGGACGCTGCCAAGGGGCCCACCAGGGAGGCCAGCAAGGGGCCTGCCGGGGAGGCCGGCGGGGCCGGTGCCGAGGAGGAGGAGGAGGTGGTGGCTGATGACCAGCCTTCCTCCTCCGCTGCTTCCAGCTCCGACAAGTACCTGAGGGTGAGTGACGACTTGTTCGTCCACCTTCCAGGCACGTCGAACACTAGGACACTCGTCGAGGGAGAGATGTTTGACGACGAAGTGCTTGCTGCCGCCGGGCTTGAGGTCGTCGTCGAGCCGAGCGTCGGTGGCGACAGCTCCCAGGAGGAGCGGCTGCTCCAGGCCATGGGCGCCAACTTCCGGAGGCTCCAGGCACTCCACCGTGCCCGCCTGGACAAAGTCAGGTCCAGGATGGTAGTGGTGGAGAAGGCGGAGGCGGACCTCCAGAAGCGCGTCGCCGAGACGCAGCAATGGTTCCGCCAGGCGCGTGACGAGCTGAAAGCCGCCCAGGGCAAGCTGACCAAGTGCGACGTGGAGCTCACCGTGAAGCTGGCCGACATCGAGAAGGCCCAAGAGATAGCGGGGAGCTTGGCCGCGGCAGCCGAGGCCGCCTGGACTCTGCACCAGGCCGCATTGAACTCCGAGGAGGAGGACCTTGCTGCGTGCGAGGAGAAGCTTGCCGCCACGCTCCGCGGCAAGGACGAAGAGTTGGAGAAGCTTGTCTTGCAGCGGACTAGTGAGCTGGAGCAGAGGCACAAAGAGGCGCTTGATGCCCAGGCCCAGGTTCACCCCGACAAGGTGAAGGAGCTGGAGGCCGAGCGGGTCGGGCTGAAGGAGCAGGCCCTGAAGCTGTCCCAGGAGAAGGATACGCTCAATAGCACCCTGACGGAGGCGCGGGGCGCGGCCATCAGCAAGGCCGGGGAGCTCTCCGAGGCCAACAAGTCCTCAAGGATCTCACACTGAAGCTGGAGGGCCTCGAGGGGATGCTCACGGAGGTCCAAGCCCGGGAGGGGACCCTGGTCAAGGAGCTGCAGACCGAGAAGCAGCTGCGGAAGGACGAGGCCTCTGAGCACAAGGATTTCAAAGAGGGCGTGAACCACTGGATCGGCCGTCTTGAGGACGTCGCCGGCAGGATCACCGCGCAGCATGTTCTTCGAGTGTGTTCTCGGGGCCCTGGAGCAACTTCACGCCAACCGGCAGCCTCGCTGGCCGACGAGGCCCGGAGGCTTTGCAAGGGCGCCATGACCAAGGTTCTCACCAAGGTGGCACACTGGCACCCCGACCTCGACTTCGATGCCGCGCTGGAGAGCTTGCCGGAGGGTATTGACCTCGCACTGCTCATGGAGCGCATCAAGCCCATCATCAGCTGTGTCGGCGGAATTTTGAGGGTGGAGGGCCAGTGCAGGGATTAGGCACCCCGTTTCTTATCGCCGCTGCAGGTTCACAACCAAGACAATTGCTATCACTAGTTAGAACCGCAGCAATAATTTGATGTAATATGACTCTGCAACACTTTTGATATTATGCATGTTATTTTCCTGTTCGATTTTCCTTTGTATGTCCACCCTACGTTAACTAGGCAGGTTTGCTGCCAGAAACCTGTATGGCATCTTGGGGACAGGTCCCCAGTGGCCCGCCGGGTGTGCTTACTACCGGGCGAACCACCTTACCGCCCTTAGCGCGACCGCCCGAACTGTCGAGTTTGACTCGAGTCAGAGTCGGGAGCGTTGCCAAGTGCGGAAGGCTACCCCGCCACTCTCGACGTGGCCGCTTTGAGCTGTTGAGCGGACTCGAAACAGAACAAGGGCGTTTCCAATTGCGGGAGGGCCCCTTTGCGTGCAGGTTTCTCATACATAGGTAAAATCTCCGAGGACGATAACCTTATATATAGAAGGAAATAACTCAAAGCTCTAAATGACTTAGCTTTTCCGTCGCCGCGCTGGTGTCCTTCGCGCTCGCAGGCGACGCTCTTTCCTCCTGGCCGTCTCCTTCTTGGGAGCCATGTCGATGAAGAACCACTAGACTAGCTACTACACCAGATTCTCACAATTGCAACCCCTACCTGGCGCGCCAAAGATGTCGGTGTGGAACGACACCTATGGGACCAGAAGAACCCCTACTACGGTTGCCGGGGCGTGGGGTTGCGAGAAGAGCAAGATTAGTAACTAGCACGAGGATCGTTTACCCAGGTTCGGGCCGCGAGGATGCGTAAAACCCTAGTCATGCTTTGGTGGGTGTATTTCAGAGAGTTCTTGAGCTCTCGAACTAGCTGTGGTGAGTGTGTGATTTGGAAGAGCCGAATGCCTCTCCAGTATGCCATGGGCCTCCTTTTATAGTCGAAAGGGGCTGCCACAGTGGCACACATGAGGTGCAAAGGCGCACACTGCTATGAGCTTATCGCTCGTATTACAGGACAAGACGCATTTAATGCGTAGCTTAGGTGTCCCCTAACTTTATCAGGGACTGGGGCGAGGCCCGTCCCGTCCGTCGCCGCTCTTCCTCACTTTGACACGCGCCCTGGCAGTGAGGCATGCGGTGCCATGTAAGCAGGCAGGCAGCTGGGGTGGCGCCGTGGTGGATCCTCCACGAAGATCTGCATGCCGCCACCACTACAAAAAAATACACTTCCGTGATGATACGTGTTTGTCACAGTAGGTCGCGTTTTTTGTCATGCATGTACATCCATGACGATTTTATGACGGAATCAAGATAGTCATACCTCTGCTTTCGTAGAAGTGTTCCATGCCATTACCAAAATTATCATCACGGAAGTGTCCACTTCCATGACGATAAATCGCGCGTCACAGAAGTGCTTTCGTTAAGGGTGACCGACACGGGGCATCCATCGTAACGGAATGCCGTTAAGTATCGGGTCGGGTTTTGGATCCGATAACCCGTTAACAGCCCCAACCAATGGGGATTTTCCACGGTAAAATCATCATTGGCGGAGGAAACACGTGTCGGCTCATCGCTGGGACAGATGTCATCCACTCATTGGACGTAAGGCGCCTATGATACGCCAACACGTGGCACGGCCCATCAAGTTTAAATGGGCCGCCCAACTAAAGACCCACAAGATTTTGCGGACCATAATGGGCCGCCCAGCTAAAGGCCCACGAGATTTTATGGACTATAATGGGCTGGCCCAGCTAAAGGCCCACAAGATTTCGCGGGCCATAATAGGCCGGCCCAGGTAAAGGCCCACAAGATTTTTGTGTGCCATAATAGGCCGGCCCAGGTAAAGGCCCACAAAATTCTTGCGTATCATAATGCACCGGCCTAGCTAAAGGCCCACGAGATTTCGCCGACATTAATGGGCCGGCCCAGCTGTAGGCCCACAAGATTTTGAGGGCCCTAGTAGGCCGGCCCATTAACTGGCTGCCATGTTTTGGGCCAAATGCCGGCCCATATTTGATCCGGTCCATTAATGACCTGCCACGTTCCGGGCCTAATAATGGCCCATATAAGATCCGGCCCATTAAAAGCCTCCCACTTTCTGGGTCAAATCACGGCCGAGATCAGGTCCGACCTTTTAAGAGGCTTTGGGCTCAATTATGGCCCATATCAGATTCAGCCCGTTAACTGGACGCTATGCTTTTGGGCCCACTTGCTAAAGGCATATTTAATAATTCAGCCTGATATTAGTTTCGGCCTGTTAAGGGCCCGTTTAACATTTCGACCCTATATTAATTTCGGCATGTTAAAAGCCCGTCATATAGTTGGGCCTAACTACGGCCCGATTTGCATCCGTCCTACTCGCAGCGGTTATCTGATTGGGCCAAACAAGGACCGCGACAACTTTGGCCTGTTAAAAGCCTGTGAATTGATTCGCATAATCATGGGCCGGGTCCATTTCGGGCTGCTGCCGGCCCGTGAGCTATTCGCACGCTTTCAGCCCAACCTACTTCAGCCTCCTAAAGCCCATTGAGTTTTCTTGCGAAAAGAGGGTCGGGGGTTACTCGGCCTATTAAAGGCCTGAATCTACTAGTGGGACAGTTTGACGGGGCCCATGATGCGGATCGTACATCGTGATTGCATGACGGCCTGATTATGTACCGTAATTTTACGATTTGGCCGGTTTATTGCGAAGACAGGATATATATACAGTAAAATAACTGCAGCATCGTGAATAAGAAAAAACCTAGACTATACAGTAAAGAAATTACGGCATATTACATCCACTAGGCATCAAAGTTCGCCATTATGATAATAAAGCACAAGCAGACATCAGATTACATACACTGGGCATCAAAGATCGCCACTAGTGCAAATAAACACGCCGACAAAATAATATACAAAACCGACAAGACTTCAATAGAGTTCAAGAAAGGTTAGCCTCTGCTGGGAGCTGCAGCGCAAGCAATCGAAAGCAAGATGATGAGATCATGCTTGTTCAACACTTATATCTTCCTCACTCAAAGATAAACAAGCATGATGACAAGTTTTGCACATAAAAGTATCGGTTTGACAATTCATCACATTTCTTCTCGACAAATAAAGTGACACAGTTTAAAATTGCATTAACACAATATGGTATTGTTCAGGTCAAGACATGGCAGGAAATGACATTGTGAAGGAGTTGGCAGCTTCAACGACACCACCGGATTACGATCAAGAACTCATAAGTATCAATGGTTAGTGTGCTGTCAATTTATCCCATTTCAGATTGGCAAATAAAGAGACGGTTTAAATAATAGTAGAATGATATGACATTGTTCATAGTTAAGACATTGCAGAATATGACATTGTGTCTGTAGTGGGTAGGTTCACCACACCATTGGATTACGGATGAAGAATGAAGCATACATGCAGTGCAAAAGAAGATCACTTGCTCAGATAGTTTAATTTACATGGTATGAAGAAGGAACTTGGTTGTACAACTGAAAACTTAAATTGAGAAGGACAAACTTTTTTATGTACATAATAAACTTTAAACATGCAATTTGATGCAAACACCAAAATAAACAGCTGTTGCAGTCATGCCTAACCAAATATACACAACAAAGTTTGAAGGCTTGAGAAGGACAAACTTACATTACTGGTGAAGACAGGCTCTATAAAGCCCTTGTCCATGCTGATGGGGGGCAATTCAAGAAGTTTAGCACAGAATCTTCTTCATAAGCATTGCCTTTATTCTACATTTTGTTAAGAGTAAATATAGATGTGATAATATACAAAAAATGGAGAATATTTAAGATAAGATGAAGAGTGATGCTACATAACCAAGTAGCTATAAATGTATGTGCAGCGATACAGGCAAAGGCACAGCCAAGAGCAATGCACAACTAAACTTCTTCAGTACCAACCTTATGGTAAGAGTAAATATAGATCTGATGTGTAGAAAATGGAGGGCAAAGGAAAATAAGCTGCAGAGTGATGGTACATGAACAACTACCTGTCAATATAAGTACACTTATAAAGGACAACATGTACTTACAAGAACAATGCAGAGCTAAAAAATCATTGGCATTGGATATATTCTACACTAATGTAACCATTCATACAGATCAGATAATTTGGGCGAACAATTGATAAGCAAGCTATCATGCATACTGCTGTCACATAATGAACCAGGTATGTATGCAAGTACAGTGATACAGACAACGGTACTAACAAGAGCAAAGCAGCGGGCAGCATATTTGCGATATCCTCGTCGTTCTTTTCAAACCGAATTCTTCTTCGAGCAGATTTCCTGCAAAAAGATCCGTAAGGCACATGCGGAAAAGTAGAAGTTCAAATTGTCATGTGATTTCATAGACAGTACCTCATCCTCGAACGAGACCAATTGCATAACAAGGTTTTTCCATTCAATGTCTTCTAAATTTAGCACATGAGACTTCACCGAAATTCGCTTATAGACTTGCCATCAAAGTGTGATTTCCTCAGTAACACCGATATCGCTGCAATGCTTCCTTGAAAAGCACAAGCAAGCTTTGCTCGTCATGACTATCCAGATTGACCTCGCCTAGTTACAACAATGTAATGTAAATCATTGATGTGTTCGATCAGCGAAAACAGGAAAATAATAACCATGAATAATAGCACTTACATGTAAGTTGGACAGAAGATGTGAAAATGGTGTTTGTCTTCACTATAATCTTCCCATGATGGGAATATATGCACGTAGTCCCTAACAACATTGAAAGCATTGTCTTTTAAACTTGGAATAAATGGAATGGGGTTCCAATCTGCAGGAATTGGCCGTCTCTGCAGTTGGGATAGGTCTTCGGCCGGTGGACTTGCTGTACTTTTTGCTGGAGTGGGATTTTTCTGTGGTACGGCTGGTGCTATGGCAAATGAAATCGGTATACCTTTTGCTGGAGTGCAGGTCCTGTGTGGTGGGGCTAGTGGTGTGGCCAATGAAGTATGGGTACAGTCTGCTGGAGTCGGTCCTATGTTTTGTGTCACTGGTTGTACAACCAATATAAGTGGGGCGCTGTCTGATTTCTCCGGCACCACCACGTTTTTCAAGGACTTTGCTGGTGCTCCTTCAGGTTCGGCAATCACCCTCTTCCTTTTTGATGTCTGATGCACAAGAACAACATTTGAGTGGAAAAACATGGTATGATGACAGATGGAATATGTATTGATAATGGATGGGCATGGCATCTCGAGTTATATGATGAGTAAACTAAGCAGATGGCGGTGCAACAAAGTAGAAGAAATGCAAGACAACATATGCAAGATACGCACAATCAATAAAACCTTGCCAAATTAGAACAGGCACCTTGATGGGTGAACAGGACAGGCCATCTGCCTTTGACTCCTCGAGGTTAGAATAGTCATTAGGATGATATTCTGAACAAGAATCAACTGGTGGGGAGCGTATGAGTTTCATTGCTTCCATAATGGCACTCAATGCCTTGGTGCCAATTTTGTAAGTCATTGCAGTGTTCCACAATATTCTTCTGATGCGCGGATTCTGATATTCACTGTAATTGCGTATAATATCTGAGAACCATGAAAACATAAATAGTTGTGAGATTATCTTTGTAATGCAGATGATATTCTAATATAGGGGCGCCCATGTAAACACTTATGTGCTATCACTGGATTCTGATGAGAGAGCTCATGTGTGCTGTAATATGGTGCGTGCATTTATATAATCTGGCACAAGTACACAAAAAATAGGCTCCAGAAGTAAGGATAGCTGGCAGATGATAGGTTCATAATATATTGTATAGAGAGTTTATTGCCAAACCATGATAACAAGAGCACACAGCAACTAGGCAGATCATAGTGTACATAACAGGGGTACACCATAACCACGATATATAAATCGGGAAAGTGGAACTGGCTTGAAAATACGGTGTTGTATTGCCGCTAGTAATTGAAAGCCTATCGATCACGCATGTGCCAGCTCTATCGAACATGGTAAAGAAGAGCAAGCAGATTTTGGATAATAAAATGTTGGTTGCGCAGTGCCCACACATGATGAACTAGAGCGCATTAAGAATGCAACTCCCAGCTATCTCTCGACCATTTCAGGAGGTTGGATGAAGATCCTACGTCTCCTAACCCTTCTTCTTCCTCGTCTCTGATTCTTCCCATACAGAACACCGCATGGGCCGCCGGCCGGACCACCGGCCCCGACCTCCTGTGTTTCTCCGCCACCCCCACCCCCCACCCGCGCCCCAACCCCCACCCGCATCGAGTTTTCTTTGTTCGGCGAGGCCCCACAACCACCGGAGCCCCTTCGATCGCACCGGCAAACTCCGGCGAGCTCTGAAAAATCGACTAACCCAATTTTGAAATTTAGTCTACTGTGATTTAACTAGTGTGGAATATAAAAGGGGAAAACCATAAGCATTGGGAGTATAGTGTTGAGCGTGCCATGGCGGATCTAAAGGTGCAAACCGGACAAAGGCAACTTCGCAACAAAGACAAGAAATCAGAGTAAAGGAGTGGCGATCTATTTTCTTGATGTGATAAATAAGTTGACCAGATACGAAAGAGTACCGCCTCTGGTGCGGCGCCGTGTACGCATCTGCTGAGAATTTGACGGTGCTGTGGTAGCGATGGCTGTCGGCGGCGTGGAAGCAGATCTAGGAGGGTAGACGGTGGCGCTAGGGCGCGGTGGACGAGACGGTCGTAGGAGCGGCGCCGGCAAGGTGGACGACGGCGGGGATGAAGCGAGAGGACGGGATGCAAGGATCCCGGTCTGAAGGCGTGGATGAGAGAGGTCGATCTCTTGTAATGGACGGCGGCGCGGGTATCATCTCCGCATGGTGGAGGAGGACGGTGGATGGGGTGGCGGACGGCAGTGGACGGAGGAGGGTGGGGTGGAGAGGGTGTTTTGGCGCCCACGGAGTACGAATGGGGAAAAGGGAGGTAGAGAGGAAGGGGGAACCATGTATTCAGGGCACGCTTGTCTCAAATGCGAGGAAATTTACAAACTTAGCCCCTGTTTCAAATTTCTACTACATCACAGCAACATTAGTCGGTTGGGGATAGGACGGTAATCTCGCATACACCGAATATTTGCCGACGAGAGTTTGTTTTTGGCGCCTGTATGAATATGAATCGGGAGGAGTCGATTTCGCCGAGGACACACTGTGTTTTGGCGCCCACCGTATGAATCCGGGTGAGAGGCGGTTACGCCACGCTTGGGTGAAATTACAAACCTACCCCTATCGAAACCTATAGAAATCCAGCAGATAGGCTTTGCGTGGCAGGGATAGGCGTAGTGATTTCCATCTCGCAGATTTTGGTTTCAAGCGTTAATGCGACTTTCCCGCTTCGCTCAAATTTTGCAGAGTGCACGCTTATCGTGCCAACTCAATTCAATCCCGCTTGTATTCTATTTTTTCAAGGGATCCATTTTCAATCGGAATTACATTCTATATACATCATTTTTTATATATACTTTCAAAAGGAAAACACCATTTATACATAAATATGGGGATTCATAAGGTTGTATCCATCAATTTGGATTTTCAAATATTTGAAACCACTTTATGTTGAAATCCAATGTATGCATTCCTCGCTAACTGTCTCCAATTAATGTGTGTTTCATGCAGGTTTTTTTTAACTTCTCAAACATGTATAATGTGTTTCACACACGCAACATATAGTGTAATCCCGCTTAGACATTAATTGCATATAAACCATGCATTGTTTGTAATTGAAGAATCTATGGATCACCAATATTGATAAACTATATAACATTACACGGTGCCCAAATTCAAATGAATATGCATGTTTGATACACCAATTTGCGCTATGATATTATCGATGTCGTGATCTCCGCTTAAATATTTGAATCCCTTTAATCCAGATATTCATCTCATATAGCTATCACTCATGCTTATATAGGACTATCTCTCTAGACCTATACGCTTCATCGCCTCTCGTATCTCTCGTGCTACCTGTATGTCGACAATGATCTTTTATCTTCGTAACACATCGACGGTACTCTCTCCTCGACCTTCATCACTCTATCTCTCTCTAAGTATATCTCGCTCCCTGCTATGTGTCTCTAACTATGATTCTCCATGTGGAATCTCTTTCTCTCACACAAACACAAAACTTTGTCTCCGGGGTCTCATTTCTCTCTACTATTCCCATGTGTGCCACTCAGACACCCCTCATACAGAGATGTCTTTCGCTCCTTAGATATGAGAACCTATGACTCTTCCTCTTCAATATCTCTTTCTCACACACAAACACAAACTCTGTCTCCCAGGGTCTCATATTTCTCCATTGTTCTCTTGTATGTCGCTCACACACACCCTCTCTCCCTAGAGATATCTTATGCTCCCTCATATGTCTCTCTAGCTATCACTCTCGCTAGAAATATCTTTCTCTCTGAGACACAAAACTCCGTCTCTCTGGATCTCATTTCTCTCGATATCTGTTTGTATGTGACTCACATGCACCCTCTCTCTATCTCTCTCACACCCACACACATAACCCAGCCTTCTCGATCCACTCGACTCCTATCTCTAACGCACACTAGCTAGCATCTTTATCTTTCTATTTATCTGTTTCTCCATCAACCTTCTTTCTCGCCTCACTCTTGATTCCTATCACGCACACTACATATGTTTCTCTCTACATGCAGTCAAGTGCCCTCTCACACACATATATAACTTCACCCTTTGAACCACCCGACGGTCATCTCCAACACCCAAACTAGCGGATGTCCCTCTAGCTAGCATCTCCATCTCTGTATCTATCTGTAGTTTCTCCACAACATTTCTTTCTCGCACGGAGTCTTGCTTCCTATCACCCACACTATATATGTCTCTCCATACATATGCATTTATAGGTTGATCTCTTTTACACAATCGCTATGCCTCACCCTCTCTGCTCGCCATAGATGCATGCTCCAGCCCACGCCACTATCTCTTAAAGACAAAAACACATGCTCAATTGTCGGCCTTCTTCCCTGCATTCTCACATGCATGCATATTGTCATACCGATCCGCTCTCCCATGTCGTTGATCTTATGACTTATGTCTTCTTTCTTTTATCTTTATCATGCGCACACACACACATCCCACGATACATGTATACCTCTCACACATGCACGCTCAAGGTCTCTATGTCTCCATACGTAGTTAATTACCTCAATCCTAACGCCACATCGAATCATTCTCCTCTTTGTGCACATAACTTCCACCGGATGGGTAAAACACACACTCACACTTAACAATCTCCTTCTAGCTACCCCCCGCTTCTCACTCTTCCCTATATCCCGAAACCAATAAGACCATCCCTTTGTTTAATTCCCGCCTACATGCACCATCGATATATAGTAGTCTTCCTCGGTGTCTCTCGAACAAACACGTTCTCTCGATGTCGACTCCTCTCACGCCAAGACGCACCTTCTCTTCCCTCTCACGGCATTTTCTCTCTCGCACCCCATCGCTGGTGGCCTCTCCCATACACATCACCTCTCTATGATGAAGCCATGCACACTTAAATTACATCCGCCACAGAGGACCCCACACACACACACACACACACACACACACATGCACGCATGCACGCACCCCCCCACACACACACACATTAAGACTCCATCTCTCTCTCTCTCTCACACACACACACACACACACACCCCCCCCACACACACACTTAGACTCCATCTCTCTCACACACACACAAACTAAGACTCCATCTCTCTCTCTCCTCTCTCTCTCTCTCACACACACACACACCACACACACAGACTAAGGCTCCATCTCCCACACACATGCTCTAGGCGGAGCATTTGTTCCTACCACCCTTCATCCAACCTTACCCATATGATAAACAATCACCTTTATTTACTTGCATAACATGGACAAATTCCACTTTACTTTAGTAGTCAGCAAACTTATCATCTGTACTTTTATAAAAAACGAGTTGGCGATGATGGTGTGCCTGCCATCTTGTAATACGAACCGTATGATCTATATCCGACGGATAGAAAGCAAACTATGATAATTTTACAAAAGATACCGCACCTCTCTCCACATCATTATCTCCTCGCAACCTCATTGCTCAGCAATTAAAAAGGAATAAGTCTCGAACAATCTAGCATGCATGGTGGTCGGCGCGCGCCGGCGCCGCCCATCCCCATGCCTCCGCCCATTCCAACCACCACCACCACCACGCTCCACTCCTCCTCGCCTTATCTCTCATCTTTCATTTTTTCGATGACATTCTCGAGATACCAGTTTTCAGATAAAATTCTTGAGATATCATTAGTTTTTACACATGGGATTACTCCTGCATGGGTTAATCACAACAGGTGTTTTGTAAAAAAAATACATATTGATGTTCCATGCAATGCACGAGAATCTTGCTTGTAATTATATAACGCAAATCACGAAAGCAGGAAGTGACATTTTTTTGACACAACCACGCTAACATGGCCACGTAAATCACTAGCTAAAGTAAATACCATTATACTTATATCCCGATGCAAAAGGTTGAGTACATGTCCAAAGACTAGAGTCGCACACACGCACTCTGCTCTCTGTCATCTCACACACACACACACACACACACACACACACACCATTCGTGACGCCCACTTATGCGCACATTTAGTATGTTATAATTTGTGCACCAGCGGGTACACGTGATGATGTGCATTTATTTAAGCCGGAAGGCGAACCCATCAATAGCTACATTCATTCCCCTCCCTCCGCCTCTTCTCTGGTCGCCGTCACCCGGTAGCCATGGGCCGGTCGAAGGTAACAACATATGCCATACTCCTGCCGGAGCGGCGCTTTAATATGGAAATTTTAGTGGTCATGCATGCATCTTTTGTGCTAGCACTCCTATATAAGGATTGACCGGTCGCTTCTCATGCGGACGTCGCAAGGGCGGTGGAAGAGGAAGGAGAAGGAAGCGGCTGTGAGTAACGCTTTTTACCACAATTTCTTAGGAAACCTAGTGCAATAATTGAGTAGTTTTGAAACTACCAAGATTACACCAAACGGTTCAAAACTATACTCCCTTGCCAGCCGGTGCTTCTCGCGAAAACGGTCAGCGTCATACGAGCGTCGATGCCACATTAATGCCCGGCCAGAGCGGAGGAGACCTCTCACTGGCACCGGCTTTGAAGTGGCGCGACGGCCGAGAGAGCGCCGCTTCCCGGGGCACGCGACTACTCCTCGTCGAGACTGGCCATAGGCCCTGCTTGGATCCATGGGTTAGAGTTAGTTTGAGCTAGTTGGGGCTCAAATAGCCCTAAAGTATCCAAGCATGAGGGTTTAAATTGGAGCAAGTTGCACCGAACCCACCAAAAAAAACTATCCCACCCAAGAGGTGCTAACTGGAGATAGTTCTCATTGGGACCATCAAAAATCACTTTTCTCTCTCCATGAAGTGCATTTATTGTCAATCTAACCTGTCACCCAAACACCTCTTTGGCTACAGCTAGTTCAGGGTTAGTCATGAGTTAGTCTAACCTCTAGCTAAGTTAGAGTATCAAACAGAGCAGATAGGACATGCAAGTTGCTCAAAGCATACAGCAAATTAAGACGTGAAAGGATTTTTTATTTTGAAAATGGAACGTGAAAGGATTTTTTTAGAATGCTCTTGGCATGTCGCTAACATGTGATAGTTAACCGACCTCAATAGACGGCAGAAACGCCAGCCCGCCGCACTTTGATAGAGACAAGGAGGAGAAGCGATACAAAGCATCGGATTACTAGAGATAGGTGTCGCACGGAAGCCAAGAAATATGGTGATATCTCCGGATCAAGATCCTCAAGACGAAGCCCGAGAAGGGCTGAGATCCCAATTAAGGGAAAATTTCGTTATCTTCGAAGTAAAATAGGATGTCTCTCATTTTAAGAAAACGCCTCTTTACTTACGGCTCATTGGAGGGCTGATCTCCTTGGGGAAATAGTGCGGCCGTGCATCCCCGGCGCAGACTGCGAAGATTTCTTCCCGCTTGGCCTTGGTCTCCGGATCTTCGTAAGCGGGTCCTCTTCCTTGGAGGGAGGGATTTTGATCCTCCTTTCTTGATAAACTCCTTCACGGCAGTAGCTCCTTGTTCCCTTCTCCTTCTTCAAAAGGCACAGCCTCTAGCATCTTGGTTAATAGGATCCGGCGCGTCTCGTGGAGGGGGCCGGACACCGATCAGTTTTGCTTTTGCTATCCACTCCTGCTTAAAGGATAGCTCTTTAAGGGAAAGCTTATGATAAATATGCGGATAGCATGTCCGGCACAGGCTACTTACTTGAGTATCCGGCGATTGCAGCTCAGACTCAAGGCCCTCGGTTAAGTCCGAACACATTGCTTGTGATCCAAGAACATTTGGTACATCTCCACTGCGCTATACCATAAAATTTTGGAGAGCTCGTGGTCCCTCCGGATTAAACTCCCACGCGGAGGGGGCGACGCCAGGGCAAGGCGCGACGATATCAGCATGACCTACGCCATTACGCACCAGATTGATCTCTCTAGGAGGTCTCGACACGCCCCGCAACAGAGGTACATCCTTGGACGGTCCCCGCCGAGCCCTTTATTGACCCATGACGCCAGCCCGGTGGAGGACCTGAGCGAAGGCAGGTGGCGCCACCCATTTGGTGCCCCCCGAGCTGTGATATAAAACCTCCTACTGCTGCATCTCCTCTTGAATAGAGCCTCGGCCATGGAGCATCAGATTTTGCTTATAACAGCCCCTCTCGTGACTCGCCTCGATGCCCCTTGATCATCTTCGCTCCACTTTGAAGGTCTTGAGCCACAATCCGGGTGAGGGGTAATGCGGAGGAAGGCTTCACATACGACAATGAACGATGAGATGTGGAGGATGGACTCGGATCCAAGTCATGAAATTCCAGCCCATAATAAAACATGAGCCCTCACGAAGGGGTCCGGCTGGAAGCCTAACCTCAAGGAAGTGAGACACAACACCACGCCTCACCAGGCTTGGGAGGGAATAACTGCCTTGGGCAGGCAACCCAGCAAATTTCGCTTAGATACGGGCGCTCTCAGCTTTAGCACGCCTTCTTCCGTAATGGAGGAAGGCATCCACCGCCTTGCGTCGGGCCGACATCTCGGAGGACCGGGCGCCGAATCTGGAGCTTTGGGTGTTGGAACTCAAGCGAGGGGCGGATTCGATTGAGATTGAAAAGGAGCGGCCTTGGTCCCGTTATAAAGAGGTTGAATACCAAGAGCCCTCCCGTGACCGCTCGGACTCGCCGATAGAGGAGGCGTACAACGGGCACGCTGGGTTACCCACGTCCGTATTAATGAGAATCCGAATAAGGGGACACGATCTCTACTTTGACAAGACGCGTTAATGAAACCACCGCTAAACGCTACCGAGGTGGTATAGTAAAATGAATAAAGACTTGGCCGTATGTGATGGCACGCTGCTAAATACGCCGCAGATTGATTTTGTGTAAATATTATTCTCTCTACGGTGTTATGTGGAAATTATTTTGCAGAGCCGACACCGCCCTTGTGTTCAAAATCTTCTATGAAGTATTCGAGGAGGAACCCGCTTGCAATGCCGAAGACAATATGCGCCGGACTCGTCATTGAAGCCTGGTTCGTGGGCTACCGAGGGAGTCCCGACTAGGGGTGTCCGGATAGCCGAACTATCACCGCTAGCCGGACTCTTGGACTATGAAGATACAAGATTGAACACTTCGGCCCGTGTCCGAATGGGACTTTCCTTGGCGTGGAAGGCAAGCTTGGCGACACGGATATGTAGATCTCCTACCATTGTAACCGACTCGGTAAACCTAACCCTATCCGGTGTCTATATAAACCGGAGGGTTTTTGTCCAGAGGATGAACAACAATCATACCATAGGCTAGCTTCTAGGTTTAGCCTCCTTGATCCCGTGGTAGATCTACTCTTGTACTACCCATATCATCAATATTAATCAAGCAGAGTAGGGTTTTACTCCATCGAGAGGGCCCAACCTGGGTAAAACATCATGTCCCTTGTCTCCGTTACCATCCGCCTAGATGCACAGTTCGGGACCCCTACTCCGAGATCCGCCGGTTTTGACACCGACATCGCTTCTTATGTACTCGAAGTTTACTCATAAGAACTAATTTTAGCAAGAAGTACTCCGATTGAACACCATTTACCAATTGCACTTAGGTAATTAAAGTTCGTCCATGGATCATATTGGTTGTGATCTCAACCATTTGGATGCATAAACATACTGAACATGTGTATATCTCAAACCTTTTGTGAATTATGTATGAATATTTCAGTGATCTATCAACCATTTGATGCATAGATATGCCGAGCATGTGTATATATGAATCTTTTGAGTTGTTGATAGTGAATGTTGGCTATGAATATGAATGTGTCTCTCTCGGTTTATTCTTTGATATTAATTGCTCCTTCTAACATAACATTATATATATAACGAGCCCACCTAATGCGTATTTAAAGGAAGTGCAAATGGGATGGTATTTCTTAGAAAATATAAATGGGCCTGATGGACGGAAATTATTTGTTCACCCAGCCCAGCAAATGGACTGTACATTCTAGAAAACATGGGTTAAATATATGCCACATTTTTGCAGTCGACATGTGGGCCAATAGGTCAAGCTCACGCTGGGCATTGTCAACTTGGTCAACAAATGATTGTAGGTCATCCACAGCCATTGGATTTATATCCAACGGCCGCATGCACCTTCAATCTTCGCCTTCTTTCCTCCACGCTGACCGCTGGTCCGGCCCGGCATGGCTAGCGGCTCTTCTTAGCATGCATTGTCACAAGCACCCCCACGCCAGGCTATCCTTCTACCCTCGACACCTCCCGTTATTCTCCATGCATCACAGCCCCACACTTCAATGTAACCAGTTATAACCCTTCTCCTCCTCTCAACTGCGGACTCCACCGTGTCGACACCCCTAATCCGCTATCCCGACACCCCTAATCCAGACTCCTCAAGAGTCTCCTAAACCAGGCTTCAATGACGATAAGTCCGCGCCAGAGATGTTGCTTGGCATTGTGCATGGGTTCCAATGATAGAATATTGTGAACACCAGATAGTGTCCTGCTCGCAAAATAAATTCCACATTCCATCCGAGAGAGAATAATAATATATACACAAGTTCAATCACGACGCTTTTTGTGGCATGACGCCACACCACTACCAAGCCATTACTCAATTGTTTTTACTTTACCACCTCAGCGATGAAGCGAGGCGGTTTCCTTGGCACGCCTTTGTCAAGCAGGATCGTGTTTCTTAATCCGGGATTCTCATCAATACAGACGGTAAATGCGAGTCCCAACGGTCACGGAGACGGCTCTGGTATTCTCCCCTTTATAACGGACCAAGGCTCGCTTTTTTCTTCAATCCTTCTTCAATCCTCCCCGCCAAGTTCCAGCACCTAGAGCTCCAGATTCGAGCGCCGACCTTAAACGATGTCCGGTTCCACCTCCGTGGTCGGTGGATGCCCTCCGCCACGGAGGAGGACGCTAAAGCTGGGATGCCAAGCACCTGTTACGAGATTTCAGACAGGCTCCGCCAAGGGCAGGCCATCCCCACCCCGAGCCCGGCGAGTATGTCATTTTGTATCCCACCTCCGCTGGGTTTAGGCCCGATGGATCCTTTTGTGAGAGGGCTCATGTTTTATTATGGGTTGAATTCCACGATTTGTCTCCGAGTCCATCCTCCATATCTCCGCGATTTATTGTCATCTGCAAGCCTTCCTCCGTGTCACCCTCACTTCGGTCTGGGCTGAAGACCTTCAATGTGGCGCCGAGATGATCGGGGCTAAGCGAGTGTGGCGGGCGCCATGGCAGAGGGCCGATGCCCTGGGTCTGCCGGCTCCTTCCAAGAGGAGCTCGCCTGTGGCAGCAAGAGTGGTTCTATATTACTGCTCGAGGGGCCGCAGCAAAGCCGCTCTTATTCCGCCGGACCTCCACGACAGCTTGATGTCGGGTCAACCATATTCAACTGGGGCCACAAAGGACGTGCCCCTACCGCAGGGTGGATTCGGGATCTCCTAACGAGGGAGATCGATAGTGGTGGTGATGTGTTAGTGCTGATTAGCGCCTCGCCTGCAAACGCCGCCTCTCCGGCTATGGGAGTTCAACCGAGGGCCCACGGATTCTTCAACACTTCATGGGTTTGACACCCCGGAGATGTACAATTATTCTTCGATCGCAAGAGGTGCGTCCGAATTGACCGAGGATGCTGGCCTAAGCTGCAATCGCCCGGATACTCAAGTAAGTAGTTCGAGTCCGGACATACCATTTGTTTGCCTTTCGATGATTTGTTTATGACCAACTTCCTTCTACAGCAAAGGGATAGCGGAAGCAAAATTGATACGGTGTCCAGCCCTCTCCCGAGACCGCGCCGGATCCCCGGCTGGTCCGGATGTTGGAGGTTGCGCCTTCAGAGGAAGGCTAAGGAAAGCAAGAAAGCTACCGCTCTCCTAAGGAGGTTCTTGAAAGAGGGGATCGAGAATCCTCCTCCACGGGACAATAGGATCTGCTCCGAGGACCTGGGGCAAAGCCCCTAAACGGGAAATAAATTCGCCAGAGGGTCTCGCGTCCGGGAGGCCCCGCCGCACAATCTCCCTTAATGAGTCAGCCCACCAATGAGCCGTAAGTAGAAAGAAAGGAGTTTTATAATAAGGACATCCCTATTTGTGCTTCGAGGATAACTAAAGTGTTTACTTTGTAGTTCGGATCTCCGCCCTTCGCAAATGAGCTCGCCTCGGGGACCTTCTTCCGAGATGATGGAGAGCGAGACGCCCGTCTGGGCGCCTGCGGATAGGCGGACGAGCCTAAAGTGTCGCCACGGAGGAGCCCCCGGTTTGGCAAAGCCGATAGTTCAAGGCCAACTGTGTACGGCCAAGGATCGCTGAGAAGGCGTTTATCTCGTAAGATCAGCATGCATTGATGAGCATGGTGATTGAAAGGATTTCGCTCACCAAGGCGGTTACACGATGCCGCCGAGTTTGTCATGGGTTTGAGGTACGAAAATGACACACCTTTTAACAGTTTTGCATATAGAATGCGCCTCAGATAGATAGTAGCCCCGAGACTCGTAGGTTGTCAAATCGACAAAGGCCGAGGATCAAAATCGCATGTTTAAATTCGTGAAAGTGCTGTATATCGACTAGAGGGGGGTGAATAGGCTATTTTTATGAATTCTTCACTAGGAATTTGCCTGAGGAAATTCCTTAGAGAAGAACTACTTGCAGCGAATAAGTACGTAGTAAGCATAACAGATTACAAGCATAGTCATCATGATGAAATGAAGACAATCACATAGTACGTAAAGCGTAATCACAGGATAACACAAGATGAAGACAAACATATCAAGAAATTGAATCGAGGAAATAGAGAAAGTCTTCACCAAAGTCCTCAAACACAGATATGAACAAACACTCAACACAAGAATGAGGAAATGAAAGGGTTGAGGAAATAGAACCAGTTAGGTTGGTGAAGACAATGATTTGTAGACCAGTTCCAACCGCTGTCCTGGGCCACGCCCTGGTTGGAGCGGCCGAGTATTTAAACTCGAGGACACACAGCCCCCGACACCTGGCCGCTGAGCATGCAGCTCAGACACCAAGTCCTCACCGATTCTCCTTGAGCTAAGGTCACACGGACTCGGCCCAATCACTGGTAAGTCTTCAGTGCCATCCAAACCTTCACGCATTTGGTCACCGGCATCCACAATTCCTCTTGATGTTTCTAGACCATGACGCCTAACCGCCTCGAAGAAGCATGTATTCAAAGGTAACAAGCGCCGGATCCACTCAGATTAATTTCTTCAAGGATGCTCAATCACTTTGGGTTTGTAGGGTTTGGTTTTTGGTTTTCTCACTTGATGATTTTCTCAAAGTCCTCGTGAGGATGGGTTGCTCTCAAATGACAAGTGTCAAGTTCTTCGAGCAGCCAACCAGCTAGTGGTTGTAGGGGGCGGCTATTTATAGCCTAGGAGCAGCCCGACATGATAAGACATAAATGCCCTTCAATGATATGACCGTTAGGTGGATAAGATATTTTGGGACACAAGGCAAAGATAAAGAACGGTCGGAAATTTGATATCAAATTTCGTGGCTACATATGTTCTCATCAGGCAATCCAAGACCGGCGAATTTAACTCCTCGCCAGAAATTCTCAAATGACTGTAAGAACTTCGCTCGCCATCAAGAAATTGACTGAACTGTATGAGATTTCCAAAGGCTTCACTCAAGGGATTGGTAGGTGTAGGATTTTGAGTTGAGCATCACATGGAAATTTTTCCTTAGTATTTCTCGACCCCTTTAACAGACGGTGTTTTATGACTCAAGAAAGAGAAATGAAACTACGAAACAAAAGTCTTCACGCTCATGTTCCTCAAATGAATACCAAGTCTTCAAGGTCACACCAATTTCTTCACTTTCAAAGTCTTCTAAAGTCTTCGTATCAAAATTCTTCATTGAAGAACTTCATTTTAGGGTCGATTTTCTCTCAAATATCAAACTACTCATAGACTTATAGACCCGTGTACACTCACAACGATTAGTTCCTTAACCTATAAGTCTTCAATACACCAAAATCACTAAGGGCACTAGATGCACTTACAATCTCCCTTTTTGGTGATTGATGACAATATAGGTTAAGTTTTCAACGGGATAAACATATGAAGTGTAAATATCGATAATGAGGAATTTGATTGCAAGATATAGAAGAACTCCCCTCAAGATGTGCATAGTGAGGAATTTGCTTTTGAGGCAATGCACATTTGAAGAATTGAATCATGGAGATCTCCCTATATGTTGTAATTCATACACGATTTAACATATAATGAAGAATTTGAAATGCATGATGAAATATGGTGCTTGATGTTATGCAAAGTAACACATCAAGAGTGTCGAGCCCAAATCGATTTGCTATGAAGATTTTCAAGGAGCTCAGAGAATCGAGCATAGTGCAAGAGCATAATGCATCAAAAGTATCAAAGCACCATTGTTTAAGATTACAACTCGATCCAATAAAAAGTTTCGTAAGAACGAGAGTTGTAACTTAATAGAAATAGATTACTGAATATAGGCAATAAGCTAGACCCGCTTGAAGACTAACTCAAATTTCTCCCTTTGTCATCGAATGACCAAAAGGATCGAAATCGAGGACTAACGCCCAAGAATTTCAATTTGAAGATGGAGCGCCAAAGATTGTTGGGGTTGTTTGTTGAAGTAGGACCAGCCATGTGTCTTCCGTCTTCATTTTCACTGTCGCGAGATGAAGAATATGAGCTGGCCACCAAGGAAGGAACTTTGACCTTCTTGAATTTCTTCTGAGGAGGTGCGACCACCAAATTCTTCCTTGAGACCCATTGACGCCGCTTCTTCTTCATCAGACATGTGAAAGAACAGCCTGTAAAAGGCGAAGGTTTCATGGAGGTAGTAGTGGTTTTTCTTCACCGCATTGTGTGTTGAGGTCATGTTGTGAAGAAAGGTACCAAACCGACGCTGACCCATTTATGATTACGATCAACCTTCCGATGAAGACCGAGGAGTAACTCACGATCACCATCACCCGGGTGCAGAGCTTGAGGACTTTGCTGACGAGGTATTTGCGGCAGAGTCATGTGGCAGAGTCATCATTGGTGGAGTAGGATGCTGCTTTGCAAACTGTCCATCCAATAATGCCTTCATCGATCACAGCAGTTGCCTTGCCCTTGTCATCTCGAGGTAAATGTCCGCTTGAGGACTTCAATCGGTGCAAGTAGCTGCGCGGGTTCAAAGTATCAGCCTTATAATTGAGTGAAGACCTTGTCCGATGAATCTCATAATCCAAGGCGCATAAGGCTTCAGCTCAAATGGTGACATAGCTATGTTTGCTAGAGTCCTCATGAAGAAATCATGGAAGTTGACGGAACGCCATGGATGATGTTGAAAAGATTCTTCATGATGCCAACGACTTCTTCATCGCTCGAGTCGTGGCCTTGATAGGACTCATCTTCGTCAATCCAGACAGTCCGAGGCACATATAATAATTCCTTGACGAGGAATTTGGTTCTGGGGCCTGCTTTGGCTTCAAAGGCTTCATCAAGACTTGCATATAGTGATTTGAAAGTTCCGTTCGTAGATACGACGCACCATCAAGTGGAGGATCGAGTAGGGCACGAAGCAATTCAGTTGGTGTGCCTTGTAGTGAGTATTTTCGACATCCAATCTAAGACCCATGAGTTCACGCCTTCATTGTCTCCGTGATGTGCGCTGCAGTATAAAATCAAGAATTAGTTCATTCCAACATGTATATTCGCAGAAATTTAGAAGTCCTCACGTGAAGAACACCGAGGATCGCTCAAAGCTCGGCAGCGACTCCATGTCCACATGAGGAATATGAGCATGATCAAGATTTTATCCTTGTTGAAGAGCATCGAGGAATAGAAGTTGGCTTGGCCGGCAGTCCGTAAACGCCTTCCTAATGCGAAGTAATCATATGGATTATAGTCATGAAGAACACGTGCTCGCAAAGAAATCTTCAGCCTTGAACTTTTGCTTGCTTGAGAACGGATTCTTTGCTTGGGCAGAGGGTGTCATGAGTTGCATCACCACCGTGAATCACAAGTTCAGGTTCTTCAGCCGATGAATTTTTGTTCTCAAATGATGCCCGAGGATCAAGAAGAAGAGTTTCATCAGACTAGTGGCTGGAATTTCTTCATGCACAAAACCAGTGGGTTGAGTTTCTTCCAGTCCATTTGGACTGTTTGTGTAGGGACCGAGGAATCTTGAGGTGAAGAGAGGAGTATTGGGATGCACTTTCCCAAAAGTCATCATTCATCACCGTGTGGCATCCAATACCACATCTTCATCTTCATTTCTCAACACCACCTCTTCACCGTGAACCGAGGCATAGGTGAGGAATGACTGGGTTGAAGGGATTGCATCCACTTCAATTTCTTCATCAATCTGCTCGACGGCAAAGAATGATGTTCTTCATTAGATCCGATTGGGATCTCATAGTCTTTCCAAAAGGAACAACCTTGATGGTATGGAGGAAATTGAAATAGCATCAATTGATTTTCGATGAGCTGGTCATAGGCCTCATTTTTCGCAGTCAAGAATCTGGCGCATGATGCTTTCCTTTCTTCAGCAGCTCGCTCGAGCTTTGGTTTTCTTCACATCGAGGCGATGGAAGAATTGGAGTTGGAGTTGGCGCAGGAGGAGCCGAGGAATTTGGTTCAGCTTTTCAGCGCAATCGATGCGCGTTTGCCTTGAGAGAGTTTCTTCAGCACCACTAGTGGGTGCCTCGGTTTCTTCAGCTGGAATGGGATCATCAGCCCCGAACTAGCATTTTCATCGCAGTTGAACGTCATCAAGAAGGCTGGTATTCTTCGCTGGTTAATGAGGCTTCACCGAGGAATTTCATGTTGCATCGGGCTGCAACATTTGTGAATTTCTTCGCAGTTCACAACTGACCTTGCTCCTTGCCAATCAAAGATAATAGGAATCAAGTATTTGCCGAGGTCTTGAATTTCAGTCCGACCTTGAGAAGCTCCTCGTGTCATCTTGACAACGCTTTTCTTCGTGAACTTCTCCTTCTCAGATTGAGCTTTTTTATTTCCCTTGCCTTTCAAACTTCCATTTTCTTCAGCGATGAAGTGAGTCAACATATGACTTTGTCCAGTGTCGATGAAAGTCGCATAGGGGTATTGGGATCCTTGTGCCGAGATCAATATAGTCGAGGACCTTCGATCCACAAAGAAGGGCACGATGTACCTTTGGCTCTAGCGCCTTTTCTGATTTCCTCGATGATTTCAAAGTTCATCATCGATGCTTCATCATCGTAAGGCACATGGAATGCAACCTGTTTCTTCTTTGGCTAGGCCGAGGACCTCGCCCAATTGTTGCTTTGATCTTCAAATTGAGTCGGGCCGATGAAGAAATGGGAGCGGCCGAGAACTTGCGTAAACGCTTGAGGCAATTGAGAAGCCAGCATTCTTTGACATGTAGCCAGTGCATAGGACCAAGACTTTGACGGAGCTGTTGAGGACTTTGGTGAGCAGCAGCAAAGGTGAGGAATTTGCTTGAGGGTGTCACGAGGAACTTGGCCGTGAGGGCTAGATGGTGAAGCACTTGGCTTATGAGCAGGCTTTTTGCATGGATTTCTCGGTTTGACCGAGGCCTCAAGTGGCGAGAGCAATGCAGAATCCTCATTGAATTTCTTCACTACCTCCTTGACTTGTTTTGCCAATTTTACTTGCTTAGCCCATTCATCGTGAAAGTCCTCACCTCGCTTGATGCTTTGGGATCAGCTATTGGCCTGTGCCAAAGGAGCTCTTGGGCATGGAGGATTAAGAGCTAATTTCTTCATGTACTTAGGAGTTACATATCTGTATTCCCTCCATTCCCGTGCCCATCTCCGCTCAATCTTCTAAATACACACCTTTGCTGATTTTTGTTTTCTTCATCCCAAAGTAGTCAGATAGATTTCGTGGATTTCAAACGCAGTCATAACCTCGTGTTTCTTTCCTTTCTCGTGGCTTCTTCATCGCCATGTTCTTCGCTTGAGGAATTTGAACAATTGAGTTCTTCAAGAAGTATGCAGTTTTTCTTCGAGGAACGCCAAATGAGTTAAGTTGATGAGAACCTAGTGATTCAAAGAATGACATGTACCTGTGAATGAGTATAGGTGCGAGGAATTGGAGAGGTCATATGCTCTCGTAGGATTTTCAAAAAGAAAAGTTTTGAGGATTTTGACCAGATGAGCCTTGAAGAATTTCACTAAGCGCTCTTTTGTCTTAGGTTCCAGAGTTGTATAGATCGAGGATCCACACAATTGAGGAATCTTGAAGAAAATCATTGCTTAGAGAAACGAATCAAGAGATTTGAGGTGTTCATATGTGTGAAGATTTGAAGAATAAACACCTTTGAAGATTTTCAAGAAGGTTTGAGAATCAAAGCGAGTAATAAAAGTAACTTTTAATTACTCCGGTGAAGAACACGATTTAACTAGGGAAGAACAGTTGGAAGTTCATCTGCTCAGATCTTCCACGCCTAACTTGGCGGAGGAAGACAGCACGGCAGCGGAGTGAGGATTTCCGGTCGGCGCGAGTACGGGCCACACGAGGTCGAGGCAAAGAAGCTTTTCCTCACCGGAGACGATGGAGAAGGGCGCGCTTAGGGTTTGAGGAGCTCGAAGGAGAGAGATGTCGAAAGAGTAAAAGAAGTGAGGGGGAGAGGGTATTTATAGACAGTGAAAACGGATCGCCTCAAGATTTAGGACTAACATGCCTCTGACCATTTCCTTCTCATGTGTCATGTCCACGATTGTGTAGTGGAGATCGTATGATCGTGGGTGAGTAAATAATGCATCATGGGATGCGAACGGTTTGAGCGGCAAAACCAAAGTTTGATAAGATCAGTTTAAAGTTCCGCTCACAATTTCTTCACTGTCAATGACACAAAGGAAGATTTTGAACGAGTTTCAAATAGAACGCATATGAAGAATTTGTGAATAGATTGGGTTGAGTATATAGAGGGGAAGGGTCCATCACATTCACTTAGCGTAAAAGCGACTTGAAGAAATAGCCATAAGTGAATGTGTAGAGGACAAACATATATATATATATATATATATATATATATATATATATATATATATAGCCAATGAAGAAAGACGACGGAAACAATGAAGATTTTGCAAAGTTGAAGAATTTGAAAACTAGAATTTCTAAACCGAGGAAAACTCAAATTGAAGATTTTCAACTTTGGTGGTATGTGACTCAATCAGATAAGAATGATGATTTCATAACCGCTGCATAATTGTCGAGGGTTCGAGAATCAAATTTTCATTAATTTCTTCACACTAAGAGTGTTATTCTTCATTGATTGAAGAAAACGCTTTCTTCATGTTGCACATCTAAGTCATCAATTTTGCATAAATGTTAGGATGTGTCCTTTCAAAGAACGCTCAAGATTCTAAGATATTTAGCTCACACCGCAACTTGCTAAATCTCTTCTCATCCAAGGGCTTAGTGAAGATATCAGCTAGCTGTTCTTCGCCTTCACGTGCTCGATGGAGATGTCGCCTTCAACACATGATCACTAAGAAAATGATGACGAATTTGAATGTGCTTTGTCTTCGAAAGTGCTGAACCTGGTTGTGAGTAATCTTGATGGCACTCTCATTGTCACAATAGAGAGGCACATTCTTCACGTTGATGCCAGAGTCCTTGAGAGTTTGCTTCATCCATAGCAATTGAGCACAACACGAGCCAAGCAGCAATGTATTCAGCTTCCGCAGAGAGATGTGATACGGCTACCGCTTTAACGCAATACCGCATTATGCATCTCTTACACTTAAAATGCCCGGTCCACGCGGCATCATCTCATTAAAGGGAAGTATCAAGTGTTACTCGAGCACGAGAGAACGTGAGACTGCCTGGACAGTCACACACTAATCCAGCTCCGCTAAACCAAGCACCTGAACAGGTCATTCGGACCCCGGACACGGCTAGACGAGTCCGCCGTAAACATATAAAGGCCTACTAACCGCACACCCCCGTACAAGGGGCTCAATTTTATTCACTTTTCGAATCGTACTCCGTTTATTTAATATAAAGTACATTTTTCGCACGATCTTTCTTCAACTAAGTTCTTCTTTTTTACAGATGAACACCGTACACACCGGCCCGTGATACGCACAACGGAGACATAGGCGCAGACGTGAGTAGGGACCCGCTGCAAGGATTCTTTTCAGATTAAGACCTTGCGCCAACCTTTTTACTGCTCTTGTTGATACACATCCCCGGTTTCTTGCTATAACCGAGGAGGAGGTCTGGCGCTTTGGCATCGGCGCCAGAATTTTTTATGTACCGACACTGGGGCTTAGGGCATTGTTTTGCCTGCTTTCATAAAGACCGAATACCTTAGGGAGTGTTTGACGCCTCGAGTTAGGCCTTATATGCATCAGCTCCAATCATGTCTTTGGTCAAATGTTTTGTTTGCCCGCCCTGTGTTTTGCTGCCTTACGTTCTGTTTTATCGGCTAATGCGGCACCAGGAGAACTATCGCGACAGTGCCCGTTCGCCCGGTGAGCACCTGAGTAGAGAAAGCCGAAAACTGACTGTCATGATGTAGCGTGAGACTGGTCAACCACTCGATGACCCACAGGAATGTTTAGAATTCCTCCACATTAACGAAGGACCATTTCACGGTCAGGCACATACGCGCCCCGAATTCGGGAGAGCGCGGTGCCCCTAGGGGCTATATAGTAGCCCCACCATCGAACTCCTATGGCTAAGTGAAAGTGATAAAGCATTATAGTCCGGTTGCCTAGTTTGCTACGCTATCACCTCCTTCACAGGACCAAGACGTTGGATTAAGTGTGAAAATGCGCCTTTTTTTTGCAAACACCCCCGCACTATGTGCGTGGGGGCTGAAGCCAAGGACTGCCATCTTTCAGGTTATATACACATATACATTAACGACCGCACAGGTGGTATTTTACTACTTGAATGCACAAGTATAAAAAGCTATTATATTATATTGAAACGTTGTTTCACAAATCATACATGTCATTAGAACATAATATCCTTCGAGCACTGCGTCTCTATTAAACGAGCGCCCTGCAGGACTTCCTCAAAATAGTGCTCCGCAGGTACCCCGGATTTTGTCCGAATCCTGGGATGCAACATCGGTGGCCCTCATCTCCGCCCAGTATGTCTTGACACGGGCAAGAGCCATCCGCGCACCCTCTATGCATGCTGACCGCTTCATTGCACCAATATGCGGCACCACACCAAGGAACTGCTACACCAAGCCAAAATAACTCTTCGGCTCGGGCCTGTTCGGCCACAAATGAGTCACGACATCCTTCATGGCAAGTCCGGACAACCTATTCAGCTCAACCCATTCGGCCAAACGATCGGCCAATGGAAGCGGACGCTCTGGACTATGGAACTGCGACCAGAAAAGCTCCTCCATTCCGTGATCCTTTTGGCCTTGGAAGTGTTCGGCCGCGTCTGCGGCACTTGCCGCCAAGTCCAGATAAGCATCCTCCGCACCCCACAGCTGGCCCAACTGAGCATACTTAGGATCCGTGAATTTCCTCCGCAGCAGAAAAGGCTTTCCTCGGCCTGACGTAGCTCCTCTTTCATAGCTCTCATCGCAGAGCGAGCATCCTTGGCCTCAGCAGTGGCCTTTTCCAGGTCCTCTTGTTCCGCTCGACCTTCCTTTTCAAGAAGCTCGCAACGGTCGGTAGCATTCTTCAACTTTACGACCATCTCGGCCATTTCTTTCTTGCTTCGGCAGTGAGCAGCCTGTTCGGCTCTCAGCTCTTCGGCCGCTTTTAAGGCAGCCGCATCACTTTTTCAGGCTTGCTCCTTGGCTCGGGCGAAGTTCCGCCAAGGCTCTCCATGGCAGCGCACCATCTGGCTAAGCATACGTGTTGTAAGGCACGATATTGCTACCTTACCGGTGTCCGCGAGAAGCTGCATACCGTGACTCGCTGCCGCTTATTGACAAGCGCGATGTCGCGATCCGCCACGCTGTTGCCGCTTAGTTCGCAAATTCGCCACCGCTTGCCACCGACGCTTTGCCACCTACATAGGAAGAGCGTATATTATACCTGGGATTATGATCCTTGGCGCGCTGTCATTTTTGACAACACACCGAGTCTCAGGGGCTACTATCTATACAGGGCGCATTCTATATGCAAAACTGTCAGAAGGTACATCATTTTATGCGTATTTCAAAACCCGCCAAGAACTTACGACGGCTTCATGCAATCCGCTTTCAGCGGATGAAATCCTTTCAATCACCGTACCCATTAGCGCACGGTGATCTTCCGAGATAGACGCTCGCCCGAGCAGATCTTTCAGCCCCACCGACCGTACACCAGTCGGTGCCGGACTCGTCCGATGGCCTTTTTCGAAGGCCGGACGCGGAGGACTTTGAGGGGACATACGACTGCCTTCGGGCCGCGCCGAATTCGAAGAACCCTCCGCGACGACACCTCAGGGTCGTCCGCCTCGCATGACGGTACGGCAGGCGGAGGCGTTTCGCTCTCCATCATCTCCGGATCAAGATCCCCTGAAGACGAGCTTTGCTGAGAAGGGCTGAGATCCGAATTACAAGGAAAAATTTCGGTTATCTTCGGAAGTAAAATAGGGATGTCTCTCATTTTAAGAAAACGCCCCTCTTTACTTACGGCTCGCTGGAGGGCTGATCTCCTTGGGGAAATAGTGCGGCCGGTGCATCCCCGCGCAGACCTCCGCGAAGATTTCTTCCCCCGCTTCGAGGCCTTGGTCTCCGGATCTTCAGAAGCGGTCCTCTTCTCCCCTTGGAGGGAGGGATTCTTGATCCCTCCTTTCTTGATAAACTCCTTCACGGAGGCAGTAGCTCCCTTGTTCCCCCCTTCTCCTTCTTCAAAAGGCACAGCCTCTAGCATCTTGGTTAATACAGGATCCGGCGCGGTCTCAGGGAGGGGGGCCGGACACCTGATCAGTTTTGCTTTTGCTATCCACTCCTGTTTAAAGGATAGCTCTTTTAAGGGAAAGCTTATGATAAATATGCGGATAGCATGTCCGGGCACAGGCTACTTACTTGAGTATCCGGCGATTGCAGCTCAGACTCAAGGCCCTCGGTTAAGTCCGAACACATTGCTTGTGATCCGAAGAACATTTGGTACATCTCCACGGGCGTTGCGCCCATAAAATTTTGGAGAGCTCGTGGTCCCTCTGGATTAAACTCCCACAGGCGGAGGGGGCGACGTTTGCAGGGCAAGGCGCGACGATATCAGCATGACCTACGCTACTACGACCAGATTGATCTCTCTCTCTAGGAGGTCTCGAATACGGCCCTGCAACAGAGGTACATCCTTGGACGGTCCCCAGTCGAGCCCTTTATTGACCCATGACGCCAGCCGCGGTGGAGGACCTGAGCGAAAGGCAGGTGGCGCCACCCATTTGGTGCCCCCGAGCTGTGATATAAAACCACCTCTGTTGCACAGATCGAGCTCCTCTTGAATAGAGCCTCGGCCATGGAGCATCAGATTCTTGCTTATAACAGCCCCTCTCAAGACTCGCCTCGATGCCCCTTGATCATCTTCGGCTCCACTTTGAAGGTCTTGAGCCACAATCCGAAGTGAGGGGTAATGCGGAGGAAGGCTTCACATACGACAATGAACGATGAGATGTGGAGGATGGACTCCGGATCCAAGTCATGAAATTCCAGCCCATAATAAAACATGAGCCCCCTCACGAAGGGGTCCGTCGGGAAGCCTAACCCCCGAAGGAAGTGAGACACGAACACCACGCTCTCACCAGGCTTGGGAGTGGGAATAACCTGCCTTTGGGCAGGCAACCTGTGCGAAATTTCGTCGGTTAGATACCGGGCGTCTCTCAGCTTTAGCACGTCTTCTTCCGTAATGGAGGAAGGCATCCACCGGCCTTGCAGGTCGGGGCCGGACATCCTCGGAGGACCGAAGCGCCTGAATCTGGAGCTTTGGGTGTTGGAACTCGAAGCGAGGGGCGGATTCGATTGAGATTGGAAAAAAGGAGCGGGCCTTGGTCCCGTTATAAAGAGGTTGAATACCAAGAGCCCTCCCCGTGACCGTTCGGGACTCGCCTTCGATAGAGGAGGCGTGCCAACGGGCACGGCTGGGTTACCCACGTCCGTATTAATGAGAATCCCGGAATAAGGGGGACACGATCTCTACTTTGACAAGACGTGCCAAGGAAACCACCGCGCTAAACGCGCTGAGGTGGTATAGTAAAAATGAATAAAGACTTGGCCGTATGGTGATGGCACGCCATAAATACGCCGCCAGATTGATTTTGTGTAAATATTATTCTCTACGGTGTTATGTGGAAATTATTTTGCAGAGCCGGACACTGCCCTTGTGTTCAAAATCT
The DNA here is from genome assembly GCA_021605205.1 of Aegilops longissima. NCBI lineage: Eukaryota > Viridiplantae > Streptophyta > Magnoliopsida > Poales > Poaceae > Aegilops > Aegilops longissima. The sequence goes on from CM038682.1 coordinate 693,730,634, forward strand.
TCTATGAAGTATTCGAGGAGGAACCCGCTTGCAATGCCGAAGACAATATGCGCCGGACTCGTCGCCATTGAAGCCTGGTTCAGGGGCTACCGAGGAGTCTCGACTAGGGGTGTCCGGATAGCCGAACTATCACCGTTAGCCGGACTCTTGGACTATGAAGATACAAGATTGAACACTTCGTCCCGTGTCCGAATGGGACTTTCCTTGGCGTGGAAGGCAAGCTTGGCGATACGGATATGTAGATCTCCTACCATTGTAACCGACTCTGTGTAAACCTAACCCTATCCGGTGTCTATATAAACCGGAGGGTTTTTGTCCGTAGGATGAACAACAATCATACCATAGGCTAGCTTCTAGGGTTTAGCCTCCTTGATCCCGTGGTAGATCTACTCTTGTACTACCCATATCATCAATATTAATCAAGCAGGAGTAGGGTTTTACCTCCATCGAGAGGGCCCGAACCTGGGTAAAAACATCATGTCCCTTGTCTCCTGTTACCATCCGCCTAGATGCACAGTTCGGGACCCCCTACCCGAGATCCGCCGGTTTTGACACCGACACTGCCTCTTATGTACTCGAAAGTTTACTCGTACAAGAACTAATTTTAGCAAGAAGTACCTCCGATTGAACACCATTTACCAGTCTGTACCCTAGGTAATTAAAGTTCGTCCATGGATCATATTGGTTGTGATCTCAACCATTTGGATGCATAAACATACTGAACATGTGTATATCTGAAACCTTTTGTGAATTATGTATGAATATTTTCGTGTGATCTATCAACCATTTGGATGCATAGATATGCTGAGCATGTGTATATATGAATCTTTTGAGTTGTTGATAGTGAATGTTGGCTATGAATATGAATGTGTCTCTCTGGTTTATTCTTTGATATTAATTGCTCCTTCTAACATAACATTATATATATAACGAGCCCACCTAATGCGTGTATTTAAAGGAAGTGCAAATGGGATGGTATTTCTTAGAAAATATAAATGGGCCTGATGGACGCGAAATTATTTGTTCACCCAGCCCAGCAAATGGACTGTACATTCTAGAAAACATGGGTTAAATATATGCCACATTTTGCAGTCGACATGTGGGCCAATAGGTCAAGCCTCACGCTGGGCATTGTCAACTTGGTCAACAAATGATTGTGTCATCCACAGCCATTGGATTTATATCCAACGGCCGCATGCACCTTCAATCTCTCGCCTTCTTCCTCCAGCCACGCTGGACCGCTTGGTCCGGCCTCCGGCAAGCTAGCGGCTCTTCTTAGCATGCATTGCTGCGAAGCGCTACCCCACCGCCGGCTAGGCTATCCTTCTACCCCTCGACACCTCCTGTTATTCTCCACAGACTACAGCCCCACACTTCAACAGAACCAGTTATAACCCTTCTCCTCCTCTCAATCAGGACTCCACCGTGTCGACACCCCTAATCCGCTATCCGGACACCCCTAATCCAGACTCCTCAAGAGCTCCCTAAACCAGGCTTCAATGACGATAAGTCCGCGCCAGTATGTTGCTTGGCATTGCAAGCGGGTTCCTCCTCCGAATGATAGAATATTGTGAACACCAGATAGTGTCCGGCTCGCAAAATAAATTCCACATTCCACCGTAGAGAGAATAATAATATATACACAAGTTCAATCTGCGACGCTTTTTGTGGCATGACGCCACACCACTACCAAGCCATTACTCAATTGTTTTTACTTTACCACCTCAGCGATTTAGCGAGGCGGTTTCCTTGGCACGCCTTTGTCGGGCAAAGGATCGTGTTTCCCTTAATCCGGGATTCTCATCAATACAGACGGGTAAATGCGAGTCCCAAACGGTCACGGAGACGGCTCTTGGTATTCTCCTCTTTATAACGGACCAAGGCTCGCTTTTTTCTTCAATCCTTCTTCAATCCTCTCCCGCCAAGTTCCAGCACCTAGAGCTCCAGATTCGAGCGCTTCGACCTTAAACGATGTCCGGTTCCGACCTCCGTGGTCGGTGGATGCCCTCCTCCGCCACGGAGGAGGACGCTAAAGCTGCGGATGCCAAGTACTGCCTTACGAGATTTCGACAGCTGCTGCCCGCCAAGGGCAGGCCATCCCCACCCCCGAGCCCGGCGAGTATGTCATTTTTGTATCCCACCTCCGTCGGGGTTTAGGCTTCCCGATGGATCCTTTTGTGAGAGGGCTCATGTTTTATTATGGGTTGGAATTCCACGATTTGTCTCCGGAGTCCATCCTCCATATCTCCGCATTTATTGTCATCTGCGAAGCCTTCCTCCGTGTCACCCCTCACTTCGGTCTGTGGCTGAAGACCTTCAATGTGGCGCCGGAGATGATCGGGGGGCGTCAAGCGGAGTGTGGCGGGGCGGCCATAAGTAAGAGGGCCGATGCCCCGTGGCCCGCTGGCTCCTTCCAAGAGGAGCTCGGCCTGTGGCAGCAAGAGTGGTTCTATATTACTGTTCCGAGGGGCCGCAGCAAAGCCGCCGCCTTTATTCCGCCGGGACCTCCACGACAGCTTGATGTCGGGTCAACCAAGGCTCAACTGGGGCCGCAAAGGACGTGCCCCTACTGCAGGGTCGGATTCGGGATCTCCTAACGAGGGAGATCGATATGGTGGTGGTGATGCAGGTTATGCTGATTAGGCGCCTCCTGCCTCGCAAACGCCGCCTCTCCGGCTATGGGAGTTCAACCGAGGGCCCACGGATTCTTCAACACTTCATGGGTTTGACACCTCGAGATGTACAAATTATTCTTCGGATCGCAAGAGGTGCGTCCGGAATTGACCGAGGATGCTGGCCTAAGCTGCAATCGCCCGGATACTCAAGTAAGTAGTTCCGAGTCCGGACATACCATTTGTTTGCCTTTCGATGATTTGCTTTATGACCAACTTCCTTCTACACAGCAGTGGATAGCGGAAGCAAAATTGATACGGTGTCCAGCCCCCCTCCCCGAGACCGCGCCGGATCCCGTGCTGGTCCGGATGCTGGAGGTTGCGCCTTCAGAGGAAGGCGAAGGGGAAAGCAAGAAAGCTACTGCCTCTCCTAAGGAGGCTCTTGAAAGAGGGGGGATCGAGAATCCCTCCCTCCACGGGGACAATAGGACTGCCTCCGAGGACCCGGGGGCAAAAGCCCCTAAACGGGGAAATAAATCTTCGCCAGAGGGTCCTGCGTCCGGGGAGGCCCCGGCCGCACAATCTCCCTTAATGAGTCAGCCCACCAGCGAGCCGTAAGTAGAAAGAAAGGAGTTTTATAATAAGGGACATCCCTATTTGTGCTTCTGAGGATAACTAAAGTGTTTACCTTGTAGTTCGGATCTCCGTCCTTCGCAAATGAGCTCGTCTTCGGGGGACCTTCTTCCGGAGATGATGGAGAGCGAGACGCCCGTCCGGGCGCTGCCGGATAGGGCGGACGAGCCTAAAGTGTCGCCACGGAGGAGCCCCGGGTTTGGCAAAGCCGGATAGTTCAAGGCCAATCGTGTACGGCTGAAGGATCTGCTTGAGAAGGCGTTTATCTCGTAAGATCAGCATGCATTGATGAGCATGGTGATTGAAAGGATTTCGTCTCACCAAGGCGGGTTACACGATGCCGCCGAGTTTGTCAAGCGGGTTTGAGGTAATGAAAATGACACACCTTTTAACAGTTTTGCATATAGAATGCGCCCTGTATAGATAGTAGCCCCTGAGACTCGGTAGGTTGTCGAAATCGACAGCGTGCCGAGGATCAAAATCGCATGTTTAAATTCCCGTGAAAGTGCGTTATATCGACTAGAGGGGGGGTGAATAGGCGATTTTTATGAATTCTTCACTAAGGAATTTGCCGGTGAGGAAATTCCTTAGAGAAGAACTACTTGCAGCGGAATAAGTACTCAGAAGTAAGCATAACAGATTACAAGCATAGTCATCATGATGAAATGAAGACAATCACATAGTACAGAAAGCGTAATCACAGGATAACACAAGATGAAGACAAACATACTGAAGAAATTGAACTGAGGAAATAGAGAAAGTCTTCAGTCAAAGTCCTCAAACACAGATATGAACAAACACTCAACACAGTAATGAGGAAATGAAAGGGTTGAGGAAATAGAACCAGTTAGGTTGGTGAAGACAATGATTTGGTAGACCAGTTCCAACTGCTGTCTCAGTTGTACGTCTGGTTGGAGCGGCTGAGTATTTAAACTCGAGGACACACAGTCCCGACACCCAATCGCTGAGCATGCAGCTCAGACACCAAGTCCTCACCGATTCTCCTTGAACTAAGGTCACACGGACTCGTCCCAATCACTGTGGTAAGTCTTCAGCGACTTCCAAACCTTCACAGACTTGGTCACTCGGCGATCCACAATTCCTCTTGATGTTCTAGACCATGACGCCTAACCGTCTGGAAGAAGCACAGTCTTCAAAGGTAACAAGCGCCGGATCCACTCAGGATCAATTTCTTCAAGATGCTCAATCACTTTGGGTTTGTAGGGTTTGGTTTTGGGTTTTTCCTCACTTGATGATTTTCTCTCAAAGTCCTCGGAGGATGGGTTGCTCTCAAATGACAAGTGTCAAGTTCTTCGAGCAGCCAACCAGCTAGTGGTTGTAGGGGGCGGCTATTTATAGCCTAGGGAGCAGCCCGACATGATAAGACATAAATGCCCTTCAATGATATGACCGTTAGGTGGATAAGATATTTTGGGACAGTCAAGCGCAAGAAGACAAAGAACGGTCGGAAATTTGATATCAAATTCCTCGTATATCATGTTCTCATCGTAGGCAATCCGCGACTGGCGAATTCCTAACTCCTCGCCGAATAAATTCTCAACACTGTAAGAACTTCGCTCTCACATCAAGAAATTGACTGAATCTGTATGAGATTTCCAAAGGCTTCACTCAAGGGATTGGTAGGTGTAGGATTTTGAGTTGAGCATCACATGGAAATTTTTCCTTAGTATTTCCTCGACCCCTTTTAACAAAGACGGTGTTTCCTATGACTCAAGAAAGAGAAATGAAACTACGAAAACAAAAGTCTTCACGCTTCATGTTCCTCAAATGAATACCAAGTCTTCAAGGTCACACCAATTTCTTCACTTTCAAAGTCTTCGTAAAGTCTTCGAATATCAAAATCTTCATTGAAGAACTTCATTTTAGGGTCGACTTTCTCTGTAAATATCAAACTACTCATAGACTTATAGACCTGTGTACACTCACAAACGATTAGTTCCTTAACCTATAAGTCTTCAATACACCAAAATCACTAAGGGCACTAGATGCACTTACAATCTCCCCTTTTTGGTGATTGATGACAATATAGGTTAAGTTTTCAACGGGATAAACATATGAAGTGTAAATACTGATAATGAGGAATTTGATTGCAAGATATAGAAGAACTCCCCCTGAAGATGTGCATAGTGAGGAATTTGCTTTTGAGGCAATGCACATTTGAAGAATTGAATCATGGAGATCTCCCCCTATATGTTGTAATTCATACACGCATTTAACATATAATGTGAAGAATTTGAAATGCATGATGAAATATGGTGCTTGATGTTATGCAAAGTAACACATCAAGAGTGTCAGAGCCCAAATCGATTTGCTATGAAGATTTTCAAGGAGCTCAAGAGAATCAGAGCATAGTGCAAGAGCATAATGCATCAAAAGTATCAAAGCACCATTGGGTTTAAGATTACAACTCGATCCAATAAAAAGTTTCAGAAGAACGAGAGTTGTAACTTAATAGAAATAGATTACTGAATATAGGCAATAAGCTAGACCCGCTTGAAGACTAACTCAAATTTCTCCCCCTTTGTCATCGAATGACCAAAAGGATCGAAACTGAGGACTAACGCTCCTGAAGAATTTCAATTTGAAGATGGAGCGCCAGCATTGTTGGGGTTGTTTGTTGAAGTAGGACCAGCCGCGGTGTCTTCCAAGTCTTCATTTTCATCGTCGCGAGATGAAGAATATGAGCTGGCCACCAAGGAAGGAACTTTGACCTTCTTGAATTTCTTCGAGGAGGTGCGTACCACCAAATTCTTCCTTGAGACCCATTGACGCCGCTTCTTCTTCATCAGACATGTGAAAGAACAGCCCAGTGCGCTTGAAGGTTTCATGGAGGTAGTAGTGGTTTTTCTTCACTGCATTGTGTGTTGAGGTCATGTTGTGAAGAAGGTACCAAACTGACGCTTGACCCATTTATGATTACGATCAACCTTCTGATGAAGACTGAGGAGTAACTCACGATCAGTCATCACCCTGGGTGCAGTAGCTTGAGGACTTTGCTTGACTGAGGTATTTGCGGCAGAGTCATGTGTGGCAGAGTCATCATTGGTGGAGTAGGATGCTGCTTTGCAAAACTGTCCATCCAATGGACGAATGCCTTCATCGATCACAGCAGTTGCCTTGCCCTTGTCATCATCTGAGGTAAATGTCCGTTTGAGGACTTCAATCGGGTGCAAGTAGCTGCAGTGGTTCAAAGTATCAGCCTTATAATTGAGTGAAGACCTTGTCCTGATGAATCTCATAATCCAAGGCGCATAAGGCTTCAGCTCAAATGGTGACATAGCTATGTTTGCTAGAGTCCTCATGAAGAAATCATGGAAGTTGACGGGAACGCCATGGATGATGTTGAAAAGCATATTCTTCATGATGCCAACGACTTCTTCATCGTTCGAGTCGTGGCCTTTGATAGGACTCATTGTCTTCGTCAGAATCCGATAGACAGTCCGAGGCACATATAATAATTCCTTGACGAGGAATTTGGTTCTTGGGGCCTGCCTTGGTTTCAAAGGCTTCATCAAGACTTGCATATAGTGATTTGAAAGTTCTGTTCGTTGTAGATACGACGGCACCATCAAGTGGAGGATCGAGTGGTAGGGCACGAAGCAATTCAGTTGCTGGTGCCTTGTAGTGAGTATTTTCAGACATCCAATCTAAGACCCATGAGTTCACGCCTTCATTGTCTCCGTGATGTGCAGCGTTGCATAAAATCAAGAATTAGTTCTTCATTCCACCATGTATATCAAGCAGAAATTTAGAAGTCCTGCGTCCGTGAAGAACACCGAGGACTGGCTCAAAGCTCGGCAGCGACTCCATGTCCACATGAGGAATATGAGCATGATCAAGATTTTATCCTTGTTGAAGAGCACCGAGGAATAGAAGTTGGCTTGGCCGGCAGTCCGTAAACGCCTCTTCCTAATGCGAGCGTAATCATATGGATTATAGTCGATGAAGAACACGTGCTCGCAAAGAAATCTTCAGCCTTGAACTTTTGCTTGCTTGAGAACGGATTCTTTTGCTTGGGCAGAGGGTGTCGATGAGTTGCATCACCACCTCAGAATCACAAGTTCAGGTTCTTCAGCCGAGGAATTTCTTGTTCCTCAACAGATGCATCCGAGGATCAGCAAGAAGCAGTTTCATCAAGACTAGTGGCTGGAATTTCTTCATGCACAAAACCAGTGGGTTGAGTTTCTTCCGAGTCCATTTGGACTGTTTGTGTAGGGACCGAGGAATCTGTTGGAGCGGGTGAAGAGAGGAGTATTGGGATGCGACTTTCCCAAAAGTCATCATTCATCACCGTGTGGTGCATCCAATATCCACATCTTCATCTTCACTTTCTCAACACCAGCCTCTTCACCGTGAACCGAGGCATAGGTGAGGAATGATCGGGTTGAAGGGATTGCATCCACTTCAATTTCTTCATCAATCTGCTCGACGAAGCAGCAGAATGATGTTCTTCATTAGATCCGATTGGGATCTCATAGTCTTCTCCAAAAGGAACAACGCCCTTTGATGGTATGGAGGAAATTGAAATAGCATCAATTGATTTTCGATGAGCTGGTCATAGGCCTCATTTTCTTCGCAGTCAAGAATCTGACGCAGCTGATGCTTTCCTTTTTTCACAGCAGCTCGCTCGCAGCCTTGGTTTTCTTCACATCGAGGCGATGGAAGAATTGGAGTTGGAGTTGGCGCAGGAGGAGCCGAGGAATTTGGTTCGCTTTCTTCAGCGCAATCGATGCAGCTTGCCTCTGCCTTGAGCAGTTTCTTCAGCGCACCACTAGTGGGTGCCCCGCAATTTCTTCAACGGGCGGAATGGGATCATCAGCCCTGAACTAGCATTTTCATCAGCAGGTTGAACGTCATCAGCAAGGCTGGCATGTTCTTCAATGGTTAATGAGGCTTCACCGAGGAATTTCATGTTGCATCGGGCTGCAACATTTGTGAATTTCTTCGTCAGTTCACAAATCTGACCTTGGCTCCTTGCCAATCAGCATAATAGGAATCAAGTTTTGCCGAGGTCTTGAATTTCAGTCCGACCTTGAGAAGCTCCTCGGTGTCATCTTGACAACGCTTTTCTTCAGAACTTCTCCTTCCTCAGTATTGAGCCTTTTTATTTCCCTTGCCTTCTCAAACTTCCATTTTCTTCAGCGATGAAGTGAGTCAACATATGACTTTGTCCAGTGTCGATGAAAGTCGTGCATAGGGGTATTGGGATCCTTGTGCCGTAGATCAATATAGTCGAGGACTTTCTTCGATCCAACAAAGAAGGGCACAGATGTACCTTTGGCTCTAGCGGCCTTTTCTTGACGGTCTCTGATGATTTCAGCTAGTTCATCATCAGATGCTTCATCATCAGAAGGCACATGGAATGCAACCTGTTTCTTCTTTGGGCTAGGCCGAGGACCTCGTCCAGCTGTTGCTTTGATCTTCAGCTGAGTCGGGCCAGATGAAGAAATGGGAGCGGCTGAGGAACTTGCAGAAACGCTTGAGGCAATTGAGAAGCCAGCAGTCCTTTGACATGTAGCCAGGTGCATAGGGACTGAAGACTTTGACGGAGCTGTTGAGGACTTTGGTGGAGCAGCAGCAGTGTGAGGAATTTGCTTGGAGGGTGCTGCTGAGGAACTTGGCCGTGAGGGCGCAGATGGTGAAGCACTTGGCTTATGAGCAGGCTTCTTTTGCATGGATTTCCTCGGTTTGACCGAGGCCTCAGTGGCAGTAGCAGCGGCAGAATCCTCATTGAATTTCTTCACTACCTCCTTGACTTGTTTTGCCAATTTTACTTGGCGTTTAGCCCATTCATCAGGAAAGTCCTCACCTCGTTTGATGCTTGTGGGATCAGCTACTTGGCCAGGTGCCAAAGGAGCTCTTGGGCATGGAGGATTAAGAGCGAATTTCTTCATGTACTTAGGAGTTACATATCTGTATTCCCTCCATTCCCGTGCCCATCTCCGTTCAATCTTCTAAATACACACCTTGCGTTGATTTTTGTTTTCTTCATCCGGTGTGCAGTAGTCAGCATAGATTTCCTCAGGGATTTCAAACGCAGTCATAACCTCAGGTTTCTTTCCTCCTTTCTGTGGCTTCTTACCGTCTGCCATGTTCTTCAGTTGAGGAATTTGAACAATTGAGTTCTCTGAAGAAGTATGCAGTTTTTCTTCGAGGAACGCTGCAAATGAGTTAAGTTGATGAGAACCTAGTGATTCAGCAATGACATGTGTACCTGTGAACAGAGTATAGGTGCGAGGAATTTGGAGAGGTCATATGCTCTCGTAAGGATTTTCAAAAGAACAAGTTTTGAGGATTTTGACCAGATGAGCCTTGAAGAATTTCACTAAGCGTTCTTTGTCTTAGGTTCCAGAGTTGTATAGATCGAGGATCCACACAATTGAGGAATCTTGAAGAAAATCATTGCTTAGAGAAACGAATCAAGAGATTTGAGGTGTTCATATGTGTGAAGATTTGAAGAATAAACACCTTTGAAGATTTTCAAGAAGGTTTGAGAATCAAAGCGAGTAATAAAAGTAACTTTTAATTACCCGAAGTGAAGAACACGACGAACTAGGAAGAACAGTTGGGAAGTTCATCAGTTCAGATCTTCCACGCCCTAACTTGGCGGAGGAAGACAGCTACGGCAGCGGCGGAGTGAGGATTTCCGCGGTCGGCGCGAGTACGTCGGCGACGAGGTCGAGGCAGTGAAGCTTTTCCTCACCGGAGACGATGGAGTAGCGGCGGCGCTAGGGTTTGAGGAGCTCGAGCGGGAGAGAGATGTCGAGCAGAGTAAAAGAAGTGAGGGGGGAGAGGGGTATTTATAGACATGGTGAAAAACGGATCGCCCGAAGATTTAGGACGAACATGCCCCTGACCATTTCCCTTCTCACGACATGTGTCATCCACGTATTGTGTAGTGGAGATCGTGTATGATCGTGGGTGAGTAAAATAATGCATCATGGGATGCGGAACGGTTTGAGCGGCAAAACCGAAAGTTTGGATAAGATCAGTTTTAAAGTTCCGTTCACAATTTCTTCAGCTGTCAATGACACAGTGAAGATTTTGAACGAGTTTCAAATAGAACGCACATGAAGAATTTGTGAATAGATTGGGTTGAGTATAGCATAGAGGGGGAAGGGTCCGATCACATTCACTTAGCAGAAAAAGCGACTTGAAGAAATAGCCATAAGTGAATGTTGTAGAGGACACAAACATATATATATATATATATATATATATATATATATATATATATATATAGCCAATGAAGAAAGACGACGGAAACAATGAAGATTTTGCAAAGTTGAAGAATTTGAAAACTGAAGAATTTCAAAACCGAGGAAAAACTCAAATTGAAGATTTTCAACTTTGGTGGTGGCGTGACCCACCAGATAAGAATGATGATTTCAGACACCGCGCACAATTGTCGAGGGTTCGAGAATCAAATTCTTCATTAATTTCTTCACACTAAGAGTGTTATTCTTCATTGATTGAAGAAAACGCTTTCTTCATGTGTTGCACATCTAAGTCATCAATTTTGCATAAGTGTTAGGATGTGTGTCCTTTTCAAAGAACGTTCGAAGATTCTAAGATATTTAGCTCACACCGCAACTTGCTAAATCTCTTCTCATCCAAGGGCTTAGTGAAGATATCAGCTAGCTGTTCTTCAGTCTTCACGTGCTCGATGGAGATGTCGCCCTTCAACACATGATCACGAAGAAAATGATGACGAATTTGAATGTGCTTTGTCTTCGAGTGCTGAACTGGGTTGTGAGTAATCTTGATGGCACTCTCATTGTCACAATAGAGAGGCACATTCTTCACGTTGATGCCGTAGTCCTTGAGAGTTTGCTTCATCCATAGCAATTGAGCACAACACGAGCCAGCAGCAATGTATTCAGCTTCCGCAGTAGACAGTGATACGCAGTTCTGTTTCTTCGAGGACCAATGCACCAAAGATCGTCCGAGGAAATGACAAGTACCAGATGTTGACTTGCGGTCCACACGATCACCAGCATAGTCGAGTCGAATATCCAATGAGATCAAAAGTAGAGCCCTTGGGGTACCATAATCCTAGTGTTGGTGTGTGAGCTAGATATCAAAGAATATGCTTCACAGCCTTATGGTGTGATTCCTTCTGTAGCTTGAAATCGGGCACACATGCAAACACTAAGCATTATATCTGGCCTAGATGCACATAAGTACAATAAAGAACCAATCATGGAGCGGTATACCTTGTGATCAAGTCAATACCATTTTCATCAAGGCATAGATGGCCATTTGTGGGCATAGGAATTTTGACACCTTTGCAATCTTGCATGCCAATTTCTTCGACATCTTTGAGGTATTTCCCTGAGATATGAATATGCCATTGTGTTGTTGACTTAATTTGAAGACCTAAGAAGAATTTCAACTCTCCCATCATAGACATTTGATATTCTTCACTCATCATATAGGCAAATTCATCACTATAACGTTGGTCAAGACAGCCAAAGATAATATCATCAACATATATTTGGCACACAAACAGTTCACCATCATAAGATTTAGTAAAGAGAGTAGGATCGAGTGAACCGGTGTGAAGCCATTCTTCACAAAGAATTCCTTCAATGTATCATACCACGCCCGAGGGGCTTGCTTGAGGCCATAGAGGGCCTTATTGAGTCTCAAGACTTTGTCGATTCTTTGGATCTTCAAAACCTGGGGTTGAGCAACATATACTTCTTCCTCAAGCTTACCATTGAGGAATGCATTTTCACATCCATTTGATATAAAGTGATATTGTGATGGTTAGTATAGGCGAGTAATATGCGAATAGACTCAAGTCTAGCAACAGTGCAAAAGTTTCATCGAAATCAATTCCTTCAACTCGTGTAGCCTTGAGCTACTAGTCGTGCCTTATTCCTCACCACAAGACCATTTTCATCTTGCTTGTTGCGGTAGATCCACTTTGTGCCAATGATATTATGCTTGCGAGGATCTGGACGCTTGACCAGTTCCCTGACATTGTTGAGCTCGAATCGATGTAATTCTTCTTGCATGGCCTGAATCCACTCCGGCTCCAAATGCTTCATCTACCTTAGTGGGCTCTGTGATAGAGACAAAAGCATAGTGCCCACAAAAGTTAGATAAATGTGAAGCTTTTGAGCGTGTGAGAGGACTGGCGCTTAAATGTCATCGATGATCTTCTCCACTTGCACTTCTTTTGCAACGCGAGGATGAGCTGGTTGTCGCCGAGGAATTTGATCATTTTCCTCAAAGACCATTTTCTTCAAAGATTATCTTCAGTGCATCACTCGACATTCTTCGCAGACAGAATGAATTCTTCAGCAGTTTCTTTAGTAGGAATGACATCCTCGGCTGCCTTGAACCTGATAGAATCCTCGTGAGCTGGTTCATCTAACACAGAAGGTAGGTGCTCTCTTTGCGAGCCATTAGTTTCATCGAACCGCACATCTACAAAGGTCAACAATCTTGTGAAGTGCGATGTTGAAGACTCTGTAGGTGTGCGAGTCCTTTCGTAACCAAGCATAAAACCTTCATGTGCTTTCGGTGCAAATTTAGAGTTGTGATGAGGATCTCTAATCCAGCATTTAGCAATCAAGACTTTGAAATAACTTACATTGGGTTTCTTGTCGTGAGGAGTTCATAGGCAGTCTTCTTGAAGAATTTGTGAAGATATACTGTTGATGATGTGGCACGAGTGTCAATTGCTTCAATCCAAAAACGACTAGGCGCTTTTGTATTCATCAAGCATAGTGCAAGCCATCTCAACAAGAGTTCTGTTCTTGCGCCCACGACGCCATTTTTCCGAGGAGTATAAGGAGCAGATAACTCATGAGTAATACCAAGTTCATCAAGATAGTCATCAAGACCGAATTCTTGAACTCAGTTCCATTGTCACTCCCGATGTGCTTGATCTTCACACCAAAGTTAGTTGAAGCCCTCGAGGAAAATCGCTTGAAGACTTCCTGCACTTGATTTTTGTAAGTAACAATGTGTACCCATGTGTAACGAGAGTAATCATCAACAATAACAAAGCCATATAGAGATGCATCATTAACGACAAATGAGTAATGATTGGGACCAAAGAGGTCCATGTGAAGCAATTCAAGGGGCGAGTAGTGGTCATGATAGTCTTCGCTGGATGCTTGGCCTTGGTCATTTTTCCAGCTTCAGAGGTTCCGCATAAGTGATCCTTGAGGAATTTGACATTCTCAATGCCAATGACATGCTTCTTCTTCGCAAGCGTGTGCAAATTCCTCATGCCTGCGTGACCAAGTCGCCGATGCCATAGCCAGCCTTCTGAAGCTTTTGCAAGTAGGCACACGGCTGGTTGTGGTCCTGTGGAGAAGTCAACAATATACAAGTCTCCTCTCCTAAAGCCTTCGAAGACTTTGGAATTGTCAGCTTCCATAATCACAACACAACGATACTTGCCAAAGATAACAACCATATCAAGATCACAAAGCATTGAGACTGACATGAGGTTATATCCTAAGGACTCAACAAGCATGACTTTGTCCATGTGCATGTCCTTAGAGATAGCAACCTTACCAAGACCCAATACCTGACTTTTGCCTTTGTCAGCAAAGATGATATGCTTCAGATGTGACGGTGATAAGGGAGCATCCATCAATAGATTCTTGTCACCAGTCATGTGATTTGTACATCCACTATCGAGAACCCACTCAGTGGCTTTGGGTTGATCATCCTGCAGATGAATTAGTACAACTTACGATCTCATATACTTCATCAGTGAAGAATATGATATCAAGTTCATCAGATGAATTTCATCACCAAGATCAACAGATAAGCAAGATGAGGACGTGTGAAATGAAAGTTCATTTCATCATGATTAGCCTGCGCCCTTTCGTGCAATTTGTCGTGCCCCAAAGAAATTCTTCAGACGTTAAGGCATGTCTCGAGACCTGACCCTGCAGAAGAGATTAGTTCTTTTCTTCACCACCCACATCTGAAGGGGTGGCAAAGAGTTCATCACTCATGAAAGCACCATACGAGAATGGTGGCATAGAGGCCAATCCATTTCGCTTCACATAAGAGGGGTTAGGTAAGCATATGAATAAGCAGAGAAATTCTTCGAGGACTTATGAACATATTGGTTTGAAGAATAATGCACATATTCATAGCCCTTAGCTCTACCTCATGAAACAGAGTTGTTAGCACGATGATAATCATATGAGGACTTTGATCCTTTTGAGGAATTTGGTCCATGTGAGGACTTGGATCCATATGAAGAATTTGATCTGGGGTTCCTATTCTTCACAGGTGGTGTCATGAGGACATTCACTGAAGACTTTCAAGGCACTTCTTGGGAACCCAGATTTTCTTCATAGGGAACCGCTCTGCAGCTTAGTGCCAACATATCTAGCAAATACTTCACCATTCTGATTTTTGAACAGTTTATAGTTGGAGTCAAATGACTCATCAGCAGAATGAGGAAATTCGCATGTGAAGCCAGATAAGTTAGATGGATCAACTGGAGGTCCCTTTGCAGCAACCCATGAGGTTTTGGGATATTGCTCAAAGCTTCCAAAGATGTTCCATCGAATTGAGTTTCCTCTCAAAGGCAATACCCTCTTTCCTAGGGTTCCCGTTGAGGATCTGCTTTTTAAGCACATCACAAAGAGTCTGATGCCCTTTGAGGCTTTTGTACATGCCTGTCATGTACAATTCCTTCAGCCCTGCATCGTCAGTGATACTAGCAATGTCCTTAGATGAGGAATTAGTGATAGCAGAGGCAGGTGAAGAATTTGTAACAGTTGAAGCATTTGAACATTCAGGTGAAGAATTAGCAGATTCACGTTCAATGCACTTTAAGCATGGAGGAACAAATTCTTCTTGAGAAGCGCTGATTTGTTGAGCAAGTAATGAATCGCGCTCCTTCTGAAGATCTTCATAACTCACTCTTAGCTTCTCAAGATCTTGCTTTCTTTGAAGAAATTCATAAGAAAGTTTCTCATGATCAGATAAGAGAGTGTTATGATGACTTTGAAGGCTGTCAAGCCTAGATCAAGTCTCAAGATTTTTAGTCGTGGCTTTAGTGCGATCCATTTCTTCACCCAACATATCATCACTTTTGTCTAGCATGTTTTGAACCTTTTCAAAAGCCCTTTGTTGTTTTATAGCAATCTTAGCAAGTTTAGAGTAGTTGGGCTTGAGATCCTCATCAGATTCATTTTCACTAGATTCAGAGGAGGTGAAATTCAGTACCTTGGCACCTTTTGCCATGAAGCAATAGGTGGGAGCGTAGTCATCATCATCCTCATCAGGCTTGTCGGCGGGGTCAGTTTCTTCAGTGTTGAAGATGGACTTGCTAACGAAAGCAGTAGCGAAAGCCAGACTAGCCACACCAGATTCGGATTCTTCAGACTCCTCCTCTTCCTCATGTTCCTCACATTCAGCTTCAGAGTCCATTTCCTTGCCAATGAATGCTCGAGCCTTTTTGGAGCTGCTCTTCTTGTGAGAAGAAGGCTTTGAGAATTTTGATGATGAAGATTTCGATGATTTCTTCTTCTTCTTCGCGTCATCAGAACTGTAATCCTTGTGTTTCTTCTTCTTTAATTCCTTTTCCCACTGAGGACAATCTTGGATGTAGTGACCAGGTTTCTTGCATTTGTGACAAAGTCTTCTTATAGTCACTAGATGAGGAATCACCGCTTCTTGAGGATTTTCCAAAGCGACCACGCCTTGAGAATTTTGGAATTTCTTCACGAAAGCAGTGCTAGCTCCTCGCCTAATTCTTCAGATCTCCAAGGCTACTACCGAGTCTTCACACTCAGATTCGCACACAGCCTTGGCCTTCGTGGCACGTGTTTTTCCATAGCCGTAACCATAGAGATCTCTCTTTTCAGCAAGCTGGAACTCGTGAGTATTTAGCCTTTCGAGGATATCAGCAGGATCAAGAGACTTGTAGTCAGCTCGTTCTTGTATCATCAGTGCCAGAGTATCAAATGAGGAATCAAGCGATCTTAACAATTTCTTCACCACCTCATGGTCGGTGATGTCAGTGGCGCCAAGTGCTTGAAGCTCATTTGAGATGTCAGTGAGGCGATCGAAGGTTAGTTGAACATTTTCGTTGTCGAGTCTTTTGAAGCGGTTGAAGAGATTTCGAAGAACATCAACTCGAGAGTCACGCTGAGTTGAGACACCTTCATTTACTTTGGACAGCCTGTCCTAGATGAGCTTGGCAGATTCCAAAGCACTCACTCTTCCATATTGACCTTTGCTCAGATGGCCACATATGATATTCTTCGCTTGAGAATCGAGTTGCTTGAATCTCTTCACATCAGCGGCATTCAGAGAAGGTGTAACTGAGGGAACACCATTTTCCACGACATACCAGAGATCGTTGTCAATTGCTTCAAGATGCATTCACATCTTGTTCTTCCAGTAGGTGTAGTCCGTCCCATCAAAGGTAGGACACCCCGCTGAGACCTTGATCATACCTGCGGTCGACATAACTAAAACTCCAGGTGGTTAAACCAAAATCACACAGAACAAGGGAGTACCTTGCTCGATACCAATTGAAAGTGCTATATCGACTAGAGGGGGTGAATAGGCGATTTTATGAATTCTTCACCGAGGAATTTGCCGTGAGGAAATTCCTTAGCGAAGAACTACTTGCAGCAGAATAAGTACTCGAAGTAAGCATAACAGATTACAAGCATAGTCATCATGATGAAATGAAGACAATCACAGAGTACGTAAAGCGTAATCACAGGATAACACAAGATGAAGACAAACAGATCAAGAAATTGAACTGAGGAAATTGAGAAAGTCTTCACCAAAGTCTTCAAACACAGATATGAACAAACACTCAACACAAGAATGAGGAAATGAAAGGGTTGAGGAAATAGAACCAGTTAGGTTGGTGAAGACAATGATTTGGTAGACCAGTTCCAACTGCTGTCTCGCTTGTACGTCTGGTTGGAGCGGCTGAGTATTTAAACTTGAGGACACACAGTCCGGACACCCGATCGCTGAGCACGCAGCTCAGACACCAAGTCCTCACCGTATTCTCCTTGAACTAAGGTCACACAGACTCGTCCAATCACTCGTGGTAAGTCTTCAGCGACTTCCAAACCTTCACAGACTTGGTCACTCGGCGATCCACAATTCCTCTTGGATGTTCTAGACCATGACGCCTAACCGTCTGGAAGAAGCACAGTCTTCAAAGGTAACAAGCGCCGGATCCACTCAGATCAATTTCTTCATTGATGCTCAATCACTTTGGGTTTGTAGGGGTTTGGTTTTGGGTTTTCCTCACTTGATGATTTTCGCTAAAGTCCTCAGAGGATGGGTTGCTCTCAAATGACAAGTGTCAAGTTCTCTCGAGCAGCCAACCAGCTAGTGGTTGTAGGGGCGGCTATTTATAGCCTAGGGAGCAGCCCGACATGATAAGACATAAATGCCCTTCAATGATATGACCGTTAGGTGGATAAGATATTTTGGGACAGTGGCGCAAGAAGACAAAGAACGGTCGGAAATTTGATATCAAATTCTCGTATTATCATGTTCTCATCGTAGGCAATCCAGACCGGCGAATTCCTAACTCCTCGGTCGAATAAATTCTCAACACTGTAAGAACTTCGTCTCACATCAAGAAATTGACTGAACTGTATGAGATTTCCAAAGGCTTCACTCAAGGGATTGGTAGGTGTAGGATTTTGAGTTGAGCATCACATGGAAATTTTTCCTTAGTATTTCCTCGATTCTTTAACAAAGACGGTGTTTCCTATGACTCAAGAAAGAGAAAATGAAACTACGAAAACAAAAGTCTTCACGCTTCATGTTCCTCAAATGAATACCAAGTCTTCAAGGTCACACCAATTTCTTCACTTTCAAAGTCTTCGTAAAGTCTTCGAATATCAAAGTCTTCATTGAAGAACTTCATTTTAGGGTCGACTTTCTCTCAGAATATCAAACTCCTCATAGACTTATAGACCTGTGTACACTCACAAACGCATTAGTTCCTTAACCTATAAGTCTTCAATACACCAAAATCACTAAGGGGCACTAGATGCACTTACATCCCGTCGTGCTGATGCAGGTGGCGGGTCGTCCGGGGCCAGCCGGACTGATGGAGTTGCTGAACTAAAGCGGCAACTCGATGCTGCGGATGCGGACATCACGCTGGTCAACAAAGCGACTTGATGAGTCGCAAGGTAAGTATTATCGCGCGTCACTTGATAAGGGAGCCGCCATCTCCTTACAACATGTGCGTGAAATGCAGATAGTGCCGCTGTTATGGAGAGCCTTCGGGCCAACTTGCTCGAGCCAAGGAGCGGGCCGGAAGGAGTAATGCGGCGCCTCGAAGGCGGCCGAGGAGTTGGCGGCGAAAGGGTCGCACATCGCCGAGCAGGGAAGAGATAGCCGAAATGGCCGTGAAGTTAAAGGATGCTACCGATCGCAATGAGGCTCTTGGGAAGGAGCGCTTAGCGGGCAAGAAGACCTGTGGAAGGCCACCGCCGGTTAAGAATGCCCGCCAAAGAATGCGGGCTATGAAGGAAGAGCTGCGCCAGCCGGAGATATTGTAGCCGGCAAGCCTTTTCTCGCGCCAAGGTTTACGGATCCAAAATATGCTCAGCCGGGCCAATCAGGGGTTCAGAGGATCCTTATATGGACTTACCAGCGAAAAGCGGCGGATGCCGCAGCATTTTCAAGTCGGAAGGATCACAAGACGGAAGAGCTGTTTTGGTCTCAATTCCATAGTCCGGAGCGCTCACTTCCGCCGACCGACCGCTTGGCTGAGTGGGCTGAGCTAAATAGGTTGTCCGGCTTGCTACGACGGATATAGTGACTCATATCCGCCGGATAGGCCCCAGCCAAGAGTTATTTTGGCTTATTGCAGCAATTTCTTGGGGCGGTGCCGCATATCAAGGCGATGAAGCGGTCGGCCTGCATAGAGGGTGCGCGGATGGCGCCGCCCGTGTGAAGACACATTGACAGAGATGGATGCCACCGCTGTGGCGCACCCGGTTCGGATGATAACCGTTACCCGTCGAGCACTATTTTGGCGGCATCGCGTGGTGCTCGTGTAATAGAGTCACAGTGCTCGAAAATGTTACGCTCGAATGAACGCTTATATGATGTAGAACGATATTTATGATGTAAGCGCCTTTTATACTTGTGCGCTCAAGTAATAGAATATCTCCTATGTGGCCGCTCATGTATACGTGTATAACCTGAAAGATGGCGCTGTCGGCTTCAGCCCCCACGCACAAGGTGCGGGGTGTTCGCAAAAAGAGCGTTTTCACACTTAATCCGACGCCTCGGTCCTGTAAAGGAGGTGGTAGCGTAGCAAACGAGGCAACCGGACTATAATGCTTTATCACTTTCACTTAGCCATGGAGTTCGAGGGTGGGGCTACGACATAGTCCTCGGGGCACCGCGCCTCCGAATTCGGGCGCCAGATGTGCTGGCCGAAACGGCCTTCACAAAACGGAGGAATCCTAAACATTCCTAAGGTCGATCGAGTGGTTTACCAGCCTCTCGCTATATCATGACAGTCGTTTTCGCTTTCATCGAGGTGCTCGCCAAATTAACTGGGGCACAATCGTAGTAGTTCTCCGGAGCCGCGTTAGCCGATGATACGGAACGAAGGCAGCAAAACACAGGAGCCGGGCAAACCCAACATTTGACCAAAGACATGATTCGAGCTGATGCATATAAGTCCTAACTCGAGACGCCAACACTCCCGAAGGTGTTCGGTCTTTATAATAGCGGCAGAACAAAGCCCTAAGCGCCTTGTGTCCGTGTACGGCAGGTTCATCTGGCGCGCCGATGCCAAACGCCAGTCTCCACTCTGGTTATAATAATAAACCGAGGATTATAGCAACAAGAGACAGTAAGAAAGGTTTACGAGGGTCTTAGTCTGAAAAGAGTCCTTGCAACGGGTCCCTACCGCACGCCTGCTACTGTGTCTCCGCGCAGCTGTGTCCTCGACGGTGTGCACGCTGTTCATCCGAAAAAGAGAAGAACTTGGTTGGAAAAGAAATCGTGCGAGAAAGTGCATAAAAAAGTTAAATAGAGATTAAGAAAGTTGAGCCTATGCTAGCTCATTATAGCTTATATGTGCAAACCCTTGTGAAGGGATGTGCGGCTAGGTAGCCCCTAGCTTTTTTATTCCGGACTCGTCCAGCCGTGTCCGGGGTCTCGAGCGACCTTTTAATGAAATGATGCCGCGTGGAACGGGCATTTTAAGCGTAAGAGACGCGTAATGTGGTATTGCATTGATGCAGACGAAAGCTTCCCGTCCCAGTGATGCTTGATAGCCACTTTTAAATGGGGCGACATGAAAGGTTAGCTTTTCTCGTCGGTAGTTGTCAGGTGACCCTGACACAACTTCTAGTAATAATGAAACTGTGCACCTGGCGTAAGGGCCTGGCGTCACTCCTTTGAAGGGAGTGCGGCTATGCCGAATTGTGGTAGGGTCTATCCCCACTTGCGGATTGTGTCCGGAAATAGCAGGTTCAAGTCACTGCCGCTGTCCATCAAAACCTACGTTAATCGCAGTCCGTCTATTATGGGATCCACTATCCGGGCAGTCTATCCTACGTTCCAGATACTTCTGGACTAATCCAGATGGTGGAAAGTGATTGGTTTTGACGTCCAATCTTGGTCCACTGGGGTGGATCGTGCGACACTTGTCTTAGCGAGTGTCGTGTTGGCTTTCCGTACTATCTTGTGGGAAAGTTTACTGTTTTGACTTCTTGTGGGAAAGTCTTTTGACTTCCGGTGCTCTGCTGGTGGGGTTCGTCATCGTCCTCGCTTGGCGCATCGAGCCCCTTGCGTCCAGCGTTGAGTCTTCCGGACTGTTTAAAAACCCAACAATTTCGGTTGGTATGGTTTGCAGGCCTTCTGGGGGTACTGTGGATTTGACATATCCGATCTAAAATTTTGTTTAAATTTGATAGCTCGTCTCTGTTCTCCTTAAGAGGCCGTGTTGTATTGTTTGGCCTCGAGCTTTTGAATCCGGCATTGACCGCCGTGCCCTTTGGGCTTTTTTGTTTATTCCGGCGCTGGTCTTTCCTGTGCCGTGACTGTCCGTTTCCATCTCTGGTCTCGGATGTACTCGGGTCGCTGGTGCCGCATCTCGCTAGCCAGCTGTCTTCTCCTGCGCAAAAGCGCGTCATGAGGCTTGTTAGCGCAGCCATTGTTCTTGGCTTGTCTTGGCCGAGGTGTCTGGCGATCCATTCCTCTCGGACGTTGTGTTTAAAAGCTGCTAGGGCTTCTGCGTCCGGACAGTCGACTATTTGGTTCTTTTTGGTAAGGAACCTGTTCCAGAATTTGCGCGCTGATTCTCCGGGCTGTTGGGTTATATGACTCAGATCGTCTGCATCCGGAGGGCGGACATAAGTCCCTTGAAAATTTGCTCTAAACGCGTCCTCAAGCTCTTCCCAACTTCCAACAGTATTTTCTGGGAGGCTTTTGAGCCAATGCCGAGCTGGCCCTTTGAGCTTGAGGGGTAGGTATTTTATGGCGTGGAGATCATCTCCTCTAGCCATGTGTATGTGTAGTATGTAATCTTCTATCCAGACTCCGGTCATTGTGCGTCGTATGCCTCTATGTTTATGGGTTTGAACCCTGCTGGAAATTCATGATCCAGCACCTCATCGGTAAAACATAGCGGGTGTGCGGCGCCCTAGTATTTGGGTGTGCCGCTGTCTTCGAACACTTGTCGTGGTGTGTTACTTCCTGGGGTCCTCTTTTTGGCCGTAGATGGACCTACTTGGGCCGTCCGTTTTCCTGTGATTATAATTCGCTTGTGTGCAGCCCCGCTTGTCTCTTTGGGCCTGCTATCCGCCGCCTATCCGCCAGGCGGCTTTTTTATTTTTTGACCGTGAAGGCTCTATGGCTTCCTCATCAAATTCTGGCAGCAAATTGCGCTTTGGGTAGCTCTTAGTTTGATGGCCATTGCCATATTTGTCTGCAGTCTTGAATACTTTGCTCCACTTCATTCTGAGCGTGTCTTCTGCTGTTTTGAGCTTCCATTTCGCCTTCTTCAAACTTCTTGCAGTGGCGATGAGTTTTTTGTGTATGTTCTTATGCTCCGGTGTTGGGTCCGGACTTTTGATTGCTCCGTGAAGGGGTTGATTATCCGGCTCGTCCTGTTCGTCGTCCGCTGGTTTCCCCTGCTCTATCGCTGGGTCGTTAGGAAGGCTGCTTTGATCGAGGAGGGACTTAGGGCGGCGTCTACGTCGCCGTTTTGGTTCTTTATCGGCGAGATTATCCTCTGCCGCATCCCGTTGTTCCTCGTTATCGCTTCCCTTTGGGGTGTCCACCATGTATATGTCATATGATGGGGTGGTCTTCCAGTGTCCTGTAGGCACTGGTTCTTGGTAGTCTCCGGCATCATCGTCCATACCGTCGATGTCTTCGGAGTCGTAGTTGAGTACGTCGGTTAAATCGTCGACGGTGGCTACGAAGTGGGTGGTGGGTGGGCTTTGAATTTCTTCGTCGTCCGCGTCCCAACCATCCTGGCCGTAATTCGGCCAGGGCTCTCCGGATAGCGAGAGATGCTTCAGTGAATTTATGATATCGCCGAAGGGCGAGTGCTGAAAGATGTCCGCAGCGGTGAATTCCATGATCGGCGCCAATCGGATTCGACCGTAGGGGCGCAGGAGGTTTGGAGTCCGTAGGAGTCCGCACCTTAGAGTCATGAGCTTTATGCGGGACAAGGTAAGTGTTCGCTCCATCGCCGTGAAGTTGCAGCTCCGAGGCAGCGCCCAGCCATCCGCCCTCGATCCAGCGATCGGCTCCGGAATATGGGTCGGAGCGATACGCAGCGGCCTCCAAGGGGCTGTCCGCGCAGAGTTAGGTCATGCCCATCGTGACAGCGCACACGCTTCGGCTGTGGCTCAGATTCATCAAGATCAAGTCTCCGCGGATATCGGCCGTGAAGTTTAGGCTTCAAACCTGACCGACGGCCAGGGGCGTAGCTTTCGATCTGCTCCAGATGGCCAAGCGAGTTGGCTGCGGCGGGCCGCCGAATACAAAGTTCTGTCCGGGCGAAAAGTCTCACCCAGACTGCGTCGTTGTTGATTGAAGAGGCCATCAAGCCTATCGGTGACGACACGAGAAACTCTCAATGAAAGCACCAATGTCGGTGTCAAACCGCGGATCTCGGTAGGGGGTCCCGAACTGTGCGCCTAGGCGGATGGTAACAGGAGACAAGGGACACGATGTTTTACC
This sequence comes from Aegilops longissima, assembly GCA_021605205.1. NCBI lineage: Eukaryota > Viridiplantae > Streptophyta > Magnoliopsida > Poales > Poaceae > Aegilops > Aegilops longissima. The sequence goes on from CM038682.1 coordinate 693,754,099, forward strand.
CAGGTTCGGGCCCTCTTGATGGAGGTAAAACCCTACGTCCTGCTCGATTGATATTGATATTGTGGATGTTTACAAGAGTGGATCTACCACGAGATCAAGGAGGCTAAACCCTAGAAGCTAGCCTATGGTATGATTGTAAGGGTTGTTGATGTTGTGATGTAGTCCTACGGACTAAAGCCATCCGGTTTATATAGACACCGGAGAGGGCTAGGGTTACATAGAGTCGGTTACAATGGTAGGAGATCTACATATCCGTATCGCCAAGCTTGCCTTCCACGCCAAGGAAAGTCCCATCCGGACACGGGGAGAAGTCTTCAATCTTGTATCTTCATAGTCTTGGAGTCCGGTCGATGATGATAGTCCGGCAGATGATAGTTTGGCTGATGATGGTAGTCCGGCTATCCGGACACCCCCTAATCCAGGACTCCCTCAGTGGGGACGCACCACGCCCATGGACGCATGCATGCAACGGAACGCGGCAAGGTCAACGTGGTCAAGGAACGACTTCCATCGGAAGTATACTGTACGTGGAGAGTCTTAGCTGGGTCCACGGCCGCAGCAAGTAAGTGCCTCCTTATTACGCGGAAAATAATGATTCCTCCAACTGACAGGAGGGACCCACTTGACGGGCCACTGTATTTTGTGAAAAAAACATTTGCCCCCTGACTGCTGGGACCCACCTGACGGGCAACCGTATTGTGCGAAAAAAACATTTCCCCCGCTGTTAGCTTGGACCCACCGGAAGTGCCTCCTTATTACGCACAAAAAAATGAATACTCCCCCTGCTAGCTGGGACCCACCTTGGTGGGAGGCTGACTTGTGGGCCTACTAAGTTGACGGGGACGAAGGGCTTTGTCAACTTAGTCAATATGAACGATTCTAGCTCCAGTGATCGTACGATGTTCATCCAACGGCCGTAGTGCTTCTTCAACCTCTGGTCTTCTTGCTCCAGCCGCCCAAACCAGTGCCGGTCGTGCCTCATGCTCCTGCCTCCCGTGGCTGGCTGTGCTGCCGCGGAGGCCTCACCGCCCCCTACTATTCCCACCGCTGGCTAGGCCCTGCGGCGACGGCAGCCTCACACCGCAGCCGAACCAGTGAACCCTCGTACTCCTCTCTGCGCGGGCTTCCACTGTCGCGTCTTCCCCGGCTCCGCGTCGTCCCCTTCCTAGGCCTCGCTGTCGTCCAACGCCGTGGTGCTCTCCGTGCGGCATGGTCAACGTGGTCAAGGAATGACTTCCATCGGAAGAGTACTGTACGTGGAGAGGCTAACAGCTGGGTCCACGGCCACAACCCAGTTTTTTTGTGATTTGCCAAGTAAGTCGCTTTGTCAGGCCTGTTGGGCTGCAAATATTTCAAGACGAGGAGAGCTTTCATTCGGCTGGCCAATAAAATGGCCCATCAGTAATGAGAAATGGGCTGTACATTTTTAAAACACATCAAACCGGCAATTAGTTTCAAATATCTCTTTTTTCATTTCGAGATTTTAAATTACATTAATTTTTATGTGTGGAGAATTTGTTGGATTTTATATTGATATACATTTATTTTTAAAATCAGTTTGAATGTGAGTCGAAATTTCAGGATTAAAAACAGTTCGGACCGCACCGAAATATGCAAAATTTCGTATAATTTTTTAACTGTGGCCACAATATGGGTTGTAATGCTAACAAAAAGAATATGAGCTCCAAAAAAAACCTTAGGAATTAGCAAATGGGCTGTAAATTATTAGAAATAATGGCAGATGGGATGTATGCTGTTTTCCACAGATTTGAGGCTTTCCTAAAAAAAAGACGCACAAGCAGTGACTGATGGATGGCCATCCAACGGCCGTCGTGCTTCTTCAATCTCTACTCTTCCTGCTCCAGCCGCTCAAACAAGCGCCGGCGGGATTGCCTGCTCCCTCCTCCCCGCGGCCGGCTCTGCTGCCATGCAGGCCTCACCGCCCCACCGTACTCCCATCGCTGGCCTAGCCATCCCTCTACTCACCAACACCTGATGTTATTCTCCGGCGATGATAGACGAACCAATAAACCCTCGTACAGTCGTACTCCCCTCCGCGTGGGAAACAACTGCCGAGTCTTCCCTGCCTCCGTGTCGTTCCCTTCCTAGGCCTCGCCGTTGTCCACCGCCCTAGTGCTCTCGGCGCGGCCTGTTCAACGTGGTCAACGACCGACATGCATCTGAAGTGGACTGTACGTGGAGAGGCCGACAGCTGGGTCCACGGCCGCACGCAAGGAAATGCCTCCTTATTATGCTCAAAATAATGATTCCTCCACCTGACATCAGGGACCCACCGAAAGGGCCTCTCTATTTCACAAAAAAACGTTACCGCCGCTGACAGCTCGGACCCACCAGCTATATCTTTGCACGCAAGGAAGTGCCTCCTTATTACGCACAAAAAAATGAATACTCCGCCTGTTAGCTGGGACCCAGTATAGTGGCAGGCCGACTTGTGGGCCTACTAAGTTGACGGGGACGGAGGGCTTTGTCAACTTAGTCAATATGCACGATTCTAGCTCCAGTGACCGTAGGATGTCCATCCAACGGCCGTAGTGCTTCTTCAACCTCTGGTCTTCTTGCTCCAGCTGCCCAAACCAGCGCCGGTCCTGCCTCGTGCTCCTGCCTCCCGTGGCCGGCTGCGATGCTGCGAAGACCTCACCGCCCCCTACTACTCCCACCGCTGGCCAGGCCATCCCTCTACTCACCCACACCCCCTGTTATTCTGCGGCGATGGTAGCCTCACACCGCAGCGAACTAGTGAACCCTCGTACTCCTCTACGCGTGGGCATCCACTGCCGCGTGTTACCCGGCTCCGCGTCGTCCCCTTCCTAGGCCTCGCCGTCGTCCACCGCCCTGGTGCTCTCGGCGCGGAGTGGTCAACGTGCTCAAGGAACGGCTTCCATCAGACGTGGACTGTACGTGGAGAGGCTGACAGCTTGGTCCACAGCGGCATCAAGGAAGTGCCTCCTTATTACGTGCTAAATAATTATTCCTCCACCTGACAGCGGGGACCCACCGGACGAGCCACCGTATTTCGCAAAAAAAAACGATTCGCCCCCTGACTGTTGGGACCCACCAGCTACATCTTCGCACGCAAGGAAGTCCGTCCAGGCAAAAAAAACGATTCGCCCCCCTGACTGTTGGGACCCACCAGCTACATCTTCGCACGCAAGGAAGTGCGTCCGGGAAAAAAAATGATTCGCCCCCCTGACTGCTGGGACCCACCAGCTACATCTTCGCACGCAAGGAAGTGCGTCCAGGCAAAAAAAATGATTCGCCCCCCTAACTGCTGGGACCCACCGGCTACATCTTCGCACGCAAGGAAGTGCGTCCGGGAAAAAAAGCGATTAAGCCCCGACCGCCGGGACCCACCAGCTACATCTTTGCACGCAAGGAAGTGCTCGATACGGGACCCACCTGGTCGAAGCGTCGTGGCGTTGTCATTCTGGTCGTGAACGCGTGCGTACATATCGGTCGCTGTAGACGCGCCGCACGCAGTCGTAGTAGAGGCGCCGCGTAGCATGTACACGCACGCACATGGCGAGGTGCAAGAAAGAAAATCTGCCACGCACGCACATACGGGCAGGGTCTCGAACGCCTACTCGCGCATACGCACATGGCTGGGTCGGAATGGAGAAACAGCGCCGCTCGTCGTGTTCATGGGGAGCCAACGGGCTGGGTCGGAACGGAATGCGTGGTCGTGTTCATCGAGGAGGCTTGGACGGAACAGGCGATGGAAACGAGGCTGGCGTACCACTACGAAGGAAACGGACCTCCTACGTTCGGAACGGGGTCCTGTTGATCGGGAGGGGTGTGGCGTACCGCAAAACGGAGAAAACGGACCTCCTATGGTCGAAATGGGGGTCCTGTTGATCGGGAGGGGTGTGGCGTACCTCAAAACGGACGAAACGGACCTCCTACGGTCGAAACGGGCGTCCTGTTCATCAGGAGGGGTGTGGTGTACCGCAAAACAGGACTCCACGGGATACTGTTCATCTCCACCGTCGACCTCCTCCAGCCTCCACGGGCTCCTGTTCATCCAGCCTCCACCGCGCGCTACTCCACCGGCTACTTTTCAGCCACCCCTCCACCTTCTACTGTTCATCCAGCCCTCCACACCACGGGGTCCTGTTCAACCACACCTCCACAGGCACCCCTCCACCGTCTACTGTTCATCCGGCCCTCCACCACACCACGGGGTCCTTTTCATCCAGAGGCAATGCCACCGCCACTATTCATCCAACCCCCCGCAACGCCATCGTCCATCCCAGAGGCACATCGATCGGCTTCATTAGCAGCGATGGCGAAGAATCGCCGATCGGGTTCGATTAACAGCCATCGATCGAATGCTCGGGTTCAAGAACACGTAGCTCGCAAGGCAATCGCCGGGTTCGCTAGACCCCAACGCCTCGCTCAGGTTCAGTTAGAGCCAATGCCTCGCACACACGCGCGTACATCTACGAGAGAAACGCGCATCTCTCGGCCCCCGACCTCCCACCGTAACCGGGAACTCCCCGAAATTCTCCTCCCCCTCGCTTCTACCACGGTTTTTTCCGTCATGGACGGACCAAAGAATGTCATGCAGCTGCCTCTCCGGCCCGCCTAGGACAAAAAGCCCATTTTTTGTCATTATTTTTGTCATAGAAGTAGGAGCCCACCACATCTATGATGATACCGGGTTTTTTCACAATTGTCGTCATAGAAGTGTCATATGTATGACAAAAAAAAATTCGTTCGGCCTAAAATGTCACGGATGTGTCTTTTTTTTTGTAGTGCATCCAGGCGCTTGACGAGTTGGCCCGGGAGCTGCATGTTGCCACGGAGGTGCCTGCCCAGCTGGTTGAGCTGGCAGTTGCATGCGAACGGCGGTGGCAACTTGGTTGGCGCGGGCCTGGCGGTGGCCCTGCTGGCGTCCTTGGTGAGGGCCTTGCCGGGTGGCCCGGCAAGGGTCTCGCCGTGGCGCGCTGTCGTCCCCGGCAAGAACCTTGCCGGGGATCTAGTGGCCTTACTCGACAGGGATCTTGCCGAGGGTCGTCGTCTTCTAATCCTCATCTGATCTTGAGTATTCCTTGTCTTCACAAAGATCTGCATGGCACCACAGAGGTGCCTCCCGAGCCCTGGCCCAACGTGGTCGATGGTGTTGGGGATGTGGACTCAAGGGTGGCTCGCTCTGTTGGCGTTTGGGCGTGCTGCCTCGGCAAGGGTCTTGCCGGGGCTGCTGATGTCATACCCTGCAAGGGTCTTACCGGGGGAAACTGCTCCGCCCCTCTTCTTCTTTGTAGTCTTGGTCTTGGCGTTGCTCTGGCTGCCTCGGGCTTCGGTTTTACCTCAGTTCAGCTCCCCTGCTCTGCTTGGTGTGGCCATGGGCGCGGCTCCGACTGCCCGTGCACAGGTAAAGTGGTACAAAGATGCGCCCTTTGTTTGTACACCGACACATGGCATACTGACTAGCATGAACATCACTAGTCTATACTTCTCATAAACATAGCATGACCACTAGCATCAACAACAAATATCATGCAAGCACATGTCAACAATGCCATCATGCAAGCATTTAACCAACTGGATGCAATGGAACATGCATAACCACGGTACTCGGGACAGACGGCAGTCATGAACCAAAGACCATCACCAACATCAACATGTACTACTATCAAGCATAAGCATACGAAAGGAATACTAGCAACTAGTAGGGCATGATAACCAAGTGCATAACAACATAGCAAGAAAGTAAGCACTAACCCAGAAGCATTACCGAAACAACGATAACCATATTTTAAACAAGCAAACATTTAATAAATATTCAGGTTGAAAAAAATGGCTACTGCATGACTATCATGCTAGTGGGTACTGTGGCTTGCCTGGGGATGAAGAAGGCACTGGGGAAAAGTGCGGTGAAGCCGCGGAAAGATTCGCCGGAAATAGTCCTCTCCCGGGGGGCTCTTTACGTGCAAGGGCAAAATGGTCGTTTCAATGTTAACACATGGTTAAAGTGATACCAACAGAATGGGCTCGACGAAACGAAGAACTGGGCTTTGGAATCACCTTATTTGGAGTTAGGTTCAAAAAGTTATAGCTGTTTTTCTGGCCAGGGACCCATCTGGAAAGAATTTTTTTTCAGCCTGGGCCTAAACAGAAAAACTGAAAGTGCCTACGGATGAAATACGTTTTCTGCAAAGGGAAGCATATTCTCAGTCGCAGTAAACCAAAGTACGCTTTCTGAACAGGAAAACGTATTCCAGAGGATACATGTCCACTTATCTGACTAGGCAGAGGCGGGACCGGGCACGTGGTTGCTGACGGGCGGGTCCCACGGGGCCGGGGCCCGTCACTTATCCACGTGGACTGGGCAGGTCAACGGGTGAGAGGCTGGTGGGTGGCGTCACGCTGTGGAGGGGCCCACCTGGCCGGGTCGTCGTCTTCAAGCTCCACCGCCAGCGTAGAATCGGCGTGGCAGGGCGACGCCGACCGCGAGCATAGCGGGCTACCGCCATCTCCAGTGCACACTGACCTACCCACGTGCTCAAGGTGACGGGGCTGACCCATTCCAGGATAGAACGGACCTCGTGGAGGGCGGGGTTGAGAGAAGCAAGCACTCCGGCGAAGGGGGCTTTGGGTGGAGATGGGACTCGAGGCCATAGTGGCTCTGGCGAGGGGGGAAAGGGCATGGGGATGGTCGCCGGACTGGTGGTGTTCTACTGGTGGTGGTAGAAGCGAGGGAAGGGCTCGGGTTCGCTCCAATTTAGGAGGTTTGAGGCGACGACCAGGGCGGGGATGGGAGGGCAGGAGAGCTCCGGGCCTCGGTTGAGGGGCTGAGGAGGCTAGAGGGGGACTGGAGATGAGCTTGGAGTGCTCGGGCGCTGCGGGGAAGGGCTACTTATAGCCGGCGAGGGAGAGGCCGAGCTGGCATCGCCGCAGACGCGTGGATGGTGCTGCGGACGCGTGTGCTCATGCATGGACTCGGGGTGAGGCGACGAGAGGGAACAGGAGGGAGAGCTCATGGGAAAGAGGCGACCAAGGGAGCGCAGGGAGGAAGAGGACGGAGAGCTCCGAGCCAAACTGCCACTGTTTGTCCGTGGGCGCGGGGTGGCTTGTGTCGTTGACGAAGTGGAAGGAGGGGGAGAGGGGTCCAGGAGAACGGCGATGACACGGTAAAACTGTTAGACATGCTCACGAGCGCGAAGACGACGAGAGGAGGAGGTGCCCGAGCAAAAAAACCATCCAGCTCGCGTCCATGGCATGCCAGAGAGGTGGTGACCGCGTGAGCTAGAGAGGAGAAGGTGCCAAAGGTTGGCAAACATTGTCTAGTGGTAAGTCCTTCCTGGGTAGGTTTCAACTGCGGTGGTAGATCAATGAAAACTGCTCTCGTTAAATGGTAATCAGGGTCTGAAGTTTGCTGTTGCAAACTTGATCATGAAACAGTGATCAACTGAGGTGGAGGTTAGAGGCAAGTGAGGATTCTAGGTGTTTAAGTTAGGAAGGACTATAATCCTGGTAAGTTTGAGATGATTTGGACCAGTATTTAATATAGCTGCTTAATAACCACATAAATTGGTCCAGAAACAAGAACAGGAAGAAGCACTCACATAGTGACGGTGTCCTGGACTCGGGGGTACTCACCACGTCGTCTCCCGATGTAACATCCCAAATTTTCAATTTGGAATGTTATACATAGGTCATCCATGCATATCATATTTTATTGCATTTTCGTTTGCAATCCTCGAAATCCTAAGCAACTCAAGGACCCTCGGAGAGAGTTGGGGATTTTACGATTTCCATATTTGATTTTTATCAAATACTGAAGACGAGGATTTTTGATTTTAATTATTTTCTCTCCGGAAAATATTTCATTTTGAAATAATAAATGAGAGGAGATAATATGACTTCTCCAAAATAATTGAAATATCGGAGGAAAAATGTTAAAATCATTATTTAGATTTTAATTTGATTTATTTGGAATTTTATTTGCCGTAGAAAAAAATTGCATGTTTTAAAAATTGCATTTTAGGGGCCAAGAAAAGTTCATCTTGTTCTAAATATTTTATTTAGACGGAGAAAACTTGTTTTGGTATTTTTAGATTTCTATTTATTTTTCTAGGATTTTTATAAGTTTTGGCGGAACGTTTAAAAAAAAGGACCCGCGCCCGACTGGGCCAAGGGCCTAGCCGAGCAGGCCGGCCTAGCCGCCCGAGCCGCCGCCGCCTTCCCGCGTTGCCGCCGCCGTGTCTGACCCGGACACCACCGCCTTGCCCCTCCCCCAAGTCGGACCCCCCAACCTATAAGCCGCCGCCCCCCCCCCCTCTAGCCACCACCACCGGAGCCCGGAGCCGAGCCTCGAGCCCCGCCGCCGCCCTCGCCTCGCCCGCGCCTTGCCGAGCCGCCGCCCGCCGCCGTGGGTCGCCGTCCTCGCCTCCGCCGCCACCTCAGCGCCTCGCCGAACCCGCCGCCCCTCGCCCGCCCCGCCGGAGTCGCCCGCCCGCCGGACGACCTCGCCGGAGGTAGCCACCCGCCGCCCGGTTTTTTTAAAGAAAAACCCCTTCGGTTTTTTTTGAAAAACCCTAGTTCGTTTTTTTATATAGATCGGTTTTTTTCGGTTTATTTGTTTAGCGAGCGTTCGCTTGTTCGTTCGTTCTAACGAACATGTTCGTCATTTAGTTTCTACTAACGAACGTTCGTTCGTTTAGCCGTTCGTCGTTTTTTTCTTTTTATCAGATTTATTCCGCGAATTTCTGATCGTGATTTCTGATCCGATGTTCGAACTAGTATAACTTTTCGCTCGTTTATCGGAATCAGGCGATTCAAGCGCCTGGAGTTTCATCTCGAAACCCTCTTTCTGAATAGCCAACTCAAACAAGTTTTTGCCTCTGTAAAATTTGACCCTAGTTCAAATTAGTAAACGGATCTTGTTTCTTTCGCCGTTTGAGTTTCGTTGCTCCGTTTGGTTTGATTCTTCTTGTGAACCGGAATTATTAAGTTGAACTCTCCGGTCAACCTCTTTCAGTTGAAGTTTCGTTTGTGCATCTTTGCTTGTTGCTTATGTATGCTGTTGTTTGATTGCGATAGAATTCCCGGAGTGCGAAGCGTATTACTACGAGTCTCTAGGATTCCCGGATCGTCAGCAAGGCAAGTAACACTTTGATCATACTCTTTTCATACCCAGTTTTTATGCATTAGTTTAAACCCTCGCACATTGCATGGTTAGGATGTCATTAATTTGTGGGTTGGGAAGTAGATGATGAGGTAGGAACCTATTGCCCTGTTACTATCAAACCCTTGGGAGTTACTTCTACGTGTTGCTTATATTGCTATGCTATGCTCGTAGACGTGGTTGGGTTTGAGAGTTATTCATGACAGATGTGAGATTGTTAATTAATGGTTAACTTAAGGTGGAAACCTTAATACACATCTGGGTGGATTGAGGCACCTGGGGAACCCAGTGTTGTCTGTTTTGTTTTGGAAATCCCGGGGTATCCGTGTGATCTTCCCATGGACCGCCACCCAGGCTCAAAGGGAACTGAGATTATTCATGCTAGAAACTTCCGTGTGCAGCCACAAGCTATTATGGGCTCTAGCATAGTTGAGTAAGTTACGTGAAGCTCTTGAAGAGGTAGATCAGCAGGTAGTGGGTTTTGTAGGTTTGGTATGGTCTACCCGAGTAGAGAGTTAATGTTTACGAAAGATCGTGTCTCGGTCATCCGTTTCTCAAACACCATGTAGTGCGAGAAATCAATGGAAGCGATCGAGTCTTGTGGGGAAAAGTCATAAACCTCTGCAGAGTGTACAATCTAATCATGGTTAGCCGTGTCCCCGGTTATGGACAATTCTGAGTATCTAGTACTTGAGTATTCATATGTATCTCATCACTCTAAATTAATATTGCTGGGATGTTAATTATTTTAATTGGGATTGAGTTGGGGTTATACCTTCTCAATGATGTTTCAACCACCTTGATAGTTAAATTAAAATTTATTCCTTTGATGTAGGAAAAAATTTGCTTTCCGCAAACTGTAACCGTAGAGCTTTCCACCAGCCAAACATGCATGTAGTGTTAGCATTATTCTGTTATTGCTATGTTGTGTTACATTGCCAGCATATTCCATGTGCTGACCCGTTCTCGGGCTGCAACGTATTATGTTACAGACTTTTCAGACGAGGAGTAAGGTTCGACAGGTCGTTGCCGTGCACCTCAGCTATGCCGTTGGAGTTGATGGAATCACTTTATCTTCCAAGCCTTCCGCTGTTATCGTATTAGATGGCCTTAAGCCATATTATTCTAATAAGTTCTCTTTTGAGACATTCGATGTAATAAGTGTGTGATTGCTACTCTGTTATAAATCCTTGAGTCTTGTGTGTGTCAAGATTACCGATCCAGGGATGACACGGAAGCACAGAGACTTGACCATCTGAGGTCGGGTCGCTACAAGATGGTATCAGAGCACACGCTGAGTGTAGGACACGACCACTAAGATAAAACCATAGGTCACTCTTCTCTACTCATTTCTGACTCCTCTCCATTTTTCCACTCTTTAGGATGACGGAGATGAAGAACAAGTGTGCACAACCGGATGAAGACACACCTTTTGGACGCCACTTGAAGGAAGTCACTAGGTACCTGAATATTGGAATACCAAGCTTCACCGGGACGTACAACGCCACTTTACCAGAAGAAGAGCGTTGGATGATTCAAGTACAAGTTCCAGGAAGGACGTTCTCACCAACTTCCAAGTCCATAGAGTTTTCTTTTGAAGAACCCACCTGGAGCCTTGGCAAGAGTATGGCAGCTCACATTACCATGGGACGCATTGGAGAAGTCTACAACCGGGAGCTTAAAGACACCATATATCAAGTATGTGGGCGCCGAGACGAGCAATGGGAAGTAATCAGCACCAAGAAGGATAGATCCATTGCAGCTTACATCCAGGAGCTAAACCAGCACATTCGACGTCAGGAGAACCAGATGTGCGCAGACATGATGGATTTGAAGAAGGCGAAAACTAGGATAATCGAGCTGGAGGAAGAAATCAAGTTTACACGCGATGGATATGAGGAAGAAATCAAGACCCTACTTGAGAAGAATGACGACCTAGTCAAGAAGATCGGAGTCTTCATGGGAGGACCAGCACCGGAAGAAGAGGAAGAAGATCCCACTTGTTCGGACAACTACATCATCATCGACGACACCGACTCTGATCCAAGTGATGATGACTACGAAGACGAAGCTGGAGCAGACATCATGGAGTCTTCCACTGATCAAAATTTCTAGATGACCACCATATAATAGTAGTATTCCCCCATGTAATTAGTAGTAGTTGAGCACTTATGCAATAGTCCTAGACCGTTTTGTATGCCCTTGCTTGATTGAATGAATGTGTGTGTTTGCCTCATATGCATATGGGTAGTGTTTCTCCCCTAGATCTTTTTCTATTCTAATCTCTTCCATCTAAAACCGTCAGATGCCTCCGAGATGTGACCCCGGTTTTGTTTTCCCACCGGAGCTCACCCAGTTGATCCAGCAGCAGAATGCCTTGATGCAATTGCTAGTTCAGAACCAGGGCAACAACAACAACAACAATGCCAACAACAACCCGCCACCAGTGGATAATTTAACCCGTTTCCTGAGGCTACAACCGCCAGTGTTTTCCAGTAGCACCGAGCCAATAGTTGCTGATGATTGGCTATGCCGTATTGGAAGGAGTTAACCACCGCAGGATGCACGGATCTTTGAAAGGTGCGCTTTGCCGCACATCAATTGGATGGACCAGCAGCCGCATGGTGGGAGAATTACGGCTACTTTTCCTATAGCCAATGTCACTTGGGACCAGTTCAACAAGCTTTTCAGACGGCCCATGTCTCAACTGGAGCCATGCAGATAAAGAAGCGTGAGTTTCGCAACTTACGCCCGGGGAACCGTCTTCGTGGCCCGATGGGTGGATGAGTTTAGCAAGTTATCACGCTATGCCCCGATGATGTGGCCACGATGCCGCAAGCGGAGAAGTTTATGGAAGGGCTGAATGATGAGATGAGTATGCAGTTGATGGTGGCAACTTTCAACAACTACCAGGAGTTGGTAGATAAGGCCCTAATGATTGAAGGAAAGCAACAGCAGATTGAGAGCCGTAAAAGGAAGTATGGACAAGGGAAGTATAACTCAGGAGCTCACCAGAAGCCTCGCTTAACCCCGAACTTGGTAGTACTTGTTCATAACCATGGAGGTCATAACCATACTGGAGGAGGATCGCATAATCAAAATGGTGCGAAGAACAGGAATGGGAATGGTGTCAACAATAATCAGAATCACTCTAACCCAGCTACACCCGCCAAGAGGGACTTAAGCCAAGTTATATGCTTTAAGTGCGGGAAGACAGGGCACTATGCCAATGACTGCCCTGAAGGAAAGAATGGAAACGGAAATGGGAGCGCTGGGAAGAAGCCCAATCCATTCAACAAAGGACAAGTGAACCACGTTAACGTGGAGGAAGTTGAAGAGCAGCCGGACGCGATAATAGGTAAGTTTTCGGTTCAGTCATTTACAGCTCTTGTTCTTTTCGATACTGGTGCATCGCATTCATACATATCAAGGGGATTTGTGGAAAAGTTTAAGTTACCAACCCAAACCCTTAGGACCCCTCTTCTAGTGAGCTCTCCTGGAGCAGAGTACATGGCTAGCAGATGGTGCACCCAGATACCCCTAATCATTGGCACACATGTTTTTCCGTCTGACCTAATTATCTTGGAGTCGCAAGGATTGGATGGGATATTAGGTATGGACTGGATGTCAAAGTATGGAGGAAGTATTGACTGTGTTAGCAAGTCAATTTATCTTACCACCCCAGAGGGAAAAAGGATTAAGTATGTATCTAGGCATGTGCCTAGGAGGAGCCAAGTGAATGCCCTCACGGGAGTTGTACAGGAGGAAGTACCTGTAATAAAGGATTATCCGGATGTTTTCCCAGAGGAGTTACCACGCATGCCACCGGATCAAGACATCGAGTTTCTGATAGAACTATTGCTAGGTACAGGGCCAATATCCAAGAGACCCTATCGGATGCCCGCAAATGATCTGGAGGAAATTAAGAAGCAGATCAAGGAGCTATTGGAGAAAGGTTATATTCATAAAAGCTCATCACCTTGGGGAGCCCCAGTACTTTTGGTTGAGAAGAAGGATAAATCCCTAAGGATGGTTGTTGATTATCGAGCTCTGAATGAAGTAACTATAAAGAACAAGTATCCCTTACCGATGATTAATGATCTGTTTGATCAGTTGCAAGGAGCTAAGGTGTTTTCGAAGATTGATCTACGATCGAGGATACCATCGATTGAAGATCCGAGAGAAGGATATACCAAAGACAACATTTACCACACGGTATGGATTATATGAGTATACGGTCATGTCATTTGGACTGACTAACGCCCCTGCCTATTTCATGAGCATGATGAACAAGGTGTTCATGGATTATTTGGAAAAGTTTGTTGTGGTGTTTATTGATGATATTATGGTATACTCGAAGAACAAAGAGGAGCACGCGGAACACTTGCGTTTGGTTCTCGAGAAACTCAGGGAACACCAGTTATACGCCAAATTCAGCAAGTGCCAGTTTTGGTTGAAGGAAGTTGGATTGATTGGGCATGTTATATTAGGAGAAGGTATAGCATTAGATCCCAGTAAGGTTCAGTCAGTCAATGAATGGTTGGCACCCACCTCAGTTGGCGAGATCCGCAGTTTCCTTGGACTGGCAGGATATTATCGGAGATTCATTGAGAATTTTTCCAAGATTGCTAAGCCAATGACTGAATTGCTAAAGAAGGATACTAAGTTCAAATGGACAGAGGATTGCGAGACAAGCTTTCAGGAGTTGAAGAAACGGTTGACTACAGCCCCAGTGCTGACATTGCCAGATATACATAAGGAGTTTCAAGTGTATTGTGACGCCTCTCGCTTGGGACTTGGATGTGTTCTTATGCAGGACGGAAAAGTTGTTTCGTATGCCTCACGACAACTGAAGCCACATGAGATGAACTATGCCACACATGATTTGGAGTTAGCAGCTGTAGTACATGCGTTGAAGACCTGGAGACATTATCTTATTTGGAACCGTTGTGATGTGTACACGGATCATAAGAGTTTGAAGTACATTTTCACACAGAAGGAGTTAAACCTCAGACAGAGGAGATGGCTGGAACTTATAAAGGATTATGACATGAAGCTACACTATCATCCAGGAAAGGCCAACGTCGTAGCAGACGCTTTGAGCCGGAAGATTTATGCTAATATCCTTGAAAGCAAGGGATTGCCAAAGGAGTTAGCTGCGGAGATCATGGAACTTCGATTGGAGATTGTTCCACGAGGTTTTATTGCAACAATGGAGGTTCAGTCGACATTGTTGGACAAGATTCGAGAAGCTCAGAAGGAGGACAAAGAGATTGCCGAGACAAGAGAGAAGATGGGCAAAGGAAAAGCCAAAGGTTTTCGCGAGGATGAGCACGATACCTTGTGGTTTGAGGACCGGATTTATGTGCCCAACAATTCGGAGATCAGGAAGTTAATACTTGAGGCCCATGACTCACCATAGTCGATTCACCCGAAACACCAAGATGTATTTGGATTTGAAGGAACGTTTACGGTGGACTGGTATGAAGAAGGATATTGCGAGTATGTAGCCGTATGTGATGTATGTCGAGAGTGAAGGCAGAGCATCGAAGCCAGCAGGACTGTTACAGCCTATGCCAATACCGAATGGAAGTGGGACAAACTTGGCATGGACTTTATTACGGATTACCCGAACCAAGGCAGGATATGATTCAATATGGGTAGTTGTGGATCGTTTGACCAAAGTAGCCCATTTCATCCCAGTGAAAACAACCTATACAAGTGCAAAGTTGGCCATGATATATATGACCAGGATCGTATGTTTGCATGGAGTTCCGAGGAGCATCGTATCAGATAGAGGAACACAGTTTACTTCAAAGTTTTGGCATCGGCTACACGGACTTTGGGTACCAGATTGGAGCTTAGTACCGCGTTCCACCCACAGACGGATGGACAGACAGAGAGAGTCAATCAGATTCTGGAGGACATGTTGAGAGTCTTTGCGCTAGATTATGGATCTAGTTGGGATGACAATTTGCAGTCTGTGAGTTCTCGTACAACAACAGCTACCGTGCCAGTTTGAAGATGGCACCGTTCGAAGCTCTGTATGGACGCAGATGTAAAACACCATTGATGTGGGATGAGGTTGGAGACCGTCAGTTGTTTGTACCAGATTTGATCAAGGAATCAGAGGAGAAGGTTAAACTGATAAGAGACAGACTAAAGATTGCTCAGTCTAGACAGAAGAGTTACGCAGATGCAAAACGCAAGGAAGTAATCTATGAAATTGGAGACAGAGCCTATCTGCGAGTATCACCCTTGAGGGGAGTGAAACGTTTTGGAGTAAAGGGAAAGTTAGCCCCAGGATTTGTAGGACCGTATCGTGTTTTGGAACGGATGGGAGAAGTTGCCTACAAGCTGGAGTTACCTGAAGGATTGTCAGGAGTTCACGATGTAATTCACGTATCACAGCTAAAGAAGTGCCACACTGAAATGGCCGATATACCGTTAAATGATGAAGTGCCCCTAGACGCGATACAGTTGGATAGTAATTTGACTTACGAGGAGAAGCCAGTAAAGATTCTTGATTTCGACAGTCGATTCACTCGCAGCAAGGTTATCAAGTTTTGCAAAGTTCAGTGGAGCTACCATACCGAGGAGGAAGCCACGTGGGAGCGAGACGATGATATTCGCAAGGACCATCCGCACCTATTTTCTAGCCAACCCGAATCTCGAGGGCGAGATTCATCTTAAGGGGGTAGGTTTGTAACATCCCAAATTTTCAATTTGGAATGTTATACATAGGTCATCCATGCATATCTTATTTTATTGCATTTTCGTTTGCAATCCTCGAAATCCTAAGCAACTCAAGGACCCTCGGAGAGAGTTGGGGATTTTCCAATTTTCATATTTGATTTTTATCAAATACTGAAGACGAGGATTTTTGATTTTAATTATTTTCTCTCCGGAAAGTATTTCATTTTGAAATAATAAATGAGAGGAGATAATATGACTTCTCCAAAATAATTGAAATATCGGAGGAAAAATGTTAAAATCATTATTTAGATTTTTATTTGATTTATTTCGAATTTTATTTGCCCTAGAAAAAAATTTGCATGTTTTAAAAATTGCATTTTAGGGGCCAAGAAAAGTTCATCTTGTTCTAAATATTTTATTTAGACGGAGAAAACTTGTTTTGGTATTTTTAGATTTTTATTTATTTTTCTAGGATTTTTATAAGTTTCGGCGGAACGTTTAAAAAAAAGGACCCGGGCCGACTGGGCCAAGGGCCAAGCCGAGCAGGCCGGCCCAGCCGCCCGAGCCGCCGCCGCCTTCCCGCGTCGCCCGCCGTGTCCGACCCGGACACCACCGCCGCCGCCTAGCCCCTCCCCAAGTCGGAGCCTCCCAACCTATATAAGCCGCCCCCCCCCCTCTAGCCACCACCACCACCGGGCCGGAGCCGAGCCCGAGCCTCGAGCCGCCCCGTGGTCGCCGCCGCCGTCGCCTCCGCCGCCACCCGCGCCCTCGCCGAACCCGCCGCCCCTCGCCCGCCCGCCGAGTCGCCCGCCACGGACGACCTCATGGGAGTAGCCACCCGCCGCTCGGTTTTTTTAAGAAAAACCCCTTCGGTTTTTTTAGAAAAACCCTAGTTCGTTTTTTATATATAGATCGGTTTTTTCGGTTTATTTGTTTAGCGAGCGTTCGCTCATTCGTTCGTTCTAACGAACGTGTTCGTCGTTTAGTTTCTGCTAACGAACGTTCGTTCGTTTAGCCTTCGTCGTTTTTTTCTTTTTATCGGATTTATTCCGCGAATTTCTGATCGCGATTTCTGATCCGATGTTCGAACTAGTATAACTTTTCGCTCGTTTATCGGAATCAGGCGATTCAAGCGCCTGGAGTTTCATCTCGAAACCCTCTTTCCCAATAGCCAACTCAAACAAGTTTTTGCCTCTTTAAAATTTGACCCTAGTTCAGATTAGTAAACGGATCTTGTTTCTTTCGCCGTTTGAGTTTCGTTGCTCCGCTTGGTTTGATTCTTCTTGTGAACCGGAATTCTTAAGTTGAACTCTCCGGTCAACCTCTTTCAGTTGAAGTTTCGTTTGTGCATCTTTGCTTGTTGCTTATGTATGATGTTGTTTGATTGCGATAGAATTCCCGGTCTGAAGCGTGTTACTCTGAGTCTCTAGGATTCCGGATCGTCGACAAGGCAAGTAACACTTTGATCATACTCTTTTCATACCCAGTTTTTATGCATTAGTTTCAACCCTCGCACATTGCATGGTTAGGATGTCATTAATTTGTGGGTTGGGAAGTAGATGATGAGGTAGGAACCTATTGCCTGTTACTATCAAACCCTTGGGAGTTACTTCTACGTGTTGCTTATATTGCTATGCTATGCTCAAATACGTGGTTGGGTTTGAGAGTTATTCATGACAGATGTGAGATTGTTAATTAATGGTTAACTTAAGGTGGCAACTTTAATACACATCTGGGTGGATTGAGGCACCGGGGAACCCAGGTGTTGTCTGTTTTGTTTTGGAAATCCGGGGTATCCGTGTGATCTTCCTATGGACCGCCACCCAGTGCTCAAAGGAACTGAGATTATTCATGCTAGAAACTTCCGTGTGCAGCCACAAGCTATTATGGGCTCTAGCATAGTTGAGTAAGTTACGTGAAGCTCTTGAAGAGGTAGATCAGCGGTAGTGGGTTTTGTAGGTTTGGTATGGTCTACCCGAGTAGAGAGTTAATGTTTACGAAGATCGTGTCTCGGTCATCCGTTTCTCAAACACCATGTAGTGCGAGAAATCAACGGAGGCGATCGAGTCTTGTGGGGAAAAGTGTGCAAACCTCTGCAGAGTGTACAATCTAATCATGGTTAGCCGTGTCCCCGGTTATGGACAATTCTGAGTATCTAGTACTTGAGTATTCACATGTATCTCATCACTCTAAATTAATATTGCTGGGATGTTAATTATTTTAATTGGGATTGAGGTGGGGTTATACCTTCTCAATGATGTTTCAACCACCTTGATAGTTAAATTAAAATTTATTCCTTTGATGTAGGGAAAAATTGGCTTTCCATAACTCTGTAACAGAGAGCTTTCCACCAGCCAAACATGCATGTAGTGTTAGCATTATTCTGTTATTGCTCTATTGTGTTATATTGCCAGGCATATTCCATGTGCTGACCGTTCTCGGGCTGCAACGTATTATGTTGCAGACTTTTCGACGAGGAGTAAGGTTCGATAGGTCGTTGCCGTGCAGCTCAGCTATGCCGTTGGAGTTGATGGACTCACTTTATCTTCCAAGCCTTCCGCTGTTATCGTATTAGATGGCCTTAAGCCATATTATTGTAATAAGTTCTCTTTTGAGACATTCGATGTAATAAGTGTGTGATTGCTACTCTGTTATAAATCCTTCGAGTACTGTGTGTGTCAGCATTACCGATCCAGGGATGACACGGAAGCACAGAGACTTGATCATCTGAGGTCGGGTCGCTACACCCGATCAGTTAGATTGGGCCAAGGACCCCCTTGGTCGTATACTCATGGGCCAGTTCGGACAGCCCATGCCGCATACAAGGAGGATTCTACAAGACTTGGCGCCCAAGACAAGGACTCCTCTAAACCCTAGGCCTACGATGCATATATAAACCGAGGCCAGGCTAGTCAATAGACAATCTCATATTCATCACTACAATCTCATGGTAGATACATGTACTCTGTACTACACCCATATGAATACAATCAAAAGCAGCATGTAGGGTATTATCTCATCAAGAGAGCCCGAAGCTGGGTAAAACCCCGTGTCCATGTTACCATCGCTCCCAGACACCTAGCTTAGGACCCCTACTACGAGATCCGCCGGTTTTGACACCGACATTGGTGCTTTCATTAAGAGCCTGCTGGCGGTCGCCACGGGGCGATGGGAATTCAGATCGTCTCCGGCATGATCTACGCATCGAAGTCGAGCTTTATGGTCGATGTCGGCATCTTGTGTCGCCAGCTCGACTGGTCACCTTGGATTAACCAAGGTTTGTGCCCTGCCTCCAATATCATGTTCGGACGAGGGCCTTCGTCAACATCAACTCAGATCTCTATCATGATCATGGAAGAATCATCCATGGAGCTTGGGGGCTCAACGTCAACATTGCCCTCGGGTGACCGTGCTGTTTTTTCTGAACATCAAGCTTGTATCCACTACCAGCACCTCCTCGAGCATCGCTTTGATGATTCTTTCGGTGGAATTGTGCGGAATTAAGTGTACAACAACCATGTCAAATTTCATTGAGTTCCGATGGAGGAATCTCTGGCAATCTACGATATACCGGAGCCCTGTCAAATCTGGACGGGAATCTGGACGAGTTTAGGGTGTGGTCTCCAGAGCCCAGCTCGGAGGTCCTTTCGGAGGTCCAACCGTTCATCTGCTGCGGAATTCCCATATCTACCACCCCTCCAAATTTCAGCTCGATCCTACGGTTCAAACTCCGGGAACCTTCCGATGAGTGGACCAATTTTCGGATCTGTTTTCTAAGCGAATACGAATCCGGCCCGAGTTCATGTTTCTTCATGAACGGAATATTGGACAACCCTTTTGGAAGAATTTTTTCTAGGTTATTGTGCGTTGTTTTTAAACACGTACCCATAAAATTTTAAGCCTCCTCCGAGGTAATCTTCACCATCACGCTGGTGTCAAACCAGTCCGGCAATATTGCTCCACGGCTGCTGACCTGCACTAGACACGTCGCCGCTTTGTTGAGCCGAGCTCAAATTCTTTGATCATCATCTCGGCAAGCCGAACAAGAGTTCGGCATCGCAAAGGATAAATCATCACCAACATCGCTGCCCCATGGATTACACGGAGCGGGCACACCGGCAATGCTGCTTGGTCACTTCATCAAGCCGACATTGACCGCATCACAAGTCACGACCTGCGTCAGCATGGCCGCACTATTGCTTCTTCAGGCCGATGTCCATCACGCCGACCTGCTTCAACACCTCGGCTGACATGGCAGCTGCAACATCTCCTCACCGACCTGCTCCATCACCTCGGCTGGACCAGGAACTTGGCTGTTTCTTCATCAACATACTCCGGTGACTTTGGCATCACCAGCCGACCAGCTTCGTCACGTTAGCTGGACCGAGGGCTTTGTCTTGGAAAGCCAACCTTTGCCAGCATCGCCATGTCGTCGCTTTATCGCCCATCAAGTAATGGGTGTGCGGATCGAGTCCCAATTTTGGGAGTCACCTTTCTTCGGATTGCTACAACAAATAAACCAGGTGCTATTTATCCTAGTATTTTTTGCTTGTTTGGGTTTATTTTTTCCAAGGAATTATTACTCTGGTTTGTTCTATCATCTGTAAGCAGGTCTATCAAATGGTGGCCGCATTAACGACGGTCACATGGTGGTTCGGTAATGGACTTCGACTACGTCACGTGGTCTCTTCGGCAAGCCAACGCCATCGTCCCAATCGGCGTAAATCGGCTCGCGTGATCACCTTGTTGGCCGTGTTGCCATACCGACGTGTTCGGTTGCCTCGAGGACTTCGGCATCGTTGAGAGATCTCTACCTCATCGAGTGTTCGGCACATAGGTCATATGTCTTTTATTACTCACTTTGCATAAATTATTAATTATGCAACATTTTTTTAATTTATTATTATTCCTATTATCTCCGGCTTGCACTATTTTCTGTGCACAGATAAAGGATCCGGATCGGGCAGCGCTGTCACCTCTGCGTACCGACGTACCATGTCACCTCGGCTGGACCGAGGGCTTTGTCATCACTTCATTAACCCACGACAGAGACTTCGGCGTCACACTGCGGGCCTGCATTGGCCGTGCTATGTCGCCACTTAGGGGTGCCGAGCTCTTCGCTCCACCACCTCGATCGGGACCGGCTTGGGGAAAATGGAACCTTGTCCCACATCAAGCTCGGACCGCGTCATCAATGCCGAACACATTAACCAGCTAAGTTGCTTTCATGCTAAAAAACATTCAGTTTTAAATTTTGCTTGGTTCGACCAAGCATTATTCTTTTTTTGGCAAAAAGTTGTTTATGAAAAACTTCCTTGTCAAAACTTTGTTTATGACACACAAATTCAAATACCCCGTCTACTTGGGGGCTTCCTTTATGAAGCTTTTCCTTTTGCATATGGTTACACTTGTATGGCTTCGTTCCTTGTTTGTGTATTACGCCACAATATGCACCATGTTGACTTAAGTGTTCCGCAAGCTGGGTTGCCTTGCTCCTGTGTTCACCCCTACGTTCCCGATTGTTCGGCTAGGGAGTAAAGGGAGAACCTCTGCGATTGTCACGATCGGGTCATCCAAGCTCGGACCTCAGACTGGGTGAAGCCGAAAGCTAGAACTCTTATTGTTTTCAATCATGGTCGGCACACATCGGAATTCATGAATACAAAAAATCTATTGCACAAGTCTCATAGTAACAATGAGCAACCGAAGAAAGGTATCGGTGGAGGTACTATTTTCTTCAAAGATGCTTCTTACACTTCGTCAGTAATATAGCATAAGTTTCCTGAGCGCGCTTTGTCTGTTACAGCCTTATGGCCTGATTGCCTGGTTATCGGAAACACCGTCGATATTCTCGACAGGTGGAGTACATAACACTTTTAGGCCCTTGACCGAAGAGGGAGAAGCCGACGGTCGGTTAAGACGCGTTTAAAGTTCGGGTGAACACATATATGACATAAGTACTTCGGTACATACAATCGTTATACATAAAACTCTTTTACCCAAGTCACTTGGGGGCTCTTAAATTTATTTGAGCCATTTCATAAGTTTTCTTCTTCTTAGTCGTTGCAAAGCCTTTTTCTATCACTCCTTTTTTCAACGGGAGTGTGTGGTCAATAGCCGAGGAGCCTAATTTCTTCCTCAAAGCCGCTAGAGTTTAGTTTGCTAAACTGGCCTAACGAGAAGTACTCCGCCTTCGGGATAGGAGGTTGAAGCCATAGGCTGACCCGCTTGAAGTCTTGAGATAGGATGTGTCATGTTAAAGCACCACAGAAGCACCTTTTTTAAGACCAATTTTCGATTTAGCACCGAACACTTGATCTAGTTCGGACGTTCAGTTTTTACTGAAGTTTTTTTGGTTTTCCAAGACTATGGCAGTTTTAAACTATTTGTGTGTTTCCAGCATAAGTCTCGCAGTGCAACGTTGGACACCTTTAGAGATTCGGCAAAAACATTCCCGGATATTGCTATACACGCATCGGTTTCGAATTGTGTCTTCGCTCAATAGTTGGGTTGCCCGGCTCCTGTGCTTGCCTCCTATGTTCCGATTTGTTCGGCTAGGTGTGCAAAGGGAGAACCATTGCAATTGTGCTTCCAGCTCGAATGGTTAAGCACCTCAGTGGAGAAAGCCGAATACTGACTGGCACAATAAGCGTAAACTGGTCAGTGATCTGACGACTACAAGATCGATAGAGGTCACCCTGTGTTAAATAATGGGTCATCCATAACATTGGCCGAAGTGTTTATGGCTTGACCTCGGCTGTCGCTGAACACTAACCGGGGGCTAGTAACCGGCCTTCCAACTTTAAGCTCCTATGACTAAGTGAAATTTATAAAGCCCGCATATCTGATTGCGTCGTTTCCCCTAACACAACCGCCTTCGGGTATCGAGACGTCGGCTAAGAGTTGTTTGGTTATTGCGGAAACACCCTGCGTAGCATCTACGAGGGGGTGGAAGCCGATGATGGGCCACTTTCAACTGATAAACGGTCGCAACAGAGTCAAAATAAACATATCATCGGCATTTGTATTTAATATACGAGGGCCTCCTTCCGCAATCATCGTTATAAAGCCATAAATATGCATCAATTTGACTTAAGATTTTGGCCAAGATGGGTTGCCTGGCTCGTGTGCTTACCCCTACGTTCTCGATTGTTCGGCTAGGTGGTAAAGGGAGCACCTCTGTGATTGTTACTACCGGGTCATCCGAGTAAGTACCTCAGACTGGGTGAAGCCGAAAGCTATCAATCTTAAAGTATCACATTTGTCGGCAACGACATAAGTGAAAATTTCGGTTCGCTATAAAACACATAGTCCGGGAAATTTCCCCAAACTACCCTCCATATTTTCCTCCCACATTGATCAGAGTTGAGGTTTGATGATCATGATCAGCATGATGACCCAAGGAAAGGAACCGATAGCGGGACTATTTTTTTTGGAAGATGTTTCTTACATCAAACAGTAATATAACATATCTCTCCGCGTACCTTTGTTTATAAAACCGTATGACTGGATTGCCTTGTTTGCCGTAAAACTTTGCCCTTGTAAAGGCTTCATAAAGTAGGACAAACACTCTCCAGCTACTGGCCGAGGAGGTTGAAGCCGATGGTCAGTCAACAAAGTTTTGTACAATGCGGATCTGAGCATTAATGATGTAAAGTACTTGGATACATAGAATCATTACACATAAAAATTGCGAGTAAAATCCATTTACTGCATTCCATCTTTTAAAACCCTTGGGCCCTACCTTGGCGAGCTCGGATTTCGAATAGCTCTTAGCTTTTTTAAGAGATCTTTATTCTCTTTCTGAGAAGTTTGTGTTAAACACAACAAAATTTTCTGTCAAACGGACTTCGATCCTTAATTCAGCCACCCGTGCCCACATTAAGTCTCGAGGGCTACTGGGCTTTGCGCTCATTATTTACAAATATTAAAGGGTCACATCGATCCCCTGATCTGGTGTTGCCACCCGACCAGTGGCCCGGGGGCTACTGCATTGCGTTTTGAATGCAGAAAATTCAAAGTGCTCAGTGTTCGGCATAACCGAACTATGACAAGTACGTCTTCGGACGAAAATAAGTACCATATGGGAATTATCTGGCATCAAGCTGATATATCGCGGTGACTTCTCACGACTCTCTCTCAGGGGCCCGTCCGCCGATCACTACTACCTCTAATATATTACACTGCGTTTCTGTTCCTATGTATGTTGTCGAGCTAGGAGTTGATCCTCAGGCCGATTTCATGACCTGAGTCTCAGAAGCTACTAGAATCAGCGGTTTCATATTTTCCTTCAGGTGCATCTCGGATTTTAGGCCAACAGACACCTTGAGGGCTACTGGCAATACATGTTGACAGCAAATAAATTTACACGTATCAGAAATAAAATCCGGAAACAATCAGCCCAAGCCCAAGGTGGTGCATCACCTCGGAAGCAGTCCGGCATAAAGCTCGGATGCAAGGGGATGGCTCTATAGAGGGCATTTCCGGCATTAAGCTCGGCTAACTTCCTTTAAACTTCTTCAAGCCAAGGTGATCTATGACACCTCGTATACAGTCCGGCGTTGGAGCTTGGATACAGTCCGGTGTTGGTGCTCGGCTGCAAAAGATACCTCGAAATGCAGTCCAGCATTGGAGCTCGGATGCAAGAGGACACCGCCGCCCAGGAACAACTTCGAACCCGAGGTGGGCGTAAAAATAACAAGGCATTGATAAAAGCCGATGACTTAAAGGGGCTCCTCGGATACCCGACATATAAACCCTTCGGATGTACTTCGGCGATCCTCCAAGACCGAAGATAAGAAGATTTGTTGAACCAGTTTTCAAGACCGACGATCGAAGATAAGAAGATTTGTTGAACCAGTTTTCAAGACCGACGACAGAAGATGAAGAACAGTTCAAAAGAATCGAGGATCGTCCCCAACTTGAAGACCGGTTCAGGGGGCTACTGACCGTGTCGTGGACTAGGGGGTACTCACCACGTCGTCTCCCGATCAGTTAGATTGGGCCGAGGACCCCCGTGGCCGTATACTCATGGGCCAGTTCAGACAACCCATGCCGCATACAAGGAGGATTCTACAAGACTTGGCGCCCAAGACAAGGACTCCTCTAACCCTAGGCCTACGGTGCATATATAAACCGAGGCCAGGCTAGTCAATAGACAATCTCATATTCATCACTCCAATCTCATGGTAGATACATGTACTATGTACTACACCCATATGAATACAATCAAAAGCAGCATCTAGGGTATTATCTCATCAAGAGAGCCCGAAGCTGGGTACAACCCCGTGTCCATGTTACCATCGCCAGACGCCTAGCTTAGGACCCCTACTACGAGATCCGCCGGTTTTGACACCAACACATAGAGTGATGGATTGAGCTGAAAATGAACATGGCATGGTTATTTGATCATATGAGAGTGCCACACAATTTTTATGCCATTTGGCCAATCCAAAATGGTACTTCCTTCATAGCTATCCTCTCTGGACAAAAACTTAGGAAAAATCCTGAGGAAATATGGCTAAATGAAATATGCCCAAATTTGGTAGAGATAGGTTATATAGTTAGGAGAAGGCCCTGGAAAATTTTCAGCAATAATGGAGCAATATAAAATGTACTTGCTTCACTAACTGAAAATTTGGACAGAAACAAAGAATTGATGCTCAGCTCACAAGGATGCATTGCATGAGCTCAAATCTGTAGGAGGATGATTTGGTTATATGAAGTGCAATGCAAAATTTCAAATTAATAGGATTAACCTAGCTAGTATTTCCTTCACAACTAATTCCCTCAGACAGGAACCTTGAAAAATTGCTCAGGAATATTCACTAGGCAAATTAAGTTGAATTTTGGCATGAGGTAATTATATGGACATGAAAAGGTGTCTAAGAAGTTTGGGGTCCATTGGGCAAAGATAAATGGCACTTGCTTCATAATCTGCCATTCAGGATAGAATAGGAAAGCAATTAATTGAGGATGATGAGAAACATGGCAAATGAAATATTTTTCCATATTTGAGGAATATATGACCCAAACAATTTATGATAATTATTTGGGAATTTTAGGAGTGATGGAAATATAGGTTGCTTCACAACCTAGGGCAAATTGAGTTATTCCTTTAATAGAAAAGGAATATCCCCAATAAAAAGACTATTGGGATTTGGTCTAGGATGAAAATGGAAAGGTCTAGGGAAGGATTTGGGTATGAAAAGCCACTCTAGAAGCAAAGAAGAGTTCATCTTCTTCAGTTTCCAGACCACATAGCCACGGAAAAAGAAATCTCAGGCAAAAACCTCAGAAAATCAAAAGAAAAAGAAAGGGCCAAAAATCAGGCTGTTACAAACCTTACACCCTTAAAGAAATCTCGTCCTCGAGATTTGGTTGCTCAGGGAACAAGTATGAATATACTTACTTAAGGAAACCATTTCCAACTCGGGTCTCCTTTTTCCTTTATTGTTGTTCCCACTAAATTTTTACCTTACTAGCTCTGGGTGGTCTGATTCATGTATTCCTATTCTGACAGATCTTACCTGGCTGGTTCATGTTTATATAGGCTCCCGTTTCTTTTTAGATCTGCTGACTTAGGCGAGTGTGATTTGTTATCATGCTAAAATATATGCCCGTCTCACAAATCCGAGAGTGATTTCCGTTGGGTGTGTCATCCGGCACTGACAATCTTTCATGAAGTGGTGATCAGATTTTTCTGGTGGACACCCAAGCTCTAACTCCTTGCATTGGTTTTCTCCACTACATGCAAGTCCTTCGGGTTCCAAGCAGTGAGTTGAGGCATAACCGTCTTCCTGACAGATTCTGACTTACCGCGAGAATTTCTGAATTATTTTGGCTAGCTCCACTGTCTTGAGTTTCG
This sequence comes from Aegilops longissima, assembly GCA_021605205.1. NCBI lineage: Eukaryota > Viridiplantae > Streptophyta > Magnoliopsida > Poales > Poaceae > Aegilops > Aegilops longissima. The sequence goes on from CM038682.1 coordinate 693,780,810, forward strand.
GATTCATACCAAATATTTGATTGTCGCCTATCGTGGCTAGCATAAGGGGTATGAGCTTATATAATAATATCCTCATCCTGATTGACGGTGGTTTTGGTAGAAGGATTTTTCCTCATGACAGGATATCCTTTGATGATCCATGTAAATGAGGGCTCATGCTTCGAGACTGTTATTCCTCGTACCGATTACTCATGCTGTAGGCATATCCATGTGGATGAATACTGACTTAGACTGTCCGGGGTATCTGCACCACGCGGGTTGTGCAACAATTTTCGTACCTGCATCACTGGTCTTTCTCCTTCATTATTGTTTTCTTGTCTGGATCCTTGGGCGAAGGAGCGGGGTCATATTGTTTCTCTATGTGACCATAGTTTCTGTCGGGTACAGGATTCTGACAGGCGTACTCTTATCCGCACCTTCTGACAGGGTAACCCATTAAATGGCAGGTTCAACACCCCTCAAGTTCTGACCGCAGGAAAATGATCATCCGAACCCTTGCAAGAAATCGGCAAATAAATCAGTAGCCACCAGAATGGTCTTTACAACTCAGATCTGGGACATTACTAAAATAACTCAACCACGGCTCATGACGGCCAAAAAGTAGCTCAGAGCATGAGACCGGGTTGATAAGAAGAAGGTAGCAGCTCCCTAAAATAGCCAAAAAGCAGCTATAGGGCTACTGTCACAAAAAGAAACTCAACAGTTGTACGAGACGGCCGAAAAGCAGCTCAGAACTCATGACAGTCGTTGAAAAGGCAAATAAAAAAATCGGCATCCACCCCAGATAGCTAAAAATAGCTCAGATCATAGGCGTGGTGCCGTCATTGGAGAAAAAAGGGACAAGGGCTCATCAGGATCATTTTCCAGGTTCACAGGTATTTGTACTGAGCTCATTGATGTCCTCAATCCTCATAATCCTTTGTCACACTGCGGTGTATACTGGATTTCTTCTCTTAACCATCCTCACGTGATTGTCAGATCCTCATCCGAGTGACTTGTAAGATTTTGGTGGTATGCTCAGCGCATATATATATGAGAATCTGATTCCCGAGACAGACGTGTATTCTGCCTGATTCTTGCTTCTAACCAAAATTTTGCGGATCTGATTCTTGGGATTCACAGCCATATGCTGTCAATTCACAGCGTACTACCTTGTGCCAATGCCTTACTGAGGAAGATTTGTGAGGTTGTGCTTGAAACTTTCATCAGACCGCTTGCCGGAGAAGACTGAATATCGTGCTTCAAAAACTTACCCCCTTAAAGACTTTTCTAGGGAAAGACTCGGTACCTTATGCCAGAAGCTTTTGCGATTGCTTCCAGGTACATCGGGTTCCAAAATCATCCTCAATGAAAAATTAAACTTGTATCTGAGCCATACCTTAGATAACTGTCGACCTTGCACACAATTTATCTTCTTGCTGATTTGATCATTTCTCCTACGAGGAGTGCACACTAAGAAAAACTTGATTATTCAGTATCATGATCAGATATCCCCAATCTCAATGCAGTCGGCTGAGAATATATACTGTTGTGAGGAGGGCACACCAATGCAATCTTGATACTGACAGTCCATTCAGGATTTCTTTTGCATTCAGACGAGATGTTCCAAATTTCACTGCAGTCAGCTGATAACTCCATTTGGTTTAGCTGAATTTCCAAATACACGCATTCCTTGCTGACTCTTCAGGTCCGGTGTCGACTAACGAGCAACTTTAATAGGGGGAAAATATGTAACACCGAAGGCCCAAAGAAAGAAACAAAAGAAACGACTAAAACAAGAGCACACAAGCATACTACTAATATAATTAATCAAGTAATCATCACGTATTACTGCTACTCACATAATAATATGCATGCACACCTAAGCACACAAACCTCGCGGAAACTCCGGTATTACGGTCTAATATGCTGTGGTGGTGTGCACGAAAATTATATCCATGTGTGGAAGGATTGGCGTAACCAAGGCTACACCAAGCACTGGTTGAACACCGATTGCATCTGGACGGATACATAGGTGAGGACAGACTTGGTGATCAAGTAGTGAGACACAAAGGTCACGACCACCTCATCATCAAGCGTACGAAGGAAACCGTACACGTCAAAAGAATGAAATGACATGGCAAGATAACGGTGAAAGACTGGGTTTAATGGCACTGCCCTTTTCTGATAACGGAGACCAGCAAGGGTTGCCGGAGGGACAAGATGGATGGCACGTTTCAGGATAGAGACAAGCCTATCACTGAAATAATATGGGTGGGTGGCGGAAAAAAATATCGACGCCATACCTGAGCATTACTCCTACAAATGGTGTCTGGAACACTTGGGACCAGGGCATCACTCTGCTGGGACAGAGATAACGCGGAACACCTAAGAGCGGACATGCTAAGAAAGAGGGTTCAGGTAGTGGATCGTAACCGATGCCACCTACACCCACAAGACTAACCATTAGTGCAAAAATAACAATCTATATGCATGCTATGCGACAAACAAATGCAGCAATCAAGTGCAAGAAATCAACTAGGGTCTACACTACCGCTTTCTAACGTTCACGCGGTCTAAGGTGTCCTACAGCCAGACCTTCTCTGATACCAAGCCTGTGGCACCCCGGCTCAGAGAAAACCGGAACGCCTCGTATTCCAGCCCATAGATCGAGGAGAAGTCTTCTGGAATACGGCACTACTTAGCATAGAACAAATCAGCTCTTTATTACAATCTATTTGGGTACAAGGGTTACATCGGCATGGCGACACTATGCCTGCCGCAGTTGCTCCATGCAAGCAGCAGAACAACTCGAAGCAGCGGAATAACTCTAGCAGCGGAACAGCGACGACGGTGATGAACTCCACTCCACAGGGACTCTGGCTGGAACGCTTATCCTAGCTCGCACGAACGGAAACCATGCCAAGCAATCAAGTAATCACGGCATGACCTGCAAACTGGCATGACACGCCAGGCCAGTACATTGAATGTACTTGCAAGCTCACAATAACCAGAAGCATTCAAGACAAACAACAGCATGGCAATTATAGGTTAAGCAGGAATTATCATGAGATCATCAGTATAACATGGCATGAACAACATGAACATGATATAGCTAGAACAATATGAGCATGGCATGAGCATATAAATCTGACAACTAGCATGCAACATGATGACACTATATGCACCACTTACACTGCTCGGGTTACCTCATCACCATCACATGCATCACTTACCATCCTCGGACATCACACGATCATCTTAGGATCAAATCAAGCTTGGTATAAACAATACCGTAGTAATCATTAAATGACCACAAGGAGCTTGATCTTTACCCATGATTCTCGCACAACGGGTATCCTCGATACCATGGTGATCATCCACGGATCACAAATGGAACCACTCTGGGCTCAATGGGTTACCTCGTAACCAAATGGTGATCATTCACGGATCATATAACCAACTTATCTCATCATCGAACCGGGGTTGTTATTAAGCAAGTTATTATTATTACTGTTGACCCACAGTGTGACCAACTATGAACTGGGCCCTTATCCACGGGCGCAGCTATCGATAGATTTAATATACACTCTGCAGAGGTTAGTACACTGTACCGACACCACAGAACCCATGGCCTCGCACTCCCATTCGGGTGGACCAACGGTGTTCCGACAAAACCGTCCTACTGCCATGACACTCTCCCGGCCACTCCGACCGACTCCCCTTTGGGCTAAGTCCTGGGTGGCCCCGTGCCTACCAAAGGCACCAACGGCCACCGTCGTGGAAAAACGGCCACCATCGTGGCAAAACGGTCCTAAACGGGGACAATCCAGATATAACAACAACGGGCACACAAGGTTATGTCTGCTTACCGGGCCAGGGTACCGCACGCCCATAACCATCCCTCGTTGGAGGCACCGGCGAGAGGCACGACAATAGACCCAGTTAGGACCTTCCCATAAAGGCAAGCGTGGTTGCACTGGTCAGCTCGATATGGTGGCACCATCACTACAAAAAAAGACACATCCGTGACATTTTGGGCCAAACAATTTTTTTTGTCATACTTATGACACTTCTATGACGATAATTGTGAAAAAACCCGGTATCATCATAGATGTGGCGGGGTCCTACTTCTATGACAAAAAATCATGACAGAAAATGGCTTTTCATCCTGGCGGGCGTAGACGCAGCTTGCATGACATTCTTTGGGTCGCCCATGACGGAAAAACCATGGTAGAAGCGAGGCGAGGAAAATATCGGGTGTTCCTGTTAGGGTGGGTGGTCGGGGCGAGCGATGCTGCTTTCTCTCATACGCATGCGCGTGGAGTGCGGCGTTGGGCTCTAATCAACCCGAGCGATTACCTCGCAGTTACGCGTTGTTGAACCCGAAGCGATCGATCGATGGCTGTTAATCGAACTCGATCGAGCGATTCTTCGCTCTCGCTGCTAATCAAGCTGATCGATGCTGCCTCTAGATGAACAAAGAGCATTGCCGGGGGGTGGGGGTGGATGAACAGTTCTGGTGGGGGTGGATGAACAGGACCCCGTGGTGTTGCCTCTGGATGAACAGGACCCCGATTGATCGAGCCGGTTGGGGCAGGATGAACAGGACCCCGTGGAGGGCAGTATGAGCAGTAGGCAGTGGAGGGCTGGATGAACAGTAGCCCGTGGAGGGGTGGTTGAACAGGAGCCCGTGGAGAGGGGTGGTTGAACAGTAGCCGGTGGAGTAGTCCACGCTGGAGGCTGGATGAACGGTCGCAGGTGGAGGCTGGAGGAGGTCGGCGGTGGATGAACAGTAGCCCGTGGAGGCTGGAGGGGGTCGACGGTGGAGATGAACAGTATCCGGTGGAGTCCCGTTTTGCGGTATGCCACACCCCTCCCGATGAACAGGACCCCCGTTTTTACCTAGCGCTCCAACACAAGTCAGTTTCCTCCGTTTTGCGGTACGCCACACCCCTCCCGATCAACAGGACCCCCGTTTTGACCGTAGGAGGTCTGTTTCCTCCGTTTTGTGGTACGCCAGACCCCTCCCGATGAACAGGATCCCGTTTCAACCGTGGCCGGTCAAACACAAGGCTGTTTCCTCCGTTCTGTGGTACGTCGGGCCTCATTTCCATCGGCTGTTCCGTCCAATCCCTCCCGATGAACACGACGACGCATTCCGTTCCGACCCAGCCGGTTGGCTCCCCATGAACACGACGACCACGCTATTTCTCCGTTCCGACCCAGCCATGTACACGAGCCCTAGCCGTACGTATGCGCTAGTAGGTATTCGAGACCCTGCCCGTATGTACGTACGTGGCCGTATTTTCTTTCTTGCACACTGGCCGCTGTACATATGTGTACATGCTACGTGCGCGCCTCTACTACGACACGTGCGCGCCTCTACATCGACCAGTATGTACGTACACGTTTGTGACCAGAATGACAATGCTACGTACACTTCGACCAGGTGGGTCCCGACTGTCAGGCACTTCCTTGCCTGCGAAGATGTAGCTAGTGGGTCCCAGCAGTCAGGGGGGCGAATCGTTTTTTTTGCCCGGACGCACTTCCTTCCATGCGAAGATGTAGCTGGTAGGTCCCAGCAGTCAGGGGGAAACGTTTTTTTTGCGAAATACAGTTGCCCGTCCGGTGGGTCCCTGCTGTCAGGTGGAGGAACAATTAGTTTGCGCGTAATAAGGAGGCACTTCCTTGCGGCCGCCGTGGACCCAGCTATCATCCTCTCCACGTACAGTACTATTCCGATGGAAGTCATTCCTTGACCACATTGACCACGCCGCGCCGAGAGCACCAGGGCGGTGGACGACGGCGAGGCCTAGGAAGGGGACGACGCGGAGCGGGGAAGACACGGCAGTGGAAGCCCGCGCAGAGAGGAGTACGAGGGTTCACTGGTCCGGCTGCATTGTGAGGCTGCCGTCGCCGCAGGGCCTGGCCAGCGGTGGGAATAGTAGGGGCGGTGAGGCCTCTACGGCAGCACAGCTGGCCACGGGAGGCAGGAGCATGCGGCACGACCAGCACTGTTTTGGGCGGCTGGAGCTAGAAGACCCAGAGGTTGAAGAAGCACTACGGCTGTTGGATGGACATCGTACGGTCACTGGAGCTAGAATCGTTCATATTGACTAAGTTGACAAAGCACTCCGTCCCCGTCAACTTAGTAGGCCCACAAGTCAGCCTCCCACCAAGGTTGTAACACCCCAAAAATTTAAACCAGGTTTTAATTATTAAAAATCTTGCCAGGAGTTTAAAACTTTTGCTTTCTGGTTTTTCTGTTGATTTCAGGACCTTTCTTTTTAATATTGAGGAGTTTTACCCAAGTGAAAACTTTCCAAAAATGTTTTAGACTTCTATGCTCTCTCAATATAACAATTTTTAATCAGTAGATTTTATTTATTTAATTATATCTCTCTGAACTTTATTCGTTAAAATGACTTCCATTAGTTTTGGAGCTCTTTTTGAACTACCACCATTTGATAAATTTAACTAAAATTCCAACCAAAATTTGGAGATGTCATGTGATGTTACTAAATCACTCTTATGCAAAAATATAATTCATTCATTGCATATTTTGAGTTCTACACCTGATTTTCAAATCTGGTCCAGTGGGGAGTTTTGCACTACAGCCTATTTAAATATTTCTTTAAAGCCTCCACCAAAATTATGGGATGTCAGTGGTAGCATGCAATCCAACTTTATGCAAAAACCTAGTGATGTTCTTTGGAAAAATTGAGTGAATCAACCTCTTTTTCATTCTGGTCCAACCTTGTGATTTCTACTGCAACCCTATTTATTTTTGCTCTAGTGACCTTGTGCTTTCTTCTGCTTGTAGTCAACCCTACAAAACCCCTAAGTCCAGGAGCATGCACCCATTGGGACATTTTTGGTTCATGAAATGATGCCATTTACCCCCGTCCAGAATTGAAGTTTTGCAAAACTTGCACTAACAAGTTTCTTCATTTATCAAACTAACCTCACCACCCTCTCATGCATCTAAAGAGACCCCACTCTGGAAGATTTGACCACCCCAAGTACTTCCTAGATGCCTCTGGCATTTTCTCAAACACCTTGTGGGCATGATCAATTTTGACATGATCTTTGTGTTGCACTGAGACCTTGCATCTCTGGGAAAACTAACTTGTCCACTAAGCCTCTAGATGAATTTAGCCTAGGTCTGTTAAGCCCCAACCTCACCCGAGACCTCTAGCATGCCTGGACATTTTGTCGAGCACATCCCATGCGTGCTCTGGGCGCGCCCAGAGCGCGCGTTTTGCACATGCCGTGACCGAGCCGCCGCGTCTCGCCCCACACTCGCTCTGGCCCTTGGCCGACCGCAGCCGGCACGCCACGTCTCCTTCTGCACCCCACGAGCATCGCAGCCCTCGCCATGTCTTCGTCAAGCCAGCAGTTAGCCGCCACTGCCGCCCAACAGCCCCTGCACTGGTCGGTGCCGCCCAAGCCACTCCCGCTCGCCAGCTCGCCCTTGGAGCAGTGCCCGCTCGTCCGCTAGCTCCTGCCGCCATCCCCAGCCCCGCCACGATACCCTGCAAGCTACAGCACGGCGGTCGCCGACGATCTTATCCACGGCCGCCGCAAACCGACCTCGTTGCGCTATAAAAATCCGAGCACGTAGGCGACCTCAGCCCACCCCCTTGGCACCCCCACAGCCCGCAATCGTCGGGGGGAAGCCGTCTTCCCCAACTCCGGCCGGTTCGGCCGCCGCCACGTCCCAGCTCCGTTCACCGCAAACAGAACCCCTCCCGTCCGTCCAACGCCACCACCAGGCTCCACATGATCTTGCGGAGCCACCCAGACCTTCAGCCTCGACGGAGAGCCACCGTAGCGCGGATCCCCAATCGTGCCCGAAGCCACGTCCGCCGTGAAGCTCATCGCCGGCGACTCCGTCCACGTCGGCGACCATGGCGGGTACCCACAAGTTTGTGTCGACCTCCTGAGCACACCCATGTGCTCAGATCACCGAGGGATGCCTCCGTTCGCCGGCAATCCTCGCCGGAACTCCGCCTCTGTTCGGTCGGAGGAGGCGACGCACGCGTGGACTGGTCAAACCTGACCCGATGGGCCAGCGGGTCCACCGCCGCGACCCAAAGGCCGGTCCACGCAGGCTTAAGTGGAAACGTATTTCCAAAGTACGTGTTCGACGTGTACACTTCGAAACGTTTTCTTTTTCTGTTTTATTTAAAAACTAGAAATTTGACTAAACTTTGACTGGCTATAACTTTTTAAATATAGCTCCAAATGAATTGATTCTTTTTCCTACCTCTCGCAAATTTAATCTAGTTTATTTTACGATTTATTTGAAAAAATTTCAAACAACTTTTTTGTGCTGTTTTGAAATTGTGTGTTAATTCAAATTTATTTAAAATAGGACTTTGGAGAGAGAGAAGCAAACTTTCAAAAGTTTTGGAGAGCATCTCACCCCTCCACAACTTGAAGGCAAGCATTCTGAACCCTGGCATAATATTGTGTGTGTTATTTGACATGGTGACAACACCACCCCGACACAGGCATACGTCATTTTATGTGATGATGTGTTCCTACTCATGAGTGCATATTAATGATTTCATGCTATTGGAGTTGATATGGTTGTGATGGTAATCACCGTCATATGCCTTCCATGCATACCGGGAGAGAATCCGGGAAGGCCTCTGTCTTGGGTAGACACGGTCTGTCCCTAGTCCTCTGTCAAGACAGTCATGTCCGGTATGGCATGAGGGGGTATGTCGCGTGGTGTTTACGTCTGTTGGTTGAAATATATATTGATATGCTAATCATGCAGTGTCACGACCGGTTTTTCAATAAAATACTTATTGAGAAATCGATCTTTTGATTCCAGTATAGGAAGAGTTATCCATACTGATTGACAAATACTTGATACAGAAGGCCAGTAGCATTTAATATATTACAGGGTTGAGCTGAGGCTGCTCAACAATTTATTACAAACACGACAATATTGTGCATAAGGGCGGTTATGAAACAGGGGTGTGGTGGCATACTACTGACTCGGGATAAAAGTGGTGGTGGATATGTTACAGTGGAGTGGATAACAAGACTCCTATGCTGGCGGCTCATCGAGCGTCGAGGTGAGGCTCGATGAATTTATTCGAGTAGCGGAAGCGGATATAATACAATGACCAAACCAGGGTCACACAGGACTGACTGGGACTCCTCTAGGCGTCGGACTCGCTATCGAACTCTTCATCCATGAGATCGCCTTCATCAACATCTGGCCAAATCAACAAGCCAGGTGAGTACTTTGAAAGTACTCGCAAGACAGTTCGGACATAAGATATAACAAATGAATGCATGAATGCATTATGATCAAATAGCGATGCACACTCAACTAATAAATATTTGCACGTCATGATAAGAAAAAAGGAAGTCGGGCGGTAGTCCTCCCGAAATCCCAACAAGCAACTGAAAACCGATCGGGTGTCTGGAGCGACGCCTCGAAGGGTAAACAAATAAATAATCATGCCGCAGTCGGGAATCTAAGCGACACCACATAAAGGGCTTATATTGAAAAGTAAATGACATGCGTGCCACAGTCGGACGTCGGAGCGACATCGTAGAAAGGGCTTATATCAAAAGTAAATAACAAGTGTGCCACAGTCGGAGGTCTGAGCGACATAGCAGAAAGGGCTTATATCAAAAGTAAATGACAAGTGTGCCACAGTCGGACGTCTGAGCGACAACGCAGAAAGGGCTTATATCAAAAGTAAATGACAAGTGTGCCATAGTCGGACGTTTGAGCGACATCGCAGAAAGGGCTTATATCAAAAGTAAATGACAAGTGTAAATGACAAGTGTGCCACAGTCGGACGTCTGAGCGACATCGCAGAAAGGGCGAAAATTTCATTATTCATATCTGATGAATTCACGAAGATATAATACTCGTAGGAAATGTTCAACACATAACAATAAACGGGTTAGTCCATCCACAGGAATAAAAATTTAACCGGACTTAACACTCATGTGATTCACCGGAGTTTTGTCACTTAGACTGACACTAGACAAGATAAGTTGAACACAGTACTTGGACATGGATAAGATGATTCAAAGGATTTTTGACTCTGCAGAGTTTGTACTAATTATCCACAGCCAACGGATTTCCGTAGTCCCGAAGGACTAGTTCCGTTTACGGTATTTCGGTAGAAACACATCTAACCAGTACACACCCATCCCACCTCACGATGCCAGGAATCACCCTAGACAACGTTCAAGAAAAACTTTGAGACGTGGAGATCACAACCTCGAATAGCATGGGATCAAATTTATATACGCGCGCTCTAAGGGTGCCCCTCTCGGTCCCAACCGAAACACCCATGCCCCGACCGGATGATCGGCTTTAATCCAGGGCCAAGGAACCCTCATCACGGCCTCTCTATTTGGTGTGTACCAGGAAAGAGGTTTGCAACTTACTAAGCCATATCCCTTGCGGAAAACATGTGGTAGTATAGGAGGGGAAAACGGACGGAAACGTGACTTGATTCACGTTGACACTGGAGTCAAATAGTCTGGCATAAGACTGGCATGCTACAACACTGCCATCTTACCCATTCTCATGCCATCACATGGCCATGCAAACTCATTCCAACAACATATGGATTTTCGAAACTCACTTGCCTCAACTTTGCATATAATATAACATTTATCGAAATGCTCATAAACATGGCATGAAACTACCTAATGCAAACATGCAATAGACATTCATCATATCAAAGGTTCAAACATGCTTGCCTGGTTCGGAGTAGTCGGAGTCTAGCTTGGCGAAGTTCGCGGTTCCGTCACCTCCTTCGGTATCTACGGTATAAGAAAATACGTACTAACATAAATACCTAGAGTGCACAAAAAAGTGCTCCAAACATTTTCAAATAAATATGACAAAAAACTAGACAGAAAAATAAAGATGACAGAAAAAGAATCAATCAAAAATCAGTTTCTGTTTAAAAGTTATTAAGGATTTGGCCCAGGGACCCATCTGTAATGAAACAGAAACTTTCCAGGGGGCTGAACAGAAAAGAGTCAGAAAAACATTTCAGACTGAAAACGTATTTGCCCGAAGGCGCTTTCAGAAAACGTTTCGTTTAAAAGAAAAGAGAGGCTGACGGGGGGTCCCACCCGTCAGGTTTGAAAGTTTGAAAGAGAAAAGACAGGGCGCGCCGATGCCCGAGGGCTGCGGTGGTCGCCGGCGGCGATCCACGGCGAGGCAGGGCGATCGGGAGGTACCTTTGTGATCAATGTGTCCTCCCGCGTCGGTGGGTGGTGCTGGTGGTCGTCGGCGAGCACCACGACGACGGCGGTCCTTGCTCTGGCGGACGGCGGCTCGGGTGGAGTTGGGTCTTGTCGGGGAGGGCTGCGGAGGTCAAATTGAAGCCGGGGTTAGGTCACTGGGTTCCCAAGGAGACTACTGATGAGATTTGGGCGGCGGGAATGGCCTCACCGGAGTGGATCGAGCTGGTGGCTGAGGCGGATCGGGGCGGCCGGAGTTGGGGGAGGAGACCTCCTCGAGGTCCCCCTAGTGGCTTGGTGGGGCTCTGGTGGGGTGCAGTGGTGGTGCGTGCTCGAGAGCGAGCTCGGGACCTCTTTTTATAGGCGATCCAAGGCGGTGGCCGAGAACGGGGATCTTCGGCGATGGTTACGGCGGCGCAGTGCTTGGTCGGGGTGCTTAGGGAGTTGGGCATCAACATGGAGGTCCACGGGCTCCGTTTAGAGGCTAACCCAGGTTGGATTTGGCGCGCAAGGGTGGTTTCGACGAACAGGCGGCGGGCCCGCTGGCGGCAGAGGGCGCGCCCTGTGCTTGCCGGGCCACGACGATGGTGCTGCGGTGCGTGCTGGCATGCATGAGGCCACGCGGAGGGCTAGGGGGCGTTGGGCGGCGCAGAACTGCGTAGCGAGCCGGCGCTGGCTCCGTTGGCCGCCACGGGTGGCTCTACCACCGCAGAAGCTGCCGGCGTCGGCGATGCTCGCCGCCACCGACACCTGCGTCCGTCCAAGGGGGCGCGCGGTGCTCTGGTCAGGGAGAAGGGGTCGTGCGCAACGCGCCAGGGTGCACGGGTGATCGGTGACAAGCCACTGACGAGAAAGGACATCGACTGAAATCTGAAACTCTGAACTTTACTGAAAGTGCACAGGAACAGTGCCGGTCAAGTGTTTGATGAAATGATTCAAGCATGAGAAAAATTTATCTGGGGCTGATCTTTGGTGTGGTGACCTCTCAAAGCACCTGGGGGCTGCCTGAATTTTTGTGGAATTTTTGGGGAAAGGAAAATATGAATTTCACCAAAAATGATGAATCTGGTCCAAACTTGCAGAGTTTGAAACTTGAAAATTTTGAAAAGAGGAAGAGTGGATCTTGATTGATCTAGGTTGGGGGTGCTAAGGACTATCCAGAGGAGTTGGTTTGAGATCAAAACTCAAAAGAAATTAGGTACTTCCTTTGTAAATCACCTAGGCTTAAAATAATTGACAGAATTGTTTTTGGGAAAGAAATAAATGAAATAAAAATTCAAAAAATGGTTTGAACCTGTTGGAACAGAATGTTTGAGTTTCCCCAAAGTGGAGGGAGGGGTTTTGGGAGGATTTACCACATGAGGCATGGTAAAACCATGGATAGTTTCAAAACAAAAGAGTAGCCCCAAAACCCATAGGGTTTCTTTTTAAAGGAAAATTAAATTCCAAAAAAAAATATTGAGATGGGAAAAATCAGAAGAAAGGTTTTTAATAACTAAACACCAGGGTTAAAGAAAATACAAAAATTGAAATCCTTGCCATGAAAAAGTTTTGAGGGAGAGAGGTTTTTGGAAGGATTTAAATGACCTTCTTCAAATCAATCAAAGCTTTTGTGGAAAACCAAATAAATTTTTTGGAGTGTCACAACACCTACCCCCTTATGAAAAATCTCGTCCCCGATATTTTAGCTGATCCTCAAATAAGTGTGGGTGCTCTGTCCGAAGAAAATCCTCACTTTCCCAAGTTGCTTCATTCTCGGTGTGATTGCTCCACTGAACTCTGAAAAACTTGATGGTTTTCTCTCGGGTCCTCCTTTCAGACTCCTCTAATATTTTTATTGGACGCTCCCGGTAGGTGAGGTCCGGTTGCACGTCAATGTCTTCATGGGACACATGTTTCTCAGGGTTGCTTACGCACTTCCTTAATTGTGATACGTGGAACACGTCGTGTACGTCAGACAATTCTTCGGGTAGGTTTAGTTGGTAGGCTACTGTGCCTCTTCGTGCAACTACACAGAATGGTCCGATGAATCTTGGTGCTAGCTTTCCCTTAACCTTGAATCGTTGCAGGCCCCTCATAGGAGATACTCGTAGGTACACAAATTCACCGGGTTCAAAACTGACTCCCCGATGCTTTCGATCGTAATAACTCTTTTGTCGACTTTGGCTGTCTTGAGTCGATCCCTAATCATCTTAACTTTTTCCTCAGCCTCCTTGAGCATATCTGGGCCGAAGATACGGCTGTCTCCGGTTTCTAACCAATTTAGCGGTGTACGACATCTTCGCCCGTACAGAGCTTCAAATGGTGCCATTTGCAGGCTGGCTTGGTAACTGTTGTTGTATGCGAACTCTGCGTATGGCAAGCTTTCTTCCCAACTGGTTCCATAGGTGAGGACACATGCCCTCAGCATATCTTCTAGAATTTGGTTTACGCGTTCAGTTTGTCCATCAGTCTGGGGGTGGTATGCGGTACTGAATGCTAGTTGAGTTCCCAGTGCCTGTTGTAGGTGATCCCAAAACCTAGAGATGAATTGTGTGCCTCTGTCAGATATTATAGTCTTTGGGACTCCATGCAGGCAGACGATACGGGCAAGATAAAGTCTGGCAAGCTTCTGAGTGGTGTGAGTTGTCTTTACCGGGATAAAATGTGCCACCTTAGTCAATCTGTCGGTGATGACCCATATGGCACCATTCCCGTGTCGTGACCGAGGTAGTCCAACAATAAAATCCATTCCAATCTCGTCCCATTTCCACTCGGGTATCTTGTTTGGCTGTAATAGTCCGGCTGGTTTCTGGTGCTCGGCCTTGATGCGTTGACATGAATCACAACATGCAATGAACGTGGCTATGTCCCTTTTCATACCGTGCCACCAAATTTTTTCCTGAAGGTCTTTGTACATTTTTGTTCCTCCAGGATGGATTGAATACGGGGCGGTGTGGCCTTCAGCTAGAATTTGTTGTTTGAGTCCCTTGATATTTGGTACACAAAGTCTATCTTCGTACCATAATATTCCTTGTTCGTCTATGGCTAATTCTGAGACCTTGCCCAAACTCGCTTTTCTTTTTATGCCTTCAATGCTGGGGTGTCCATGCCGAGCCTCCTTAATCTTTTCTATCAGGGTAGGCTGTATTTCCAAATTCGATACACTGCCTTCGGTGACCATTACTAAGTTGACTTCGGCAAATTCCTGCTGAAATTCAGGTCTCAGATTTGATAGGTTGTCGTCGTCCGAGCTGGGGTTTCGACTTAGAGCATCCGCCAGTACATTTTCTTTTCCTGGATGGTAGTGGATTCCTACATCATAATCCTTCACTAATTCCAGCCAGCGTCGTTGTCGTAAATTGAGTTCTGGTTGTGTGAAAATATACTTGAGGCTCTTATGGTCTGTGTATATTTCACAACGATTTCCAAGTAAAAAGTGTCTCCATTCTTTGAGTGCATGGATGACCGCTGCCAATTCTAGGTCATGAGTAGGATAACTTTCTTCATGCTTGCGAAGTTGTCTGGAAGCTTACGCGACTACTTTGCCTTCTTGCATCAATACGCATCCGAGGCCCTTCCGGATGCGCCTGTCTATACCAAAAAAATTTTTGTGTATGTCCGCACAATTAATACTGGTGTTGTCGTTAATTTCCTTTTTAGTTCTTGGAAACTTTTCTCGCAAGCTTCCATCCATTCAAACTTCTTGTCTTTCTTGAGTAACTGCATTATTGGCTTTGCTATGGTGGAGAATCCTTCAATAAATCTTCGGTAGTATCCTGCCATTCCCAAGAAACTTCGTACGTCCGTTACGCTGGCTGGTGATTTCCAGCCAAGTACAGCCTTGACCTTTTCCGGGTCTATGGCAATACCTTCTTAGGTCAAGATCGTGGCCCGAAAACCCACTGCCTTAGCCAAAATTCACATTTGCTGAACTTGGCGTACAATTGATGTTTCCTGAGTTCTCCTAGTACAATTCTGAGATGTTCAGCATGCTCTTCTGGTGTCTTGGAGTATATTAGAATATCATCGATGAATACCACAACAAACTTGTCCATAAACTTCATAAACAGCTTGTTCATGAGGTGAACAAAATATGCGGGGCGTTTGTTAGTCCAAACGGCATTACTGTGAACTCATACAGTCCATATCGGGAGGTGAAGGTTGTCTTAGGGATATCTTCTGTTCGTACTTTTAATTGATAGTATCCCGACCTTAAGTCAATTTTTGAGAAGACCTTGGCCTGAGCGAGCTGATCAAATAAATCATTTATCCGTGGCATTGGGTATTTGTTCTTGATTGTGACCATGTTAAGTGCTCGATAGTCTATACACAATCTCAGCATCCCATCCTTTTTCTTAGTAAATAAAATTGGTGAACCCCAAGGTGAGGAACTGGCTCGTATATATCCTTTGTCCAGTAATTCTTTTATTTGCTTCTTCAATTCTACCAACTCGGATGGTGCCATTCTGTATGGTTTCTTGTATATGGGGGTGGTCCCAGGTGCTAGCTCAATGCTGAATTCTATCTCTCGGTCTGGTGGCATGCCTGGTAGTTCTTCGGGAAATACATCTGGAAATTCACACACTACTGGAACTTTGCTTAACTCCGAAATGTCCACCTTGTTCAATCTCGGTTGCCGAGATATTTGTCTCTCTTTGGCTGAAACTTTTATTGTCTTGCCGTGATGGTGGGTGAGAATTACGGTCCGGTTGAAGCAGTCAATAAATCCTTTGTTGGTGGTTAACCAATCCATCCCTAAGATGACATCCAGTCCTTTATTTTCCAATACAATAAGGTTGGCGTGAAACTTCAATCCTTCAAATTCAATAACCACACCTTGGTAGTAACTCTGAGTCACTTGCTTAATCCTGGGGGACTTGACAAACATGGATTTTTCCAACGGAAGCATCGAAAAATTATTTTGCAAAGCAAACCTCTTCGAAATGAATGAGTGAGAAGCTCCAGAATCAAACAAAACCGTGGCAGGTGTTGTGTTGACAGGGAACGTACCGAGCACGATATCCGGGGCATTTTGTGCTTCTTCTCTGGTCACGTGGTTCAGATGACCCTTCCTGTGGTTGTTATTGGGGTTGAAATTGTTTCGCTTGGGCGCTGAATTATTGCCACCGTTGTTCGGCTTTGGGGTCGAGTTCCTTGGCTTGGGGAACTGCTTGGCATAGTGCCCTTCTTCTCCACAAGCATAGCAAGTAACGCATGGGCGATATGTGAACTCCTTGTCCCTTGCAATGAAATTCTTGATTGGTTGTGAGACGTTTGTCGTGGGTTTGTGTGTCCCATTTTTCTGAAAATCCGTCTTACTTCGGTGGTTGCTAGCAAGAGTAGTCTGGTCCCTTTTTCGCTTGCGGAAATCCTCCAAGCCGCGTCGCTCATTCTCCAGGGTAATCGCTTTATCCACCAGTGTTTTGAAATCTGGGAAGGTGTGCACGACCAGCTGGCATTTAAGTGCGGGTGCCAGACCGTCCAGGAATTTTTCCATCTTCTTGCTTTCAGTCATACGCTCTTCTTTGGCGTAGCGAGACAATAGAGTAAACTGGTTGTTGTATTCCGACACTGTCATGGTCCTCTGCTTGAGGTCATCAAACTCCCTCTTCTTGATTTTCATAACACTTTTAGGAATGTGCGCCCCACGAAAACCTTCTTTGAATTCCTCCCAGGTTATATCATTTTCGTTGGGGTGCATGTGTAGGAAGTTTTCCCACCATGATGCAGCTGCTCCAGTGAGATAGTGCGGTGCATACAGTACTTTCTCATGGTGTGAACATTGTGTAATAATTAATTTTCTTTCCATGTCCCGAAGCCAATCATCGGCCTCAAGAGGTTTGTCAGTATGGGAAAATGTTGGGGGACGTGTCTTATGAAGCTCAGACAATTTGGATTGCTGCTGATACGGTCCACGATGATTCCCCATATTGACGACTTGGTTCATCATTTCCTGATGTTGTTGCTGACTCTGCTCATAAAGGCGGCATACTTGTGAAAATGCGGTTTCGCTGCCCTGTTGACTTCACTGCCTCTGTGTGAAATTGTTGCTTGTTTGTGTGCCATAATATTCCTCTGCCGGATTTGGCATGGAGCGAGTCCAAGGACGAGACACTTTTCACTCTGGGGATACATTTTGTAAAACTCATAAGAAAAGAAATTTAGTCACAAAAACCAATAAATTCATAAAGATGGGAAATTTTTAAATGCTCCAAGATTTTTCAAGAGAATATTCGATTGCGCACGGAGAAGGACTGCTCATTACATATCTTACACGCAAGCAGTAATTATACAATACATCACTCAGGATATGCGTACATATTCCTGACATGTTATTTAGGCTAGTGCACTTCTCCCAGTTCCTACATGATGCGCAAACAAGCTACTTCTCACAACCTATGTACATATAAACATATCGTACAATCCGGTACACCGCATGGCGACTAAGCGTACTCAGTCGGAGATGGTGAGGATCTCCCTTGGCCTGCCGAGGGTGAGCCGCAGTGAGGCTGGGGACTCAACCCCCTCCTCGCTAATAGGCTCCAGACGTGAAGTGTTGCGTTGAGTCGATGGAGCAGGCGCCATAGGCGGAGCAACACGAACAGGAGTGGGCGCAATCGGTGGTGCAGTACGAACTGAAGTGGACGCAATGACTTGGTTGAACTCCTCAGTGGTAGGCAGGCGACGAGCAGTGGCGAGAATGGTAGGTGAACAAGATGTTGAGGACGAGACGAAAGTCAGTGGTGGTGCGGTGTGCAGGAGCTTCCTCCTGTTGGCGGCACAGCCATGGGCTGAGTCCATGCGGGTAGCCACAAGGTCGTCCACCAGGTTGTCGAAGGCTGCCTCCAGCACCCGGAGGTACTCGACAAGCATCTCAAAAGCCTCATCTCGCTCTCCTCTGGGGCAAGAGAATGCATAGTGACAGGTGTATGGCATGTGGCATGGAAGGTAGCTGTAACGATGAGTCTTCATCGAAGGAAGAACATCTCGGAGACAAGCTATTGCCTCACGGGCAGCCATCTGCATAGCATGCTTCTCCGTAGGCATGGCTCTCCCCAAGAACCGGAAGCGGCGTAACTCAACATGCCCTCCCTTGAATTGCACCGCGGCCTGGTGCATGGATAGACTGTCGTTGATCTTGTGCTGATAGAGTGTGAAGACTGGGCGCACTGATGGCCCCATTGCGACCTAAACAATGAAGGAGAGGAGCTTGACAAATCCCTCAGGCACGTTGGCGAACATCTGTGACTCACAGTCGCTGCCAGCCATCTACAAAAGTAGGCAAAAATTTTGAATGGTCAGATCATAAATCTATGCTGACTGTCAGAATATAACTACATTTGCAAAAATGACAAACAACTCTACAATGCTAATAACTGATTAGCGATCGCACCTAGTGGCTTCCTACAGTCATCCTAGCTCTGATATAAAGTTTGTCACGACCGGTTTCTCAATAAAATACTTATTGAGAAATCGATCTTTTGATTCCAGTATAGGAAGAGTTATCCATACTGATTGACAAATACTTGATACAGAAGGCCAGTAGCATTTCATATATTACAGGGTTGAGCTGAGGCTGCTCAACAATTTATTACAAACACGCCAATATTGTACATAAGGGCGGTTATGAAACAGGGGTGTGGTGGCATACTACTGACTCGGGATAAAAGTGGTGGTGGATATGTTACAGTGGAGTGGATAACAAGACTCCTATGCTGGCGGCTCATCGAGCGTCGAGGTGAGGCTCGATGAATTTATTCGAGTAGCGAAGCGGATATAATATGATGACCAAACCAGGGTCGACAGACTGATCGACTCCTCTAGGCGTCGGACTCGCTATCGAACTCTTCATCCATGAGATCGCCTTCATCAACATCTGGCCAAATCAACAAGCCAGGTGAGTACTTTGAAAGTACTCGCAAGACAGTTCGGACATAAGATATAACAAATGAATGCATGAATGCATTATGATCAAATAGCGATGCACACTCAACTAATAAATATTTGCACGTCATGATAAGTAAAAATAAAGTCGGGCGATAGTCCCCCCGAAATCCCAACAAACAACTGAAAACCGATCGGGTGTCTGGAGCGACGCCTCGAAGGGTAAACAAATAAATAATCATGCCGCAGTCGGGCGTCTAAGCGACACCACATAAAGGGCTTATATTGAAAAGTAAATGACATGCATGCCACAGTCAGACGTCGGAGCGACATCGCAGAAAGCACTACTAGAAAAACCCCTACTAATGGCGCACCTAGTATGGCTATTAATGGCGCATCTGTGGTGCGCCATTAATAGCACGCCATTAGTAATTTTTACTAATGGCGCACCACCTGGTGCGCCATTAGTATCTGGTATACTAATGGCGCACCATGTAGTGCGCCATTAGTATCTGGTCTACTAATGGCGCACTACATAGAGGTGCGCCATTAGTATAGATACTAATGGCGCACCACATAGAAGTGCGCCATTAGTAACATTTTTTTTTCAAATTTTTTTTAAAATTTTTTCAATTTTATTTTTAATTTTTTTCAATTTTTTTTAAATTTTTTCTTAATCTCAGTTCACTATGGCTTAATCTCGGGTCAATATGCTTAATCTCAGGTCAAATCGCACTCCGTGGTCAAACTTCCCGAAAGGTCACCCATCCTCACACTACTCCAGCCCAAGCACGCTTAACTTCAGAGTTCTATCCAACCCCAAAGAATAAATCACTTCACGTGCACTTGTTGATATATCTAGCATATCAATCTGTTATACCTTATTGATGTCTAGGACCTTGTTCATGTTAATGACTATGATGAAATTTTGAAAATATTTCAAACTTCTCGATCATATTACGTATCATTTTTGAAAAAATTTCAATTTTTTTTTGAAATTAGTAATTTTTTTCTGTTACTAGTGGCGCACCACATCCACGGTGCGCCACTAGTAAGTTTGAAATTTTTGAATTTTTTGCCGCTAGATCTTGAAAGCCCGTAACTTTTTTTTCTGTTAGGTTTTGGGGATTTTGAAAATGTTTAACGGGTTCCACGGGGTGCAAAAGTTACGCCCATTTTTACAAATTCTCGAGAGATTTTACAAATGAAGTCGAAATTTATATTTGCAAATTTTCCCAACAACTAGACCACATATCACATGGGAAACTTATTTTCTTTTATTTTTTGACATTTTCATCATTTTCTTTTATTTTTTTAAACCGAAAAGGCGATCCACGGGGGTGCATTCGGTGGAAGGTGGTTGTTACTAATGGCGCACCGTGGGAGTGGTCTTATATATTACTAATGGCGCACCACTCCCACGGTCGCCATTAGTAACAGGCCACCTTCCACCGACGACGTACCGTGGAAGGTGGAAGGTGGCCAAGTTACTAATGGCGCACCGTGGGGTGGTGCGCCATTACTAGTTGTTCAACTACTAATGGCGCACCACTCCCACGGTGCGCCATTAGTAGTTTTGAAAAAAAAAATGATATTTTTTTTGATTTTTTAAAAAAAAACTTAGTAATGGCGCACCAGTGGAAAGTGTGCCATTACTAGTTAAAACTAGTAATGGCGCACCGAGACATGGTGCGCCATTAGTAACAAAATTTTTATTTATTTTTTTTTACTTTTTTTCAAAACTACTAATGGCGCACGACGGATGTGGTGCGCCATTACTATGTCAATTAGTAATGGCGCACTATGCATCGGTGCGCCATTAGTAACAAAATTTTTTTATGTTTTTTTTCCAAACTACTAATGGCGCACCACACACCAGGTGCGCCATTAGTAATATATTACTAATGGCGCACCGAGACATGGTGCGCCATTAGAATATAGTAATGGCGCACCACATCACAGGTGCGCCATTAGTAGCCATTCCATCTATAGCCCTTTTTGTAGTAGTGAAGGGCTTATATCAAAAGTAAATAACAAGTGTGCCACAGTCGGACGTCTGAGCGACATCGCAGAAAGAGCTTATATCAAAAGTAAATGACAAGTGTGCCACAGTCAGACGTCTGAGCGACATCACAGAAAGGGCTTATATCAAAAGTAAATGACAAGTGTGCCACAGTCGGACGTCTGAGCGACATCGCAGAAAGGGCTTATATCAAAAGTAAATGACAAGTGTGCCACAGTCGGACGTTTGAGCGACATCGCAGAAAGGGCTTATATCAAAAGTAAATGACAAGTGTGCCACAGTCGGACGTCTGAGCGACATCGCAGAAAGGGCGAAAATTTCATTATTCATATTTGATGAATTCACGAAGATATAGTACTCGTAGGAAATGTTCAACACATAACAATAAACGGGTTAGTCCATCCACAGGAATAAACATTTAACCGGACTTAACATTCATGTGATTCACCGGAGTTTTGTCACTGAGACTGACACTAGACAAGATAAGTTGAACATAGTACTTGGACATGGATAAGATGATTCAAAGGATTTTTGACTCTGAAGAGTTTGTACTAATTATCCATAGCCAACGGATTTCCGTAGTCACGAAGGACTAGTTCCGTTTACGGTATTTCGGTAGAAAAAAATCTAACCAGTACACACCCATCCCACCTCACGATGCCAGGAATCACCCTAGACAACGTTCAAGAAAAACTTTGAGACGGGGAGATCACAACCTCGAATAGCATGGGATCAAATTTATATCTGCAGCGCTCTAAGGGTGCCCCTCTTGGTCCCAACCGAAACACCCATGCCCCCTGACCGGATGACTGGCTTTAATCCAGGGCCAAGGAACCCTCATCACGGCCTCTCTATTTGGTGTGTACCAGGAAAGAGGTTTGCAACTTACTAAGCCATATCCCTTGCGGAAAACATGTGGTAGTACAGGAGGGGAAAACGGATGGAAACGTGACTTGATTCACGTTGACACTGGAGTCAAATAGTCTGGCATAAGACTGGCATGCTACAACACTGCCATCTTACCCTTTCTCATGCCATCACATGGCCATGCAAACTCATTCCAACAACATATGGATTTTCGAAACTCACTTGCCTCAACTTTGCATATAATATAACATTTATCGAAATGCTCATAAACATGCCATGAAACTACCTAATGCAAACATGCAATGAACACTCATCATATTAAAGGTTCAAACATGCTTGCCTGGTTCGGAGTAGTCGGAGTCTAGCTTGGCGAAGTTCGCGGTTCCGTCACCTCCTTCGGTATCTACGGTATAAGAAAATACGTATTAACGTAAATACCGAGAGTGCACAAAAAAAGTGTTCCAAATATTTTCAAATAAATATGAAAAACAACTAGACATAAAAATAAAGATGACAGAAAAAGAATCAATCAAAAATCAGTTTCTGTTTAAAAGTTATTATGGATTTGGCCCAGGGACCCATCTGTAATGAAACAGAAACTTTCCAGGGGGCTGAACAAAAAAGAGTCAGAAAAACGTTTCAGACTGAAAACGTATTTTCCCGAAGGCGCTTTCTGAAAAAATTTTGTATAAAAGAAAAGAGAGGCTGACGGGGGGGGGGGGGTTCCCACCCGTCAGGTTTGAAAGTTTGAAAGAGAAAAGACAGGGCGCGCCGACGCCCGAGGGCTGCGGTGGTCGCCGGCGGAGATCCACGGCGAGGTAGGGGGATCGGGAGGTACCTTCGTGATCAGTGTGTCCTCCCGTGTCGGTGGGTGGTGGTGGTGGTTTTCGGCGAGCACCACGTCGACGGCGGTCCTTGCTCCGGCGGACGGCGGCTCGGTGGAGTTGGGTCTCGTCGGGGAGGGCTGCGGAGGTCAAATGGAAGCGGGGGTTAGGTCACTGGGTTCCCGAGGAGACTACTGACGAGATTTGGGCGGCGGGAATGGCCTCACCGGAGTCGATCGAGCTGGTGGCCGAGGCGGATCGGGGCAGCCGGAGTTGGGGGAGGAGACCTCCTCGAGGTCCCCCTAGTGGCTTGGCGGGGCTCTGGTGGGGTGCAGTGGTGGTGCGTGCTCGAGAGCGAGCTCGGGACCTCTTTTTATAGGCAATCCGAGGCGGTGGCCGAGAACGGGGATCTCTGGCGATGGTTACGGCGGCGCAGTGCTTGGTCGGGGTGCTTAGGGAGTTGGGCATCAATGTGGAGGTCCACTGGCTCAGTATAGAGGCTAACCCAGGTTGGATTTGGCGCGCAAGGGTGGTTTCGACAGAACGGGGCGGCGCGGGCCCGTTGGTGGCAGAGGGCGCGCCCTGTGCTTGTCGGGCCACGACGACGGTGCTGCGGTGCATGCTGGCATGCATGAGGCCACACGGAGGGCTAGGGGGCGTTGGGCGGCGCAGAACGGCGTAGCGAGCCGGCGCTGGCTCCGTTCGCCGCCACGGGTGGCTGTGCCACCGCAGAAGCTGCCGGCGTCGGCGATGCTCGCCGCCACCGACACTTGCATCCTTCCAAGGGGGCGTGCGGTGCTCTGGTCAGGGAGAAGGGGTCGTGTGCAACGCGCCAGGGTGCACGGGTGATCGGTGACAAGCCACTGACAAGAAACGACATCGACTGAAATTTGAAACTCTGAACTTTACTGAAAGTGCACAGGAATAGTGCCGGCCAAGTGTTTGATGAAATAATTCAAGCATGAGAAAAATTTATCTGGGGCTGATCTTTGGTGTGGTGACCTCTCAAAGCACCTGGGGGCTGCCTGAATTTTGGTGGAATTTTTGGGGAAAGGAAAATATGAATTTCACCAAAAATGATGAATTTGGTCCAAACTTGCAGAGGTTGAAACTTCAAAATTTTAAAAATAGGAAGAGTGGATCTTGATGGATCTAGGTTGGGGGTGCTAAGGACTATCCAGAGGAGTTGGTTTGAGATCAAAACTCAAAAGAAATGAGGTACTTCCTTTGTAAATCACCTAGGCTTAAAATAATTGACAGAATTGTTTTTGGGAAAGAAATAAATGAAATAAAATTCAAAAATGGTTTGAACCTGTTCGAACAGAATGTTTGAGTTGCCCCAAAGTGGAGGGAGGGGTTTTGGGAGGATTTACCACATGAGGCATGGTAAAACCATGGATAGTTTCAAAACAAAAGAGTAGCCCCAAAACCCATAGGGTTTCTTTTTAAAGGAAAATTAAATTCCAAAATAAATTGAGATGGGAAAAATCAGAAGAAAGGTTTTTAATAACTAAACACCAGGGTTAAAGAAAATACAAAAATTGAAATCCTTGCCATGAAAATGTTTTGAGGGAGAGAGATTTTTGGAAGGATTTAAATGACCTTCTTCAAATCAATCAAAGCTTTTGTGGAAAACCAAATAAAAAATTTGGAGTGTCACATGCAGGGAATGTTTAAACCTCCTAAGTCGACCGTAGATCGAGTCTTGTTCCGGTAACCCCCATACTTGTTTCGTGCTGCCACTCGTCCCTGCCATAGGTAGGGTACAGTTCAGTAAGTTGTCAACCCCTTTCCTAGCACACACCATACAGAGAGGCCATGGTGTAAGATACCGGTGGCATCCGGTAGGCATGCCACCTGGTCCGGGAGCATGGGTGTTTCGGTTGTAGCCGAAGGGGTAGCACCCCTAGCTTGCGCGCAGTATAAATTTTGTGATCCCATGTTACGTCGAGGTTGTAGCCTCCCCACTTAGAGTTTCGCTTAACGTGTGTCGTGGGTGATTCCACACGGTAAGTTAGGCTGGTAATGTGCGGATAGGTGTGTTTTCAATTAAAAGGTCGTGACGAAATTAGTCCCGATGGACTAAATGAATCATTACTCGTGGGTAAAGAGTACAGTCTCAGAGAGATTAAACTTATTGAATAGCCGTGTCCATGGTTAAGGATTACGATGCAGGATGGGTCAAGTGTCGGTCTTAGTGTCGGTCTTCGGAGGAGAAACTATTAAACCAGAACTGGGATCACGACTTGAGACTTGTGATGATTATGATTATTATTTTGTTGTGGACTAACCCGTTTTATTATTGGCATTATCGAATATCCCTGGGATGGTTCTACCTCCTAGATATTCACTGTGACACTTTATAAGCCCTTTATGTGGTGTCGCCGAGGCCTTGAATCGAGGCATGCTTGTTATCTATTTACTTTATAAGCCCTTTATGTGGTGTCGCTGAGACGCCCGACTGTGGCATGCTTGTTATCTATTTACTTTATAAGCCCTTTATGTGGTGTCGCTGAGACGCCCGACTGTGGCATGCTTGTGATTTATTTACCTTATAAGCCCTTTATGTGGTGTCGCTGAGACGTCCGACTGTGGCATGCCTGTTATTTATTTACCTTATAAGCCCTTTATGTGGTGTCGCTCAGACGTCCGACTGAGGCATTTCTCATTGTTTACTAACCTTTCGAGGCGTCGCTTCAGACACCCGATCGGTGCATTTTAATACTATGCTGATATTGCATACTTATATATATATATATATAAATGACTTGCTTGCATGCATCAGAGATTTTAATTTGTGACTGGTGTCATGGTCATAAAATATTTCAGTTCATAATTATCGTTGTTATATTATACCCGTGTTCATAATGTTTACGAGTACATTCAAAAGTACTCACTGGCTTGTCCCTGGCTATTGTCTTGGCCAGATTTCTTGCGTGGAGAGGAGCGACCATGATGACAGCCCCGGAACCCAAGCAATGGTGATAGCCGCCTCGCGAAGATAGGAGTTATCCTAGTCAGCTGTTCCTGTGGGAAATGGAGTCCCAGAGACGCTGATGATCCACAAACCGCTTCCGCCATCAACCACTAGAAACCACTTGTTGTACTCACAGACCAGAATGGTCTTGTACTACATATTTTTTTTGTGTTTTGCTTGGAATTTCTATATCAAGTTAGTGCCTCATCAGCTAACAGCAATCCTGGGGCTGGTGAGCACAAAGGCCATTTTCTGGAAATCAATATCCGGAAAATCGGTCGTGACAGACTTGGTATCAGAGCCAGGCTGACCATTGGCTAATCCTATCTTAGCCAGGTCGAAAAACCTAGATAAACCAACCCATCAGACCTTAACCCAACCCCGACCAAGCTTCCCGTGCAAGATAACCACACAGTGAGCCCGACACCTTTTTACAGTCGGTGCCCAACTTATCATCTTAGCCCGTCAATCACGCGCCAGTGACCGACGCCCAATATGTCCCATCGGCAAGCGTGCGAAGGAAGACTCCGTCCCCTTTTCTATAAAAAGGGCACGCTAGCCTCAACCCAGCATAGCACAGCCTCTTCCCCGAACCAAGCCATAATGCCTGGCCCCGTAGTGCACAATGAGACCACAGCAACCAACCTTGGAGGTTTTGTGACCATACTCGCAAACCTCACCCGTCGTGCCTATGCGTTAGAAGAACACCCCAGAATATGTTGTGTACCAAGGACCCATGAGCGGTGAGAGCCGTCAATTATAGGCCACTGTGCACATCTATGATAGCGGTCTGTCGCCAGAACGCCCCTACAGGTTCACCGGAAGAACAACTTCCTTCGAGCCACAAGCCATCCACCTAGCTGCTCGGGAGGCTATAGTTCAACTCCGGCAGTTGTCGCCCAGAGTTAACTGTCGCTCGTTCTACTACTACCCCAGACATGAAGGGTGTGGTAGACCACCCCAAGTTTCCAACGGAGATCACGAGACGGATCCTGCATTGTTGCACCTAGTGCGCTATGTAGGTGCACTAGAGGCACTGTTCGATCAAATCACCATTGATCTGATCGCAGCTCGTGGAGAGCTGGTTCGCCGAGCCCCGGCAAGCAGGGAAGACGAACCCGACGCCGACAACCCAGTTGTGTTGTTCGGACACCCGATCGAGACCCTGAGGTCAGCCCCAGCCATCAACCAAGGTGCTTTGATGACCCCAGAAGTGCTTCGTCGCCTTTTGGGAGCACACTCCAACGGGATTGTGGCCAACAATCCCCGCGATGGTCATCATCGCCACCCCGACCCTGCAGCCCCTCAACCACCTCCGGCAAATCCCGACTGTGAGACCCGTGGAGAAGCCTCGACATCCACAAGGCACGCCCGTTTGGATGTAAACGAGGTAGACTAAGTCACCGAGTAGTGCCGAGTCTTAGTGTATCCTCGCTTAGTAATCGTGTGACCTTGTAAATAAACGCAGCCTGTTGTTGTGCCTCGGTTTTAACAGTAACCCTTGCATAATTGTGTCAGCCTGCAGCCGCATTTTTATTTCAGGCACAGCTACCACAAACCACCCCGACAACCCCCACAGTGATACGTCACTTTGGTGAGATATGTATCTGTGGCTTTGACCTCGACCCTTGGAGCTGAATATTTATGATCAAGTTTATCTATGAACAATATTTGAATCTTCTGAATTATTTTTATGTATGATTGGTTATCTTTGAAAGTCTCTTCGAATTATCAGTTTGGTTTGGCCTACTAGATTGATCTTTCTTGCAATGGGAGAAGTGCTTAGCTTTGGGTTCAATCTTGTGGTGTCCTTTCCCAGTGACAGTAGGGCAGCAAGGCACGTATTGTATTGTTGCCATCGAGCATAACAAGATGGGGTTTTTATCATATTGCATGAATTTATCCCTCTACATCATGTCATCTTGCTTAAAGCATTACTCTGTTTTTATGAACTTAATACTCTAGATGCATGCTGGATAGCGGTCGATGTGTGGAGTAATAGTAGTAGATGCAGGCAGGAGTCGGTCTACTTGTCTCGGACGTGATGCCTATATACATGATCATACCTATACATTCTCATAACTATGCTCAATTCTGTCAATTGCTCAACAGTAATTTGTTCACCCACCGTAAAATACTTATTTTCTTGAGAGAAGCCACTAGTGAAACCTATTGTCAGGACCCCGATTCCAAGTCACATCGATCTAGCCGGTAACACCTCATATCACTTTGCAGCCTCACGCACGGTATTCCCATGGGTGTTGCCTTACCATGGCCCGGGACCGTTTGCGCCTTTTGGCTCACGTATATGATAGTGTCGCTAGCATCCATATGACAGAGAACCCGGGCCGACATGGCTAGTCGTGAACCCAAAGCGGCACTAACCCATGGGGACAGGCATACATGAATCAACTTGAGCATGTCGATCGACAGCGTGTGAATCCGGGCTGTAGCACTGGCTAACAGGACTCAGGGAACCCGGGCTGTAGCAGGCTAGTCAGGACTCCGGATGTCACCGCGTGACATTTCCCCGAAAGGACAGACACAAGAACGAAGTGAAACACATGCCGGCCAGTCAAGCATCCTGAGCAGTAGTGCTGGGCTAGCAGGACTCCGGCGAACCGGGCTGTAGCGGACTACTATGGCTCAAGGAAGCACTAGACTACATTTCCCCATAAGAGAGGCTGCCAAGGATAAACAACTAGATTGTCGGATCCCACACACACCAAAAATTTCAAACATACACACAATATGCTCGGGATGTGTAAATACAACATGGCATCACAACATAACTCTACGACTCAAGTATTTATTCAATAGGCTCCGAGGAGCGAGATATTACAAACATGGGTGTCATGACCCAACATTCAGAGCATACAGAACAAAGCACACGCGGAAGCTTAACATGTCTGAGTACAGACATTTACAAATGAAAAAGGCTGAGAAGCCCGACTATCTACCAGATCCTGCCGAGGGCACAAGAGATCGTAGCTGAGGTATCAATCTAAACATCGAAGTCCACGCAGAACTATTAGCGAGACTGAAGTCTCTCTGCAAAACATAAATTAAGCAAACGTGAGTACAAATGTACCCAGCAAGACTTACATCAGAACTATCTACATATGCATCGGTATCAATAAAGGGGTGTTGGAGTTTAACTGCAGCAAGCCAGCTTTGACTCAGTGGCTATCCTGAACTACGACTGCAAGTAACTCTTTTGAGGTGGCGCACACGAGTCCACATATTCACCATATCAATACACCACTATGGATCCGCTCCCGTCTCCCTACGAGAACGCCATCCATAGCACTCACGCTTATCTTGCGCATTTTAGAGTATCCACTTTCAATTGTCTATGAACTGATATAGGCAACCCAGAAGTCCTTTACCGTGGACACGGCTATTCAAATAGATCATTTATAACCCTGCAGGGGTGTACTTCTTCACACACGCTCTCGCCACTTACCACCATGTACACGTCGTGTATCTCGGCAACCTTCAAGCGGAAGCCTGGCGAGGGAGTCGGCCACGACCTGACTAACCACACAAGTCACTAGTCCAGGTTTATCGCCTATTCGGCCGGGGTGTCGCTCACGGCCCCAAACGATGAGAGCAGGGTTCCCGAGGCACCAAACGGGCGTCCCGGTACACCGTGCCTCGGTGTATCTACCGCAACATAGCCCACCCCTAGGGTCAGCGCTACGAACGGCCCCCAACACATAACCTACAAACACCAGAAATGTCACAGCCCTAGATCTGATTGTAATTAGGTTCATCAGCATCCATGCATCATGTCTAAACTTATTTGGAAAATTGAAATGGGGATGTTCAAACCCTAGCACCAAATGGAATTGAACCAGGCTCAACTTAAAATCCTCTTCAAAGAAACCAAAATGCCCTTTGAAAATGTTCATGATTTCTGACAAAGGTGAAAACCTCTGCCTAAAATGATGAGCATATTTCTTGGCCATTTATGGATTTCTGAATTAACAAAAAAATATTTGAATTGGAGCCATTTAAATGCTATATATATTTTAAATGTTCCAAATATTCTGAAGTTATTTGTGGAGCGCTGAAATAATTCAGTTAACCTCTAAGATAATTTTCAGAATTTATTTAAATGATTTAGTGCCTAAACTAAATCGAGCAGAGTAAAGAAAACTAGAAAATGTAAACAATTAGTAAAGAGAGAGAGAAGGCCACCGGGCCACCTACAGACATACAGGCTGGCCCAGCTCTGTGCAGCCCATCTGCCCAGCCACCGCCAGCGCCATCATCTCTAGCTCGCGCCAGAGGACGAGCACGTGGCTAGCGCAGCAGCACGCGCCCGCCACCTCCTGCTTGCTGCGCTGCGTGGGCGCCATGAAGACCTCACCGCGGACGTCTGGATCGAGCCGACCCCGCTCACTTTCCCCCCGCCCTCTCCCTCGCTTTCTCTCTCCCAAAGCCGAACGCCGTAGTAGTCACCGACACCGTTCGTCATAGCCGCCGTGCTTCCCTCGCCTCGCCGACGCGCCAAGGAGCCCCGCCTCGTCCCCCTCTTCCTCCTCACCAAGACGGAAGGCGCCGGAAGCCCTGGATGCAGCCAGCTCCACCGTTCCCCTCCTCGGCCAACGGGGATCGCCGCCGCCGATTTGCCGCCGTCTCCGCCTCCCCGAGCCTGCTGAGACCGTCTCCGACCCCGCGGTGAGCTCCACCTTCTTCTCCCCTGCTCCCCATGCCCGTACGCACCCGCTAGCTGCTCGAGTCACCGGAGCTTTGAGCTCCCCGCCACCGGCCATGTTGCCACCGCAGTCACACCTACGGAAACCCACAACTGAGCACGCCACCGTTGTCACTGTGTACCCAGGAGAAGAACACGACCAACCCCGACCCCTACCGTGCACCGTAGCCCCCTAGTCGCTCGAGGCCGAGCTCCGGTTGCCGCCTTGCTCGCTGCCGCCGACGCCACAACCCACCCGAGCACCTTCCACTGCCATCGTTCGAAGCGCCGCAACAGCAGCTCTCCAACGCACCCACCCGCGCAAGCTCTAGCTGTCGGAAACGGCCGGCCGGTGATCGCCGCCGTGCACTGCTTAGCGCCGGCGATTAGTCGCCGGCTGAACCCCGTTGTTAGCACTAATTAACCCCCCCTCTCTTTGACATGTGGGCCCCAGTGCCTAAATTAATTAGTTTAACTTTTCTGTTAGATTAGTACTAATGTCAGGGGGCCCCGCCTATCAGCGTTGACTTGGGCACGTCAGCATGTTGACCGGTCCCACCTGTCATAAGCACAAGCCAGCAATGTGACACTGACCAAAGGGCCCCACTGGTCAGGTTTGACCCGGACCAGCCCCTTTGACCTGCTGACGTCATGCTTACACATTGCTGACGCAGTAAAGGAATTTCTGTATTAAATCTAATTCAGGAATTCCAGGAGATGTTTAAAACTTGTAAAAATCATACAAATTCAACCGTAACTCCAAATAAAATAATTTATATGTGAAAAATGATCAGAAAAATCCAATCTATCCATCTGTACCATTTTCATGCATGTTTGATCAAGTTAACTTCACTGTTTAGGATGAAACATGAATAGGACAATTTTGATAATAGTTTTGAAGTTGGGATTTCATGTAGTTCGAATTCCACTTCAATCAAAATGACTATCTGTTGCATTAGCCCAAATCACAGCATATTGCCATGTCATGATCATGCATCATATTGTTGCATTGCATTGATTTTGTTTCTTCTTTGTTTGCCGGTGTTTGTCCCCTCTCAGTAGACGACGTACCGACAATGAGTTCGATGACACCGATGAAGAGCTATAATATCTTCAGGAGTGCCAGGCAAGCAAAAACCCCTTGTTCATTCCGATACAATCCCACTCTCTCGCTCCTGTTCTATTTTACTGCATTAGGACAACAACGACTCATGTGTCACTTGCTGCGGTAGCTGAACCCCTTTATCCTCTGCATGACCTGTCATTCCACAGTAATTAGATGAAACACACTAGCATGAGTAGGAGTTTCTTGAACCCTGTTGTGCCTACGTATTCATGCTTGTTTGTCATGCCTGCTACTGCTTAGAGTTGAGTCAGGTCTGATTCATCGGGAATGAATTGGAAAGTGGTGAACCTGTCCTACTGTGTGTGAGCTAAGTGTGTGAACACGATTTGGTAAAGGTAGCGGTGAGAGGCCATGTAGGAGTACATGGTGGGTTGTCTCATTGCAGCCGTCCTCAGGAACTGAGTTCTGTGTTTGTGATCCATGAACAGTTACTACCACACATTGGGTTCCGGTAACTCAACCCCCTCTCGACTTATTAATCAACATGATCTCTGTCCAGGAGTTGCAACTAGTTTCTGGTGTTTGTAGGTAGTGTAAGTAGTCTACCAAGTGGCACCCGGTACAGGTGGGCTTGGGACAGACTAGGCACAATGTACGGTGTACCAAGTGGCACCGGTTGGTGGGCTTGGGAACCCTGCTCACATCGTTTGGGGCCGTGAGCGACACCCCAGCCGGATCTCCTTGCGGATGGAACCCGAATAGGCGATAAACCTGGACGAGAGACTTGTGTGGGTAGTCAGGTCGTGGCCGACTCCCTCGCCCGGCTTCTGCTTGAAGGTTGTCGAGGTACATGACGTGTACAAGGCGATAAGTGGCGAGAGCGTGTGTGAAGAAGTACACCCCTGCAGTGTTATCATTATCTATTCGAATAGCCGGGTTCCTCGGATATGGAAACTTGGACCCCTTGCATAGTTCATAGACAAGTGAAAGTGGATACTCTAAAACTCGCAAGATAAGCGTGAGTGCTATGGATGGCGTTCTCGTAGGTAGACGGGAGCAGATCCATAGTGGTGTATTGATATGGTGAATATGTGGACTTGTGTGCGCCACCTCAAAAGAGTTACTTGCAGTCGTAGTTTAGGGTAGCCACTGAGTCAAAGCTGGCTTGCTGCAGTTAAACTCCACCACCCCCTTGTTGATAATGATGCATATGTAGTTAGTTCTGATGTAAGTCTTGATGAGTACATTTGTACTCACGTTTGCCTATTTTATGTTTTTGCAGAGAGATGTCAGTCTCGCTAGTAGTTCCGTGTGGACTCCGACGTTTAGCTTGTTAGCTCAGCTACGATCTTGTGCCCTCGGCAGGATCTGGTAGATAGTTAGGCTTCTAAGCCTTTTTCCTTTATAGTTGTCTGTACTCAGACGTGTTTAGCTTCCGCTTGTGCTTTGACTTGTATGCTCTGAGTTTTGGGTCATGAGACCCATGTTTGTAATGTCTTGGCTCCTCGGAGCCTAATGAATAAATACTTGAGTCGTAGAGTTATGTTGTGATGCCATGTTGTATGTACTCATATCGGGCATATTGTGTGTATGATTGAAATGCTTAGTATGAGTGGGATCCGACAATCTAGTTGTTTATCCTTGGCAGCCTCTCATATGGGGAAATGTAGTCTAGTGCTTCCTGAGCGATAGTAGTCACCTACAGCTCGTTTCACCGGAGTCCTGCTAGCCCAAAGACTACTGCTCGGACACTTGACTGGCGGCATGTGTTTCACTTCGTTCTTGTATCTGTCTTCGGGAAATGTCACGCGGTGACATCTGAGTCCTGCCTAGCCTGCTACAGCACAGGGTTACCGGAGTCTGTTAGCCCAGTGCTACAGCCAGGATTCATACGTTGATGACCGACATGCTCGATGTGATTCATGTATGCCTGTCCCCATGGGTTAGTGCCGCTTTGGGTTCACGACTAGCCATGTCGGCCCGGTTCTCTGTCATATGGATGCTAGCGACACTATCATATCGTGAGCCAAAAGGCGCAACGGTCCCGGCCATGGTAAGGCGACACCGTTGGAATACCGTGCGTGAGGCCGCAAAGTGATATGAGGTGTTACCGCTAGATCGATGTGACTTGGAATCGGGTCCCGACAGCTTTGGTACCAGAGCTGTTGCTCAGAGGGATTACCAAGCCAAACTGGTCGAAGTTGTGTCTAGAAATGCTTTAGTTGTGTAAGGGAATTGATTGTGGAAGGGAACGTAAGGCTCTTTTTACTCCTTTACCTTATGCCCTTCTGATCTGAGTCAACCTCTTATTTTCTACGGGGATTAAGAACTAGGCTTCTCATCTTTCTATCAAGATGACGTGTTACTAATCCATAGACTTATAGAATTGTTAGTTTCAAATCTCAGTTCAGTTTCTAATACTTCTGTATGTTCATAGCTGGCCTCGGAACCTTGATATGATGTTGTTGAGTGGTTATGCCACCATTTTGCATGTCTCAAATTTTTTTGAGCATTTACAGCCGTTATGCTGTCCGAGTCATCCCAGGTCTCTAAATAGTCTGATGCATTTGCAAATCCTTTCTTTCCATTCCCAATGTCCTTTATGGTCAGAATAAGCACACTAACTGGTGCATTGAGGCAATTTATTGCCTTGACATATATGTTGGAACTAGTATTATGACCCTAGGCATCTTAGAGTATCACCTAGTAATCCAGCCATGCTTTGTGTTCCCAGTGTGATGATTCTGGCCATCATTCTCGATAGCATCCCGTGATGCCACTTAGTAGTAGGTATTCTACTCCTGGGTTTTGAGCCCAAAAATTCACCCTACTCACCTCATGTTGGTAGTGTTTGCTAGTTCCTTTAGGATATTAGCAACCTTTGTGATAGTCCTCGAGGTCTGTGGTATTTCCTTCTTCCAAATACCATGAACTGCTTATGGCAGAAGTTCTTTTGAACCAAAAGATCACAACCAGAGTACTCTTGAGGAGTTCTCCATTCATGTGATTCTGCCAGTTCTACCTTTCTGCATGGGTTATCTGGAAGAAACATGTTGAACTTGGTTCGACATACTAATCTGTGCATCCACAACTCAGAAAGTTATATGTTCCTCGAATTGTTCCTCCTTAGTTGTATTCTGACCCCCGTCTATCAGTTGGTAGTCAGGAGTAGTTGTGCATTCATGTTATCGATGCCTATTACTCATGTGGTCCGTCAAGCCATTCTATCCCGGAATGACTAGGAGAAACAAACTCCAGTACCTCATCCATATCCAGGATTGGGTCAAAGCAGTTGTATTCCACAGATTAAAATGCCAATCAGCTTTTGTTCTGTTCTACCCTGAAGTATTACCCACTTTATGTCAGGAACGTCATGAGAATTGCACCTTCTCTTATGAGTTCTTGATGTAGTGATACTTCTCGCTACCATTATTCATTCCTCGGTCCCGTGTTATTGTAACCGGAATGCCGACAAGTGAATTGTGATGTGTGAAATCAATACTCCTAGCAACCTCGTTGCTTGGTATTTAATGGACAATATTCTCATTCTTAGCGTGTTGGTTATTAAATCATCATACTAAGATTGATCGTGCTACCAAGTCCTTATTTCTGGTGCACCCTTCGATCAATGAGTTAGGATTATTCAATCCCTTGCTTATTTGATCATATCGTCTTGCCCTGAAAAGCAAGATTGTTCTCGAGCTTAGTAACATATCAGTGGTTCATGATTTTCCGAATTTCCTCTCAGAAGTATTACCAGGTTGTTCCCTGACTGTTATGTTGAGCTCGTGATCAAGTTGGTTTTCCTCTAAACCACCCCTTCTCCAAGAATCCATGTTGGATACCCCTGAGCTAGTTGGTTAAGCTAAACGACAACTTGGAGAGTTGGAAGATAAAAGCTTACTTAACTTAGTTCGTTTCAAAGGGATATCCTGGTGTTGGTGTGTTAGTTGAAGAAAGATGATATCTTCATCCATTGGTCCCTGTGATCAGTTGTTGGACCTATTGTCTTATAAAAACTTTGATTTGAGTATGGGCTATCACCAAATCAAATCAGTACCATCGATGTTCGTAATGTTGACTTACTCGTGGTTGATCCCTCAAGCATACACCATTACATCTTTTGGTCTGATCAATGCTGTCACCGTGTTCACATGATGGTGGAAGTCCGGTCATATGGAGATTCCGATGAGTTGTTGTTGAGCCCATCAGCAGCATTTTGTCTCCCCCATGATTCATGTTGAACATCAACCTAGTGTTGGAAACTTTTATAAGCATTATCTTCATGTCCCATCCGTGAAGAATATGTTGGATGAAAGAAGTGACTTTCTCTGATTCACGTGCATTTGGTGCAAGTTGCCGCCGTGAGTTCGAGAAAGATTGTTTTTGTTTCCTCTAGAACCATCCCAAGTCAGTCATGCATACGTGCGAAGTATTCTATGGTTTGGAGACTTGCAACCTTCATTCCATATGTATCCCTAGCACACCAAGCCACTAACTGATTTGTTCAAGGAGAAGAAGTTCCTTATTAAGAGCATGCCTTATGCAAGGACTTCGTTATCCTTGATGATGGTTCCCCACCTGAACTCGGTAGCATTTTATAATAAGACTACTACGTGGTCATGCTTGTCTTGGACAGCGTGTTCACAGGTTTGTAGCAGAACCAGCTCATGTTTTGGGGCTTGCTATCGTAGCTCATCTCCTGAGAGTCTCGCAACGTTATCTCGTAGGTTTGTGTTGCAAACTTTCTTCTCCAGACATGTTGTCTGAAATATCCCGTAGCCAACCAGATCTGAATCTCAGGCGGATATGATGGTTGGGTCATTCCCAGTATTTGCATTTTGCCCCAGCTTGCACCGTCGTTGTGCCATCATACCATGGGTCCCATCCATTTCCGGTGATAAGCAAAAATCATCCATTGCATTGTCTGCAACAAGGTAGTCCACATCATCCATTCTAGTATGAGTATGTCTTTTATTCAAACTCTTTCAACCAATCGATTGTGACTTGCCTTAGGCTGGTATAGAGAGTTTCAGTGGTCTCTATGTCAAAAGTAATTCTTTCTTCCACTTCAGGGAATAATCCCACGAGTCACCTCCTCTAGGGTTCCCCGTAATAGAATCGTGGTAATTATCTCCTCGCTACTTTGAACCCATCCGCCATCTTCTTAATTGTGGAATTGTTGCCTACCAAATTGAACCTTTATCATCCGCTTCTTTCCATCACCCCTGATGTGTGTTTCGTGTCTCAACTCAAGAGATGTTTTATGTCTCATTCCATGAGTTGATCTTGAGTGCTCAACCTTCGAGGAGATCGTCTCCTATAGAGTTCTTTCTGTTGTCATAATTGGATGAAGATCTCGAAAGCAAAGACGCCAATGACAACATGAAGCAGTGATTCAACATCTTCGGGAAGGGCAATTGGATCGAGAAGATTGTGATAGTTTTGTGCCCCTCTGTCTTCTTACCTCACGTCCTGAATCTCGGGACGAGATTCTTGTTTAGTGGGGGTGAGTTGTCACAGCCCTAGATCTTATTGTAATTAGGTTCATCAGCATCCATGCATCGTGTCTAAACTTATTTGGAAAATTGAAATGGGTATGTTCAAACCCTAGCACCAAATGGAATTCAACGAGGCTCAACTTAAAATCCTCTTCAAAGAACCCAAAATGCCCTTTGAAAATGTTCATGATTTCTGATAAAGGTGAAAACCTCTGCCTAAAATGATGAGCATATTCCTTGGCCATTTATGGATTTTTGAATTAACAAAAAAATATTTGAATTGGAGCCATTTAAATGCTATATATATTTTAAGTGTTCCAAATATTCTGAAGTTATTTGTGGAGCGCTGAAATAATTCAGTTAACCTCTAAGATAATTTTCAGAATTTATTTAAATGATTTAGTGCCTAAACTAAATCAGAACAGAGTAAAGAAAACTAGAAAACAGAAACAATTAGTAAAAGAGAGAGAGAAGGCCACTGGGCCACCTACCTGGACCTACCTGGCTGGCCCAGCTCCTGTGCAGCCCATCTGGCCCAGCCAGCAGCCAGCGCCGGTCATCTCTAGCTCGCGCCCGAGGAGGAAGGCGTGTGGCTAGCGAGCACGCGCCCCGGCCACCTCCTGCTTGCCTGCCCGCGTGGACGCCGCGGAAGACCTCACCGCAGACATCTGGATCGAGCCGACGCCGCTCACTTTCCCCTCGCCCTCTCCCTTGCTTTCTCTCTCCCAAAGCCGAACGCCGTCGTAGTCACCGACACCGTTCGTCGTAGCCGCCGTGCTTCCCTTGCCTCACCGACGCGCCAAGGAGCCCCGCCTCGTCCCCCTCTTCCTCCTCACCAAGATGGAAGGCGTCGGAAGCCCTGGATGCAGCCAGCTCCGCTGATCCCCTCCTCGGCCACCTGGGATCGCCGCCGCCGATTTGCCGCCGTCTCCGCCTCCCCAAGCCTGCTGAGACCGTCTCCGACCCCGCGGTGAGCTCCACCTTCTTCTCCCCTGCTCCCCGTGCCCGTACGCACCCGCTAGCTGCCCGAGTCACCGGAGCTTTGAGCTCCCCGCCACTGGCCATGTCGCCACCGCAGCCACACCTACGGAAACCATGGCGAGCACGCCCACCGCTTGTCGGTGCACTGTGCCGAAGAAGAACACGACCAACCCCGGCCCTTACCGTGCACCGTAGCCCCCTAGTCGCTCGAGGCCGAGCTCCGGTCGCCGCCTTGCTTGCCGCCGCCGATGCCACAACCCACCCGAGCACCTGCCACTGCCACCGTTCGAAGCGCCACAACAGCAGCTCTCCAACGCACCCACCCGCGCAAGCTCTAGCTGTCGGAAACGGCTGGCCGGTGATCACCGCCGTGCACTGCTTAGCGCCGGCGATTAGTCGCCGGCTGAACCCCTTTGTTAGCACTAATTAACCCCCCCCCCCCTCTCTTTGACATGTGGGCCCCAGTGCCTAAATTAATTAGTTTAACTTTTCTGTTAGATTAGTACTAATGTCAGGGGGCCCCGCCTATCAGCGTTGACTTGGCCATGTCAGCATGTTGACCGGTCCCACCTGTGACACTGACCAAAGGGCCCCACTGGTCAGGTTTGACCCGGACCAGCCCCTTTGACCTGCTGACATCATGCTTACACATTGCTGACGCAGTAAAGGAATTTCTGTATTAAATCTAATTCGGGAATTCCAGGAGATATTTAAAACTTGTAAAAATCATAGAAATTCAACCGTAACTCCAAATAAAATAATTTATATATGAAAAATGATCAGAAAAATCCAATCTATCCATCTGTACCATTTTCATGCATGTTTGACCAAGTTAACTTCACTATTTAGGATGAAACATGAATAGGACAATTTTGATAATAGTTTTGAAGTTGGGATTTCATGTAGTTCGAATTCCACTTCAATCAAAATGACTTGCTGTTGCATTAGCCCAAATCACAGCATATTGCCATGTCATGATCATGCATCATATTGTTGCATTGCATTGATTTTGTTTCTTCTTTGTTTGCCGGTGTTTGTCCCCTCTTAGTAGACGACGTACCGACGATGAGTTCGATGACACCGATGAAGAGCTATAATACCTTCAGGAGTGCCAGGCAAGCAAAAACCCCTTGTTCATTCCGATACAATCCCACTCTCTCGCTCCTACTCTATTTTACTGCATTAGGATAACAACGACTCATGTGTCACTTGCTGCGGTAGCTGAACCCCTTTATCCTCTGCATGACCTGTCATTCCACAGTAATTAGATGAAACCCACTAGCATGAGTAGGAGTTGCTTGAGCCCTGTTGTGCCTACTCATTCATGCTTGTTTGTCATGCCTGATACTGCTTAGAGTTGAGTCAGGTCTGATTCATCGGGAATGAATTGGAATGTGGTGAACATTTCCTACTGTGTGTGAGCTAAGTGTGTGAACACGATTTGGTAAAGGTAGCGGTGAGAGGCCATGTAGGAGTACATGGTGGGTTGTCTCATTGCAGCCGTCCTAAGGAACTGAGTTTTGTGTTTGTGATCCATGAACAGTTACTAGCACACATTGGGTTCCGGTAACTCGACCCCTCTCGACTTATTAATCAACATGATCTCTATCCAGGAGTTGCAACTAGTTTCTGGTGTTTGTAGGTAGTGTTAGTAGTCTACCAAATGGCACCCGGTACAGGTGGGCTTGGGACAGACTAGGCACAGTGGCACGGTGTACCAAGTGGCACCCGGTTGGTGGGCTTGGGAACCCTGCTCACATCGTTTGGGGCCGTGAGCGACACCCCGGCCGGATCTCCTTGCGGATGGAACCCGAATAGGCGATAAACCTAGACGAGAGACTTGTGTAGTTAGTCAGGTCATGGCCGACTCCCTCGCCCGGCTTCCGCTTGAAGGTTGCCGAGGTACATGACGTGTCTGTAGGCGATAAGTGGCGAGAGCGTGTGTGAAGAAGTACACCCGTGCAGGGTTATCATTATCTATTCGAATAGCCGGGTTCCTCGGATATGGAAACTTGGACCCCTTGCATACTTCATAGACAAGTGAAAGTGGATACTCTAAAACTCGCAAGATAGGCGTGAGTGCTATGGATGGCGTTCTCGTAGGTAGACGGGAGCGGATCCATAGTGGTGTATTGATATGGTGAATATGTGGAATCGTGTGCGCCACCTCAAAAGAGTTACTTGCAGTCGTAGTTTAGGATAGCCACAGAGTCAAAGCTGGCTTGCTGCAGTTAAACTCCACCACCCCCTTGTTGATAATGATGCATATGTAGTTAGTTCTGATGTAAGTCTTGCTGAGTACATTTGTACTCACGTTTGCCTATTTTCTGTTTTTGCAGAGAGATGTCAGTCTCGCTAGTAGTTCCGTGTGGACTCCAACGTTTAGCTTGTTACCTCAGCTACGATCTTGTGCCCTCGGCAGGATCTGGTAGATAGTCAGGCTTCTAAGCCTTTTTCCTTTATAGTTGTCTGTACTCAGACGTGTTTAGCTTCCGCTTGTGCTTTGACTTGTATGCTCTGAGTGTTGGGTCATGAGACCCATGTTTGTAATGTCTTGGCTCCTCGGAGCCTAATGAATAAATACTTGAGTCGTAGAGTTATGTTTTGATGCCATGTTGTATGTACTCATATCGGGCATATTGTGTGTATGATTGAAATGCTTGGTATGAGTGGGATCCGACAATCTA
The DNA here is from genome assembly GCA_021605205.1 of Aegilops longissima. Classification (NCBI taxonomy): domain Eukaryota; kingdom Viridiplantae; phylum Streptophyta; class Magnoliopsida; order Poales; family Poaceae; genus Aegilops; species Aegilops longissima. The sequence continues at coordinate 693,821,527 of CM038682.1, forward strand.
GTTGTTTATCCTTGGCAGCCTCTCATATGGGGAAATGTAGTCTAGTGCTTCCTGAGCGATAGTAGTCCGCTACAGCCCGGTTCACCGAGTCCTGCTAGCCCAAAGACTACTGCTCTGGACACTTGACTGGCCGGCATGTGTTTCACTTCGTTCCTGTGTCTGTCCCTTCGGGGAAATGTCACGCGGTGACATCCGGAGTCCAGCCTAGCCTGCTACAGCCCGGGGTTACCGGAGTCCTGTTAGCCCGGTGCTACAGCTCGGATTCATACGTTGATGACCGACATGCTCGATGTGATTCATGTATGCCTGTCCCCATGGGTTAGTGCCGCTTTGGGTTCACGACTAGCCATGTCGGCCCGGGTTCTCTGTCATATGGATGCTAGCGACTATATCATATACGTGAGCCAAAAGGCGCAAACGGTCCCGGGCCATTGTAAGGCGACACCCGTGGGAATACCGTGCGTGAGGCCGCAAAGTGATATGAGGTGTTACCGGCTAGATCGATGTGACTTGGAATCGGGGTCCAGACAAGAAACTAGTTGCAACTCCTGGATAGAGATTGAGGCGATTAATAAGCCGAGAGGGGTCGAGTTACCGGAACCCAATGTGTGGTAGTAACTGTTCATGGATCACAAACACAGAACACAGTTCCTGAGGACAGCTTCAATGAGACAACCCACCATGTACTCCTACATGGCCTCTCACCGCTACCTTTACCAAATCGTGTTCACACACTTAGCTCACACATAGTAGGACATGTTCACACACCTATGATTCATCCTCGATGAATCAGACCTGACTCAACTCTAAGCAGTAGCAGGCATGACAAACAAGCATGCATGAGTAGGCACAATAGGGCTCAAACAACTCCTGCTCATGCTAGTGGGTTTCATCTATTTACTGTGGAATGACAGGTCATGCAGAGGATAAAGGGGTTCAGCTACCGCAGCAAGTAACAGATGAATCGTTGTTGTCCTAATGCAGTAAAAAGAGCAGGAGCGAGAGAGTGGGATTGTATCGGAATGAACAAGGGGGTTTTGCTTGCCTGGCACTTCTGAAGATAGCATTGAGTCTTCATCAGTGTCAACAATCACAATGTCGGAACATCGTCTACCGAGAGGGGACAAGCGCCGACAATCTACCGAGAGGATGCATGATCATGACATGGCAATATGTTGTGGTTTGAGCTTATGCAACTAGCAGCAAGTTAAATGAAGTTGGTTTGAATCAACGATTCAAATTCAAACTCCATATGTGATGTTTTAAATGCCCTTCATATCATTTGTACAAAACAGCAGCCATAAGTTGTTCTAACATGCATGAAAATGGTACAGATGGATAGATTAGATTTTTCTGATCATTTTTCATATATAATTTATCTCATTAGGAGTTACGGTTGAATTTATATGAATTATAGAAGTTTTGGGCATTTTCTGGAATTTTTTGAATTATTTATAAATCCAGAAAATGATTAACTGCGTCAGCATCGCATCACTATGACATCAGCAGGTCAACTGCGGCTGACCAGGTCAACTGCGGCTGACCAGGTCAAACCTGACCAGTGGGGTCCACTGGTCAGTGACACAGAGTCAGCTACAGAGGCTGACATGTGGGACCCGGTCAAAGCTGACGTGGCCAAGTCAAAGTTGACAGGCGGGGCCCACTGCGATTAGTGCAAATCTAACAGATAATTTAAACTAACTAGTTTAGGCACTTGGGCCCACATGGCAGTGGCTCTAGGGGTGGTTAGCTGGGTCATTAGCGCTAATTAACCGGCGCCACATCAGCACGTGACGCCGGCGACCACAGCAGCGGCGGAATCTCGCCAGAGTTGGGCGGGGCGGCGCTAAAGGCCACGGCTGGTCGCGCTGAGGGCACCAGGAGGGAGCTCGTGCTCCTGCGCATCTAGGGGCGCACGCAGCTGGGCACACGGAGGCCGGGGTCGATGGCGGCGACCACTTAGGCGGCGGCCGGAGCTACGACATCGAGCGGAACGGGGCTGCGGAGCACGACAGAAGGAGCTGGGGAACGCGTTCGGCTCATGGGAGCTCGGTGAGCACGGCAACACGCTAAAAATCGAGTGGAGGCGGCTGTTGCCACGACAACGACATGGCACGGCGGCGGCGACCTCGGCCACGGTCGGAAAACGGAGCTAGGGGACAGGAACGGAGGGGGCGAGCACAGAGAAAGCAGCAGGAGCTCACAGGGAGGACGATGAGGTGGTTAGCGAGCTCGGGGCGTCTTCGGTGCTGCGAATCGAGCGGCGGCGATCGCCGGCCATGGCGATGAAGCCGACGGAGATGGCGTGGCTTCAGGGCACCCGGTGTCGCGTGCGTCGTGGTAGAGCTTCTCGGATCCAAGGCGGAGCTCCTAGGCACATCAGAGGGCCGAGGGGGTGGCTCTAGGCGCGACAATGGTGAGCGGCGGCGACGGCGGCTTTCGGTGGGGAGAACAGAGGAGGGAGGAGAGATGCAGAGAGGGGAATCGCCACGAGAGAGAGAAGGAGAGGGCCAGGGGGGTGCATGGCGGCTTTAGCCGTCCAGTATGCCAGCAGAAGCAGGAGGTGGCAGGCGCGTGGCATGCACAAGGCACACGCCCGGCGTCCCTCTGTCCCAAGGAGGAGGATGACTGGCAGGGCCAGGTGGTGGGCTGGGCCAGCTACAGGGGTTTGGCCAGGCAAGTGGGCTGCCAGGTAAACTCGCTCTCTTTTATTTCTGTTTTCTATTTTCTGTAATTGTGTTTGGCTTTATTAAAAATGCCAGGGCATTTCCAAAAATCATGAAACTGCTCAATGTCACTGTTTGGAATATTTCCAACAGCAAACATTTCAGTTTGTGATTATTTGAGCATTTAAAGTATTATTTAGCAATTAAATGCCCAAATGCAAATATCATATGATTTAATTCAAAAATCCAGAATGGCCTAGAAAAATGTGCACCATTTTCGGGAGAGGTTCTAGACCAATCCAAAAATAATGAACTTTTCTGAAGAGCATTTTGGGTTCATTGAGAATATTTTTATTTGAACCTAGTTGATTTGATCTGATGCTAGGGTTTGAGCAATCCCCATTTCAACTTAAATAAAATTTTAAACATGATGCACACATGAAGGGCTAGCCTAGTGCATACCAGAACTAGGGATGTGACAACTCACCCCCACTAAACAAGAATCTCGTCCCGAGATTCAACCGTAGGGTAAGATGAAGGGGGAACGCAAACTAGTATAATCTTCATGATCCGGGTGCACTTCATAAGAACGTTGATTCGATCATCATATTTGTCTCGACGTCTTGCTCTGAGAACTCCATCTCACATGACAACGAGAGAAAAGGGACAACTCCAGAAGAATCGATATTCTCAAAGATCGTACAAATTAGGATCAACTCACGGGGTGAGTCATAGCAACATCTCTCGAGCTGAGACGCGAAGCACACACCTAGAGGAATGGAGTGGAACAGGTGACGAGGGTGCGCTAGGTAGACAATAATTCCACACTTAAGAAGGTGGTGAATGGTTGTCAACGTAACAAGGAGTTGAGTTGTCATGATACCATAACGGAACACCTTAGGGAAGGTGACTCGTAGGTTTGTTACCTTAAGTGGCAAAAGGAATTACTTTTGATTCAGAGATCATTGAAACTCTTATCACCAGCCTAAGGCAATTTGATCGTTTGAAAGAGCTCGAAGGAATGGCATACTCGGACCAGGATGGATGATGTGGACTACCTTTTTGAAGACAACGCAATGGATGATTTTTGCTTACCATCGGAAATGAATGGGACCCATGGCAGACTGACACAATGACGGGTGCAAGCTGGGAACAAAATGCAAATGCTGGGAATGGTCCAACCGTCATATCTGCCTGAGATTCAGATCTGGTTGGTAGCAGGACATTCCAGACTTATCAAGTCTAGAAAGAAAATGAAAGTTTGGAACACAAATCGACAAGATGACGTTGCGAGATTCTCGGGGAGTGAACTATGATAGCAAGCTCCAAAACATGAGCTGGTTCTGCTAAACAAATGTGAACACGTTGTCCCATACAAGCATGACCACATGGTAGTCTTCCAACAAAACACTACCGAGTTCAGGTGGGGAACCATCATTGAGATAACGAAGTCTTGTGCACATCAGTCCTGGCCCTTCAGGATTAGCACATGAACTTCTTTTCTTTGAACAAATCAATCAGTGGCTTGGTGTGCTAGGGAATACATATGGAGTGGAGGTAATTAATCTACCAAACCATAGAATACATTTGCACATGCATAATTGACTTGGAATGGTACCAGAGGAAACAAAAACAATCTTTCTCGAACTCACGGTGGCAACTTGCGCCAAATGCACATGAATTCGAGGAAGTCACTTCTTCCATCCAAGCATAAGCTTCATGAACGGAGCACGAAGGCATTGCTTATAAAATTTTCAACACTAGGTTGATGTTCAGCATGAATCATGGGGGAGACAAAATGCTGCTGATGGGCTTAACAGCAATTCATCGGAACTTCCATATCACTGGACTTCCACCATCATGTGAACACGGTGATAGCATTGGTCAGACCCAAGAGATATAATGGTGTATGCTCGAGAGATCAACCATGAGTAAGACAACATTAAGAATATCGTTGGTTCTGATTTGATTTGACGATAGCCCATACTCAAATCAAAGATTGGATAAGACAATAAGTCCAACAATTACTATGAGGATTAATCAATGAAGATATCATCTTTCTTCAACACAAACACACAAAGATATCCCTTTGGAATGAGCTGATTCGGACAAGCTTTTATCTTCCAACTCTCCAAGTTGTTGTTTAGCTTAACCAACTTGCTCAGGGTATCCGACACAGATTCTTGGAGAAAGGGTGGTTTCGAAAACCAACTTGATCACGAACTCAACATAGCGGCCAGGTGACAACCTGGTGATACTTCTGAGAAGAAATTCGGAAAATCACGAACCACCGGGATGTTACTAAGCTCGGGAACAATCTTGCTTTTGAGGGCAAGATGATATGATCAAATGAGTGAGGACTTGACAAGATCCCAACTCATCAATCGAGGTGTGCACCAGGAAAATGGACTAGGTAGCACGATCAATCTTAGGATGATGATTTAATAACCAACACGCCAAGAATGAGAATATTGTCCATTAACTACCAAGCAACAAGGTTGCTAGGAGTATTGATTTCATACATCATGATTCACTTGTCGGTATTCCGGTTGCGACAACACGAAATCGAGGAGTGAATGATGATGGTGAGAAGTATCACTGCATCAAGAATCCATAAGAGATGGTGCAATTCCTATGATATTCTTGACAGAAATGACTCCAAGGTAGAACAGAACAAAAGCTAGATTGGCATTTAATCTGCAGAGCACAACTACTTTGACCCAATCCTGGATATGGATGAGGTACTGGAGTTTGTTTCTCCTATTCATTCTGGAATAGAATGGCTTGATAGACCACAAGGATAATAGTCATCGATAAACATGATCGCACACATACCCTTGACTATCAATTGATAGACGGGGGTCAGAATACAACTAAGGAGGAACAACTCGAGGAACATATAACTTTCTGAGTTGTGGATGCATAGGTTAATATGTCGAATCAAGTTCAACAGGTTTCTTCCGGATAACCTATGCAGAAAGGTAGAACTGGCAGAGTCTCAATATAGAATGGAGTAGTCCTCAAGAGCACCCTGGTTGTGATCTTTTGGCTCAAAAGAACTTCTGCCATAAGCAGTTCATGGTATTTGGAAGAAGGAAATACCACGGACCTCGAGGACTATTAAGGTTACTAATATCCTAAAGGAACTAGCAAACACTATCAACAGGAGGTAAGTAGGGTGAATCTCGGGTTCAAGAACCCAGGAATAGAATGCCTGCTAACTAAATGGCATCACGGGATGCTTTCGAGAATGGTGGCCAGGATCATCAAACCGGGAACACAAAACATGGCTAGTTTACTAGCTGACTCCCTAAAACACATAGGTTCATAATAATAGCTCCAACATATATGCCGAGACAGCGGAGTGCCTCAACACACTAATTTGTGTGATTAATCTGGCCCAAATGAACATTAGAAACAGAGAAAAGGGATTTGCAAATGCATCAGACTATTTAGAAATCTGGGATGACTCGGACAGCATAACGGCTGTAAACGCTCAAAATGATTTGAGTCATCCTGCAAAAATGGTGGCATAACCACTCAGAAGCACAAAATCAAGGTTCTGAGACCAGCTATGAACATATGGAAGTAGTAAAAATGGAACTGAGATTTCAAACTATCAATTCTATAAGTCTATGGATTAGTAACACGTCATCCTGATAGATAGATGAGAAGGCCTAGTTCTTAATTCCCGTAGAAGAGAAGAGGATGCCTCAAATCATAAGGCCATGAGGTATAAGGAGTAAAAAGAGCCTTACGTTCCCTTCCACAATCAATTCCCTTACATAACTAAAGCATTTCTAGACACAACTTCGACCGGTTTGGCTTGGTAATCCTACAGGCAGTCAGGCTCTGATACCAAAGCTGTCAGGACCCCGATTCCAAGTCACATCAATCTAGCCGGTAACACCACATATCACTTTACGGCCTCACGCACGGTATTCCCACGGGTGTCTCCTTACCAAGGCCCGGGACCGTTTGCACCTTTTGGCTCACGTATATGATAGTGTCGCTAGCATCCATATGACAGAGAACCCGGGCCGACATGGCTAGTCGTGAACCCAAAGCGGCACTAACCCATGGGGACAGGCATACATGAATCAACTTCGAGCATGTCGGTCGACAGCGTGAATCCGGGCTGTAGCACTGGCTAACAGGACTCAGGAACCCGGGCTGTAGCAGGCTTGGCAGGACTCGGATGTCATCTGCGTGACATTTCCCGAAGGACGTACACACGAGAACGGCGAAACACATGCCGGCCAGATCAAGCGTCCCGAGCAAGAGTCTTTGGGCTAGCAGGACTCAGTGAACCAGGTGTAGCGGACTACTATGGCTCAAGGAAGCACTAGACTACATTTCCCCATAAGAGAGGCTGCCAAGGATAAACAACTAGATTGTCGGATCCCACACATACCAAGCATTTCAAACATACACACAATATGCTCGATATGTGTAAATACAACATGGCATCACAACATAACTCTACGACTCAAGTATTTATTCAATAGGCTCCGAGGAGCGAGATATTACAAACATGGGTCTCATGACCCAACATTCAGAGCATACACAACAAAGCACACGCGGAAGCTTAACATGTCTGAGTACAGACATTTACAAATGAAAAAGGCTGAGAAGCCCGACTATCTACCAGATCCTGCCGAGGGCACAAAATCGTAGCTGAGGTATCAAGCTAAACATCGAAGTCCATGCGGAACTATTAGCGAGACTGAAGTCTCTCTGCAAAACATAAATTAAGCAAACGTGAGTACAAATGTACCCAGCAAGACTTACATCAGAACTATCTACATATGCATCGGTATCAACAAAGGGGGTGTTGGAGTTTAACTGCAGCAAGCCATCTTTGACCCGGTGGCTATCCTGAACTATGACTGCAAGTAACTCTTTTGAGGTGGCGCACACGAGTCCACATATTCACCATATCAGTACACCACTATGGATCCGCTCCCATCTCCCTACGAGAATGCCATCCATAACACTCATGCTTATCTTGCGCATTTTAGAGTATCCACTTTCACTTGTCTATGAACTGATATAGGCAACCCAGAAGTCCTTTACCGTGGACGCGGCTATTCGAATAGATCATTTATAACCCTGCAGGGGTGTACTTCTTCACACACGCTCTCGCCACTTACCACCATGTACACGTCGTGTATCTCGGCAACCTTCAAGCGGAAGCCTGGCGAGGGAGTCGTCCACGACCTGACTAACCACACAAGTCTCTAGTCCAGGTTTATCGCCTATTCGGGTTCCATCCGCGAGGATATCCGGCCGGGGTGTCGCTCACGGCCCCAAACGATGAGAGCAGGGTTCCCGAGGCACCAAACGGGCGTCCCGGTACACCGTGCCTCAGTGTATCTACCGCAACATAGCCCACCCCTAGGGTCAGAGCTACGCACGGCCCCCAACACATATCCTACAAACACCAGAAACTAGTTGCAACTCCTGGACAGAGATCGAGGCGATTAATAAGCCGAGAGGGGCGAGTTACCGGAACCCAATGTGTGGTAGTAATTGTTCATGGATCACAAGAACAGAACTCAGTTCCTGAGGACGGCTTCAATGAGACAACCCACCATGTACTCCTACATGGCCTCTCACCGCTACCTTTAGCAAATCATGTTCACACACTTAGCTCACACACAGTAGGACATGTTCACACACCTCTGATTCATCCTCGATGAATCAGACCTGACTCAACTTTAAGCAGTAGCAGGCATGACAAACAAGCACGAATGAGTAGGCACAACAGGGCTCAAACAACTCCTACTCATGCTACCGCAACAAGTAACAGATGAATCGTTGTTGTCCTAATGAAGTAAAAAGAGCAGGAGCGAGAGAGTGGGATTGTATCGGAATGAACAAGGGGGTTTTGCTTGCCTGGCACTTCTGAAGATAGCATTGAGTCTTCATCAGTGTCAACGATCACAACGTCGGAACATCGTCTACCGAGAGGGGAAAAGCACCGACAACAAAGAAGAAACACAATCAATGCAATGCACAATATGATGCATGATCATGACATGGCAATATGTTGTGGTTTGAGCTAATGCAACTAGCAGCAAGTTAAATGAAGTTGGTTTGAATCAACGATTCAAATTCAAACTCCATATGTGATGTTTTAAATGCCCTTCATATGATTTGTACTAAACAACAGCTATAAGTTGTTCTAACATGCATGAAAATGGTACAGATGGATAAATTAGATTTTTCTGATCATTTTTCATATATAATTTATCTCATTTGGAGTTACGGTTGAATTTATATGAATTATAGAAGTTTTGGGCATTTTATGGAATTTTCTCAATTATTTATAAATCCAGAAAATGATTAACTGCATCAGCATCGCGTCACTATGACATCAGCAGGTCAACTACGGCTGACCAGGTCAAACCTGACCAGTGGGGTCCCCTGGTCAGTGACACAGAGTCAGCTACACAGGCTGACATGTGGGACCCGGTCAAAGCTGACGTGGCCGAGTCAAAGTTGACAGGCGGGGCCCACTGTGATTAGTGCTAATCTAACAGATAATTTAAACTAACTAGTTTAGGCACTGGGGCCCACATGGCAGTGGCTCTAGGGGTGGTTAGCTGGGTCATTAGCGCTAATTAACCGGCGCCACGTCAGCACGTGACGCCCGCGACCACAGCAGCGGCGGAATCTCGCCGGAGTTGGGCGGGGCGGCGCTACAGGCCACGACTAGTCGCGCTGAGGGCACCAGGAGGGAGCCCGTGCTCCCGCGCATCTAGGGGCGCACGCAGCTGGGCACAGGGAGGCCGGGGTCGACGGCGGCGACCACTTAGGCAGCGGCCGGAGCTACGGCATCGAGCGGAATGGGGCTGCAGAGCACGACAGAAGGAGCTGGGGAACGCGTTCGGCTCCTGGGAGCTCGGTGAGCACGGCAACGCGCTAAAAGTCGGGTGGAGGCGGCTGTTGCCACGGCAACGACATGGCACGGCGGCGGCGACCTCGGCCACGGTCGGAAAACGGAGCTAGGGGACAAGAACGGAGGGTGCGAGCACAGAGAAAGCAGCAGGAGCTCACAGGGAGGACGATGAGGTGGTTAGCGAGCTCAGGGCGTCTTCGGTGCTGCGAATCGAGCGGCGGCGATCGCCGGCCGTGGCGATGAAGACGAGGGAGATGGCGTGGCTTCAGGGCACCCGACGTCGCGTGCGTCGTGGTAGAGCTTCTCGGATCCAAGGTGGAGCTCCTAGGCACATCAGAGGGGCGAGGGGGTTGCTCTGGGCGCGGCAATGGTGAGCGGCGGCGACGGCGGCTCTCGATGGGGAGAACAGAGAGGGGGGAGAGATGCAGAGAGGGGAATCGCCACGGGAGAGAGAAGGAGAGGGCCAGGGGGGTGCGTGGCGGCTTTAGCCGGTCCAGGGCGTCGGCAGAAGCGGGAGGTGGCCGGCGTCCCTCTGTCCCAAGGAGGAGGATGACTGGCAGGTCCAGGTGGTGGGCTGGGCCAGCTACAGGGGTTTGGCCAGGTAAGTGGGCTGCCAGGTAAACTCGCTCTCTTTTATTTCCGTTTTCTATTTTCTGTAATTGTGTTTGTCTTTAGTAAAAATGCCAGGGCATTTCCAAAAATCATGAAACTGCTCAATGTCACTGTTTGGAATATTTCCAACAGCAAACATTTCAGTTTGTGATTATTTGAGCATTTAAAGTATTATTTAGCAATTAAATGCCCAAATGCAAATATCATGTGATTTAATTCAAAAATCCAGAATGGCCTAGAAAAATGTGCACCATTTTTGGGAGAGGTTCTAGACCAATCCAAAATAATGAACTTTTACAAGAGCATTTTGGGTTCATTACGAATATTTTATTTGAACCTAGTTGATTTGATCTGGTGCTAGGTTTTGAGCAATCCCCCTTTCAACTTAAATAAAATTTTAAACATGATGCACACATGAAGGGCTAGCCTAGTGCATACCAGAACTAGGGATGTGACACCTATGGCCCCCGGGTCTATTTTTCCTCATATTAATATTCCAACACTTAGTTATTTCCGTTGCTTTTTATTTTTATTTTTATTTACTTTGCATCTTTATCATAAAAATACCAAAAATATTAACCTATCATATCTATCAGATCTCACTCTCGTAAGAGACCGTGTAGGGATTGACAACCCCTTATCGCGTTGGTTGCGAGGATTTATTTGTTTGTGTAGGTGCAAGGGACTCGCGCCTAGCCTCCTACTTGATTGATACCTTGGTACTCGAAAACTGAGGGAAATACTTACGCTACTTTGCTGCATCACCTGGTCCTCTTCAAGGGAAAACCAACGCAGTGCTCAAGAGGTAGCAAGAAGGATTTCTGGCGCCGTTGCTGGGGAGGTCTACGCAAAAGTTAACATACCTAGTACCCATCATAAACCCTTATCTCCCGCATTACATTATTTGCCATTTGCCTCTCGTTTTCCTCTCCCCCACTTCACCCTTGCCGTTTTATTCGCCCTCTCTTTTTCGTTCGCCTCTTTTTCGCTTGCTTCTCATTTGCTCGTGTGTTCGATTGCTTGTTTGTCACGATGGCTCAAGATAATACCAAATTATGTGACTTTACTAATACCACCAATAATGATTTCCTTAGCACTCCGATTGCTCCTCTTACCGATACTGAATCTTGTGAAATCAATGCTGCTTTGTTGAATCTTGTCACGAAAGATCAATTCGTCGGCCTTCCTAGTGAAGATGCCGCTACTCATCTAAATAGCTTCCTTGATTTGTGTGATATGAAAAAGAAGAAAGATGTTGACAATGATGTTGTTAAATTGAAGCTATTTCCCTTTTCTCTTAGAGATCGTGCTAAAGCTTGGTTTTCGTCTTTGCCTAAAAATAGTATTGATTCTTGGAATAAGTGCAAAGATGCTTTTATCTCTAAGTATTTTCCTCCCGCCAAGATTATCTCTCTTAGAAACGATATTATGAATTTTAAGTAACTTGATCATGAACATGTTGCACAATCTTGGGAGAGGATGAAATTAATGATACGTAATTGGCCTACGCATGGTTTGAACTTGCGGATGATTATACAAAAAAATTATGCCGGATTGAATTTTGCTTCTAGAAATCTTTTAGATTCGGGCGCGGGAGGCACTTTTATGGAAATCACTTTAGGAGAAGCTACTAAACTCCTAGATAATATTATGGTTAATTATTCTCAATGGCACACTGAAAGATCTACCAGTAAAAAAAGTGCATGTGATCGAAGAAATTAATGTTTTGAGTGGAAAGATGGATGAACTTATGAAATTATTTGCTACTAAGAGTGTTTCTTCTGATCCTAATGATATGCCTTTGTCTACTTTGATTGATAATAATAATTAATCTATGGATGTGAATTTTGTTGGTAGGAATAATTTTGGTAACAACGCGTATAGAGGAAACTTTAATCCTAGGCCTTATCCTAGTAATTCATCTAATAATTATGATAATTCCTACAACAATTCTTATGGAAATTTTAATAAGATACCTTCCGAATTTGAGACTAGTGTTAAGGAATTTATGAATTCGCAAAAGAATTTCAATGCTTTGCTTGAAGAAAAATTGCTTAAAGTTGATGAATTGGCTAGGAACATTGATAGAATTTCTCCTTATGTTGATTATTTGAAACTTAGATGTATTCCTCTTAAGCATGATATCAATGAGTCTCTCAAAGCCATGAGAATTTCCATTGATGAGTGCAAACAAAGAACCGCTAGGATGCGTGCTAAGAAAGATTGCTTTATAAAAGTCTGTTCTTCAAATTTCTATGAAAATAAAGATGAAGATCTAAAATTTATTGATGTGTCCCCTATTAAATCTTTGTTTTTCAATATGAATCTTGATAATGATGGGATTGAATATGATCCACCTTTACCTAGAAGGCGTTCCAAAAATTCAGAGTTTGTAGATATTGATGCTAAAATTGACAAAAGTGGGATTGAAGAGAACAAAATCCTAGATATTAATAAACCCACTATTTTTGATTTCAAGGAATTTAATTATGATAATTGCTCTTTGATAGATTGTATTTCCTTGTTGCAATCTGAAAGTTCTAGTTATCAACTAGAGAGGGGGGGGGGGGTGAATAGGCGATTTTTAGGAAAGTCTTCAAAACACGGTGTTTTGAAGACAAACAATAGAAATGACCTAATTGATATGCAGCGTAAGATAAACTACAATAAGCAAACCATAGTCTAGTATGCAATAACGTGAAAGTACAAGACTAATAGCAGCTTGGTAGTAGGATCAGGACAGAAGATAGTGAGAAGCCAATCAACAAAAGTAGTCAACCAATGAAGTCAAATAGGTATGACAAATAGGCAATGACTTCACGAAGACAAACTCTAAGTAAGGTGAGGGAGAAGATAGGACCAGTCACTTGTTGAAGACACATGATTTGTTGGACCAGTTCCAGTTGCTGTGACAACTGTATATCTGGTTAGGGAGGCTGAGATTCAACTCAGAAGACCGCGTCTTTACCTTATTCCCCTTGAGATAAGGACACACAGTCCTCACCCAATCACTCTGGTAAGTCTTCAAGTAGACTTCCGAACCTTCACAGACTGCATTCACCGGCAATCCACAATGACTCTTGGATGCTCAGAACGCGACGCCTAACCGGCTGGAGGATTCACAGTCCTCAAGTGTAATAAGTCTTCAGTCACATGCATGTAAAGACTTGATGATGCCTAACACTCTTTGGCTCACAGGTGTTTGGGCTTTGTCCTCGCAAGGATTTCTCTCTCAAAGGCTTGAGGTGGGTTGCTCTCAAACGACAAAAGCCATGCACTAACTCTGAGCAGCCACCAATTTATGGTGTAGGGGGTGGGCTATTTATAGCCACTAGGCAACCCGACCTGATATGTCCGAAATGACCCTGGGTCACTAAGGAACTGACATGTGTTCCAACAGTCAGATTTCAAACACACACGACAACTTTACTTGGGCTACAAGCAAAGCTGACTCATCCAGCTCTGGATGAGTTTTGCTCTCATTGTCTTCGCTCAAAGACATAGGATTTGGGTTGAGCATCACTTCAGTCATTCTGACTTGATCACTTGGACCCCACTTAACAGTGCGGTGGTTCCTATGACTCAACAAAGAAGAAAAGGAAACAACGAAACGACACGGTCTTTGCGCTCCGTAGTCTTCACTCAATGTCTTCTCATGTCATAGTCTTCAATGTGAATATCTTCACATGCCACCATTGTCGTCAATGTCTTCATACATTTTTAGGGTTCGTCTCCGGTAGGTAAACCGAATCAATGAGGGACACTACCTACGTTATCCTGCAATTCTCACAAACGCATTAGTACCTCAACCACATTTGTCGTCAATACTCCAAAACCAACTAGGGGTGGCACTAGATGCACTTACAATCTCCCCCTTTTTGGTGATTGATGACAAACTGGTTGAAGTTTTCAACGGGGATAAAGTACGTGAAATTGTAAAGGATAGGGAATTGTCTTCATAAGTGGCAAAGGCTCCCCCTGAAGATGTGCATATAAGTAGTTTGCTTTTGGAATGCAAATGCACATGGCAGGTTGTACTTGTGGAGATCCTCTTCAACTTATGAAGATAATTCATCATGCATGAAATGATATAACTAAGAGAATGACATGCATAATGAAAAATGGACGTCTGCAGAATGATATAAGTGCGGAAGTTATCGCCGCACATGCGGAATTTATCATCGCACTGAGTAAAGCAAATAAGTAGCAGATTTACCATCGAGTTTAAGTGTTACAACTCAAAGAACCAAATGTATCAAAAGCGAGAGTTGTAAACACTAGGCAAAATATTATGCAACCGCCCTTATGAACCCGCTTGAAGACTATCAAACTCATATGCTTCTCCCCCTTTTGTCAGTAAGGACCAAAAAGGTTTGAAGACATAGAGCGTCTACTCGTTTTCTTCAGAAGTTTATGATGCAGCAGGGTTGTCGTTGTTGGTTGGCGGTGCAGACGAACTTGGTGCAATGTCGATTCGTGCAGAAGTAGGGGGCGGTGAAGTAGCATCATCTTCATCATTGATCACTCTGGCATTGACAGTTGCCGCGGAGGAAGAATAGTCAGAGTCTTCAAGTGATGGAGTTCGTCGTAGGACTGCATTCCGTGGAGGAGTGGAGTCAAACTTGAAGCGTTCAGTGAAGCCATCGTCTTGAAGATCTGCTTCAGCACTGAGCAGGGTCAAACTCTTCCATGATCGCCGACAGGTCTCGTGAGTGACAAAAGCATTCTTGGTGGCAAGGTTTCGAATGCGATTGACGTCCACCAAGAGGCTTTGCATTTGTCGCTTGAGCCAGGAGTGATGCTTATCTTGTTTCTGATGCAGTGCGACAAGAAGTTCTCGATCATTGAGGACTCGAGAGCGCTTCCGAGGCCTTTGGCCAATTGTGCTCTCAGTGGCTTCAGTCCGCGCACGATGAGGCAGACGTGTGTTCCCAGCCAGAGGATAGACACGAGATAGCGCTTGGACGCCTTCCATGGGTTGAGAGAAGCTATGGTTATCTGCATTCTGAAGACAAAGTGGCGTTTTGGCAGGCTCAGGGTATATGGCTTCAACTGACATATCAACCTCTGGTAGAAAGATCAGATGATTGCGAGCAGAGGGCTGATAGTTGATAGCAGAGTGCATCTTGATGAGGCGCATGACCCATGGAGCATAGAATTTCAGACCAAACAGATCAGATCCAGACGCAGCCAATTGTCGGATGAATAATTCTTGCGTATTGAAGCTGATGCCATTGAGGATGTAAAAGTCCAATGTCTTAATTGTTCCTTCAAGTTTTGCAGATGATGAATGCCCTTTGATAGGCCATAGAGTTCGCCTGATGATGTGATATATTGTACGAGGCAGATACTCAAGGTCATCAACAAAGAAGTCCTGAGGGTATTCAGCGTCATGTGGCAGTAGCTTCATCATGCTCAACATCTAACTCATGTTGGGTTCTGGCTTATGAAATATGCTCCCCAGTGCATCGCGGTGGAGTTGACAACCAGGTTCAAACAGCTCTCCGGGAGTGGGTAGGCCTGTGAGCTCAATGACGTCAAGAGCTTTGGCTTCATGATGAACATTTCCTGTCATCCACTCGAGAACCCATGTCTTCGTATCTCTGTAGTAGCCATGGATGTGGAGGGTAGCATAGAATTGAAGCGAAGTTCTTCATTCCAGTGTTCTTTATGTCATAACGGCCGAGCACTCGCATCACGAAAAGTAATCAAGTGCTTCTTCTAAGCACGGCAGTCCAACAATGGCTTCATGTCGAGGCATATGAGGGAAAATGCCCTTGATCATCTGAGAATGCAGGAGTAATAGCTTCGTTGTCGATAACTCGTAAACAAATCGATGATATCCTTGGCCTTGTGTAGGGGTTATTTTCTCTGTCAAAGAAAGTGTTGTGGGCTTTGAAGCCATTTGCATTGAAAGAACCTGTAGAGGTGGCAGTGCCTGGAAACCTTGGCAATCGTGGCTTCGGCTTCTGGACCTAAGGCCTATGCGCAATATGATATTCAAACAGAGGACCAGAGGCATGAGGCGGAGGGACCAGAACAGGCCATCTTAATGTGATTAGCTGACCATAGTTGTATGCTTGCTCAATTGTGTAGGGCCTTGGTGGCGGAACTGGAGCAGTGGCAACAACTGAGGCTTCAGGCTACTCAGCAGATGCTTCGGGAGCAGTTGCCTCATTGGCTTCAGGCACATTTCCTTGATTGGCTTCAGGAGCTGTTGGTGCAGGCTCCACATTTTCTTCAGCCATGACCACGTCATTGGCTTCATTGGTGTTGGAGGTGGCAGCCTCAATGTTTTCAACCTCCACTTGAGGAGCTGGAGGGTCGGGCACTGGCACGTTGATATCAGGAATAACTTCTTCAATAACAGGGGGTGTAGGGACACGTTCTTCTTCTTCTTGGGTGTCTTCGGCTGATGCAGCCGGATTGTCTTCAGGAGCTTTGGCTTCAGACTCGGAGACATTCACAGTTGGAGTGGCTTCTGAAAACACTTGACGTGCAACAGGTTGGTGGTGCACTTCTCCTTCTGGAACGCTCGAGAGTGGTACTTGAGTCCTTTGACCTTTGCGAAGCCTGCGAAATGCTGGCGACGCCTTTGGAGATGGGGTTGCCTGGGCCTCAAAGTCTTCCTCTTCTTCTCGATGTTGTTGTTGGCGATCAGCCCATGAAGCATCCTGAGCAATTGGCGTCAGAGGACGACCAATGCTGATGAGTTCTCTGTTCGTACGAACAGGCGATGATACCACATTGTATTCAATTTGAGGAAGAACTTCATCATCTTCAACATTGTCATGGTGACCAATGTCTTCAGCAGTGATGGGATCAACTGCTGGAATCTCTTCAGCTTCAGGAGCCTCTGTGGAAGCAGGCTCATGAACAGTCATCGAAGTTCTTGGGTTGCGGATGGGGCGAACCATCGAAATGGGTTCAACAACCAAGGGCTCTGTGGGAGCAGCCCGATTCTTCTTGGTCTTGAGCTTCTTCTTGGAGGGAGCAGCATGAGAGGCTTCAGGATGTTTCCTGTTTCTGGCTTCAGCCTCGGCAGCCCTCGTCTTCTTCTGTTCAGAAGCGGTTGATCTGACCTTTGGCGCCGAGCCAGTCATGCTGCTTGGGAAGACTATGCGGGGTTCTTCCTGCCTTGAAGGTGCAGCTTGGTCAGTTGAAGACTTCTTTCTCTTTGCAGCCATTCTGGGGTCAATGCCAGGACGGCCAAGAGCCTTGCGCTTCTCATTTCATTGTAGGCAAGCACACACTTGTCGGCCAGACTCTTCATGCGCCACGAGAGCCTCCGCTTCTTCACGCTTCTTGAGAAAGGCTTCTTTGAGGTCGTGCAGCATGACCTTGAAGTTTTTGACATCTTGCACGCTGAGTGCAGCCATATGCTTCTTGAACTGAGCTTTTTCATAGTCGATTTTGTTCTTCAGTTCAACGATGCGCTGAGCAAGAGCTAGCTCAGAAGCAATGGCTCCATTGAAGGAGACGTTGAGGCCAATAGGAAGTTGCATATCTTCAAAGCTGATGTTTGGGGTGTCAAACCACTCATCAATGAAGTGATGGATGATTGCCACATCAAAGAGAGGCAAATTGCTGAAAATTTCTGCTTCTTCCTTGCTCTTGATAAGTTGCTCAAGGGCATCATCTGCAAGATCTTCATCACTGGACAGATCAATGTGCTCTTCTCGCAGAATGGCAGCAGGAGTCAGTGTCAGTTCAGTATTCTTGACAATTTTCTTCCTCTTCTCCGTCTTCTTGGAGATACGGGATTGATATTCAGACTGCACACTGGCTTCAGGAGGTGCAGTAGCCAGTGGCTTCACACGTGAAGCTTTTGGAGGAGCAGCTGACTTTGAAGCCTTGACTTTCTTTTGCTTCTGCGGCTTTGGAGCAAGAGCAGGAGCAGGAGCTGGGGCTTCATCAGAGTCAGCATTGTCATCAGAGTGATCCACTTTGGCACCTTGGACCAAGATGTAGGTGATGAGGCCATCAAGGTTTGAAAAGGGGTCAATGACATTGGGTTCAGCATCACGTGAGCCGTCAGCACGGGGAGCAAAGGGACCAGGGTTGAAGTCTAATCCCAATGACTTCTTGTTTTCCTTGGCCGAAGCCTTTGCGTGCTGGAAGTTGCGCTTGAAGAGATTATCATCATGACACCAGAGCAAAGACGTTGGGTCGGCATTCTCAGGCTGAGGTCCACGGACCATACAAGGATAGAAACCATGTGCAATAGCTTCAGCCATGTTCTTTGGTGGAAGACCTCGAAAAAGAATACCACCCCAAGGGCTTCTGATAGCATTCTTCTCGGCATATTCCTGGGTCACGAAATTGTACTTGAACCATTGTTCAGCCCAATATCGTCGAATCCATTGGATTCACGTCTTGCGCTGATTGTAATTCTCTTCGGGATCTGTCTTGTAAAGCTCTGCGAGGTCATCAGGTAGATCTTTTGAGGTTCCCTCACGACGCTGTCTGCCGCCCTTCCTAACTGATTTCTCTGCAGCCATGAACTTCAAACTGAATGGCTTCAATACGTTCAAAGGCTTCAAAGGCTTGTGTTTGCTGGACAAACAGGAACTGGCTTCGGGAGAGTTAATTTGATGCTGTAAGAATTCTGCAAACGAATGCAGACTATGAGAACCAAGGGATTCTCCCACGGACATGTACAGCATTAGAGATGCGAGGGAAGGGGAAGAGGTCATATGCATTCTCAGAAGATTTTGAAGATAAATCAGTTTGAAGACATTGACCTCATGATGCGAAGACATTCACTTATACGCTGAGAGTTGGTTCCAGATTTGTACGAATCCGTGAATAAGTACAAGTGAGGAATCTAACTAGTTGTGAAGCTTAAGTGAATATACTAGGCAGTATGAGATGCAGACAGAATAGATCTAACATAGTATGGGCAGAAACCAATTTTGGTAGGTAGGATGAATCTTGAAGATCAAAAAGATGGTAAAAATAGAGTTATATTTACCACTCAAAGAACTGCTAGACGGGAAGAAAAGGAGGCCGAGCAGTTCAATCCACCGTGCCCTAACTTGGCGACGGAGGACACCTACGGCGGCAGCGGAGAGGACGATGTTCGCGGCCGGCGTGAGGACGGCGTCTGAGAAGTCGCGGCAGCTAAGCGCTTCGTCGCCGGCGTCGTCGAGAGCTAGCGGTGGCGCTAGGGTTTTGACGAGGTGGAGAGGTGGAAGAAGGTCTTCTTTACCGCAGGGGACATGTATTTATAAGGAGGTGTGCGGCACAGGGCAATTACGCAGTGCCCCCGGCCGTTCACATCTCGAGGGGCACGTGGCAATCATGCAACATACTCGTGTTGTCCCATCGCCCCACGCCCGCCAGTTTGTCGGATGGTCGCTCGGCTTCTTCGGATTTCAACAAGAAGGATGAATCATTTAAAACAGGCTTAAAGTTTGTCTCGTGTCTTCTCGCTAACAAGGACGCAGAGAAGACATTCGACAGCTTCAATAGAATGCATATGATTTGGACAGATAGAGTTTGAGATAGAAAGCATAGAGAGATTGGGGTCCCATCACATTCACTTAGTTCAAAAGATTCAACTTGGAAGACATAGCTATAAGTGAATGTTGTAGAGGAATAATATATATATATATATATATATATATATATATATATATATATATATATATATATATATATATATATATATATATATATATATATCGATAAAACCAAATCAACATAGTGAAGAAAATCATGAAGATAGGTTGAAGTTGAAGACAAATCAAATGCGAAGATATTGCAGAAATAACGCCATGAGTGAAACACTTCAAACAAAGAAATTTGGTGGTGGCATTACCCACCGTATAGGAAGTATTGGACCCAGACACGGCGCACAATTATCGTGGCGCTCCGAATTCAAATTGCACGTTTATGTATTCACACTCAGAATGCAAGTCTTCATTGATTGAAGATATACATTACTTCGTGTGTTGCACATCTAAGTCATCAACATGCATAAGTGTTAGGATGTGTGCTTGATCACAGGACATTTGAGGATTACAAGATATTTAGCTCACACCATAACTTGCAAAACCTTTTCTCATCCAAGGGCTTTGTGAAGATATCTCCCGGTTGCTCTTCAGTGTTGACGTGAATGATGTCAATATCTTTCTTCATGACATGATCCCTG
The DNA here is from genome assembly GCA_021605205.1 of Aegilops longissima. NCBI lineage: Eukaryota > Viridiplantae > Streptophyta > Magnoliopsida > Poales > Poaceae > Aegilops > Aegilops longissima. Next base: position 693,841,865 of record CM038682.1, read on the forward strand.
AGAAAATGATGACGAATTTCAATGTGCTTTGTCTTCGAGTGCTGGACTGGATTGTTGGCAATCTTGATGGCGCTTTCGTTGTCACGGAAGAGAGGTACTTGTTTCAGATTGATGCCATAGTCCTTGAGAGTTTACTTCATCCATAGAAGCTGAGCACAGCAAGATCCAGCAGCAATGTATTCAGATTCAGCAGTTGAGAGTGATACACAGTTCGCTTCTTTGAAGACCAATGACAAGTGATCGTCCCGTAAAGTGACATGTGCCTGATGTAGACTTGCGATCCACCTTGTCACCAGCATAATCAGCATCCGAAAATCCAACCAAATCAAATTTTGAGCCCTTTGGATACCATAATCCGAGTGTTGGGGTGTGAGCCAAATATCAAGAATTTGCTTCACAGCTAAGTGATGCGATTCCTTTGGTGCCGCTTGGAATCGAGCACACATGCAAACAGAAGCATAATATCTGGCCTAGATGCACATAGGTAAAGTAAGGAACCAATCATGGAGCGGTATACCTTTTGATCGAACTCTTTACCATTGTCGCCGGGACCCGATGGTGTTTGGCTGGCATTGGCGTCGTGTATCCTTTGCACTCTTGCATTCCAAACTTCTTCGCATAATCTTGGAGGTATTTTTCTTGAGATATAAAGATGCCATTCCTTTGTCGATTTAATTTGAAGACCAAGGAAGAACTTGAGCTCTCCCATCATGGACATCTGATATTGTTCTTGCATCACGTATCCAAATTCATCACTATACTTCTGGTTGGTGCAGCCGAAGATAATGTTATCCACATATATTTGGCATACAAACAGTTCACCATCATATGTCTTCGTGAAGAGTGTGGGATCAAGGGATCTAGGTTTGAAGCCTTTGCTCTTCAGGAAGTCTTTGATCGTATCATACCAGGCGCGAGGAGCTTGTTTGAGGCCATACAGTGCTTTATTTAGCTTGTACACCATATCAGGATGTTTTGGATCTTCAAAGACAGGGGGTTGAGCGACATATACTTCTTCTTCAATCTTGCCGTTGAGAAATGCACTCTTCACATCCATTTGATAGAGCAAGATGTTGTGTTGGTTAGCATAGGCTAGTAGTGTGCGAATAGCTTCAAGCCTAGCTACAGGAGCAAATGTTTCATCAAAGTCAATTCCTTCAACTTGAGTATATCCTTGAGCCACAAGCCGTGCTTTGTTTCTGACGACTTGACCATGCTCATCTTGCTTGTTTCGATATATCCATTTGGTGCCAATAATGTTATGCTTATGAGGGTCGTACGCTTGACAAGTTCCCAAACATTGTTTAGCTTGAATTGTTGAAGTTCTTCTTGCATTGCTTGTATCCATTCTGGTTCCATAAAGGCTTCAGCAACTTTCTTGGGTTCTGATATTGACACAAAAGAAAAGTGCCCACAGAAATTTGCTAGCTGTGTTGCTCTTGAGCGAGTAAGTGGACCAGGTGCATTGATGCTATCGATTATCTTCTCAATCTGTACTTCATTTGCAACTCGAGGATGAACTGGACGAAGACTTTGCTCTTGATGATCATTGTCATCATTGGGAGGATTATCTTCAGGCTGAGCATTGTCTTCTGGTTGGTTAGGTGCAGAAATGATAAGTTCCTCTTTAGGCTGTGCTTCAGAAGGCATAATTTCACCAGTTCCCATTAGCTTGATAGATTCGCTAGGCGGAGCTTCGTCTAGTGTACTTGGCAGGAACTCTCTTTGTGAACCATTGGTTTCATCAAATCGCACGTCTACAGTTTCGACGATTTTGTAGAGATAAAGGTTGAAGACTCAGAGGAGCGCGAGTCCTTTCCAGAATCGAGCATGAAGCCTTCGTGAGCTTTAGGTTCAAATTTTGACTTGTGATGGGGATCCTTGATCCAGCACTTAGCCCCAAATACTCAAGTAATCGACATTTGGCTTCTTGCCATAAGGAGCTCATAGGATGTTTTGTTCAAGCTTATGGATATAAACACGGTTGATGACGTGACAAGCTGTATCAATAGCTTCGGCCGTAACTTTCTTGGTGTCTTGTACTCGCTTAGCATTGTTCGAGCCATCTCAATGAGGGTTCTGTTCTTGCGCCCATGATGCCATTTTGCTGAGGTGTGTATGGAGCAGAGAACTCATGAGTGATTCCCATGGTATCCAGATAAAGATCAAGTCCGTGTTCTTGAATTCAGTGCGTTATCACTTCGATATGCTTGATCTTGACGCCATAATTGTTCATTGCTCGATTGGCGAAGCGTCCCAAGACATCTTGCACTTTAGTCTTGTAGAGAATTATGTGCACCCATGTGTATCTTGAGTAGTCATCAACAATGACGAAGCCATAGAGACAAGCATTTGTTGTGAGGGTAGAGTAATGAGTAGGGCCAAACAAATCCATGTGTAACAGCTCGAAGGGTTGAGATGTCGTCATGATTGTCTTTAAGGGGTGCTTTGCCCTAGTCATCTTTCCAGCTTCGCAGGCACCACACAAATGATCCTTCTTGAACTTGACACCTTCGATGCCTATGACATGCTTCTTCTTGGCGAGTGTGTGTAAGTTCCTCATGTCAGCATGCCCCAGCCTCCGATGCCAGAGCCAGCATTCTGAAGCTTTTGCAAGAAGACATACGGCAAGATGTGGACCTGCTGAGAAATCTACCATGTATAGATCATCTTTCCTATACCCTTCAAAGACTAGAGACTTGTCAGATTCCTTTAGTACAAGGCAACGATATTTTCCGAATATCACAATCATGTTCAAGTCACAAAGCATTGAGACAGACATCAAGTTGAAACCAAGGGATTCAACAAGCATCACTTTATCCATGTGTTGATCCTTTTAGATTGCAACTCTACCTAGACTCAATACCTTGCTTTTACCAGTGTCAGCAAATGTGATGTGACTCTTGTTTGATGGACGTAAGGTTGAGTCCATGAGAAGACTTCGATCACCAGTCATATGATTAGTGCATCCACTGTCCATAATCCATTCTGAAGCATGAGGTGTCATACCCTACAGTACAGTTAGGGGGATATGCTTCACCAAGAGCATTGTGAAGCATAAACATTTGACGGGCAAGTGGATTATTGAAGCTTAAATCAATATTAGGACTGATAGGATGAATGGCAAACGATTCAGGAACAAAATACATAGTGAGACCATTTGGGCATTTGATCTTGTGCCCTACAAGATATTTTAGGTCCCCAGCTATAGCATCAGACGCCTTTGATTTTCGGCTGGAGAACCTTTCCTGCAAAAGAGAGTTAATTCTTCTTAACCACCCACATCTTCAGGGGTGGCTTAGAAGCAATGAGTCTAAGTGCAGCATCTGAGAATTTCGGCTTTGGTACCCTAGCAAATAGCCTTGCAGGAGATGAATGATACTCGTATGAATAAGCAGAAAAGTTCTTAGTTCTATGAACATAGCGGTTTGAAGACACACGCTCATATTCATAAATTTGAGTACGGTTTCCCTGCAAAACATTGGCGTTAGGGTGACTCAGGTGAGTCCTCTGTCTGTATGAAGCCTTTGGACCATATGACGCCTTAGGTGCTGGGTTTGTCTTCTTCCTGGTGGTGTCATGATGACATTCACTCAAAGATTCTCAAGACAGCTTTTGGGAACCCAGATCTTCTTCATAGGCGGTCCATTCCTGCAGTTAGTACCAATATACCTGGCAAACACTTCACCATTCTGATTCTTGAACAGCTTATAGTTTGCATCAAAGGATTCATCAATGATAATAGGGTTAGCACAGTAAAGCCGGATAAGGTGGATGGATCCATGAAGGTCCCTTTGCAAGAACCCATGTGGTTTTGGGATACTTTGCTCAAAGCTTCGAGAGGAACCATCAACATTCATTTTCCTCTCGAACCCAACACCCTCTTTCCTAGGGTTTCGGTTCAGTATCTGCTTTTTGAGGACATCGCAAAGTGTCTGATGCCCTTTCAGACTTTTATACTTCCTATTTCAAGAAATGTCTTCAACCTAGCATTTTCATCAGCAATAGCAGTGGTATCCTCCGCAGAGGGGTTAGTTACCACATTAGTAGTTGAAGACAATGCAACAGTAGCAGCAGTTGAACATTCAGTAACAGACGTAGCGATATCACGCTCAAGACATTTTAGACATGGTGGTTCAAATTCATCCTGAGCGGAACTGATCTGTTGAGCGCGAAGTGACTCATTCTCTTTTTGAAGATCTTCATGAGCTGCTCTCAATTTCTCAAGCTCTTACTTCCTTTGAAGATAATCATAGGAGAGATTTTCATGAGTAGTTGAGAGCGTTTCATGACGACTTTCAAGTTCTTGGTACTTAGCATGAAGATTTTTAATGTCTTCAACTAAGGACTGTGAACGTGTCATTTCCGCGTCCAACAGGTCATCGCTTTTGTCTAACAGTTTTTGAGTATGTTCCATAGCTCTTTGTTGTTCGGTTGCAATTTTAGCAAGTGTTTTGTAGCTGGGTTTGGATTCACAATCAGAGTCATCTTCACTTGATGTTTGAAAGTAAGCATCACATGATTTTACCTTGGCACCGCGTGCCATGAAGCAGTAGGTGGGAGCAGGGTCGTCCTTGTCATCAGCTTCAACGTTGGTGTAGAAGTCATTGTCTTCAGTGTTGAAGATGGACTTGGCAACATAGGCTGTGGCTAAAGCCAGACTTGCAACGCCAGGGTCGGACTCCTCTTCAGACTCCACCTCCACCTCCTCAGAAGCAGACTCCTCCTCTGAATCCATTTCCTTGCCAACAAAAGCACATGCCTTGCCAGATGAGCTCTTCTTATGAGATGAAGACTTTGATGAGGACTTGGAAGAAGACTTTGAAGATTTCTTCTTCTTCTTGTCATCAGAATCATATTCCTTGCTCTTCTTCTTCTTCTTCTTCTTCTCATTGTCCCACTGTGGACACTCAGAGATATAGTGTCCAGTTTTCTTGCACTTGTGACAGGTTCTCTTCTTGTAGTCATGAGTGGAAGCTTCATCATTTCTTGAGCTGGATCATGAAGACTTTCTGAAGCCTTTCTTCCTAGTGAACTTCTGGAACTTCTTCACAAGCATAGCAAGTTCCTTTCCAATGTCTTCAGGATCATCGTAACCGCAATGATTCTTCTTTAGATGAGGAAACAACTTTTGCCTTCAAAGCGAAGTTCGCCATAGTTGGGACCATAGATATCTCTTTTCTCGTAAAGTGGAACTCATGTGTTGAGCCTCTCAAGTATATCAGACGGATCGAGTGTCTTGAAGTCAGGACGTTCTTGTATCATGAGGGAAAGGGTGTCAAAAGAGCTGTCATGTGATCTCAGTAGTGTCTTGACGATTTCATGTTTGGTGATCTCAGTGGCGCCGAGAGCATGAAGCTCATTTGTGATGTCAGTGAGGCGATCAAACGTGAGATGGACATTTTCATTGTCGTTTCTCTTGAAGCGGTTGAAGAGGTTGCGAAGAACACTGATCCTTTGATCTCTCTGGGTTGAGAGCCTTCGTTGACCTTGGATAGCCAGTCCCAGAATAGCTTCGACGTTTCCAGAGCACTCACACGGCCATACTGTCATTTGGTCAGATGACCACAGATGATATTCTTTGCAGTAGAGTCCAGTTGGATGAACTTCTTGACATCAGCAGGGGTGACACCTTCACCAGTTTTGGGAACGCCGTTCTTGATGACATACCAGAGGTCGACATCAATGGCTTCAAGATGCATGCGCATCTTATTCTTCCAGTAGGGTAGTCAGTTCCATCGAACACGGGGCAAGCAGCGGAGACTTTGATTATCCCTGCAGTCGACATAGCTAAAAATCCAGGTGGTTAAACCGAATCACACAGAACAAGGGAGTACCTTGCTCTGATACCAATTGAAAGTGCTAGTTATCGACTAGAGGGCGGTGAATAAGCGATTTTTAGGAAAGTCTTCAAAACACGGATGTTTCAAAGACAAACAATAGAAATGACCTAATTGATATGCAGCGGAAGATAAACTACAACAAGCAAACCATAGTCTAGTATGCAATAACGTGAAAGTACAAGACTAATAGCAGCTTGGTAGTAGGATCAGGACAGAAGATAGTGAGAAGCCAATCAACAAAAGTAGTCAAGCAATGAAGTCAAACAGGTATGACAAATAGGCAATGACTTCACGAAGACAAACTCTAAGTAAGGTGAGGAGAAGATAGAACCGACCACTTGTTGAAGACACAGATTTGTTGGACTGTTCGATTCTTGTGTGACAACTGTACATCTGGTTAGGGAGGCTGAGATTCAACTCAAGACCGCGTCACCTTATTCCCTTGAGCTAAGGACACACACCTCGCCCAATCACTTTGGTAAGTCTTCAAGGTAGACTTCCGAACCTTCACAGATCAGCGTTCACCGCAATCCACAATGACTCTTGGATGCTCAGAACGCGACGCCTAACCGGCTGGAGGATTCACAGTCCTCAAGTGTAATAAGTCTTCAGGTCACACAGACAGAAAGACTTCAGTGATGCCTAACACTCTTTGGCTCTGGGTGTTTGGGCTTTGTCCTCGCAAGGATTTCTCTCTCTCAAATGCTTCGAGGTGGGTTGCTCTCAAACGACAAAAGCCGTGCACTAACTCTGAGCAGCCACCAATTTATGGTGTAGGGGGTGGGCTATTTATAGCCACTAGGCAACCCGACCTGATATGTCCGAAATGTCCCTGGGTCACTAAGGAACTGACATGTGTTCCAACGGTCAGATTTCAAACACACACGGCAACTTTACTTGGGCTACAAGCAAAGCTGACTCATCCAGCTCTGGATGAGTTTTGCTCTCATTGTCTTCGCTCTAAGACATAGGATTTGGGTTGAGCATCACTTCAGACATTCTGACTTGATCACTTGGACCCCACTTAACAGTGCGGTGGTTCCTATGACTCAACAAAGAAGAAAAGGAAACAACGAAACGACACGGTCTTCGCGCTCCATAGTCTTCACTCAATGTCTTCTCATGTCATAGTCTTCAATGTGAATATCTTCACATGCCACAATTGTCGTCAATGTCTTCATACATTTTTAGGGGTCGTCTCCGGTAGGTAAACCGAATCAATGAGGGACACTACCTGCGTTATCCTACAATTCTCACAAACGCATTAGTCCCTCAACCACATTTGTCGTCAATACTCCAAAACCAACTAGGGGTGGCACTAGATGCACTTACACAATCCGTGTTAAATTCTCCTCATGCTTATAGTCAAAATAAAGCTTTTACCAAACATATCGTTGATGCCTTGATGCAATCTTATGAAGAAAAGCTTGAGTTGGAAGTTTCTATCCCTAGAAAACTTTATGATGAGTGGGAACCTACTATTAAAATTAAGATTAAAGATCATGAATGCTATGCTTTGTGTGATTTGGGTGCTAGTGTTTCCACGATTCCAAAAACTTTGTGCGATTTGCTAGGTTTCCGTGATTTTGATGATTGCTCTTCAAACTTGCACCTTGCGGATTCCACTATTAAGAAACCTATGGGAAGAATTAATGATGTTCTTATTGTTGCAAATAGGAACTATGTGCCTGTATATTTTATTGTTCTTGATATAGATTGCAATCCTTCATGTCCTATTATTCTTGGTAGACCTTTCCTTAGAACGATTGGTGCAATTATTGATATGAAGGAAGAGAATATTAGATTGCAATTTCCTTTAAGGAAAGGCATGGAACACTTCCCTAGAAATAAAATAAAATTACCTTATGAATCTATTATGGGAGCCACTTATGGATTGCCAACCAAAGATGGCAGTACCTAGATCTATCCTTGCTTTTATGCCTAGTTAGGGGCGTTAAACGATAGCGCTTGTTGGGAGGCAACCCAATTTTATTTTTAGTTTTTTGCTTTTTGATTCTGTTTAGGAATAAATATTTGATCTAGCCTCCTGTTAGATGTGTTTTTATGTTTTAATTAGTGTTTGTGCCAAGTAAAACCTATAGGATCTTCTTGGATGATAGTTATTTGATCTTGCTGTAATTTCCAGAAACTTTCTGTTCACGAAAATAATTTTTAAAAATCACTAGAATGTGATAAAATATTGATTACAGTTGCTGGTGTTCAATAAACAAATTGTCTAGGTCGTACTATTTTGGCTGATGTTTTAGAGTTCCAGAAGTTTGCGTTAGTTACAGATTACTACAGGCTGTTCTGTTTTTGACAGATTCTATTTTTCGTGTGTTGTTTGCTTATTTTGATGAATCTATGGCTAATTAAATAGTTTATAAACCATAGAAAAGTTGGAATACAGTAGGTTTAACGCCAATATAAATAAATAATGAGTTCATTATAGTACCTTGAAGTGGTCTTTTGTTTTCTTTCGCTAACGGAGCTCACGAGATTTTCTACTGAGTTTTGTGTTGTGAAGTTTTCAAGTTTTGGTTGAAAGATTTGATGGATTATGGAACAAGGAGTGGCAAGAGCCTAAGCTTGGGGATGCCAATGGCACCCCCAAGATAATCTAAGGACACCAAAAAGCCAAAGCTTGGGGATGCCCCGGAAGGCATCCCCTCTTTTGTCTACTTCCATCGGTAACATTACTTGGAGCTATATTTTTATTCACCACATGATAAGTGTTTTTCTTGGAGCGTCTTGTATGATTTGAGTCTTTGTTTTTAGTTTACCACATTCATCCTTGCTGTACACACCTTTTGAGAGAGACACACATGATTCAGAAATTATTAGAATACTCTATGTGCTTCACTTATACCTTTTGAGCTATATAGTTTTGCTCTAGTACTTCACTTATATCTTTTAGAGAACGGTGGTAACTTTTGTTTTATAGAAACTATTGATCTCTCATGCTTCACTTAGATTATTTTGAGAGTCTTAAATAGCATGGTAATTTGCTTAAATAATCCTAATATGCTAGGTATACAAGATTAGTAAAAACCTTCTTATGAGTGTGTTGAATACTAAGAAAAGTTTGATGCTTGATAATTGTTTTGAGATATAAAGATGGTGAGATTAGAGTCATGCTAGTTGAGTAGTTGTGAATTTCAGAGATACTTGTGTTAAAGTTTGTGATTCCCGTAGCATGTACGTGTGGTGAACCGTTATGTGATGAAGTCGGAGCATGATTTATTTATTGATTGTCTTCCTTATGAGTGGCAGTCGGGGACGAGCGATGGTCTTTTCCTACCAATCTATCCCCCTAGGAGCATGCACATAATACTTTGCTTTGATAACTTGTAGATTTTTGCAATAAATATATGAGTTCTTTACGACTAATGTTGAGTCCACGGATTATATGCACTTATCTTCCTTACACCATTGCTAGCCTCCCTAATATCGCGGACTTTTCGCCAGTACCATACACCAACCATATACCTTCCTCAAAACAGCCACCATACCTACCTATCATGGCCTTTCCATAGCCATTCCGAGATATATTGCCATGCAACTTACCACCATTTCGTTTACTATGACACGCTCAATCATTGTCATATTGCTTTGCATGATCATGTAGTTGACATCGTATTTGTGGCAAAGCCACCGTTCATAATTCTTTCATACATGTCACTCTTGATTCATTGCATATCCCGGTACACCACCGGAGGCATTCACATAGAGTCATATTTTGTTCTAAGTATTGAGTTGTAATTCATGAGTTGTAAGTAAATAAAAGTGCGATGATCATCATTTTTTAGAGCATTGTCCCAAGTGAGGAAAGGATGATGGAGACTATGATTCCCCCATAAGTCGGGATGAGACTCCGGACGAAAAAAAAAGAGAAAGAGGCCATAAAAAAAGAAGGGGCCCAAGTAAAAAAATGAGAGAAAAAGAGAGAAGGGACAATGTTACTATCCTTTTACTACACTTGTGCTTCAAAGTAGCACCATGATATTCATGATAGAGAGTTTATCATTTTGTCACCTTCATATACTAGTGGGAATTTTTCATTACAGAACTTGGCTTGTATATTCCAATGATGGGCTTCCTCAAAATTCCCTAGGTCTTCGTGAGCAAGCGAGTTGGATGCACACCCACTTAATTTATTTTCTTGAGCTTTCATATAGTTATAGCTCTAGTGCATCTGTTGCATGGCAATCTCTACTCACTCACATTGATATCTATTAATGGGCATCTCCATAGCCTGTTGATACGCCTAGTTGATGTGATACTATCTTCTCCTTTTTTGTCTTCTCCACAACCACCGTTCTATTCCACATATAGTGCTATGTCCATGGCTCATGCTCATGTATTGCGTAAAGATTGAAAAAGTTTGAGAACACCAAAAGTATGAAACAATTGCTTGGCTTGTCATCGGGGTTGTGCATAATTTAAATACTTTGTGTGGTGAAGATAGAGCATAGCCAGACTATATGATTTTGTAGGGATAACTTTCTTTGGCCATGTTATTTTGAGAAGACATGATTGCTTAGTTAGTATGCTTGAAGTATTATTATTTTTTAGGTCAATATTAAACTTTTGTCTTGAATCTTTTGGATCTGAAAATTCATACCACAATTAAGAAGAATCACATTGAAATTATGCCAAATAGCATTCCACATCAAAAATTCTGTTTTTATCATTTACCTACTCGAGGACGAGCAGGAATTAAGCTTGGGGATGCTTGATACGTCTCCAACGTATCTATAATTTTTGATTGGTCCATGCTATATTATCTTCTGTTTTGGACATTATTGGGCTTTATTATTCACTTTTATATTATTTTTGGGACTAACCTATTAACTGGAGGCCCAGCCCAGAATTGCTTTTTTTGCCTATTTCAGAGTTTCACAGAAAAATAATATCAAACGGAGTCCAAACGGAATGAAACCTTCGGGAACGTGATTTTCAGAACGAACATGGTCCAGGAGACTTGGACAGTACATCTAGGAAGCTTCCAGGAAGCCACGAGGTAGGGGGGCGCGCCTACCCCCCCCCCCCCAGGCGCACCCTCCACCCTCGTGGGCCCCATGTTGCTCCACCGACGTACTTCTTCCTCCTATATATACCTACGTACCCCCAAACGATCAGATATTGAGCCAAAAACCTAATTCCACCGCCGCAACCTTCTGTACCCACGAGATCCCATCTTGGGGCCTGTTCCGGAGCTCCGCCGGAGGAGGCATCGATCACGGAGGGCTTCTACATCAACACCATAGCCTCTACGATGATGTGTGAGTAGTTTACCTCAGACCTTCGGGTCCATAGATATTAGCTAGATGGCTTCTTCTCTCTTTTTGGATCTCAATATAATGTTCTCCCCCTCTCTCGTGGAGATCTATTCAATGTAATATTCTTTTGCGGTGTGTTTTTTGAGACCGATGAATTGTGGGTTTATGATCAACTTTATCTATGGACAATATTTGAATCTTCTGAATTCTTTTATGTATGATTGGTTATCTTTGCAAGTCTCTTCGAATTATCAGTTTAGTTTGGCCTACTAGATTGATCTTTCTTGTAATGGGAGAAGTGCTTAGCTTTGGGTTCAATCTTGCGGTGTCCTTTCCCAGTGATAGTAGGGGCAGCAAGGCACCTATTGTATTTTTTCCATCGAGGATAACAAGATGGGTTTTTATCATATTGCATGAATTTATCCCTCTACATCATGTCATCTTGCTTAAAGCATTACTCTGTTCTTATGAACTTAATACTCTAGATGCATGCTGGATAGCGGTCGATGTGTGGAGTAATAGTAGTAGATGCAGGCAGGAGTTGGTCTACTTGTCTCGGACGTGATGCCTATATACATGATCATACCTAGATATTCTCATAACTATGCTCAATGCTGTCAATTGCTCAACAGTAATTTGTTCACCCACCGTAAAATACTTATGCTCTTGAGAGAAGCCACTAGTGAAACCTATGGCCCCGGGTCTATTTTCCATCATATTAATCTTGCAACACTTAGTTATTTCCATTGCTTTTTATTTTGCTTTTACTTTACTTTGCATCTTTATCATAAAAATACCAAAAATATTATCCTATCATATCTATCAGATCTCACTCTCGTAAGTGACCGTGTAGGGATTGACAACCCCTTATCGCGTTGGTTGCGAGGATTTATTTGTTCGTGTAGGTGCAAGGGACTCGCGCGTAGCCTCCTACTGGATTGATACCTTGGTTCTCAAAACCTTAGGGAAATACTTACGCTACTTTGCTGCATCACCCTTTCCTCTTCAAGGCAAAACCAACGCAGTGCTCAAGAGGTAGCAGGCTGCCGTCGCCGCAGAATAACAGGGGGTGTGAGTGAGTAGAGGGATGGACTGGCCAGCGGTGGGAGTAGTAGGGGGCGCTGAGGCCTCCGCCGCATCGCAGCCGGCCATGGGAGGCAGGAGCATGAGGCACGACCGGCGCTGGTTTGGGAGGCTGGAGTAAGAAGACTAGAGGTTGAAGAAGCACTACGGCCGTTGGATGGACATCGTACGGTCACTAGAGCTAGAATCGTGCATATTGACTAAGTTGACAAAGCCCTCCATCCCCGTCAACTTACTAGGCCCACAAGTTAGCTTGCCACTATACTGGGTCCCAGCTAGCAGGGGGAGTATTCATTTTTTTTGTACGTAATAAGGAGGCACTTCCTTGCGTACGAAGATATAGCTGGTGGGTCCAAGCTGTCAGCGACGGTAACATTTTTTTCGCGAAATACAGAGGCCCTTTCGGTGGGTCCCTGATGTCAGGCGGAGGAATCATTATTTTGCGCGTAATAAGGAGGCATTTCCTTGCATGTGGCCGTGGACCCAGCTGTCAGCCTCTCTACGTACAGTCCACTTCAGATGCATGTCGGTCATTGACCACGATGACCAGGCCGCGCCGAGAGCACCAGCGCGGTGGACAACGGCGAGGCCTAGGAAGGGAACGGCGCGGAGGCAGGGAAGACTCGGCAGTTGTTTCCCACGCGGAGGGGAGTACGTCTGTACGAGGGTTTACTGGTTCGCCTGCCGTCGCCGGAGAATAACAGAAGGTGTGGGTGAGTAGAAGGATGGCTAGGCCAGCGATGGGAGTACGGTGGGGCGGTGAGGCCTGCGCGGCAGCACAACTGGCCGCGGGGAGGAGAGATCAAGAAGTCTTGCCGGCGCTTGTTTGAGCCGCTGGAGCAGGAAGAGCAGAGATTGAAGAAGCACGACGGCCGTTCGATGGACATCCAACAGTCACTGCTTGTGCGTCAACCTTTTTTTAGGAAAGCCTCAAATATGTGGAAAACATCAGATAGCCCATCTGCCATTATTTCTAATAATTTACAGCACATTTGCTAATTCTTAAGGTTTTTTTTGGAGCCCATATTCTTTGTGTTAGCATTACAGCCCATATTGTGGCCACGGTTAAAAAATTATACGAAATTTTGCATATTTCGGTGCGGTCTGAACTGTTTTTAATCCCGAAATTTCGAGTCACATTCAAACTGATTTTAAAAATAAATGTATATAAATATAAAATCCAAAAAATTGTCCACGCATAAAAATCAATGCAATTTAAAATCTCAAAATGAAAAAAAGAAATTTGAAACTAATTGCCGGTTTGATGTGTTTTAAAATGTACGGCCCATTTCTCATTACTGATAGGCCATTTTCTCGGCTAGCCGAATGAAAGCTCTCCTCGTCTTGAAAGATTTGCGGCCCAACAGGCCTGACAAAGCGACTTACTAGGCAAATCACCAAAAAAACTGGGCTGTGGCCGTGGACCCAACTGTCAGCCTCTCCACGTACAGTACTCTTCCGATGGAAGTCGGTCGTTGACCACATTGACCATGTCGCGCCCAGAGCACAAAGGCGGTGGACAACGGCGAGGCCTAGGAAGGGGACGACGCGGAGCCGGGGAAGACGCGGCAGTGGATGCCCATGCGGAGAGGAGTACGAGGGTTCACTGGTTCGGCTGCGGTTTGAGGCTGCTGATACGTCTCCAACGTATCTATAATTTTTGATTGCTCCATGCTACTTTAGCTACTGTTTTAGGCTTTATTGGGCTTTATTCCAGTTTTATATCATTTTTGGGACTAACCTACTAACCAGAGGCCCAGCCCAGAATTGCTGTTTTTTGCCTATTTCAGTATTTCAAGGAAAAGGAATATCAAACGAGTCCAAATGGAATGAAACCTTCGGGAATGTGATTTTCTCGCTGAACGTGATCCAGAGAACTTGGAGTGCAAGTCAAGAAGCAACCAGAGCCTCCACGAGATAGGAGGGCGCCCCCCCATAGGGCGCGCCCCCTGTCTCGTGGGCCCCTCGGGCGGCCACCGACATACTTCTTCTTCCTATATATACCTAAGTACCCCGAAAACATCCAGGGGCACCACGAAACACAATTTCCACCACCGTAACCTTTTGTATTCGCGAGATCCCATCTTGGAGCCTTTGCCGGCACTCTGCCGGAGGGGGAATCAAGCATGGGGGGCCTCTACATCAACATCCTTGCCCCTCCGATGAGTTGTGAGTAGTTTACCACAGACCTACGGGTCCATAGTTATTAGCTAGATGGCTTCTTCTCTCTTTTTGGATCTCAATACAATGTTCTCCCCCTCTCTTGTGGAGATCTATTCGATGTAATCTCTTTTTGCGGTGTGTTTGTCGAGATCCGATGAATTGTGGGTTTATGATCAAGTTTATCTATGAATAATATTTGAATCTTCTCTGAATTCTTTTATGTTTGATTGAGTTATCTTAGCAAGTCTCTTCGAATTATCGGTTTAGTTTCGCCTACTAGATTGATCTTTCTTGCCATGGGAGAAGTGCTTAGCTTTGGGTTCAATCTTGCGGTGTCCTTACCCAGTGACAAAAAGGGTTGCAAGGAACGTATTGTATTGTTGCCATCGAGGATAACAAGATGGGGTTTATATCATATTGCATGAGTTTATCCCTCTACATCATGTCATCTTGCTTAATGCGTTACTCTGTTCTTATGAACTTAATACTCTAGATGCATGCTGTATAGCGGTCGATGTGTGGAGTTATAGTAGTAGATGCAGGCAGGAGTCGGTCTACTTGTTATGGGCGTGATGCCTATATACATGATCATGCCTAGATAATCTCATAACTATGCGCTTTTCTATCAATTGCTCGACAATAATTTGTTCACCCACCGTGATACTTATGCTATCTCGAGAGAAGCCTCTAGTGAAACCTATGTCCCCCGGGTCTATCTCTTATCATATTTGCTTCCAATCTACTTTTATTTGCATCTTTACTTTTTGCATCTATATCATAAAATACCAAAAATATATTTATCTTATCATACTATCTTTATTAGATCTCACTTTCGCAAGTGGCCGTGAAGGGATTGACAACCCCTTTATTATGTTGGTTCCGAGTCTCAGTTTGTTTGTGTAGGTGCGTGGGACTTTTGAGGAGCCTCCTACTAGATTGATACCTTGGTTCTCAAAATTGAGGGAAATACTTACGCTACACTCTGTTGCATCACCCTCTCCTCTTCGAGGAAAACCAACGCAAGCTCAAGACGTAGCAAGAAGGATTTCTGGCGCCGTTGCTTGGGAGGTCTTCGCTCAAGTCAAGACATACCAAGTACCCATCACAAACCTATCTCCCTCGCATTTACATTATTTGCCATTTGCCTCTCGTTTTCCTCTCCCCCACTTCACCCTTGCCGTTTTATTCGCCCTCTCTTTCCCAATCTCCTCCTCTCTTTTCGCTTGCCCTTTTTTTGTTTGCTTGTGTGTTGGATTACTTGTTGCCATGGCGCAAGATAATACCAAATTGTGTGACTTCTCGAATACGAATAATAATGATTTCCTTAGTACTCCGATTGCTCCTCTTAATAATGACGAGTCTTGTGAAATCAATACCGCTTTGCTGAATCTTGTTATGAAAGATCAATTCGCCGGCCTTCCTAGCGAAGATGCCGCTACTCATCTAAACAACTTTGTTGATTTGTGTGATATGCAAAAGAAGAAAGATACGGATAACAATGCTGTCAAATTGAATCTATTTCCATTTTCAATTAGAGATCGTGCTAAAGTTTGGTTTTCGTCTTTGCCTAAAAATAGTATTGATTCTTGGAACAAGTGCAAAGATGCTTTTAACTGTAAGTATTTTCCTCCCGCTAAGATCATCACTCTTAGGAACGATATTATGAATTTTAAACAACTTGATCATGAGCATGTTGCCCAATCTTGGGAAAGAATGAAATTGATGCTTCGTAATTGCCCTACTCATGGTTTGAATTTATGGATGATCATACAAAAAATTTATGCCGATTTGTATTTTGCCTCTAGAAATCTCTTAGATTCGGCCGCGGGAGGCACGTTTATGGAAATCACGCTAGGAGATGCTACAAAAACTCTTGATAATATTATGGCAAATTATTCTCAATGGCACACCGAAAGATCTTCTAGTAAAAAAGTGCATGCTATAGAAGAAATCAATGTTTTGTGTGGAAAGATGGATGAACTTATGAAGATGTTTGCTACTAAAAATAATCCTCTTGATCCCAATGATATGCCTTTGTCTTCCTTGATTGAGAATAATAATGAATCTATGGATGTGAATTTTGTTGGTAGGAATAGCTTTGGAAACAATGCTTATAGAGAAAATTTTAATGCTAGACCGTTCCCTAGTAATCCCTCTAACAATTATGGAAATTCCTACAATAATTCTTATGGTAATTTTAATAAGATGTCCTCTGATTTTGAGAATAGTGTGAAAGAATTTATGATCTCTCAAAAGAATTTTAATGCTATGCTTGAAGAAAAATTGCTCAAGGTTGATGATTTGGCTAGGAACGTTGATAGACTTCCGCTTGATGTTAATTCTCTTAAACTTGGATCTTCTTCTCCTAAGCATGATATCAATGAGTCTCTCAAAGTAATGCGAATTTCCATTGACGAGTGCAAGGAAAGAACCGCTAGATTGCGTGCTAAGAAAGAAAGCTTTATAAAAGCGTGTTCCTGTAGTTTCCATGAAAATAATGATGAGGATCTTAAAGTTATTGATGCATCTCTGATTAGATCTATGTTTTGCAATATGAACTTTGATGATTATGGGACTGATGATGAATCAACTTTGCCTAGAAGGCGTCCCAAGAATTCGAAATCTTTAGATCTTAATGATAAATTTGTAAAAGTGAGATTGGAGAATCCTCAACTTCTAATAATGTTGAACCTACTATCTCAGACTTCAAGGAATTTAATTATGACAATTTCTCTTTAAAAGGTTGTATTTCCTTGTTGCAAGCCGTTGTTAATTCTCCTCAAGCTTATAGTCAAAATAAAGCTTTTACCAAGCATATTGTTGATGCCTTGATGCAATCTTATGATGAGAAACTTAATTTGGAAATTTCTAGACCTAGAAAACTTAATGATGAGTGGGAACCTTCTATAAAGATTAGAATTAAAGATTATGAATGTTTTGCTTTGTGTGATTTGGGTGCTAGTGTTTTCACGATTCCGAAAACTTTATGTGATATTCTATGTTTCCATGATCTTGATGATTGTTCTTTAAATTTGCACCTCGCGGATTCCACCATTAAAAAGCCTATGGGAAGGATCAATGATGTTCTTATCGTTGCAAATAGAAATTTGGTGCCCGTAGATTTTATCGTTCTTGATATAGATTGCAATCTTTCATGTCCTATTATTCTTGGTAGACCTTTCCTTAGAACGATTGGTGCGATTATTGATATGAAGGAAGGGAATATTAGATTCCAATTTCCCTTGAAGAAAGGCATGGAGCACTTTCCAAGAAGGAAAGTTAAATTACCTTATGAATCTATCATGCGTGCTACTTATGAGTTTAGTGCCAAAGATGGCACTCGTTAGATCTATCCTCGCTTTTATGCCTAGCTAGCGGCGTTAAATGATAGCGCTAGTTGGGAGGCAACCCAATTTATTTTATGTTTCTTGTTTTTGTTTCTGTTTAGGAATAAATAATCCTTCTAGCCTCTGTTTATATGTGGGTTTATTAGTGTTTGTGCCAAGTTAAACCTATTGGATCTTCTTGGATGATAGTTATTTGATCTTGCTGTAATTTGCAGAAACTTTGCGCTCAGTGCCCGAATTGTTAAAAATCACCAGAACGTGATAAAATAGTGATTCCAATTTCTGCTGATCAATAAACAAATTTTCTAGGTCGTCTAATTTTGGTAGATTTTTTGGAGTTCCAGATTTTGCGTTAGTTACAGATTATTACAGACTGTTCTGTTTTTGACAGATTTTTTTTCTTGTGTTGTTTTCTTATTTTGATGAATCTATGGCCAATAAAATAGTTTATAATCCATATAGAAGTTGGAATAAAGTAGGTTTAACACCAATATAAATAAAGAATGAGTTCATTACAGTACCTTAAAGTAGTCTTTTGTTTCTTTCTCTAACGGAGCTCAGGAGATTTCTATTGAGTTTTGTGTTGTGAAGTTTTCAAGTTTTGGGTAAAGCTTTTATGGACTATGGAATAAAGGGTGGCAAGAGCCTAAGCTTGGGGATGCCCATGGCACCCCAATATATTCAAGAATAGCCAAAGTTTAAGCTTGGGGATGCCCGGAAGGCATCCCTCTTTAAATCTTCGTTCATTGGTAACTTTACTTGGGGCTATATTTTTATTCACCACATGATAAGTGTTTTGCTTGGAGCGTCTTGTATTATTTGCGTCTTTGCTTGTTAGTTTACCACAATCATCCTTGCTGTACACACCTTTTGAGAAAGCCATACATGAATTGGAATTTCATAGAATACTCTATGTGCTTCACTTATATCTTTTGAGCTTGATAGTTTTGCTCATAGTGCTTCACTTATATCTTTTGAGCGTGATAATTTTTGCTCTAGTGCTTCACTTAGAACTTTTAGAGAACGGTGGTATATTTGTTTTAAAGAAACTATTGATCTCTCATGCTTCACTTAGATTATTTTGAGAGATGTTAGTAGCATGGTAATTTGCTTAATGTTAATATACTTGGTATTCAAGATATGTGAAACTTTCTTTTGAGTGCGTTGAATACTAAGAAAAGATTGATGCTTGATAATTGTTTTGAGATATGAAGATGGTGATATTAGAGTCATGCTAGTTGAGTAGTTGTGAATTTAAAGAATACTTGTGTTGAAGTTTGTGATTCCCGTAGCATGCACGTATGGTGAACCGTTATGTGATGAACTCGGAGCATGATTTATTTATTGATTGTCTTCCTTATGAGTGGCGGTCGGGGACGAGCGATGGTCTTTTCCTACCAATCTATCCCCCTAGGAGCATGCACGTAATACTTTGCTTTGATAACTTCTAGATTTTTGCAATAAGTATATGAGTTCTTTATGACTAATGTTGAGTCCATGGATTATACGCACTTTTTTCCCATCCTTCCACCATTGCTAGCCTCTCTAATACCGCGCACTTTTCGCCGGTATTATACACCCACCATATATCTTCCTCAAAACAGCCACCATACCTACCTATTATGGCATTTCCATAGCCATTCCGAGATATATTGCCATGCAACTTTCCACCGTTCCGTTTATTATGACACGCTCCATCATTGTCATATTGCTAGCATGATCATGTAGTTGACATCGTATTTGTGGCAAAGCCGCCGTTCATAATTCTTTCATACATGTCACTCATGTTTCATTGGATATCCCGGTACACAGCCGGAGGCATTCATATAGAGTCATATTTTGTTCTAAGTATTGAGTTGTAATTCTTGAGTTGTAAGAAAATAAAAGTGTGATGATCATCATTATTAGAGCATTGTCCCAGTGAGGAAAGGATGATGGAGACTATGATTCCCCCACAAGTCGGGATGTGACTCCGGACGAAAAATAAAAATAAAAAAAGAAGAAAAAAGAGGCCATAAAAAAGAGAAAAGGCCCAAAGAAAAAATGAGAGAAAAAGAGAGAAGGGGCAATGCTACTATCCTTTTACCACACTTGTGCTTCAAAGTAGCATCAAGATCTTCATGATAGAGAGTCTCCTATGTTGTCACTTTCATATACTAGTGGGAATTTTCATTATAGAACTTGGCTTGTATATTCCAATGATGGGCTTCCTCAAATGCCCTAGGTCTTCGTGAGCAGGCGAGATGGATGCACACCCACTTAGTTTCTTTTGTTGAGCTTTCATACACTTATAGCTCTAGTGCATCCATTGCATGTCAATCCCTACTCTCTCACATTGATATCTATTGATGGGCATCTCCATAGCCCGTTGATACGCCTAGTTGATGTGAGACTATCTTCTCCCTTTTTGTCTTCTCCACAACCACCATTCTATTCCACATATAGTGCTATATCCATGGCTCACGCTCATGTATTGCGTGAAGATTGAAAATGTTAAAGTATGAAACAATTGCTTGGCTTGTCATCGGGGTTGTGCATGAATTAAATATTCTGTGTGGGGAAGATGGAGCATAGCCAGACTATATGATTTTGTAGGGATAACTTTCTTTGGCCATGTTATTTTGAGAAGACATAATTGCTTAGTTAGTATGCTTTAATTATTATTATTTTTATGTCAATATGAGATTTTGTCTTGAATCTTTCGGAGCTGAATATTCATACCACAATTAAGAAGATTTACATTGAAATTATGCCAAAGTATCACTCCGCATCAAAAATTCTCTTTTTATCATTTACCTACTCGAGGACGAGCAGGAATTAAGCTTGGGGATGCCTGATACGTCTCCAACGTATCTATAATTTTTGATTACTCCATTCTACTTTATCTACTGTTTTAGGCTTTATTGGGCTTTATTTTCCACTTTTATATCATTTTTGGGACTAACCTACTAACCGGAGGCCCAGCCCAGAATTGTTGTTTTTTGCCTATTTCAGTATTTCGAAGAAAAGGAATATCAAGCAGAGTCCAAACGGAATGAAACCTTCTGGAACGTGATTTTCTCACCGAACGTGATCCAGAGAACTTGGAGTGCAAGTCAAGAAGCAACCGAAGCCTCCACAAGATAGGAGGGCGCCCCCCCTATAGGGCGTGCCCCCCTGTCTCGTGGGCCCCTCGGGCGGCCACCGATGCACTTCTTCTTCCTATATATACCTACGTACCCCGAAAACATCCAGGGGCACCACGAAACACAATTTCCACCACCGTAACCTTCTGTATTCGCGAGATCCCATCTTGGGGCCTTTGTCGGCACTCTATGGAGGGAGAATCAAGCACGGGGGGCCTCTACATCAACATCCTTGCCCCTCCGATGAGTTGTGAGTAGTTTACCACAGACCTACGGGTCCATAGTTATTAGCTAGATGGCTTCTTCTCTCTTTTTGGATCTCAATACAATGTTCTCCCCCTCTCTTGTGGAGATCTATTCGATGTAATCTCTTTTGCGGTGTGTTTGTCGAGATCCGATAAATTGTGGGTTATGATCAAGTTTATCTATGAATAATATTTGAATCTTCTCTGAATTCTTTTATGTATGATTGAGTTATCTTTGCAAGTCTCTTTGAATTATCGGTTTAGTTTGGCCTAATAGATTGATCTTTCTTGCCATGGGAGAAGTTCTTAGCTTTGGGTTCAATCTTGCGGTGTCCTTACCCAGTGACAGAAAGGGTTGCAAGGCACGTATTGTATTGTTGCCATCGAGGATAACAAGATGGGGTTTATATCATATTGCATGAGTTTATCCCTCTACATCATGTCATCTTGCTTAATGCATTACTCTGTTCTTATGAACTTAATACTCTAGATGCATGCTGGATAGCGGTCGATGTGTGGAGTAATATTAGTAGACGCAGGCAGGAGTCGGTCTACTTGTTATGGACGTGATGCCTATATACATGATCATGCCTAGATAATCTCATAACCATGCGCTTTTCTATCAATTGCTCGACAGTAATTTGTTCACCCACCGTAATACTTATGCTATCTCGAGAGAAGCCTCTAGTGAAACCTATGGCCCTCGGGTCCATCTCTTATCATATTTGCTTCCAATCTACTTTTATTTGCATCTTTACTTTTTTCATCTATATCATAAAATACCAAAAATATATTTATCTTATCATACTATCTTTATTAGATCTCACTTTCGCAAGTGGCCGTGAAGGGATTGACAACCCCTTTATTGCGTTGGTTGTGAGTTCTCAGTTTGTTTGTGTAGGTGCATGGGACTTTTGAGGAGCCTCCTACTGGATTGATACCTTGGTTCTCAAAACTGAGGGAAATACTTATGCTACACTTTACTGCATCACCCTCTCCTCTTCGAGGAAAACCAACGCAAGCTCAAGACATAGAAGCTGCCGTCGCCACAGAATAACAGGGGGTGTGGGTGAGTAGAGGGATGGCCTGGCCAGCGGTGGGAGTAGTAGGCGGTGGTGAGGCCTCCATGGCATCACAGCCAGCCACGGGACGCAGGAGCGCGCAGCACGACAGACGCTGGTTTGGGCGGCTGGAGCTAGAAGACCAGAGGTTGAAGAAGCACTACTGCCGTTGGATGAACATCATACGGTAATTGGATCTAGAATCGTTCATATTGACTAAGTTGACAAAGCCCTCCGTCCCTGTCAACTTGGTAGGCCCACAAGTCAGCTTCCCACGATGCTGGGTTCCAGCTGGCAGGGGAGTATTCATTTTTCTGTGCGTAATAAGGAGGCACTTCCTTGCGTGCGAACATAGCTGGTGGGTCCGACCTGTCAGCGGGGGGCACGTTTTTTTCGCGAAATACAGAGGCCCTTCCGGTAGGTCCCAGATGTCAGGTGGAGGAATCAAAGACTTGAGAAGGCGTACAGAACAAGCTAGTGTACCAGTAAAGAGACGTTGCTGAGTTTTAGAAAAAAGAGAGACGTGCTCCTGTAGCTGGTTCGAATACAAACCTAGACTATGACTATATATGGTGCTATGCTACTCTGCAAGTAATGAAACTGACATATCCAACATTCACTTCTCCTCTTCTGTACTTACTCTGCCTAGCATCAGAAGCTCTGGCCGTAGCAACCATGTCCGCTGGCTGCTCGTCCACCTGCTCTTTAGAAGGCAACAACCAAATATGCGCCAAGTCGCCACCTGTACCATCGCCTGTGGGTCTCATCACACCCCTGCCGGCACGCGCACCGCAGCCGGTTGCTCATCGCAACCCGCTGCCGTTGGTGTGGTGCCACTGCATATAAATCACGCAGAGTCATCCATCGCGTCTCAACCACAATCGTCAACCCTGGCCGAGTCTTCTACAAATGCCCGAATCATGGGGTAATAATATGTTTAAGTGTTGTTCTGCTGCTTTCAGTTGCTGATTTTTTAATAGTTTGGTTGATGATCTTCCAATTTGATTCGTGTAGAAAAGGGAAGATTCGTGTGATTTGTATTTCTACGAAGTTGCTGATGTGGGGGAGTGCAACTACGCTGATTAGTTGGTCAGCCGAGGAATCCCAATACCAGCAGGTTGGGGTGTTGGACAAGTAACTGAAGGAACGACAGAAGAGGAAGATGCAGAGTAGAAGGTTAAAGATGCAGTTCCTCTGATCATGGCCAAGCAACAGCTGCTGAACAGCCTTCACAGCAATGAGGAGATGAAAGAGCTTATGAAGATAATGGGCAAAATCGATGTGCTCTGTAGGATGATTATCTCTTTATTTGCAGTGTATGTAGCACTTGTGATGTATTCGGTGGCTATGACATGAGCACTCTGCTGAAACTAGTAATGACTGAAACCTGTGTAGCAGGCTGGGCGTAGTGTAGTGAACATCTAATGATTTCTATTAACGGAAATCAGGGGGTATCCCCTTTTGCTCATAAATAAATAAATAGCAGAGGCCCTTCTGGTAATAAATAAATAAATTAGCAGAGGCCCTATCGGGTTAGCTTTGTTCTCATTCGAAGACGTCGAGAAAATTGCAGTCCAACAGCAAACTATGTCATCAAATTCAAGTTTCACAGCCAAATATGAGTACAACTAAACAACACTGTCATCATGTTTTAGTCGTCATACAATCACCAAACACAAATCAGCATACATAACAAGTGATGTTCTCACAGGAAAATACTAAACAACATGTTCATCAGGTTTCAGTTGTCATAGCAAATACAATTTCACATAGTAGATAAAAAATGTCTTCTGACAGGAAAATACGACAAAAGCAATGTAATCATCATCCACAGCAGCAGCGTCAACATCTTCGCCATGTGTATCAGTCTGAATTGTAATTCCCCATGGTGTCATCTTATTCTTCGTCCTCAACGTCCTCGAACGTTGGCATCTTCTTGATCAACTCTTGTATGTCCACAGCACGACAGACAATCTTTTCGCCAGTATCATTGATGTGATGGTTCTCAAAGATATTAGGAACATCTGTGTTATCTTGTACATCAGGAGCAGTGTAAGCATCATCTTGTTGTGCAACTTCATTAAATGAATTCCTCTACTCAAACCTTTGCACTACTCTCCAGTCATCGCTACGTGCAAATGTGTCTTCCGAGAAAAATATCCGTGTTGCTTGATTTGCCAAAATAAAAGGCTCGTTAGTCTGGTACGCCGCCTTGACATTGATGGATTTGACATAATCATCAGCTCTGGGTTTTGTATCCTGGAAAACAGGTTATACCAACGACAGCACAACAGAACCACACGCCGATGATCCTTGAAACTAGACATATACTGCAACTGAAGAATGTCTGTTATGTTAGCATACATTTCAGTTGTCTCTTTGTCATACGTATCCGTGCTCATGATGGCACTGTTTTGTGTCTTCCTGCCTTCGTCTAATGCAAGGGTGTTGTAGCGCACATCTCCAATAACGCAAGATTCATAATGTCTTACCCGAGTATCAGGACCCGTTGCTAGTGAGTAAAGGGCATCATCAACTGCCTGCCCATCCTCCCGCATCTTCTTAACCTATGGTTAGAAAATAGACAAGCTGATCATCTTATGTACTCAATATAATAAAGAAACTGGCAGTGCAATTCAAAAGCTTACATGGCTCTTGAACCATTTCGCAAATCCTGCCATAACCAGTTTGTCAATGTTTCTTGGATTTTGCGGCAGTAACTCCTTTTTGTAGATGCTGCACAACATAGTGATCGCGTCAAACATCTAAATATATCAGAATGTGCTGCAAGTTTAGTAGATTACGATGTATAAGCTGCAGTACTTATCACTTACTTGATATAAGGTAGTATCTCAGGACAATTATTCAACACATACCAAACCATTTGTCCAAATCTTTAGGTTTGTCCTCTTGTCGACTCTTCCCTGTAACTCGAACAGAATAATCGAAAACATTGAGCCCAGGACTTTCTTCATCCACGTCGTTGCTAAGATGATCAGCTGTTTCAATGTATTTTGAGCAGAATGTCAATGCTTCTGTAGCAATGTAGGACTCTGCAATGGAACCCTCGGGTCTAGCTCTGTTCCGAACATAGCCCTTGAAAGTGCCTAGCCGCCATTCAATAGGGTACATCTAGCCATACTGTACTGGACCTCTAAGTAATGCCTCATCAGGTAGATGAACAGCCAAATGCACCATCACATCAAAGAAGGCTGGAGGATATATCTTCTCAAGGTCGCATATGATAGTTGGTATCTTGTCTCTAAGATGCTCCAAAGCATCTATCCTGATATTTCTACTGCAGAGTTCCCTGAAGAATTATCCCAACTCTGCAACTGCTCAGATAAGTCGTATGCTCAATCCTCAAAGGATAACAGGTAAAACCATTTGAAGTAGGACGTGGCAGTCATGAGTTTTCAACCATTGTACCTTGTCTCCATATGCACTGACTCTCCTTTCAGGGTTGGAAGCAAATCCATGTGGGAATCTCACACGTGACAGGACCTTGCAGAATTCTTTTCTTTTTACCTTGTCAAGGACGTACACAGCTGGTGCCATAACCCGTGGTTTACCTTCATCTTGCACCTGCAAATCCTGTCTGATATCCAGGTGTGTCAAATCAATCCTAGATTTTAAGGTATCTTTCGTCTTGCCTTCAATATTAAGAAGTGTGCCGATAATGCTGTCACATATATTTTTCTCGATGTGCATCACATCAAGATTATGCCGCAGATCCAAATCTTTCCAATACTCCAAGTCCCACAAAGTGGACCTGCGGGTAAACAATAATCTCTCTTCTGCCCTGCCATGCTTCCTTTTCCCGCTACCATTGTCAGGATGGTTTCCTGGTGTAATATGCCTGACCTTCTCTAATTCCACTTGCAACTCATCGGCGGTGAGCCTCTTTGGCGCATCACGGTTTTCATGCTTTGCATTGAACACATGCCCCGGATCCGATGCTCCAGATGTCTTCCATTTATTTTAGTTGTTGCCGTGTGTTTTTTATGTTTGTTGCATTATCATAATTGTTCTGCATATTTCATTCCTATATGTTTATGCCATGATCATGTTGAGTGCCTTGTCATATATCTTTGCTTCTTGCACCATGCTCATTTCGCTTGTTATGCCATGTGTTTGCATTGTGCCTCTTGCCATTATATTGCATTATGCCATTCCATGTTGTTGCCAAAATCATCTCATATGCATTGTGGTATTCATCTTGTTGTACTTGCACTATGTTTGTCAATGCTGCTTGCCGTATGCATATGTCCCATGCATCATCACCTCCTTCCATCTTCTTTCTTTCATTTTGGCAAGTGATCTTTTCGCTTCCTCCATAAATGTCCATTCTTTCCCTATTAATCTTAGGCCATGCCAAGACCTATTACTAAATGTTTCAGCTCTTTTGGGTTTGATTTGGTTGGGTTAAAAATGGCTTAAGTTTGAATTTAATTCAAACTTGAATTATTTTTCTATCTATAAAAATTGCACATTTCTTCAAATTGTGCATAATTCTGGGACTCCAGATATATTCTCATATCTCTCTCACGCCTTACCTTTATCTCTGAGCTTTTCTCTCTTATTTTCTGTTGGACTGTTATATTTGGCACATTGTGTGTATATTTTTTCCCTATCCCATGTGTTTTAGCATTTATTCATTTTCTGCATATTCACATCAATGCCATCATTTTAAAATGATCATAACTAAATGTCCATGCATCCAAATAAAACATGTTATATATGTAAAATGCTCAGATTTTCATGTACTTTCATAATCTGCATCTTTCATCCATGTTTGAAATGTTTAAAATGGACGTTTGCATTTAATTTGTATAATGACATGTTAAAATGGTTTATTTCATAACTAAATAACCGTAGCACGGAATTAAATGTTCTTTATATGTAAATGGGGTAGAAAAATGCATAGATGAACTTGCTGCACTTTATTTTCCTGTTTAACGACTATAAAATATGTTTTAGGGCAGAACAGTACGAAATTCGAAATATGCATATGGTGATTTTCCGGAATTGTTGTTTGTTGTTCCGGTCTCATTTAAACTTGCCTAGATAGGTAGTTTAATTATGCTTCACCTCTTGCCATGTTTAACAACATTTAATATTGTTTGGTAGCTTAAACGAGATTAAACTAAATATGTCAATGTGGTGTTTTGTCAATATGCAACTCGTTGAATATTGAGCTCCACTTAATTTGTAGTATTGTTTGAGCACTTTCCCATGCCATGCCTCATTAAACCGGACATGCATCATACTTGGTTGAGCATCATGCCATGTTTATGTTTGTGTGTTTACCATGTTGTTTGCTTCTTTCCGGTTGTGATTCTTGTCGTTAGTTCCTGTTTCGTTGCGATCGTGAGGATTCGTTCGCCTACGCTTGGTTCGTCTTCGTGGCTTCATCTTCTTCATGGACTCGTTCTTCTTCCTTGCGGGATCTCAGGCAAGATGACCGTCACCTTGCATCTCATTACTATCATTGCTATGCTAGTTGCTTCGTTCTATCGCTATGCCGCGTTACCTACCACTTGCTCATCAAGCCTCCCAAATTGCCATGATAGCCCCTAACCTTTGTCACCTTCCTAGCAAACCGTTGTTTGGCTATGTTCCCGCTTTTGCTCAGCCCCTCTTATAGTGTTGCTAGTTGCAGGTGAAGATGAAGATTGCTCCATGTTGGATTATGTTTATGTTGGGATATCACAATATCTCTTATATTATTAATGCATCTATATACTTGGTAAAGGGTGGAAGGCTCGGCCTTATGCCTGGTGTTTTGGTCCACTCTTGCCGCCCTAGTTACCGTCATATCGGTATTGTGTTCCCGGATTTTGCGTCCCTAATGCGGTTGGGTGATTTATGGGACCCCCTTGATAGTTCGCTTTGAATAAAACTCCTCCAGCAAGGCCCAACATTGGTTTTACATTTGCCTAACAACCTAAGTCTTTTTCCTTGGGTTTCCGGAGCCCGAGGGTCATCTTATTTTACCCCCCCGGGCCATCGCTCGTCGTGAGTGTTGGTCCAACCCGTCAACCGCCGGTGGCCACCAGGGGCAACTCTGGGCTCGCCTATCGGAAGTCTGGACAATCCGGTGTGCCCCAGAACGAGATATGTGCAGCTCCTATCGGGATTTGTCGACACATTCGGGCGGCTTTGCTGGTCTTGTTTTACCATTGTTGAAATGTCTTGTAACCGGGATTCCGAGACTGATCGGGTCTTCCCGAGAGAAGGAATATCCTTCGTTGATCGCGAGAGCTTATCATGGGCTAAGTTGGGGCACCCCTGCAGGGTTTTAAACTTTCGAGAGCCGTGCCCGCGGTTATGTGGCAGATGGGAATTTAGTAATATCCGGTTGTAGTAAACTTGAAGTAAACCCTTCTAAAATACACCAACCGTGTGCGTAACCGTGATTGTCTCTTTTCAGGGTTGTTCGAGAGGAGAACATGGTTTCTGGGTTATGTTTGACGTAAGTAGGAGTTCAGGATCACTTCTTGATCATTACTAGTTGACGACCGCTTGCTAAGCTCCTCTTCTCGCTCTTGTTTCGTAAGTTAGCCACCATACATGCTTAGTTGCTGCTGCAACCTCACCACTTTACCCCTTCCTTACCCAGTAAGCTTTGCTAGTCTTGATACCCATGGTAATGGGATTGCTGAGTCCTCGTGGCTCACAGATTACTACACCAATAGTTGCAGGTACAGGTTGTGCGATGCTCGTGACGTGAGAGCGATGCTCGATTGCTTCTGTTGGAGTTCTTCTTCTTCTTCTTCGATCTTGTGTTAGGTTCCTGGTCGGCAGCCTGGGCTAGCAGGGTGGATATTGTTTGACTTTCTGTTTCTGTTTCATCCGTAGTCGGATGTTGATCTTATGTATGATGTATTGTTGTATTTACGTGACATTGTATGTCTTGGTTGTATCCCCACTATTATGTAATGTTGATGTAATGATATCCACCTTGCAAAAGCGTCTTCAAGATGCGCTTCTATCCTTGGTGGGACCTTCGAGTTCCTTTAGGATAGGATCGCATCTTGGGCGTGACAAACAGCAACAAAGATCGAGTATAAAATGGTGTAGAGCTATTTCACCTAACAGATTGGCTACTAGACCATGGCAATCTACGTCACAATAAATATATGGCAGGATATTTTAGCAACTAATCGGCCTTGGCATGCCATCTCAGCTAAGCAGATTGAGTGCAGAACAAGGCAAGGAAACTACTTCGGCAAACAGTGAGATTAACAACGTCTATCAGCTAACATTCAGTGCTACACCGACATGCACGGGGCCTCAGTCTAGAATGCGCTTACCGTGGGAGAAGCTGACCGCCGTGCATCTCCACACGAACATCGCCAGCGGTGGCGGCGCTGACTGCCGTTCGCCTCCACAAGAACGTCGCAAGTGGTGGCGCGGCTAGAGGATGGCAGTCTACGAGAGCGTACTATGGGAGCGAGAGGATCGCCGTGCGTCCCCTCAACGAACCGCGCTGCCGACGTATCGGCGTGGCGGGGTGGGCGGCTTTGGCGGAGCGAATGGAGTGGAGGGGGACGGGGGGGAGGGGGGTTTGGAGAATATTATTGGCTAGTTGGCCGAAGGTCGGTTGAATCTAGGATTTGGGGTGATTTTTTGGGTGGTGGGAGGATTTTTGCGCGGTGGGCGGGGGAGTTTGGCGCATGGTCGGTTTCTCCAAGTGCAGTCCCACGTGTCAGTGAAGAGGCAAGCCGAAGCGCGTTTCATTTGCGTGAGCCGTGTGCAGGACCGAACGTGTGTGGGGTGCAATGCGACCGTGACAGGGGTTCTGTGAGTGTACCGCCGTTTTTTTCCTTTTAAACTATGTGTTTCGCCCCATAAAGAAAACTTGCTGCTTCGCGCGAGTCATCGATACTACTACTAGTAATCCAGTAATCCCGACTAAAACGGCGCGGCCGGGTCTTTTCCCACGCGATATGCTGGAAGGTTGGCTTAGTTGGGTTTTTTAGGACGAGTAATGCTACACCTACGTAGTCCCAGTTACGTAATTAACATAATGTGAAACATGTGAGCTGTTGATTGTAGATTGGGGGGAGGGAGGGGCCCGCCACCATGAAAATCAGGGGAGGAGAGAGAGACGCAATTTACGTTAACCCTTTCATAGGTTCCCGTAAATGTAGAAAAATGTGAAATGCGTGAATGTGCAGATAAGGCCTTCCCTCGTTCATCCTATTCTCCCACAAGATCTTGATCTTTCGTGCAACGCACGGGCATCTTGCTAGTACTCCTACAATATACTATATTATTGCAGATGTGATTGCAGATGCTTTGAGCAGGAAGGCTTATTGCAACAACTTAATTCTCAAGGCCTTCCAACCGGACCTTTGTGAAGCTTTCCGCAAGCTGAATCTTCAAGTTGTTCCTCAAGGCTTTCTTGCCAACCTCATAGTCTCTCCTACTTTGGAAGACCAAATTCGTGAGGCACAACTTTTGGATACCATGGTGAAAGAGGTGAAACGTGGTATCGACAAGGGCATTTCCAAGTACAAGTGCTTCCACATTGATGACAAAGATACTCTTTTCTTCGAGGACCAGATAGTGGTTCCTAAGGGTGATCTACGTAAAGTCATTATGAACGAGGCACACAATTCTCTTCTATCCATTCATCCTGGAAGTACGAAGATGTACCATGACCTCAAGCAGGCGTATTGGTGGACTCGAATGAAGCGAGAAATTGCTCAATTCGTGAATGAATGTGATGTCTGCCGAAGGGTGAAAGCAGAACCCCTACGACCAGCTGGTCTCCTCCAACCTCTTGCTATTCCAGAATGGAAGTTTGATCATATCGAGATGGACTTCGTGACTGGATTTCCTAAGTCCAAGCGCAGAAATGATGCTAAATTCGTTGTCATTGACAAGCTTACTAAAGTGGCTCATTTTCTTCCTATCAAAGAATCTATCACAGCAGCTCAGTTGGCAGAGCTATACACCTCCAGGATTGTCTCCTTGCACGACATTCCACAATTGATCTCTTCAGACCGTGGCAGCATCTTTACCTCCAAGTTTTGGGATTCTTTTCAGAAGGCCATGGGCACCAACATTCGTTTCAGCACATCTTTCCATCCTCAAACAAGTGGCCAAGTCAAGCGAGTCAATCAAATCCTTGAAGATATGCTCAGGGCTTGTGTCATTTCCTTCGGTATGAAGTGGGAAGATTGTCTTCCATATGCCAAGTTCTCCTACAACAACAGCTTCCAAGCGAGTTCGGGCAAGGCCCCATTCGAAATTCTCTATGGCAGAAAGTGCCGTACTCCTCTCAATTGGTCCGAGACAGGTGAACGCCAACTTCTTGGCAATGACTTGATCACAGAAGCTGAAGAAATGTGCAAAGTCATTCGTGAGAATCTCAAAGCCGCGCAATCGAGCCAAAAGAGCTATTATGATGACAAGCACCGTGATGTGGCTTTTGAAAACGGAGACCATGTCTACCTCCGCGTCTCTCCAATGAAAGGCACTCGTCGCTTCGGTATCAAAGGGAAGCTTTCCCCTAGATACGTGGGACCTTTCAAGATCATTGGCAAAAGAGGCGATCTCGCCTATCAACTTGAGCTTCCGTCAAACTTCGCGAACGTGCACGAGGTGTTTCATGTGTCACAGCTTCGCAAGTGCTTCAAGACTCCTGAGCGCACTATCAACTTCGAAGAAATTGACCTCCAAGAAGATCTCTCTTATCATGAGCACCCTGTTGCTATTCTTGAAGAAACCGAGCGCAAGACTCGCAACAAGTCAATCAAATTCCTGAAAGTGAAGTGGTCACACCATTCCGACCGAGAAGCCACCTGGGAGCGCGAGGATCACCTCCGTTTCGAATATCCGGAGTTCTTTCAGTCCTAGATCTCGGGACGAGATCCTCTTGTAGTGGTGGAGTGTTATAACACCCCGGATGTAACTTTCCATATTTGTAACTCCAACTCTTGCCATTTTCGGCATTGTGATATGATATTCCCTCCGTGGTTGGGTTTTTGTCTTTCGTTTTGCATTTTGTCCATGTTATGCATCTCATATCATGTCATCATATGCATCTCATTGGCATACGTGTTCGTCTCATGCATCCGAGCATTTTCCCCGTTGTCCGTTTTGCAATCCGGCACTCCTATGTCCCCCGGCGTCCCCTTTTACATTTTTCCGTGAGCGGGTACTAAACTTTCTCGGAATGGACCGAGGTTTGTCAAGTGGCCTTGGTACACCACCGGTAGACCACCTGTCAAGTTTCGTGCCATTTGGAGGTCGTTCGATACTCCAACGGTTAACCGTGTAACCGCGAAGGCCTCTTGTGTGTTGCAGCCCAACACCCCTCCAAAACAGCCCAATAACCCATCTAAGTCACATCCATGTCCATCGCCGTTCGATCACAATCGTGTGGGCGAAAACCGCACCTCATTTGGAGCTTCCTAACTCCTCCTACCTGTAAAAACACCTCCTCCCCCGAAATTCCGGATCAACTCCACCCCTAACCCTAGCCCCGCTCCTCTCCGCGCCGCCGGACACGTCCGGTCCGGCCGGACAACGTCGCCGTCGCCGCCACGTGGCGAGCTCATACCACATCGCTGCTGGCCCATGGAGCCCGCCTGGCCCCCATGCCCAGATCCGCGCCGCCCAGCGCCGTTCGCCCGCCCGCCCTACCGCCACCCGACGCCGCCGCCGCCGCCCGCCGCCGCCGTCGCATCGCTGCCGGGCCGCCGCCCGCCCGGCCGCCGCAGCCCGTCGCCCCGGCCCCGAGCTCTCCTTCCCCGAGCTCTTCTCCGCCCGCCCCGCGCTTCAACTCCGGCGAGGTTCCGGCCTGCCTCGTTTTCCGTGCGAGCCGGATCCAGATCTGAGAAGACCTAGGTTGACCCCGTTTTTCCTCTTTAAGTATTTTTTCTGCAGATATTTTGTTGCATGTTCATCGCATCATAACATTGCACCCGTGGCTCCGATTTGGGCGTGAAGCATACCGAATTGTTCGCCTCGATGAGTACATTATTTCTCTCATTGCATCATTTTAATTTGAGCTCATCTTGATGCCCTAAATGCTGTTGGAAGATGGCTATGTGATGTTAGTTTCAGATTCTTATCAGAACTTGCACTTTTGTCATTTTTGCCATGATTGATGTGTGCACCCTATGAACTTGAGTCCTACATGTGTTTTGTAATATGCCATGCCATCTTTACAGGGGTGTATGCCATGTATTTTTGTGATCTCTGTGGTGAGTAGCACAAGCATGCAAACTAGTCTTCGTTATGTTGCTGATTTCAGCCCCTGTTCTGCTGATATTTTTATGCCATGTAAACTTGATGCTACAGATAGATCCATGCTTATTTTGAGATACTTCAGTAAGTATGTTTTGAACATATGGTTATGCTCTATTCATCCATGCCCCTATTTGCAATTGTGGAGTGGCCTAGCATGTCGTTTTCTTGCTCTACTTTTGCTATAAAATGTTTCCTGGCGGGTTGTTTACATGTTATTCAATTTTGCCAAGGTTGTTGTAGTTGATCAGTGTATGCTATGATGTTGTTCTTGCCATGTATAGATTCTATGCCATGTCTTCTTGATGGATGTATGCTTATTTTATCATGAAATGCTCTGTAGTGAGTGCATCGAGCTCGTGAACATGCCTTCATAATTCTGTCAATGTCATGCCTTGTTTGTTGAATCTGTTAACGAAACTTGCTATATTGACATGGGTGCTATTACATTTTCTGATCCCTTTTGGCTCTTGGTTATTAAGGGACTTTTGTTCAATGCCTTGAGTACATTCATGCCATGCCATATTGTGCTATGTCTTGTTCCTGTAGCAGGTTTCTTGCTTGCTCTAAACATGCCTTCCTGTTGTAAATTTCTGGCATGTTAGTATGTTCATCAAGTCTGTGAAGCTGATATATTTTGCACTTTTGCAATGCTTGTTTGGACCTGTTATGATGTGATTTAGCCGCAGCTCAGTGTTCATCTTTTGTCAAGCATCTTGAGTAGATCACTGCCATACGCTTTGTTGGTACGTTTGGGTGCAGTAGCTTAATTTCTTGTTGCTTGCGATGTGGTATCATGCTGTTAATGGCAGAATTGTGTCATTCTTGTTTTTCTTGCCATTTGCAAACCGTGCATCCGATTCCGGTGATCTTTATATCGATTTCAACCGAAATAATCTCACTTTTCCAGCGGCATACTTGGTTTACCAAGTAGATGCCTTGTTCATCATTTTCCTTCCGGAGCACGCATATGCATTGCATCTCACATCTCGCATATCATGCCATGTTTTGCATCATGTTGTTTGTGCATGGCCCGTGATTTATTGTGTTTCCATTGCTTGTGTTCTTGCTTTGGGTAGAGCCGGGAGACGAGTACGTGAACGAGGAACCTGTTGAGAACGCTTACGAGGATCAAGCTTTCGACAACTCTGAGAACTTTGCAGGCAAGATGACCATACCCTCGAAATCACTTCTATCTTTGCTTGCTAGATGCTCGCTCTTTTGCTATGCCTATGCTACGTTACCTACCACTTGCTATATCATGCCACCCATATTACCATGTCAAACCTCTAACCATCCTTTCCTAGCAAACCGTTGATTGGCTATGTTACCGCTTTGCTCAGCCCCTCTTATAGCGTTGCTAGTTGCAGGTGAAGATGAAGTTGGTTCCATGTTGGAACATGGATATTTTGGGATATCACAATATCTCTTATTTAATTAATGCATCTATATACTTGGTAAAGGGTGGAAGGCTCGGCCTTAGGCCTGGTGTCTTGTTCCACTCTTGCCACCCTAGTGTCCGCTATACCGTGTTATGTTCCTTGATTTTGCGCTCCTTACACGGTTGGGTGATTTATGGGACCCCTTGACAGTTCGCTTTGAATAAGACTCCTCCAAAGAAGGCCCAACTTTGGTCTTACCATTTGCCACCTAAGCCTTTTTCCCCGGTTTTCGCGAGCCCGAGGGTCATCTTTATTTACCCCCGGCCGTGCTCCTCCGAGTGTTGGTCCAAACTAGAGCACCGTCGGGACCATTCCTTGGCAACTTGGATTACGCCGGTACCTGAC
Source organism: Aegilops longissima (assembly GCA_021605205.1). Taxonomy (NCBI): domain Eukaryota; kingdom Viridiplantae; phylum Streptophyta; class Magnoliopsida; order Poales; family Poaceae; genus Aegilops; species Aegilops longissima. The sequence goes on from CM038682.1 coordinate 693,877,066, forward strand.
GCTTAGCTTATCCGTGTGCCCCGAGAACGAGATATGTGCAGCTCCTATCGGGATTTGTCGGCACAATCGGGTGGTCTTGCTGGTCTTGTTTTACCATTGTCGAGATATCTTGTAGTCCGGGATTCCGAGATCGATCGGGCCTTCCCGTAGAAGGAATATCCTTCGCTGACCGTGAGAGCTTATAATGGGCTGTTGGGACACCCCGCAGGTATTATCTTTCAAAGCCATGCCCGCGTTATGAGGCGATGGGAATTTGTTAATGTCCGTTGTAGAAAACCCGAAGTTGACCTTAATTAAAATACATCAACCGCATGTGTAACCGTGATGGTCTCTTCTCGTGGAGTCCGGAAGTGAACACGGTGTTGGAGTTATGTTTGACGAAGTAGTTTCAGGATCACTTCTTGATCGCTACTAGCTTCACGACCTTGCCTTGCTTCTCTTCTCGCTCTCTTTTGCGAATGTAGCCACCATATATGCTAGTCGCTGCTGCAGCTCCACCTCACAACTCTGTCCTTCCTATAAGCTTAAATAGTCTTGATCTCGCTGGTGTGAGATTGCTGAGTCCCCGTGACTCACAGATTCTACCAAAACAGTTGCAGGTGCCGACGATGCCAAGCAGGTGGCGAACCGAGCTCAAGTGGGAGTTCGACGAGGAACGTGGTCGTTACTATGTGTCTTTTCCTGATGATCGTAGTGGAGCCCAGCTTGGGACGATCGGGATCTGTGTAGCATTTGGGGTAGTCTTCTTTTATTTTGGTTCCGTAGTCGGACTTGAGTGTAATCTGGATGATGGATGTTTATTTATGTATTGTGTGAAGTGGCGACTGTAAGCCAACTATGTATCTCTTTCCCTTATGTATTACATGGGCTGTGTGAAGATTACCTCACTTGCGACATTGCTTTCAATGCGGTTATGCCTCTAAGTCGTGCTTCGATACGTGGGAGATATAGCCGCATCGAGGGCGTTACACCGGGGTAGTCAGCTGCGGTCGTGGCAACGTTGGAGATGCCCTTTGCTCACATGCGATCAACGCATGTCATTGAAAAAGCAAGACGACCCGGCATGGTCTCAGGTCCTGAGGATGCAGTTGGCCGTGCCACACCACTCCGTGCACGCGTCCCGGTGCCCCCGTGCATCGTCGACGAGCCGGGTGTTGGGGTGTGTTTGGATTGTGGCCAAAGTGCACCTTACTAAAATTTTGGTCCTGACCCAAAGATTGGTCTTTGTTTGGATGGTTGCCATTTTTTTTGAGGTTTTGGTCATGACCCAAAAATGGATGGTTGCCATTTTTTTGGCATGGCAATGAACTCTAGCCAACTCTAGTTCATTTTTCTTGCCAATGTCGGCTAAATCATGGGCAACCAAAACCTCAAACAAAATTTTGGCTACCCAATGCTTTGATGGGGCAACCTTGGGCACTAACCAAACATACTGTTGGTCGTGCCACAGCACTAACGCCACCCTCGGCACACTGAAACCGACCATGTCTAGCGACGATGAGTGTGTCGCTCACCGCGGTCGCCGTGTCCAGAGGCGGTGCTGGAGCTACGCCACATTGTTGGCCCCCACGACCCACATGAACGATTGCCGGTGGCGAGGAGGTCGTGGGCCAGCTCCTCCATTTGACTAGTTTGCGCTACGTCGTCCCGACAGGTGTCCCCCACATGTCGATTTCCCTGTTTTCCCGGCCATATTCGAGCGTCAGTGCTCCACGTTCCTCATTAGGCCTTTCACTATGTAGGCCAAGTGAGACAACTTATTGTTTATTTGAGCCGTTCAAATATAATCATGTGGCGTTTGCTTATTTCTCATTCCTCTCCAACCCTCTTTTCCATCGATCATGTCGCCCTCCGGTCGAGTCCATCCTCCCGCATGCCTCATTTGAACATTCCGCCGAGTATCATTCACATGTGGGCCTAGACCATGCTTGTATTTCCAATGTTTATTTGTAATTTGTCTGACATGCATACAAACAAACAGTTTGTTTAAAGTTTCACTTTGCCTCTGTCGGTGTGGAACGACACCTATGGGATCACAAGAATCCCTACTATGGTTGCCGGGGCGTAGGGTTGCGAGAAGAGCAGGATTAGTAATCAGCACAAGGATCGTTTACCCAGGTTCGGGCCGCGAGGATGCGTAAAACCCTAGTCCTGCTTTAGTGGATGTATTTCAGAGAGTTCTTGAGCTCTCGAACTAGCTATGGTGGATGCGCGATTTCAAAGAGCCGAAACCCTCTCCAGTATACCATGGGCCTCCTTTTATAGTCAAAAGGGGCTGCCACAGTAGCACACAGGAGGTGGAAAGGCCTACAGTGATATGAGCTCATCGCCTGTATTACAGGACAAGACGCACTTAATGCGTAGCTTAGGTGTCCCCTTGCTTTATCGGGGACGGGAACGAGGCCCGTCCCGTCCGTCGCTGCTCCTCCTTGCTTCGACACGCACCTTGGCTAGTGACGCATGCGGCACCATGTAGGTAGGCAGGCAGCTGAGGTGGCGCGGTGGTAGGGTCTTCACAAAAATCTGCATGCCGCCACGCAGGCGTGTGCTGAGTTGGCCTGGAAGCTGCATGTTGCCACATAGGTGCCCGCCCAGCTGGTTGGGCTGGCAGCTGCATGCGAACGGCGGTGGAGACTTGGTTGGTGCAGGTCTAGCAGTGGCCCCGCTGACGCCCTTGGTGAGGGCCTTGCCGGGTGGCCCGGCAAGGGTCTTGCCGTGGCATGCCGTCGTCCCCGGCAAGGACCTTGCCAGGGGTCTTGTGGCTTTCCTCGGCAAGGATCTTGCCGAGGACCGTTGTCTTTTAATCCTCATCTGATCTTGAATATTCCTTGGTCTCGACAAAGATCTGCATGCCACCATGGAGGTGCCTCCCGAGCCCTAGTTCCAACGTGGTTGGTTGAGTTGGAACCCATGGGCTCGAGGGTGGCTCACTCCGCTGGTGTGGGCGAGCCGCCTCGGCAAGGGTCTTGTCGGGGTTGCTGAGGCTGCCCCTGCAAGGGTCTTGCCGGGGGAGCCTGCTTCGTCCTTCTGCTTCTTTGTGTTCTCGGCCTTGGCGTTGCCTTGGCTGTCTTGGGTTTCGGTTTTACCTCGGTTCACCTCCCATTTTCTGCTCGGTGCGGCCGTGGGCGCGGCGCCGACTGTCCGTGCACAGGTAAAGGGGTACAAAGGTGCGCCCCTTCTTTTGTACACCGACAGGAGCCCCCGGGCCTGGGCCACACATAAGCGCGACACGTTGTTGGGCCAAGCCCAAAACGGTGCGCGGGCAGGAGGGGCGGCTTTTACCGCGATAATTTTCCATCTACTGTGCTTCCCCATGACCCGTGTTGAATGCGCGACGTGGAGGGGTGCATACATGACATGGGCGGCATGCGTGGGGCGGTTTCTGCGGGCATACGTCACATCACGATAAAGGGGCGGCTCGTGCCTTCCCCATGAAGAGGGAGAGGCGTAAAGGCGCGGCCCATTTACTGAATGGGGCCGGGTCGCGGTCTTCAAGGCGTCCACACCCCACGATCACGGGGTGGGGAGAGGTTGCTTCACCCGTCCCCTCGGTTCTGCACGTTCGCCACGCGTCCTCCATGTGCTTGGGGTGGCAAGCGGTGGAGACGGGAAACCGGGCCGTCGTTGGTTGAGGCAGCGGGTCGGTCTCGATTCCCTGTGCCTCTGGTGGCTGGATTGGCTGAGCGGGGCGGCCGATCCCCGACCCCGCCCCTTTATAAGGAGAGGGAAGGGGGGATGGCATCCCGCATTCTTTTATCTTCTATCTTCTCCTGCTTCTGCTTCTTCCTCTCATCCGCCATGGAGAAAGGGAACCCTGGTCCCTCGACGGTGGCGGCTGCTACCTCTTGAGCACTGCGTTGGATTTCCCCGAAGAGGAGAGGATGATGCGGCAAAGTAGCATAAGTATTTCCCTCAGTTTTTGAGAACCAAGGTATCAATCCAGTAGGAGGCCACGCACAAGTCCCTCGTACCTGCACAAAACGATAGTTACTCGCAACCAACGCGATTAGGGGTTGTCAATCCCTTCACGGTCACTTACGAGGGTGAGATCTGATAGAGATGATAAATAATATTTTTGGTATTTTTGATATAGAGAATTGACGGCTCTCACCGCTCATGGGTCCTTGGTACACAACATATTCTGGGGCCTCTTCTAATGCATAGGCACGACGGGTGAGGATTGCGAGTATGGTCACAAAGCCTCCAAGGTAGGTTGCTGTGGTCTCATTGTGCACGACGGGGCCAGGCATTATGGCTTGGTCTTGGGGTTTTGGCTGTGCTGTGCTGGGTTGGGGCTAGCGTGCCCTTTTTATAGGAAAAGGGGACGGAGTCTTCCTTCGCACGCTTGCAAATGAGACACCTTAGGTGTTGGTTACTGGCGCGAGATCGACGGGCCAGGTTGATAGGTTGGGCACCGATTGCCAAAAGGTGTCAGGCTCACTGTGAGGCTATCTTGCATGGGAAGTTTGGCCGGGGTTAGGTTAAAGTCTGGTGGTTTGGTTAACCAAGGTTTTTTGACCTAGCTAAGATAGGATTGGCCAATGGTCAGCCTGGCTCTGATACCAAGTTTGTGGCGACCGGTTTTCTGGGTATTAAATTCCAGAAAATGGCCCTTGTGCTCACCAGCCCCAGGATTACTGTTAGCTGATGAGGCACCAACTTGGTACAGAAATTCCAGGCAAAATACAAAATATGTAGTACAAGACCATTCTGGTCTGTGAGTACAACATTTTTGGTTTCTAGTGGTTGATGGCGGAAGCCTTTGGATCATCAGCGTCTATGGGACTCCATTTCCCACAGGAACAGCTGACCAGGTTAACTCCTATCTTCGCAATGCTCCTCTCCGAGCAAGAAATCTGGCCAAGACAGTAGCCAGGGACAAGCCAGTGAGTACTTAGAATGTACTCGCTAACATCATGAACACAGGGATAATATAATTACTAATCATGCACTGCAATATTCTATGATCACATCGTCAACCAAAATAAAGTCTGTTACGCATGCAAGCAGGTTATTTATAATGCAACATAAAGGGCTTATAAAGGAAAATAAATAACAAGCAATGCCACAGTCGGGCGTCTCAGCGACACCACATAAAGGGCTTATAAAGGAAATAAATAACAAGCAATGCCACAGTCGGTCATCTCAGCGACACCACATAAAGGTCTTATAAAGGAAATAAATGACAAGCAATGCCACAGTCGGGCGTCTCAGCGACACCACATAAAGGGCTTATAAAGGAAATAAATAACAAGCAATGTCATAGCCAGGCGCCTCAAATGACACCACATAAAGGGCTTATAAAGGAAATAAATAACAAGCAATGTCATAGCCTCAGGCGTCGAGCGACACCACATAAAGGGCTTATAAAGGAAATAAATAACAAGCAATGCCACGATCAAGGCGTCAATGACACCACATAAAGGGCTTATAAAGGAAATAAATAACAGCCAATGCCACAGTCGGGCGTCTCAGCGACACCACATAAAGGGCTTATAAAGGAAATAAATAACAAGCAACGCCACAGTCGGGTGTCTCAGCGACACCACATAAATGGCTTATAAAGGAAATAATCGCAATGAATACCCAGTAGGTAGTACCGTTCAAGGGGTACTTAATAATTCAAATAATATAATGGGTTAGTCCATAATAAAAATAAGCATGATTATTACAAGTCATCAGTCATGATCCACGTTCTGGTTTAGTAGTTTCTCCTCCGAAGACCGGCACTAAGACCGACACTCGACCCATCCCAGACTGTAGTCCTTAACCATGGACACGGCTATTTGAATAGATTTAATCTCTGCAGAGGGTTTACTCTTTACCCACGAGTAACGGATTCCTTTATTTCATCGAGACTAACTCCATCTATGGTCTTTTAGTTGAAAACACACCTGACTTGCACACACCAGCTTAACTTTACCCGTGTCTGGAATCACCCATAACACCTGTCAAGCAAAACTCTAAGTGGGGAGGCTACAACCTCGCATAGCATGGGATCAAATTTATATCGCGCGCTCTAAGGGGTGGCCTCCCCTCTCGGTCTCAACCGGAAACACCCATGCCCCCGGACCAGGTGGCATGCCTACCAGCTACAACTGGTATCTTCCACCATGGCCTCTCTGTACGGTGTGTGCTAGATAGGGTTGACGACTTATCGAACTGCACTCTACTTGTTGTAGAGACCAGTGGTAGTCTGAAACAAGTATGGGGTTATCGAACAAGACTCGATCTATGGTCGACTCAGAGGTTTAAGTAATCCCTGCATGATTAGCATAACGAATATATTTCATTCAACAGACAGAATCACCACTCATCATACCCCTCATGTCATGCCGGACACACTTGTCTCGACAAGGAACTAGGGACTAGCTCTGGTCTACCCAAGACAGAGACATTCCCATTCCTTCCGGTAGGCACGAAAGGCATACGAGGATGATTGTTATCACAAGCCTATCCATTTCCAACAGCAAGAAAGTTTCAAAAGCATTCATGCAAATGATCACATCACCACATGAAATAACGGGTTCCACGTATTGAGGTGGTGTCATAATCGTGTCGAACAATGCATGCAAAATATTATGACCGGGTTCAGAATGCTTGCCTTCAAGGTGTGGAAAGGCAGGGTGCACTCCCCAAAACTTTTGAAAGCTTTCTCCTCTCTCCAAAAATCCTATTTAATAAAATTTTGAATCAATATATAGTTTCAAAACCAGTACCAAAAGTTGTCTAAAAATATTTAAAATAAATTTGAAAATAAACTAGACAATAATTGAAAGAGGTAGGAAAAAGAATCAATTCATTTGGAGTTATATTTGAAAAGTTCTGGCTAGTCAAAGTTGTAGTCAAAATATGTTTTTAAAATAAAACAAAATAAAAGGAAAAACGTTTCGAACTGACCACGTCGAAGGCATATTTTGGATTTACGCCTCCACTTACTCCAACGTGGACTGCTCGTGGGTCACTGACAGTGGGCCCGGGGGACCCACTGGTCAGGTTTGACTTGTCTTCTCCCTCCTCTTCCTCTGCCCCGAGCGGAGGCGAGACTCCGGCAATGCTCGCCGGCGAACGGCAGCACCGTTCAGGGAATGGAGGTCACCCGTGGGATCAGGGGGTCGAGGCGGTCCCTCCGGTAGTCGCTACGGTCCCTGGGATGGACGGAGCTGCCGGCGGCGAGCTCCACAGCGGACGGTGGCCGTCGGGCAGAGTGGTTTTTCTCCCGCGGCGAGTCCCGACCAAAATTGAGCAGGGGGATGGACTCATGAGGGGGAGAGGGAGCTCCTGGTGAAGAGAGTGGAGAGGGGGAGGCTCTGGTGGCGCCGGAGTGGCCGGGACAGTGGCGGCGGCTGTGATGGCCGGAGATGAGGAAGACGACCCCTGTGGTCTTCCTACTACTATGAGCGGATCGGTGAGGGAGTGAGAGAGGTTGCTTTAGGCCTGAACGAGCTCGGGGTCCTATTTATAGTGCATCCATGGCGGTTCCGTGGCCGAGGATAAGGGCGACGGCGAACCGCCTCCCTATTGCTGCAGGAGGACGTGGCGGCGACGAGCGCTTGCAGACGAGCGAGGGGATGAGGCTGAGCTGTTCCAGAGGGTAGGTGGCGAGCGGGAGGGGCTTGGGCGGCACCGACCTGGCAGAGACGCGCTGCGGACGCCGGCGTGCCGCCAAGGGGCTCTGACGGCAGTGCTGCAGGGCACCAGGGCTGCTTGGGGTGATGCGGTGAGAGGGAGAGTGTGTAGCGCAGCTCTGCAGTGTGGGCAAACCCAGGGGCGCGACGCGGCGGCTCGGCGCCAAGCACGTGTAAACGCTGCAGTTTCTCTGCTCGCCAGAGCACGACACGGACGTGCTCGACAAAATGCAAGGGCGTGCTAGAGGTCTCAGGGGAGGTTGGGGTTTAACAGACCTAGGTTAGGAGTAACTGGGAGTCTATTGGACAAGGTGGTTAGGCAAGGGAAGCAAGTTCATAGTGCAAACTAAAACTCATGTCAAAACTGGTCATGCCCATAAAGTGTTTGACAGAATGCCCCATTCACCTAGGTATTTCTTGGAGTGGTCAAGTCTTCCAAAGTGGGGCCTCTTTAGATGAAAAAGAGGGTGGTGAGGTTAGTTTGCCAAAAGAAGAAACTTGCTAGTGCAAGTTTTGCAAAGCTTCAGTTCTGGACAGAAGGTAAATGACATCAATGCATGGACCAAAAATCTCCCAATGGGTTCATGCTCTTGGACTTAAGGGTTTTGAAGGGAGAACTACAAGTAGGAAAAGGAATCATAGCAAAAGGAGCAAGTTAAAATATAGTTGTAGTACAAATCATCAAGTTGGACCAGAATGGAAATGAGGTTGATTCACTCAATATTTTCAAAGAACATCACTGGGTTTTTGCATAAAGTATAATAATATGCTCCTACTGACATCCCAAAATTTTGGTAGAAGTTTTAAAGAAATATTTAAATAGGTTGTAGTGCATAACTGTCTACTGGACCAGATTTGAAAACTTGGTGTAGAACTCAAAATATCCAAGGAATGAAATATATTTTTGCATAAAAGTGTTTTAAAAACATCACATGACATCTCCAATTTTTGGTGGAATTATTGAATGGGTTTATAAAAGGGTTGCAGTGCAAATGGGACCCTAAACTTATGAAAAACTAAATTAGAGAAATAAAGCTCAGGGAAAGATAATTATATAAATAAACTTACTGATAAAAGAATTGTTTTATTTGAGAGGAAAATAAGTCCAACACAATTGGGAAGTTTTTTTTCACTTGAGGTAAAAACTTCATAAAAATAAAGGGAAGAAGGGTTCTGAAATCAAAAGAAAATCCAGAAAACAAAAGTTTAAGTTTCCTGGCAAAATTTTAATTAATAAAACAAGGTTAAAATTTTGGGGTGTCACAAAAGGCGATCCAACTGCTGTTGACACAATGTTACTACCATTTATGAGAAGCAACTGTGTCTATACCTCGGACATTTCGGTGGTTCCCTACCCTGGTACTAATATAGTAGGCCGCTTCAGCCTGGATGATCAGTCCTGCGTTGGTCTCCAGATCAACAATGGATGGCCCGTCCCAGAGAATCACTTGTGGTTCAAAGCAAGTGTTTCCAACGACAAGGAATGGTTGAGTTGAAGTTCATTTCATTGCTTGTTATTTGTTGTGTGGTGAAAACTTTAGTATTTATAATGTATCCTCGTTGTTGATGTGGGTTGATGATCTGTTGTATGTAATAAAATGATATGCCTGTGAGAAACTTACAAAATTTATGAATGGCTTTCGAGTTGCTTCTGTGAGTGAGTGGTGCGACGAGGCAAAAAACATATTTTCCGAATACATAATTGTACGTGCATTGCAACAGGTTATCGGATGGGGCCAATCAACAATAGTAGTACACTATTTGTACTAGCTTCACATGCTTTATGCTGTCGTATGGGTGTTTTTATCAGTAGCCATACTGTACTACGTAACCAGCACCTCGAATCTCGATACTAGTAGTACTATATAGTACTAGCTAGTAGGAGTAGTAGGGTGGCATGGGCCGTAACAAGCATTCACGCCCGTGAGTACGGCACACGCCACCAACACGACTTCCATCTCGACATCATATTTCTTGGAGTCCGTATAGAGCAATCTCTTCAACCTCATCGCTTTCTCTCACTCAGCCATCGCGCGGGCGAGGTGGGGTTTGCCGATAGTCGGTTTCCTTAATCTGCGTCCCACTTGTAAGGCCAACTGCAACACACGACCCCAAACGGACCTCCGCTTTTGCACGAACTCCAACGATAATTTTGACTAGAAAAGCAAGACCAAAGAAAACAAGAACCACAAGAATACATTTTACTACTCCTCGTAAGTTGGATTAGTGCCTTCTCGATGCATTCATTGTTGATCCGCGGAGGCTCGATCTTGCGTGCTTCTTTCTTCTTCGAGTGTAAAGAAGTAGACGTTGCTTCCTCGCATCTAGTCTCATGTCTAGCCTCTATTCTAATATTCCTCCGGTCCGCTTTTCTCTGCGCCTAAGCAGCAACACGCATACCAAGTAGGAGTATCAACAAGTGCACTAATCTCATCTATAGCCTCTGTGCTAGCTAAAAGTGATAGAACATCTACTAAATTGCGCTCTATCAATATATGGATGTACTCTTCTTCCTAATACAAAAACTTGCATCCATTCTACTCCCTCCGTTGCACAATACATGCCTTCTATTTGTCCAAATATATATGTATCTAGACATGTTTTAGTATATAGGCACATCCATTTTTGGACAAATGGAAGTCAAGTATTTTGGAACGGAGGGAGTATACAATAATTTTTTTAAGTTAGCACAACTAGTATAATCCGAGAGCACAACCGAAGATTTGGTCGGGTTCTTCCTCCTTTTGCCGACACGTGGGAAATCCAGCATCCAGGTCGTGTCATGAAAGAAAATAGAGTGGTAGTTGATAAGTTGAAGCCACCAGATGTGCATCTTGGGTTAAACTGTAAATAGAATCTTACTACTCTTGAGTAACTCCAAAAGCGGCCAGCGAAGATCTTTCTTGGATTTGTTTTTCATCACCAGCACGTCGAGGTGAAAGATGTGCAGGTTCAGTGGGTCTGCTTGCGTTTTCACTGACATGTGGGACCGCATGTGAGCAAACAGACGATGGGCTTCACGCGTCCGCTTGCTAGCTGAGAAGAGAGATAGATGAGTGATGAGCACGGACTGCGGGAAATTTGTTCTACATACTGTACCTCGATATAGGCTCGATATAGTGGGGTGGAATGGGCCATAACTAGCATTCACGTCTAGCACTACGGCACACGCCACCCACACGAGTCCCATCTGACACAAATTTTATTGGAGTCCGTGCTACAGCCATCTCTTCTCCCTCCTGTTTTCTCAGCCATCGCGCTGTGGGCGGGGTGGGGGTTTGCCGATAGTCGGTTTGCTCAACTACGGTCCCACTTGTAAGTGAAAATGCAACACCACACGCATTCCCGCTTGAGTGGCGTGCCAGACCAACCGTGTGGGGTGCGACGCGAACACGGCAGGCTTTTCCTATTGAACTCGTAATTGTAAAATTTGGTTCTGCTCCATGGCGCGATCGATAGATAGAAAATAACGATTTTGCCTAGAGTAATGAGAAGTTTGGTTCTGGCGCCGTTCATGCATGGAGTACATACGAAAATTATGAAGTTGATGCGAAAGGTAACATAATTACTATAGTATCATATACTACTACATGGATTTGATGGAAAGATAAAATACATACGGATCCATCAACGACATCCTCACGCCCTAGTGCGCCGGGTCACCAACCGACGTGTGAGGAGCAGCGACATTGTTGGCGAGCTCAACGTGCTTCTGAACAGTGCGTCCAAGGTTGCCCTGCGGTCCAAGAAGGCCAGCATCCTATCGTCCTCCTCTTGCATGCGCGTAGATGTTGGTGATTATGTCCATGGTGTCTTGCTGCGCCAGCTGCGCGGGCGAAGCGGCGCGACCTCAAGGTGGACATTCTCCGCGCGACGGGCGGGCAATCGTAGGTCACCAAGCGTCCAAGAGGTTGTTACCATAGTGGCCGTTGAGGGTGGCGGCATCACAGAGCTCGGGTGCGCACAAGGCTTACGCCAAAGTCGTCCCGCGAGCTTCTTGACGACGGTGAACTTGTCGAGGAAACCGATGAGGACCTCGTCGAATAAGGAGACGAAGCTGTCGTCCAAGTGGCCCCTCGCCCTGCCGGCCTCAAGCAATACTACCTGGAGACGTTCCTCGTTGCCGGGCTGCAGGCCGGCATCGTGGACCATCTGGCGCAGCCGGCTGATGCTCGCACTCATCGCCTCCATGGGTCTAGCTTAGCTTCTACTAGTCAACTGATCTTGCGATTCGAGTGATCACTCTTGCCCTTGGTTAGCGTGCGTAGGTGCATAGAATTTCGTACTACTCCTCGGGCCTCTACTGCACCTGCCTTTGGCTGTATGATAGGTGGGCCAGCCACCCCGGCCCACGTGTCATTCACCCAAAGGCAGATTGCCGAAGTCAATGAAGCTGCGCCCCCGCCGCGCGGTGCAAGATAGTCATCTCACCGACCTCTAGTTGGGGCCAAACTAGAGAAGTTTGATGTTTATCGTTTATTGGTCCCTTTGCATTTTGGCGCCAAGTTTTGACCTTTGATTTAACTAATAAAATGTTAATGCATGTAAACAAAATGTTGTGTAAGTCACATTACGAAAACCAAATAATCCTAAAACACTTAGGCACGGTGCATTAACTCCTCCTTGTTTCTTATTTCTTGACATATCAACCAATGAGAGATGTGGGCCGCATGCTTTCAATGACTTGAGACTACCAAACATGACATGCAGTGTTTAGTTCATTGCATGTAATCCTATTAAGACTCTAGTTAGCAAGAAAACATTAAGTTCTCTCACGATAGGAATAAAACACCATGTATTTATTTACAGAGGGAGTAGTACATTTTTGTGACATGCATTACTAGATATTGCTAGTCAAATACTAAAATCCAGATGGACGTGGTAGTACTCCTGAATCCAGACGGTGGTGCTATTAGTACTAGTAGTAGTACTACTAATGTATTTTCCGTCTGAATATTTGTCATCAAATGGATAAAAGGGATGTATCTAGAACTAAAAAACATCTAGATACATCCCCTTTTATTCATTTTGATGACAACTATTTCCGGACAGAGGGTACTCCTAGGAGTACTAACACTGTACTACCCGTTGGTCAAATTATTACGCGCTGCTCCTCACAGTGAAGTGACAAGACCCTGGGCTGGAAATGACACCTGAGTATAGGCGCCGTGTTCGACATACCATAGTCAGCCTCACCGTCTGCAGGTACTATCATCATGGCTGTAGAGCTAGCCTGCTTACAACTAGCCCTGTTCGACATAATTTCCCGTGCGTAGATGCATGTGCATTGCACAGAACACCAAGATTGGGGGTGGACTGCTCCGGCAGCGGCCATCGCGCCAGATTTTTCCACAGACTTCTAGATGTGGTGGGGAGGAGATAAGGCTGATTGTGAGAGACAAGGAGTTGTTTGTAAATAGGGAACAAGTGCGGGCATCTTTTTGCAACAATGGAGAAGCTTGGTTTGTATGCGTCAGATCTAGATCCGACGGCTACTGGTGAAAGATAGGAGGCACAACATCATCACCAACTCAGGACCTGTTTGATTCGCAGGATTTTGAAAACGCAGGAATGGGACACGGCAATATTACAAGTTTCAAACTGATATTACAAATGTTAGGAGTAATACTGCACCTAGGAAGAGGGAATTACTAGGAAGTTCACGTAAGAACTTTCGTTACTTTAGGTGGATGCAGCGTTATCGTACAAACTAAAATCCACCGCCCTGACAAGTCACTAATGGGCAAATAAGTTTTCGAGTCTCTGGCCACTTGATGTTTCAAAAATAAATTCAGCTTCTACAGAGACATTGTCATTTAGGCTTAGACGCTTGCAGGGATCATCACACCATTCATTGTTGCGCCATAGAACGCCAAACCTCATTACCTTGAGCACACTTGCCTCCAGAACAAAGAACCTGGCCAATTTAATCTCAGATGTGCTGCCTCGGTAGTCGATCAAATCAATTTCTGTAAGATGGAGATCAAGGCATTCAGTGAGATTGTTATGGTGCATCACATTTTTCACTTTTGGGTCTTTTTTTATGTGCAAAAGAAGAGAACATATTAGATCAGCTGGCTGCATAAGATTGCCGTGTCATCAAGAGGTACCAATATCATTCGCTCATACGATAGGGTTGGCTGGCTAGTGATATTTTTTCACACTCTCTCTCTCCCTCTCTCTCTCTGTTTCTGTTTCCTCTGATTTAACTAGGAGCACGTGAAGAGCTTGGGCATTTGTTGCCTTCCACTATGTGGCCGATGCCATATTTCGCAAAAGTATGCCACATAATACGCATCGATGTCAAATCAAAAGATTTTGGCACCGCTCTCGCGATGTGAGAGAGTTGGCACCGCTGCACACACTCCACATGTATAAACAAATCAATCAAACCAACTACACCAGCCTCTCACTCTCCCAAACAAGTGTTTTTTTATTGCCTCAGTCCTCTCTCTCTCCCACGCAGTGTTTTTTCATTGCGTGAGTTAATTTGGCACCGGAGCAAAGTAGGTGCTCCAAATTGGGGCACCAAGTGAGCAATGGAGGGGCATTGATGCCAAATGCATCACAAGTGAATTTGGCACATGTTTTGGCCTACATAGCCCACTTTTTTACTCCCTCCGTCCCAAAATTCTTGTCTTAAATTTGTATAAATATGGATGTATCTAGTTACATTTTAGTGTAAGATACATCCGTATCTAAACAAATGTAAGACAAGAATTTTGGGACGGAGGGAATACTACCTCGTATTTATTATAAAATTTTGACCATAGATTTACCTAAGAAAATGCCAATGCATCTCACTAAAAATTACACCATTTGAAATTATGTTCAAATACGAACAAAACGATATAGTTCTTAGTGACATGCATTAACATTTTGTCAGTTAAATCTATGGTCAAATTTTGATACTACAAAATTGGAAGAGTAAACCAGGACGGAGGTAGTACTTGCCCTTAGGGTAACCATAGAGTTACTAGATTAGTCTAAGTTACTTTCCACTATGACTAGCCTAGGTTACTATAGTAGTACAACATAAAAATGATGCAGGTGATCTCGTGATAAAAAATAATAAAAACATTTCTTTCGGTGCAGTGCGTAGATGTAGTTTTGAACACTACACTTGTCATCGTAATTTGGGAAAATTACGAAAAAATTGAGCTACGCCAGGATTACCGCTACTAATAGGAAAGAAGTTTCATCTCGATGAGTAGCCCGCATGGAAAGCATGTAAGGAATCCAACAACTTGATCCAGATTAAATATAGATTTTAGTGCTAAGATCTTCACCGTAAGATGGACTGGGTCAAGCTTGTGGGAATCATTTTCGGAAGATGGTCGAATACATCAAGAAGAAATTTAAAATGTGAATTTCAAGAAGACGGAGAAGAAGATGAGTGTTGTACCTGAACGATTACGGATCCAATAAAGAGTTCGAAGAATTTGGCAGATGAGTACACCAACGCTGTCAATTTCGGCGCGTCAATGACCCTCATTTTTGTTAGACCTTCTAGATCCGATACAAGCAATCTCTTAAGGAAAGGCACATTCTCAATGACCATAACATGGAACAGCTAGAGTGATCTCTTACCAATTGATGTCTTGTTGCGGGGCCAGCAAAACACATAAATCCATCGGAGATCCGTCGAGGCGATGTGGAGGCTAATGAACCAGTGGATCTTCTCAAGACGAAGGTACTCGAGCGCAGTACGGCTGCGGAGCAGGTGCTCCGTAGCCTTCTTCGAGATGACAACGTCGAAGAGGTCGAGCTGCTTGAGTTGAAGGAGAAGAAGGGCGGGTGCAGCATTAATCTGGGGAAGATAGCAGGAGCTGAAGCTGGCGTGGCGCAGAGTTGGCGTGAGGCGGAGCGCGGATGGCGGCAGAGAGCGACATCGTCCAGCTTCAAAGCTGAGCTCCTCGAGCTGATCTAGGGCGGGGGATAAGAACCACTCGTCGAACTTGGGTTGGACCTTGCAGTTGGTACTGAACATGCGGATGTCAAGGCGCCTGGCTGGCCCAGGTGCGGCGAAAGGATCTTGGAGACTGCGCCATGCGCTTGCAATCCCCGCCGCAAAGGCAGCTGTCAACGGTGAGGTTGAGGGGGACGCAGCGCCAGAGGGGGCGCCACCGCCGGGAGAGCAGGGCGGTCCGCACGACAGATTTGGTGGGGAGTTGGCTAATGATGACAAGCAGCATGTCGTCGGGGAGGCTGCTGATGAAGTCCAGGCTCGCCGGATGCGGTTTTGGCTCGAGTGGCCTCCGCTTGTTGGCTGCCTCGCCGTCCATCTCAACCGACGGCGACGCTGGTGTACACGTGTGCTGGTGTGTGTTGTGTGCTGGGTGTGCGCGAGTGCGTCCTTCTATGCATGCCGCCGCGCAGTGGTGAATTGTGCGCGAGTGCATCCTTCGCGCAAGAAGTTTGTCCTCAATGCACCCTCAGTTTACTAGCGTGCGGGGTGCTACCCCGAGTGGTTTCAACTTTGTTTCCTTCACCGCGTGTCAGATGGGCCTCTAGTTTACTTATGTTCACCCACTGCCACATGGGCCAGCACACCAAGATACAGAACACGAGCTGACAACACATCATGTGGATTGATTGACCGGTCAACTAAAAAATATACAGAGCTATATGCTGACACAGTGAGTGTATAATCCGTCGGTATAGAGAGTTCGAGTGAGAGGAGAGGCCCGTGAGAGATAGCAGAGAGAGAGAGAAAGAGCTACTCCCTCCGTTCGATAATGTAGTTACAACATTTTTTTAAAGTCAAACTTTTGAAACTTTGACCAAGTTTATAAAGAAATTACTTATATCGGCAATACCAAAGATAAATGATAGTATGAAGTAAGTACATGTTGTCATGAATCTAATGATCGTTCCAGATGTAAATGTTTTTCTCCACACATACCTAGTCAAACTTTTCTGAGGTTTGACTTTTCAAAACATCCATATGCTTATGGACGTGACAGAGTCCCTGACGAGAGAGAGAGAGAGAGAGAGAGAGAGAGAGTGAAAAAAGTGTGTGTGCGTGTGTGAAAGAGACATGGGCAACACACGATAAAAGTGGAGAAAAAGCGTGCGTGTCTTATGCAAACATATCACACATGCATCTTCGACAATGGAGGCAAGGTGAGGAGATAGTGTGTGGTTGTTTGGAACCGAGAGAGGAAGACCCCTAGCACGTGGCCAAGAGGGGTCTGCCAAACAAGGGAGAGAGGTCGAGAGAGACGTACGGAGAAAATGCACACATGGGAGGAGAGAGTGTATGTTTGTCATAGAGAGATCCCCTGGAGATCGTGATGGGACTACATGGGTGGGAAATCGAGTGACAAGGTGTGTGCGCGATAGAAGATGCCCCGAGAGATATCGAGATAGACGTATGGATGGAAGGAGACAATACGTGTGTTCCTGATGGCTAGTAAGAGATAATCATACTTAGGAGGGGGGAGGGAGTGCTTGCGCCTATGGCTCTGTTTGGATATTCTAACTCAGTTAGAGGTTAGAGTTAGATTCTAACCCTGAACTAACTCTAAGTAAAGAGGTGTTTGGATGGAAGGGTTATATGGAGCGCGGATACAGCGAGGCACCTTCACAGGCGGTGTGAGAGGGAGGGAGGGAGAGGACGAGAAGCTTCGAGGAAGTGGGGAGGGATCTGCTGCGGGGAGAGCGAGAGAAAAAAGTGTTTATTAGTGGTCCCGAGAAGAACTAACCCAAATAAGCACCTCTTGGATGGGTTAGTTTTTTTGGATGGGTTAGATGCATCTAACCTAAACTAACCCTCCTGTTTGGATCTTTTTGGGTTAGTTGACTCCAAACTAACCCAAACTAACTCTAACCCATGGATCCAAACAGAGCCTATGATGGAGTGAGGGATTATGGTACTTAGGGGGTGCGTGTCGATGGAGAGAGAACAAGGGCGGAGAGTGTTGGATGGGTCTATATGTATAGCGCGAAAGAGACATGTGTATGTGTGCACTAGGGAGATATAAGGCCTGCTTGGCTTATGCTAGAGCATCTTTTGCGGGCCTGGGTTGTGGCTGGATTTCATGCACGCTTGTTTGGTTGCTACCCTGTGAAAAATAAAGCCCGCTTGGGCTGGGTTCCCTTGCACTTTAATTAGCATGGCTGAACTCCAAACACTGCAAGTAGCCTGCCCAAGCGATCGATTTGAACGCCTGGCCGTGCTCGGTCGTGGCGGCCACGAGGCTAACAAAGAACATGGATGGATATTAGCATTAAATAATTGATGCATGGATTGATTGATGGGACGTTGATGCTTTGCCCGCCTGCATGAACCAAACGCTTCAAGACCACACAAGCCTGGCCAGCAGAAATATTTTACATCTCACGCCCACACTGGCAAGACCGACCATCAAGGCATGAGGGTCAGGTCATGAACCAAACTGACCAACAAAGTTGGAGAGAGATTGAGGAGCCCTGATAAGGCTGAGTGGTGCGTCAGATAGCTGAGAGGGGGAAAGAGATATTCCATCCACTCGATAATGCAGTCCATGTAAATTTTTTAGAAGTCAAACTTTGGAAACTTAGATCATGTTTATGCAAATGTTATTTATATCTACAATACCAAAGATACATCATACAAAACTACATCTCATGGTGAATCTAATGGTATACGCTTGTCATACTAGATGTAATTCTTTTTCTCCACGCATATGGTCAAACTTTGTGATGTTTGACTTTTCAATAAATCTATGTGCTATGGATTTGAGGTGAGTGCCTCAATGAGACAGATCAAGTGCGTGTGAAGGAGAATGAGTAAGTGTGCAAAAAGAGTATGTGTGTGAAAGAGAAAGTGACAACAAACGATAAATTAGAGAGATAGTGTTTTTTTCGTTTCTTATGCGAACATATCATGCATGCATCTCCGAGATGGAAAAGCGAGGCGAGGAGGTACACGAACATAGCTAGTGTGTGATTGTTTGCAACGTAGAGAGACACCCCTGTAGCACATGTCCAATAGAGGTCTGGCCAACAAGGAAAAAAGGTTGAGATGGACACATGGATGGCATGGACACATGGGGAGGGAGAGAGGGTGTGTTTGTGATAGAGAGATCCCCTCAAGATCGTGAGGGGACTATATGGGTGGGAGATCGAGGGAGTGCGTGCGCGATAGAAAGATGCCCCGAGAGAAATCGAGATAGACCATGCACATATTTGTGATGGAGACTAAGATTAGCTAGTCATATACATATAGGGGGGACTGTGTGTGCCTACAATTGAGTGAGAGACTGAGGGAGTCCTGGACTAGGGGGTGTCTGGATAGCCGAACTATCACCGTTGGCCGGACTCCTGGACTATGAAGATACAAGATTGAAGACTTCATCCCGTGTCCGGATGGGACTTTCCTTGGCGTGGAAGGCAAGCTTGGCGATACGTATATGTAGATCTCCTACCATTGTAACCGACTCTGTAACCCTAACCCTATCCGTGTCTATATAAACCGGAGGGTTTTAGTCCGAGGATCTAACAACAATCATACCATAGGCTAGCTTCTAGGGTTTAGCTTCCTTGATCTCGTGGTAGATCTACTCTTGTACTACCCATATCATCAATATTAATCAAGCAGGAGTAGGGTTTTACCTCCATCGAGAGGGCCTGAACCTGGGTAAAACATCGTGTCCCTTGTCTCATGTTACCATCCGCCTAGACGCACAGCCGGGACCCCCTACCCGAGATCCGCCGGTTTTGACAATCGACATTGGTGCTTTCATTGAGAGTTCCTCCTGTCGTCACCTTTAGGCCCGCCGGCTCTGGCCGATCATCAACAACGACGCTGTCCAGTGGTGAGACTTTTCTCCCTGACAGATCTTCAGATTTGGCGGCTTTGCACCGCGGGCCAATTCACTTGGCCATCCGAGCAGATCGAAGCTACGCCCGGCCATCAGTCAGATTTGGGAGTTTGAACTACACGGCCGACATCCCCGGAGACTTGATCTTTGACGGATTCGAGCCACAGCCAAGCGCCGCCAAGACCGCCTCGATGGGCATGATCTAGCTCTGCCGCCAACAAAGGTCCTCGAGGTCGCATCAGCGTCCGCCCGACCCTTAGCTCGGAGCCGACTTCGCCGATCGAGGACAAGTGGTTGGACACCGCCTCGGGGGCTACGATCTCTACGGCGATCGAGCCGAACACCATCCCTGTCCTTTGCAAAGCCCGTGACTCCGAGGTGCCGGACTCCTCTCCGAACTCCGAACCTCCCGCGCCCCCGCCAATCAAATCCGATTGGGCGCCGGTTATGGAGTTCACTGCCGCGGACATATTTTAGCAATCGCCCTTTGCGACATCCTGAATTCACTAAAGTCTCTCTCTTTATCAGGAGAGCCCTGGCCGGACTATGGTCAGGAACGTTGGGATGCGGACGATGAAGAAATTCAACGCCCACCCACCACCCACTTTGTACCCACTGTCGATGATTTAACCGACATGCTTGACTTCGACTCCGAAGACATCGACGGTATGGACGACGATGCAGGAGACAACCAAGAACCAGCGCCTATAGGGCACTGGAAGGCCACCTCGTCATACGACATATACATGGTGGACATCCCAAAAGATGGGAACGGCGATGGAACAGCGGAGGATGACCCCTCCAAGAAACAGCCCAAGCGCCGGCGTCAGCGGCGCCGCTCTAAATCCCGCCACAGCAAAAACGGTAATTCCGGCACGGGAGATAATAACACCCCGGACAGTGCCGAAGACAACTCCCTCCAGCAGGATTCAGCACAGGAGGAGGGAGAAGCCAGCCCTCACGATAGAGCGGTGGACAGAGAGGTAGAGGACGATAATTATATGCCTCCCTCCTAAGATGAGGCAAGCCTCGACGATTTACTTAATTTGTCGTGGCTCGAGGATCCTGCCAACAGAGCGCTTTCAAACGCAGGCTTATGGCCACAGAAGCAGCCTCAAGAAAAGCAGCAGCAGCTTAGAGCTGACCAAGACTTGCTAGTCGACAGATGGATCAAGTCCTTGCAGCCAAGAGTATGAACTCAACGCCCTCCGTGGTTACCCAAAACGCAAGCTGCTACCCCAATTAGAGGAGGAAGCACCCAACCCTACATCACCAGTGCATGATGCGGCCGACCGGCCACCTCGTGGCTGCGACAGAGAGGCCTCCAGGCCCTCCACTAAAGCCGCACTCCGGCGTCGCTCGAAAAGTACAAAGCCACGGGGAAATGCGCCAGACTTGCAAGACATATTGGAGGACAAGGCAAGGCAAATAAGATCAATCTACGGATTACGTGGGCGCCCCACGACACGTGATGACAAACGTCACGCCGGATACAGCAATTCCGGCCGGGCCGAACACAGTAGACAAAGCTCATTTGAGCTGCGTCGTGATATAGCCCAATACAGAGGCGCCACACACCCACTATGCTTGACAGACAAAGTAATGGATCATCAAATCCCAGAGGGTTTAAAACCCGTAAACATTGAATCATACGACAACACAACAGATCCTGCGGTTTGGATCGAGGACTATCTCCTTCACATCCACATGGCCCACGGTGATGATCTACACGCCATCAAATACCTCCCACTCAAGCTTAAAGGACCAGCTCGACATTGGCTCAACAGCTTGCAAGCAGAATCAATTGGTTGTTGGGAAGACCTGGAAGCCGCATTCCTTGATAACTTCCAGGGCACATATGTGCGACCACCAGACGCCGATGACCTAAGCCACATAATTCATCAGCCAGATGAATCGCCGATAATTCGACATGGTTCTAACCAAGAAAAATCAAATCGCTGATCGTCCGGATGCAGAGGCCCTTGCAGCCTTCAAACATAACATCCGCGATGAGTGGCTTGCCCGCACCTAGGACAGAAAAGCCAAAATCCATGGCAGCCCTCACATCACTCATGACCCGCTTCGCACGGGAGAGGACAGCTGGCTAGCTCGCAATAACAACCTGACCAAAACCCCGTAATTGGATACCAAGGACAGCAATGGCAGGTCGCGTCGCAATAAGCACAAGCGCCGCTTAACGGGCGATAATGTCAAGATACGGCAGTCAATTCCGGATTCAGAGGCTCTAAACCCGTCAACGGAAAAAGCCGCTCAAAAGAAATACTCAGGCCCATCCAATTTGGACCGAATACTGATCGCCGTGCTGTATACATGGCACTTCAAAAACTAGCCAACCACACCAACAGGGATTGTTGGGTGTTCAAACAGCAGGCAAGTTCAATGCCAACTCAATGACAAGGGGCTGTATAGCGATGATGAAGAGGAGCCCCGCCACGAACAATAGAGGATGAAGGGCTTTCCCCACAAGTGCGGACGGTGAACATGATATACGCAACCCACATACCCAAAAGGGAGCGGAAGCGTGCACTAAGGGACGTATATGTGATGGAGCCAGTCGCCCCAAAGTTCAACCCGTGGTCCTCCTGCCCGATCACTTTTGATTGAAGGGACCACCCCACTTGTCACAACCCTAGCTTAGTCTTTGCTTGACCCTGCATAAGCATTCATGCAACATGTTTAAATTTAAAGAAACTTGAAATGGGGATGACAGAACCCCCAGCACCCCCCCAAACCAACTAGGGTTTACTAAAAATATTTTCAAAGATCCCAAATGCCCTCTAGAAATGTTCATCATTTTTGAATTGGTCCAGCACCTCTGACAGAAATGATGCACCTATTTTTAAGCCATTCTGGATTTTTGAATTAATTCATATGTTTTTGAATTTGGACAATTAAATACTATATAATATTTAAAATTTCCAAATAATTCTGAACTTAAGTGAGGGCTGTGGGAAATATTCCAATCAGAGCCCACAATTATTTTCAGGACTTTTGGAAACGTCCTGGTATTTTTTAATAAAGCCCTAAAGACTATAGAATAATAGAAAAACAAAAAAAAAACAATCAGAAGAGAGGGAGAGAAGGACTTACCTCGGCGCCACCGACACGCCCAAAGATGGCCCAGCCCACTGGCGCTGCTGCCGTCTCCTCCTCCTTGCGCCAGAAGGACGAGGGCGCAGCTCATGGCGCCAAAGACGCCAAGACAGCCACCGACGGCCACCTCCTGCTTGCCGCCGCCTCGCCTTCTCTCGCATCGCCACGCCACCCCCCCTCCCTCTCGCCCGCCGCCGTCTCTCCTCCTCCTCTTCGCCCCCCCCCACACCGAAGGCCGCTGTCAGCACTGGCCACATTGCCGCCGCAGCCACCGAGCACCCTCGCCCTACCGATGAGTCCAGAAGTTCCGCCACGACGCCTCGCCTCCCCACCGAAAGCCATGTTTCACGGGAGGCCCGCATCGCCACCATCTGGTCGCCCTCAACCTCGTAACCGCGGACGCCGCTCATCGACTTGCTCGCCCCGCCGCCCCGAGCCCACCGATCTGCTCATCGACCTCCCTGTGAGCTCCGCCGTCTTTCCCCTCTTCTTTCCCACGCATTTGCACCCTGCAGGCCATTGTTCCGCCATGGCCGAAGCTCGCCTCCGCTCGAGCTTGTCGTCGGCGTCGCTCCGACGACCATTTGGTCGTCCCGTGCTAACCAACATGCTTGCCGCATCGCGTAGTGCCTCGCTAGCGCCTCAGTTCCCGCGTTTGCACGCCGCAGCCCCAAACCCGCACATGGCCGAACTCCGGCCGCCGCTTTGGAGCTCGCCGTCGTTGGCTCCGGCCATGATAGACCCGACCTCCACCACCAATAGATGCGCGCCTCCTAGAGCTCTCCAACGAGCCCAAGAACGGCCTCGCTCGTGCCATGTGGGCGTTTTCCGAGCCACGCCACCGTCTCGGGCCTCGCCGGCGTCGAGTCGCCGGCGGGTTTGACCTCACGACTGTTGACCACGGTGGGCCAGCTTGACCCCCGGTCAACGATGTGGGCCCACCGCTAATTAATTAGGATTAGTACTAATTGAATTTAGTTACACTAATTACACTGACACGCGGGACCCACTATCAGGTTTGACTCGGACCGTGCCCCGTTGACCTGCTGCCGTCACACTGACGTCAGGCTGACGCAGTACGTCATTTTCTGGATTAAATCTACTTCAGGAAATTCCAGAAAATGGCCTAAACTTCTAAAAATCATAGAAAATCAACCGTTACTCCAAATGAAATAATTTATATATGAAAAATTATCAGAAAAATTCAAGGAATCCATATGTACCATCTTCATGCTGGTTTGAACAATGTTTGTCCTCTGTTTTGGACAAAACCAATAAAGGGCATTTAAATAATCATATATATGCAGTTGGAATTTGAATCATGTATTCAAAGTATTCAAACCAACTTCATTTAAATCATAGCTAGATGCATTAGCTCAAATCACAGCATATTGCCATGTCATGATCATGCATCATATTGTGGCATTGCATTGATCGTGTTCTTTCTCAGTTGCCGGTGTTTGTCCCCTCTCGATAGACGTGGTTCCGACGATGAGTTCGATGACAGCGATGAAGAGCTATAATATCTTTAGGAGTGCCAGGCAAGAAAAACCCCCTTGTTCATTCCGATATAATCCCACTCTCTCGCTCCTGCTCTCTTTTACTGCATTAGGACAACAACGATTCATCTGTTACTTGCTACGGTAGCTGAACCCTTTATCCTCTCGCATGACCTGTCATTCCACAAGAATAGATGAAACCCACTAGCATGAGTAGGAGTTGTTTGAGCCCTGCTGTGCCTACTCATTCATGCTTGTTTGTCATGCCTGCTATCGCTTAGAGTTGAGTCGGTCCGATTCATCGGGATGAATTGGAATGGTGTGTGAACATGTCCCACTGTGTGAGCAAAGTGTGTGAACACGATTTGGTAAAGGTAGCGGTGAGAGGCCATGTAGGAGTACATGGTGGGTTGTCTCATTGCAGCCGCCCTCAGAACTGATTTGTGTTTGTGATCCATGAAACAGCATTACCACGCCTTGGGCCCGAAACCAATGGACCCTCGACTTATTAACTGCCCTTGCCCTCTGTGATGTGAGTTGCAACTAGTTTCGTGTTTGTAGGATATGTGTTGGAGGCCGTGCATAGCGCTGACCCTAGGGGTGGGCTATGATGCGGTAGATACACCATGGCACGGTGTACCGGGCGCCTGCTTGGTGTCTCGGGAACCCCGCACACATCGCTTTGGGGCTGTGAGCGAAACCCCGCCGGATTTCTCATGGATGGAACCCGAATAGGCGATAAACCTGACTAGAGACTTGTGTGGTTAGTCAGGTCGTGGCCGACTCCTCGCCAGCTTCCGCTTGAAGGTTGCCGAGATACACGACGGTACATGGTGGTAAGTAGCGAGAGCAGGTGAAGAAGTACACCCCGCAGGGTTAATATGATATATTCCAATAGCCGTGTCCATGAGAAGGACTTCGGGTTGCCTATATCGGTTCATAGACAAGTGAAAGTGAATACTCTAAAATGCGCAAGATAAGTGTGAGTGCTATGGATGGCGCTTCTCGAGGGAGACAGGAGCGGATCCATAGTGGTGTATTGATATGGTGAATATGTGGACTCGTAGCGCCACCTCAAAAGAGTTACTTGCAAATGTAGTTCAGATATCCACCGAGTCAAAGCTGGCTTGCTGCAAATCAAACTCCACCACCCCTTTGTTGATAATGATGCATATGTAGTTAGTTCTGATGTAAGTCTTGCTGAGTACATTTGTACTCACGCTTGCTTATTTTATGTTTTGCGAGAGACGCTGGCCTTGCTAGTAGTTCCGCTGTGGACTTCGATGTTTAGCTTGTTACCTCAGCTACGATCTTGTGCCCTCGGCAGATCTGGTAGATAGTCGCTTCTCACCTTTTTTCATTTGTAGATGTCTGCATACTCGCACATGTTACATTTCCGCTTGTGTTTTGATTTGTATGTTTCAATGTTGGGTCGTGAGACCCATGTTTGTAATATCTCGCCTCGGAGCCTAATGAATAAATACTTTGAGTCGAGAGTTATGTTGTGATGCCATGTTGTATTTACACATATTGAGCATATTGTGTGTATGTTTGAAATGCTTGGTATGTGTGGGATCCGACAATCTAGTTGTTTATCCTTGGCAACCTCTCATATGGGGAAATGTATTCTAGTGCTTCCTGAGCGATAGTAGTCCGCTGCCCCGGTTCACCGGAGTCCTGCTAGCCCAAAGACTACCGCTCGGACACTTGATGGCCAGCATGTGTTTCACTTCGCTCTCGTGTTCCGTCTCCTTCGGGAAATGTCACGCGGTGACATCCGGAGTCCTGCCTTGCCTACTACAGCCCGGGTTCCTGAGTCCTCATTAGCCCAGCTGCTACAGCCCGGATTCACACGCCGACCGACCGACATGCTCGATGTGATTCATGTATGCCTGTCCCCATGGGTTAGTGCCGCTTTGGGTTCACGACTAGCCATGTCGGCCCGGATTCTCTGTCATATGGATGCTAGCGACACTATCATATACGTGAGCCAAAAGGCGCAAACGGTCCGGGGCCATGGTAAGGCGACACCCGTGGGAATACCGTGCGTGAGGCTGCAAATTGATATGAGGTGCTACCGGCTAGGTCGATGTGACTTGGAATCGGGGTCCTGATAGCTTTGGTATCGTGAGCCCCGATCGCTCAGAGGATTACCAAGCCAACTGGTCGAAGTTGTGTCTAGAAATTCTTTAGTTATGTAAGGGAATTGATTGTGGAAGGGAACGTAAGGCTCTTTTTACTCCTTATACCTCATGGCCTTCTAATCTGAGTCATCCTCTTCTCTTCTACGGGGTTTAAGAACTAGGCTTCTCATCTATCTATCAGGATGACGTGTTACTAATCCATACACCTTTAAGATTGTTGGTTTTAAGCCCCAGTTCAGTTTCTACTACTTCTGTATGTTCATAGCTGGTCTCAGAATCTTGGTATTGTGTTGATCGAGTGGTTATGCCACTATTTTGCAGGATGTCTCAAATCATTTTGAGCATTTACAGCCGTAATGCTGTCCGAGTCATCCCAGATTTCTAAATAGTCTGATGCATTTGCAAATCCCTTCTCTGGGTTTCTAATGTTCATTTGGGCCAGATTAATCACATGAATTAGTATGTTGAGGTACTCCGCTGCCTCGGCATATATGTTGGAGCTATTATTATGAACCTAGGTGTTTAGGGAGTCATCTAGTAACCTAGCCATGATCTGTGTCTCCAGTGTGATGACTCTGGCCATCATTCTTGAAAGCATCCTGTGATGCCATTTAGTATGTAGGTATTCCACTTCTGGGTTTTGAACCCGATATTCACCCTACTTACCTCCTGTGGATAGTGTTTGCTAGTTCCTTTAGGTTATTAGTAAGCTCGCGATAGTCCTCGAGGTCCGTGGTATTTACTTCTTCCAAATACTATGAACTACTTATGGCAGAAGTTCCTCGTTGAACCAAAAATCACAACCAGAGTTCTCTTGAGGAGTTCTCCATTCATAATTGTGAATCTGCCAGTTCTACCCTTTCTGCATGGGTTATCCGGAAGAAACCTTTTGAACTTGATTCGACATACTAACCTATGCATCCACAACTCAGAAAGTTATATGTTCCTCGAGTTGTTCCTCCTTAGTTGTATTCTCGACCCCGCCTATCAATTGATAGTCAAGGGTATGTGCGCGATCGTGTTTATCGATGCCTATTATCCTTATGGTCCGCTGCCATTCTATTCCGTAATGACTAGGAGAAACAAACTCCAAAGACCTCATCCATATCAAGGATTGGGTCAAAGTAGTTGTGCTCGCAGATCAAATGCCAATCCATCCTTTGCTCTGTTCTACCTTGGAGTGTTACCATCTTTATGTCAAGAATGTCATAAGAATTGCACCATCTCTTATGAATTCTTGATGTAGTGATACTTCTCACCATCATTAGTCATTCCTCGGTTCCGTGTTGTTGCAACCGGAATGCCGACAAGTGAATAGTGATGTGTGAAATCAATACGCCTAGCAACTAGTTGCTTGGTAGTAAATGAACAATATTCCCATTCTTAGCATGTTGGTTATTGAATCATCATCCTAAGATTGATCGTGCTACCTAGTCCTTATTTCTGGTGCACTCTTCGATCAA
This sequence comes from Aegilops longissima, assembly GCA_021605205.1. Classification (NCBI taxonomy): domain Eukaryota; kingdom Viridiplantae; phylum Streptophyta; class Magnoliopsida; order Poales; family Poaceae; genus Aegilops; species Aegilops longissima. Next base: position 693,904,721 of record CM038682.1, read on the forward strand.
TGAGTTAGGATTGTGTCAATCCCTCACTCTTTTGATCATATCATCTTGCCCTGAAAAGCAAGGTTGTTCTCGAGCTTAGTAACATATCGGTGGTTCGTGATTTTCCGAATATCTTCTCGGAAGTATTACCAGGTTGTCCCCTGACTATTATAATGAGCTCGTGATCAAGTTGGTTTCTTGTGAACCACCCTTTCTCCAAGAATCTGTGTTGGATACCCCTGAGCTAGTTGGTTGAGCCAAACAACAACTTGGAGAGTTGGAAGATAAAAGCTTGTCCGACTTAGTTCATTTTAAGGGATATCCTCTTGTGTGTGTGTTGAAGAAAGATGATATCTCCGTCGATTGGTCCTCGTGATCAGTTGTTGGATCTATTGCCTTGTCAAAACTTTGACTTGAGTATGGGCCATCATCAAGTCAAATCAGAACCAACGATATTCGTAATGTTGTCTTACTCGCGGTTGTTCCTTGGGCATACACCATTATACCTTTTGGCCTGACCAATGCTATCACCCTGTTCACATGATGGTGGAAGTCCAGTGATATGGAAATCCCGATGAGTTGTGGTTGAGCCCATCAGCAGCATTTTGTCTCCCCCATGATTCATGTTGAACATCAAGTTAGTGTTGGAAACTTTTGTAAGCAATGCCTTCGTGTTCCAGTCATGAGGTATATGTTTGGATGAAAGAAGTGATTTCCTCTAGTTCATTTGCATTTGAAGCAAGTTGCCGCCGTGAATTCGAGAAAGTTTGTTTTGCCTCCTTTGGAATCATCCCAAATCAATCATGCATACGTGCGAAGTATTCTGTGGTCTGGAGACTTGCAACCTCCACTCCATATGTATTCCCTGGCACACCAAGCCACTGATTGATTTGTTCAAGGAAAAGAAGTTCTTGAGTGCTAACCTTAAGGACCCAAAGGTACATGCACAGGACTTCGCTCTCCGCAATGATGGTTCCCCTCCGGAACTCGATAGTGTTTTGTTATAAGACTACTATGTCGTCATGCTTGTCTGGGACAACGTGTTCACATGTATGTAGCGGGACCAGCTCATGTTTTGGAGCTTGCTACCTTAGTTCATCCCTCGAGAATCTCGCAACGTCATCTCGTCGGTTTGTGTTGCAAACTTTCTTTTCTAGACATGCTGTCTGAAATATCCTGTTTTCAACCAGATCTGAATCTCCGGCAGATATGATGGTTGGAACATTTCCAACATTTGCATGTTGTTCCCAGCTTGCACCGCCATTGTGCCAATTCCCATGGGCTGCCCTCTCAGTAATTATTGTTTAGGATCATCTTCAAAAGTGGTCCTACAATGGGTCCCACCCATTTCCGATGATAAGCAAATCATCCATCGCGTTGTCTTCAACAAGGTAGTCCACATTGAGGGAGTCCCGGACTGGGGGGTGTCCGGATAGACGGACTATCGTCACGGCCGGACTCCAAGACTATGAAGATACAAGATTGAAGACTTCGTCCCGTGTCCGGATGGGACTTTCCTTGGAATGGAAGGCAAGCTTGGCGATACGGATATGTAGATCTCCTACCATTGTAACCGACTGTAACCCTAACCTATCCGGTTTCTATATAAACCGGAGGGTTTTAGTCCGTAGGACGAACAACAATCATACCATAGGCTAGCTTCTAGGGTTTAGCCTCCTTGATCTCGTGGTAGATCTACTCTTGTACTACCCATATCATCAATATTAATCAAGCAGGAGTAGGGTATTACCTCCATCGAGAGGGCCCAACCTGGGTAAAACATCGCGCCCCTTGTCTCCTCGTTACCATCCGCCTAGACGCACAGTTCGGGACCCCCTACCCGAGATCCGCCGATTTTGACACTGACATTGGTGCTTTCATTGAGAGTTCCTCTGTGTCGTCACCGATAGGGCCGATGGCTCCTTCGATCATCAACAACGACGCGGTCCATGGTGAGACTCTTCTCCCTAGACAGATCTTCGTGTTCGGCGGCTTTGCACTACGGGCCAATTCGCTTGGCCATCTGGAGCAGATCGAAAGCTACGCCCCTAGCCATCAGGTCAGATTTGGAAGTTTAAACTATATGGCCGATATCCGTGGGGACTTGATCTTTGACGGATTCGAGCCGCAGCCAAGCGTGTCGCACTGTCTCGATGGGCATGATCTAGCTCGCAGCCGAACAAAGGCCTCGGAGGTCGCGACCAAGATCCGCCCGACCCTTAATCCGGAGCCAGATTCCCGATCGAGGACGAGTGGTTGGACACCGCCTCGAGGGCTACAATCTCTACGGCGATTGAGCTGAACTCCATCCCTATCCTTTGCAAAGACCTCGGCTCCAGTGTGCCGGACTCCTCTCCGACTCAACCTCCGCGCTACGCCAATCGGATCCGATTGGGCCGTCACGGAGTTCACGGTCATGACATCTTTCAGCACTCGCCTTTGGCGACATCCTGAATTCACTAAAGTCTCTCTCTTTATCCGGAGAGCCCTGGTCGGACTACGGTCAGGAAGGTTGGGATGCAGACGACGAAGAAATTCAACGCCCACCCACCACCCACTTCGTAGCCATTGTCGAAAGCTTACACGACATGCTCGATTTCGACTCCAAAGACATCGACGGTATGGACGATGATGTAGGAGACAACAATGAACCAGCACCTATAGGATGCTGGACAACCTCATCCCATGATGTATACATGGTGGATACACCTAAAGGAAATGAAGACGAGGAACAACTGGATGCTACGAAGGATAAATCCCTCGAAAAGCAGTCAAAACGGCAACGTAAACGCTAAACAAAGTCCCGCCTCAACAAAGACCCGGCCATAGAGCAGGGCGAACCAGTAGACAACGAACAAGCTATCGAGTAATCGTCCGAACAAGACAACTTGGATAAACAATCTGTCCCTCGAAGACAACAGTCCGGACGATCTCACACCGGACAAACTATTGGAGCAAATGACTTCCGAAAAGGCTCACCGCCATCAAGCAGAGCCTGAAAAAGGAAGCGAAGCTCAAAACAGCGGAAGATGCACTCAGGATCGATGGAGCAAAGTATTCAGCATCGCAGACAAGTACGGTGACAACAACAACAAAGAGCTACCCAAAAAGAAAGCTACGCCTGACCGACGAGGAGGCCTTAGAGCCCCCGTAATTAAAAAGTAAGAAGGCCACCCGGTCGGATGGACGACCCCACGGCAAAAAGAGAGCGCGAATGGCGCCAAGACACAAGCCAATATGCGATCCGCATAAGCATTCACATCAAAAGGATGGCCCAGCTTAGGTCCATCTATGGGCCAAGAAAGCAGGCTCACAAAGCAATGCAATACGCGAAAATTCAAGATCACGGCACACCCAAATATAGGGCGCGGACACCCCTATGTTTCACCGATGAGGTGCCGGATCATGAATTTCAGCGGATTCAAACCCGTAAACATAGAGGCATACAACTAAACAATGCACTCGAGTCTGGATCGAGGATTACATCCTCCACATACACATGGCTAGAGGAGACGATCTCCACGCCATAAAATACTTACCCCTTAAACTCAAAGGGCCAGCTCGGCATTGGCTTAAAAGCCTCTCCGAAAATACCATTGGAAGCTGGGAAGAGCTTGAGGATGCATTTCGGGCAAATTTTCAGAGGACTTATGTCCGCCCCCCGGATGCAGACGATCTAAGTCACATAACTCAACAGCCCGGAGAGTCAGTGTAATGCCCACGATGCGGCTATATCTCCCATGTGTCGAAGCACGACTTAGAGGCATAACCGCATGGTGGTTTAGTCGCAAGAAGGGTCATCTTCACACAATCCCATGTAATGAACAAGAATGGGATAAAGAGTTGGCTTACAATCGCCACTTCACACAATACATAAATTAAACATCCATCAAACATAGTACAATCAAGGTCCGACTACGGAACCAAAATAAAGAAGACAACCCCAAATGCTACACAGATCCCCGATCGTCCCAACTGGGCTCCACTACTGATCAACTGAAACGAAACAACACAATGAGCAGGATCTTCATCGAGCTCCTCCTTGAGCTCGGATGTGTCACCTGCATGGTTTCATCGGCACCTGCAAACTGGTTTTGGAAGTATCTGTGAGTCACGGGGACTCAGCAATCTCACACCAGCGAGATCAAGACTATTTAAGCTTATGGGAAGGGTAAAGGTATGAGGTGGAGCTGCAGCAAGCACTAAGCATATATGGTGGCTAACATACGCAAAAGAGAGCGAGAAGAGAAGCAAAGCACGGTCGTGAAGCTAGAAGTGATCAAGAAGTGATCCTGAAACTACTTACGTTCATGCATAACTCAAACCGTGTTCACTTCCCGGACTCCACCGAGAAGAGACCATCACGGCTACACACGCGGTTGATGTATTATTAATTAAGTCAAGTGTCAAGTTCTCTACAACCGGACATTAACAAATTCCCATCTGCCTCATAACCGCGGGCACAGCTTTCGAAAGATAATACCCTACAGGGGTGTCCCAACTTAGCCCATTATAAGCTCTCACGGTCAACGAAGGATATTCCTTCTACCAGGAAGACCCGATCAGTCTCGGAATCCCGGTTTACAAGACATTTCGACAATGGTAAAACAAGACCAGCAAAGCCGCCTGATTGTGCCGACAAATCCCGATAGGAGCTGCACATATCTCGCTCGTGGCACATCCGGATGAGCAGTCCGTACAACTAAAACCAGGCCTCAAGTTTCCCCAAGGTGGCGCTGCAAAGGGCTCTAGTTTGGACCAATACTTAGACAAGCATTGGCCCGGGGGGGCTAAAATAAAGATGACCCTCGGGATGCGTGACTCCCAAGGGAAAAGGTAATAGGCTGAGGCAAATGTAAAACCAATGTTGGGCCTTGCTGGAAGAGTCTTATTCAAAGCGAACTATCTAGGGGGTCCCATAAATCACCCAACCACGTTAGGGACGCAAAATCCGGGAACATAATACCGATATGACGGAAACTAGGGCGGCAAGAGTGGAACAAAACACCAGGCATAAGGCCGAGCCTTCCACCCTTTACCAAGTATATAGATGCATTAATAATATATATAAGAGATATTGTGATATCCCAACATGAACATAATCCAACATGGAGCAATCTTCATCTTCACCTGCAACTAGCAAGGCTGTAAGAGGGGCTGACAAAAGCGGTAACATAGCCAAACAACTGTTTTCTAGGAGGGGTAACAAAGGTTAGAGGTTCATGGTAATTTGGGAGGCTTGAAAAGCAAGTGGTAGGTAACGCAGCATAGCAATAGCATCGAGGCAACTAGCATAGCTATGATAGTAATGAGATCCAAGGTGACGGTCATCTTGCCTGAAATCCCACAAGGAAGAAGAACGAGTCCATGAAGAAGACGAAAGGGAGTAGTCGAACGAATCCTCACAATCGCAACATTACCGGAACTAAGAAGCAACACCGGAAAGAAACAAACAACATGGTAAATGCGCAAGCATAAACATGGCATGATGCACAATCAAGTATGATGCATGTCCGGTTGAAAGAGGCATGGCATGGGAAAATGCAACAAACAGAGCTACAAGTTAAGTGGAACTCAATATGCAACAAGTTGCATATTGACAAAACACCACATTAACATATTTAGTTTAATCTCGTTTAAGCTACCAAATAATGTAAATGTTGTTAAACATGGCAAGAGGTGAAGCATAATTAAACTACCTATCTAGGCAAGTTTAAATGAGGCCGGAACAACAAACAACAATTCCGGAAAATCCCCACATGCATATTTCAAAATAGGTACTGTTCTTCCATAAACCATATTTTAATGTTATTAAACAGCAAAATAAAGTGTAACATGTTAATCTATGCATTTTTCTACCCCATTTACATATAGAGTTTATTTAAAACCGAGCTACGGTTATTTAGTTATGAAATAGAGCATTTTAACATGGCATTTGAGCAAATTTAATCAAACAACATTTTAAACATTTCAAACATGGATGAAAGTTGGATATTATTAATCTACACAAAATTCTAAGCATTTTACATGTTTGAAACATTTTAATCCGATGCACCTTAATGAGTTATTATATGCATGATGCTTAGGGGTTTTTCTGTAAAACAGTAATTCACTGGAATAAAAGCTAAAACGCAACAGGGGAAAAAACATTCGTCGGGCCTAATCTGCTAGGGAGCTGGGCTGCTCACTATAGGCCGAGGCCCATCGGTGGAGAGGAAGCAGAGGGCTGGCGCACTGGGCCTTGGCGCTGGAGGTCAACGCGCAGCTTGACCGAGCGAGCTCCTCTCGCTCGATCTGGACAGCGGGGAGGCACTGAAAGCGGGCGGGCGCGTCTTCTCGTCAGGAAGCAGAGCAGCGGCGGCGCTGGACGGGAAGGCAGCAGCGGGGTCCGGCGAGGCAGGGACTTGGCGCGGGATCCACGGCGCTGGGCAGAGGTGGACTTGGGACTCCGGCCGGAGGACCTTGAGGCGCACGGGAGGCACGGATCCGGGCGGCGGCAAGAGCTGCAAGGCCATGGCAGGGGAGAAATTCAAACGAGAGTCAGAGAGAGAGAGGAACAAGATAGGCGAAGGAGAGGGACGGGCAGAGGGAGGCGGACTGGGCTTCCCTCCCTGGAACGAGGCGGAATCTACGGGAACCTCCAGGAGCTCCATGGGCGGCAGGTTCCTGCAAAACGGCGGCGTCGCGACACCATCAGAGAGAGCGAGAGGGAAGAAATGGAGGAAGGAAGGAGAGGGGCGACGGGGCTGGTCCTGCTGGGTTTGCCGGAGACGGTCGGCGGCTGGATCCGGTGGGCTCTCGCCAGCGGGAGGCACGGTCGGGAGCTCCTCTCCCAAACCAAAACGAGCATGGAGGTCGGCGAGCGCTGCTGGTCTTCGGGAAGAACGTGCGGAGGCGAACGGGTAGGAGAGATCCGGGCGCGAGGGGCTTGAGGCCGCGGGGTCCTGGTTGGTGGCTTCTGTTGCCGGCGGGAGAAGTGGCTCGGGGTCGTGGACGAGCTCCTGGCTCGAGGCGGGGAAGAATGGGGGTGTAGGTGGAGATCGAGGGGAGTTTCTGGTTGGATCGATGAAATTCGTGGGATTGGTCGATGTTGGAATCAAGGGAGACTATGGCGCGTGGATGGATCCCGAGAGAGAAGGTAGGTAGGTGGCGGGCAGGAGGATGGGACAAGTCCCTAGAAGTTAGGGTTTGGTCTAGAAATGGACTAGGGATGGACTATTTATATAGATAGGGATTAGGGTAGGGCTATCTCGTCCCTACGATTATAATCGGACGGCCGAGAAAAATAAAGGCTAGGGGGTCCAAATAAGAAAACGGAGATGCTTTAAAGATGTTCGGGAATGATCCGGATCCAATGGTCACGATCGAGGGTTCGGGTTCGAGGGAGTTTTGGACGCGCGCATGAGGGGGTCTGTGCACTTTACAGAGAGACTCCGGTTTAGGCAAGAGGGAAAACGAAGAACAAGGTTGGTCTCGGAACGGTCAACAAAAGCAAGGGGGGACGCGACAACTACGAGCGGATGCAAGTTCTAAAAACAATGACGGGAACGAGTGCCGATGCAATGCAAATGATGACATGATGGATGCAACAAACAAGCGAAACACATGACAACGACGAAAAAAACATGGAAACCGCCTGGAGCGTCGGTCTCGGGGCGTTACAACACTCCACCACTACAAGAGGATCTCGTCCCGAGATCTAAGGACGGCACCGGAGAAAAGCGGAAGAGGAAGAGAAGAGGTAAAGCTAAGTCGCTTCTTCGACAAACGAGTGAAACCATGAACCTTGAGAGGTTGAACAAAGTGAAAGAAAGAATACAATGGAGAAGACGAGATTGCAACACACCGTTATCAAAGAGGAACAAGGAACATTACAAGAACCTTGTAGGTTGAAAGGCATGAAACAAGAGATTAACGAACCAAAGAGAATATGAAACCACCGGTATAATGTGATAACCAAGGAACAAGAATGATAGAATTTGGACAACACTACGGTAGAAAAGAGAAGGAAAACTTGATAAGATGAAAAGAAATTGAAGAGATGACACAACACTCCGGTTAAATGGATAAGCGAGGAAAGAACATGATCTTGACAAAACAAGAAGATGGGTCGAAGGGAGCAACATCACAAAGCCTCCGGAAGAAATGAAAGAGTGGAATGAAAAGGACGTAGAAGACAACATCTTCTACCTCAAATGAATTTGATATAGCATGCTTGCAAGAAGGTTAGAACGGAATTGTTGGAAAACCAACAACGAAAAGAATAAGCTTGTAGTGGGCTTATGAAAACACTTTCTCAAAATTGAGGCGAAATTCTGCCACTTCGGAAAAACAATAGATTGGATTGATACGAACAAGGGGACGAGAAACTTATTTCGCCGGGGGGGGGGGGATAAATGAAGAACTTGGGTCATTTATAAGCACCATAAATAGCAACAATCCTTAGGGAAAGCTTTAGGTGAAATATAACCCAAGATAACTTCAATGAAGAGATTGATGGGTCGAAAAGATCTTTTGAACGAAGAGAAAATGATGGATTTAAATATGTCACTCTTGAAAAACTTGCGAATCATGAAACAAGAAGAAAAATTGTCAAGAATGACATAACACCACCTCAAAAGATAATGATAGAAAGAATTGCATTTTGGAATGCAAGATGAAGAATGCTTGAACTCCTCAAGACAAAACATGTGTTGAACACCATGTTTATTTTAGAGTATAGCTTGGCGGATCTTAACTTTGAAAGAAATCTTGAAGAACAATTGAAGAATGAAAAGAATCCTTGACAAACCATCATGTAGAGCCTCCATGAAGAACTCCGGTAATAAAAGGATGATAAAAAGAAAGAGAAGTTGAAGACACAAGGTGAAACCTTGCAATGATTTAGATGGAGCTTCGCGACGAGATAAAGCGGAAAAACTTGAAACTCCAGAGAAGAAAAGATGAAGCATCTCGAACCGAGAAGTGTGACATGATGAATAACTCGAAAGAAGAAACTAGATCACTTGATGAAACAAAAATAAGAATTACGTTATGCGATCCTTCACCAATTTACATTGATGACAAGCAATGGATTTGGCATACTACTTATTCTTCTTGAGGGATTGAAAAGAGATATAGTGCAAACATGAGAAGATATTGATGGAACCACCGGTGGAATTTGGAAACAACGAATGAATTAATATGATAACGAAGGAAGTGAAATCTTGAACGAACCACCATAAGAATTGAAAATGAACATAGCAAAGGCACAATTCACCGGGAAGAATTGGAAAACGAATGAAGATGCTTGAGAGAATTTAGATACAGGAGAATGAAGAGATCATGAACTGATTAGAGGATATTTGAACAATTCACCGGTAAGATTTGGAGAATGATAGCTACACGCTGAGAATGAAGAATTATGACATGATGGCCTTCGGAGGAAAGAAATGGAAACAACTCATGAAATGCTCCGGATGGGTGAAAAGAATTCCCACAATCAAAAACAATTATGAGAGAATGGCATCAAGCTAGAACCATGAATCTTGAAGAGAATGGAGCAAGATTTAAGCGAAACTCTTCTTCGGCCTTCAAATGTTGAGAATGACGATGAGAAACACCACCATGAATTGTTGAGACACTCCGGAATGAAAATTAGAAAGGTTGAACCAACGATGAAAAGAATTTGGAAGATCTTGGAGAAAGACATTTGACTGATGATAACTCATTCTTACGCCAAACTTTGAAAAGAATTTTAGAAGCTCCGGAAAATTAGAAGAGTCGTAAGATCCTAGGAAAAGACCTGTGGGTTAGGGCCCACTCAAAAGAAAACACCGCTTGAACAATTTTAAAGAGAGGTTGCACCGGTTGAATTAAATGGCTTGAATGAGATAACAAGCTCAAAATAGCTTGAACGGATCTGGAATGAAAAGACGAGCCTTCCGAGATATCTTCAACACTCCAGAACAAATGAATAGCGAGAAGTGAATGATTAAGAGGTGCATCGGCAAGAGAAAGCGTTTGCAACAAGGAAAGGAATATGACGAATATCGAACTCTTGAATTGGATCCACCGGAGAAGAAACAACAATGAAGGATGATGAACTTGAAACTGTTGAGCATCTTCATGGGAAATCACCGGATAAGAACATTGAAAGAAAAGAATGAAGATACTTCCCACAAATAAAAGGATACATGATTAAGAAATCAGAGTCCTTGAAGAAAAAGGGGTGGGAGGGCGGGAAAACAAAGACAACTTGGGATGGATGAAACAAACACCGTTGAGAAAACTTAGAATTGATCTCGCAGATGTTGAAAATGATCGGATCCACTTGAAGAGAAGCACGCCGGTTGGAAAAGAATTAACATGACGACCTCGATGATCAAAAGGATTAGTATTCATATAGAAACATGAGAACACCGTTTAGGAAAGGTATGGATTCAACATTTGACTTCAAGCAACTCAATACCACAAATAAAACAAAACAAAGGATTTGGCTTGCGAATAAGCCGAACAAATACATATGATAGAGATTTACCCAATCTCATATCATGCATCTGTCGGAAAGATATTCTAGGAGCTACTTGAATTCCCACCTATAAACTCCCAAACTTTCTGGTTATGAAATCTGGTGTTGGGGATACGGGACACAAAATATATCACCCAAACTAACAATACCTAGATCCAAATGTATCCATCCGTCAACACATAACCAAGAAACCTTCGAAATCGTGGTACCTCAACCTTCAAAAGCATCCGTTATACGAAGTTATGGCAATACTCTCGAGCTCGCCTCAAAGATCGGGTTATCGAGGTTATCTCACCAACAACTGCATAAAAGAGATCTTCGATGTCGATTTAAACTCGTATTCCGAATCGCAACGATAAAATTGTGACGACAACACCTCGGAGCTCAACTCCCCGACACCGCCACAACCCCTAAATGTCGAGCCACCAAGAACAATGTTCTCGCCACAAAACCATCGAACGATTCCAAGATACCCGTGATCCTAAATTTTTTAGTGAAATTTGAGGAGAGTAGAGTCAAAACTTCTACGTCAGGAGACCTCACCAGAGTGACAAAGGGAATGGGGAGTAAAAAGAATCCTACTCTCCCATATATATAATCCTAAGACTCAAAACTTTTTTTTCTAGACTCAACAACGCCAGCGATTCGATCAAGCAGGGGGCTCCTAAGTCGGGGAATGGCTCTGATTACCAACTTGTAACACCCACGATGCAGCTATATCTCCCATGTGTCGAAGCACGACTTAGAGGCATAACCGCATGGTGGTTTAGTCGCAAGAAGGGTCATCTTCACACAATCCCATGTAATGAACAAGAATGGGATAAAGAGTTGGCTTACACCGCCACTTCACACAATACATAAATTAAACATCCATCAAACATAGTACAATCAAGGTCCGACTACGGAACCAAAATAAAGAAGACAACCCCAAATGCTACACAGATCCCCGATCGTCCCAACTGGGCTCCACTACTAATCAACTGAAACGAAACAACACAATGAGCAGGATCTTCATCGAGCTCCTCCTTGAGCTCGGATGCGTCACCTGCACGGTTTCATCGGCACCTGCAAATTGGTTTTGGAAGTATCTGTGAGTCACGGGGACTCAGCAATCTCACACCCGCGAGATCAAGACTATTTAAGCTTATGGGAAGGGTAAAGGAATGAGGTGGAGCTGCAGCAAGCACTAAGCATATATGGTGGCTAACATACGCAAAAGAGAGCGAGAAGAGAAGCAAAGCACGGTCATGAAGCTAGAAGTGATCAAGAAGTGATCCTGAAACTACTTACGTTCATGCATAACTCAAACCGTGTTCACTTCCCGGACTCCACCGAGAAGATACCATCACGGCTACACACGCGGTTGATGTATTATTAATTAAGTCAAGTGTCAAGTTCTCTACAACCGGACATTAACAAATTCCCATCTGCCTCATAACCGCGGGCACGGCTTTCGAAATATAATACCATGCAGGGGTGTCCCAACTTAGCCCATTATAAGCTCTCACAGTCAACGAAGGATATTCCTTCTAACAGGAAGACCCGATCAGTCTCGGAATCCCGGTTTACAAGACATTTCGACAATTGTAAAACAAGACCAGCAAAGCCGCCCGATTGTGCCGACAAATCCCGATAGGAGCTGCACATATCTCGTTCTCAGGACACATCCGGATGAGCGGTCCGTACAACTAAAACCAGGCCTCAAATTTCCCCAAGGTGGTGTTGCAAAGGGCTCTAGTTTGGACCAACACTTAGACAAGCATTGGCCCGGGGGGCTAAATAAAGATGACTCTCGGGATGCGAGACTCCCAAGGGAAAAGGTAATAGGCTGAGGCAAATGTAACACCAATGTTGGGCCTTGCTGGAAGAGTCTTATTCAAAGCGAACTATCTAGGGGATTCCATAAATCACCCAACCGCGTTAGGGACGCAAAATCCGGGAACATAATACCGATATGACGGAAACTAGGGCGGCAAGAGTGGAACAAAACACCAGGCATAAGGCCGAGCCTTCCACCCTTTACCAAGTATATACATGCATTAATAATATATATAAGAGATATTGTGATATCCCAACATGAACATAATCCAACATGGAGCAATCTTCATCTTCACCTGCAACTAGCAAGGCTATAAGAGGGGCTGAGCAAAAGCGGTAACATAGCCAACCAACTGTTTGCTAGGAGGGGTAACAAAGGTTAGAGGTTCCTGGCAATTTGGGAGGCTTGAAAAGCAAGTGGTAGGTAACGCAGCATAGCAATAGCATCGAGGCAACTAGCATAGCTATGATAGTAATGAGATCCAAGGTGACGGTCATCTTGCCTGAAATCCCGCAAGGAAGAAGAATGAGTCCATGAAGAAGACGAAAGGGAGTAGTCGAACGAATCCTCACAATCGCAACATTACTGGAACTAAGAAGCAACACCGGAAAGAAACAAACAACATGGTAAATGCACAAGCATAAACATGGCATGATGCACAATCAAGTATGATGCATGTCCGGTTTAAAGAGGCATGGCATGGAAAAATGCAACAAACAGAGCTACAAGTTAAGTGGAACTCAATATTCAACGAATTGCATATTGACAAAACACCACATTAACATATTTAGTTTAATCTCGTTTAAGCTACCAAACAATGTTAAATGTTGTTAAACATGGCAAGAGGTGAAGCATAATTAAACTACCTATCTAGGCAAGTTTAAATGAGGCCGGAACAACAAACAACAATTCCGGAAAATCCCCACATGCATATTTCAAAATTGGTACTGTTCTGCCATAAACCATATTTTAATGTTATTAAACAGCAAAATAAAGTGTAATATGTTAATCTATGCATTTTTCTACCCCATTTACATATAGAGTTTATTTAAAACCGAGCTATGGTTATTTAGTTATGAAATAAAGCATTTTAACATGGCATTTGAGCAAATTTAATCAAAATACATTTTAAACATTTCAATCATTTATGAAAGTTGGATATTATTAATCTACACAAAATTCTAAGCACTTTACATGTTTGAAACATTTTAATCCGATGCACCGTTAATGAGTTATTATATGCATGATGCTTAGGGGTTTTTATGTAAAATAGTAATTCACTGGAATAAAAGCTAAAACGCAACACGGGAAAAAAACATGCGTCGGGCCTAATCTGCTAGGGAGCTGGGCTGCTCACCATAGGCCGAGGCCCATCGGTGGAGAGGAAGCAGAGGGCTAGCGCGCTGGGCCTTGGCGCTGGAGGTCAACGCGCAGCTTGACCGAGCGAGCTCCTCTCGCTCGATCTGGACAGCGGGGAGGCACTGAAAGTGGGCGGGCGTGTCTTCTCGTCAGGAAGCAGAGCAGCGGCGGCGCTGGACGGGAAGGCAGCAGCGGGGTCCGGCGAGGTAGGGACTTGGCGCGGGATCCATGACGCTGGGCAGAGGTGGACTTGGGACTCCGGCCGGAGGACCTTGAGGCGCAGGGGAGGCATGGATCCGGGCGGCGGCAAGAGCTGCAAGACCATGGCACGGGAGAAATTCAAACGAGAGTCAGAGAGAGAGGAACAAGATAGGCGAAGGAGAGGGACGGGCAGAGGGAGGCGGACCGGGCTTCCCTCCCTGGAACGAGGCGGAAGCGACGGGAACCTCCAGGAGCTCCATGGGCGGCAGGTTCCTGCAAAACAGCGGCGTCGCAACACCATCAGAGAGAGCGAGAGGGAAGAAATGGTGTTAGGAAGGAGAGGGGCGACGGGGCTGGTCCTGCTGGGTTTGCCGGAGACGGTCGGCGGCTGGATCCGGTGGGCTCTCGCCAGCGGGAGGCACGGTCGGGAGATCCTCTCCCAAACCAAAACGAGCATGGAGGTCAGCGAGCGCTGCTGGTCTTCGGGAAGAACGTGTGGAGGCGCACGGGTAGGAGAGCTCCGGGCGTGAGGGGCTTGAGGCCGCGGGGTCCTGTTTGGTGGCTTCTGTTGCCGGCGGGAGAAGTGGCTCGGGGTCGTGGACGAGCTCCTGGCTCGAGGCGGGGAAGAATGGGGGTGTAGGTGGAGATCGAGGGGAGTTTCTGGTTGGATCGATGAAATCCGGTGGGGATTGGTCGATGTTGGAATCAAGGGGAGACCAAGTGGCGGCGGGATGGATCCCGAGAGAGAAGGTAGGTAGGTGGCGGCGGGCAGGAGGATGGGACAAGTCCCTAGAAGTTAGGGTTTGGTCTAGAAATGGACTAGGGATGGACTATTTATATAGATAGGGATTAGGGTAGGGCTATCTCGTCCCTACGATTACAATCGGACGGCCGAGAAAAATAAAGGCTAGGGGGTCCAAATAAGAAAACGGAGATGCTTTAAAGATGTTCGGGGATGATCCGGATCCAATGGTCACGATTGAGGGTTCGGGTTCGAGGGAGTTTCAGACGCGCGCATGAGGGGTCTGTGCACTTTACAGAGAGACTCCGGTTTAGGCAAGAGGGAAAACGAAGAACAAGGTTGGTCTCGGAACGGTCAACAAAAGCAAGGGGGGACGCAACAACTACGAGCGGATGCAAGTTTTAAAAACAATGACGGCAACGAGTGCCGATGCAATGCAAATGATGACATGATGAATGCAACAAACAAGCGAAACACATGACAACGATGAAAAAAACATGGAAACCGCCTGGAGCGTCGGTCTCGGGGCGTTACAGTCAGCCCGGAAATTCTGGAACAGGTTCCTTACTAAAAAGAACCAAATAGTCGACTGTCCGGACGCCGAAGCCTTAGCAGCTTTCAAACACAACGTCCGAGACAAATGGCTCGCCAGACACCTCGGCCAAGAAAAGCCATGAACAATGGCCGCATTAACAAGCCTCATGACCCCGCTTTTGTGTGGGAGAGGATAGCTGGCTAGCAAGATGCAGCACCAGCGACCCAAGTACATCCAAATCAGGATGGAATGGAAACCACGGCGCAACAAGGACCAGCGCCGGATTAAAAGGAACAATCCAAAGAGCACGGCAGTCAACGCCGAATCAAAAGCTCACGGCAGAACAACAAAAACTGCCCTTGAGGACAATAGCAATGAGCTATCCAACTTCAACAAAATCTTGGACAAGATATGTCAAATCCACAAGACTCACGGGAGGCTCGCTAACCATACCCACCGAAATTGTTGGGTCTTCAAACAGTCCGCAGATCGAACGCCAACACAAGGGGCTCAACACACCAAGTGAAGATGACGACGAGCGCCGTAAGCGAGCCCCGAAAACAAAAGACTTTCCCACAAGAGGTTAAAACAGTAAACTCACTTCACGTGATCAAAGGGAAAAATAGAGCGGCGCCCACTAAAAGGAGCGCCGCACACTGGTTGTCAAAACCAATCACCTTCAAGCATCAGGACTATTCCGAAAATATCCGGAACGCAGGATGGACTGCCCTGATACTAGATCCTATAATCGACGGATTCCAATTTACACGAGTCCTCATGGATGGCGGCAGTGACATAAACCTGATATATCAGGACACAATCCGCAGGATGGGGATAAACCCAACCACAATTCGCCGTAGCAACACCTCCTTTAAAGGAGTAATGCAAGGCCCATATGCCCATTGTACGGGCTCTATACTGCTAGAAGTTGTGTTCGGTTCATCCGACAACTTCCGTCGCGAAAGGTTACTCTTCCATATCGCCCCGTTTAAAAGTAGCCATCAAGCACTATTGGGACGCGACGCTTTCGCCCGCTTTAACGCAATACCGCATTATGCATCTCTAACACTTAAAATGCCCGGTCCATGCGGCATCATCTCGTTAAAAGGAAGTATTAAGTGTTACTCGAGCACGGAAGAATGGGAGACTGCCTTGACAGCCCCACAGCTATCCGACTCGGCTAGGCAAAGAACCTGAATTGGTCATTCAAACCCCGGACACGGCTAGACGAGTCCGGCGCCTACTAGAGGCATACCCCCATACGAGGGGCTGCATGCATGAATAACACGAGACAATAAAGCTCAACTTTATTCACTTCTTCTAACCATACTATGTTTATTTAATATTAAGTACATCTTTTGCACGATCCTTTTTCTTTTAAACTAAGTTCCTCTCTTTTACAGATGAACAACGTGCTACACGCGTCCAGGATACGGCACAACGGAGACACAGGCGCAGACGTGCAGTAGGGACCCGTTGCAAGGATTCTTTTCAGATTAAGACCCTGCGTAAACCTTTGTTACTGTCTCTTGTTGATATACATCCCCCGGTTCCTTACTATAACCAAGGAGGAGGCTGGCGTTTTGGCATTGGCCGCACCAGAATTTTTGCACGTACCTGGACACCAGGGGCTTAGGGCATTATTCTGCCCATTTTCATAAAGACCAAATACCTTAGGGAGTATTTGGCATCTCGAGTTAGGCCTTATATGCATCAGCTCCGAATCATGTCTTTGGTCAAATGTTGGGTTGCCCGGCTCCTGTGTTTTGCTGCCTTACATTCCGTTTTCACGGCTAACGTGGCACTGTGGAGAACTACTCGCGATTGTGCCCTTCGTTCGCAGGCGAGCACCTCAAGAGAGAAAGCCGAAACTGACTGTCATGATATAGCGAGAGACTGGTCAACCACTCGATGACTCACAGGAATGTTTAGTATTCCTCCGCATTAATGAAGGACCGGTTTTCGGCCAGGCACATACGCACCCCGAATTCGGGAGAGTGCGGTGCCCCAAGGGGCTATATAGTAGCCCCACCCTCGAACTCCTATGGCTAAGTGAAAGTGATAAAGCATTATAGTCCGGTTGCTTGGTTTGCTAAGCTATCACCTCCTTAACAGGACCAAGACGTTGGATTAAGTGTGAAAAAGCACTTTCTTTGCAAACACCCCCGCACTATGTGCGTGGGGGCTGAAGCCAAGGACCGCCATCTTTCAAGTTATATACACATATACATAAAACGGCCGCACAGCGAGTAGTTTACTACTTGAACGCACAAGTATAAAAAGCTCTTATATTATATTGAAACATTGTTTTCACAAATCATACATGTCATTTAAACATAATATCTTTCGAGCACTGCGTCTCTATTAAACGAGCGCCCGGTAGGACTTCTTCAAAGTAGTGCTCGGCAATGTACTGCCATCGTCCAATCTTGGGATGCAACGTCGGTGGCCTTCATCTCTGCCCAGTATGTCTTGACACGGGCAAGAGCCATCCGCGCTCCCTCAATACACGCCGATCGCTTCATTGCGTCGATACGTGGTACCGCACCAAGGAACTGCTGCACTAAACCAAAATAGCTCTTCGGCTGGGGTCCGCCCGGCCACAAGTGAGTCAAGACATGCTTCATGGAAAATCCGGACAGTCGATTCAGCTCGGCCCATTCGTCCAACCGATCGGTCAGCGGCAGAGGACACTCCGGACTATGGAATTGCGACCAATATAGCTCTTCCCTTTGGTGCACCTTCTGGCCCCGGAAGTGCTCAACTGCGTCCGCAGCGCTCGCCGCCAAGTCTAGATAAGCATCCTCCGAACTCCACAACTTATCTAACTGAGCGTACTTTGGATCTGTATATTTCCTCCGCAGCAGAAACGGTTTTCCAGCCGCAATTGCCCCAGCCTGACTCAGCTCCTCCTTGGCAGCTCTCAAAGCCGACTGGGCATTCTTGGATTCGGCGGCGGCCTTTTTTAGGCCCTCTTGTTCCACTTGACGTTCTTTTTCAAGAACCTCGCAGCGATCGGTAGTATTCCTCAACCTTTTGGCCATATCGGCCATCTCCTCTTTGCTTCGGCAGTGAGCAGCCCGTTCAGCTTCTAGCTCTTCGGCCGCCTTTTAAATCGGCGCATTACTAATTCTGGCTTGCTCTTTCGCTCGGCGAGTTCTGCCCGCAGCTCTTCCACGGCAGCGCACCATCGCATTAAGCATACGAATAGTAAGACATGGGCGCCAAGCTCCCTTACCAGGTGTCCGCATAGAAGTCGCATACCTTGTGACTCGTCAAACCGCTTATTGACCAACGCGATGTTCGCATCCGCCTCATCAAGTTGCCACTTTAGTTCGGCATATTCATCAGTCCGCTAGCCTCGGACGCCCGCCACCTGTTTAGGAGCGGAGATATGTTATAATCGAGATTTGATCTCGCACGTTGTCAATTTTGCCAACATACCGAGTCTCGAGGGCTACTATCTATACAGGCGATTTTATATGCATAACTCGTCGGAAGGTACATTATTTTTATGTATTTCAAACCCCGTCAAGAAGCTTCGACGGCTTGCATAATCCGCTCTCCGCGGATGCAATCCTTTCAATCACCGTACCCATTAGAGCACGGTGATCTTCTAAGATAGCCGCTCGCCCGAGCAGATCCTTCAGCTCCTCCGACCGCACACCACTTGGCGCCGGACCTTCCGGCCCCGCCGGACGGGGGGGACCCTTCGCGACGGCACCTCCGGGTTGTCCGCTTCACATGAGGGTGCGACAGGTGGAGGCGTTTCGCTCTCCATCATCTCCGGAAGAAGATCCCCCGAAGACGAGCTCTGCTGAGAAGGGCTAAGGTCCGAACTACAAGGTACAATTTTGGTTATCTTCATGAATAAATACAAGGATGTTCCTTATTTACAAGACCCCTTCTTTTTACTTACGGCTCACTGGAGGGCCGATCCCCTTGGGGAAATAATGCGGCTGGGTTACTTCCCAGCGCCGGACTCTCTGCCGAAGATTCCTTTCCCCTCTTTGAGGCCTTAACCTCCGGATCTTCTGAAGCGGTCCTCTTCTCTCCTCGGAAGGTGGGACTCTTAATCCCTCCTTCCTTGATAGCCTCCTTCGTAGAGGCAGTTGCTTCCCCGCTCCCCCCTTCGCCTTCTTCAAAAGGCGCGACCTTCAACATCTTGGTTAGCATGGGATCCGGCGTGGTCTATGGGAGGGGAGCCGGACACCTTATTAACTTTGCCTTGGCTATCCACTCCTGTTCAAGAAACGGCTCCTTTAAAGGGCATATATATAAAATACATGAATGAACAGCTTGTCCGGTTATAGGACTACTTACTTGACTATCTGGGCGATTGTAGCTTAGTCCTGCGTCCTCGGTCAAGTCCGGACACTTCTCTTGTGATCCGAAGAACAGTTTATACATCTCCACGGGCGTCGTGCCCATAAAATTTTGGAGAGCTCGTGGTCCCTTCGGATTGAATTCCCACAGGCGGAGGGGGCGATGCTTGCAGGGCTGAAGGCGCCGGATCACCATAACCTGCGGCACTGCAACCAGATTGATCCCTCGTTCCTGGAGGTCTCGAATACGGCCCTGCAGCAAGGGAACGTCCTTGGACGGCCCCCAGTCGAGCCCCTTGTTGACCCATGATGCCAGCCGCTGTGGTGGACCTAAGTGGAAGGCAGGGAGCGCCGCCCATTTGGTGCCCCTGGGAGCGGTGATATAAAACCACTCCCGTTGCCACAAACCAAGCTCCTCTTGAGAAGAGCCCCCGGGCCACGGAGCATCAAGACATTTGCTTATGACCGCCCTCCGCGACTCTGCTTGTTGCCCCTTGATCATCTTTGGCTCCACCTTGAAGGTCTTGAGCCACAATCCAAAGTGGGGGTAATTTGGAGGAAGGCCTCACATACGACAATGAATGACGAGATATGGAGGATGGACTGATTCAAGTCATGGAAATTAAGCTCATAATAAAACATGAGCCCCGCACAAAGGGATCCGCTGGAAGCCTAAACCCCGACGGAAGTGAGACATGAACACCACGCTCTCGCGGGCTCGGAGTGGGAATGACCTGCCTCGAGCAGGCAGCCTATGCGAGATCTCGCCGTTAGATACCGGCGTCTCGCAGCTTTAGCACATATTCTTCGTGGACGGAGGAAGACATCCATCGGTCGTGCTGGTCGGAGCCGGACATCGTCGAAGGTCCGGAGCGCCTAAATCTGAAGCTTTGGGTGTTGGAACTCGAAGCGCGGGGCGAACTCGATGGAGGGTGTAAAAAGAGGAGGGCCTTGGTCTCCTTATAAAGAGGTTGAATACCAAGAGCCCACCCCGTGGTCGATTAGGACTCACCTTCGATGGAGGAGGCGTGCCAATGGGCACGGTTGGGTTACCCACGTCCGTATTGATGAGAATCCCAAAATAAGGGGGGCACGATCTATGCTTTGATAAGACGTGCCAAGGAAACCGCCTCGCTAAACGCGCTAAGGTGAAACGGTAAAAAACGATTCATATAAAGGCCTGGCCGTGGTCTGATGTCACGCCGCGGAATACGTCAGCAGAGCTGTGCAAAAGTTATTCTCTCTACGGTGGAATGTGGAACTTGTTTTGCAGAGCCGGACACTATCCTTGTGTTCAAAACCTTCTATGAAGAATTCGGAGGAGGAACCCGCCTCGCAATGCCGAAGACAATCAAAGCTCCGGACTCATCGTCATTGAAGCCTGCTTCAGGGGCTACTGAGGGAGTCCCAGACTAGGGGGTGTCCGGATAGCCGGACTATCGTCACGGCCGGACTCCAAGACTATGAAGATACAAGATTGAAGACTTCATCCCGTGTCCGGATGGGACTTTCCTTGGCGTGGAAGGCAAGCTTGGCGATACGGATATGTAGATCTCCTACCATTGTAACCGACTCTGTGTAACCGTAACCTATCCGGTGTCTATATAAACCGGAGGGTTTTAGTCCATAGGACGAACAACAATCATACCATAGGCTAGCTTCTAGGGTTTAGCCTCCTTGATCTCGTGGTAGATCTACTCTTGCACTACCCATATCATCAATATTAATCAAGCAGGAGTAGGGTATTACCTCCATCGAGAGGGCCCAAAGCTGGGTAAAAACATCGTGCCCCTTGTCTCCTGTTACCATCCGCCTAGACGCACAGTTCGGGACCCCCTACCCGAGATCCGCCGGTTTTGACACCGACACACATCATCCATTCGAATCCGGATATGCCATTCCTTTGAACTCCGCCCGTTTGTGATTGCCTTAGGCTGGTATAAAGAGTTTCAATGATCTAGATATCAAAAGTAATTCTTTTTGCCACTTAAGGGAATAGTTCTTCGAGTCACCTTCCCTGAGGTGTCCCATTTTGGAATCATGGCAATTTCCATCGCTACTTTGAAACCCTTGTCGAATTGTTTCTTTAGTCGCTCCTGATGCATGCTTTGCCCCTTAGCTCTAGAGATGTTTCTATGTCTCATTCCGTGAGTTGATCTTGTGATCCTTAAGATGATCCTAACTTGCTCGACCTCAGGAATATCGATTCTTCTAAAATTCCCCCATTCTTCTTGTTGTCATGATAGCTGAAGTTCTCAGAAAAAGACGTCGAGACAAGATGGTGATCGAATCAACGTTCTTATGAAGTGCAACCTGGATCGTGAAGACCGTGTTAGCTTGTGCCCTCTCTGTCTTCTTACGTCACGTCTTGAATCTCGGGACGAGATTCTTGTTTAGTGGGGGTGAGTTGTCACAGCCCTAGCTTAGTCCTTGCTTGACCCTGCATAAGCATTCATGCAACATGTTTAAATTTAAAGAAACTTGAAATGGGGATGAGAGAACCCCCAGCACCCACCAAACCAACTAGGGTTTACTAAAAATATTTTTAAAGATCCCAAATGCCCTCTAGAAATGTTCATCATTTTTGAATTGGTCCAGCACCTATGACAAAAATGATGCACCTATTTTTAAGCCATTCTGGATTTTTGAATTAATTCATACGTTTTTGAATTTGGACAATTAAATACTATATAATATTCAAAATGTCCAAAAAATTCTGAACTTAAGTGAGGGCTGTTGGAAATATTCCAATCAGAGCCCACAATTATTTTCAGGATTTTTGGAAACGTCCTGGTATTTTTTAATAAAGCCCTAAAGACTACAGAATAATAGAAAAACAAAAAAACAATCAGAAGAGAGGGAGAGAAGGACTTACCTGGCGCTCACCTGACACGGCACAGCATGGCCCAGCCCACCTGGCGCTGCCAGTCATCCTCCTCCTTGCGCCAGAAGGACGAGGGCGTGTGCCCGCAGCGTGCCAGCACGCGCACGGCCACCGAAGGCCACCTCCTGCTTGCCGCCTCGCCCTGGCCTTCTCTGGCATCGCCACGCTCCACCCCAGTCCCTCTCGCCCGCCGCTCGTCCTCTCCCCCTCCTCTGTCTCGCTCCCCCTCCCCACAGCCTAGCGCTACCGTCGCCACCGCTCGCTGCTGCCGCAACCACCGACCACCCCTCGCACTACCGATGAGTCCAGAAGCTCCGCCGCGACGCCCTCGCCCTCCCCACCGAGCCATTTTTCGCTGGAGGCCCTGCATCGCCGCCATCTGGTCATCCTCAACCTCGGTAACCGCCGGACGCCGTTCATCGATTTGCCTCGCTCCGGTCGCCCCCGAGCCCACTGATCTGCTCATCGACCTCCCTGTGAGCTCCGCCGTCTTTCCCCTCTTCTTTCCCACGCGTTTGCACCCTGCAGGCAATTGTTCCGCCATGGCCGAAGCTCGCCTCCGCTCGAGCTTGTCGCCGGTGTCGCTCCGGCGACCATTTGGTCGTCCCGTGCTAACCAACATGCTTGCCGCATCGCGTAGTGCCTCACTATCGCCTCAGTTCCCGCGTTTGCACGCCGCAGCCCCAAACCCGCACATGGCCGAACTCCGGCCGCCGCTTTGGAGCTCGCCGTCGTTGGCTCCGGCCACGATAGACCTGGCCTCCACCACCAATAGATGTGTGTCTGCTAGAGCTTTCCAACGAGCCCAAGAACGGCCTCGCCCGTTCCTTGTGGGCGTTTTCCGAGCCGCGCCACCGTCTCGGGTCTCGCCGGTGTCGAGTCGCCGGCGGGTTTGACCCCGCTGACCAAGTTGACCACGGGTGGGCCCAGTTTGACCCCCTGGGTCAACGACAGGTGGGGCCCAGCCCTGCTAATTAATTAGGATTAGTACTAATTGAATTTAGTTACACTAATTACACTGACATGCGGGACCCACTGTCAGGTTTGACCCGGACCGTGCACGTTGACCTGCTGACGTCACACTGACGTCAGGCTGACGCAGTACGTCATTTTCTGGATTAAATCTAATTCAGGAAATTCCAAAAAATTGCCTAAACTTCTAAAATCATAGAAAATCAACCGTAACTCCAAATGAAATAATTTATATATGAAAAATTATCAGAAAAATTCAAGGAATCCATCTGTACCATCTTCATGCATGTTTGAAAAATGTTTGTCCTCTGTTTTGGAAAAAACAATTAAAGGGCATTTAAATAATCATATATGCAGTTGGAATTTGAATCATGTATTCAAACCAACTTTATTTAAATCATAGCTAGATGCATTAGCTCAAATCACAGCATATTGCCATGTCATGATCATGCATCATATTGTGGCATTGCATTGATTGTGTTCTTTCTCAGTTGCCGGTGTTTGTCCCCTCTTGATAGACGTGGTTCCGACGATGAGTTCGATGACACCGATGAAGAGCTATAATATCTTCAGGAGTGCCAGGCAAGCAAAACCCCCTTGTTCATTCCGATATAATCCCACTCTCTCGCTCCTGCTCTCTTTTACTGCATTAGGACAACAACGATTCATCTGTTACTTGTTGTGGTAGCTGAACCCCTTTACCCTCTGCATGACCTGTCATTCCACAGTAAATAGATGAAACCCACTAGCATGAGTAGGAGTTGTTTGAGCCCTGCTGTGCCTACTCATTCATGCTTATTTTTCATGCCTGCTACTGCTTAGAGTTGAGTCAGGTCTGATTCATCGGGGATGAATTAGAATGGTGTGTGAACATGTCCTACTGTGTGTGAGCAAAGTGTGTGAACACGATTTGGTAAAGGTAGCGGTGAGAGGCCATGTAGGAGTACATGGTGGGTTGTCTCATTGCAGCCGTCCTCAGGAACTGAGTTCTATGTTTGTGATCCATGAAACAGTTACTACCACGCATTGGGCCCGAAACCAATGGACCCCCTCGACTTATTAAATGCCCTTGCCCTCTGTCCAGGAGTTGCAACTAGTTTCTGTTGTTTGTAGGATATGTGTCGGAGGCCGTGCGTAGCGCTGACCCTAGGGGTGGGCTATGATGCGGTAGATACACCATGGCACGGTGTACCGGGCGCCCGTTTGGTGTCTCGGGAACCCTGCACACATCGTTTGGGGCTGTGAGCGAAACCCCGGCCGGATCTCCTCGCGGATGGAACCCGAATAGGCGATAAACCTGGACTAGAGACTTGTGTGGTTAGTCAGGTCGTGGCCGACTCCCTCGCCAGGCTTCCGCTTGAAGGTTGCCGAGATACACGACGTGTACATGGTGGTAAGTGGCGAGAGCGTGTGTGAAGAAGTACACCCCTGCAGGGTTAATATGATCTATTCGAATAGCCGTGTCCGCGGAGAAGGACTTCTGGGTTGCCTATATCAGTTCATAGACAAGTGAAAGTGAATACTCTAAAATGTGCAAGATAAGTGTGAGTGCTATGGATGGCGTTCTCGTAGGGAGACGGGAGCGGATCCATAGTGGTGTATTGATATGGTGAATATGTGGACTCGTGTGCGCCACCTCAAAAGAGTTACTTGCAGTCGTAGTTCAGGATAGCCACCGAGTCAAAGCTGGCTTGCTGCAGTCAAACTCCACCACCCCTTTGTTGATAATGATGTATATGTAGTTAGTTCTGATGTAAGTCTTGCTGAGTACATTTGTACTCACGTTTGCTTACTTTATGTTTTGCAGAGAGACGTCAGTCTCGCTAGTAGTTCCGTGTGGACTTCGACGTTTAGCTTGTTACCTCAGCTACGATCTTGTGCCCTCGGCAGGATCTGGTAGATAGTCAAGCTTCTCAGCCTTTTTCATTTGTAGATGTCTGTACTCAGACATGTTACGCTTCCGCTTGTGTTTTGATTTGTATGCTCTGAATGTTGGGTCGTGAGACCCATGTTTGTAATATCTCGCTCCTCGGAGCCTAATGATAAATACTTTGAGTCGTAGAGTTATGTTGTGATGCCATGTTGTATTTACACATATTGAGCATATTGTGTGTATGTTTGAAATGCTTGGTATGTGTGGGATCCGACAATCTAGTTGTTTATCCTTGGCAGCCTCTCATATGGGGAAATGTAGTCTAGTGCTTCTTGAGCGTAGTAGTCCGCTTCTGCCCGGTTCACGGAGTCCTGCTAGCCCAAACTATTGCTTTGGACACTTGATCGGCGGCATGTATTTCACTTCGTTCTGTGTCTCTCCTTGGGAAATGTCACGCCTTGGTGACATACTGAGTCCTGCCTAGCCTGCTACAGCCTGGGTTCCTGAGTCTGTTAGGCGATGCTACAGCCCCGGATTCACACTGCCGACCGACATGCTCGATGTGATTCATGTATGCCTGTCCCCATGGGTTAGTGCCGCTTTGGGTTCACGACTAGCCATGTCGGCCCGGATTCTCTGTCATATGGATGCTAGCGACACTATCATATACGTGAGCCAAAAGGCGCAAATGGTCCTGGGCCATGGTAAGGTGACACCCGTGGGAATACCGTGCGTGATGCCGCAAAGTGATATGAGGTGTTACCGGCTAGGTCGATGTGACTTGGAATCGGGGTCCTGACACCACTAACATCCGCCACGGCGGATTCGCCGCATTGGTTCTTGGCCCAATCATTGACGGATTTCACCTCACTAGAGTCCTGATGGACGGCGCCAACAGCCTGAACCTGCTTTACCAGGATACAGTGCGCAAAATGGGCATAGACCCCTCAAGGATTAAACCCACAAAGACGACCTTTAAAGGCGTCATACAAGGTGTAGAGGCCAATTGTACAGGCTCAGTTACACTCGAAGTGGTCTTCGGATCCTCGGATAACTTCCGAAGCGAAGAGTTAATCTTCCACATAGTCCCATTGCGCAGCGGCTATCACGCACTGCTCGGACGAACCGCATTTGCAAAGTTCAATGAGGTGTCGCACTACGCATACCTCAAGCTCAAGATGCCAGGCCCTCGAGGAGTAATTACGGTCAATGGAAACACCGAACGCTCTCTCCGAACGGAGGAGCATACGGCGGCCCTAGCGGCGGAAGTACAAAGCAGCCTCTTAAGGCAATTCTCGAGTCCGGCTAATAAACGACTGGACACCGTCAAGCGCGCACGGAGTAACCTACAACAAGACCGCCTGGCACGTTCCGAGCAGGCCTAGAAATGCGGCCCCAACCCCAGCCCTCGCGAAATTGCGAAGCCAGTACTACGCGTAGATAACTACGCTCTGGAGATACCATGGGCATAAGGGGAGGGGCACGACCACGCACGCCTGCACGCGGCTCAACCGCACTGGGCTCCGATTGTGTCATTCTTTTTCTTCCGTTTTTTCTCTTACTTTCAGGACTCCGTCTTCCAGAAGCCCTGTCCGGCACTAGAATTGCCGAATTCATGATGCAACAGCCAGGGAAGCAGAAACCTACGTCGAGTGTCCAGGTGGTCTCTACTACGAGCATTATACCTGTTTTGCATACCATCCCGCAGCTTACCCCTGAAGGGGGACATGTTAAATAGTCCCATCCCTTGCTTATCGCGCTATTTGTATCGTCCTGCTTTCATTGCAGCATCTTTTGAATAAAAAATACATAGCTTCTGCTTATTATTGCATTCCTTTTTTCCATATATGTTCGTCTATGACATCTTGCACCCGTACACTTTGGTACGACCAATACACCAGGGGCTTAAGTACCCTAAAATATGGTGTGATAAGTCCGAACACTTCCACAAGTGCGGCACCCCGAACTTATAGCATTATATGCATCGGCTCCGAATCATGTCTTGGGTCAATAGTTGGGTTTGCCCGGCTCCCATGTTTTGGTACCTTATGTTCCGTTATATCGGCTAAGGTAGCGCTGAGAGAACCACTGCGATTGTGCCCCGGTTGAGCCGGGTTGAGCACCTCAGTGGAGAAAGCTAAAACTGACCGTCATGATAGGGCGAGAGCCGGTCGTTGTTCGAGAGGTTTTTTCGGGTCCCTAAAGACTTATGCCGCTTAGAGCGAGGAGCCGGCATTGTCCGACCAAGGCGTGGATAGCGCCCCGAACTCGGTCTTCCGAATACCAGGGGCTTCGCGAAATTTAAAATTATAGAATTCTATGGCTAAGTGAGAGTGTTCAAGCACTATAAGTCCGGTTGCCTTGTTCGTTGCGTTGAGCACCTCCCTCGAAGGACCCAAGAATGGGAACAAGAGTGCTCAAGTTTATCCCGAACAACCCAGCACTCGTGGCATGGGGGCTGAAGCCAATGACTTTCCATCACTCAAATTTGATAAACAGCCGCACAGAAGGTAATATTTTAAATTCACAAGCGTTGCTTAGCGCATATGAACAAGTTTTCAGTGTATAGGATAACAAATGCGAGTCTATTCAAAAATTACATCTTTGGAGCATTCACCCGCTATAAGGCGGGCACCCTTCAGGACGCCCTCATAATACATTTCAGGCGTGCGATGCTCCTTGCCCGGTGGTGGTTCGTCCTTCACAAGCTTCTCACCGTCCAGCTTGCCCCAGTGCACCTTAGCACGGGCAACGGCCCTACGGGCACCTTCAATGCAGAAGGAGCGCTTGATGACTTCAATCCATGGACAGACGTCCACTAGCCGCCGCACTAGCCCGAAGTAGCTCCCAGGCATGGCTTCCGTAGGCCACAGCCGAACTATGAGGCCCTTCATGGCCTATTCGGCGACCTTGTGGAGCTCGACCAGCTGCTTCAGCTGGTCGCTCAGGGGCACCGGATGTTCGGCCTCAGCATACTGAGACCAGAACACCTTCTCCGTCGAGCTTACCTCCTCGGCTCGGTAGAAAGCGGCAGCATCGGACACACTGCGGGGCAGATCTGCGAACGCTCCTGGAGAGCTCCGGATTCGGGTAAGTAATAGATAATTCACTTTCACATGCTTGCTTTGCATAAAGAATGCCTTATCCACGGCTATCTTCTTTAATGATTCAATTTCCTGGAGGGCTTTTTGGGCTTTGGCCTTAGCGGCTTTGGCACTCTCAAGAGCCGAGGCGAGCTCGGACTCTCGAGTCTTCGAGTCACGCTCCAAACTCTCGTGTTTTTCCACGAGAGCCTGGAGCTCTCGCCGCACCTCCGCCAGCCGCTCCTCCTGCTTCTCTCGCTTGGTGCGCTCCGCGGCCGCTTTGCTTTCGGCCTTGGACACCGCTTCCTTTAGGGTCGCCACCTCGTTCGTGGCCCCTACAATACCCGTGTTATTCCTGTCCTTTTTGCAACCAACTCCTTTCTATAAGGTATTACTTTAATAAGGTATTACTTACCTTCCTTGTCCTCGAGCTGCTTCTTGGCAAGGCCAAGCTTGTTCTCGGACCGCTCGAGGTTCTACTTCAATGCATTGACCTCCGTAGTCAGTGCGGCATAGGTCAGCAGCGCAGCCTACATTCCCGTATTGACATATTTATGTTAGACTCCTGCGTATATCTTTTTAGATCCTTAGATCCTTAGTGCGGCATAGGGGCTACTGTCTATACGGTAATATTTTTACATATTCTAAACTTACCTCAAAGCCTGTTAGAAGGCTGGTACAGGCTTCAGTCAGCCCGCTCTTGGCGGACTGAACTTTCTGGATCACCGCACTCATGATAGTGCGGTACTCCTCGTCGATGGAGGCACCGTTAAGCACCTCCAGTATGTTATCCGGTGCCTCCGGATCGACGGAGGTCACCGGTGTCGCAGTCTTGCCCTTCTTACGAAGGGGCCGCCTGCCGGACTTCAGAACCACTGAAGGTTCCGGTACGGAGTCCGGCACAGGGCCGGACTTAGAGCCCTCTGGGGTTTTTCTCCCTTTGCACCCGGAGTCCGGGAGGTCGCCTTGCGGCGCCTCCAGGACCACCTCCTCCTGGTTGGTCCCCTTTTGGGACTCCACCGCGGTGTCGTCAGCGTCACGAGGAGAGGAGGCGGTCGGCAGTGAAGTGCTATTCACATTCGATGTATCCAGGGAGCCGCCTGATGAAGCTGCAAGCTCGTCCTTGGGCGGGCTACATGGTTATATTCGGCGTTAGAAGACACTATGCGACAAATGAAAATCCATGAGTTATTCTGGAGTCCGGACACTTACGATCTCGCCAGGGGCTTGGCCCTTGGTGGCCACTCCTCCTCGTCGTTGTCGGCGTTGGTGGAGAAGTCTGGAGGAAGGGTCCTCCCTTTCTTGGACCCTCCAGCCTCCCCAGTCGGGGCGGCCTTCCTTTTCTTCTCTTCCCCCACTGGGGGAGAGGCTTCTTTTTCCTCCTCCTCGTTCTCAGGAGAGGATTCTGCTTCAGAATCTGACAGCACCTGGTGCCGGGAGCTCCTTCGAGTTCCCGTGGCCTCCTTCTTGGCCTTCTTCTCCGACACCACGTGAGGTGCCGGAACCAGCAGCCCCGTCAAGCGGGCGTCCGCTGGGTCTTCTGGCAAAGGAGCCGGACAGTTAATCTGTCCGGACGTCTTCAATCCATCTGTCAAAGGTTAGGGAGTTTTAGATCCCGCATAGAGTCAAACTATGAAAAAAGAGTCCCATAAAGGGTAAAATAACTTACCTCGCTAGCTTGACGCTGCGAGCTGAATCCGCGATCTTCGGTAGCGGATGCGGGAGCTTCGGCGCCCTTGAACAACACCTTCCAGGCATCTTCGTACGTAGTGTCGAAGAGTCGGCTGAAGGTCCGGTGCTTTGCCGGATCAAACTCCCACAAATTGAAGCCCCGTTGCTGGCATGGGAGAATCCGACGGATGAGCATAACCTGGACTACGTTGACAAGCTTGAGCTTCTTGTCCACCAGGTTTCGGACGCAGGTTTGGAGTCCGGTCAGCTCTTCCGAATCACCCCACGTCAGGCCCGTCTCTTTCCATGATGTGAGCTGTGTGGGGGAGCCAGATCTGAATTGGGGCGCCGCCCATTTGAGTCGCGGCTCGGTGATGTAGAACCACCCCGATTGCCACCCCTTTATTGTCTCCACGAAGGAGCCCTCGAGCCATAGAACATTGGGCATCCTGCCCGCCATGGTGCCTCCGCACTCCGCCTGTCGGCCGCCCACTACCTTCGGCTTGACGCTAAAGGTCTTCAACCATAAACCGAAGTGGGGCTGGATGCAGAGGAAAGCCTCGCACACGACGATAAACATCGAGATATTGTGGATGAAGTTTGGGGCCAGATCATGGAAATCCAGGCCGTAGTAGAACATGAGCCCCGGAACAAATGGGTGAAGTGGAACCTAGTCCGCGGAGGAAGTGGGTGAGGAACATCACCCTCTCATGGGGCCTGGGGGTGGGGATGAGCTGCCCCTTGTTGGGGAACCGACACGCGATGTCGCCGGACAAGTATCCGGCCTCCCGCAGCTTTTCGATATGCCCCTCCGTGACGGAGGAGGCCATCCACTTGCCTCCCGCTTTGGACATGGTTGGAGAAGGTTGAGGAGGGATGTGCGGACTTGGGCGCTGGATCTTGAGTGTGTGGAAATGGATGAGCAAAGGAGGAAGAAGGCGTAGGTGAAAAGGTGGATCCTTATCCCCTTATATGGACGGACGCAACTAAGCGCCCCCACCAGCCTGGTAAACTCGCTTATCTCCCAAGCGCCGTAATCAATGGCACGGTTGGGTTACCCACGTCCGTATTGATGAGAATCCCGGAATAAGGGGGACACGATCTCTGCTTTGACAAGACGTGCCAAGGAAACCGCCTCGCTAAACGCGCTGAGGTGGTACAGTAAAAACGAATGAGGACTTGGCCGTGGCGTGATGACACGCCGCGGAATACGTCAGCAGATTGATTTTGTGTAAATATTATTCTCTCTACGGTGTTATGTGGAAATTATTTTGCAGAGCCGGACACTGTCCTTGTGTTCAAAATCTTCTATGAAGTATTCGGAGGTGGAACCCGCCTTGCAATGCCGAAGACAATATGCGCGCCGGACTCGTCATCATTGAAGCCTGGTTCAGGGGCTACTGAGGGAGTCCTGGACTAGGGGGTGTTCGGATAGCCGAACTATCACCGTTGGCGAGACTCCTGGACTATGAAGATACAAGATTGAAGACTTCGTCCCGTGTCCGGATGGGACTTTCCTTGGTGTGGAAGGCAAGCTTGGTGATACGGATATGTAGATCTCCTACCATTGTAACCGACTCTGTGTAACCCTAACCCTATCCGCGTCTATATAAACCGGAGGGTTTTAGTCCATAGGACGAACAACAATCATACCATAGGCTAGCTTCTAGGGTTTAGCCTCCTTGATCTCGTGGTAGATCTACTCTTGTACTACCCATATCATCAATATTAATCAAGCAGGAGTAGGGTTTTACCTCCATCGAGAGGGCCCAAACCTGGGTAAAAACATCGTGTCCCTTGTCTCCAGTTACCATCCGCCTAGACGCACAATTCGGGACCCCCTACCCGAGATCCGCCGGTTTTGACACCGACAGAGACCATCATACTTGGCTAGCTGGGCATGAGATTGTGTGTGTGTGTGTGCGGGTGAGATGGAGAGAGAACGATGGAGAGAGATAGTGTTTTAGATGGGCCTATCGAGTGCGAGTGAGATATGCATGTGTATGTGTGACCCAGGTGGATGGAGAGTTTGAGGGAGGGGGGGAAGAGCTCCGAGACGACATAGTGGTGCGTGAGAGAGTTACGGGCAAAGAACCAAGGAATTTGTGTGCGTACGATGAGTGCACCCAAGATACCTAACTTGGACTAGCTAGAGTATCATACATAGTGTGCGAGATAGACCTATAGATGGTGTATATATGAATGCGGACTAGAAAGACCCCCCCCCCACACACACAGAGAGAAAGGGAGAGGGACCAACAAGGTTTTTGTGTCGGATGCGTGCGACAGAATTGAAGATTGTCGGCGAGAGTGAGAGAGAGAGAGAGAGAGAACAGTAGTCCGGGAGAGGGGGAGGTCACGTTTTATGCATCAAAGACTGATATAAACTTGCATTCAAATATTTAAATTGGAGACCATGTTGTCTGCAATCCACACATGAACGGATGTATACGTATATCAAACAAGTTCATTAATTTGACTTTCAACATGTTCATGAAGTACTATAATACTGTACAACATGCTACTCGATTGAGGTGTTCAATTTTTTATTTAGTTCACTACTTTGACCTACTGAATGAGCTAGTTCATTGAATTGAGATATTTCATTTTGGGTTTGATTCACGTTTTTGAGTGGGTCAACTATTTGTCATATAGTAAATCGCTAGCAACGAGCATGTAAAAACACATTACTCCCGAGCATCATCTCTCCATCTAAAAAAGAAGTGGCAAGCTAATATTTCAAAAATTGATTCGAATCGACTTGGTAAGCTAGACGTGGATGCTCGTTCTCCCAAAATTTGAACGAACCGTTAAACATCCTCTCTGCTCGGTGGAATTCGCCTGAGCAAATTGGCCCGTTGGAATGGGAGACGTGAATGGGAGGCGCGAAATTACCGTCCTATGTAGGACACGCATCAATTGGCCCGTTGTACATCGAGGTAGGTTCAGTAACTTCATCCAAGTCGCCTTCTCCTCGGCGAAATGACATGTGCGAATAATTCACAAACCATGGTCGGCAAAACACGCTCTCCTACTTGAAATAGCTTGCGCCACTATTTCAAACACGCTCTCCTCGCCCAATTCGCTCGCGCCACTCTAGTTCAAAACACGCCCTCCTGCCTTGAAATTGCTCCGCCCACTATTTGGGGAGAAGCAAAGTTACTCTACTATCCCCGACCCTCGACACACAGACCCAAGCCGAGAAGCCTATAGGCAAGGGTAGAACTATAATTCCCCCTCACATTTCAGAAAAATGCGTCCGTAAGACATGGTTCCACTCCTCCCAATTCCCCCCCGCCCCATTCATACCTCGTGGGCGCAAATCACCTTCTCCCGAAGCTCCTTCTCCGAGCCATGAAACCTCAGCCCCACCTCCATGGCGCCCCCCACCGCACCAATTTCACAGCCGCCCTCCTCCCTAATGCCGGAGACGCTGTCCAATTGCCGTCGTGCACTGGGCCGTGTGCCTCTTACTTCGTGCTGCTGGTGCTACCTCGACGACGGCTGCGTGAACCATACCAGAGCCGATTCGCCCCCGCCGTTATTCACGGCGCCGGAGCGGCTCCAACTTCGGATCCGTCCAGAGTCCTAGCGCTGCTTCCGCGTAGCCGTCGACCGTCGCGACATCACTCTTTCCCTACCGCCGGTCACCATCGAAACCACGCCGGCCTCACCGACTCAGCAGCTGGACCTGCCTACTTCACCATGCCGCCAGATAGGTCGCACCCTCATCTGAAATCACTTTATTTAGGCGTCAGTTGTCTGAATTTTTATTCTGGGCCAATCGATTCCCAATGGGAAGCATCACCCCTCGAGGCGGCGGAGCTGCTAGGTTGCCGGTTGGCTGGTGTCTAATGTAAGGGCACGGGGCCGCAAGTTCGCCGCGGAACCAGCGCTTAGATGGCTACCTTTTAGAGTTGCGTGGGTTGAAGGTACTGCCGCCGCCGGATCTGGATGACGGGGAGTCTTTGTGGATTGGCCTGGGGGCGGCGCAACCACGGCAGTGCGGTGGGGCGGGGAGCGGGGTTTTGGACGGGGCCACAAACGGCGGAGGCAGGCTGCTCTGCCGTTGGTCGCTGGCTCTTCGGGGAAGATTCCGAACAGTGTCAGCCGGGAGGCACAAGACGGACATCAAGCCATCCGGCGTAGATCGGGCAGTACCAAAATAAAATAAAATCGTGTGACCCCAATTTAGTCTTCAGTCAACAGACGTGTGACCACTCTCATACCTTGCTGTTGATCTCTTAGTGTATTTCTTCGGATCAAAGAGATATGTCGTTCTTAACTTTATGCGTTATCTGCATCTTCAAACACACCGTCTTCTGACTCACCGCAGCTGCTCCAACAAGGGAAGCATACACCAGAAGGGAGCTACAGTCCCCACTCAACAGTTCCCTGCATCGAATGCGCGTGCCCGACATGGACAGCCACAACAACTGCAGGGCAATCGACAAGTCAGCACATGATGCTCACTCCTATGGATGGCAGCCAGATAGGTTGTACCCTCATCCTACTTGCGTGCAACATTTATGGCTTTGTTATTCATCTAAGCACGGAAAATAGATACATTTCATTGTATATTCATGCTGATCTCTTACGAGTCTTGTTCAGGAGTTCACGTTGTTCCATAGTTCAGCTAAGATACTTGTTCTTTAGGTAACGTTGTTCAATAGCTATCATCCATCAGCTAATGCTATCCCACAGGCTGGTGATTATAGTATTATACCACTTCTAGTATTACCTATGTTGTTCTTTAATACTTTTGTGTGCCATCTAGTTAATCTCGAGTACAAACGATACATATTCTATAGCTTTCATCTGTGTTCTCCCTTTAGTTTATGAGACATGTTGCTGCTAGTTAACCCCAGTCCTACTATTTATGTCGTCTCCTACAGGCACTCATTTACATAAATCTAACTACTAGTTGTCTTCCATGCATGTCAGATATAATTGCACACACTGATATATCCACAAGAACCTCACGGAGCAATGTAAAGGCCAATAAACTTGATGTCAATGATACCCAAAATGATGGAACATGTAAAGGCAGTTCTTCAGAAGACTTGCAGAAAGATGATGAATCCTCTTCACCCCACAAGGTCCTTGCTCTAACTTGGCCTGTGATATGGGTACAACATGCATATAATGTCCTAGAGTGTATCTACTCTGTTGAAATGCCATGTGCTTAGCATGCTGATCATGCATGTAAATATGTCATGCCTTTCTGTTTTTCAGTACCTATTCCATTCATGATAACATGTTTTAAAATTCAAGTACTGTCATTCTACTCTATCGCAATGCCATCCGCTTAATTTGGAGATCATGCTTCTGAATATCGTATGCATTGTTATTCATCAGTATGTACTTCATCTGTCTGCCATACCATGTATTTTTTACATTGAAGTGTTGTTCTAGTGCTCTGTTGCAATGCCATCTTATTTTCCCAATCATACACGTGTATGTTGCCTTGGTTATTTCTGTACGTATTCTGCTAGCATATAGTTTTACATTCAACTAGTTTTTTTTGCTGTGTTGTCCTATCGTATCCCTAGCTCTTACACCATACTCCCTCCGTCCGGATTACATGTTGCCGAAATGGATAAAAAAGGATGTATCTAGAACTAAAATACGCCTAGACCCATCCATTTTTTTCCGGATGGAGGGAATACATGTCAATATGTCATGCCTTTCTATTCTTCAGTACCTATTCCATCTCTCTGCTGTCGCATGTTTTATAATTAAAGCACCATTCTTCTATACAAGGCATGCAAGGGGAAGACGACTATGTTAGAATCTGAAGGGTTACAAACAAGGCGTTTGCAAAAGATCCAAACTCCAGGAGATAATAAACTAACTCCAGTTTTTATAGATACTGCTCCAGCACAGAGAAACCCAACTCCTACTGATAATAAGCAGATTCCGGTGGCCAAAGAACTAGTCCGCTCCAGTCGAGCAAAAATATGTCAACTCAATTCTAAGAAGCGTGTGCGTATCCTTGCATCATGAAATTTTATAGCATGCTGATCATATTTTCTACATGTTTCTTACCCGTCTCTCTTTTAGAAAATAAGCTTAACAGATAGAAGAATTTCTGCAATGGTATCGTTTATGAGGAAAGATTCTTGCAGGAATTCTCTGTGCTCCAATGTAGATGTAAGTACCTGTTGTATCTCACTATATTTTTACATCAGCATGTATTTTGTTAATCGGCATGAATCCAACCTTTATCTGTTCAAAATTTAGTTGTAACAAAATGTATGATTAAAGGCCACAATGTTGATTTTTGTAAGGAAAACTGCCTAGTAGTTTTGCATCCTGAGCTGCATGAGTGTACTATCTCATATCAGTGGGTTTGAATACTTTGGTTCTGCAGTGGGTTTTTCAGTGTTTTTTTTACTGTGTTGTCCTGTCGTATCCCTAGCTCTTACATCATACTCCCTCCGTCCGGATTAAATGTCGCAGAAATGGATAAAACTGGATGTTTCTAGAACTAAAATATGCCTAGACTCGTCCATTTATTTCCGGATGGAGGGAATACATGTCAATATGTCATGCCTTTCTATTCTTCAGTACCTATTCCATCTCTGTTGTAGCATGTTTTATAACTGAATCACCATTCTTCTATATAAGGCATGCAAAGGGAAGACGGCTCTGTTAGAATATGAAGGGTTACAAACCAGGTCTTTGCAAAAGATCCAAACGCCAGGAGATAATAAACCAACTCGAGTTTTCATAGATACTGCTCTAGCACAGAGAAACCCAACTCCCACTGATAATAAGCAGATTCCAGTGGCCAAAGAACTAGTCCGCTCCAGTCCAGCAAAAGAATGTCAACTCCATTCTAAGAAGTGTGTGCGTATCCTCGCATCATGAAATTTTATAGCATTCTGATCATATTTTCTACATGTTTCTTACCCATCTCTCTTTTAGAAAATAAGGTTAAACGATAGAAGACTTCCTCCATTGGGATCGTATTCGAGGAAAATATCTTGCGGGAATTCTCTGTGCTCCAATGCTGATGTAAGTACATGTTGTATATCACTATATTTTTACATCAACATGTATTTTGTTAATCGGCGTGAATCTAACCTTTATCTGATCTAAAATTAGTTGTAGCAAAATGTTAAAGGCACCAATGTTGATTTTTGTAAGGAAAACTGCCTCGTAGTTTTGCATACTGAGCTGCATGAATGTACTATCTCATATCACGCACATTACTGAATTGTAGTGCTTCTCTGGTTGCCCATTCATTCATTGTGTCAATGTTGCTTTCGTACTACCTTACCTGGCTGATGATAGCTGTGCCATATTGTGTTAATTTGGTGTAGGCTACTGCCCAAACGTTCGTTGTGTCAATGTTGCTTTCCTATTATCTGACTTTGCCAATGATAGCAATGCTAGTGTGTTAATTTTGTGCAGGTTGCTGAAGATAAGAAGACAAACTCTGAAAACAGCAAGGCAACCCCATTGTTTCTTTCCAGTAAATCTAGGCCAGGTAATATGGCAATAACTCATGATTAATCTGTTTGGTCCCGTCCTAGTTTATGTTATGATGCAGTGGTCGAGACACTCTCCACTATCAATAATACAAGCCTGCCAAAATCGCCATCTGAATTTGTTCAGTATCCTCTGTCTCGAATGCAACAAAATAAATGTATGTTTGTGAACCAATTAATGGCTGAAGCAATGATGGAAATGGTGGATGAATCAGAGGTGCAGAGTCGTGCGACACAACAACTGACCAATGTTTTCAGAGACAGTGTAGCAAAGCAGAAAGAAGTTGTCCACATACTTATGGGCGTCATCTGTGCTGAGGTTGCAGATTGTGACGTTGTAGATGGTTAGGTTCTGCTCATTTATTTGCACTGGCATCAATCTTTGATTGCCCAAAGGATGTAATTTCTGTAATATATCTTTGGATGTTACGTTATTCCCTGTATGCCATACCTTTGCGTGATCGGTTTTGCTCCTGTGCATAATTGCTCGTCGTAATGGGCTCAAATTATCTAATTTGGCCTAAAGACATGTACGAACTTTAGTGGGCCCATTAAGTTAATGGGCCGTTACTAGGCCGAAAGTTAATGGTCGGCCCTCTTACCTCCCGGGTCGTTAACAGTCCGACATCGAAGCGGGCAACAGGTGGCCCCAGTTTATATCACGGGCCATTAACAGGTTGTTACTAAGTTTGGGCTACATCTGGCCCAACTATACTGTAGGACTTTAGCAGGCCGAAAGAGATAGCGGGCTTGTACTGGACCATGAAGACCATGGGCCACTAAGAGGCCGAAAGTCAGGTCGTATTGTAAATGGCCCAACTGTGTTGTGGGCCTTTAGCAGGCCGAAAGAGAAACCGGGCTGGTATTGGACCATGAAGGGCATGGGCCGTTAAAGGGCCAAAACTAAGGTCCGACTACAAATGGCCCAACTCATTTATGGTCCGTTAACAGGCCGAAAGTCACACAGGGCCGGGAATTGGCCCAACACTTAAATGGGTCGCTAAAATGCCAAAACTCAGGTCCGACTAAAAAGGCCCAACTGATTTATGGTCCGTCAACAGGCTGAAAGTGACACCGGGCCAGAAAATTGGCCCAACACTTAAATGGGCCGCTAAAAGGCCGAAACTCAGGTCCGACAACAAATGGCCCATCAGATTTATGGGCCGTCAACAGGCTGAAAGACACACTGGGCCGGAAACTAGCCCAACATTTAAATGGGTCGCTAAAAGGCCGAAAGATGTACATCCTGAAAATTGGCCCATCCATTGAACGGGTCGTTAACAGGCCGAAATCTCATCGGGCCGATATTGAGCCAAGATATATAGCGAGCTGTTAACGGGCTCGAACTGATGATGGGCTTCAATGGTGTCAAATCTTTAACGTGCCGTTGACGGGCCGAATTGGCTCATCTCATATGGGTCGTGGGCTTAAATGGACCTGACACAAGTAGGCCTTATATGGGCTGGCCTGCTAATTTTTACTGGGCCGGCCTTTTCACAGGAATGGGCCTCTGTTGGGCCGTGCCACGTGTCGACGTACCATAGGCATCTTTCGTCCAATGAGTGGATGACATCTGTCCCAACATGAGCCGAAACGTGTTTCCTCCAGCCAATGATGATTTTACACGGGGAAAATCCCCATTGGTCGGGGCTGTTAATGGGTTATTGGATCCAAAACCCGACCCGATAGCTTAACAGCTTTCCGTTACGGTGGATGCCACGTGTCGGTCACCCTTGACGAAAGCACTTCTGTGACGCGCGATTTATCGTCATGGAAGTGGACACTTCCGTGATGATAATTTTGGTAATGTCATGGAACACTTCTACGACAGCACAGGTATGACTATCTTGATTCTGTCATAAATTTTTCATGGATGTACATGCATGACAAAAAACGCGACCTACTGTGACAAACACATATCATCACGGAAGTGTATTTTTTTTGTAGTGTATTATCCAAGAAGATCCAATAGGTCTAACTTGGCACAAACACTAATTAAAACATAAAACCACATCTAACCAGAGGATAGATTGATTATTTATTCCTAAACAGAAGCAAAAACAAAAAAAACTAAAAATAAAATTGGGTTGCCTCCCAACAAGCGCTATCGTTTAACGCCCCTAGCTAGGCATAAAAGCAAGGATAGATTTAAGTATTGCCATCTTTGGTAGGCAATCCATAAGTGGCTCTCATGATAGATTCATATGGTAATTTTATTTTATTTCTAGGAAAGTGTTCCATGCCCTTTTTTAACGGAAATTGAAATCTAATATTTCCTTCCTTCATATCAATAATTGCACCAATCATTCTAAGGAAAGGTATACCAAGAATAATAGGGCAAGAAGGATTGCAATCTATATCAAGAACGATAAAATCTACAGGCACATAATTCCTATTTGCAACAATAAGAACATCATTAATTCTTCCCATAGGCTTTTTAATAGTGGAATCCGCAAGATGAAAGTTTAGAGAGCAATCATCAAAGTCATAGAAATCTAGAAAATCACACAAAGTTTTGGGGATAGTAGAGACACTAGCACCCAAATCACACAAGGCATGAAACTCATAATTTTTAATTTTAATATTATAGTAGGTTCCCACTCATCATAGAGCTTTCTAGGGATAGAAACTTTCAACTCAAGTTTTTCTTCATAAGATTGCATCAAGGCATCAACAATGTGTTCGGTAAAGGCTTTGTTTTGACTATAAGCATGAGGAGAATTTAGCACGGATTGCAACAAGGAAATACAATCAATTAAAGAGAAATTTTCATAATTAAATTCCTTGAGATCCAAAACACTGGGTTTAGCAACATCTAGGTTTTTATTTCTTTCAATCCCACACTTATCAATTTCATCATCAAGATCTAAATACTCCAAATTTTTGGAACGCCTTCTAGGTAAAGGAAGATCATATTCAGTTTCATCAAGATTCATATTGCAAAACAAAGATTTAATGGGGGACACATCAATAACTTTTAGATCTTCATCTTGATTTTCATAGGAATTGGAAGAACACGCTTTAATAAAGGCATCTTTGGAAGCACGCATCCTAGCGGTTCTTTCTTTGCACTCATCAATGGAAAATCTCATAGCTTTGAGAGACTCATTGATATCATGCTTAGGAGGAATAGATCTACTCCCTCTGTCCCAAAATATAAGAACATTTTTCACACTATACTAGTGTCAAAAACGTTCTTATATTATGGGACAGAGGGAGTAAGTTTTAAAGAATCAATTTCAAGAGAAATTCTATCAACGTTCCTAGCCAAATCATCAACTTTAAGCAATTTCTCTTCATGCAAAGCATTAAAATTCTTTTGTGAATTCATAAACTCTTTAACACTACTCTCAAATTCAGAGGGCATCTTATCAAAATTTCCATAAGAGTTGTTGTAGGAATTTCCATAATGATTAGAAGGATTGCTAGGATAAGGCCTAGGATTAAAATTCCCTCTATACGCGTTGTTACCAAAATTATTCCTACCAACAAAATTCACGTCCATAGATTCATTATTATTCTCAATCAAAGTAGACAAAGGCATATCATTAGGATCAGAAGAAACACTCTTAGTAGCAAATAATTTCATAAGTTCATCCATCTTTCCACTCAAAACATTGATCTCTTCTATCGCATGCACTTTTTTATTAGACGATCTTTTGGTATGCCATTGAGAATAGTTAACCATAACATTATATAGGAGTTTAGTAGCATCTCCTAAAGTGATTTCCATAAAAGTGCCTCCCGCGGCTGAATCTAAAAGATTTCTAGAAGAAAAATTCAATCCGGCATAAAAGTTTTGTATAATCATCCACAAATTCAAACCATGAGTAGGACAATTATGTATCATTAATTTCATTCTCTCCCAAGCTTGTGCTACATGTTCATGATCAAGTTGCTTAAAATTCATAATATCGTTCCTAAGAGAGATGATCTTAGCGGGAGCAAAATACTTAGAGATAAAGGCATCTTTGCACTTGTTCCAAGAATCAATACTATTTTTAGGCAAAGACAAAAACCACGCTTTAGCACGATCTCTAAGCGCAAAAGGAAATAGCTTCAAATTAACGACATCATTATGGACATCTTTTTCTTTTGCATATCACATAAATCAATGAAGCTATTCAGATGAGTAGCGGCATCTTCACTAGGAAGGCCGACGAATTGATCTTTCATAACAAGATTCAACAAAGATGTATTGATTTCACAAGATTCAGTATTGGCAAGAGGAGCAATCGGAGTGCTAAGGAAATCATTATTATTGGTATTGGTGAAGTCACACAATTTGGTAGCATCTTGAGCCATCACGACAAACAAGCAAACTAACACACGAGCAAACAAGCGGACGAGAAAAAGGCAAACGGAAAAAAGAGGAGGAGATTCGGAAAGAGAGGGTGAATAAAACGGCAAGGGTGAAGTGGGGGAGAGGAAAACGAGAGGCAAATGGAAAATAATGTAATGCGAGAGATAGGGATTGTGATGGGTACTTGGTATGTTGACTTTTGCGCAGACTCCTCGGCAACAGCGCCAGAAATTCTTCTTGCTACCTCTTGAGCACTGCGTTGGATTTCCCCGAAGAGGAGAGGATGATGCAGCAAAGTAGCGTAAGTATTTCCCTCTGTTTTTGAGAACCAAGGTATCAATCCAGTAGGAGGCCACGCACAAGTCCCTCGTACCTGCACAAAACGATAGCTACTCGCAACCAACGCGATTAGGGGTTGTCAATCCCTTCACGGTCACTTACGAGGGTGAGATCTGATAGAGATGATAAATAATATTTTTAGTATTTTTGATATAGACATGCAAAGTTAAAAGTAAAAAGAAAAGTAAAAACAAAGCAAGTATTAAAGTGATGGAGATTGATATGATGAGAATAGACCCGGGGGCCATAGGTTTCACTAGTGGCTTCTCTCAAGAGCACAAGTATTCTACGGTGGGTGAACAAATTACTGTTGAGCAATTGATAGAATTGAGCATAGTTATGAGTATATCTAGGTATGATCATGTATATAGGCATCACGTCTGAGACAAGTAGATCGAAACGATTCTGCATCTACTACTATTACTCCACTCACCGACCGCTATCTAGCATGCGTCTAGAGTATTAAGTTAAAAACAGAGTACCGCCTTAAGCAAGATGACATGATGTAGAGGGATAAATTCATGCAATATGATAAAACCCCATCTTGTTATCCTCGATGGAAACAATACAATACGTGCCTTGCAACCCATTCTGTCGCTGGATAAGGACACCGCAAGATCGAACACAAAGCTAAGCACTTCTCCCATTGCAAGAACTACCAATCTAGTTGGCCAAACCAAACGGATAATTCGAAGAGACTTGCAAAGATAACTCAATCATACATAAAAGAATTCAGAGAAGATTCAAATATTATTCATAGATAAGCTGGATCATAAACCCACAATTCGTCGGTCTCAACAAACACACCGCAAAAAGAAGATTACATCGAATAGATCTCCACAAGAGAGGGGGAGAACATTGTATTGAGATCCAAAAAGAGAGAAGAAGCCATCTAGCTACTAACTATGGACCCAAAGGTCTGAGGTAAACTACTCACACTTCATCGGAGAGGCTATGATGATGTAGAAGCCCTCTGTGGTGGATGCCCCTCCGGTGGAGCTCCGGAACAGGCCCCAAGATGGGATCTCGTGGATACAGAAAGTTGCGGCGGTGGAATTAGGTTTTTGGCTCCGTATTTGATATGTCGGGGGTACGTAGGTATATATAGGAGGAAGGAGTACACCGGTGGAGCAACAGTGGGCCCACAAGGCAGGGGGCGCGCCCAGGGAGGGCGCCCCCCACCCTCGTGACCGCCTCTTTTGTTCCTTGGAGTAGGATCCAAGTCCCCTGGATCACGTTCGGTGAGAAAATCACGTTCCCGAAGGTTTCATTCTGTTTGGACTCCGTTTGATACTATGTTTCTTCGAAACACTGAAATAGGCAAAAAACAGCAATTCTGGGCTAGGCCTCCGGTTAATAGGTTAGTCCCAAAAATAATATAAAAGTGGAAAATAAAGCCCAATATAGTCCAAAACAGTAGATAAAGTAGCATGGAGCAATCAAAAATTATAGATACGTTGGAGACATATCAGCGGCGAGGGTCGCCGCTCGACAGCGCGTCCCTCCTCCTCCTGAACCCGCGGTGGTGGAGCCAGCCACGAGGGGAAGGGGGAGGGGGCGAGGCCGTGGGCGAATCCGTGGTAGAGGTCGTGGTGCTCGGGGAAGAGGAGGACGCGGCGTCGCGCCGGCTTCGCCCCCGCCAATGATGCCTTTCCCGACGGAGGGCCACGTTGGAGACCAGCCCCGTGAGTTCTTCATCAGGCTGTGCCGGCCTCCGCGTCATCGTCTTCGTCTTACCGCCCCGTTTGCTCGGGAGATGGAGCGCGACCCACCCCAGACCCTCAGGTTGCACATGAGGGGCTGCGAGAACGGGGGCACGCGGGTCGACGTCGACTTCCCAGCTCCTCAGGTCATGTACCTCCGCCATGGATGGAAGACATTCGCTTGCATCCACAGCCTGACGGTGGGGCTCGTCCTCTACTTCAAATTAATGGAGGATGAGTTGCTCTCCGTCAAGGTCTTCGGAGATTATGGAACTCGCCTGAAGTGCTGCATGGAGAGCTCCTCCGACGGAGACTCTGACGATGGAAGCTCTTCCTCAAGCGAAAGTGACGAGGAGGACAGCGGGGCAGACGACGGGGACGAGTCCGACTAGGCAGCGGACGCCCCGCGTTTGGGCGGGTGCGGCAGCAGCAGCATCTACACCTGGCCGCGCCTCCGGTGGAGTTTTGACGGGGGAGGGGCCAGCTCCTTGAACTTCTCGGGGCCGTCTCCTTGGGCGGTTGGCGTCGGGAGGCTGCAGAAGAGGAAGAGGGCGGGCGGCAAGGCCGTCAACTCGGAGTACGCGGACACCGACGCCTTCGTCGTGTGTCTGGTGACCTGCCGCCTCGTCTTCCAGCTCCTTTCCCGGTGCCGTCATCAGCGGCCCACCCTGGGGTAGCCACCGAGGTGTTCTCTTGGTCCTTTCTGCTGCTCGTAGCTCACCTAGGCGCCCCTTTTGCCCTTTCGCCTTCTTGACCTGCCTCCTGAGGAGAGAGACAAGAAAGGGGTTACG
This sequence comes from Aegilops longissima, assembly GCA_021605205.1. Classification (NCBI taxonomy): domain Eukaryota; kingdom Viridiplantae; phylum Streptophyta; class Magnoliopsida; order Poales; family Poaceae; genus Aegilops; species Aegilops longissima. The sequence continues at coordinate 693,949,306 of CM038682.1, forward strand.
GGCATCTCATCTCTTTTTTTAGTTTGTAGGCCATTGGGCCTTCGTTAAATTTAGAACTTGTTCCGTACGAACTGTACCGGTGTGGGATGTTTTTAATAAAAAAGGGATGTTTGGCGGGTTTTTCGTTTGTGGGTGGACCCCGCGAAAAGGAGTGAATCCTTGTTATTATTTTAGATAAATGTTTTTCGCCCGGCAACAGGCCTTGTCGTCCCCCTCACTCCGCTCGACCATTCTTGCGCCCTTGGCGGAGGCAGGGATGAAGTGGGCTTAGGCTCCTCGTTCTATCTCCTCGCCGCCGCGGCTACAACCAAATCCGGACCCAGGAGATAATCCTTAGGTATAGGAAAAAGGGGAGCACGGTAGCCTGGAGATAAAACGAGGTTTCACCTGCCCCAGTTCCGTTCCGAAATGCATGACAGAGGATGAAAGACTTATCTGGATCTGCAGCCCCCGGCAACCTTGTCTTGCCGCGGTTGGATCCTTGTACTTGCAGCCCCCAGCAATTCTGGTTTGCCGGGGTCGGGACGCTGATCCGTTCCCTTTCTTCCAAGTAGCTCAGCAGAAGTGCCCATGTGCCCTGCGAACCAAAGGAGGGCAGAAAAGAACAGAGAGACACGCACTCGACCTCTAGGCTAGGGGTTAGTCGCTGCTAAGCACTATCAACCCTAACCAAGGAAGAGACTCGACCTAGCATGCATGCTATAACTTATGGCGCCAACGCTTCTTTTATTTGTGCTTAGGTTCTGCACCTGACTTTGTACAAAGGGTTACATGCCTTGCCGGCAAGGCTTGTACAAAAGGTGGCTTGTCGGGGGGCCCGGCAAGCCGCACCTTATGGGTAAAACTTCCAAAGATGCTCGATGTTCCAGGAGTTTCTCACTGGAACAACATCTTCGGTCTCTAGGCGGACTGCGCCAGGCCTGGTCACTCGTATTACCCGATAAGGGCCTTCCCACTTCAGCATCAACTTGTTGGAATTCTTGGCCGACTGAACACGCCGAAGAACAAGGTCGCCTTCCTCAAAGCTTCGGGCATGAACCTTGCGGCTATGGTAGCGGCACAAGGCTTGCCTGTAGCGTGCTGTTCTCACTGCCGCCCAAAGACGATCTTCCTCAAGGAGCGTCGCGTCATCTTGCCGCAACTGCTCTTGCTCAAACTCATCATAAGCGAGCACTCGAGGTGACCCGTATATGAGTTCTGTGGGGAGAACTGCCTCCGCCCCATATACTAGGGCAAAGGGTGTCTGACCGGTGGCTCGATTTGGCGTCGTCCTGATCGACCAAAGAACCGCCGGCAACTCATCGATCCAGCGCCTTCGCTCTTGTGCAGCCTGTCAAAGGTCTTCGTTCTCAGGCCTCACAACACTTCAGCATTCGCCCTCTCTGCTTGGCCGTTGCTCCGGGGGTGTGCCACGGAAGCAAAACAGACCTTGCTGCCGAGGTCTTGAATGTACTGCATGAAGGTGTGGCTTGTGAACTGCGTGCCATTGTCGGTGATGACTCTGTTTGGCACACCAAAACGGCAGACTAGTCCCTTGAAGAACTTGACGGCTGACTGTGCTGTCACCTTCCTCACTGGTTCCACCTCTGGCCACTTTGTGAACTTGATGATTGCAACGTACAAGTACTCAAAGCCCCCGACAGCAAGGGGGAAAGGACCCAGTATGTCGAGCCCCGATACCGAGAATGGACAGGAGAGAGGGATCATTTGAAGGGCTTGAGCTGGTTGATGAAGCTTCTTTGAATGGAATTGACATGCTTCACACTTGGTTACTAGTGTCGTTGCATCCTGGAGGGCGGTGGGCCAGAAGAAAACTTGCCCGAACGCCTTGCCGGCAAGGGCCCTCGACCCTATGTGGGAGCTACATATGCCTCCATGTATCTCTGCCAACAGCTCCAGTCCTTCCTCTCGGAGAATGCACTTCAATTTCACCCCGTTCGGTCTCCTTCTGTACAGGACATCATCGACAAACTGATATAGGGCAGACTGACGGGCTACTTTTTCCGCCTCTTCCTGCACCTCAGGAAGTTCCCCTGTTTGGAGGAATCGGACGGTATGTTGTGCCCATGCCGGAGACTGGGGCTCGACGGCAAGGACCAAAGGCATTTCCTCCGCCATGGGAGCGACCGTCTCTACGGCCAGGGCTTGACGCCTTGCCGGCGCCAGCTGCTCCTTGGCAGGGTTAGTGTCCACGGCAGCATCCTTGCCGGCAGCCCCAGGGGGCTCGGTGGGAAAGTACTTGTCGGGGCCTGATTTCCTCCGCTTGTTCCGCCCCGTTGACGGTTTGACGGACGGCTGAGTTATCTGGAGCAAAAAGGTACCTGGTTCCACAGGTAGCTTGAATGCAGCACGCTTCAACAGGTAATCGGCGATATCGTTCTCCGCTCGGGGAACGTGCTCCACTTGGATACCGTCAAAGCGCTCCTCCAGCTTCCTCACTTCATCTACATAGGCCTCCATTAATGGGCTCTGGTAATCCTTGTTGACTTGTCTGACGACAAGTTGCGAGTCACCCCTGACGATGAGCTTCTTCACCCCGAGGTCCGCTGCGATTCTGAGACCGGCAAGCAGCCCCTCGTACTCAGCAGTGTTGTTTTGTGGACATCTCCCTGGGAAAGTGCATCTGGATCACATACTTGAGGTGCTCTCCAGTGGGTGCGACAAGCAGCACACCGGCATCGGCGCCTTGCAGCGAGAAAGCCCCGTCAAAGTACATGATCCAGTCGCGGTTCGCTTCCTTGTCGGGGAGAGCGGTCTCTTGGGTTTCTTCGTCGGGTGTTGAGGTCCATTCCGCAATGAACTCTGCCAAGATTCTGCTCTGGATTGTTGAGGTACTTTCAAACTTCAACCCAAAGCTCGACAACTCCAAGGCCCATTCCACAATCCTCCTGGTTGCATCTGGGGTGTGCAGTATCCTTTGTAGAGGGAGGCGGGTGACGACAGTGATCTTGTGGGCTTGGAAGTAATGACGCAGCTTCCTCGAGGCCATAAGGAGGCCGAAGAGCAATTTCTGCACACCGGAGTACCTCGACCTAGCCCCCTGCAAGAGGGAGCTGACAAAGTAAACCGGGTGCTGCATCATCTTCTTCTTCTGCTCCACTTCGCTTGACTGTGCGGGCGTTGCCCCGATGGAGTCAGACCCTGCCGGGGGCCTTGCCTCGCGGCACCAGGTCCTACCGGGGGAATCTTTAGCTCACTGTCTGCTAGTCCTGTCGTCGCCACTGCCTCCTCATCGACCTCCCTTTGTGCCACCAGTGCGGCGCTGACCACTAAATTTTTTCCGCTAGATACAGCAGCAACGGTTCTTGTGGTTTACGCGCAACCTGTATAGGCGTGGAGGAAAGGTATTTCTTCAGATCCTGCAACGCCACCTCGGCTCATGGCGGCTATGCAGGCAGTGAGCCGACGCACATCCTTGATCCGCTTGGTGCCTCAATCTGTTCAATAGCCTTGATTTTGTCTGGGTTTGCCTCGATCCCGCGCTACGATACAAAGAATCCGAGAAGCTTGCCGGACGGAACACCGAAGACACACTTCTCAGGGTTCAGCTTAAGGTTGATCTTGCGCAGGTTGGCAAATGTCTCTTCCAGATCTTGTACAAGAGTTGCCCCGTCCTTGGTTTTGACCACTTTGTCATCCATGTATGCCTCCATATTTCTGTGGAGCTGGGGTTCAAAACCAATTTTGACTGCTCTTGCTAACGTCGAGCCAGCACTCTTCAACCCGAAAGGCATCCGTAAAAAGCAATACGTACCACATGGGGTGATGAATGCTGTCTTCTCCCCATCTTCTCTTGTCATGAAGATTTGGTGGTAGCCTTAGTAGGCATCAAGGAATGACAGCAGATCACACCCGGCCGTGGAGTCGACAATCTGGTCGATGCGCAGCAACGGGAAGGGGTCCTTAGGACAAGCCTTATTGTCACGATCGATTTTTCCGGTTATTAATTTCCAGAAAATGGCCATTGTGCTCACCAGCCCCAGGATTACTGTTAGCTGATGAGGCACCAGCTTGATACAGAAATTCCAAGAAAAATACAATATATGTAGTACGAGACCATTCTGGCCTGTGAATACAACAATTGGTTTTTAGTGGTTGGTGGCGGAAGCGGTTTGTGGCTCACTGGTGTCTATGGGACTCCATTTCCCACAGGAACAGCTGACCAGGTTAACTCCTATCTTCGCGAGGCTGCTATCACCGTTGCTTAGTCTCCGGGCTGTCGTCGCAACGCTCCTCTCCAAGCAATAAATCTGGCCAAGACAATAGCCAGGGACAAGCTAGTGAGTACTTTGAATGTACTCGCAAACTTCATGAATACTGGGATAATATAACAACGATAATTATGTATTGAAATATTTTATGATCATGACGTCAGTCGCAAATTAAAATCTCTGATGCATGCAAGCAGGTCATTTATATATATAAGTATGCAATAACAGCATAGTCTTAAAATGCACCGATCGGGCGTCTGAAGCGATGCCTCGAAAGGTTAGTAAACAAAGAGAAATGCCTCAGTCGGGCGTCCGAGCGACACCACATAAAGGGCTTATAAGGTAAATAAATAACAAGCATGCCACGATGCCTCAAATGACACCACATAAAGGGCTTATAGGGTAAATAAATAATAAGCATGCCACAGTCGGGCGTCTCATAGACACTACATAAAGGGCTTATAGGGTAAATAAATAATAAGCATGCCACAGTCGGGCGTCTCAGCGACACCACATAAAGGGCTTATAAAGTAAATAGATAACAAGCATGCCACAGTCGGGATTCTCAGCGACACCACATAAAGGGCTTATAAAGTGTCACAGTGAATATCCAGGAGGTAGAACCATCCCAGGGATATTCGATAATGCCAATAATAAAACGGGTTAGTCCACAACAAAATAATAATCATAATCATCACAAGTCTCAAGTCGTGATCCCATTTCTGGTTTAACAGTTTATCCTCCGAAGACCGACACTAAGACCGACACTTGACCCATCCTAGACTGTAATCCTTAACCATGGACACGGCTATTCGAATAGGTTTAATCTCTGCAGAGAGTGTACTCTTTACCAACGAGTAACGGATTCCTTTAGTCCATCGGGACTAATTCCGTCTACGGCCTTTTAATTGAAAACACACCTATCCGCACACACCAGCCTAACTTACGGTTATGTCCGAATCACCCACGACACCCGTTAAGTTTAAACTCTAAGTGGGTGGCTACAACCTCGACGTAACATGGGATCACAAAATTTATACCACGCGCAAGCTAGGGGAGCTACCCCTTCGGCTACAACCGAAACACCCATGCTCCCGGACCAGGTGGCATGCCTACCAGATGCCTCCGGTATCTTCCACCAAGGCCTCTCTGTACGGTGTGTGCTAGGAAAGGGGTTGACAACTTACTGAACCATACCCTACCTATGGCAGGGACGAGTGGCAGCACGAAATAAGTATGGGGGTTACCGGAACAAGACTCGATCTACGGTCGACTTAGGAGGTTTAAATATTCCCTGCATTATTAGCATAGCAATATATATTTCAACCAATAGATAGAAAACACCATGTGACATACCCCCTCATGTCATACCGGACACGACCGTCTCGACGGAGGACTAGGGTCAAGACCGTGTCTACCCAAGACAGGGGCCTTCCCGGATTCCCTTCTGGTATGCATGAAGGGCATATGACGGTGATTACCATCACAATCATATCAACTCCAATATCATGAAATCATTAAAATGCATTCATGAGTAGGAACACATCGTCACATGAAATGACGTATGCCCGTGCCGGGGTGGTGTTGTCACCGTAATACACACAATATTATGCCAGGGTTCAGAATGCTTGCCTTGAAGTTGGGAAGGGGTGAGGTGCACTCCAAAACTTTTGAAAGTTATAATCTCCTCTCCAAAATCCTATTTTAAATAAATTTGAATTAACACACAATTTCAAAACAGCAAAAAAATTTTGTTTGAAATTTTTTCAAATAAATCTTAAAATAAACTAGATTAAATTTGAGAGAGGTAGGAAAAAGAATCAGTTCATTTGGAGTTATATTTTAAAAGTTATGGTCGGTCAAAGTTTTAGTCAAACTATGTTATTTTAAATTAAAACAGAAAAAGAAAACGGTTCGAATATACGTACACGTAGAAGGCGTATTTCGACTTTACGCTTCCACTTATCCAGCGTGGACCGTGCGGGGAGTCACTGACAGTGGGTCCAGGTGGGCCACTAGTCAGGTTTGACTAGTCCACCTTCCCTCCTCTTCCTCTGCCCGAGAGGGGGCGGGACTCCGGCGACCGTCGCCGGCGAACGGCGGTTCCTCGCGGGGAGCTGAGGACGGGGATGGATCTGTGGATCAGCGGCGGTCCTTCCGGTGGTCGTAGGGTTGTCGGAGGTGGAGGAAATCGCTGGCGGCGAGCTCTACGGCGGAGGAAAGCTTTGGTGGATTTGGGGGTTCGGTCTAGGGTGATGCTCCGTCGTCGTTTGGGGTCTGGGCGGCTCCGCAAGACGATGTGGAGTAGAGTGGTGGTGATGGAAGGGTGGGGAAGGCTCTGATAGCGCCGGGGTGAACCGGGACGAGGCGGCGGCCGAGCTGGCCGGAGAGGTTGAAGACGGCCTTCTCCTCTTCAATTGATGGAAACAGGGCATTAGGGGGATGGCGTGAGGCTGCTTGAGTTATCGGGGAGGCTTGGGGGCTCCCTTTTATAGCGCTTCCAAGTCGGTTCGCGGCGGTCGTGGCGGTGGCTGGCTAGCTCCAGGGGCTAACGACGACCACTCCACTGTCGAAGGAGGTGAGCTGGCGCGCTGTGGTGGTTTGGGCGGTGCTGCCCATGGCGGTGGCAGATGCGGCCATGGGCGTGCCGCCAAGCGGCTTGCTGGCGACGCTGCAGGGGGCGAGGAGGCTGTCGGGGCTTCTAGCGTGACGTGGCGAGAGGGAGAGGATTTGGATGAGCTCGGGGAAACTTATCCAGGGGGGGGGGTGTGTTGGCTCGGGCGTGAGCACGTGCAAAATGTGTGCTCTGCTCACGCCTGGCGGCACTGCACTCGCTCGATTTAAATGCCGTATGACTAAAGTTGCTAGAGAGCCACTGCAAATCCACAGGCCTAGGTTAGAGACATAATGAAGGCTACTAGACAAATCAGTTTGGGACAAGGGAAAAGTTCACAACACCAAACCTTCAACCATGCCAAATCTGTTCATGCACATAGGGTGTTCGACAAAATGCCAGAGGCATCTAGGAAGTATTTGGGGTGGTCAAAACTTCCAGAGTGGGGTCTCTTTAGATGCATGAGAGGATGGTGAGGTTAGTTTGATAAATGAAGAAACTTGTTAGTGCAAGTTTTGTAAAACTTCAATTCTGGACAGGGGGTAAATGGCATCATTTCATGAACCAAAAATGTCCCAATGGGTGCATGCTCCTGGACTTAGGGGTGTTGTAGGGTTGACTACAAGCAGGAGAAAGCACAAGGTCACTAGAGCAAAAATAAATAGGGTTGCAGAAGAAATCACAATGTTGGACCAGAATGAAAAAGAGGTTGGTTTACTCAATTTTTCCAAAGAACATCACTAGGTTTTTGCATAAAGTTGGATTGCATGCTACCACTGACATCCCATAATTTTGGTGGAGGCTTTAAAGAAATATTTAAATAGGCTGTAGTCCAAAACTGCCCACTGGATCAGATTTGGAAATCAGGTGTAGAACTCAAAATATGCAATGAATGAAATATATTTTTGCATAAAAGTGATTTAGAAACACCACATGACATCTCCAAATTTTGGTTGGAATTTTTGAATGGATTTATAAAAGGGTTGAAGTGCAAATGGGACCCTAAACTTACGAAAAACTAAATTAGAGAAATAAAGCTCAGGGAAAGATAATTATATAAATAATCCTACTGATAAAAGAATTGTTTTATTTGAGAGGAAAAATAAGTCCAACACAATTGGGAAGTTTTTCACTTGAGGTAAAAACTCCATAAAAATAAAGGGAAGAAAGGTTCTGAAATCAAAAGAAAATCCAGAAAACCAAAGTTTAAGTTTCCTGGCAAAATTTTAATTAATAAAACAAGGTTAAAATTTTGGGGTGTCATACTTATTAATATCTGTGTAGTCAATACACAGCCTCCACTTCCCATTTGCCTTGCGCACCACTACCAGATTGGCCAACCACGTCGGATGGAGCACTCCTCTCACCAAACCCGCCGCTTCCAACTTCCTGATCTCCTCTGTGATGAACTTCTGCCTCTCCAGAGCCTGCTTTCTGATCTTCTGCTTGACGGACCGTACATGAGGACAGACATCTAGGTGGTGCTCAATAACCTCCCTGGGAACACCGGGGATGTCGGATGCTTGCCACGCAAACACGTCGACATTCGCCCGCAGGAAAGTGACGAGCGCGCCTGCCTATTTGCTGTCGAGGGTGGAGCCTATGGTGAAAGCCCCTCCCGTGCCATCCTCCCCGGCGGACACCTTCTTGGTCTGCGGTGGCTCAGCTCTGGATTTCTTGCTCTTGCCGGTAGAGCTCTCTGGCACATCCTCGACGGTAGCACAACACTCCGAGGAGGTGCGCTTTCTGGAGTGGGTGCGAGAGGTCTTGCCGGGCTTATTCTTCCCTCCCGGGGCTCCAGCGGCAGGAGCAAGTGCCTTGGCGGCAGCTGCTGCAACTGCTTCCCGGTAGAGTTGGTCGACGCAAATCAGCGCGTCCTTCTTGTCGGAGGGGACGGAGATGATGGTCAACGGCCCGGGCATCTTTTGCATGTTGTAGGCGTAGTGCGATGCCGCCATGAACTTGGCTAGTGCCGGGCGGCCGAGGATCCCGTTGTAGGGCAAGGGGATCTCGGCCACGTCGAAGATGATCCTCTCTGTCCTGTGATTCAGCTCCCCTCCAAACGTCACGTGCAGCGTGACCTTCCCCTTCGGCTGGCTCCTCCCCGGATTGACCCCTTGAAACATGCCCGTTTCCTCGAAGTCTCCATCAGTGATTTGCAGCCTTTTGATCACGACGGGCGAGATCAAGTTCAGGCCGGCCCCGCGGTCGACCAACATCTTGTTCACCTTGAGGTTACATATCATTGCTGAGACCAACAACGTCAAACACCCGACCGCGGTTGTGCGGTTAGGGTGGTCCTTGGCGTCGAAGATGAGGGGCGCGCTGGACCACTTCAGTGGCTTCTGAGCATCGAATGACGGCTCCGCTGCTGTAATCTCACGCGCCCACTGCTTGAGCTGGCTGTGAGAAGTATGCAGCGAGGCGCCACCATCAACGCACATGGCCTCTCAGAGCCTTCGGAACCCTTGCTCGCCGGACTCGTCGTCCCCTCGCCATGATCATCTTCTTCTTGTTACTTGTCACTGCCCCAAGGGTCTCTTGTTCGGTTGTCTTGTCGCGCGGCCTCCTTTGGTCAGCCACGCTTCTTGTCGGATCCTCGGCACCGCCCTGGCCCTTCTCCTTGTCCCGCCTCTCATACTCGGCCTTTTGCTTTTTAGCAAGCAGCTCGACTTGCCGGCAGTTCTGGAGGTCGTGGTCCTTGGTGCGGTGGATCTTGCAGTACTGCTTGCCGGAACCCCCTGGCTTGTCGGCAGCTGCTACAGCCCGGCAGGCGACGCACCCGGCAATCTCCTTGCTGGGGTCGTCTTCCTTGACCTTCTTGGCAGCGCCGGTGTCGTCAGACCCTTCAACGGCAAGCACGGCCTTGCCCTTGCGTTTCCTATTGCGACGCCGGCCTTCTTTGTCAGGGCGGCGGTGTCTTCATCAGTAGAGTCGGTTTCCATGCCGGTGTCTTCGCCGGGGTACTTCCTTACCTCTTCAGCCCGGGCGCACCTATCGGCCAGAACATAGAGTTCGGCCACATCCTTAACCTTGGTCATCGCCAGCTCTTCGCGCATCTTGCGGTTGCGCATGTTCTGATGGAACGCGCTGATCACAGCGGCAGGATGAACGTCGGGGATGTTGTACTGTACCCAGCTGAATCTCTGGATGTACTTGCGCAGGGGTTCCCCTTCCTTCTGGGAATGATATGCAGGTCATTGGCCTGGCCATGAGCTTGGTGGCCTCCAGTGAAGGCGCACACGAACTCATGGCACAGATCCAACCAAGAAGAAAAGGAATCCGCCGGCAAGTGCATCAACCAAGACATAACATTGGGCTTCAGTGCCAGCGGGAAGTAATTGTCAAGCACCTTGTCGTCGCGAGCTCCGGCAGCGTGCATCGCGATGGTGTAGATGCTGAGGAACTCGAACGGTTGGGTCTTGCCAGTGTACTTCTCGCCGACGTCGGGCTTGAACGTGCGGTGGGACGGCCACTCGAACTGCCGCAGCTCGCGGGTCAAGGCTGGTCAGCCCACCTCGTAAGGTAGGCCGCCGGAGCCCCCCGGCGCTGGGTGGTCCATAGCAGGCCCCGCCCGCTTGTCCGACTGGTGATGTGTATCACGCCGGCGCTCGATAGTGGTTCGAGCATCTTCGTGAGCTTGTTCTCAAAGAACTTGACGCTGGTCGCGGTGTGTCCACGGGTCGGACAACGCTATAGAGATTGTCGGTGTCAAAACCGGCGGATATGGGGTAGGGGGTCCCGAACTATGCATCTAGGATCGATGGTAACAGGAGACGGGGGACACGATGTTTACCCAGGTTCGGGCCCTCTCTATGGAGGTAATACCCTACTTCCTGCTTGATTGATCTTGATGAATATGAGTGTTACAAGAGTTGATCTACCATGAGATCGTAATGGCTAAACCCTACAAGCCTAGCCTATGAATATGGTAATGAATCTGTCCTGTTCGGACTATGCTCTCCGGTTTATATAGACACCGGAGAGATCTAGGGTTACATGGGGTCGGTTACATAAGAAGGAATCTTCATAGTTGGTCGCCTAGCTTGCCTTCCACGCCAAGGAAAATCCAATCCGGACACGGCTATAGTCTTCAGCCTTCGTATCTTGATAACTCCTCAGTCCGGCCCAATGAATAACATGCCGTACGCCCGAGGACCCCTTAGTCTAGGACTCCCTCAGTAGCCCCTGAACCTGGCTTCAATGACAAGGAGTCCGGTGCGCAGATTGTCTTCGGCATTGCAAGGTGGGTTCCCCTTTTTTCCAAACTCCAAGATAGTCTTCGGACGTGATGATTCTATCCGGACCTGTTATACACCAGACACGACCGCAGAGAGAATATACTATTTGCATGAATAATCTGTTGACAGCTTCTTTACAACACGACATCGCATCTGTCCGGTTATAATTTCGAACCGTTTTTCTTCTGCCATCCCACATTTCGAGACGCCGTTGCTATTGGCATGTCTTGTCGAAGCAGAGATCGTGTCCCCTTATTGTGGGATTCTCATCAATGCGAGCATGGGTAACCCAACCGTGCCGTTTGCACAGCCCTGGGGAATAGGCGAATCTTAAGGCGAGTGAGGAGGCATTTAATGCAAGCAATCCAACGTCTCCTGGCCCAAAGGCACTTTTGTGGAGACAGTAAAGGAATGGCAGAAGCTGTGGTTCTACATCACAGAACCTCGCGGCACCACTTGGGCCGCGGCTGCCGAATTCCGCTCCGGTGCTCCCATGCGACTCACCTCTGGGTCGAGAAGAGTCCGGACTGGTGTTCACCTGACGAGCTGATAGCTGCAGACGCGCGTTCAAAGCATGGTGACCAAGAACGTCAAGCTCGTTGACGTCATCCAGGTGATGCTGGTCCACCGAATTCTTCCGTGCCAGCGCCGAAGCCACCCTTTGTGGGAGTTCAATTCGAAGAAGCACCAGACCTTGGTAAGGCTCTTCGAGACTACTCACGAAGGCGCCTGGAAGTTGCTTTTTAAGGGCAACGAGAAGCCACCAGCCACGGATTCAGACCGTGGTCACGATTGTACACACCCCGCCAGCAAGGTATGTTATTTCTGACGTATTCCCAACCTCATTGTTTCGAGGGTGACGTCTGAGCTTTTATTATGGTTCCTTTAGGACTGAATGGAGAGGGCGAAGCGGATCCAGTGTCCGGCTCCGTTGCCTGAAGAACCGGTCATCCTGTTCCTAGCGGAGATGCTGGTGCCGGCGCCGTACAAGGCGCCGGAGAAGAAGGCCAAGAAAAAGACCAAGGGGGCCAAGAGTGGCCCCCGTCGCAAGGGCACTTCGGACGCGACGTCCGAACATGACGAGGCACATTACTCCGTCCCTGAGGACAACGAGGAGGAGAAGGAGGAGGAAAACAACCCTCCTCCCGAGGAGAAGAAGAAGAAGAGGGCGGCCTCGGCACATCCGGAAGCGAAAGCGCCCAAAAAGGGGAAGGGCGCCTCAGCGGTCAACACCGCGTGGGACGTTGACAGTAGTCCGGAACGGCGCCCCGCACTAAGCCCTAGGCCGCATCGTAAGTGACACGGCTTATTTATGCGCACATCCAGCCCTTTCTCTTTATTATTTTAATCATGGTTAACTACACCATTGCAGTCCGGCCCGTGACCATATCCAGCGATCCTCATCTGGAGGTTCATTGGCTCCATCGGAGATGGCGAGTCGGGCGCCATCGCCTGCACCTTACTCCTCATGAGGCCGGGGCGACACGAAGTGTTGTCTGGAGGCGCTCGAGGGAGGAGCCCAAAACGTTGTCCGGGAGGTGCCACAAGGCGAGGCCTCCACTGCCGGACACATGGAGGAGACGATCCCCATGGAGACTGGCGAAGAGGGCCGCATCCAGTTTGGCCCTCGGCCGAATACGATTCGGAGACCCATATGGCTCAGGAGTGGGCGAGCAGCCCCTTTGAAGGAGGGTGTGCCGCTTCCGCCCGGTGGTCCCTGTCCATCCAGGGGCGCCGAACAACCTGATGGAGGCGCTACGAGGCACCTCCGTTATGGACGAGCACCGTGTCCTTATGGGCGCGGTGATTAAGAAGGTTCAGTCCGCCAAGAGTGGACTGAACGAGGCCTTCAGCAACCTATTGACAGGTTTCGAGGTAAGTGACATAGAAAGAGAAAAAAAACCTGTAGTCAGTAGCCCCTGAGACACTGTCCGGCGAGAAGAGCCGGACAACGGATCTATTGTAGGAGGCTAACATAGCATGTATGCATAAGCAGGCGTCGCTGTTGGCCGCAACCTCGCATGCTGCCAAAGTCTCTGAATTGAGGCAGAGGCTGGGGTGGACCGAGAACGAGCTCAGCGAGGTTAGGGTTCGGCTCCAGGAGAAGCAAGGTGAATAATGACTTGTTGTATGTTCGGAAAGCGTAGGCGATGTATATTGACTGTAGTGTCATAATATGTGCAGGAGCCGCGACCGAGGTCGAAGCCCTGAGGAACACCCTGGGCGAGGCCAAGGAGAAAGTTGTCCAGCAGCAAGCCGCCCGTAAGAAGCTCGAGGCCCAGGTCAACGAACCAGCAGGAGCTCCAGGATGTAGTGAAAAAATGTGAGACCTTGGAGAATGATGCGTCGGCTCAAGAGGCCGAGCTCACCAAGACTCGTCAGAGCGCGGAGAACGCACGGAATGAGTACCAGGCCGCCCTCCAGGAGATCCAGGATGCCAAGAAGATCACAGTGGGTAAGGCATTTAAGATGCAAAGCAAGTATGAGGAGAAGCAATACCTTTTACTAACCCGGGTTTGGAGTTCCCCAGTGGCTTTTGCGGATCTACCACGCAGCGTATCAGACGCTGCAGAGTTCTACCGAGCCGAAGGAGGAGGTTCTACGGAGAAGCTATTCTGGTCGCAGTACGCAACGCCAGAGCATCCTGTGTCCTTCACCGATCAGCTGAAGCAGCTGGTGGAGCTGCACCGGGTGGCCGAACTAGCCATGAAGGATTTGACAATCCGACTATGGCCAGCCGAAGCTATGCCCGGCAGCTACTTCGGACTCGTGAGGCGTCTGGTGGAGGCATGTCTGTGGCTGGACGTCATCAAGCGCTCCGCCTGTATTGAAGGTGCCCGTATGGCCTTCGCCGCTGCAAGATGTGGTGGGCGAAGATGAACACTTGTTGAAGTTGCCGGTAGACGCCGGAGGGCAAGGAGCACCGCACACCCGAGCGATATTTCGCAGATGTCGTAGAGGGGTCTCGACTTGTGGCGGTGCAATGTTCTCAGGACATTGTATTTGAATAAATGTATTCAGTTGCCTTTTCCTTGTATTATGGGACCAAAGCCGGTGTTTGTAAGATAATTTTATTATGCTTTGAATTGTTTCCTCCTGTGCGGCCGTGTTATTTGTAATCTGAGGGTTGGCCAGTTGTCGGCTTCTGCCCTCACGTTGGTAGTACGGAGGTGTTCGGGATGGATTCTACACAATCTTGATCCAATTATATGGTCCTTTAGAGGAGTTGTTTAGCACAACGAACAAGGCAATCAGGCTGTACGGCTTGAATGCCCTCATTTAGCCATAGGAGTTTTACAATTAAGCAAGTGTGCAGCCCCTGGTCCAGGCCAGGGTGCTGTCAGCATCTGATCGGGAAGTGCCGATCCTTCGCATGACGCGGAAAAATCTCCAACGATTTTGTCACCCTCGAACAGCTGACCGGCTCTCGCCGTATCATGACAGTCAGTTTTCATCTTTCTCTACTGAGGTGCTTGTCTGGTCAAGGCCAGGGCACAATCGCAGTAGTTCTCCCTTTACTACCCTAGCCGATAGAGCGGAACGTAGGGTAGCAAGCGAGAGCCGAACAGCAACTATTGACCAAAGACATGATTCGAAGCCAATGCATATAATGCTAAATTCGGGGTACCAAACTTGTATATAAGAAGTGTTCGGACTTTGCTGCCGTATTGTGGGGCGACGAGTAGCCCCTGGCGAATATGACACGTACAGAAGAGTATCTATGCCGCAAATAAGAAGATCAAAATAAAACGAAGTAAGAAGCGAAAACCATAGAAACTGGGCCACGAACCATTTTTATTATAACTGGATGGATACGTCAAGGCGTATCTTGTACAGATGGTGCGAGAAGTATCCGAGCTATTTAACATGCCGGGATCAGTAGGGCGCAGCGTGCGGGTCCTGAGAAATAAGTTTGAATATCGTCAAGAAGAACGTATAAAGGTTACCCTACACACCTGTGCTGCTTGCCTCCGTTGTATGCCAATCCTTCTAAAGGACTTGCGATCAGGCCCGCGGAAAAAGGAACCTGAAACAAGAAAAAGGTAAAAGTATGTGTGTCCGGGATCTGTCTGGCTGCACTGTAGACCCCGGGTTATCTTGTGACGGGGTAATTGACCACGGGTACCCCGAAAACGACAAGACAATATTTCAAGACATCGGGGCTAGCAAAGCCCTCATCCGACCGCTGACTGCTCCCTGCCGCTCCCCGCTCATCGCTTTCTGCCCGGTGGCTGCCTTCTCGCCGATCAAGCCAACCAGCCGGGACTACCAATCATGCCAACCAGCCTGCTGCCGACTGCAGCCTGACCCGACACCGACAAGACACCGACGAGACGGCCGTACCCGGCACTGTTGACGAATAGTAGCGACACCATCATCTATAGTGTATCTGTCCCTGGGCACTGTTTTATAAAGTGCACCAGGGACAAAGAGGCATGCACATCACGTACATGGGCATGGTGCCCCATGCCCCCTTTGCCCCCACGCCCTAGCTTCCAGCTTAGTAAGCTACCCCAACACTATATATAGCTAGCAACCATCCATCCATGAGGCCGACCACAATGGCTCCCTGGACAAGCACTCCACGCATGCATGTTAGCTCAGATACAAAGCCAGATGCCTATGGCACTAAGCTCAGATACAGCTCCAGGAGCACTCTGTACCAGATATACTCAGACATGCAGGAGTAGGGGTATTATCTCTCCGGAGAGCCTCGAACCTAGGTAAACTACCGCGTGCTACTCGCATACCCGCTCCCGGTCCTATCAGCAGCAGTCTTACCCTCACACTAAGCCCTTGTGGCATCTGTCGATTTGCAAGCCCCCCGTGAGAATACCACGACAGTTGGCGCCCACCGTGGTGTGGTACTATGCTACCACGCTGCTGCTGGTTTCGCAGTCCGGGCGGGACCATTTTCGTCTTCACCGCCGTGGCGTCGCGCCGTCTCTCCGATAGCAGTCGGGGGCTTGACATCGATATGCCCCCGGAGTGGCCGCGAGGGGCGGCGCGTCCTCGCCGCGGGCCTCGCCGTCTTCATCATCACCATGACGTCGTCACCTCTCCGGCGCCGGTCGAGGGCTCGACATCAGCACGCCCTTGGTGCGTCCATGATGGGCGGTGTGTCTTCGTCACCACCGTTGCAGCGTCGGCAGTCCGTCCGCGTGCGCGCTCGCTTCGGTCGGCCATCTCCATCCACGCGTCATTCGCGTCTGCTCCCTACCGCGCTGCGCCTTGCTTTCGACCAGAACGCGCATTCGCTCCACCATATATCATCTACACTAGCCAGACTCTACTCATACATTTCCTAGATGCAAGTCGTGCAATACTCATGCACCATTCCTAAGCTAACCATGCACTCCCTCCGTAAAGAAATATAAGATCATTTAGATCACTAAAGTAGTGATCTAAACGCTCTTATATTTGTTTACACAGGGAGTATCAGTCAATCAAAGTCAACCATGCGCCTCGCTCTGGCTCTTGCTAAGTCGCCGCCTGCGAACATGTCCAGGCCTCCGCGTGCGCGCCCCCGCGATGCCCCGGCCGCTGCTCCGCCTACGAGCCCCGTCCCGGGCCGGCCGCCCGCTCACAGCGCTTGCCGTCGCCCGCCTCACTCCAACCTCTGCGCCTTTCCACCGACACGGTCGCGCTCGCATCAGCCGCCTCCGCGCCTGGGCGTGCCGGCTCCGTTCAACTCCTCCCTCCGCCGGCTTCACCCCGTGGCCCGCTTCCTCCGCATCCGCGCGCCCGCCCAGGCCTGCTCTGGGTCCGGCTCCCTCCGCCAGCCGCCCTCGCCCGGCTTCTCAGTCTGCGCCTCGCGGCGGGCTCAAGCGCCCGCGGCCTGCGTTCGTGCCTCCCCAGCGACCCGACCTTTGTGCCGCCTCCGCCCCGTCGGTCGCGGCTATCCACTTACATCTGGCGCGCCCCGCCAGCTCCGGCGCTTCGCCGCGTGTGCGTCGCTTCGTCCGGAGTTGCTGCTGCCGCCTTGCGCTCTGCCTCCGCCTTGCGCCCGGCGGGTGGCTGCCGCCTCCCTCCGCGCCGCCAAGCTTGCGCCCTGGCGCCGGCGTCCGGCCTCGCCCGCGACCGGCCTCCCTGCCTCCGCGTGTCTGCCTTGGACCGGCTCCGGGTCCTCCGCCCAGCCTCCGCGAGCACCCAGCGCGCGCTAGCCAGCCCCCGTTGCTCGTTGCTGCTCGCTGACTGCCGCCTTCTGCGAGCAGAGAAAGAGCTAAAGAAACAGCGATCCGGCTGGGAGAAGAAAACTCAAAGGCCGGGTGTCCAGCCGGCTGTCGAAAAAAAGAAAAGTAAGAAAGAAGTGGAGGCCCGTGACCCGGCTAGAAAAGAAAGTGACAGGCCGATTGCCCACAGCCGACTGGCAGAATAAAAAAATGCATCCGACTGCCAGATGTGTGTCCGATCGCTGGCTGCCTGGCCGGCTGCAAAAAGCCCGACTGCTGTGTCGGAGTCCGCCTGCCCAGCCGACTGAAGAAGAAAGAGAAGATGACAAAGTAGTTGCCGGGAGATCCGGCCCGACTGCTCAGCAGTCGGCCCGCATCTCGGGCTACACCAGCTGGTCTTGTTGCTTCGCGAGGAAGAACAAAGTAGTTGCGGGAGATCCGCCCGACTGCTCGGCGATCGCCCGAATCTCGGGCTACACCAGCAGTCGCTTCGCAGCGCCCACGCGAGGAAGAAGACAAAGTAGTTGCCGGAAGATCCGGCCCGACTGCTCAGTAGTCGTCCCAAATCTCGGGGGCTACACCCAGTGGGTGCGTTGGCGCGCCCCCACGGAAGATTGCAGACAAGAGAAGAGATTTGTCCAGCTGTCAGCAGCCGGCAGAAGAGAAAAAAGAAGAAAAAGGGCGCTGTAAGAAGCATCGCTGCCTGGCCGGTCGAGCCTGACCGGTGGGGCCCCCTTCGAGCACCCGAAGGCTCGAAGGCTGCACCCAGCGGGTGCGCCGGCGAGCTCCGCAAGTGCCGAGCCGCGCCGGCTGTCTTCGACAAACTTCGCCTCGACTGCGCCAAAAGCAATATGAGCTCCTCACCCGCTTATTTTTGCACCACGCAAACACGGATAACCCCGAGCGACGCTCGGGGACCACCTCCGTTTTTATTACAGTTGCATCACTGTTCGCCCCGGCGCCAGCCAAAGTTGGCCCAGGGGCTGGCCGCTTGGCCTGAGACGTTAGTTCCCGCAGACGGCTTAGTAGCATGCGCAGTACCAAAGGCCCACTCTTAGTCACAGACCGCAGAGCGGCTGTCCGGCTAGCAAGAGTGAACGCTGGAGGCCACCCACGTGAAAACGTCCGGGAAGAAAAATGGTTCGGGCGACCCGATCGTTTCTTTTACGAGTATCTGCTCGGTCAAATCTGCTCCCAGAGTCTGAGTACTGTACACTCCACTCCGCGGCCCACTCTCAACCACAGACCGCAGAGTGGCTGTCCGGCAAGTGAGAGCACAAGCCAAAGTGTGGGGGGGACATGAAAAAGATTGAAGGAGGCTCGGACGAAACCGAGTCGGCACCCTCCGCATAAAACCTACAATGCTAAAAGCAAACATTTGATATATCTGCACGGACTAACTTTGTCTTTTGCATGATCATTTTCGTGGGGAACCCCCCTCCTCGCTCGGAGGCTCGGAGGCTACACCCAGTGGGTGAGCTGGCGCGCCCCCACTGGAAGCAAGCCGCTCCGGCTGCAGCCCGCAGCCAGCTGTCAGCACAACATCAGTCGGCAGACCCCCGTGTCCGCGCCCGACACCATCAGTCGGCGGGTCCCGCG
Organism: Aegilops longissima; assembly: GCA_021605205.1. Taxonomy (NCBI): domain Eukaryota; kingdom Viridiplantae; phylum Streptophyta; class Magnoliopsida; order Poales; family Poaceae; genus Aegilops; species Aegilops longissima. Next base: position 693,968,144 of record CM038682.1, read on the forward strand.
TCCGCGCCCGACAGCTTCAGTCGGCGGACCCCACGTCCACACCCGACAGCACCAGCCGGCGGACTCCGTGTCTGCGCCCGGCACCGTCGACGCCATCGTCTGCACCAACAAACGCGAAAAGCCTCCGCCCAACTTTTCCAAGTTGCTCGGAGGCTCGGAGGCTACACCCAGCGGGTGCGCTGGCGCGCCCCTGCCCAAAGCAAGTTACGCCGGTTGCGGCCTGCAGCCGGCTCTCATCGACATTTTCTACATTAACACCCGCCAAAAACCTCCGCCCAACTTTGCCAAGTTGCCCGGAGGCTTGGAGGCTACTGACGGAGTAATTGACCACGGGTACCCCGAAGACGACAAGACAATATTTCAAGACATCGGGGCTAGCAAAGCTTCTTAGTCCGACTGCCCGGCTGCTCCTGCCGGCTCCCCGTCCGACTGCTCTACCCGGCCGGCTGCCGGCTGCCGCCTGCGCCAACCAGCCGGCTACCGACTGCAGCCCGACCCGACACCGACAAGACACCGACGAGACGGCTGTACCCGGCACTGTTGACGAATAGTAGCGACACCATCATCTACAGTGTATCTGTCCCTGGGCACTGTTTTATATTTTATAAAGTGGACCAGGGACAAAGAGGCATGCACATCACGTACATGGGCATGGTGCCCCATGCCCACTTGCCCCCCATGCCACTACCTAGCTTAGGTAGTAAGCTACCCCAACACTATATATAGCTAGCAACCATCCATCCATGAGGCCGGCCACAATGGCTCCCTGGACAAGCACTCCACGCATGCATGATAGCTAGCAAGCTAGCTAGCTAGCACACACATATGAGACATATACAAAGCCAGATGCCTATGGCACTGAGCTTAGATACAGCTCCAGGAGCACTCTGTACCAGATATACATACCAGATATACTCAGACATGTAGGAGTAGGGGTATTATCTCTCCGGAGAGCCCCGAACCTGGGTAAACTACCGCGTGCTACTCGCATACCCGCTCCCGGTCCTATCAGCAGCAGTCTTACCCTCACACTAAGCCCTTGTGGCATCTGTCGACTCGCAAGCCCCCCCGTGAGAATACCACGACATCTTGTGCCTCCGTCGATGTCCATGGAATTTTGAGTGCGTAATTGTGTACGCGTGGTACGAATGCCACCACCTCATTGGGACTGGGACGGACGCCGGATTGCTAGTCGAGCTCCTGACGAGTTGTGCGTCCTGTTGCAGTGTAGTCTGGGACCTCTTAATGATGTCCGATGGCTCAACAGCCATACTATGGTTCTGCTTGAGAAGGCCTCTCTGTACTTCTGCTGCTAGGGGGGCGGTGTGCTCCTCTGTTCAGAGGGAGCGTTATGTCCGATGGCTCGACAGCCGTACTATGGTGCTGCTTGAGAAGGCCTCTCTATACTTCTGCTGCTAGGGCGGCGGTGTGCTCCTCTGTTCAGAGGGAGCGTTCCGTATTGCAATTGACTGTTATGACGCCGCGTGGACCGGGCATCTTGAGCTTGAGATAAGCATAGTGTGGCACTGTGTTGAATCTAGCAAACGCGTTTCATCCCAGCAGTGCGTGATAGCCGCTGCGGAAGGGGACGATATCGAAGATTAACTCTTCACTTCATAAGTTGTCCGGAGAACCGAAGACCACCTATAGCGTGATTGAGCCCATACAGTGGGCCTCTACGCCTGGTATGACTCCTTTAAAGGTAGTCTTTGTTGGTTCGATTCGAGAGGGGTTAATGCCCATCTTCCGCACTGTGTCCTGATAAAGCAGGTTGAGGCTGCTACCACCGTCCATCAGGACTTGTGTTAGGTGAAACCCGTCAATAATTGGGTCGAGGACTAGTGCGGCTAAACCGCCATGGCGGATACTAGTTGGGTGATCCCGGTGATCGAAGTTGATCGGGAATGGTGACCACGGATTGAATTTTGGGGCGACTGGCTCTACCGCGTAGACGTCCCTAAGTGCTCGCTTACGCTCCCTTTTGGGGATGTGCGTAGCATATATCATGTTCACCGTTTTTACTTGAGGGGGAAATTTCTTCTGCCCCCTGTGTTCGGCTGTCGGGGCTCTTCGTCCTCGTCCTCACTTTGTGATCCCTTTTCCTTGTTTTTGGCATTTAACTTGCCAGCCTGCTTGAAAACCCAACAATCTCTGTTGGTATGATTAGCTTGCTTATCCGGAGTGCCGTATATCTGGCATGGATGGTTGAGTATGCGGTCCAGGCTGGAAGGTCCTTCATTGTTCCGTTTGTAGGGCTTCTTCCGTTGGCCGGACTTGGAGCCAGTGAATCCGGTGTTGACTGTGGTGTCATCGGTGTTGTTGCCATTGCTTCGGCGTTTGTGTCTATTGCGCCAGAGCTTGCTAGTGCTATTCTTGGCCACGGAGGGGTCTGTCTCGTTGGCTGTGTTGTTACTAAAGGCCAGCCAACTGTCCTCTCCCGCGCAAAGCAGGTCATGAGTGTCGTGAGGGCTGCCATGGACTTCAGCTTTGTCACGACCGGTTTTCCAATAAAATGCTTATTGAGAAACCGACCTTTTGAGTCCAGTACGAGGAAAATTCTCCTGACTGGTAGACAAAATCTTGATACAATAAGCCAGTTGCATTAGAATATATTACAGGGTCGAGCTGGGGTGCTCAACCATTTTATTACAAGCACGCCAATAATTGTACATAATGGCGGATATGACACAATGGAGTGGTGGCATACTCTTGACTCGAGGTAAAGTGGTGGTGGAATAACACGATGGAGTGGATAACATGACTCCTACATCGGCGGCTCATCGAAGTCGAGGTGAGGCTCGATGAATTTATTTGGGTAGCGAAGCGGATATAACATGCTGACCAAAACCAAGGTCGCACGAGACCGATGGGATTCCTCTAGGCGTCGGACTCGCTATCGAACTCTTCATCCATGAGATCGCCTTTCACAAGATCTCGGACAAATCAACAAGCCGGTGAGTACTTTGAAAGTACTACAAGACAGTTCGGACATAAGATATAAAAAATGCATGCATGAATGCGTCATGAGCAATAAGTAATGTACATCCAAATGAGGAAGTAACATGACATTAATTAGCAAGAAGAAAGTCAGGTGGTAGAAAAATAACTGGAAACCGATCGGGTGTCTGAAGCGACGCCTCGAAGGGTGAACAAATAAATAAATCATGCCACAGTCGGGCGTCTGAGCGACACCACATAAAGGGCTTATATTGAAAATAAAAGACATGCGTGCCATAGTCGGACATCGGGGCGACATCACAGAAAGGGCTTATATCAAAAGTAAATAATAACAATGCCGCAGTCGGACGTCTGAGCGACATCGCAGAAAGGGCTTATATCAAAAGTAGATAATAACAATGCCGCAGTCGGACGTCTGAGCGACATCGCAGAAAGGGCTTATATCGAAAGTAAATAATAACTATGCCGCAGTCGGACGTCTGAGCGACATCGCAGAAAGGGCTTATATCAAAAGTAGATAATAACAATACCGCAGTCGGACGTCTGAGCGACATCGCAGAAAGGGCTTAAAATTCACTTTTCATATATGTTAACTTGCAAGAAATAGTGCTCATTGGAAAATATTCAACACATGATAATAAACGGGTTAGTTCATCCACAGGAAATAAACATTTAATCGGACTTAACACTCATGTGCCGCTCAGGAGTTTCTGTCACCGAAACTGACATTGGACGAAAGATAATGGGCACGGTACTTGGAAATGGATAAGATGATTTCAAGGATTTTTGACTCTGCAGAGTTTGTACTAAATTTTATCCACAGCCAATGGATTTCCGTAGTCACGAGGGACTAGTTCCGTTTACGGTATTTCGGAGGAAACACATCTAACCAGTACACACCCATCCCACCTCATGATGCCAGGAATCACCCTAGACAGCATTCAAGAAAAACTTTGAGACGGGGAGATCACAATCTCGAATAGCATGGGATCAAATTTATATACTGCCTCGCTAAGGGTGCCCCCCTCTCGGTCCCAACCGAAACACCCATGCCCCCCGACCGATGATAGGCTTTAATCCAGGGCCATGGAACCCTCATCCCGCCTCTCGATTTGGTGTGTACCAGAAAGCGGTTTGCAACTTACTAAGCCATATTTCCTTGCGGAAAAACATGTGGTAGTACAGGAGGGAAACGGATGGAAACTGGATTGATTCATGTTGACACTGGTCAAACAGTCAGGCATAAGACTGGCATGCTACAACACTGCCAACTTACCCATTTTCATGCCATCTCATGGCCATGCAAACTCATATCCAACAACTTATGGATTATCGAAATTCACTTGCCTCAACTTTGCATGTAATATAACCTTCATCGAGATTCTCCAAAAAAACATGCCACGGAACTACTTAATGCAAACATGCCAAGACACTCATCATATCAAAGGTTCAAACATGCTTGCCTGGTTCGGAGTAGTCGGGGCCTAGCTCGGTGAAGTTTGCGGTTCCGTCACCTCCTTCGGTATCTACGGTATACAAAAATACACGTGCTATCGTAAATACCGTGAGGTGTATAGAAATATACCAAATATTTTTCAAATAAATCTGATAAGAAAACAAGACAAAATTTTGAAGAGGGCAGAAAAAGAATCACTCAAAAATCCTTTTCTGTTTAAAAGTTATAAGTGTTTTGGTCCAAGGACCTTTCTGTAATGAAACAGAAACTTCCTAGGGGGCTAAGCAGAAAAGTCCAGAAAACGATTCAGACTGGAAAGCGCATTTTGCCAGAATACGCTTTCAGAAAACGGTTCGTTTAAAAAAATGAGAGACTGATAGGCGGATCCCACCCGTCAGGTTTGAAAATTTAAAACGGGGAGACGGAGCTCGTCGGCGCCCGAGAGTTGCGGTGGTCGCTGGCGGCGATCCACGGCGAGGCAGGGGGATCGGGTGGTACCTCCTTGTTCAGTGCATCCTTCCGCGTCGGTGGGTGGTGGTGGTGGTCACCGGCGAGCACTGTGTCGACGGCGGCCCTGGCTCCGGCGGACGGCGGTTCGGGAGGGGTTGGATCCCGTCGGAGAGTGCTGCGAAGGGAAAATTGAAGTGGGGGTTAGATTTCTGGGTGCTCGAGGGGATTGCTGACGAGGTTTGGGTGCCGCGTACGGCCTCACCGGAGTGAATCAAGGTGGAGGCCGAGGCGGAACGGGGCGGCCGGAGTTGGGGGAGGAGACCTCCTCGAGGTCCTACTAGTGGCCTGGCGGAGTGTTGGTGAGGTGCAGAGATGGTGCGTCCTCGAGGGCGAGCTCGGGGCCCCTTTTTATAGGCGATCCAAGGTGATGGCCGTGAACAGAGTTCTCCGGCGAAGGTTACGGCGGCGCATGGCTTGGTCGGGGTGGTTTAGTGGTCGAGCGTCATCGTGGAGGTCCACTGGCTCCATTAGGCACTAAACGAGCTTGGACTAGCAGCTTTGGGGGGGGGGGGGGGGGTTCGACGGAACGGGGTGGCGCGGGCCCGTCGGTGGTAGAGGGCGTGCCCTTTGCTTGCCGGGCCACGGTGACGGTGCAGCGGGAGTGCGCTAGCATGCATGAGCCACGCGGAGGGCCAGGGAGCGATGGGCGGCGCCGGGTGGCGTGGCGAGTAGGCTCAGGCCCTCGCTGGCCGCCACGGGTGGCGCAGCCACTGCAGAAACTGCCAACGCCGGCGAGGCTCGCCGCCACCGACACTAGCATCCGTCCAAGGGGGCGTACGGCGGTCTGGCCAGGGAGGAGGGGCCGTGCGCAACGCGCCAGGGCGCACTGTTGACAGGTGACTGAACTTTGACGAGGAAAAGACACTGAAACTCTGAATTTCTGAATTTCTCGGAAAGTGCAAAGTAACAGTGCAGGCCAGGTGTTCGACAGAATGATTTTGGCATGTGGGGATGTTTCCTTGAGCTGATTTTTGGTGAGGTGGCCTCTCATTGCATCTGGGGGCTGCCTGAATTTTGGTGGAATTTTTGGAGAAGAGGAGATATGAATTTCACCAAATTTGAAAAATCTGGTCCAAACTTGCAGAAGCTGAAACTTGAAAATTTTGAAGAGAAGAAGAGTGGATCTTGATGGATCTAGGTTGTGGGTGCTAGGGACTATCCAGAGGAGTTGGTTTGAGATCAAAGTTCAAAGGCAATTTCGTACTTGCTTTGCAAATCACCTAGGCTCAAAAAAATGGACAGAATTGTTTTGGGGAAAGAAATAAATGAAATAAAATCCAAAAATGAGTTGGACTTGTTGGGACAGAATATTTGGATTGCCCCAAAGTGGAAGGAGGGGTTTTGGGAAGGTTTACCACATGGGGCATGGTAAAACCATGGGTGGTTTCAATATAAGAGAAGACCCAAAACTCCTAGGGTTTTCTTTTTAAAAGAAGATAAATCTAAAAAAATTTGAGAAGGGGAGAATCAGAAGAAAGGTTTTTAATGACCAACACCAGAGTTGAAGAAGATGCCAAAATAAAATCCTTTGCCAAAGGGGAAAATTTTGAGAGAGAGATTTTTGGAAGGGTTTAAATGACCTTCTTCAAAACCAACAATGTTTTTGTTGAAAACCAAACAAATTTTTTTTTGAGTGTCACAACACCTACCCCCTTAGGAAAAATATCGTCCCCGAGATTTCAGCTGATCCTCAAATATATGTGGGTGCTCTGTCCGAAGAAAATCCTCTCTTTCCCAAATGGCTTCACTCTCGGTGTGGTTGCTCCACTGAACTCTGAAAAAATTGATGGTTTTCTGTCGGGTCCTCCTTTCAGACTCCTCCAAGATTTTTATTGGATGCTCCCGATATGTAAGGTCTGGCTGCACGTCAATGTTTTCATGGGATACCTGCTTCTCTGGGTTGCTTACGCACTTCCTCAACTGCGAGACGTGGAACACGTCGTGGACGTCGGATAAATCCTCAGGTAAGTCTAGCTGGTAGGCTACCGTGCCTCTCCGTGCCACTATGCATAATGGTCCGATGAATCTTGGTGCTAGATTCCCCTTAATCTTGAATCGTTGCAGGCCCCTCATAGGAGATACTCATAGGTACACAAACTCACCGGGTTCAAAACTGACTCCCCGATGTTTTTGATCGTAATAACTCTTCTGTCGACTTTGAGCTGTCTTGAGTCGATCCCTGATCACCTTAACTTTATCTTCAGCATCCTTGAGCATGTTTGGGCCGAAGATATGGCTGTCTCTGGTTTCTGACCAATATAGCGGGGTACGACATCTCCGCCCGTACAGAGCCTCAAATGGTGCCATTTGCATGCTGGCTTGGTAACTGTTGTTGTATGCGAACTCTGCGTATGGTAAGCTTTCTTCCCAACTGGTCCCATAGATGAGGACACATGCTCTTAGCATGTCTTCTAGAATTTGGTTTACGCGCTCAGTTTGTCCATCACCGGGGTGGTATGCGGTATCAACGCCAGCTTGAGTTCCCGAGCTTGTTGTAAGTGATCCCAAAATCGGAGATAAATTGAGTGCCTCTGTGCGATATTATTGTCTTTGGGACTCCATGTAAGGCACGATACGGAGAGATAAAGCCCGCAAGCTTCGAGTGGTGTGGGTTGTCTTCACGGGATGAAGTGTGCTACTTTAGTCGATCTATCGGTGATGACCCATATGGCATCATTTCCGTGCCGTGACCGAGGTAGCCCAACAATAAAATCCATTCCAATCTCGTCTCGTTTCCACTCAGGTATTTTATTTGGCTGTAAAAGTCCTCCCGGTTTTTGGTGCTCGGCCTTGATGCATTGACAAGAATCACAACATGCGACGAACGTGGCTATGTCCCTTTTTAGACCGTGCCACCAAAAATTTTCCTGAATATCCTTGTACATTTTTGTTCCTCCAGGATGGATTGAATACGGGGCGGTGTGGCCTTCAGCTAAGATCTGCTGCTTAAGGTCCTTGATATTTGGTACGCAAAGTCTATCTCCGTACCCCAATATTCCTTGTTCATCGATAACGAATTCTGAGGCCTTGCCCAAACTCACTTTCCGTTTAATGCCTTCAATGCTGGGGTGACCATGCTGAGCCTCTTTAATCTTTTCTATCAAGGTAGGCTGCATTTCTAAATTTGACACACTGCCTTGGATGACCACCATCAAGTTGAGCTTAGTAAACTCCTGCCGAAATTCAGGTCTCGGGTTTGGTAGGTTGTCGTCGTTTGGGCTAGGGTTCCGACTTAGAGCGTCTGCCACTACATTTGCTTTTCCTGGATGGTAGTGGATTCCAACGTCATAATCCTTCACTAATTCCAACCAGCGTCGTTGTCGTAAATTCAGTTCCGGTTGTGTGAAAATATACTTGAGGCTCTTATGGTCCGTGTATATTTCACAACGATTTCCAAGTAAAAAGTGTCTCCATTCCTTGAGTGCATGTATAACTGTTGCTAACTCCAGGTCATGAGTAGGATAATTTTCCTCATGCTTGCGAAGTTGTCTGGAGACATATGCGACTACCTTGCCTTCTTGCATCAACACGCCCTTTCGGGATGCGTCACAATACACTTCAAAATTCTTGTGTATGTCTGGCACAATTAATACTGGTGCTGTCGTTAATTTCCTTTTTAATTCTTGGAAACTTTTCTCGCAAGCTTCCGTCCATTTAAACTTCTTATCTTTCTTGAGTAGTTGCGTCATTGGCTTTGCTATGGTGGAGAATCCTTCAATAAATCTTCGGTAGTATCCTGCCATTCCCAAGAAACTTCGTACGTCCGTTACGCTGGCTGGTGGTTTCCAGCCAAGTACGGCCTTGACTTTTTCCGGGTATACGGCAATACCCTCTTGGGTTAGTACGTGGCCCAGAAAACCTACTTGCCTTAGCCAAAACTCACACTTGCTGAATTTAGCGTACAATTGATGTTTCTTGAGTTCCCCTAGTACAATTCGGAGATGTTCAGCGTGCTCTTCTGGTGTCTTGGAGTATATCAGAATATCGTCGATAAATACCACAACAAACTTGTCCATAAACTTCATAAATACTTTGTTCAAGAGGTGAACAAAATATGCGGGGGCGTTTGTTAGTCCAAATGGCATTACGGTGAACTCATATAATCCATATCTGGAGGTGAATGTCGTCTTGGGAATATCTTCTGTTCGTACTTTTAATTGATGCTATCCCGATCTCAAGTCAATTTTTGAGAATACCTTGGCCTGAGCGAGCTGATCAGATAAATCATTTATCCGTGGCATCGGGTATTTGTTCTTGATTGTGACCATATTAAGCGCTCGATAGTCTATACACAATCTCAGAGTTCCATCCTTCTTTTTGGCAAATAAAATTGGTGAACCCCAAGGTGAGGAGCTGGCTCAGATATATCCTTTGTCCAAGAATTCTTTTATTTGCTTCTTCAGTTCTACCAATTCGATGGTGCCATTCTGTATGGTTTCTTGTATATGGGGCGGTTCCGGTGCTAGCTCAATGTTGAATTCTATCTCTCGGTCCGTGGCATGCCGGTAGTTCTTCGAAATACGCCTGAAATTCACACACCATCGAACCTTGCTTAATTCAGAAATATCCACCTTGTTCAATCTTGGTTGCCGGGATATTTTTCTTTCTTTGGCTGAAACTTTTATTGTCTTCCCATGGTGGTGGGTGAGAATTACGTTCCGGTTGAAGCAGTCAATAAAAACCTTTGTTGGTGGTTAACCAATCCATCCCTAAGATGACATCCAGTCCTTTATTTTCCAACACAATAAGATTGGCGTGAAACTTCAACCCTTCAAACTCAATAACCACACCTTGGCAATAACTCTGGGTAACTTGCTTAATCCTAGGGGACTTGACGATCATAGATTTTTCCAAGGGAAGCATCGAAAAATTATTTTGCAAGGCAAAACTTTTCGAAATGAATGAGTGAGAAGCTCCAGAATCAAACAAAACCATGGCAGGTATTGTGTTGACAGGAAACATACCGAGTACGATATCCGGGCATTCTCAGGCTTCCTCTTTGGTCACGTGGTTCGATGACCCTTCCTGTGGTTGTTATTTGGGTTGAAATTGTTGCGCTTTGGCACCAATTATTGCCTCCATTGTTCGGCTTTGGGGTCGAAGTTCTTGGCTTGGGGCACTGCTTGGCATAGTGCCCTTCTTCTCCACAAGCGTAGCAAATTCGCCCGGGCGGTATGTGAACTCCTTGTCCCTTGCATGGAAATTCTTGATCGGGCGTGAGACGTTTGTCGTGGGTTTGGGTGTCCCACCTTTCTGAAAATCTGTCCTGCTGCGGTAGTTGCGAGCATGATTTGTCGGGTCCCTTTTTCGCTTGCGGAAATCTTCCAAGCTGTCTCTCACATTTTCCAAGGTAATGGCCTTATCCACCAGCGTTTTAAAATCTGGGAAGGTTTGCACAACCAGCTGGCATTTATGCGCGGGTGCCAGACCGTCTAGGAATTTTTCCATATTTTTGCTTTCAGACATACGCTCCTCGTTGGCGTAGCGAGACAACAGAGTAAACTGACTGTTATATTCTGACACCGTCATGGTCCTTTGCTTGAGGTCGTCAAATTCTCTCTTTTAGATCTTCATAAGACTTTTAGGAATATGTGCTCCATGAAAGCCTTCTTTGAACTCCTCCCAGGTTATATTATTTTCATTGGGGTGCATGTGTAGGAAATTTTCCCACCATGATGCAGCTGCTCCAGTGAGATAGTGCGGTGCATATAGCACTTTCTCAAGATCTGAACACTGGGCAATAATTAATTTTCTTTCCATGTCTCGAAGCCAGTCCTCGGCCTCAATAGGTTTGTCAGTATGAGAAAATGTTTGGGGACGCTTCTTCTGTAGCTCAGATAACTTTGATTGCTGCTGATACTGTCCACGGTGATTTCCCATATTGATGACTTGGTTCATCATTTCCAGATGTTGTTGCTGACTTTGCTCATAAAGACGGCACATTTGGGAAAGTGCTGTTTCACTGTCCTGTTGACTTGACTGCCCCTGTGTGTTGCTTGGTTGTGTGCCATAATTTTGCTCTGGCGGAGTTGGCATGGAGCGCGTCCAAGGACGAGACATTGATCACTCTGGGGATATATTTTGTAAAACTCATAAGAAAAGAAATTGATTCGCAAAAGTCAATAAATTCATGAAGACGGAAAAGGTCTTAAATGCTCCAAGATTTTTCAAGGGAATAAACGTTTGCGCACGAAGAAGGACTGCTCATTACATATCTTACACGCAAGCAGTAATTATACAATACAGCACTCAGGATATGCGTACATATACCTGACATGTTATTTAGGCTACTGCACTTCTCCCAGTTCCTAAATGATTCGCAAACAAGCTACTTCTCACAGCCTATGTACATATAAACATATCGTACAAGCCGGTACATCACATGGCGGCTAAGCGTACTTAGTCGGAGATGGTAAGGATTTCCCTTGGCCTGCCGAGGGTGAGGCGCAGTGAGGCTGGGGACGCAACCTCCTCCTTGCTAATAGGCTCCAGACGCGAAGTGCTGCGCTGAGTTGGTGGAGCGGGCGCCCTATGCGGGACAACACGAACATGAGTGGGCGCAAGGGGTGGTGCAGAACGAACTGGAGTAGGCGCAATGACTTGGTTGAACTCCTCAGTAGTGGGCAGGCGACGAGTAGCGGTGAGAGTAGTAGGTGAAAAGATGCCGATGACGAGACGAAAGTCAGTGGCGGTGCAGTGTGCAGGAGCTCCCTCCTGTTGGCAGCACAGCCATGGACTGAGTCCATGCGGGCAGCCACAAGGTCGTCCACCAGGTTGTCGAAGGCTGCCTCCAGAGCCCGGAGATACTCGATAAGCATCTCAAAAGCCTCATCTCGTTCTCCTCTGGGGCAAGAGAATGCGTAGTGACAAGTGTATGGCACGTGACATGGAAGGTAGCGGTAACGACGAATCTTCATCGAAGGAACGACATCCCTGAGATGAGCTATCGCCTCACGGGCTGCCATCTGCATCGCATGCTTCTCCGTAGGCATGGCTCTCCCCAAGAACCGAAAGCGGCGTAGCTCAACACGCCCTCCCTTGAATTGCACCGCGGCCTGGTGCATGGTTAGACTGTCGTTGACCTTGTGCTGAGAGAGTGTGAAGACTGGGCGCACAGATGGCCCCATCGCCACTTGCACGATGAAGGAGAGAAGCTTGACGAACCCATCAGGCATGTTGGCGAACATCTGTGACTCGCAGCCGTTGCCGGCCATCTACAAAAGTAGGCCAAAAATTGTGAGTGGCCAGATCATAAATTTATGCTGACTGTCAGAAATTGACTACATTTGTAAAAATATGAATTAGCTCTCTTATGCTAATAACTGATTAGCGATCGCACCTAGTGGCTTCCTACAGTCAGCCTGGCTCTGGTACCAAGCTTGTCACGACCGGTTTTCCAATAAAATGGTTATTGAGAAACCGACCTTTTGAGTCCAGTACGAGGAAAAATCTCCTGACTGGTAGACAAAATCTTGATACAATAAGCCAGTAGCATTAGAATATATTACAGGGTCGAGCTGGGGTGCTCAACCATTTTATTACAAGCACGCCAATAATTATACATAATGGCGGATATGACACAATAGAATGGTGGCATACTACTGACTCGAGGTAAAGTGGTGGTGGAATAACACAGTGGAGTGGATAACATGACTCCTACACTGGCGGCTCATCGAGCGTCGAGGTGAGGCTCGATGAATTTATTTGGGTAGCGGAAGCGGATATAACACAGTGACCAAAACCAAGGTCGCACGAGACTGACTGGGATTCCTCTAGGCGTCGGACTCGCTATCGAACTCTTCATCCATGAGATCGCCTTCGTCAGCATCTGGACAAATCAACAAGCCAGGTGAGTACTTTGAAAGTACTCGCAAGAGAGTTCGGACATAAGATAGAAAAAATGCATGCATGAATGCGTAATGAGCAATAAGTAATGTACATCCAAATGAGGAAGTAACATGACATTAATTAGCAAGAAGAAAGTCAGGTGGTAGAAAAATAACTGGAAACCGATCGGGTGTCTGAAGCGACGCCTCGAAGGGTGAACAAATAAATAAATCATGCCACAGTCGGGCGTCTGAGCGACACCACATAAAGGGCTTATATTGAAAATAAAAGACATGCGTGCCACAGTCGGACGTCGGGGCGACATCACAGAAAGGGCTTATATCAAAAGTAAATAATAACAATGCCGCAGTCGGACGTCTGAGCGACATCGCAGAAATGGCTTATATCAAAAGTAGATAATAACAATGCCGCTGTCGGACGTCTGAGCGACATCGCAGAAAGGGCTTATATCAAAAGTAAATAATAACAATGCTGCAGTCGGACGTCTGAGCGACATCGCAGAAAGGGCTTATATCAAAAGTAGATAATAACAATGCCGCAGTTGGACGTCTGAGCGACATCGCAGAAAGGCTTAAAATTCACTTTTCATATCTGTTAACTTGCAAGAAATAGTGCTCATTGGAAAATATTCAACACATGATAATAAACGGGTTAGTTCATCCACAGGAAATAAACATTTAATCGGACTTAACACTCATGTGGTGCTCAGGACTTTCTGTCACCGAAACTGACACTCGACGAAAGATAATTGTGACACTCCAAAATTTTTGTTGTTCTTGTTTTCAGCAAAAGCCTTGCTTGGTTTGAAGAAGGTCATTTAAACCCTTCTTTAAAACCCCTCTTCTGAGTTTTCTTCTCAAAAAGCATTTCTTGGATTTATTTTCTTCTAAAAATAAACCTTTTTGGTTTGGGGCTATTCTTTGGTTTTGATCCATCCTTGGTTTTACCATGCCTCTTGTGGTAAATTTCTCCCAAAACCCCTCCTTCCACTTTAGGGCAATCCAAACATTCTGTCCTAACAAGTTAAATCCATTTTAGGATTTTTATCCTTTTGTTTTTCTCCCCAAAACAATTCTGCCATTATTTCTAAGCCTAGATGCTCTACAAAGGAAGTGCCTAATTTCCTTTGAGTTTTGATCTTAAACCAACTCCTCCGGATAGTCCTTAGTACCCACAACCTAGAACCATCAAGATCCACTCTTCCTCTTTTCAAAATTTTCAAAATTCAACCTCTCGTAAGTTCGACCAGATTCATCATTTTGGTGAAATTCATATCTCCTCTTCCCCAAAAATTCTACCAAAATTCAGGCAGCCCTCAGATGCAATGAGATACCACCACACCAAAGATCAGCTCAAGAAAAATTTCCCACATGCCAAAATCATTTCGTCAACACTTGGCCGCACTGCTCTCGCACTTTCGTAAAGTTCAGAGTTGCGGTGTCGTTTGCCGAGTGTTGGCACTGATCGCCCAGGCACCCTAGCGCTTTGCACGACCTCTTCCCCTGGCAAGAGCACCGCGACGCACGCTTGGACGGACGCAGGCGCCGGTGGCGGTGAGCTTCTTCAACGCCGCAGCCTCTGCGGTTGCAGGCCACCGTGGCGGCCGAACGGAGCTGCCCGGCTCGCAACGCCGTTCTGCGCCGCCCATTGCGCCCTAGCCCTCCGCGTGGCCTCATGCATGCCAGCGCACCCAAGAGCACCGCCGCCGTGGCCCGGCAAGCACAGGCGCACCTTCTGCCGACGGGCCCGCCGCCGCCTGCTCCGTCGAATCCACCCAGGGTCCTAATCCAAGCTTGTTTAGCGTCAAAACTGAACCAGTGGAACTCCACGCCGACGCCCCACTCCCTAAACCTCCCGACCAAGCTCTGCGCCGCAGAATTCATCGCCAGAGAAGTCCGCTCACAGCCACCGCCGGATCGCTTATAAAAGGAGCCCCGAGCTCGCCTCGCACACACCACCTCGCACTTCACCAAGACCCTGCCTAGCCACCGAAGAGCCCCGAGGAGTCTCCTTCTCGACTCGCTGCCGCGACCGCCACGGGATCCAGCTTGATTCGCTCCTCATGCGGCGCCTCGCCTCCCATCTCTTGCCAAGTAGCTCTCTAGTACATCCCTCCTTCGACTCCGCTTCAATTCAAGTTTGCAGACACCACCAGAGTTCCCTACCATCGCCCGAGCCGTCCGCCGAAGAAAGTGTCGCCACGACGTGGTGCTCCCGACGCCTAAGTCCACCACCCACCGACGCGAAGGACACGCCGAGACTCTTGGTACACTCAATCTCCCGACTCGCCGTGGTTCGACGCCGACGACCACCGCAGCCTTCGGGCGCCGGGCGAGGTCTTTCAAACCCGACATGTGGACCCCCATGTCAGCCTCTCTTTCTTTCCCGCGATCCGCTTTTCCGCTGGCGCCTTCTGGCAGAATACTTTTCCTCGTGGGCTTATGCGTTTATTCGAACCATTTTCTGTTTTCTTAGTTAAACCCCTGGAACTTTTCTGTTTCATTACAGATGAGTCCCTGGACAGAAACCCTTATAACTTTTTAATAAAAAGTGATTTTTGAGTGATTATTTTTCTGACGGTCTTATAATTTTGTCTGGTTTTTTATGGGAATTATTTGGAAAAAATTTGGAACAACTTTTATGCACGCTTTGGTTTTCACGTTAGTATGCCTTTCCGCTATACCGTAGGTTCCGGAAGAGGTGACGGAGCTGCGAACTTCGCCGAGCTAGACTCCGACTTCTCCGAACCAGGCAAGCATGTTTGAACTTTTGATATGATGAGTGTTCTGGCAGGTTTGCATTAAGTAGTTTCTTGGCATGTTTGTGAGCATACCGATGAATGTTATTTTCATGCAAGTTGAGGAAAGTGAGTTCGTTAATCCATACATGTTGGATGTGAATGTGCATGGCCATGTGTTGGCATGAGGATGGGTAAGATGGCAGTGTTGTAGCATGCCAGCCTTATGCCATACTATTTGACTTCAGTGTCAACCCGTATCAGTTCGTTCCCATCCATTTCCTTCCCGCATTACCACATGTTTTCCGCAAGGGATATGGCTTAGTAAGTTGCAAACCGCTTCCTGGTACACACCAAATGGAGAGGCCGTGATGATGGTTCCATGGCCTGGATTAAAGCCACCATCCGTCAGGGGCATGGGTGTTACCGTTGGGACCGAGAGGGGGCACCCTTAGAGCGCCGCTGAATATAAATTTGATCCCATGCTATTCGAGATTGTGATCTACCCGTCTCAAAAGTTTTTCTTGGACGATGTCTAGGGTGATTCCCGGCATCGTGAGGTAGGATGGGTATGTACTGGTTAGCTGTGTTTCTTCCGAAATACCATAAACGGAACTAGTCCTTCAGACTACGGAACCGCTGGCTGTGGGTAATTTTAGTACAAACTCTGCAGAGTCATAAATCCTCGAATCATCTTATCCATGTCCAAGTTCTGATATCTTATCCTCGACAAGTGTCGCTTTGGTGATGATACTCCGTGAATCACATGAGTACTAAGTCCGTTAAATGTTTATTCCTGTGGATGGACTAACCCGCTTATATTCATGTGTAGAATATTTATTATGAGTGCTATACCTTTGTGATGAAAGCCCTTTCGCGATGTCGCTCAGACGTCCGATCATGGCATTGTTGTTATTTATTTTCTTTATAAGCCCTTTCGTGATGTCGCCGACGTCCGATCGCTGCATTGTTGTTATTTATTTTCATTATAAGCCCTTTCGCGATGTCGCCGACGTCCGATCGTGGCATCGTTGTTATTTATTTTCATTATAAGTTCTTTCGCGATGTCGCCGACGTCCGATCGCATCGTTGTTATTTATTTTCATTATAAGTTCTTTCGCGATGTCGCCGACGTCCAACCGCGCATCGTTGTTATTTATTTTCATTATAAGTTCTTTCTGCGATGTCGCTCGACGTCCGATCGCGGCATCGTTGTTATTTATTTTCATTATAAGTTCTTTCGCGATGTCGCCGACGTCCGATCGCGGCATCGTTGTTATTTATTTTCATTATAAGTTCTTTCGCGATGTCGCCGACGTCCGATCGCGCATCGTTGTTATTTTATTTCATTATAAGCCCTTTCTGTGATGTCGCTCAGACGTCCGACTGCGGCATTGCTGTTATTCATTCTCATTATAAGCCCTTTATGAGGTGTCTTTCAGACGCCCGACTGTGGCATGTTTTGCTTGTTTACTCACCCCTTCGAGGCGTCGCTTCATACACCCGATGGGTTTTGAGTTTATCGTTCTTCGGGTTTTCGAGCGGACTACCGCCGATTCCCTTCTTATTTTTTTATTGTGTTATACTGATTGAGCATTGTTAAAATTAATCATGACTCATTCCTGCATTCATTTGTTATATCTTTTGTCCGAACTGTCTTGCGAGTACTTTCAAAGTACTCACCTGGCTTGTTGATTTGGCCAGATGCTGACGAAGGCGATCTCATGGATGAAGAATTCTATAGCGAGTCCGACGCCTAGAGGAATCCCAGTCTCGTATGTCGCACCCTGGATTAGTCATTGTGATATATCCGCTCGCTACCCAAATAAATTCATCGAGCTCACCTCGACGCCGATGAGCCGCCAAAGGCAGAGACTTATTAACCACCCTGCTGTGTTATTCCACCAACCACTCATAGTTCGAGTCAAGAGTATTTCCACCCCACCTTGAGTCATATCCGCCGCTATGTATAATTATCAGCATGTTTGTAATAATTGGTTGGGCATCTTCATCCGACCCTCGTAATATTGTAATGCTACCGCTTATTGTATCAAAGTTTTGTCAACCAGTATGAAGGATTTTCCTCATATTGGACTTCATAGGTCGGTTGTTCAATAAATATTTTTATTGAAAAACCGGTCGTGACAAGCTTGGTACCAGAGCCAGGCTGACTGTAGGAAGCCACTAGGTGCGATCGCTAATTGGTTATTAGCATAACAGAGCTATTTATTACTTTTACAAATGTAGTCAATTTCTGACAGTCAGCATAAATTTATGATTTGACTACTCAGGACTTTTGCCTACTTTTGTAGATGGCTGGCAACGACTGCGAGTCGCAGATGTTTGCCAACATGCCCGATGGGTTCGTCTAGCTTCTCTCCTTCATCGTCCAAGTCGCGATGGGGCCAGATGTGCGCCCAGTCTTCTCTCTCTCTCTCTCTGAGCACAAGGTCAATGACCGTCTAACCATGCACCAAGTCGCTGTGGAATTCAAGAGAGGACGAGTTGAGCGTTACCGGTTCGTGGGGAGAGCCATGCCCACAGAGAAGCATGCGCTACAGATGGCAGCCCGTGAGGCGATAGCCCGTCTCAGGGATATCCTACCTTCGATGAAGACTCGTCGCTACCGCTACCTGCCATGTCACGTGCCATACACCTGCCACTACGCTGCTCTCTTGCCCCAGAGGAGAACGGGATGAAGCTTTGAGATGCTCATCGAGTATCTTCGGCTTTGGAGGCAGCCTTCGACAACCTGGTGGACGACTTTGTAGCTGCCGCATGGACTCAGTCCATGGCTGTACCGCCAACAGAGGGAGCTCCTGCGTGCTGCACCTCCACCGACTTTCGCCTCGTCATCAGCATCGCTCGCTCCTACTGCTCGCACCGCTACTCGTCGCCTGCCTACCACAGAGGAATTCAACCACGCCATTGCGCCTACTCCGGTTCGCTCTGCACCACCCCTCGTGGCCGCCAGATTCGAGTTGTCCCAAGACAGGCACCTGCTCCACCAACTCCGCGCAACACCTCTCGTCTGGAGCCTATCTCCGAAGAGGAGGTTGAGTCCCCAGCCCATCTACGCCTCACCCTGGGCAGGCCAAGGGAAATCCTTACCATCTCCGACTAAGTACGCTTAGCCGCCATGCGATGTACCGACTTGTTCGATATGTTTATATGTAAATAGGCTGTGAGAAGTAGTCTGTTTGCGCACCATGTAGGATCTGGAGAAGTGCACTAGACTAAATAACATGTCAGGATTTATGTACGCATATCCTGAGTGATGTATTGTATAATTACTGCTTGCGTGTAAGATATGTAATGAACAGTCCTTCTCCGTGCGCAAACGTATTTTTCTCTTGAAAAATCTTGGAGCATTTGCAACTTTTTGCATCTTCTTGAATTTATTGATTTTTGCGGCTCAATTCCTTTTCTTATGAGTGTTTCAAAATATATCCCCAGAGTGAACTATGTCTCGCCCTTGGACGCGCTTCCATGCCAACTCCGACAGAGAAAAATTATGACACACCCCTGTGCAACAATTTCACACAGGATGCACAAGTCAGCAGGATGTTGAAACGGCATTTTCCCAAATGTGTCGCCTTTATGAACAAAGTCAGCAGCAACATCAGGAAATACTGAACCAAGTCATCAATATGGGAAATCACCACGACCGTATCAGCAGCAATCCAAGTTATCTGAGCTACGAAGACGCGTCCCCAAACATTTTCTCACACCGACAAACCTCTCGAAGCCGAGGACTGGCTTCAGACATGGAGAGAAAATTAATTATCGCCCAGTGTTCAGACCTTGAGAAAGTACTTTATGCTCCGCACTATCTCACTGGAGCAGCCGCATCGTGGTGGGAAAATTTCCTGCACATGCACCCCAACGAAAATAATATATCATGGGAGGAATTTAAAGAAGGTTTTCGTGGGGCACATATTCCTAAGAGTCTTATGAAGATCAAAAAGAGAGAATTTGATGACCTCAAGCAAAGGACAATGACAAGGTCGAATACAACAGTCAGTTTACCCTGCTGTCTCGCCACGCCAACGAGGAGCGATGTCGAAAAACAAAAGATGGAGAAATTCCTAGACGGTCCGACACCGCGCTTAAATGTCAATTGGTCGTACACACATTTCCAGATTTTAAGACGCTGGTGGATAAGGCCATTACCTTGGAAAATGAGAGACGCAGCTTAGAAGATTTCCGCAAACGGAAGAGGGACCAAACTAAACACACCCGCGACCACCGCAGCAAGACAGATGTTCAGAAGAACTGGACACCCAAACCCACGACAAGCGTCTCACGCCCAATCAAGAATTTCCACGCAAGGGACAAGGAGTTCACATACCGCCCAGGCGTCACCTGCTACGCTTGTGGAGAAGAAGGGCACTATGCCAAGCAGTGCCCCAAGCCAAGGAACTCGAACCCAAAGCCGAACAACGGAAGAAATAATTCAGCACCAAAGCGCAACAATTTCAACCCAAATAACAACCACAGGAAGGGTCATCTGAACCACGTGACCAAAGAGGAAGCACAAAATGCCCCAGATATCGTGACTCGGCACGCTTCCTATCCACACAATACCTGCCATGGTTTTGTTTGATTCTCGAGCTTGTCACTGCTCGTTTCAAAAGTTTTGCTTTGCAAAATAATTTTTGATGCTTCCTTGGGAAAATCTATGATCGCCAAGTCCCCGAATTAAGCAAGTTACCCAGAATTATTGCCGTGGTGTGGTTATCGAGTTTGAAGGGTTGAAGTTTCACGCAAATCTTATCGTATTGGAAAATAAAGGACTGGATGTCATCTTAGGGATGGATTGGTTAACCACCAACAAGGGTTTTATTGACTGTTTCAACAGAACCGTAACTCTCACCCATCACTAGGGGAAGACCATAAAGGTTTCAGCCAAGGAAAGAAAAATATCCAGGCAACCGAGATTGAACAAGGTGGATATTTCTGAATTGAGCAAAGTTCCAGTAGTGTGTGAATTTCCATATGTATTCCCCGAAGAACTACCTGGCATGCCACCAGATCGAGAGATAGAATTCAGCATTGAGCTAACACCCGGAACCGCTCCCATATACAAGAAACCATACCGAATGGCACCTTCCGAATTGGTTGAACTGAAGAAGCAAATAAAGGAACTATTGGAAAAAGGGTACATACGAGCCAGTTCCTCACCTTGGGGTTCACCAATTTTATTCGCCAAAAAGAAGGATGGAACATTGAGATTGTGCATAGACTATCGAGCGCTAAACATGGTCACAATCAAGAAAAAATATCTGATGCCGCGAATAAATGATTTATTCGATCAACTCGCTAAGGCCAAGGTGTTCTCAAATATTGACTTAAGATCGGGATGTCATCAACTGAAAGTACAAACCGAGGATATTCCCAAGACCGCCTTCACCTCCAGATACGGATTGTACGAGTTCACCGTGATGCCATTCGGACTAACAAACGCCCCCGCATATTTTGTTCACCTCATGAACAAAGTATTCATGAAGTTTATGGATAAGTTTGTTGTGGTATTTATCGATGATATTCTGGTATACTCCAAAACACCATAAGAACACGCTGAACATCTCCGGATTGTACTAGGAGAACTCAGAAACATCATTGTACGCCAAATTCAGCAAGTGTGAATTTTGGCTAAAGCAAGTAGGTTTTCTGGGCCACGATTAACTCAAGAAGGTATCGCCAGAGACCCGAAAGTCAAGGCCGATTTGGCTGGAAGCCACCAGCCAGTGTGACGGATGTACGAAGTTTCTTGGGAATGGCAGGATACTACCGAATATTTATTGAAGGATTCTCCACCATAGCAAAGCCAATGACGCAACTACTCAAGAAAGATAGGAAGTTTGAATGGACGGAAGCTTACGAGAAAAGTTTCCAAGAACTAAAGAGGAAACTGACGACAGCACCAGTACTAATTGTGCCAGATATACACAAGAATTTTGAAGTAGTTTGTGACGCATCTCGAAAGGGCCTCGGGTGCGTATTAATGCAAGAAGGCAAGGTTGTCACATATGTTTCCAGACAGCTTCGCAAGCATGAGGAAAATTACCCTACCCATGACCTGAATTAGCGTATGATACATGCACTCAAGGAATGGAGACACTTTCTACTTGGTAATCGCTAGAAATATACACGGACCACAAAAGCCTCAAGTATATTTTCACACAACCAGAACTAAATTTACGGCAGCGACGCTGGTTGGAATTAGTAAAGGATTATGATGTTGGGATCCACTACCACCCGGCAAAGCAAATGTTGTAGCAGACGCCTGAGTCGGAACCCCAGTCCGCATAACGACAAAGATGCCGACTTAAGACCTGAATTTAGCAGGAATTGCAAGGCTCAACCTGATGGTGGTCACCAAGGCAGTGTGTCAAACTTAGAAGTACAGCCTACCCTGATAGAGAAGGTTAAAGAGGCTCAACGTGGACACCCCAGATTGAAGGCATAAAGCGAAGATGAAATTGGGCAAGGCCTCGAATTCAGTATTGATGAGCAAGGAATATTGTGGTACGGAATAGGCTCTGTGTACCAAATATCCATGACCTTAAACAGCAAATCCTGGCTGAAAGCCACACCGCCCATATTCAATCCATCCCGGAGGAACAAAATGTACAAAGATCTTCAGAAACATTTTGGTGGCATGGTATAAAAAGAGACATATCCACGTTTATTACATGTTGTGACTCTTGTGAACGCATCAAGGCCGAGCACCAGAAACCGGCCAGACTATTGCAACCGAATAAGATACCCGAGTGGAAATGGGACGAAATCGGAATGGAATTTATTGTTGGACTACCTCGGTCACGACACGGACATGATGCCATGTGGGTAATCACCGATAGACTGACTAAAGTAGCTCACTTCATCCCCGTGAAGACAACACACACCACTCAGAAGCTTGCTAGGCTCTACCTCTCCCGTATCGTTTGCCTACATGGAGTCCCAAAGAAAATAATCTCGGACAGAGGCACTCAATTCTTCTCCCGGTTTTGGGATCACTTACAACAAGCTCTGGGAACTCAGCTGGCATTCAAGACCGCATACCATCCCCGATAGATGGATGACCGAGCGAGTAAATCAAATTCTAGAAGATATGCCGAGAGCATGTGTCCTCACCTATGGGACCAGCTTGGGAGGAGAGCTTACCATACGAGAATTCACATATAACAACAGCTACCATCCAGCCTGCAAATGGCACCATTTGAAGCTCAGATGGACGAAGATGTCGCACTCGCTAAATTGGTTGGAAACCGAGACACCATATCTTCGCCCGCACCTGCTCAAGGAGGCCGAGGATAAAGTGAAGGTAATTAAGGACCGCTCAAGACAGCCCAAAGTCGACAAAAGAGTTATTACGATCGAAGCATCGTGGAGTCCATTTTGAACGCCGTGAATTTGTGTACCTACGGGTATCACCCATGAGAGGTCTGCACCGATTCAAGATTAAAGGAAAACTAGCACCGAGATTCATCGGCCTTCGCATAGTAGCACGAAGAGGCACGGTGGCCTACCAGCTAGACTTACCCAAGAATTATCCGACATCCACGACGTATTCCACGCCTCCCAATTGAGGAAGTGCGAAGCAACCCGTAGAAACAAGTACCCCATAAAAACATTGACGACAACCAGATCTTACATATCGGGAGCATCCGATAAAAATCTTGGAAGAGTCGAAGGAGAACCCGACAGAAACCACCAAGTTCTTCAAAGTTCAAAGGAGCAACCACACCGAAAGTGAAGCCACTTGGGAAATAGAGGATTTCCTTCAGCAAAGCACCCACAATTATTTGAAAATCAACTGAATCTCGGGACTAGATTTTTCCTAAGGGGTAGGTGCTGTCACACTCCAAATTTTTGTTGTTTTTGTTTTCAGCAAAAGCCTTGCTTGGTTTGAAGAAGGTCATTTAAACCCTTCTTAAAAACCCTCTTCTGAAGTTTTCTTCTCAAAAGCATTTCTTGGATTTAGTTTCTTCTAAAAGAAACCTTTTGGTTTTGGGCTATTCTTTGGTTTTGATCCATCTTTGGTTTTACCATGCCTCTTGTGGTAAATTTCTCCCAAAACCCTCCTTCCACTTTAGGGCAATCCAAACATTCTGTCCCAACAAGTTAAATCCATTTTAGGATTTTTATCCTTTGTTTTTCTCCCAAAACAATTCTGCCATTATTTCTAAGCCTAGATGCTCTACAAAGGAAGTGCCTAATTTCCTTTGAGTTTTGATCTTAAACCAACTCCTCCGGATAGTCCTTAGTACCCACAACCTAGAACCATCAAGATCCACTCTTCCTCTTTTCAAAATTTTCAAAATTCAACCTCTCGCAAGTTTGGACCAGATTCATCATTTTGGTGAAATTCATATCTCCTCTTCCCAAAAATTCTACCAAAATTCAGGCAGCCCTCAGATGCAATGAGAGACCACCACACCAAAGATCAGCTCAAGAAAAATTTCCCACATGCCAAAATCATTTCGTTGAACACTTGGCCGCACTGCTCTCGCACTTTCGTAAAGTTCAGAGTTGCGTGTCGCTTTCGCCGAGTGTTGGCACCGACGCCTGCACCCCGGGCGCTTTGCGCACTAACTCTTCCCTGGCCAGAGCACCGCGACGACGCTTGGACGGACGCAGCGCCGGTGGCGGTGAGCTTTTTCAATGCCGCAGCCTTCGCGGTTGCGGGGGCCACCGTGGCGGCCGAACGGAGCCTACTCCGCTCGCAACGCCGCTCGCGCCGCCCATTGCGCCTTTAGCCCTCCGCGTGGGGCCTCATGCATGCCAGCGCACCAAGCAGCACCGCCGCCGTGGCACGGCAAGCACAGGCGCACCTTCACCGCCAAAGGCCCGTCGCCGCCTGCTCCACAAATCCACCTGTGGCTCCTAATCCAAGCTTGTTTAGGCCAAACGGAACCAGTGGAACTCCACGCCGCGCCCCACTCCCTAAACCTCCCGACTAAGCTCGCACCGCCAGAACCATCGCCGGAGAAGTCCGCTCACGGCCACCGCCGGATCGCTTATAAAAGGAGCCCCGAGCTCGCTCTCGCACATACCACCTTCGACTTCACCAAGACCCCGCCTAGCCACCGGAAGAGCCCCGAGGAGTCTCCTTCTCGACTCGACCGCCGCGACCCGCCACGGATCCAGCTCGATTCGCCTCCGCATGCGGCGCCTCGCCTCCCATCTCTTGCTAGTAGCTCTCTAGTACATCCTCCTTCTCGACCCGCTCAATTCAAGTTTGCAGCACACCACCGAGTTCCCCACCATCGCCCGAGCCGCCTTCCGCCGGAGAAAGTGTCGCTGTCGACGTGGTGCTCCCCGACGCCCAAGTCCACCACCCACCGACGTGGAAGGACACGCTGATACTCTTGGTACACTCTGATCTCCCTGACTCGCCGTGGTTCGACGCCGACGACCACCGCAGCCTTCGGGCGCCGGCGAGGTCTTTCAAACCTGACATGTGGACCCCCCATGTCAGCCTCTCTTTCTTTCCCCGCCAACCATTTTCCGCTGGCGCCTTCGGCAGAATACGCTTTCCTGTGGGCTTGCGCTTTATTCGAACCGCTTTCGTTTTCTTAGTTAAACCCTCGAACTTTTCGGTTTCATTACAGATGAGTCCTCGACAAAAACCCTTATAACTTTTTAATAAAAAGTGATTTTTGAGTGATTCTTTTTCTGACAGTCTTATAATTTTGTCTAGTTTTTTTATGGTATTTATTTGGAAAAATTTTGGAACAACTTTTATGCACGCGTTGGTTTTCACATTAGTAT
Organism: Aegilops longissima; assembly: GCA_021605205.1. Classification (NCBI taxonomy): domain Eukaryota; kingdom Viridiplantae; phylum Streptophyta; class Magnoliopsida; order Poales; family Poaceae; genus Aegilops; species Aegilops longissima. The sequence continues at coordinate 693,993,433 of CM038682.1, forward strand.
GCCTTTTCGCTATACCGTAGGTTCCGGAAGAGGTGACGGAGCTGCGAACTTCGCCGAGCTAGACTCCGACTTCTCCGAACCAGGCAAGCATGTTTGAACTTTTGATATGATGAGTGTTCTGGCAGGTTTGCATTAAGTAGTTTCTTGGCATGTTTGTGAGCATACCGATGAATGTTATTTTCATGCAAAGTTGAGGCAAGTGAGTTCGTTAATCCATACGTGTTGGATGTGAATGTGCATGGCCATGTGTTGGCATGAGGATGGGTAAGATGGCAGTGTTGTAGCATGCCGTCTTATGCCATACTATTTGACTTCAGTGTCAACCAGACGATTCGGTTCCCATCCATTTCTTCCCAGTATTACCACATGTTTTCCACAAGGGATATGGCTTAGTAAGTTGCAAACCGCTTCCTGGTACACACCAAATGGAGAGGCCGTGATGATGGTTCCATGGCCCTGGATTAAAGCTACCATCCGGTCAGGGGCATGGGTGTTTCCGTTGGGACCGAGAGGGGCACCCTTAGAGCGCGAATATAAATTTGATCCCATGCTATTCGAGATTGTGATCTCCCGCCTCAAAAGTTTTTCTTGGACGATGTCTAGGGTGATTCCTGCATTCGTGAGGTAGGATGGGTGTGTACTGTTAGCTGTGTTTCTTCCGCACACACCCATCCCACCTCACGATGCCAGGAATCACCCTAGACAGCTGCTCAAGAAAAACTTTGAGACGGAAGATCACAATCTCGAATAGCATGGGATCAAATTTATATACGCGACGCCTAAGGGTGCCCCTCTCGTCCCAACCGAAACACCCATGCCCCCGACCGGATGATAGGCTTTAATCCAGGGCCATGGAACCCTCATCCCGGCCTCTCGATTTGGTGTGTATCAGAAAGCGGTTTGCAACTTACTAAGCCATATTTCCTTGCAGAAAAACATGTGGTAGTACAGGAGGGAAACAGATGGAAACTGGATTGATTCATGTTTACACTGGTCAAACAGTCAGGCATAAGACTGGCATGCTACAACACTGCCATCTTACCCATTTTCAAGCCATCTCATGGCCATGCAAACTCATATCCAACAACTTATGGATTATCGAAATTCACTTGCCTCAACTTTGCATGTAATATAACCTTCATCGAGATTCTCCAAAAAAACATGCCATGGAACTACTTAATGCAAACATGCCAAGACACTCATCATATCAAAGGTTCAAACATGCTTGTCTGGTTCGAGTAGTCGGGCCTAGCTCGTGAAGTTTATGTTCCGCCACCTCCTTCGTATCTACGGTATACAAAAATACACGCGCTATCATAAATACCGTGAGGTGTACAGAAATATACCAAATATTTTTCAAATAAATCTGATAAAAAAACTAGACAAAATTTTGAAGAGGGAAGAAAAAGAATCACTCAAAAATCCTTTTCTGCTTAAAAGTTATAAGTGTTTTGGTCCAAGGACCTTCAGAATGAAACAAAACTTCCTAGGGGCTAAGCGGAAAACCCAAAACGATTCAGACCGAAAGCGATTTTGCTAGAATACGCCAAAAACGGTTCGCTTAAAAATGAGAGATCGACAAAGGGCCCACCCGCCAGTTTGAAAATTTAAACGGGAGACGGAGCTCGTCGGGCGCCAAGAGTTGCGTGGTGCCGCGGCGATCCACGACGAGGTGGGGATTGGGTGGTACCTCCATGTTCAGGCATCCTTCCGCCGGTGGGTGGAGGTGGTGGTCGCCGCGCAGCACTGTGGTCGACGGCGGCCCTGGCTCCGGCGGACGGCGGTTCGGGAGGGGTTGGATCCCGCCGGAGAGTGCTGCGAAGGGCAAATTGAAGTGGGGGTTAGATTTCTGGGTGCTCGAGGGGATTGCTGACGAGGTTTGAGTGCCGGGACGGCCTCACCGGAGTGAATCGAGGTGGAGGCCGAGGCGGAACGGGCGGCCGGTTGGGGAGGAGACTCCGAGGTCCTCCTAGTGGCCCGGCGGAGTGTTGGTGAGGTGCAGAGATGGTGCGCCCGAGGGCGCAGCTCGGGCCCTTTTTATAGGCGGTCCGAGGTGATGGCCGTGAACGGAGTTCTCCGTGAAGGTTACGGCGCGCAGGCTTGGTCGGGTGGTTTAGTGGTTGAGCGCCATCGTGGAGGTCCACCGCTCCATTTAGGCACTAAACGAGCTTGGACTAGCAGCTTTGGGGGGTTCGACGGAACGGGATGGCGCGGGCCCGTCGGCGGCAGAGGGCGTGCCCTGTGCTTGCCGAGCCACGGCGACGGTGCAGCGGGAGTGCGCTGGCATGCATGAGCCACGCGGAGGGCCAGGGAGCGATGGGCGCCCCGGGTGGCGTGGCGAGCAGGCTCAGGCCCTCGCTGGCCGCCACGGGTGGCGCAGCCACCGCAGAAACTGCCAACGCTGGCGAGGCTCGCCGCCACCGACGCCAAAGATCCGTCCAGGGGCGGCGGCGCTCTCGCCAGGAGGAGGGGTCAGGCGAACGCGCCAGGCGCACTGCTGACAGTGACTGAACTCGACGAAGAAACGACATCAAACTCAATTTCTGAATTTCTCCAAAGTGCAAAGTAACAATGGCATGCCGTGTGTTCAATGTAATGATTTTGGCATGTGGGGATCTTTCCTTGAGCTGATTTTTGGTGAGGTGGCCTCTCATTGCATCTGGGGGCTGCCTGAATTTTGGTGGAATTTTTGGAGAAGAGGAGATATGAATTTCACCAAATTTGACAAATCTGGTCCAAACTTGCAGAAGCTGAAACTTGAAAATTTTGAAGAGAAGAAGAGTGGATCTTGATGGATCTAGGTTGTGGGTGCTAGGGACTATCCAGAGGAGTTGGTTTGAGATCAAAGTTCAAAGGCAATTTCGTACTTGCTTTGCAAATCACCTAGGCTCAAAATAATGGACAGAATTGTTTTGGGGAAAGAAATAAATGAAATAAAATCCAAAAATGAGTTGGACTTGTTGGGACAGAATATTTGGATTGCCCCAAAGTGGAAGGAGGGGTTTTGGGAAGGTTTACCACATGGGGCATGGTAAAACCATGGGTGGTTTCAATATAAGAGAAGACCCAAAACTCCTAGGGTTTTCTTTTTAAAAGAAGATAAATCTCAAAAAAAATTGAGAAGGGGAGAATCAGAAGAAAGGTTTTTAATAACCAACACCAGAGTTGAAGAAGATGCCAAAATAAAATCCTTTGCCAAAGGGGAAAATTTTGAGAGAGAGTTTTTGGAAGGGTTTAAATGACCTTCTTCAAAACCAACAAAGTTTTTGTTGAAAACCAAACAAAATTTTTTTTTGAGTGTCACAGGCTTTTCTTGGCCGAGGTGGCGTGCTAGCCATTCGTCACGAATGCTGTGTTTGAAGGCTGCTAAGGCCTCGCATCCGGACAGTCAACGATCTGGTTCTTTCTGGTTAGGAACCTAGTCGAGAATTTCTTGCTGATTCTCCAGGTTGTTGAACTATGTGGCTTAAGTCATCGGCGTCTGGTGGCCAGACATAGGTTCCTTGGAAGTTGTCCAGGAAAGATTCTTCCAAGTCCTCCCAGCTGCCGATAGAATTTTCAGGCAGGCTGTTAAGCCAGTGCCGAGCTGGCCCTTTGAGCTTTAGTGGGAGGTATTTAATGGCGTGGAGGTCATCTCCTTGAGCCATATGGATATGGAGAATGAAATCCTCGATCCATACTGCAGGATCAGTTGTGCCGTCGTATGATTCGATATTGACGGGCTTGAACCCCGGGAATTCGTGATCCAAGATTTCATCCGTGAAGCGTAGAGGGTGTGTGGCGCCTCTATATCGAGCCGCGTCGTGGCGTAGCTCTGATGGAGTCCGTCTGCGGTATTCGGCCCGGGCGTGGTTAGATTTATCACGTCCGAATAGGTAGCTGTCGTCGTGCCTCGAGGCACGCCCTCGCGATCCATAGATCGATCTTGTGTGTCTTGTTCTCTCGTCCAGGATCTGCCGGATGTCGTATGTGTGACCCCGAACTCTTCCGTCTCTATTTTTACGAGGCGGTGGGGCAGGCTGCTGTTCGGCCTGTGTTTCCACTTTATCCCGGCTGCCACTACAAAAAAAGACACATCCGTGACATTTTGGGTCGAATGAATTTTTTTTCTGTCATACATATGACACTTCTATGACGATAATTGTGACAAAACCCGGTATCATCATAGATGTGGTGGGCTCCTACTTCTATGACAAAAAATCATGACAGAAAATGGGCTTTTCGTCCTGGGCGGGCCGGAGACATAGCTGCATGGCATTCTTTGGGCCGTCCATGACGGAAAAAACCATGGTAGAAGCGAGGGCGAGGAAAATTTCGGCGAGTTCCCGGTTACGGTGGGAGGTCGGGGTCGAACGACGCTGCTTTCTCGTGACACGACACGCTGCTGTCGGCGAGGCGTTAGCTCTAATCGAACCCGAAGCGAGGCGTTGGGCTCTAATCGAACCCGAGCGATTGCACTGCAGGCTACGTTATCGAACCCGAGCGCTCGATCGATGGTTGTTAACTGAAACCGATCGAGTGATTCCTTCGCTACTGCTGCTAACTTAAGCCCATCGATGCTGCCTCTAGGATGAACAGTGAGCATTGCAGGGGGGTTGGATGAACTGTGAGCGGTGGCGTTGCCTCTGGATGAACAGGACCCCGTGGTGTGGTGGAGGGCTGGATGAACAGTAGACGGTGGAGGGGTGCCCGTGGAGGGGTGGTTGAACAGGACCCCATGGTGTGGAGGGCTGGATGAACAGTAGACGGTGGAGGGGTGGTTGAATAGGACCCCGTGGTGTGGAGGGCTGGATGAACAGTAGACCGTGGAGGGGTGCCCGTGGAGGGGTGGTTGAATAGTAGCCGGTGGAGTAGCACGCAGTGGAGGCTGGATGAACAGGAGCCTGTGGTGGCTGGAGGAGGTCAACGGTAGCCCATGGAGGCTGGAGGAGGTCGACGGTGGAGATGAATAGTATCCCGTGGAGTCCCGTTTTGCGGTGCGCCACACCCCTCCCGATGAACAGGACCCCCGTTTCGACCGTAGCGCTCCAACACAAGTCCGTTTCATCCGTTTTGCGGTACGCCACACCCCTCCCGATCAACAAGACCCCCGTTTCGACCGTAGGAGGTCCGTTTCCTCCGTTTTGCGCTACGCCAGACCCCTCCTGATCAACAGGACCTCGTTCCGAACGTAGGAGGTCTGTGTCTTCCATTGTGCGGTACGCCAGGCCTCATTTTCATCGCATGTTCCGTCCAAGCCCTCCCGATGAACACGATCACGCATTCCGTTCCGACCCAGCCGGTTGGCTCCCACGCGTGGCGTAACCTCCCGATGAACATGATGCATTCTGTTGCCTCCCCATGAACACGACGCGTTCTGTTGCCTCCCCATGAACATGACGACGAAGCTGTTTCTCCGTTCCGACCCAGCCATGTACACAAGCCCTGGTCGTACGTATGCGCGAGTAGGCGTTCGAGACCCCGCCCATATGTACACATACTTGGCCGTATTTTCTTTCTTGCACCCTGGCCGCTGTATGTACGTGTACATGCGACATGCGTGCCTCTACTACGACACGTGCGTGCCTCTACATCGACCAGTATGTACGTACACGTTCGCGACCAGAATGACAACGCTACGTACGCTTCGACCAGGTGGGTCCCGACTGCCAGGAACTTCTTTGCCTGCGAAGATGTAGCTGGTGGGTCCCAGCAGTCAGGGGGGCGAATCGTTTTTTTTTTGGACGCACTTCCTTGCGTGTAAAGATGTAGCCGGTGGGTCCCAGCAGTCGGGGGCGAATCGTTTTTTTTTTTGCCCGGACGCACTTCCTTGCATGCGAAGGTGTAGCTGGTGGGTCCCAACAGTCTGGGGGCAAGTCGTTTTTTTTGCCCGGACGCACTTCCTTGCGTGCGAAGATGAAGCTGGTGGGTCCCAGCAGTCAGGAGGAAACGTTTTTTCCGCGAAATACAGTGGCCCGTCCGGTGGGTCCCAGCTGTCAGGTGGAGGAATCATTATTTTCCGCATAATAAGGAGGCACTTCCTTGTTGCGGCCGTGGACCCACCTGTCAGCCTCTCCATGTACAGTCCACGTCCAATGGAAGTCATTCCTTGCCCACGTTGACCAGTCCGCGCCGAGAGCACAACGGAGGTGGACGACGGCGAGGCCTAGGAAGGGGACGACGCGGAGCCGGGGAAGACGCGGCAGTGGAAGCCCGCGCGGAGAGGAGTACGAGGGTTCACCGTTCGGCCGGGTGTGAGGTTGCCGCCGCCGCAGGCCCGCCAGCGGTGGGAATAGTAGGGCGGTGAGGCCTCAGCAAAGACAGCCGCCACGGGAGGCAGGAGCATGCGGCACGACCGGCGCTGCTTTGGGCGGCTGGAGCAAGAAGACCAGAGGTTGAAGAAGCACTACGACCGTTGGATGGACATCGTACTGTCACTGGAGCTAGAATCATTCATAATGACTAAGTTGACAAAGCTCTCCGTCCCCGTCAACTTAGTCGGCCCACAAGTCGTCCTCCCACTATGGTGGGTCCCAGCTAGCAGGGGGATATTCATTTTTTTTGCGTAATAAGGAGGCACTTCCTTGCGTGCGAAGATATAGCCGGTGGGTCCGACATGTCAGCGGGGGGGACGTTTTTTTCACGAAATACAGAGACCTTCCGATGGGTCCCAGCTATCAGGTGGAGGAATCATTATTTTGTGCGTATAGTCCATGGCCGATGGATGTCGTTCATTGACCACGTTGACTAGGCCGCGCCGAGAGCACCATGGCGGTGGACGACGGCGAGGCCTAGGAAGGGAACGACACGGAGCCGGGAAGACTCGCAATGGTTTCCCACGGGGGAGTACGAGGTTTCCATCGTCCGGCTGCCATCGCCGAAAATAACAGGAGGTGTGGGTGAGTAGAGGAATGGCCTGCCAGCAATGAAATAGGATGGGCGGTGCGGCTCGTGCAAAGACAACCGCCACGGAGGCGGAGCAAGCAGTCCCATCGGAGCTGGTTTGGGTGGTCGGAGCAAGAAGATCAGATATTAAAAGATCACGGCCGTTGGATTAACATCCAACGGTCATCGCTGCTAGAATCGCTTGTGACTAAGTTGACAAAGCCAAAGTACACGCCAACCTAGTAGACCCACAAGTCAGCCTCCAAATCTGTCCCAAACAGCATACAGCCCGAAATTTCTAGCCAGATTCAAATTAATTTTAAATCTAAATATACCTTAATTTAAATTCAATGAAATTTTACCCGCACAAAAACAATGAAATTTAAAATATCAAAATCCGAAAGAAAACTGTATTTTGGAACTAATTGTCTGTTTGCCGTATTTTTTCATTTTACAGCCAATTTATTATTACTTATAGCCCATTTCTTATTAATTATAGCCCATTTTCTGGGAAAAATGCACCCCTCCTCCTCTTGAAAGATTTCCGGCCAAAGAGGCGTAGAAAACAAGTAGGCCTCGTTGGTTATTCTCAAAAAACAAAATAGCTGGCTAGCCATTTTCGTAAAGGAAAAAACAAACTGTCTGGTAATGTTCTAAACATATGAAATAAAAGCCTGGCTAGACGAGCCACGGTCCCGCACAACCCAGTTGATACCCTTCTCCGTCCCGAAAAACAAAATTACTGCAGACCGCCGGGTCCCTCATCGCATCCTAACCATGTACAGTCATCTCCTTATTCCTCTCGGTTGTTGACCATGTTGACAACACCGGAGGGCGGCGCCACGGCGAGCGATCCAAGGCGGAGGACGATGGTGAGGCCTCGGACGGGAACGAACAGGAGCCGGGGAAGATCACAGCCAGCCGTGGGAGGCGGGAGCAGGCGGTCCCAACGGCGTTGGTTTGGCTTTGGCGGCTCGAGGAAGAAGAGACTGAAGAAATGCGACAGACGTTGAATGTCAATCCAACGGTCAAGGTTGGCACAATCGTTTGTTGACTAAGCGGACACCAAGTAGCATACTTTTTTATATATAGGAAGAAAACTGCAAGGAAAATGCGTTCATCTGCCGTCCTCCTCACAGGGAACGTTCGCCACATAAGTGACTAGCACCCTTGGTTTTCAACCGAGAGGTCTTGGGTTCGAGTCCCAGGAACCCTCAATTTTGTCCTCCTTCCTTCCTCGCAAAAAAAGGGATAGAAAATCAAAGACTTGGGAAGGCGATGAACAAGCTAGTGTACCAAGAAAGAGACGCTGCGAGTTTTAGAAAAAGAAAGACGTGTTCTCGTAGCTGGTTCAATCCAAACCTAGAATATGACTATATATGGTGCTATGCTACTCTGCAAGTAATGAAACTGACATATCCAACGTTCGCTTCTCCTCTTCTCTACTTACTCTGCCTAGCATCAGAAGCTCTGGCCGCAGCAATCATGTCCGCTGGCTGCTCGTCCACCTGCTCTTCAGCAAGCAACAACCAGATATGCGCCAAGTCCCACCCGTACCATCGCCTGTGGGTCTCATCATACCCCCGCCGGCATGCGCACCACAGCCGATTGCTCATAGCAACCCGATGCCGTTGGTGTGGTGCCACTGCTGCAAATCACGCAGAGTCATCCGTCGCGTCTCAACCACAATCCGCATCCCTGGCCGAGTCTTCTACAAATGCCCGGATCATGGGGTAATAATATGTTTAAGTGTTGTTCTGCTGCTTTTAGTTGCTGTCTTTTAATAGTTTGGTTTATGATCTTCCAATTTGATTCGTGCAAAAAAGGGAAGATTCGTGTGATTTGTATTTCTGGGAAGTTGCTGATGTGGGGGAATGCAACTACGCTGATTATTTGGTTAGCAGAGGAATCCCAATACCAGCAGGTTGGGGTGTTGGACAAGTAATCAAGGAACGATGTAAGAGGAAGATGCAGAGCGTAAGGTTAAAGATGCAGTTCCTCGACCATGGCCAAGCAACAGCTGCTGAACGGCCTTGACAAAGAATGAGGAGATGAAAGAGCTTGTGAAGATAATAGGCAAAATCAATGTGCTCAGAGGATGATTGTCTCTTTATTTGCAGTGTATGTAGCACTCGTGATGTATTCAGTGGCTACGACATGAGCACTTTGCTGAAACTAGTAATGATTGAAACCTGTGTAGCAGGATGGGCGTAGTGTTGTGAACATCTAATGATTTCTATTAACGGAAATCAGGGGGTATCCCCTTTTTCTCATATAAGTAAATAAATAGCAGAGGCCCTGTCGGGTCAGCTTTGTTCTCATTCGAAGACATCGAGCAAATTGCAGTCCAGCAGCAAACTATGTCATCAAATTCAAGTTTCACAGCCAAATATGAGTACAACTAAACAACAATGTCATCATGTTTTAATTGTCATAAAATCACCAAACACAAATCAGCATACATAACAAGTGATGTTCTCACAGCAAAATACTAAACAACATGTTCATCAGGTTTCAGTTGTCATAGCAAACACAATTCCACATAGTAGATAAAAAACGCCTTCTGACAGGCAAATACGACAAAAGCAATGTAATCATCATCCGCAGCAGCAGCGTGAACATCTTCGCCATGTGTATCAGTCTGAATCGTAAGTTGGCTTCTTCTTGATCAACTCTTGTATGTCCATAGCACGCCAGGCAATCTTTTCGCCGGTGTCATTGACGTGATGTTCTCAAAGATATTAGGAACATCTGTGTTATCTTGTACATTAGGAGCAGTGTAAGCATCATCTTGTTGTGCAACTTCATTAAACGAATTCCTCTGCTCAAACCTTTGCAATACTCTCCACCATCGCTACGTGCAAATGTGTCTTCCAAGAAAATATCTGTGTTGCTTGATTTGCCAAAATAAAAGGCTCGCTGGTCCAATACGCCGCCTTGACATTGATGGATTTGAAATAATCATCAGCTCTGGGTTTTGCGATCCGAAAACAGGTTATACCAACGACAAAGACAATGTAACCACACACCGATGATCCTCGAAACTGGAGATATACTGCAACTGAACAATGTCTGTTATGTTAGCATACATTTCAGTTGTCTCTTTGTCATACGTATTCGTGCTCATGATGGCACTGTTTTGTGTCTTCCTGCCTTCGTCTCGTGCAAGGGTGTTGTAGCGCACATCTCCAACAACGCAAGATTCATAATGTCTTACCCGAGTATCAGGACCCATTGCTAGTGAGTAAAGGGCATCATCAACTGCCTGCCCATCCTCCCGCATCTTCTTAACCTATGGTTAGAAAATAGACAAGCTGATCATCTTATGTACTCAATATATTAAAAAACTGACAGTGCACTTCAAAAGCTTACATGGTTCTTGAACCATTTCACAAATCCTGCCATAACCAGTTTGTGAATGTTTCTTGGATTTTGTGGCAGTAACTCCTCTTTGTAGATGCTGGACAACATAGTGATCGCGTCAAACACCTAAATATATAAGAATGTGATGCAAGTTTAGTAGATTATGATGTATAAGCTGCAGTACTGCACTTACTTGATATAAGGTAGTATCTCAGGACAGTTATTCAACACATACCAAACCATTTTGTCCAAATCTTTAGATTTGTCCTCTTGTCGACTCTTCCCTGTAACTCGAATAGAATAATCGAAAACATTGAGCCTGGGATTGTCTTCACCCACCTCTTTGATTAGCTGATCAGCTATTTCAATGTACTTTGAGCAGAATGTCAGCGCTTCTGTAGCAATGTAGGCCTCTGCAATGGAACCCTCGGGTCTAGCTCTGTTCCTAACATAGCCCTTGAAAGTGCCTAGCCGCCTTTCAATAGGGTACATCCAGCCATACTGCATCGGACCTCTAAGTAGTGCCTCATCGTAGATGAATAGCCAAATGCACCATCACATCAAAGAAGGCTGGAGGATATATCTTCTCAAGGTCGCATAGGATAGTTGGTATCTTGTCTCTAAGACGCTCCAAAGCATCTATCCTGATTTTCCTACTGCAGAGTTCCCTGAAGAATTATCCCAACTCTGCAACTGCTCTGTATAAGTCAGGGCGGCCCAATCCTCTAAGGATAACAGGTAAATGAAGGAAATATGCCCTAGAGGCAATAATAAAGTTATTATTTATTTCCTTATATCATGATAAATGTTTATTATTCATGCTAGAATTGTATTAACCGGAAACATAATACATGTGTGAATACATAGACAAACAGAGTGTCACTAGTATGCCTCTACTTGACTAGCTCGTTAATCAAAGATGGTTATGTTTCCTAACCATAGACATGAGTTGTCATTTGATTAACGGGATCACATCATTAGGAGAATGATCTGATTGACATGACCCATTTCGTTAGCCTAGCACTTGATCGCTTAGTATGTTGCTATTGCTTTCTTCATGACTTATACATGTTCCTCGTAACTATGAGATTATGCAACTCCGCCACCGGAGGAACACTTTGGTGCTACCAAACGTCACAACGAATCGGGTGATTATAAAGGTACTCTATAGGTGTCTCCAAAAGTATATGTTGAGTTGGCATGAATCGAGATTAGGTTTTGTCACTCCGATTGTCGGAGAGGTATCTCTGGCCTTCTCGGTAATACACATCACATAAGCCTTGCAAGCATTGCAACTAATGAGTTAGTTGTAAGATGATGTATTACGGAACGAGTAAAGAGATTTACCGTAACTAGATTGAACTAGGTATTGGATACCGACGATCGAATCTCGGGTAAGTAACATACCGATGACAAAGGGAACAACGATGTTGTTATGCGGTTTGACCGATAAAGATCTTCAGAGAATATGTAGGAACCAATATGGGCATCCAGGTTCCGCTATTGGTTATTGACCAAGAATAGTTCTCGGTCATGTCTACATAGTTCTCGAACCCGTAGGGTCCGCACGCTTAAGGTTTCGATGCGATGTTATATTATGAGTTTATGAGTTTTGATGTACCAAGGAGTTCGGAGTCCCGGATGAGATCGGGACATGACGAGGAGTCTCAAATGGTCGAGACGTAAAGATCGATATATTGGACGACTATATTCGAGTTCGGAAAGGTTCCAATGATTCGGTATTTTTCGGAGTACCGGAGAGTTACGGAATTCGCCGGGAGAAGTATTGGGCCTTATTGGGCCTGCGGAAAGAGAGGGGCTGCCTAGGGCAGGCGCGCCCCATGGCCTAGTCCGAATTGGACTAGGGGAGGGGCCGCACCCTTCCCTCTTCCCCTTCCTCAAGTCCTAGTCCAACTAGGAGAAGGAGGGGAGTCCTACTCCCGGGAGTAGGACTCCTCCAGCGCCTCTCTAGGGCCGCCGCACCCCCCTTGCTCCTTTATATACGGGGCAGGGGGCACCCCATGGGACACAAGTTGATCTACGGATCGCCCTTAGCCGTGTGCGGTGCCCCCTCCACCATATTCCACTTCGGTCATATCGTCATGAGCTTAGGTGAAGCCCTGCGCCGGTGAAGTCATATCGTCATGAGCTTAGGCGAAGCCCTGCGCCGGTGGAGCATCATCATCGCCACCACGCCGTCGTCGACGGAACTCATCCCCGACGCTTTGCTGGATCGGAGCCCGGGATCGCCACCGAGCTGAACGTGTGCAGAACTCGGAGGTGCCGTCGTTCGTGCTTGGATCGGTCGGATCGTGAAGATGTACGACTACATCAACCGCGTTGTTATAACGCTTCGCTTCGGTCTCACGAGGGTACGGGACAGACACTCTCCTCTCGTTGCTATGCCATCACCATGGTCTTGAGTGTGCGAGGAAAATTTTTGAAATTACTACGCTCCCCAACAAAGGCATCCGAGCCTGGTTTTATGCGTTGATGTTATATGCACGAGTAGAACACAAGTGAGTTGTGGGCGATACAAGTCATACCGCTTACCAGCATGTCATACTTTGGTTCGGCGGTATTGTGAGATGAAGCGCCCGGACCGACATTACGCGTCACGCTTACGCGAGACTGGTTTCACCGCCACGAGCACTCGCTGCTTAAAGGTGACCGGCGGGTGTCTGCTCTCTCACTTTAGTTGAACTGAGTGTGGCTACGCCCGTCCTTGAGAAGGTTAAACGGAGTCTATTTGACGAATATCGCTGTGGTCTTGATGCGTAGGTGAGATTGGTTCTTGCATAAGCCCGTAGCAGCCACGTAAAATTTGCAACAACAAAGTAGAGGACGCCTAACTTGTTTTTGCAGGGCATGTTGTGATGTGATATGGTCAAGACGTGATGCTATATTTTATTGTATGAGATGATCATGTTTTGTAACCGGTTATCGGCAACTGGCTGGAGCCATATGGTTGTCGCTTATTGTATGAAATGCAACGCATCTGTAATTGCTTTACTTTATCACTAAGCGGTAGCGATAGTCGAGAAGCAATAGATGGCGAAACGACAACGATGCTACGATGGAGATCAAGGTGTCGCGCCGGTGACGATGGTGATCACGACGGTGCTTCGGAGATGGAGATCACAAGCACAAGATGATGATGGCCATATCATATCACTTATATTGATTGCATGTGATGTTTATCCTTTATGCATCTTATCTTGCTTTGATTGACGGTAGCATTATAAGATGATCTCTCACTAAAATTATCAAGTAGTGTTCTCCCTGAGTATGCACCGTTGCCAAAGTTCGTCGTGCCGAGACACCACGTGATGATCGGGTGTGATAAGCTCTACGTCCATCTACAACGGGTGCAAGCCAGTTTTGCACACGCAGAATACTCAGGTTAAACTTGACGAGCCTAGCATATGCAGATATGGCCTCGGAACACGGAGACCGAAAGGTCGAGCGTGAATCATATAGTAGATATGATCAACATAGTGATGTTCACCATTGAAAACTACTCCATCTCACGTGATGATCGGTTATGGTTTAGTTGATTTGGATCACGTGATCACTTAGATGACTAGAGAGATGTCTGTCTAAGTGGGAGTTCTTAAGTAATATGATTAATTGAACTTTAATTTATCATGAACTTAGTCCCGTAGTATTTTGCAGATTATGTTGTAGATCAATAGCTCGCGTTGTTGCTTCCCTGTGTTTTTATATGTGTTCCTAGAGAAAATTGTATTGAAAAATGTTAGTAGCAATATTGCGGATTGGATCCGTGATCTGAGGTTTATCCTCATTGCTGCACGTAAGAATTATGTCCTTGATGCACCGCTAGGTGATGAGACCTATTGCAGGAGCGGATGCATACGTTATGAACGCTTGGCTAGCTCAATATGATGACTACTTGATAGTTTAGTGCACCATGCTTAACGGCTTAGAGTCGGGACTTCAAAGACGTTTTGAACGTCATGGACCATATGAGATGTTCCAGAATTGAAGTTAATATTTCAAGCAAATACCCGAGTTGAGAGATATGAAGTCTCCAACAAGTTCTATAGCTAAAAGATGGAGGAGAATCGCTCAACTAGTGAGCATGTGCTCAGATTGTCTGGGTACTTTAATCGCTTGAATCAAGTGGGAGTTAATCTTCCAGATAAGATAGTGATTGACAGAATTCTCTAGTCACCATCACTAAGTTACTAGAACTTCGTGATGAACTACAGTATGCAAGGGATGACGAAAACGATTCCGAGCTCTTCGTGATGTTGAAATAGACGAAGGTAGAAATCAAGAAAGAGCATCAAGTGTTGATGATTGACAAGACCACTAGTCTCAAGGAAAAGGGCAAAGAGAAGAAGGGGAACTTCAAGAAGAACGGCAAGCAAGTTGCTGCTCGAGTGAAGAAGCCCAAGTCTGGACCTAAGCCTGAGACTAAGTGCTTTTGCTGCAATGGAACTGGTCACTTTGAGCGGAACTACCCCAAGTATTTGGCGGATAAGAAGGATGGCAAAGTGAACAAAGATATATTTGATATACAGATTATTGATGTGTATTTTACTAGTGTTCATAGCAACCCTCAAGATTTGATACTGGTTCGTTGCTAAGAGTAGTAACTCAAACGGAGTTGCGAATGAACAGAAACTAGTTGAAGGGAAGTGACGATGAGTGTTGGAAGTAGTTCCAAGATTGATATGATCATCATCGCACACTCCCTATACTTTCGGGATTAGTGTTAAACCTAAATAAATGTTATTTGGTGTTTGCATTGAGCATGAATATGATTTGATCATGTTTATTGCAAAACGGTTATTCATTTAAAGTCAAAGAATAATTGTTGTTCTGCTTAAATGAATAAAACCTTCGATGGTCATACACCCAATGAAAATAGTTTATTGGATCTCGATCGTAGTGATACGATATTCATAATATTGATGCCAAAAGATGCAAAGTTAATAATGATAGTGCAACTTATTTGTGGCAATCGCCGCTTGGGTCATATCGGTATAAAGCGCATGAAGAAACTCCATAAGGATGGATTTTGGAATCACTTGGTTATGAATCATTTGATGCTTGCGAACCGTGCCTTTTGGGCAAGATGACTAAAACTCCGCTTCTCCGAACAATGGAACAAGCTACTGACTTGTTGGAAATAACACATATATACCGATGTATGCGATCCAATGAGTGTTGATGCTCGTGGCAAGTATCGTTATTTTCTGACCTTCACAAGATGATTTGAGTAGATATGGGTATATCTACTTGATGAAACATAAAGTCTGAAATAGTTGAAAGGTTCAAAGAATTTCAGAGTGAAGTGGAAAATCATCGCAACAAGAAAATAAAGTTTCGCGATCTGATCGTGGAGATGAATATTTGAGTTACGAGTTTGGTCTTCAATGAAAACAATGTGGAATAGTTTCACAGCTCACGCCACCGGAACACCACAACGTTATGGTGTGTCCGAACGTCAGAACCGTACTTTATTTTGATATGGTGCGATCTATGATGTATCTTACCGATTTACCACTATCGCTTTGGGGTTATGCATTAGAGACAGCTGCATTCACGCTTAATAGGGCACCATCTAAATCCGCTGAGATGACACCGTATGAACTATGGTTTAGCAATAAACCTAAGCTGTCATTTCTTAAAGTTTGAGTTGTGATGCTTATGTGAAAAAATTTCACCGATAAGCTCGAACCCAAATCGAGAAGTGCGTCTTCATAGAATACCCAAAGGAAACTGTTGGGTACACCTTCTATCACAGATCCGAAGGCAAGTTTTTCGTTGTTAAGATGGATCCTTTCTAGAGAAGAAGTTTCTCTCGAAAGAAGTGAGTGGGAGGAAAGTAGAACTTGATGAGGTAATTGTACCTTCTCCCTTATTGGAAAGTAGTTCATCACAGTAAATCAGTTTCAGTGATTTCTACACCAATTAGTAAGGAAGTTAATGATGATGATCATGAAACTTCAGATCAAGTTGCTACCAAACCTCGTGAGGTCTTCCGAGTAAGATCCGCACTGAGTGGTACGGTAATCCTATTCTAGAAGTCATGTTACTAGAACATGATGAACCTACGAACTATGAGGAAGCGATGATGAGCCCAGATTCCGCGAAATGGTTTGAGACCATGAAATCTGAGATGGGATCCATATATGAGAACAAAGTGTGGACTTTGATGGAGTTGCCCGATGATCGGCAAGCCATATTATATAAATGGATCTTCAAGAGGAAGACACATACTGATAGTAGTGTTACTATCTACAAAGTTCGACTTGTCGCAAAAGGTTTTCGACAAGTTCAAGGTGTTGACTACAAATGAGATTTTCTCAACTGTAGCGATTCTTAAGTCTGTCCGAATCATGTTAGCAATTGCCACATTTTATGAAATCTGGCAAATGGATGTCAAAACTACATTCTTTATTGGATTTATTAAAGAAGAGTTGTATATGATGCAACCAGAAGTTTTTGTCAATCCTAAAGGAGCTAACAAAATGTGCAAGCTCCAGCGATCCATCAATGGACTAGTGCAAGCATCTCGGAGTTGGAATATACACTTGATGAGTTGATCAAAGATATGGTTTTATACAGACTTTTGGAGAAGCCTGTATTTACAAGAAAGTGAGTGGGAGCACTACAAGATTTCGACAAGTATATGTGAATGACATATTGTTGATCGGAAATAATGTAGAATTATTCTGCAAAGCATAAAGGAGTGTTTGAAAGGATTTTTTTTCAAAGAAAGACCTCGGTGAAGCTGCTTACATATTGAGCATCAAGATCTATAGAGATAGATCAAGACGCTTGATAAGTTTTTCAATGAATACATACCTTGACAAGATTTTGAAGTAGTTCAAAATGGAACAGTCAAAGAAAGAGTTCTTGCCTGTGTTACAAGGTGTGAGATTGAGTAAGACTCAAAACCCGACCACGGCAGAAGATAGAAAGAGAATGAAAGTCATTCCCTATGCATCAGACATAGGTTCTATAAAGTATGTCATGTTGTGTACTGATCTATTGCATACCCTACCACTAAGCTTGGCAAGGGAGTGCAATAGTGATCTAGGAGTAGATCAATGGACAGCGGTCAAAATTATCCTTAGTAGAATAAGGATATGTTTCTCGATTATGGAAGTGAAAAAGGGTTCGTCATAAAGGGTTACGTCGATGAAAGTTTTAACACTAATCTAGATGAATCTGAGTCTCAATTTGGATACATATTGAAAGTGGGAGCAATTAGCTAGAGTAGCTCCGTGCGAGCATTGTAGACATAGAAATTTGCAAAATACTTACGGCTCAATGTGATGACCCGTTGACTAAAATTATCTCACAAGCAAAACATGATCACACCTTAGTACTCTTTGGGTGTTAATCACATAGCGATGTGAACTAGATTACTGACTCTAGTAAACCCTTTGGGTGTTGGTCACATACCGATGTGAACTATGGGTGTTAACCACATATAGATGTGAACTATTGATGTTAAATCACATGGCGATGTGAACTAGATTATTTACTCTAGTGCAAGTGGGAGATCAAGGAAATATGCCCTAGAGGCAATAATAAAGTTATTATTTATTTCCTTATATCATGATAAATGTTTATTATTCATGCTAGAATTGTATTAACCGGAAACATAATACATGTGTGAATACATAGACAAACAGAGTGTCACTAGTATGCCTCTACTTGACTAGCTCGTTAATCAAAGATGGTTATGTTTCCTAACCATAGACATGAGTTGTCATTTGATTAACGGGATCACATCATTAGGAGAATGATCTGATTGACATGACCCATTCCGTTAGCCTAGCACTTGATCGCTTAGTATGTTGCTATTGCTTTCTTCATGACTTATACATGTTCCTGTAACTATGAGATTATGCAACTCCGCTTACGGAGGAACACTTTGGTGCTACCAAACGTCACAACGTAATCGGGTGATTATAAAGGTACTCTACAGGTGTCTCCAAAAGTATATGTTGAGTTGGCATGAATCGAGATTAGGTTTTGTCACTCCGATTGCTCGGAGAGGTATCTCTGGCCTTCTCGGTAATACACATCACATAAGCCTTGCAAGCATTGCAACTAATGAGTTAGTTGTAAGATGATGTATTACGGAACGAGTAAAGAGACTTACCGTAACGAGATTGAACTAGGTATTGATACCGACGATCGAATCTCGGGTAAGTAACATACCGATGACAAAGGAACAACGATGTTGTTATGCGGTTTGACCGATAAAGATCTTCGAGAATATGTAGGAACCAATATGGGCATCCAGGTTCCGCTATTGGTTATTGACCAAGAATAGTTCTCGGTCATGTCTACATAGTTCTCGAACCCGTAGGGTCCGCACGCTTAAGGTTTCGATGATGCTTATATTATGAGTTTATGAGTTTTGATGTACCGAAGGAGTTCGGAGTCCCGGATGAGATCGGGGACATGACGAGGAGTCTCGAAATGGTCGAGACGTAAAGATCGATATATTGGACGACTATATTCGAGTTCGGAAAGGTTCCAATGATTCGGTATTTTTCGAGTACCGGAGAGTTACGGAATTCGCCGGGAGAAGTATTGGGCCTTATTGGGCCCTGCAGGAAAGAGAGAGGGCTGCCTAGGGCAGGCCGCTGCCCCATGGCCTAGTCCTAATGGACTAGGGGAGGGGCGCACCCTTCCCTCTTCCCCTTCCTCAAGTCCTAGTCCAACTAGGAGAAGGAGGGGAGTCCTACTCCCGGGGAGTAGGACTCCTCAGCGCCGCCTCTCTAGAGCCGCCCCCCCCTTGCTCCTTTATATACGGGGCAGGGGGCACCCCATGGGACACAAGTTGATCTACGGATCGCTCCTTAGCCGTGTGCGGTGCCCCTCCACCATATTCCACTTCGTCATATCGTCGCGGAGCTTAGGCGAAGCCCTGCGCCGGTGAAGTCATATCGTCATGAGCTTAGGCGAAGCCCTCGCGCCGTGAAGTCATATCGTCGCGAGCTTAGGCGAAGCCCTGCGCCGGTGGAGCATCATCATCGCCACCACACCGTCGTCTTGACGGAACTCATCCCCGACGCTTTGCTGGATCGGAGCCGGGGATCGCCATCGAGCTGAACGTGTGCGTAACTCGGAGGTGCCGTCGCTCGGTGCTTGGATCGGTCGGATCGTGAAGACGTCGACTACATCAACAGCGTTGTTATAACGCTTCGCTTTCGGTCTACGAGGGTACGTGGACAGACACTCTCCCCTCTCGTTGCTATGCCATCACCATGGTCTTGAGTGTGCGTCGGAAATTTTTTGAAATTACTACGTTCCCTAACAGTAAAACCCTTTGAAGTAGGACGTGGCAGTCATGAGTTTTCAACCCTTGTACCTTGTTTCCATCTGCACTGACTCTCCTTTCAGGGTTGGAAGCAAATCCATGTGGGAATCTCACACGTGATAGGACCTCGCAGAATTATTTTCTTTTTACCTTGTCCAAGACGTACATAGCTGGTGCCATATCCCGTGGTTTACCTTCATCTTGCACTTGCAAATCCTTTCTGATACCCAGGTGTGTCAAATCAATCCTAGCTTTTAAGGTATCTTTCGTCTTGCCTTCAATATTAAGAAGTGTGCCGATAATGCCGTCACATATATTTTTCTCGATATGCATCACATCAAGATTATGTCGCAGATCCAAATCTTTCCAATACTCCAAGTCCCACAAAGTGGACCTGCGGGTAAACAATAATCTCTCTTCTACCCTGCCACGCTTCCTTTTCCCGCTACCATTACCAGGATGGTTTCCTGGTGTAATATGCCTGACCTTCTCTAATTCCACTTGCAACTCATCGGCGGTGAGCCTCTTTGGCGCATCACGGTTTTCATGCTTTGCATTGAACACATGTCTTCGGTATTTTCTAGGATGTGGCTTGTCCTTGGCAAGGAAACGGCGGTGTCCAATGTAACAGATCTTGCTAAGTATTGCGTATGACAGCGGATTCCTGTCACAGCGAACACATGCATTGTAACCATGTGTCATTCGCCCTGACATAGTGCCCAAAGCCGGATAATCATGGATGCACCAAATTATAACAGCACGCAGAAAGAAATCAGCTGGTGGGCTGCTATATAGGTCTCGAGTGAGAACACCCTTCCATAGTTGTTGAAGTTCCTCCACAAGAGGCTCCATGAACAAATCAAAATCCTTTCCAGGACTTTTTGGACCTGGGATGAGCAAGGCCATCATGTAGTTTGATTCATTGGTGCAGACATTTCGAGGCATGTTGTAAGGGTGTCACGCCCAATATGCGACCCTATCCAAAGAGGAACTCGAAGGTCCCACCAAGGATAGACCCGCATATTGAAACGCTTTTGCAAGGTGGATATCATTACATCAACATTACATAATAGATGGGGATACATACATAAGGCACAAATTCCACAAGAATACATCAACATCATATACAAGATCAACATCCAACTACGGATGAAACATAAACAGAAGCTCAAACGACATCCACCCTGCTAGCCCAGGCTGCCGACCTGGAACCTATCCCCTGATCGAAGAAGAAGCAGAAGAAGAACTCCAAAGCAAGCAAACATCGCTCTCGCGTCATGATCATCACAAAACCTGTACCTGCAACTGTTGTTGTAGTAATCTGTGAGCCACGAGGACTCAGCAATCCCATTACCATGGGTATCAAGACTAGCAAAGCTTAATGGGAAAGGAAGGGGTAAGGTGGTGAGGTTGCAGCAGCGACTAAGCATATATGGTGGCTAACAAACGCAAATGAGAGCGGAAGAGAAACAAAGGAACGGTCGCCAACTAGTAATGATCAAGAAGTGATCCTGAACTCCTACTTACGTCAAACATAACCCAGAAACCGTGTTCTCCTCTCGATCAACCCCGAAAAGAGACACTCACGGTTACGCACACGGTTGGTGTATTTTAGAAGAGTTTACTTCAAGTTTACTACAACCGGACATTAACAAATTCCCATCTGCCACATAACCGCGGGCACGACTCTCGAAAGTTTATACCCTGCAGGGGTGTCCCAACTTAGCCCATGATAAGCTCTCGCGATCAACGAAGGATATTCCTTCTCCCCGGGAAGACCCGATCAGTCTCGGAATCCCGGCTACAAGACATTTTGACAACAATAAAACAAGACCAGCAAGACCGCCCGATGAGCCGACAATCCCGATAGGAGCTGCACATATCTTGTTCTCAGGGCAACACCGGATAAGCTAAGCGTACAGGTACCGACGTAACCCAAGTTGCCAAGGGATGGTCCCGCACGGTGCTCTAGTTTGGACCAACACTTAGACAAGCATTGGCCCGGGGGCTGAATAAAGATGACCCTTGGGTTAATTACTCCCAAGGGAAAATAGGTGGTGGTGAGGCAAATGGTAAAACCAAGGTTGGGCCTTGCTGGAGGTGTCTTATTCAAAGCGAACTGTCAAGGGGGTCCCATAAATCACCCGACCGCGTTAGGGACGCAAAATCCGGGAACATAATACCGATATGACGGAAACTAGGGCGGCAAGAGTGGAACAAAAAACCATGCATAAGGCCGAGCCTTCCACCCTTTACCAAATATATAGATGCATTAATAATATAAGAGATATTGTGATATCCCAACCAAAATCCTGTCCACCATGGAGCAATCTTCAACTTCACCTGCAACTAGCAACGCTATAAGAGGGGCTGAGCAAGGCGGTAACATAGCCAAACAACGGTTGCTAGGAAGGGTGACAATGGTTAGAGGTTCATGGCAATTTGGGAGGCTTGAGCAGCAAGTGATAGGTAGTGCAGCATAGCGAAAGAACGAAGCAACTAGCATAGCAATGATAGTAGTGAGATCCAGGGTAGCGGTCATCTTGCCTGAAATCCCGCAAGGAAGAAGAACGAGTCCATGAAGAAGATGAAGCCACGAAGACGAACCAAGCGTAGACGAACGAATCCTCACGATCGCAACGAAACGGGAACTAACAAGAAGAAGCACACAACATAGTAAACACACCACACATGAACAAGGCATGATTCACAAACAAGCATGATGCATGACAATACTACATGAAGCTACTCATGGCAAGAGATGATGCAAACAAGAACAACACATCAAAGCAAGTTTAAATGAGGCCGGAAACGACATAGAACAATTCCGGTAAGTCCTCATATGCAAATTTCGAAATTGGTCCAGATCTGAATAAACCTTAAGTTCAAGTTGTTAAGCAGCAACTTAATACGCACCAAGATGATCTACACGAAATTCTAGTCAAGTTACATATAAAGTTCATTAGATTCGGAGCTACGGTCTAGAAGATATGAGCAAAACAAGTTAAACATGGCATTGATGCAAAATGCATCCAAACATCAAGCAAACACCTCAAAACAAGGATGCAACATGATAATATGAAACTACATGCAAAACTAAGCAAGTTTCACATAGAGCACACTCAAAACGGAGCAACGGTTCAACACATACACCCTATACAAGTCATGACAACAATCTGTCCAAAACAGCAACTAGGCATATTGCAAGCATCAAAACACTATGCTACAGCATCTCAACGTAAGAACAAAAGGCATGGGCATGAAGTACAGGTAAAGCATAACAAAACATGAACATTGAGCTATCTCCAGAAACTACTAGAACATGCTCAAAATGACATGGCAAGATTGCAAATAATAACAGTTCAGACTTTGCAGAAAATAACATCAGGTTGCAATGTTTAGAGCTATCAAACAACATTCTACAGGAACTTAACATGGCTAAAAAAGGCATGGAATGAATCTACTAAATGCATAGATCACATGTCCTTTAGTGACCATGAGCCAAAAAGGATCAGAAGATATGATGGCACCCATGTAAACATAGCAAGTTATATTACAGATTTAAACATGGCAGGAACAACAATAAGTACGCATGTTGGTGAGCTTGAACCACTCACCACAGAGCAATACATGGCATGGCAAGGCAACCAACAGTAAGAAGACATGTTTATGAAGCTCAGCATGGCAAGGGCAAGTTCATAGACTGCATGGATCACTAACAACAATCATGGCAACATTGAACTTAATGTTAACAGGCTGACAGCAACATTATTTAGCAATTTTAGAGCAACATTACAACAAGCTAAAGCAGGCTATAAATGCAACCAGGGGCATGGATGGATAGAGCAAGACATTTAGAACAAAACATCTTTAGTGAACATCTCCAGATTATGCATAGAATGACTTGTAGCAGCAGGTTTACATAGCATCATGATATAGTAGATTCAGACATGCAAAACAGCAACAGCAAGTACCCTACTTAACAAGCTTGATACACTCACTACACAACTCACAAAAATACATGAATGGCACCCCTGTAAAGATGGCATGGCATAGATCAAAACTCATGTAGACATCAACCTCATAGGAAGCACACATCAAATGCAACAAAAATGACAAATCATCAAGTTATAACAGTTCCAGCAGATTAACATCATATAGCACTCTTGCAACGAAGATCCAGGCATCAAGATGGACTCAAATGAATATGGTTGAATGGAATGAAATGAAGTACTCGTTGAGACTAACAATTTGACATATTAGACGCATGAAACGGATCTACGGATGCAGAGATACGGCATGACGAACATGGCATGATTATGTTGAAAACACTCGGGACTTAGTGGATTTTCGGAGGGGGGGAAAGTCAACCTGCGGGCACGCGAACCGAGGTGAGGCGGGCTCGGCGGAGTTCGTCGGAGTTGGCGCCGGAGGTGGCCGGGGAGGCGCCGGAGGGGTCATGGACGGCGGGGCCAGGCGGATCCGGCGGCCTGGCGCGGAGGCGGCGCGGGCGCCGGCGTGGAGGTGGCCGGACGGCGGGTCGACGGGAGCCGGACGGCGGAGCTCTCGGCCGAGGCGGGCGACGCCGGGCGCCAGGGCGGCGGGCGGTGAGGTGCCTCGGCGGCGGCGCGGCGCTGGCGGAGGAGGGCGGCGGAGGCAGGCG
Organism: Aegilops longissima; assembly: GCA_021605205.1. Classification (NCBI taxonomy): domain Eukaryota; kingdom Viridiplantae; phylum Streptophyta; class Magnoliopsida; order Poales; family Poaceae; genus Aegilops; species Aegilops longissima. The sequence goes on from CM038682.1 coordinate 694,017,639, forward strand.
AGGACGACGGCGAGGGCGCCATGGCGACGGCGGCGGCAAAGGCGCGGCATGGCGGCGCTTAGGGCACGGAGACCAGCAGGCGGCGGCGGAGGTGGGCCCGGCGCCAGTTCGGCCCGGGCGGGCGGATCTGGGCCCCGGTGGCGGCACGGTGGAGACGGCGGCGGGAAGCGTCCGTCTGGGACGGACATGTCCGGGCGGCGGAGGAGGAAGGAGCTAGGATTAGGGGATTCATCCGCGAATTTCGGGGGAGGAAGACATATTTATAGATAGACGGAGCTAGGAGAGTCCAAATGAGGAGCGGTTTTCGGCCACGCGATCGTGATCGAACGACAGAGAGCATGGAGGGGGTTTGCTGGGCTTTGGGCCACTTTGAAAGGGTGTTGGGCTGCAAAGAGAAGGGGGCTTTCACGGTTACCCGGTTAACCGTTGGAGTACCAAACGACCTCCAAATGGCACGAAACTTGACAGGCGGTCTACCGGTGCTATACCAAGGCCTCTTGCCAAACCTCGGGCCATTCCGAGAAAGTTTAACACCCACTCACAACAAGAGACAAAAAGGGGAACGCCGGAGGACATAGGAGTGCCGGATTGCAAAACGGACAACGGGGAAAATGCTCGGATGCATGAGACGAACACGTATGCAAAATGAGATGCACATGACGACATGATATGAAATGCAGATGATGACATGGCAAAGTGCAACACGCAAGCACATGACATGGCAACGACGGCGAATAACTGGCAAACACCTGGCGCATCGGATCCGGGGCGTTACAACACTCCTCCACTAACAAGAGATCTCGTCCCGAGATCTTAGGACCGAGACGGAAGGGAAAAAGGAAGAGGTGAAACAAGAACTCAAGAGAAAAATCAAAGAATCGAGAGAACTAGAGAAGACGAGGGGAACGACGAGAATCGAAAGCTCACAGAATCAGATAGACTATGAAACCACTCCGGTTAGAACAAGATAGAAAAAGAATAAAAAGGACGGAATTTCGGTAGCACTTCGGCTGAAAAGGAAGGAATAGAACATGAGCTTGAGAGGATAGAATGATACTTGATAAAGACATGACACAAAACCTCCGGAAAAAATTGAAAGAGAATTGAATGAAAAGAATTTAGAAGGATTGAATGGAGTTGTTGATAAAATCAACAACGAAAGAATAAGCTTGATGTGGTCTTATAGATAACATCTCGGGATCATAAGGTGATAACCGGCCACAAACAGAAATTATTGGATAGCTTAGAAGAACGAAGAAATGCAAAACTCCTCTTCAAATATAGAGATTTAATTGCACTTCGAAAAGAAAGAAGGAAAGATACTTGAACTCTACCAACAAGAATCTTGATGAACTCTTGAAGAATGAATTGAATCATGAAGAACCACCATGAAGAACTCCGGTGACAAAAGGATGATGAGATAGAATGAAGGAGGAAATAATAAGACTAAAGCCTTGCGTTGATTTAGACGGAGGTTCCGACGAGATGGTCGAGGAAATAATTGAACTCCGGAAAAGAAAAGATGAAAAGACTTGGAACTAGAATTTATTCCTCAAGAACAAACTCCGAAGGAAGGGATTACTCAGTTGGATGAAATAAGAATAAGATTTATTGTATGCTTATCCTTCATCAAATTAAATTGATGACAAGCAATGGATTTTGCATATTACTTATTCTTCTTGAAAAGGATTAACGGGGGGCACCAAACTTGAGAAAATCTTCATGAACCACCAGTAGGATTGAAAAGAACGAATGGATTAATATGATAAACAAAGAAAAGAATCTTGAACAAACCACCGTAAGAATTTGGAAATGACTGACGAAAGAGAATGAATCACCGGACTGAATTAGAGGAACAAATAAGCTAGAGGGGATTTAAATGCAAAAGAGCGAAGAGATCGCGAACTGATTGAAGAATACTTGAAAGAAGCACCGGTATAATATTGAGGCGAACGAAAGGGCACGTATATAGAATAATTGAGAGAACGAAGCTGAAAACTTGGGACGAGGAAATCTTCTGAAAAGATGGCCTCCGGATGATTGAGACGGAAAGTAACTCCTGAAATACTCCGGATGGGTAAGAAAAGAATTTCTAACAAACGGAATAATTCGAGAGGATAGCATGAAGCTAGAACCACGAATCTTCGGGAGAACGGACAAGATTTAAGAGAAACTCTACTTCAATCTTCAAATGATGACGAGAAACATCACCAAAATTGTTGAGATACTCCGGTAGAATGAAAAACGAAGAGGTTGAGCCAATAACGAAAAGAATTTGAACGAGATCTTGGAAAAGCATCTGACTGATGAAATTCATACTTACGTCACACTTGAAAAGAATTAGGAATAACTCCGGAATAATTAGAAGAGTCAGGTAAGATCCTGGGAAAAGACATGTGGGTTAGGGCCCACTAACGAGAAAACACCGTTGGAAAGGTTGTTGAACAGATAGATGAAGCACCGGAACAATTGAAATATTTGAATGAGGTGACAACCTCGAATTAATTGGAAGATGATTTAATCTCCGAGATATCTTACAAACTCCGGGATGGTTGAATGGCGAGATGCAAACGAGCAAGGAAAACACTAGAGCCGAGGGAAAAGAATAAGATCAACCCGAAAAACTTGAATTGAGTCCACCGGAAAAGAAATGAAGAATGTCGAACAAAAGAGAAATTCACCGGTTGAAACAATTAAGGGAAGACTGAAGAGACTCCGTATGAATGAAATTGATGGTCGAAAGAGACTCGGGCTCCGGGAATAAGAGGGTGGGAGGGCGGGAAAAACAAAGGCAACTTGGAAGGGGAAATCGACGAATATCTTGAAAAGAAACACCGGTGGAAATCATTGAGGAGAGAGAGCAGAACTTCGCACGAGTAGGATGGATACTCGATTATGGACTCCGGTTCCAAGAAGAAGAAGGGGTGGGCGGGTGGGAAAAGAAAACAACTGAGGATTGAACTTGCAAAGATGAAGAGGCTCGAGTCAACTTGATGAGAAATGCACCGGATGCAAAGAGCTGAGAGCCAACGACCGGAAAACCAACTGCGTGATCCTAAAGAAAAATTTTGAAGGGGAAGAGGAGTAATTCAAAACACCTACGTCAAGATTCCTTACCAGAGCGACGAAGGGGCTGAGGAGTAAAAAGAATTCCTACTCACCGATATAACTGGACTCCAAAAACAGTTTTTCTTCTAGACTCAACAACGGCCAAACTACACGATCAATCAAGGGGGGCTCCTAAGGTCGGTCGAGGCTCTGATACCAACTTGTCACGCCCAATATGCGACCCTATCCAAAAAGGAACTCGAAGGTCCCACCAAGGATAGACCCGCATATTCAAACGCTTTTGCAAGGTGGATATCATTACATCAACATTACATAATAGATGGGGATACATACATAAGGCACAAATGCCACAAGAATACATCAACATCATATACAAGATCAACATCTGACTACGGATGAAACATAAACAGAAGCTCAAACGACATCCACCCTGCAAGCCCAGGCTGCCGACCTGGAACCTATCCCCTGATCGAAGAAGAAGCAGAAGAAGAACTCCAAAGCAAGCAAACATCGCTCTCGCGTCATGATCATCACAAAACATGTACCTGCAACTGTTGTTGTAGTAATCTGTGAGCCACGAGGACTCAGCAATCCCATTACCATGGCTATCAAGACTAGCAAAGCTTAATGGGAAAGGAAGGGGTAAGGTGGTGAGGTTGCAGCAGCGACTAAGCATATATGGTGGCTAACAAACGCAAATGAGAGCGAGAAGAGAAACAAAGGAACGGTCGCCAACTAGTAATGATCATGAAGTGATCCTGAACTCCTACTTACGTCAGACATAACCCAGAAACCGTGTTCTCCTCTCGATCAACCCCGAAAAGAGACACTCACGGTTACGCAGACGGTTGGTGTATTTTAGAAGAGTTTACTTCAAGTTTACTACAACTGGACATTAACAAATTCCCATCTGCCACATAACCGCGGGCACGGCTCTCGAAAGTTTATACCCTGCAGGGGTGTCCCAACTTAGCCCATGATAAGCACTCGCGATCAACGAAGGATATTCCTTCTCCCCGGGAAGACCCGATCAGTCTCGGAATCCCGGCTACAAGACATTTCGACAGCAATAAAACAAGACCAGCAAGACCGCCCGATGCGCCGACAATCCCGATAGGAGCTGCACATATCTTGTTCTCAGGGCAACACCGGATAAGCTAAGCGTACAGGTACCGACGTAACCCAAGTTGCCAAGGGATGGTCCCGCACGGTGCTCTATTTTGGACCAACACTTAGACAAGCATTGGCCCGGGGGGCTGAATAAAGACGACCCTTGGGTTAATTACTCCCAAGGGAAAATAGGTGGTGGTGAGGCAAATGGTAAAACCAAGGTTGGGCCTTGCTGGAGGTGTCTTATTCAAAGCGAACTGTCAAGGGGGTCCCATAAATCACCCGACCGCGTTAGGGACGCAAAATCCGGGAACATAATACCGATATGACGGAAACTAGGGCGGCAAGAGTGGAACAAAACACCATGCATAAGGCCGAGCCTTCCACCCTTTACCAAATATATAGATGCATTAATAATATAAGAGATATTGTGATATCCCAACCAAAATCCTGTCCACCATGGAGCAATCTTCAACTTCACCTGCAACTAGCAACGCTATAAGAGGGGCTGAGCAAGGCGGTAACATAGCCAAACAACGGTTGCTAGGGAGGGTGACAATGGTTAGAGGTTCATGGCAATTTGGGAGGCTTGAGCAGCAAGTGATAGGTAGCGCAGCATAGCGAAAGAACGAAGCAACTAGCATAGCAATGATAGTAGTGAGATCCAGGGTAGCGGTCATCTTGCCTGAAATCCCGCAAGGAAGAAGAACGAGTCCATGAAGAAGATGAAGCCACGAAGACGAACCAAGCGTAGACGAACGAATCCTCACGATCGCAACGAAACGGGAACTAACAAGAAGAAGCACACAACATAGTAAACACACCACACATGAACAAGGCATGATGCACAAACAAGCATGATGCATGACAATACTACATGAAGCTACTCATGGCAAGAGATGATGCAAACAAGAACAACACATCAAAGCAAGTTTAAATGAGGCCGGAAACGACATAGAACAATTCCGGTAAGTCCTCATATGCAAATTTCGAAATTGGTCCAGATCTGAATAAACCTTAAGTTCAAGTTGTTAAACAGCAAGTTAATATGCACCAAGATGATCTACACGAAATTCTAGTCAATTTACATATAAAGTTCATTAGATTCGGAGCTACGGTCTAGAAGATATGAGCAAAACAAGTTAAACATGGCATTGATGCAAAATGCATCCAAACATCAAGCAAACACCTCAAAACAAGGATGCAACATGATAATATGAAACTACATGCAAAACTAAGCAAGTTTCACATAGAGCACACTCAAAACGGAGCAACGGTTCAACACATACACCCTATACAAGTCATGACAACAATCTGTCCAAAACAGCAACTAGGCATATTGCAAGCATCAAAACACTATGCTACAGCATCTCAACGTAAGAACAAAAGGCATGGGCATGAAGTACAGGTAAAGCATAACAAAACATGAACATTGAGCTATCTCCAGAAACTACTAGAACATGCTCAAAATGACATGGCAAGATTGCAAATAATAACAGTTCAGACTTTGCAGAAAATAACATCAGGTTGCAATGTTTAGAGCTATCAAACAACATGCTACAGGAACTTAACATGGCAAACAAAGGCATGGAATGAATCTACTAAATGCATAGATCAAATGTCCTTGAGTAACCATGAGCCAAAAAGGATCAGAAGATATGATGGCACCCATGTAAACATAGCAAGTTATATTGCAGATTTAAACATGGCAGGAACAACAATAAGTAGGCATGTTGGTGAGCTTGAACTACTCACCACAGAGCAATACATGGCATGGCAAGGCAACCAACAGTAAGAATACATGTTTATGAAGCTAATCATGGCAAGGTCAAGTTCATAGACTGTATGGATCACTAAAAACAATCATGGCAACATTGAACTTAATGTTAACAGGCTGACAGCAACATTATTTAGCAATTTTAGAGGAAGATTACGACAAGCTACAGCAGGCTATAAATGCAACCAGGGGCATGGATGGATAGAGCAAGACATGTATAACAAAACATCGTTAGTGAACATCTCCAGATTATGCACAGAATGACTTGTAGCAGCAGGTTTACATAGCATCATGATATAGCAGATTCAGACATGCAAAACAGCAACAGCAAGTACCCTACTTAACAAGCTTGATACACGCACTACACAACTCACAAAAATACATGGATGGCACCCCTCTAAAGATGGCATGGCATAGATCAAAACTCATGTAGACATCAGCCTCATATGAAGCACACATCAAATTCAACAAAAATGACAAATCGTCAAGTTATAACAGTTCCAGCAGATTAACATCATATAGCACTCTTGCAACGAAGATTCAGGCATCAAGATGGACTGAAATGAATATGGTGCAATGGAATGAAATGTAGTACTCATTGATACGAACAATTTGACATATTACACGCACGAAACGGAGCTACGGATGCAGAGATACGGCATGACGAACATGGCATGATTATGTTGAAAACACTCGGGACTTGGTGGATTTTCGGAGGGGGGAAAGTCAACCTGTGGGCACGCGAACCGAGGTGAGGCGGGCTCGGCGGAGTTCGTCGGAGTTGGCGCCGGAGGTGGCCGGGGAGGCGCCAGAAGGGTCATGGACGGCGGGGCCAGGCGGATCCGGCGGCTCGGCGCTTGGAGGCGGCGCGCGCCGGCGTGGAGGTGGCCGACGGCGGGTCGACGGGCCGGACGGCGAGCTCCCGCCGAGGCGGGCGACGCCGGCGCGCCAGGCGGCGAGAGGCGCCTCGGCGGCGCGGCGCTGGCGGAGGAGGGCGGCGGAGGCCGGGCGAGGACGACGGTGAGGGCGCCACGGCGACGAAGACGGGCGGGCAAAGCGGAACGGCAGCGCTAGGGAACGGGACCAGCAGGCTACCGCGGCGGAGGGCGGCTGGCGCGACTGTTCGGCCAGGCGGACGGATCTGGGCCCAGGTGGCAGCGCGGTGGAGACGGCGGCGGGGAAGCGTCCGTCCTGGGACGGACATGTCCGGCGGCGCGGAGGGAGGAAGGAGCTAGGATTAGGGGATTCATCCGCGAATTTCGGGGGAGGAAGACATATTTATAGATAGAGGGAGCTAGGAGAGTCCAAATGAGGAGCGGTTTTCGGCCACGCGATCGTGATCGAACGACAGAGAGCATGGAGGGGGGTTTGCTGGGCTTTGGGCCACTTTGAAAGGGGTGTTGGGCTGCAAAGAGAAGGGGGCTTTCACGGTTACCCGGTTAACCGTTGGAGTACCAAACGACCTCCAAATGGCACGAAACTTGACAGGCGGTCTACGGGTGCTATACCAAGGCCGCTTGGAAAACCTCGGGCCATTCCGAGAAAGTTTAACACCCACTCACAACAAGAGACAAAAAGGGGAACGCCGGAGGATATAGGAGTGCCGGATTGCAAAACGGACAACGGGGAAAATGCTCGGATGCATGAGACGAACACGTATGCAAAATGAGATGCACATGACGACATGATATGAAATGCAGATGATGACATGGCAAAGTGCAACACGCAAGCACATGACATGGCAACGACGGCGAATAACTGGCAAACACCTGGCGCATCGGATCCGGGGCGTTACAAAGGGATAACAAGCACTGGCCACATGCTATATGTGGCGCTCTGGTGGTCAAATGGGTTAAATCCATCTGAAGCTAAGCCAAGTCTAATGTTTCTCAGGTCAGCAACAAACTCTTTGTGTTTATCATTGAAGCTTTTCCACTCACTACCATGAGATGGATGGCTCATTACATTCTGATCTCTGTACTCCTGGTTCCTAGAATGCCACAAGACATCCTCTCTTGTTTCAAAGATCATGAAACAACCTCTGCAATCTTGGTGTAATTGGAAAATGTCTTAGAACATTATGAGGAATCCTCTTCACAGCATCGCCATCTTTCCATCTTGATGATTTGCATTTCGGGCATTCACTTAAGTTGGCATAATCCTTCCTAATGAACAGAATTATTCTTACAAACATGGATCATATCATATCCAATTCCAACTGCACGAAGGAAATTCTTCATTTTACTATAGGTGTGTGGCAGCTCAGACGCATCTGGGAAAGATTTGTGGAAAGCAACCAACATCGCATCGGATGATTTGTTGGTCATCCGGTCAGATGTCTTCACCTGAAGAAAGGTGACCATAGCTGAGAATACTGACAGCTTATTTCCTGGGGTGACAGCAACGTTGCATTGTTCCAACATGCGGGCCCGCCGTTTTTCTTCTGCAGGTGAAAGTTCACGGAATGCACGAGCATTTCGTAGCATTGTTTCAATGTTGGTCAAACTCACTGGCTCCGCCACCACCACCTCCTCCTCTTCCACCTGAGCATCAGGCAGATCAAGATGGTGATCTGCTGCTTCCACGTAGTCAATAACATTGACGTTCACAGCTTCACCATGATGAACCCACCTAGTATATGTGACCGACATCCCATACAAGTTTAGATGATTTTGCACAGTTGACTGGGATCTTGTAACTGAATTCATACAACTGCTATACGGGCAGAGCACATCTGATTTTGGAACACCGTACTCAGCTCTGGTAAAGTTCATGAAGTTTTCAACCCCCTCGACATATGCAGCGGAGAATCTTCGAGCAAAAGTTATCCAAGTCCTGTCCATCTGTTAGACATACAAATTAGTTCTTCTACTAGATATTACAGGAAAAACATATACGCTTTTTTATGAAGTCCAGAAAAAAAATACCTAGGTCGATGTCTAAAGCTAAGGCAAGATATTTGGACGAGCAGATCTAAGTAACGAAATATATGTAAAGCTAATTCAGCAAACAGATTTGAGTGCCAAATTATGCCAGGCTGTTTTAGCAGTCAATCAGGCCGAGCACACAGCCATCGAACTATCGAAGGCCATCGCAGCAACAAAGATCGAGTATAAAACGGTGTAGAGCTATTTCACCTAACATATTGGCTACTAGACCATGGCAATCTACGTCACAATAAATATATGGCAGGATATTTTAGCAACTAATCGGCCTTGGCATGCCATCTCAGCTAAGAAGATTGAGTGCGGAACAGGGTAAGGAAGCTTCTTAAGCAGAGCATATTGACAGTAAACTACTTCGACAAACAGTGAGATTAACAGCCTCTATCAGCTAACATTCAGCGCTACACCGGCATGAATGGGGCCTCAGTCTAGAATGCGCGTACCGTGGGAGAAGCTGACCGTCGTGCGTCTCCTCACGAACGTCACCAGCGGTGGCGGCGCTGACCGCCGTGCGCCTCCACAAGAACGTAGCCAGAGGTGGCGGTGCGGCTAGAGGACGGCAGTCTATGAGAGCGTAATGTGGGATCGAGAGGATCGCCGAACCGCGGCGCCGACGTATCGGCGTGGAGGGGAGGGCGGCTTTGGTGGAGCGAATGGAGTTGAGGGGGACAGCGGGGAGGGGGGTTTGGGGAATATTATTGGTTAGTTGGCGAAGGGCGGTTGATTCGGATTTGGGGAATTTTTGGGTGTGGGGCGAGATTTTTTTCGCGGTGGGCGGGGAGTTTGGCGATGGTCGGTTTCTCCAAGTGCAGTCCCACGTGTCGGTGAAGAGGCAAGCGAGCGCTGCCCGCTTATGTGAGCCGTGTGCAGGATCGAACGTGTGCGGGGTGCAATGCAACCGCGACAGGAGTGTTGTGAGTGTACCGCCTTTTTTCCTTTTAAACTAGGTGCTTCGCCCCCTCAAAAAAAATTGTTGCTTCGCGTGATCCATCGATACTACTACTAGTAATCCGGTAATCCCGACTAAAACGGCGTGGCCGGGTCTTTTCCCGCGCGATATGCTGGGAGGTTGGCTTAGTTGGGTTTTTTAGGACGAGTAATGCTACACCTACGTAATCCCAGTTACGTAATTAACATAATGTGAAATGTGTGAGCTGTTGATTGTAGATTGGGTGGAGGGAGGGGCCCACCACCATGAAAATCAGGGGAGGAGAGAGAGAGGCAATTTACGTTAACCCTTTCGTAGGTTCCCGTAGATGTAGAAAGATGTGAAATGCGTGAATGTGTAGTGGACGTACTATTGGAGTGCCTAAGATAATTTGTGTATGTATAGACCCTATGTGTTTATTTTACTTCGCATGTTAGATTTGTCTCGGTTCAATAAAAAGTAGAGTTGGTGATAATGGTGTGCCTGTCATCTAGGAATATAGGCCGTCCGATCTATATCTAACGGATAGGAAGGAAACTATGACAATTTACCCGCACTCCTCTCCACATTTGCAGATAAGGCTTTCCCTCGTTCATCCTTTTCTCGCACAAGATCTTCATCTTCCGTTCAATGCACGGGCATCTTGGTAGTACTCCTACAATATGTATATTATTGTGAAAGTTCATATACACCGGCCGAGATTAATGCAAACACGGCAAATTTTCATTACATTTCGAACTTTTATAAGACAGAAAAATAAAAGAAACCCGACCCTAAACCTATTCTACGGCGGCGACCGACGTCCTCCATATGTGATCTCTATGTACGGGGGCGGGGCTCAAGACCCATGAAGTGAAGGTGCAGTCTCCGGCGAGGAAGAGTAGAACACGGGATACGGACCGGCCAGTTGGCACACCATGCCCTGCCGCCTCCCATGCCCTACTCATCCTCGGAGGAGTCCCCGACCTCGGCGGTGCCGGACGTTGGACAGCGGCAAGTAGGACGCGAGGCTAACGGTGCTCCCGTCGTCTGCCGCCAGCATGGCCACCGCTTGTGCGGTCGCGTCTGCGTCCGGCTACACCGCTATTACGTCGCGAGAGGCGACTTGAGCGAGGGCGGCGACCTCAAGCTTCATCCCCGAAGACAAGCTCTCCCGCAGAGCGTTCACACTTGCGGTCATGGCGGATGTGGTGCCAGGTAGGAGGACGATGCGCTACGGTGTGGAGGTTAGCTGGGCGTTACCGCTTTAAGTAGCGCATTCCGGTGAGGCCAAGCGTCCGGGTGCGTCATTAAGTCGCCGGAGTTGGTTCCTTGGGCACCGACCCTCTTAACGACGACATATGAACGGACGACATGAATGCGGGCAGCTGGCGCTGGCTGGGAACGCACCGCGCGACGGCGCGAGGGATGAGGGTTTTGGTGTGCCAGGGTAGTCAGCTGCGGTCCTGGCAACGTTGGAGATGCCCTTTGCTCACATGCGATCCCCGCATGTCATCGAAAAAGCAAGACGACCCGGCATGGTCTCATGTCCAGAGGATGCAGTTGGCCATGCTACACCACTTCGTGGATGCGTCGCGGCGCCCCGTGCATCCTCGACGAGCCGGGTGTTGGGGTGTGTTTGGATTGTGGTCGAAGTGCACCTTACCAAAATTTTGGTCATGGCCCAAAGATTGGTCTTTGTTTGGATGGTTGCCATTTTTTTGGCATGCCAATGAACTCTAGCCAACTCTTGTTCATTTTTCTTGCCAATGTCGGCCAAATCATGGGCAACCAATACCTCAACCAAAATTTTGGTCATGACCCAAATATTGGTCTTTGTTTGGATGGTTGCCATTTCTTTGGCATGCCAATGAACTCTAGCCAACTCTAGTTCATTTTTCTTGCCAATGTCGGCCAAATCATGGGCAACCAATACCTCAACCAAAATTTTGGCTACCCAATTCTTTGATGGGGCAACCTTGGGCACAAACCAAACATACCCTTGGTCGTGCCACAGCACTAACGCCACCCTCGGCACACTGAAACCGGTCGTGTCTAGCGACGATATGAGCGTGTCGCTCACCGCGGACGCCGTGTCCACAGGCGATGCTGGAGCTGTGCCCCGTTGTTGGCCCCAACGACCCACGTGAACGGTTGTCGGTGGCGAGGAGGTCGTGGGCCAGCTCCTCCATTGGACTAGTCTGCGCTACGTCGTCCAGACGGGTGTGCCCCACATGTCGGTTCACTGTTTTCCCGGCCATATTCGAGCGTCAGTGCTCCGCGTTGCGCATTAGGCCTTTCACTATGTAGGCCAAGCGAGACAACTTATTGTTTATTTGAGCCGTTCAAGTATAATCATGTGGCGTTTGCTTATTTCTCATTCCTCTCCAACCCTCTTCTCCATCGATCATGTCGCCCTCCAGTCGAGTCCATCCTCCCGCATGCCTCATTTGAACATTCTGTCGAGTATCATTCGCATGTACCCACCCTAGTCCTCTTTCAATAGATCTCCGACCCGAGATGAAATAGAGAGGAACGAGTGGGGCACGTGATACCTAAGGCGGATTCAAAATTTTGAACCGTGATCATAGCATCCGCAAATCATATATAAAAGGTATTCAATGTTCGTTTCATTTTGAACGATAATATACTCCTCCTATCCTTTCTAGTTTACATATAAGTTTTATGTGTAGTCAAAGTATCTCTACTTTGATCAAAAAGGTATCAACATTCAACAACGCCCAATCAATATTGTTAGATTCGTACGTACTCCTAGATTTGTACTCGAGATGGTTTCCAATTTGACTATTGACAAGATTAATAGTACATGAGATGTATAATGTGAAAATGATATCATTGGAAACTCCTTTCACATACGAATTTGACCGTATGCTTTGTGTAAGTTGCATGTCATATATTATTACTCTAACATTTGGTCAAAGTTAGCCTCGAAAAACGCATTAGACCATGTATGCTTTATGTAAATTGCATGTCATATATTATTACTCTAACATTTGTGTAAGTTGCATGTCATATATTATTACTCTAACATTTGGTCAAAGTAGTATAGTGGAAGTGGGTCCTCTGACGTAGGTATCCCTGCCTTACCCTCCCTTTCGGTCACTTACTGGTGGACCCCATGCTTGCTAGGCCCTGCATGTTAGTTACTCAATGGGTTCGGCCACGTCAGGGGATCCTCATCCGTAGTATACTCCCTCTGTTTTATTTACTCCGCATAAAACGGAGGGAGTGGTGGTATAATAAATGACGCTGACGGGGGAGGGGGAGGGACGTCGGTTTGCTCTCAACTACGGTCCCATAAGCGAGCGAAAATGCAAGACGAAGCGCGTTCCATTCGGTGAGCGACGTGGAGGTTCCAGCGTGCCGGGCTGCAACACGAACGCAACAAGAGCGATGTACAGTCAAAACCGATTGACCGGTCGTCACCAGAACCACTATTCACACCAGAACCTTCGCTGCTCGGCCTACGCCAAGCACTGCCCTAAAACGACACCAAATCTCTAGCCCATTCCCCCACCTTTCGATCCCCTAGCCCGCATCAAGCGTCCCATAGTTCGCTGGAAAGCCATGGTGCGCCGCAAGATCACTTACTACAAGATGCTGACGCCGGAGCGCCGCGCAGAAATCACGGCGGCGGTCGGTGCCACAGACCTCCGTTCCCAAGCTCGCTTTGCGGCGGGCCAATCCTCGAGTTCTCTGGAGCCAAGCAACGAGGAGGAGGAAGCCGATCCAATGTTCATGGCGGAGGTCGCGGCGCAGAAGGCCCCCGATGGGTATGAGACGATGGACGTCGACTTCGTGCCGGCGTCCGAGTCCCCCATGGTGCAGGCGGACCAGCGGTTCAACATGGCGATACTAAAGGAGTACCGGGAGGCAGAGGCTCAACTCGACACGGAGCACGCGCATGCCGCTGCCATCGAGGCTCTCCTACAGGTGAACCGGATGTCGTGGATGTGAACCGGGCGGCGGAGGCTCAACTTGAGGCGGAGCGCGCGGATGCCGCTGCCATCGAGGCCCTCCTGCAGGCGGAACCGGACGTCCTGGACTTGAACCGGGTGGCAGAGGCTCGACTCGATGCAGAGCGCGCGGATGCCGCTCTCATCGACGCCCTCCTGCAGGCGGAACCGTACGTCCTGGACTTGAACCGGGCGGCGGAGGCTCGACTCGACGCAGAGCGCGCGGATGCCGCTGCCATCGAGGCCCTCCTGCAGGCGGAACCGGACGTCCTCGACTTGAACCGGGTTGTGCTCTCGTCCGTGCAGAGCGCCCGCACGCTCCGCTTGAATGAGTAGCTGGAGGCCGAGGACAACCACGGTGCGGAGACACACGTCGGTGGCGACGGCTGGTTCGCGCCGGCAGCCAAAGACGACGAGGCCGTCTCTTTCGGCGAGCAGTGATAGTTTTTCTTTATGTTGTTGTTTTTATGGATCTTTTGCTGTGTAAAAACATATATTTGTTATGCAAGTCGCCTGACTTGGGTCAGTCTACCATTTCAGGCGGTTGGATGAATATCCTACGTCTCCTAACCCTTCTTTCCTTCTTCGTCACCTCTTCTTCTTCCCCAGACCACCACCGCACGGGCAGTCGGATACTCCCCAACATGCGGTTGGATAAACATACTCTATGAGCGAAAATTATGTGTCAGCGATAGGATGGCTGAGTTTGGTTTGTTCACATGCGACAACACGTGTCGGTGAGGGTGTGTTCCTTGGTTGGTTTGCAGCGTGCAGGAGCGATCGTGTGAGGTGCGGTGCGACCATGGCGTGGAGGAGCAACCGTGTGAGGGTGCGGTGCGACCATGACAGCCGTCTTAAAGTGTACTTCCTTCTCATTTTGAAAACTTTAGGCAAGCTTGGCAAAATGTGTGGCGAAGTTTGGCAATGCAAGGCCTAGACCCAAACAGGATAAGTACGTACGTACTAGGAGTAGTAGTGTTAAAAAAGAAAGGCGGGGTTTTCCTTCGTGGGATTTAATTGATACAAATCCTCATTTCACGTGTCAATTAATGCATATTTTTTCTCCAAAGACCAAAGAGCTGGCCATCTCACTCCTCATCGCTTGAATAATGCAGCGCCATGCACACCAACCTTCTCACTTCCACATGCATGCAAGGGATATTAATGTCCTTGGTTGCTAACCCCATCAATTTTACCTCGATTAGTGTTAGTGGCCCTTTGCAAATTGTAATTTTGATATACTGGCCTTGTGTACAAAAACAATGGAGGTAGTAACTATATTTGACTTCCTTCCCCATTGCGGTGACGTCGATGATATCTTTTTTTTGGGTGGTTTAGCGAAGTGCGTTCAACGGAGAACACCATTGAGGGAGACCACGATAAGTCGTTCACAAGTGCCGCCTGCAAGCCGAGACAACCACCTTATTTGCATCCAGGAAGTCCTTTACTAGTACTACTAGGAGTACTAGTGCGGTGAGATGGCTTCTCGAAGAAGACGATGGAGAAGCGGAGTCAGCGAAGAGTGAAATGATGGTTGCTTCGTCCGTGCTTTTGTGATTTGACGCCTCACTACTTTGTGATTTGTGATAGAAGGGACAGGGGAGTAGACTCTGTGCTCTATACTGTACTACATGCGTCCAGGCATGGGAGAAAGAGGAGAGACGTTGCATTTTTCTATTCCTTCAATCAATCAATCGAGGAGCTTCGGTTCCATCTTTTGGCTTTGGCAACACCGTCCACAATGGTTCCCACGATGCCAAAAGCTATTTTCACATTTGGCTACACATTGTGGATGCCCTTAACCGTACCACTTGGTTTTGCTCCTGTGTGCTATCTATACAAATCTCAATTATATTGATATAAAAAATTATAGAATCAAGAATAGTAAAAAGGAGGTGATTTTTCCGCGTGGATGGCGGGGGAGGTTTCTTATTTGAGCAATGCTACATCCACGTAATGGTTTACGTAAAGTTACAAACTGATGTGATGTGGGACTATTTGATTGGATTGAAGGAGAGGATTAGGCCCACCCCACCTGAAAATCAGGGGGGCATATATAGATTAGATGGAAAGTATACGTAGCAGCTACATAGCCCTTTGTAAGTCTAGGATTAGGCTTCTTATTTTCAGAGGACGTTGTCCTGGCAGTTTGCTAACATGCGGCCCCACGTGTCAGTGCTTTACCAAGCCGATCCGCGTCCCACATGAGGCAGAACAACGGCAGAAGCAACACGTGGTTAAGTTGAAGAAGATGAGGGAGAAGCGGATTCAGCAACGAGTGAAATGATGGTTGCTTCGTCCCTCCAACTTAACTGCGGGAAAGGTGCCGCTTTGTGATTTGACGCCTCATTGCTCATTACTACGCCGGCGCCATGGTGGGTGCTTCACCCGGCTGCTCTGCTCAGATTCGGTATGGCACGTGGACCCAGTAGCTTGATGTCCCACATGTCAGCGAAAGGGACTAGAAGGTTTATGAAAGCGAGCGCTCCACTCTTACGACGGAGGAGTAGACGACAAGACGGCCCAGTGAACTGTCACTTGTACTGTATAGTACTATAGTTTTGCTGTTTCGCACTATCCATCGATACAAACCCGATTAAACAGGAAAGGGCAGGATTTTTCCCGCGCGGTAGATGATACTGGCCATACATTTCAAAGGCAATTTTAATGTATGCAAACTGAATAATTATAAGTAACAATATGATATCTAGTAAAACTAAGAACACGTATGATATATTGTGTTAGAGTGTAGTAGTAGTAGTGTTTTGTATTGCATAGTTGTTAGATGTAACATGCGAGAACGTGTAGAGATGTAGTTTTGGAGGGCCTACAGAGAGAAAAGCGTAATACGGTCACCGAACTTCAGAATAAGCTGATTACGGTCACTATATACGTTTTGCGGTGATTATACGGTCACTTGCTCACAGTTCAGCATCGGATTGCACTCTGTTGACCGGCCAAATAGTCTGTGTGGCGCCATGTTGACTAGTTAAATTGACCACGTTCCTTGTGGGTCCCACTTGTCAGTTCGCATAGGCAAAAGGTCAGATAAACACAAATTTACGCAGGCGCGACAAGGCTCCAACCCGTGCGCGGGAATCACCTGGTTGTGTATGTGTCTGTCAGGGCCTGATGTGTGCGCATGCACGTGTAGGTTGAGAACTTGAGCGTGAGAGTGTGTGTTGGTCGTGTGGTGTACTGGTGTGTGCATGCATGCATGTGTGTGCACGTGTGAGTGTTGCGTGCGTGCGTGTGAGTGTTGCATGCGTGCGTGGTTGCGTGTGTACGTGTGAGTGTTGCGTGCGTGCGTGGGTGCATATGTTTGTGTGAGTGTTGCGTGGATGCAGTTCGTGTGCATGCGTTCTTGTGTGTATAATCACCACACCAGCTCCTGTGTGTTAAAACAGACGGCTCAGCATACCAATACAAGGCCACCTTGTCCGCTGTGCCCGCGGTCATGACTTCGAACCACCATCCAAATATATTTTTGTTGTTTGTTTTCATTCTTACTAGCAAGATGCCCGTGCGTTGCACGTAACATCAAGATGCATTTGTATGACTTGTTTATCTTGTGAGAGAAAAGGATGAACGAGGGAAGGCCTTATTTGCAAATGTGGAGAGGTGTGTGGGTACCTTTTTGCAAAATTGTCATAGTTTCTTTCCTATCCGTCAGATATAAATCGGACGACCTATATTGCAGGATGGCAGGCACACCATCATCACCAACTCTGTTTTTTATAAGAGTGTATTTTATGTATTTTATAAGAGTGTAGATGTAGAGTAGATACAAGTTGACAGGTGGGCACGATGGTAGTGAGATAATGTGATGCAACACTAGAGGTGCCACGTGGAGCGTTTAACTGGTCAACTAGTCATGTCATGAGCAAATACAGAGTTGTACGGTGAGCCCGTGACTGTATAATAACCACTAAACATAAATGGTGACCGTAATGAGTGGATTCTGAAGTCCAATGTACGTGTCGTGCTTTCGCTTCAAATATAATGATCGTCATTGCATATATCGCGAGAGAAAGATGAAACATGCATGAATTTTCTGGGGGCTTACTTTTAGAGGACCTGGAGATAGTTTTGTGTGCATACGTGAAAGGGGCATACAGGGGGGTATGCGATGGAGAGAGAGATGCTCTTCGTTTCTCTTTATTATGACTAACTTTGTATATAGTATAAAAATATACAAATTCACAGTGCGGAATAAATATCATTGTGGGCACCACACAATGCAAATTAGCGTTCGTACTCCTCCATATAACTTTGTAATGTTGTATATATGTAGAAACTCTAAAATAATTTTTTGGCCACACTTCATTCAAAAGGAATGTTGTATGCGAAATAAACGTGAAGGGAGGGCTTTTTAGATCATCGGGGTACGTGATGTAACATGTGTGAATGTGTAGTTGATGCATTTGGCGGGGCCTAGAGAGGTATGTGTATGTGTATTACGTATTCGAGAGAGGCATGGATAGAGGGGCGGAGGGGGCGTGGGAGAGA
Organism: Aegilops longissima; assembly: GCA_021605205.1. NCBI lineage: Eukaryota > Viridiplantae > Streptophyta > Magnoliopsida > Poales > Poaceae > Aegilops > Aegilops longissima. Next base: position 694,035,933 of record CM038682.1, read on the forward strand.
TAGCACGAGAAATGAGAGTGGTCTAGAGAGAGAGAGACAAATATGACGTCACGACAAGAGATTCCATTCCCTTGAGTGTGTATATGCAAGGGGGGGGAATAGAGGCACCAGGAGAAATTTTCTGTGTGTGTGGTGTTTGTGTTGGTATGTGTGGGTGTGAGAAGATAATGAGACGTGGGGGCAGAGGGTGTGTCACCGCGTGAGGTCCGGTGGGTCGAGCTGAGGCCCTTCATTCAGTTCCGTCCTGCGCCACATTGGTCGGCCCGGACGCATTTAGGAAGACCCATGGATGACTAGTCGTACAAGACAAAGATAGCAGAATTGTGAAGGACTCTGTGTCCACTGACAAAGCCGGCTAGGATTTGTAACCCTAGGTTCTCGGACTAAGGTAACCCCTTTATCTCTGATATTACTATTCATCCAACCTAACTTTAAGGGGCATCCTACAGAATGCTATGCTAGAATCGTACTCGTCGATTAGGAAGAGAGGTGTGAGACAATGCGTGAGAGACAGGCGTAAAGATAATGTGCGTACATGATACACGTAGGCAGGTCCATGTATATGGAAAGGGTCGATGAGGATTGTGCCTGTGTATGTTTGCGAGAGGAAGAGTGCTAGTGATAAAGGTTAGTAAAAACAGTTGTAAATGGTTACGAGAGGGGGGGAGGGTTATATCTAGAGCATGTGTACGAGAAAGACACCTCGGGAGAGAGTGTGTGAGCATGTGTGAGAGACCATCGATGGAGAGTGAAACTACACGTAAAAGACTGCTCTACACATTGATTAAAGATATAAATTGTATCTAAATATGAGGATGGGATCATGATATTTGCAATTCGCGTAAGGAGCGGTCATTGATCCATCAGACATCTAGATTCTATCGAATTTGAGCATGTCTATGTTATTATTCGACACAATTGATCCACATAGTTAGTATTTTGAACTCCAGACAATGCATCGCTTTAGCAATCGAATATAAACGAGAGTATAGTTCATGTTGTGTGTGTAAAGCACATTATACATACGAAAGTTACACAATGGACATTATAAATAGCTACCTATGAACTAGCATACATTTGAATTCAACTTAAGGTGGTTTTAAAAATTGAATTCAACATGAAGTCCATTCAATTATTTGAATTTTATATCATGGCATTTGTAAACAATACCTAAATTATGGGGGCACCAATCTTTGCTCTGATTGTGTACATAATAGCATATGTAGTCGTGTACAAAATAGATTAAAATTTAGCTCCTCCATTCCAAAATAATCGTAGTTATAGGATTTTCAAGTGTCAAAATTTCAAAAAGAAGCGGATAATTTAATGAGGTTTTCAAACATACAAGGTCAAATATAACGTTGTCTATTTAGGTTAATCCTCATAGTTCAAGAGTACTCTAAACGTGAATGCTTGTGTTTCAAAATTTTGAACGAAGCGCCAAAAGAGCCTCTACGCGCCCGAAACCGCGTGAGACCAATGTTTGGTAGTACAAGGAAATTACTTTTCTAATAACTCCAACCCGTGAAACCTACCAGGCCGACGTTCAAAGGTCTAAACCGGGGTAGGTTTGTAGCTTCATCTAGATGCCACGCAACCGCATCCGAAAAACATTCATACACAATGGCCGCCTAAGCACACATGCTCGCGGCCGAAATCGCACCCGCCCACTATTTGGGACACCTGGGATTACCATCCTACCCCCGACCCGCAGTAGGTCCGAAATTTAAGAGGGGGGCAAAGTTTGTACTTTCCCCAAATTTCAAACAAGCGTGTCCCATCTTCTGTTCAAAAAAGCCAAAAACAAGCGCGTCCCAGATCGAAACATGGTTCCCCCGCCCACCCGTCCTATTCCCCATTCGTACTCCGTGGGCGCCAAAACCACCTCTCCACCAGCCGCGAAACCCCGGCGTCCTCCGTCCGCCACCCCATCCCACCCATCAACCGCCGCCCTCCTCCATCAAGTCGGAGCCAATACCCTATCGTCGTCGTCCACCGCAACCTCAACCGCAACGCCCTCCACAGCTAGTAGTTGAAGCCGAGGCCGAGCCGTCCGTACCCGAGCCAGTTCAACCACGCCGTCCTGCGCCTCACCGCTGCCGCCCCAACTTCGCCACCCTCCACCGCACCGGAGTTGTTCCTGCTATGCCGTCCTTCGCCACCTTGGATCTGCTTCCCCTCCGCCGACATACGGCCACGGCAACACACTCAACAATTTGGCCATGGGTTCGTACAAGCCTGCACCCTCCAGAACATCGGTTTCCCCGGTAAAAAGAAGAAGATCGCCGCGACATGTGGAGCCGGCAACCGAAAAAGGTACTCCTCTTCCCTTATTCGTGCAAATCTTACGTCTCTGCTTGCACGGTATTCATCCCACAGAAGACACTAGTTGACCGCTTCTTCTTGATACTAGATGTTCCTAGTAACTCACGATGCACAAGGTTTCTCCTCATATACTATTTCACATTAGCTAGAGGTCCGTCGCCCCCCTGAATTTCAATTTCTGGCCAGTTGATTCCCAATTAACGGAAGCATTCCCCGGCATAACAGGCGCTAGTACGCCTATTACGTCGGGGAAGCGGCGCCTTGGTGTTTATCTTAGGGGCGTGTGCGGCCTAGAGCTAGTGGCGCCCGATCTGGAGGTCAGCCGAGATTAAAGGGATGGCTTGGGGGCGCTGCCAAGCACGGCGGTGGTGTGAGGTCGATGGGAGGGCGGGGCGGCGGAGGGAGGGGTCTGGGCCGGTGGTCGCTGGCGGTTTGAGAAAGATCGTCAACAGTGACTGGCGGGAGGTAGACGAAGGCCATCTGCCCGTTTCTTATAGATCGGACGGTTCATTAAAAAAATCGACTGACCTATTTATTTTCAGTCGACTGTTATCTTAGATATGACCACATGTGGTGGTGTGCTGGAGGAGTACCTGCATTTCCTGTGCTCATGTATTACAAATTCATACGGAGTAGAATCTAATTTTGTTAGCCATGCAATGTTGTAGAGCTATCATATGTCTCCTGTCATTTATTTTTCAGCCACCGCTATCTCGCTACTTTTACAAAGGCACTAGTTCTCGCACACACTTCACCCTTACTCTCACTATTGTGTTTTTATGCAAGGGTATTTCAGACTCTGCTGGCATGAGAGAAGCCAAAAAGAAAAGAGAGAAGTCGCTCCAGCTTCGTGTGCGGCTAGGAAAGACACGTTACAACGCTATAAAGGGTGCAGTGTCAGCAGATGGCGACGGTAAACGTAGCTCTGGAGTTGATGACCTCGCTCGCAATGAACCACCATCCCAGGTGCTTGCTTTAACTTCGCTGTGTCATATGTGGTTGCATGTTCCATATGGTCTCTAGCTTGTATTCGAAAGGCCGAAGTCGGTAAGATAAGGAAAGATATTTTTTTACATGAACCACCATCCGTGAGCACCGGAAGACAAATAGCTAGTCGTAGCATCGGCCGAGCCAAAGACAAGCCCAACAAAGATAGGCATCACCTGGAAGCCAACTAAAAAGTTGTGATGGTGGCGCAGCAGCCCGCCTCCCACCAGGCTCTCAGGTCCTAGATGATCATGCTCACCACTCCAGCCGGATGTCTAGCTTGTATATTCCAATTTGGTTAAATTACATCTGCTTAGCTTACACATTATACCTTTGAATATGACATGCCTTTCTGTTTTTGGTACATACTAGTACATCTGTGTATTAACCATGTTCTTACATCAAACTAATGTTCTTGTGTATCCCTCATCAATCACTTATGACGAGCCAGGCAGGCAAGGGGACTACTCCTCATTTAAAGAATACAGCGTCAGCCTCCCGACATGATTCTCAAGAAATAGAAATGCTAGATGAAGATAGTGAACGTAGCTCTGTAGTTGATTACAGCATTTCCCCTACACTAGCATCGCAGGTGCTTGCTCTAACTTGGCAGCATGATATGTGGTTGCATGTTGCATATGGTGTCTAGATTGTAATTCTTCCAATCTGGTTAAACTGCATGTGCTAGTCTGCTTAGCTTATACATTATACCTGTTAATGTGACATGCCTTCCTGTATTTAGTACATAGACATCTGTCTATTAAGCATGTCCTTACATAAAACTACTGTTTTTTTGTATCCCGCATCAATCAACATGACGAGACACCTTTAGTATATGCAATGCGATATTAGTTGCATCTTTCATATGATTTATAGCATGCGCTGCTTCTAATTTGTTGAAATTCCATTTATGATGGGACGCTTTTAACTTGGCAGAGTCATATTGGTTGCATCTTTCATGTGGTGTCTAGCTTGCATTGCTTCTTATTTGCTGGAATGCTTTCTGCTTAGTTTACACAAACAGTTGTGAACATGCCATGTCGTCCTATTTTTCGTACATATTCCATCCCGGTATCATGTGTTTGCCTTACATCAAAGTAGTGATTGTCAGTATCATGCATGAATGAGTTCTGAAGAGAGAATTTTATTGCTTTTTCTTGTCGATTTTACATGACAATTCAAAATCAATAAAGCGGAAGGAAGTTAGCAAGGCAGCGGATAAAGGTGCTCCTTCCGAACGAAGGGCCTCTACAGTTTCTACTCCTCCACACCCCCAAGATGATTTCCAAGACAACACATGCATAGACACTCAACAAAGATGTGTTTATGATGAGCACGTCTCCCTAGTGCAGCATCACCGTGCTCCCTCTAACTTGGCACTGTTATATGTGGTTGCATGTTATGTGTGATGTCTAGCTTGTATTGCTTCTAATTTTGTTGAATTCCATCTGCTTACTTTACACATTATACTTGAATAAGACACGTGTTCCTGTTTCTAGAACATACAATATCTGTCTATCACACTATGTTCTTACATCAAATTACTACTGTTGTGTAACCTGCAACAATCACGTATCATAAGACAAGTTTGACTTCGGAGTGTCATATAGGTTACATCTCACATTCTTTTCTAGCTTGTACTACTAATTTGTTGAAATGGCACTTATGACGAGACAGTTTTAACTTGGTAGAGTGATATTCGTTGCATCTTTCATATGGTGTCTAGCTTTCATTGCTTCTAATTTGTTGAAATGCCTTCTCCTTAGTTTACACATCATAAGCTGTGAATATGCAATGCTGTGAATATGCAATGGCATAATGACGAGAGACCTCTAACATGGTAGTGTGATGTTGTTTGCATCTTGCATATGATTTATTTCTTGTCTTGCTTCACATTTGTTTAAACGCCATTTATGATGAGACACTTTATTAACTTGGCGAGCGATATTTGTAGCATCTTTCATATGGTGTCTACCTTCCATTGCATTGCTTCTAATTTGGTGAAATGTCTTCTTCTTAGTTTACACATTATAGTTCGGTTATCTCTTCCGTCCTGTTTTTCATACATATTACATACTCCTATCATGTGGTTGTCTAACATCAAAGTTCAGTTAAATGCAGATCACGCATCAATTTGTTCGAAGAACTAAATTGTTATTCGTTTTCTTGTCGGCTTGACTTAACATGGCACAGAGAAAGAGGAAGAAACACGGAATGGCAGGTAATGAGAAGCGGATGAATCCTGCAGATTCTGCTGGTACTGATGGTGCAATAGAAGGTCAAAGTCCAGAGGAAAATTCTACAAAAACGGCATCCCATGCTACACGAGTTGCAAAAAAAGCCAAACAGAAACAAATAGCTGCCACCAAACAAGCAGAGATAGCCCTAGTTCTTGCAACACCTACCACAGTACTACCAGCTACACGACTTACTCATGCGTCAACTGAGCTAGCAGCACGTTCCAAATCTCCCTTGCCACCTGATAGTACTTCCCAAGCACTCTTGACACAAGACGAGTTGGCAATATCAGATGAACCTTGTGAGCTTGAATAGCAAGAAGGTAGTTGCTGGAGTCAAGTTACAGTTGCATGCTTCTTTATATGTAGTCTCACAGTTTGATGTACACTAACACTTCCTATGTTTGTTGTTGGACTAGCACCTAGGCACAAGAGGAAACAAACATCAGGGATAATGCTCGATAGGTTAACTAAATCTAGAGGAGGAAGAATGGAGATCCATTTTGAGGCAGGTTTAAAAAGGCCACATGATGCTACAGAGTCAGCCAAGTTAGTATCAGAGGCAGCGGTTGTTGTTAGGTGTCATGTACGTATCCTCCCAACATGGATTCAGTACAGGAATGACAAAAACAAAACCCAGTTCAACACCTTCCTCGACAATTTATCTGTAAGTATGGTTATGTATGGAAACTAGTAATATCGTCTTGCTGTGTCAAATACTTTCTAGGTTGCTGATAATGAGACTCCCATAATTTTCAACAGATGAGGTTCAAGTTGGATAGCCAAGATGATGCAACCAGACAAGCTTGCGCCCATGTTTTCAAGTCTGCTCTGCGACAGTATCGGTATAACTTGAGGAAAACTCACTTTGAAGGCAAGGCTAACAGTGAACTTGCCCAAACATCTCCAGTGGAAAATATATCTGATGAAGACTGGAGAGGCCTCGTTAAACACTAGTCTGATCCGAAGTATCAGGTACATTATATATATGTCATCAGATCACATGTTGAAGTCCTATTTACGCATGTTCCACACAAATCTATATTCTTGTAGGTGAACTGTTCAAAGAACAAGGCCAACCGTATGAATGTGAAATTCCAACAGACGGCAGGATCTCGTAGCTATATTGCACACTGCGATGCTCTTGTAATTAGCTGCTGTTTCACTCTTTTCGTTGTACCATATTATCAGATCTATATTGACTTGTTCGAAATGCAGAGGAAAGCCCGCAAGGACCAAAAAGTATCTGAACCAAATGATGTGGAAATCTTCAAGGACTGTCACACCAGCAAGAAGAAGGGCATGACTACACCAGTCAAAGCCGCTGTTGTAAGTCCTTAATCCTCATGCCTTTTAACTACTACTTACTCTGACTTGTGCCTTGAACTGCATGGTTTGCAGCCAATGTCTATTACTCTTTTCAATTTTATACACAATTGTCTTAGCGTATCATTGCACCTTACAAGGTTTAAAAGAGAGGAGTGATGTTCCTTTGATCTTGACCTATAATCTAGTTCCGTGCTGGACTTGCCCACACAACGTTACAATTGCCTGTTTGTCTGTTCTCAGTTGTTTTGTGATATGAATGATGTCATACTATTCTTACCGTATTTAAACTTCGTCTCTTTATCCTTAGCCCTGAATACAATGTGAGGAAATAGACAATACATTAGCGATGGTACATGGTCATATGTTTGGAACCTGGTTTTATTATGTACTTTGTAATAAAATACAACTATTATTTTACATGGATTCACCGGAATAAGTTCTGTATATAGAACAAAGCTATTTTGTTTGGTTTTGCTGCCTCCTTAATATCTTCTGTTCTGATACTACTAATGTAAAACCTCAACTTTTCAGCGAGCTATGGAAAAAATGGTGGAACCGCCACCTTCTGAAGGTGGCGAGGCAACTATAACCGCAATGTCAGCTCTTGCTGCAGTGGGTCAGTACCTGTCCACTAAAAGTGCCAAAAGCACGTTCCTGCGTAATACATGGTTGGTTGTTAATGCAATATCGTCCAAACTGCCTCATGATCAAGATATGCAAGCTCAAAGCAATGTTGTATCTGCGCTCCAGACACAAGTCCATTCTCTAACAGAGACCCTTTGTGAAACAAGGAGAAACATTGCTCAATGTCGTCAAGATATGCATGGTTTTGAAACCAGACTATTAGACATTTTCTATGTTGTTCAGGAGCCTAGGGGAAATGAAGGCGAGGGTTATGGCACTCCATCGGACAATACAGCATGAAAACATAACAGTCAGGTCAAATGAACTGAGCTTCTGAACTTCTGGTGATGCATTTATCTGCTAGACTGTTAAGTTTTAGGCCAACCTTCCTTTTATTATATAGTTGTAATTTGTTTTGGTGCGATACAAAATTTATTGTTAACGTGCAGCCACCGGCTGAAGAAAACAGCAAGCCATTTTTTTATAGTGTAGGGTGTTCCCTATATTTGCAGTGGTGGCGATCTTTGATGCCGAGTGGATGTAATCTGTGCAATCGCCTTAATAGCCTAGCGATAGTTTCGGCCTTATTTATTTCCTAGTCTTCTTTTTCCCTGGTTTGCTAGTGGCCGCAACTACCATGGGCCATATACGGGCCGTAGGATCCATGGGTCTCCTACGGGCCATCGATAAATGGGCCTGTTGTCGGTGTCAAAACCGGCGGATCTCGGGTAGGGGGTCCCGAACTGTGCGTCTAGGCGGATGGTAACAGGAGACAAGGGACACGATGTTTTTACCCAGGTTCGAGCCCTCTCGATGGAGGTAAAACCCTACTCCTGCTTGATTAATATTGATGATATGGGTAGTACAAGAGTAGATCTACCACGAGATTAGAGAGACTAAACCCTAGAAGCTAGCCTATGGTATGATTGTTGTTCGTCCTACGGACTAAAACCCTCCGGTTTATATAGACACCGGAGAGGGTTAGGGTTACAGTAGTCGGTTACAACGGAAGGAGATCTACATATCTGTATCGCCAAGCTTGCCTTCCACGCCAAGGAAAGTCCCATCCGGACACGGGACGAAGTCTTCAATCTTGTATCTTCATAGCCCAGGAGTCCGGCCAAAGGTCATAGTCCGGCTATCCGGACACCCCCTAATCCGGGACTCCCTCAGTAGCCCCCGAACCAGGCTTCAATGACGACGAGTCCGGCGCGTAGATTGTCTTCGGTATTGCAAGGCGGGTTCTTCTCCAAATCCTGTGCACCTGTTGAATAGTGTCTGGCTTTTCATAAATATCACGCTCCTTGGCTTCCACGCCCAATAATGGCCATCTTCCACGTGTCTGAATGAATGCGAAAGGCCAGGGTATTTTTACATTTACCCCCCTAGCTGCGCAAATGAGCTGCCTATATAAGACACGGGGATCTAGATCCGAATCGCACCATCCCTTCACGAGTTTTCATCGGAGCGCATCTGACAGAAATCCATTCCATCATGGACAGTCGATGCGGCTCCTCCTCTCGCCCTCCCAGTCCTCAGGCTGGAGATTGGGAGAGATGCTCCGTCCCGCACAGCGAGCTAGTGATGCTCCAAACCAAGGGATTTCTTCCTCAGCCTTCATGGTTCCGGTTCGAGCCGGACTCGCCACCTATAAGGGCGGAAAACAAGCGGAGAGCATCCCCAGTCCCTCCCAAGGAGAGCGGGTATGCTTTGTCCCTTATCTGACAAGAGGGCTCGGATTTCCAATTCATCCGTTTCTCCGGGGGCTCCTAGAGTTCTATGGCCTCCAGTTGCACAACCTTACGCCTGCCTCTATTCTGCATATTGCGGGCTTCGTGGCCCTTTGCGAGCTGTTTTTGTGCGTCGAGACTCACTTCGCGTTGTGGAAGAAGTTGTTCTGCCTTGTGCCCCGCTCTAAGGAGGGTTCGATATATCAAGTGGGCGGAGCCGAACTATGGCGCATCGCTGGGACCGGATATCTATCCGGAACCCCAAAGAAGGCATCCGAAGACTGGCCTTCAGAATGGTTTTATATAGAAGATGTCCCCCTGCTGGACCCTGTTCGGATCGGCCTCCCGGAGATCAGTAATGCTCCTTTGAAGAAACGCCTAAGCTGGCGCCCACGGAGACCTCAGAGGGAAAATGACAGGGACGTCCTTTACCTGATGAGCCAAATAAGGTTGTTGGCTCATTCCGGATTGACCATGATCGGGGTCATGGCCACATGCATTATGCGGGGGGTGCAGCCACTCCAGTATAGAGGCCACCCCATGTGGGATTTCAACGGGGAGGATGATGCCACCCGCTATGGCCGTAAGGGGCCGGGATCGGTCGCCGATCTAATGAAGACCTTGTCCGCATTGTACAAGGGAGAAGAGGAGGAATTTCTTCGCGTCAACCCACAGGACGGATTTTCTATGAATAATCTCCAAGCTGGGTAAGCGGACATTTCTTTTTGCCCGTCTGATCCATATTCCCATAGTCAAGTATCTCATTTTGTGATTTCGACGCAGGAACTGCGCCAGGCCGTAAAGGATATAAACAGCCAGCCTCCACAACCCGAAGATCCAGAACGGTTCCTCGATCTAGCCTCCCAAGAGGATCCGGACATATCAGTGGAGCTGATCGACGGGGTATTTCACCAACTGAGCATTGATAATGCCCTGGTTGCCATTACGGCCGATTATCCCGGAATACTTCCAGCCTCACGGTAATCGCGAGACCGAAGCCCCAAAGATTTTGAGAATGATTCATCCGTGCTTATTTTTTATCACCGCATACCAACGGTGTCTTGCAGGGGGAGCCCTTGAGGCGGAAGACCGAGCTTGCGGCGGCTAGCCAACAAGGGGCAGCGCGGCCCAGCAGGCTAAAAAGAAGTGTGGTCCAGATTGAAACACCGGCGCAACGGTATGGCATGTCACCTTATTCCCAGGTTTTATTCCGGAAGGTATACTAATGCTTGTGCTTTCTACAGGAAAAAGAGCGCTCGCCGGACTATGTCCGGAGAGGTTGCCGATCGAGCCTCTGCCAGCCAGGCTCCAAAGCCAGGCCCAGAAGCGGAGGCGAACACGAGGCGTGCGCCGGATGCTCCTCCGATAGAGGATGCCGACAGATTATCCACCACCAACTCCGAGGTGGAGAGTGCTATGAATCACAGGCGCCGCCGGACAATTCTTCGTGACACATGTTTCTCCCAAGAGGCCTTGAACGCCTTCAATTCGGGAGATGCGCACCTCCGTTCCGCTCAAGATGGTCTAGCCAGAGCCACGGAGCAGTATGTAAAAGACATACGAGTGAGGAAATTTAACAGTTATATATGCCAGTAGCCCCCGAGACTTGAAATAGTTAGAATAACTGATTTAAGGATCATTTATTTTGCAGGATCTTACAGAAAAGAATACCCAACTGCCCCAGGAGCTTGAAGAGTGCAAAGCCCAACTTGAGGCGGCACAAGCCGCGACAGGGGAAGCCATAGAGACCCCCTCTGGTAATATATGCTTTTAAAAGATAAGTATGATGTGAAGTGTGGCGTGTGTGTAAATCTGACAATAACATTGCAGATGGCGCCGGGGTAGATCCGGACAAGCAACAGCTCTTGCGCCGGCTAAAGGCCGGCGAGAACGTGCTTACGACGGTGAGGCAGGAGAAAAATAATCTCCAAGATGCCAACACCCAGCTGGGTGAGGAACTAAAAGATGTTCGTGCCCAGCTGTCTGACTCCGTTAAGGAGAATCGGCGGCTTCGACGCGGCATTTTTAGTAAGTGCTTAAATGAACTTTTGAAAAAAGAGTTCGGCGAGGAAGTCGACTAACAGAGTTATGTCTATAGGTATGCTCACAGGCCGTCCTGCGGAGGAGATGCCCGGTTCTACGGGTGACCTTCTTCCCGAGCTCTTGGAACTGCACGAACGAGTTCGGCAGGTGATGAAAGGCGTCGCCCAGGCCTTATGGCCGTCTGTCTCCCTGCCCAAGGCCTTGGGGAGCTTGCGGAGAGGCTCCAGGGAGCGCGGCGGCGCTTCCGATTATGGAAGATATCGGCCTGGCGCCAGGGAGGCCTGGGCCATGGTGAAGACGCGGTACACGAAGGCTGACCCAAACCACATGGCCGAGGTCAGACCTGTGGGGCCTGATGGGAAGGAGATCCTTGTGAGCTTAGTGTACGACCAGGTAGAATTGGCCGCAAAGTATTCCCAGCAGGACTATAAACTAGACAGCATGTTAGATGGTATTGAAGAGGAATACAATCAGTCAAATTGACTATGTAATTTAAAGTGACATGAAAATGCCTTCTAGCCGGATTGTAGATAGTTTGTCGTAGCGGACCTTTTCGCTTCAACCTCGGGACCCAATAGTCCGGATTGTGTCTAAATACCCTCGCAGTTATATAAAAACCGGGCATGCGTGGAGACCAGGCGTAGGGGTCATTAATGCTTTATCAGACAAGTTCCCAACTAGCTATGTTATATTACATGGTTAGTAAGAAACATCTCCCAGGGAGAATAGTTTCGTTAGGGGTTCCTTTCCCTGGGAGGCATGCCCTAAAGTGCATGTCCGGACTGCGAAGAAAGCAGAAAAACATCTGGGGGCAGATAAATAAATAAGTAATAAATCTTCTTTTAGTTCACCGACCGAATATTCTCTTAAGAACGCTAGCTTTTGGCTTCACCCGGTCGAGGTACACATCCGCTGACTGGCAAGAATAATCGCAGAGGTGCTCCCTTTACCACCTAGCCGAACAATCGGGAACGTAGGGGTAAGCACAGGAGCCAGGCAACCCAGCTTGGCCAAAACTTAAGTCATATCGATGCATATATGTAAAACCCCAAAAATTTAACCATGTTTTAATTATTAAAAAATTTGCCAGGAGTTTAAAAATTCTGCTTGCTGGATTTTCTGTTCATTTCAGAACCCCTTTCTTTAATATTGAGGAGTTTTACCCAAGTGGAAACTTTCCAAAGATGTATTGGACTTCTATGCTCTCTCAATATAACAAATTCTTAATCAGTAGATTTATTTATTTAATTATTTCTCTCTGATTTTTTTTATTCCTTAAAATGACTTCCATTAGTTTTGGAGCTCTTTTTGAACTACCACCATTTGATAAATTTAATTAAAATTCCAACCAAAATTTGGAGATGTCATGTGATGTTTCTAAATCACTTTTATGCAAAAATATATTTCATTCATTGCATATTTTGAGTTCTACACCTAATTTTCAAATCTGATCCAGTGGGCAGTTTTGCACAACAGTCTATTTAAATATTTATTTAAAGCCTCCACCAAAATTCTGGGATGTCAGTGGTAGCATGCAATACAACTTTATGCAAAAACCTAGTGATGTTCTTTGGAAAAAATTGAGTGAATCATCCTCTTTTTCATTCTGGTCCAGCCTTGTGATTTCTACTGCAACCCTAATTATTTTTGCTCTAGTGACCTGGTGCTTTCTCCTGCTTGTAGTCAACCCTACAAAACCCCTAAGTCCAGGAGCATGCACCCATTGGGACATTTTTGGTTCATGTAATGATGCCATTTACCCCCTGTCCAGAATTGATGTTTTGCAAAACTTGCACTAACAAGTTTCTCCATTTGGCAAGCTAACCTCACCACCCTCTCATGCATCTAAAGAGACCCCACTCTGGAAGATTTGACCACCCCAAGTACTGCCTAGATGCCTCTGGCATTTTGTCAAACACCCTGTGTGCATAGACAGATTTGGCATGGCTGTAGGTTTTGTGTTGTGAACTTTCCCCTTGTCCCAAACCAAGTTGTCTAGTAGCCTTCAATCTGTCTCTAACCTAGGCCTGTGGATTTGCATTAGCTCTCTAGCAATTTTGGTCGCCCTGGCATTTCGTCGAACAAGTGTCGTGCACGCCCGGAGCGCGAGCAGAGCGCGCGTTTTGCACGTGCTCGCGTCCGAGCCAGCACGCCCCCTGGATAAGTTTCCCCGAGCTCATCCTGACCCCCCCCCTCTCGCCACGTCACGCCAGCAGCCCCGATCGCCTCCTCGCCCCCTGCAGCGTTGCCAGCAAGCCTCTTGGCGGCACGCCTGCGGCCGCATCCGCCACCGCCATGGGCGGCACCGCCCAAACCACCGCAGCGCACCAGCTCGCCTCCTTCGACAGTAGAGCGTTCGTCGTTTGCCCCTGGAGCTAGCCAGCCACCGCCACGTCGCCCTGTAACACAGTAGGGCGGTCCACCGAGGAGCTCATCCACGGCCGCCGCGAACCGACATGGAGGTGTTATAAAGGAAGCCCCAGAACTCCTCCGAGCAATCGGACATCCTCACACCGTCTCCCTAGTGCCCCGTTGCCGTCAATTGAAGAGGAGAAGGCCATCTTCAACCTCTCCGGTTAGCTCGGCCGCCGCCTCGTCCCGGTTCACCCGTCGCCACCAGGGCCTCCCCCACCTTTCCATCACCACCCCTCGACTCCTCTTCGTCTTGCGGAGCCGCCCAGACCCCAAACTACAACGGAGCATCGCCCTAGCCCGAGCCCCCAAATCCACCGAAACCTTCCCTCCGCCGTAGAGCTCACCGCCGGTGATTCCCTCCATCCCCGATGACCCGGCAACCACCGGAAGGACCTCCCCAGATCGGCGGATCCATCCCCGCCCTCAGCTCCCCGCGAGGAACCGCCGTTCGCCGGCGCTGATCGCCGGAGTCCCGCCTCTGCTCGGGCAGAGGAAGAAGAGGGAGTGGAGACTAGTCAAACATGACTAGTGGGCCCCTGACCCTTGTCGGCGACTCCCAGCGGTCCATGCTGGATAAGTGGAGGCGTAAAACCCCAAGTACGCCTCCTCTGCCCGAAAGCATAATCTCGTTTGAAACATTTTCTTTTTCTTTTTTTATTAAAAACAGACTTTTACCAAAACTTTTTCCTACCTCTCTTAAATATTGTCTAGTTTATTCTAAGATTTATTTTAAAAAAAATCAGACAACTTTTTGGTACTATTTTTAAACTATATATTGATTCAAAAATATTTTAAATAGGATTTTTGTAGAGAGGAGGAAGCTTTCAAGAGTTTTGGAATGCACCCTGCCTCCCCACGACTTGAAGGCAAGCATTCTGAACCCTGGCATAATATTGTGTGTGTATTTGACACGGGGACAACACCACCTCGAAACGGAGTATACGTCATTTTATGTGATGATGTGTTCCTACTTATGAGTGCATATTAATGATTTCATGCTATTGGAGTTTGATATGGTTGTGATGGTATTCACCGCCATGTGCCTTTCATGCATACCGGAAGGGAATCCGGGAAGGCCTCTGTCTTGGGTAGACACGGTCTTGTCCCTAGTCCTCCGTCGAGACGGTCGTGTCCGGTATGGCATGAGGGGGTATGTCGCGTGGTGTTTCTGTCTATTGGTTGAAGTATATATTGCTATGCTAATCATGCAGGGAATATTTAAACCTCTTGAGTCGACCGTAGATCCAGTCTTGTTCCGGTAACCCCCATTCTTGTTTCATGCTGCCACTTGTCCCTGCCATAGGTAGGGTACGGTTCAATAAGTTGTCAACCCCTTTCCTAGCACACACCGTACAGAGAGGCCATGGTGGAAGATACCGGAGGCATCCGGTAGGCATGCCACCTGGTCCGGGAGCATGGGTGTTTCGGTTGTAGCCGAAGGGGTAGCTCCCCTAGTTTGTGCGCGGTATAAATTTTGTGATCCCATGTTACGTCGAGGTTGTAGCCTCCCCACTTAGAGTTTCGCTTAACAGGTGTCGTGGGTGATTCCAGACACCGGTAAGTTAGGCTGGTGTGTGCGGATAGGTGTGTTTTCAATTAAAAGGTCGTAGATGGAATTAGTCCCGATGGACTAAAGGAATCCGTTACTCGTGGGTAATGAGTACACTCTATGCAGAGATTAAACCTATTCGAATAGCCGTGTCCATGGTTAAGGATTACAGTCTAGGATGGGTCAAGTGTCGGTCTTAGTGTCGGTCTTTGGAGGAGAAACTGTTAAACCAGAACTGGGATCACGACTTGAGACTTGTGATGATTTTGATTATTATTTTGTTGTGGACTAACCTGTTATATTATTGGAATTATCGAATATCCCTGGGATGGTTCTACCTCCTGGATATTCACTGTGATTATTTATAAACCCTTTATGTGGCGTCATTGAGGCCTCCCATTATGGCATGCTTGTTATTTATTTTCTTTATAAGCCCTTTATGTGGTGTCGCTGAGACGCCCGACTGTGGCATGCTTGTTATTTATTTTCTTTATAAGCCCTTTATGTGGTGTCGCTTAGACGCCCGACTGTGGCATGCTTGTTATTTATTTTCTTTATAAGCCCTTTATGTGGTGTCGCTGAGACGCCCGACTGTGGCATGCTTGTTATTTATTTTTCTTTATAAGCCCTTTATGTGGTGTCGTTGAGACGCCCGACTGTGGCATGCTTGTTATTTATTTTCTTTATAAGCCCTTTATGTGGTGTCGCCGAGGCCTCGATCGTGGGTATGCTTGTTATTTTTTATAAACCCTTTATGTGGTGTCGCGAGACGCCTTGATCGTGACATGCTTGTGATTTATTTTATAAGCCCTTTATGTGGTGTCGCTCATACGCCCGACTAAGGCATTTCTCTTTTTACTAACCTTCGAGTAAGCCGCCTGCACACCGATCGGTGCATTTTATTACTATCACGTTAT
Organism: Aegilops longissima; assembly: GCA_021605205.1. Taxonomy (NCBI): domain Eukaryota; kingdom Viridiplantae; phylum Streptophyta; class Magnoliopsida; order Poales; family Poaceae; genus Aegilops; species Aegilops longissima. The sequence continues at coordinate 694,052,089 of CM038682.1, forward strand.
TGCATATCCATAAGTAACCTGCTTGCATGCATCAGAGATTTTATCTTTGTGACTGACGTCATGATCTTAAAATATTTCAGAACATAATTATCGTTATTATATTATACCTGTGTTCATAATGTTTGCGAGTAAATTCAAAAGTACTCACTGGCTTGTCCCTGGCTATTGTCTTGGTCAGATTTCTTGCGCGGAGAGGAGCGACCGTGATGACAGCCCTGGAACCTAAGCAATGGTGTTAGCAGCCTCGCGAATATAGGAGTTATCCTGGTCAGCTGTTCCTGTGGGAAATGGAGTCCCATAGACACTGATGATCCACAAACCGCTTCCGCCATCTACCACTAGAAACAGATTGTTGTACTCATAGGCCAGAATGGTCTTGTACTACATATTTTGTATTTTGCTTGGATTTTATGTATCAAGTTGGTGCCTCATCAGCTAACAGTAATCCTGGGGCTGGTGAGCACATGGACCATTTTCTAGAAATTAATACCCGGAAAACCGGTCGTCACAAACTTGGTGTCAGAGCCAGGCTGATCATTGGCTAATCCTATCTTAGACAAGTCAAAAAAAACCAAGGTAAACCAACCCATCAGACCTTAACCAAACCCCGGCCAAGCTTCTCGTGCAAGATAGCCACACAGTGAGCCTGACACCTTTTGACAGTCGGTGCCCAACCTATCATCTTAGCCTGTTGATCACACGCAGTGACCGATGCTCAATGTGTCCCATCCGCAAGCGTGCGAAGGAAGACTCCGTCCCCTTTCCTATAAAAAGGGCATGCTAGCCTCAACCCAGCACAGCACAGCCTCTCCCCCGAACCAAGCCATAATTCCTGGCCCCGTAGTTCACAATGAGACCACAGCAACCAACCTTGGAGGTTTTGTGACCATACTCGCAAACCTCACCCGTCGTGCCTATGCATTAGAAGAGCCCCCAGAATATGTTGTGTACCAAGGAACCATGAGCGGTGAGAGCCGTCAATTCTGGGCCACTGTGCACATCTACGGTAGGGGTCTGTCGCCAAAACGCCCCTATAGGTTCACCGGAAGGACAACTTCCTTCGAGCCACAAGCCATCCAGCTAGCTGCTCAAGAGGCTATAGTTCAACTCCGGCAGTTGTCGCCTAGAGTTAACTGTCGCTCGTTCTACTACTATCCCAGGCGTGAAGGGTATGGTAGACCACCCCAAGTTGCCAACGGAGATCACGAGACGGATCCTGCATTGTTGCACCTGGTGCGCTATGTAGGTGCACTAGAGGCACTGTTCGATCAAATCACCATTGATCTGATCGCAGCTCGTGGAGAGCTGGTTCGCCAAGCCCCGGCAACCAGGGAAGACGAGCCCGACGCCGACAACCCAGTTGTGTTGTTCGGACACCCGATCGAGACCCTGAGGTCAGCCCCAGCCATCAACCAAGGTGCTTTGATGACCCCAGAAGTGCTTCGTCGCCTTTTGGGAGCACACTCCAACGGGATTGTGGCCAACAATCCCCGCGATGGTCATCATCGACACCCCGACCCTGCAGCCCCTCAACCACCTCCAGCTAATCCCGACGGTGAGACCCGTGGAGAAACCTCGACATCCACAAGGCATGCCCGTTTGGATATAAACGAGGTAGACTAAGTCACCCTAGTAGCGCCGAGTCTCAGTGTATCCTCGCTTTGTAATCGTGTGACCTTGTAAATAAACGCAGCCTGTTGTTGTGCCTCTGTTTTAGTAGTAACCTTGCACAATTGTGTCAGCCTGCAGTTGCATTTTTTATTTCAGGCACAGCTACCAAAACCAACCCCGACGACACCCACAGTAACACGTCCCTTTTGTGAGATATGTGTACCTGTGGCATTTACCCGACCCTTGGAGCTAAACTGGCAAATTTATTACCTTTCACCACGGTAAATAACCCAGCCCGGATGCTATATAAGAAGGCCACCTCATGACCTTGCCAAGCACCCCTCACCTCGTGCACCACCCTCACAACCATTTCTTGCCATGCCGAGCCCTAGTATTTATCTGAGAACCCCAGATGCAACCCCGGGTAGCTTTGTCAAAATATTGTGGGACTTTACCTGCGGTACCATGGGTTCTACCCAGCCACCCCAGTACGAGCTATTCAAATCGAGAATCACCCCTTCCACCTCGAAATATTGGGCAGCAGTGCACATCCCTCCCGTAGACTCCAACCAAGACCCAACGGAGGTCTCCTTCGTGGGCAAATCTATGCCGACCCCACATATGGCCATAGAAGTTGCTGCGTACGAAGCGATTGCTCGTCTTCGATTCGCGGTACCTTATGCCAGCGAGCGAGGGTATTATTACTTTCCAAGCCGTGCAGCACCCGGAGAAGTAATATATTTTCCCGATGGACGATTTGAGAGAGACCCGGTACTGGCCAACCTTGTCCAGTACGTCATCGCTCAAGAACGTTTGAACCAGCAAGTAATGAGTTATCTCCAGAGTCTCGCTGATTTGAATCCTCAGATTGCCATTGACAGACCACTGAGGCCCGACCAGGAGAGACACATACATCGACTGGTCAATCCAATCCCTCCAATAGAAGAAGAGTGTGTCCCAGTACCAGAGACATTTTCGCGGGACCCCGTCTAGTTACCGTTTTCATTTTAGACGTCATTGCTGTGTTTATTATTGCAACATTTATTATTGCATTGTAACGTGTGCATGGTACCCTGAGTTTGTGCGACGAGTCAATTATTTGGTTTCTACTAATATGAGTAGTTTTCTTTGTGATTTATTTTTTTTAAGTTAACCATTGTTCCTCGCAAAAAAAATCCTGGAGTGAGATTTCTTTTCCCTAAGTTGCTGCATCATTTATCTTCTCACGACATGGATCATTTTTTTATTCACGCAACACCACGGCAGCAGACCCACAACCACTCGGACTCTTACACTGCTTGCAAAGACACGTAACCGTGTTGCATCTCACCGACCCCTCCCTAAGCGCACCACAGCCTCCAAAGGAGAGATTAGTGGATAATCATCCGGATACTAATCACCTCCGGCACACTGACAATAGTTAACACCCGGCATCACACCTAGTCCTCGTGATCACCGCCACCACGGAGAGCCAGCACCCGAGCAGCAGCATCATGGCGATCATCAAGGATCATCGCACACAGGAGCCCGGAGAGCCCCAGCACTGCCGCCAGCCCTTCGCACACCAGGATCACGTACCAGTCTGGCACCGCCTCTGCCATTAGAGCCTCGTCTCGAGCTCCTGTAAGCAGTAATGGAGGAGAAGGAGGAGGAGAAGCGAGGCCAGGTGCGAAGAAGAAGAAGGAGCACCGCGGTCATTTTATAGCTCGAGATCGGTGTACGGTGGGCGAAGTCCACCAGCGCCGCTCGTCGCCCGATCGCCGGTGTTCGGAGGCGAATCCGCGAGCAGTGCCGACAGCGCACTAGCCCGCGAGGTGAGTGCACGCTGCACCGGTAGCAAGCAAGCCACGCACTACCGCAGCACGGCCTAGATGCCCTACGAGCTAAACGTCGCCGGTGGAGAAAGCACGGGAAAGCGCGCGGGAGAGAGGAAGAAGAGAGAGCCAAAGGAAGGAGGAGAGACCGACAGAGGGCCCTGGGTCCACCTGTCAGCCAGAGGGAGCACTGTACTCTCAGGTACGACCAGCGTATTTTAGAATTTAGAATTTATTCTAAATTTACTACGTCCAACGTAGAAATCACTCGTTTTTCCCTAAAACGTGGATTTCTCCACACAACGCCAGTGTCCCACACTGTAGTTTCACACCACTTATTGCCCTTTCACTGTAGCCGCATTTTACCGCTGGAGTAAAGTAATTGTTTTGACCTGGTAAAAGTATTATTTTCAAAAACAATCCTTAGCAAATCTAGAGGACGAGATTTTTCCTTAAGGGGGGTAGTATTGTAACACCCCAAAAATTTAACCATGTTTTAATTATTAAAATTTTTGCCAGGAGTTTAAAAATTCTGCTTGCTGGATTTTCTGTTCATTTCAGAACCCCTTCCTTTAATATTGAGGAGTTTTACCCAAGTTGAAACTTTCCAAAGATGTATTGGACTTCTATGCTCTCTCAATATAACAAATTCTTAATCAGTAGATTTATTTATTTAATTATTTCTCTTTGATTTTTTTTTATTCCTTAAAATGACTTCCATTAGTTTTGGAGCTCTTTTTGAACTACCACCATTTGATAAATTTAACTAAAATTCCAACCAAAATTTGGAGATGTCATGTGATGTTTCTAAATCACTTTTATGCAAAAATATATTTCATTCATTGCATATTTTGAGTTCTACACCTAATTTTCAAATCTGATCCAGTGGGCAGCTTTGCACTACAGTCTATTTAAATATTTCTTTAAAGCCTCCACCAAAATTATGGGATGTCAGTGGTAGCATGCAATCCAACTTTATGCAAAAACCTAGTGATGTTCTTTGGAAAAAATTGAGTGAATCATCCTCTTTTTCATTCTGGTCCAGCCTTGTGATTTCTACTACAACCCTAATTATTTTTGCTCTAGGGACCTGGTGCTTTCTCCTGCTTGTAGTCAACCCTACAAAACCCCTAAGTCCAGGAGCATGCACCCATTGGGACATTTTTGGTTATGTAATGATGTCATTTACCCCCTGTCCAGAATTGAAGTTTTTCAAAACTTGCACTAACAAGTTTCTCCATTTGGCAAGCTAACCTCACCACCCTCTCATGCATCTAAAGAGACCCCACTCTGGAAGATTTGACCACCCCAAGTACTGCCAAGATGCCTCTGGCATTTTGTCAAACACCCTGTGTGCATAGACAGATTTGGCATGGTTGTAGGTTTTGTGTTGTGAACTTTCCCCTTGTCCCAAACCAAGTTGTCTAGTAGCCTTCAATCTGTCTCTAACCTAGGCCTGTGGTTTGCATTAGCTCTCTAGCAATTTTGGTCGCCTACGGCATTTAAATCGAACAAGTGTCGTGCACACCGGGCCTTGAGCGCAGCGCTGTTTTGCACGTACTCGCGTCCAAGCCAGCACACCCCCTGGATAACTTTCCCCGAGCTCATCCTGACCCCCCCCCCTCTCGCCGCGTCACGCCAGCAGCCCCGACCGCCTCCTCGCCCCCTGCAGCGTCGTCAGCAAGCCTCTTGGCGGCACGCCTGCGGCCGCATCCGCCACCGCCATGGGCGGCACCGCCCAAACCACCGCAGTGCACCAACTCGCCTCCTTCGACAGTAGAGCGTTCATCGTTTGCCCCTGGAGCTAGCCAGCCACCGCCACGTCGCCCTGCAACACAGTAGGGCGGTCCGCCGACGAGCTCATCCACGGCCGCCGCGAACCGACTTGGAGGTGCTATAAAGGAAGCCCCCGAACTTCTCCGAGCACTCGGACAGCCTCACACCGTCTCCCTAGTGCCTTGTTGCCGTCAATTGAAGAGGAGAAGGCCGTCTTCAACCTCTCCGGTTAGCTCGGCCGCTGCCTCGTCCCGGTTCACCCAGCGCCACCAGGGCCTCCCCCACCTTTCCATCACCACCCCTCGACTCCTCTTCGTCTTGCGGAGCCGCCCAGACCCCAAACTACAATGGAACATCGCCCTAGCCCGAGCCCCCAAATCCACCGAAACCTTCCCTCCGCCGTAGAGCTCGCCGCCGGCGATTCCCTCCATCTCCGACGACCCGGCAACCACCGGACGGACCGCCCCAGATCCGTGGATCCATCCCTGCCCTCAGCTCCCCGCGAGGAACCGCCGTTCGCCGGCGCCAATCGCCGGAGTCCCGCCTCTGCTCGGGCAGAGGAAGAAGAGGTAGTGGAGACTAGTCAAACATGACTAGTGGGCCCCCTGGACCCACTGTCAGCGACTCCCCGCGCGGTCCACGCTGGATAAGTGGAGGCATAAAACCCCAAGTACGCCTCCTCTGCCCGAAAGCGTAATCTCGTTTGAAACGTTTTCTTTTTCTGTTTTTATTAAAAACAGATTTTTACCAAAACTTTGACTAGCTATAACTTTTTAAATATAACTCCAAATGAGTTGATTCTTTTTCCTACCTCTCTCAAATATTGTCTAGTTTATTCTAAGATTTATTTCAAAAAAATTCAGACAACTTTTTGGTACTGTTTTTAAACTATATATTGATTCAAAAATATTTTAAATAGGATTTTTGGAGAGAGGAGGAAGCTTTCAAGAGTTTTGGAATGCACCCTGCCTCCCCACGACTTGAAGGCAAGCATTCTGAACCCTGGCATAATATTGTGTGTGTATTTGACACGGGGACAACACCACCTTGACACGGAGTATACGTCATTTTATGTGATGATGTGTTCCTACTTATGAGTGCATATTAATGATTTCATGCTATTGGAGTTTGATATGGTTGTGATGGTATTCGTCGTCATGTGCCTTTCATGCATACCGGAAGGGAATCCGGGAAGGCCTCTGTCTTGGGTAGACATGGTCCTGTCCCTAGTCCTCCGTCGAGACGGTCGTGTCCGGTATGGCATGAGGGGGTATGTCGCGTGGTGTTTCTGTCTATTCGTTGAAGTATATATTGCTATGCTAATCATGCAGGGAATATTTAAACCTCCTGAGTCGACCGTAGATCGAGTCTTGTTCCGGTAACCCCCATACTTGTTTCGTACTGCCACTTGTCCCTGCCATAGGTAGGGTACGGTTCAGTAAGTTGTCAACCCCTTTCCTAGCACACACCGTACAGAGAGGCCATGGTGGAAGATACCGGAGGCATCCGGTAGGCATGCCACCTGGTCCGGGAGCATGGGTGTTTCGGTTGTAGCCGAAGGGGTAGCTCCCCTAGTTTGCGCGCGGTATAAATTTTGTGATCCCATGTTACGTCGAGGTTGTAGCCTCCCCACTTAGAGTTTCGCTTAACGGGTGTCGTGGGTGATTCCAGACACCGGTAAGTTAGGCTGGTGTGTGCGGATAGGTGTGTTTTCAATTAAAAGGCCGTAGATGGAATTAGTCCCGATGGACTAAAGGAATCCGTTACTCGTGGGTAAAGAGTACACTCTCTGCAGAGATTAAACCTATTCGAATAGCCATGTCCATGGTTAAGGATTACAGTCTGGGATGGGTCAAGTGTCGGTCGTCGGAGGAGAAATTGTTAAACCAGAACTGGGATCACGACTTGAGACTTGTGATGATTATGATTATTATTTTGTTGTGGACTAACCTGTTATATTATTGGAATTATCGAATATCCCTGGGATGGTTCTACCTCCTGGATATTCACTGTGATTATTTATAAACCCTTTATGTGGCGTCGCTGAGACGCCCGACTGTGGCATGGTTGTTATTTATTTTCTTTATAAGCCCTTTATGTGGTGTCGCTGAGACGCGCGACTGTGGCATGCTTGTTATTTATTTTCTTTATAAGCCCTTTATGTGGTGTCGCTGAGACGACCGACTGTGGCATGCTTGTTATTTATATTCTTTATAAGCCCTTTATGTGGTGTCGCTGAGACGCCCGACTGTGGCATGCTTGTTATTTATTTTTCTTTACAAGCCCTTTATGTGGTGTCGCTGAGACGCCCGACTGTGGCATGCTTGTTATTTATTTTCTTTATAAGCCCTTTATGTGGTGTCACTGAGACGCCCGACTGTGGCATGCTTGTTATTTTTTTTATAAAACCTTTATGTGGTGTCGCTGAGACGCCCGACTGTGACATGCTTGTGATTTATTTTATAAGCCCTTTATGTGGTGTCGCTCAGATGCCCGACTAAGGCATTTCTCTTTGTTTACTAACCTTTCGAGGCGTCGCTTCAGACACACGATCGGTGCATTTTATTACTACCACGTTATTGCATATCCATAAGTAACCTGCTTGCATGCATCAGAGATTTTATCTTTGTGACTGACGTCATGATCTTAAAATATTTCAGAACATAATTATCATTATTATATTATACCCATGTTCATAATGTTTGCGAGTACATTCAAAAGTACTCACTGTCTTGTCCCTGGCTATTGTCTTGGTCAGATTTCTTGCGCGGAGAGGAGCGACCGTGATGACAGCCCCGGAACCTAAGCAATGGTGTTAGCAGCCTCGCGAAGATAGGAGTTATCCTGGTCAGCTGTTCCTGTGGGAAATGGAGTCCCATAGACACTGATGATCCACAAACCGCTTCCGCCATCTACCACTAGAAACAGATTGTTGTACTCATAGGCCAGGATGGTCTTGTACTACATATTTTGTATTTCGCTTGGATTTTCTGTATGAAGTTGGTGCCTCATCAGCTAACAGTAATCCTGGGGCTGGTGAGCACAAGGGCCATTTTCTGGAAATTAATACCCGGAAAACCGGTCGTCACAATATAATGGTGAATAAAAGGTACATGCGGAAGTGTGACACATGTATTGGGCATGAAGCCCTTATAAATAAGCTTCTGTTAAGGAAGCCCCCAGGTACAATGAGCGCGGATAGCTCTTCAAGTGTGTGTGAACAATGCGCTAACGAGCCTTCAAGGGCTGTGAAGAAAAAAGGAGGGAGAAGGAGAAAAATAGAAGACAGCTAAAGTGTAAAATATGGACAGAGGAAGGAGACGAACTCAGAATCCGGCGCTAGGTGTAGAATCTTCGGAGACGGGCTGCGTTCCATGGGTTCGGCTCCAGTCGGTTATCCGATGCATCTCGCAGACGGTACACTCCACCGGTCAGGACTTGGTCGATGATAAAGGGACCTTCCCATTTGGGCTTGAGTTTGTCCTTTTTCTTATCCGGCAGGCGTAGAACTAGCTCGCCAACATTGTAAGTTTTGGCCCGTACTTCTCTGCTTTGATATCTTTGAGCCTGCTATTGATAGAATGTGGAATGGGCTTTTGCTACGTCACGCTCCTCCTCCAAGGCATCCAAACTGTCCTGTCGATCGAGCTTAGCTTCTCTTTCTTCGTACATGTGCACGCGAGGTGAGTCATGAATTATGTCGCAGGGCAGAACTGCCTCTGCGCCGTATACCATAAAGAATGGAGTGAATCCAGTCGTGCGATTCGGAGTGGTCTGCGGCCCCCAGAGTACGGAGTCGAGCTCCTCTACCCAGTGCATGTTAGATTCCTTGAGGGGCCGCACTAATCTGGGTTTGATGCCGCTCATAATTAGACCATTTGCTCGCTCGACTTGACCGTTAGTTTGAGGGTGATAGACTGAAGCATAGTCGAGCTTAATGCCCATGTTTTTGCACTAGAGTTTGACCTCGTAGGCCGTGAAGTTCGTGTCGTTATCAGTGATGATGTTGTGGGGGACACCGTAACGGTGTACAACCCCTGATATGAAGTCTATCACCGGTCCGGATTCGGCCGTCTTAACAGGCTTGGCCTCTATCCATTTGGTGAATTTATCCACCATGACCAGTAGGTATTTTTGCTTGTGGATTCCCCCTTTAAGGGGTCCAACCATATCAAGCCCCCAGACCGTGAAGGGCCAGGTGATGGGTATAGTTTTGAGGGCGGTGGGTGGCATGTGGCTTTGATTAGCAAAGAGCTGGCATCCGACGCATCGTTGGACTAAGTCCTGAGCGTCTGCCCGGGACGTCGGCCAATAAAGTCCTGTACGGAAGGCCTTGCCTACAAGGGCTCGGGCTGCGGCGTGGTGCCCGCCGAGTCCGGCATGAATTTCAGCCAGAAGATTCCGCCCTTCCTCTTCGGAGATACACCTTTGAAGGACTCCGGTTGTGCTTTCCTTATAAAGCTCTCCCGCATGGACCTTATAGGCTTTGGATCGCCGCACTATGCAGCGGGCCTCGTTTTGGTCCTCGGGAAGTTCCTGCCTGGTTAGGTAGGCTAGGAATGGTTCTGTCCACGGGGCAATGACTGCCATTATTACGTGGGTTGAGGTGTTATTTCGTTGGCGAACCGCCAACGTGTCGAGAATGTTCGATTGTGGGGCGGTGCGGTTGGGTCCGGATGTTATTTCCGGACTCTCCTCCCATATCTGGATGGCTTGAACAGCCTCTCTAGGAAGATGTTGGGGGGGACGGCCTCGCGCTTTGCGCCGATGCGTGCCAACACGTCTGCTGCCTGGTTGTTGTCCCGGGCTATGTGGTGAAATTCAAGCCCCTCAAACCGAGCTGACATTTTTAGGACGGCATTGTGATAAGCTGCCATTTTCGGATCCTTGGCATCAAAGTCTCCATTTATTTGGGATATCGCGAGGTTCGAATCCCCGCGCACCTCTAGGCGTTGAATGCCCATGGAGACTGTCATCCGGAGACCATGTAGAAGGGCCTCAAATTCGGCTGCGTTGTTGGAGTCCGTATACATTATCTGGAGTACGTATTGAACTGTATCTCTGGTTGGGGATGTCAGAACGACACCAGCTCCCAGGCCGGCCAACATTTTGGAGCCGTCGAAGTGCATTATCAGTTGGAATATGCGCCGTACTCTTTAGGGAGTTCGGCTTCGGTCCATTCGGTGACGAAGTCGGCCAAAACTTGCGACTTAATAGCTCGCCTTGGCTTATAGGTTATGTCGAACGGGAGGAGCTCAATAGCCCATTTGGCAATCCGGCCCATCGCGTCGCGGTTGTTTATAATGTCGTTAAGAGGTACTTCGGAGACTACTGTTATCGAACACTCTTGAAAGTAGTGTCGCAGCTTCCGGGATGCCATAAACACCGCGTACGCTATCTTTTGATAATGCGGGTACCGTGACTTGCATGGAGTTAGGACAGTGGACACGTAGTAAACTGTCTTTTGAAGGGGGAACTTGTGTCCGTCCGTTTCTCGTTCGACAATGAGCACCGCGCTTACAACTTGATGAGTTGCCGCGATATATAATAGCATTGGTTCGCCCGTGTTGGGCGCGGCCAGGACCGGGTTTGTTGACAATATGGCCGTTATTTATTCGAGTCCGGCCGTGGCGGCATCCGTCCACTCGAAGTGTTCGGTGCGTCGGAGGAGGCGATAGAGGGGTAATGCCTTTTCTCCCAAACGGGAGATAAAGCGGCTTAGAGCCACCACGCATCCAGTCAATTTTTTTATTTGTTTGAGGTTTTTCGGGATATCCAATTGTGACAGAGCTCGGATCTTGGCTGGGTTTGCTTCAATTCCTCTACCGGACACAATGAAGCCCAAGAGCTTTCCGACTGGTACGCCGAAAACGCATTTTTCTGGGTTGAGCTTGATGTCATATGTTCAGAGATTATCGAATGTGAGCCTCAAGTCGTCTACTAGAGTTTTGACATGCCTGCTTTTGACGACCACATCGTCTACGTATGCTTCTACTGTTTTGCCGATCTGGTTTGCCAGACATGTCTGAATCATGCGCTGATATGTTGCGCCGGTGTTTTTGAGCCCGAAGGGCATTGTGTTGAAGCAGAATGGGCCGTATGGAGTGATGAATGCCGTTGCAGCTTGGTCAGGCTCTGCCATCTTAATTTGGTGGTAGCCGGAGTATGCGTCGAGGAAGCACAATGAATCGTGTCCTGCGGTGGCGTCGATAATTTGAACGATGCGGGGGAGGGGGAAGGGATCCTTTGGGCAAGCCTTGTTGAGGTCCTTGAAATCGACGCATAGGTGCTAGGATTTGTCCTTCTTTGGTACCATTACCAGGTTTGCTAGCCAGTCCGGATATTTTATCTCTCTGATGAATCCGGCCTCCAATAGTTTGGCTAGCTCCTCTCCCATGGCCTGTCTCTTGGGTTTGGAGAAACACCGAAGAGCCTGTTTGATTGGCTTGAATCCTTTTAGGATGTTTAGGCTGTGCTCGGCCAGCCGGCGTGGGATTCCTGGCATGTCTGAAGAGTGCCAGGCAAAAATGTCCCAATTTTCGTAGGAATTCTCTTAGTCTGGCGTCTACATCAGATTTAATTGTGCCCGATGGAGGCCATTTTGTAGGGTCCGTTGGATGGACTTGGAATTTGACTATTTTGTCCGCTTGTTTAAAGGAGGTGGACTTGGATCTCTTATCGAGTATCACATCGTCCCTATCCACCATGGGCCTTGCGCGATGAGTTCCTCGCCGCTAGGGCTTGGATAGTGCCTCAAGGGCCAAGGGCTGTTTTATTTTCGGTAGCGAGTGCTATGTCCGGGTCACTAGCAAGAGTGATGATTCCGTTGGGCCCGGGCATTTTGAGCTTCATGTACCCGTAATGGGGTATAGCTTGAAAAATTGTGAATGCCTCTCGCCCTAATGGAGCGTGGTATCCGCTGCTGAACGGGTCCACTTGGAACGTGACCTCCTCGGACCTGTAATTATCCGGCGTGCCGAACACCACATCCAGTGTGATTTTTCCTGTACAGCATACTTCCCGACTGGGGATTATTCCTCTAAAGGTTGTGCTGCTTCTCTCAATGCGGCTCCAGTCTATTTCCATTTTTCGGAGGGTTTCCTCGTAAATGAGGTTCAATCCGCTGCCACCGTCCATGAGTACCTTGGTAAGGCGCCGCCGCCCACTATCGGACCGAGGACCAATGCGGCTGGTGCTCGGGCTGTTCGAATTTAGGTTAAATCACTGGCATTAAAGGTAATAGCCGTGTCACTCCATGGGTTTATTGTTGCTACTTGGTAGACTTCGGCAAGGCTACGGAGTGTTCTTTTCCGCATATTATTTGATGCGAAAGTCTCGAAGACTGTTAATACTGTACTGGTATCCCTGGGCTGGTGCTCTTGAGCTAGAAGCTCTTCGCCCCTTTGGGCCACCTGCCGTAGTATACAACATGCTCTAAGGCTATGAGTTGGAGTGGCGCCCTCTGTACTATGAATTTTACAGGGTCCATTGAGCCATCCCTCTAGTACGGTTCCATGCCCTATAGAGGGTTTTTGCTTTTTGGTATTTAACCCAGGTGTCTAGCGATGATGCACCCTTTTATTTTGGACTGGGGTTGTATTCAAGGCCGTATTGTCCCAAAATCTTGCTTTGGTTTTCCAGGCGCTTTCCATCGCACAGTACTTCCATACTATGGACGCCAAGTCGGCAAAGCGTGTAATGTCACGGCGACTTATAGCGTTGAGGATCCCGTTGTCCGTGCAATTATTGCAGAAGAATGAGATTGCGTCCTCCTCGTGGCAGTCCTTTATCCTGTCCATAACCAGCAGGAATCTGGCCCAGTAATGGTGTACTGTTTCTGCGGGCTCTTGCTGAATTTGAGATAGGTCGCTTATGTTTGGGTGGGCAGGTGGAATTAAATCCAGAACCTCGCCCGATCTGAGACTTAAGGGCCAAGGAGCTTCCGAACTTGGAAGCTTGGGTTCTTGGATGTTGTCCAATGAATCTAGCCCGCTGCCTGACTTTAGGTTCAAGGCTTGAGTGACGTCCTCTCCTCCGGGGGAATCCGGCATGGAGGGATCGGGAATCCGGACGTAGCTAGTCCTTAAGATAGAACAAGGGTCGCCGTATTGTTCCTCTACCACAGCAACGTGGTGGGTAACCTAGGGAGAGTTAATCTCTCTCAGATCAGGTTTAGGCCCAATCTGATCATAGTCTGTAGCGACTCCCAGGGCGGCGATGCGATCCAAGAGCTCGTTTAAGGAAGCGAGCTCCATCGGATCTAACTTCTCGGTGAATTCCGAGTTAACGTGAAGATTGCTTTCGATGACCCGAGAAGTCATCGTCGGCGCGGCGACCGAACAGGCGGTCATAAGAAAACCGCCTAGCCAGAGAGTTTGGTGACAGCCAAAGCTTCTTTAACAGTGCCGTCTTTAAAAGGCGGGATGAGGCATCCTTCCCGACGGCGACGACACGGAGAAACTCTCAATGAAAGCACCAATGTCGATGTCAAAACCGGCGGATCTCGGGTAGGGGTACCGAACTGTGCGTCTAGGCGGATGGTAACAGGAGACAAGGGACACGATGTTTTACCCAGGTTTGGGCCCTCTCGATGGAGGTAAAACCCTACTCCGCTTGATTAATATTGATGATATGGGTAGTACAAGAGTAGATCTACCACGAGATCGAGAGGCTAAACCCTAGAAGCTAGCATATGGTATGATTGTTGTTAGTCCTCGGACTAAAACCCTCGGCTTATATAGACCTTTGGAGAGGTTAGGGTTACCTGAGTCGGTTACAACGGAAGGAGATCTACATATCCGTACGCCAAGCTTGCCTTCCACGCCAAGGAAAGTCCCATCCGGACACGGGACGAAGTCTTCAATCTTGTATCTTCATAGTCCAGGAGTCCGGCCAAAGGTCATAGTCCGGCTATCCGGACACCCCCTAATCCTGGACTCCCTCCCTGTAATCGGTGGGCCTCGGGCCGTCGGATAAATGGGTCTACATGGGCCGTAATCGGGTGTAATTGGTATCGGCCCAGCTTGGTAACAGGCCGTTAACAGGCCGTAGGATAGCAAAGGCTTAATTTTGTCACAGGCATAATGGGTCGTTAATGGGCCAGAATATAGGACGGGCTGGAAATGGCGCAACTGGTTAACAGGCGAGAAATGGGCCGACTCTTGCCATGGGCCAAATTTGGCCCATTAGGGTAACAGGCCAGTAACGGGCCGACTCTTGCCATGGGCCGAATTTGGCCCATTAGGGGAACAACCCAGTAACGGGCCGACTCTTGCCATGGGCCGAATTTGGCCCACTAGGGAACAGGCGATGTGGGCGGAAATGTCGAGGGCGAAAAGGAGCCCAAGAACGTATGGGCGTCAATAGGCGAAAGCTAACACGGGCTGGAAGCGGCCCATGTAAATCACGGTTAGTTAACGGTATAAAGAAAATTAATGTTCATTATGGGCTAGAGTCACCGTGGGCCTGTAAAGGGCCGAAAGATATGAAGGCCTCATATGGGCCGAAAGACGTCGTGGGCCATACATGGGCCAAAAGTGAAATGGGCTGGTGTTATATTGACGGCCCACATGGCGTTAGGGGGGCGATTTCCTTTAGGGCCTAACGGTGCGTGAGTTAACGAGCCGTAAAATGGGCTATTTGCAATGAGACCGTTAACAGGCTTTTCATCGGCCAGCCCGATAACTTTTGACCAAGTCAAACGGGCCGGCTTTGTAAGCTAAATGGGCCAGTGGTGGGCCGTGGCACGTGTCGACATATCATAGGCGCCTATCGACCCAATCGACGAGTGACACGTGTTTCATCCGGCCAATAAAATTTTACCGTGGAAATTTCCCATTGGTCGGGGCTGTTAACGGGTTATCGGATCAAAACCCGACCCAATAGCTTAACGGCGTTCCGTTATAGTGGATGCCACGTGTCGGTCACCCTTGACGAAAGCACTTACGTGACGCGATTTATCGTCATGGAAGTGGACACTTCTGTGATGATAATTTTGGCAATGTCATGGAACACTTCTCTGACGACAAAGACGTATGACTATCTTGATTCTATCATAAATTTGTCATGGATGTACATGCATGACAGAAAACGCGACCTACTGTGACAAACATGTATCATCACGGAAGTGTATTTTTTTTGTAGTGCGCGGGGTGGCCGGTTGGCCACCCTGTCTCGACCATGTGGTGGTCGTTCCGCATTACGCAAGGGAGATGTGCGCTCTGGTGCTTCCTCATCAAATTGAGGTAGCAGGTTGCGTTTTGGGTAGCTCTTGGCTGGGCGCCTGAGGCCATCTTCTTCGGCTGTCAGGACATCAGTCCATCTGTCGACGAGCAGATCTTGTTCGGCTTGAAGCTGCTACTGTTTCTTTTTCAGGCTCTTTGCAGTGGCTATGAGCTGAAGCTTAAAGCGCTCTGCTCGGAGGATCTTACAGCACGATGAAGTCTTCGTTCTTGAGGCTTGTCTCCTCCTCGGAGGTGGGCGGTAATGTGGCGCCGGGTAATTAAGCTACAGTAATCCCCACTAATGATGCCACGTCACCTCGGTTACTGTGGATAAACTTCGCGTTAGTTGAACCTAGTTCAATTTCAAATTTAAAATAGAGCAAACAATAAAAGTTTTCAAATATTAAGATTTAAATGTTCGGGGGTTGTCTAAAATAACAAACCTAATTATGGTGGGGTGCACAAAATTTTGTAAAATGCTTTGACATTTTAAATAAGATAAAACAGAAAAGGTAAAATAAATAAAAAAAGAAAAAAAAAAAAACAGAACCCCCCCCAGGGGCCACAGCCAGTGGCCTCCGCCCGACGAGCAGGCCAGCCCATTCCCCGTTCCCTGGCCTATAGGCCACGCCCGACCGAACCCTAACCCCGACGATACCCCCACTCCCCACACTCCCCCACTCCCCGATCCCTTCGGATCGGGCAATCAGCAGAACCGCCGCCCGACCCGACGAACCTCCACCCAGCGGCCCGACGCGGCGCCAACCCAGCGTCGCCCGCCACCTCGCCGCCGTCCTTCTCGCGGCCCCGTCCCCTCTCCCTCGTGGCACGACGCCCGCTCGACGTCGACAACGCCGCCACCGCACGGATCGCGCACCTCGCCGGAGCCTCTCCGCCTTGACCGCGTCGTCATCATCGCTCGTCCCCGCCGGACTCGTCATCCTCGACCAGACGCGCCACCTCCCGCCGTCGCGTTCCCTGCATCGGGCCTCCCCTTCAGCGGGTGAGAACCCCCCGTTGAGACCTCGCCGTGATCGCCGCCGCCGTGACCCTGTTCGTCGGCCGCCCTCGGCGCTGCGTCCGCGGTCGCCCCTCCTCGCACCACCTCTCGCTCGCGGCGGCCGCCCGACCACCACGCGGCCCGCACGGCGCTTCGCCCGCTCTTCCCTGCCGCTCCGGCCGCTGCGGCCCGTCCACCGCTCGGTCGCCTCGCCGGCGCCGCTCGCAGCCCGGCCAACCTCGCCGTGACTGCGGCCCCTCCGGCCGTCGTCGTGGCCTCGGCCTCCCCCGCTGCGCCCAATCGGGCGCTCAACTGCGCCCCTTCCCCGTTCGCCCGCCCCGGTTGGGCTGGGTCCCTGACCAGTGGGGCCAGCCCCAGTTTTAAAACGAAAATGAAAAAAAAAACAAATAATATTAATTAATTTAGTGAATTAATTAACCTAATTAAAACTGTTATGTTAACACTAATAGTCTGTTAGTTAAGCGAGTCAATGACATCTGGTACCCTTGTCCCTTTGACTAGTCAACAGCCTCGATTGATCGCATGCAGGCGATCAACAGGACCCCACCTGTCGACCTCTATCTTTGCTTTGTGTGTACACTTTGTGTGTGCACATAGCAATTTAATCTTTATTCTCGAATTAGTTTTAGTTCCAATATATCAATAAAACTTTAGAAAATCATAGAAAATAAACCGTAGCTCGGTGAAAATGTTTTCTACATGAAAGTTGCTCGAGCGACGAGGCGAATCCGGATCGCGGTCCGTTCGTCCGCCACACACCCCTAACCTATCGAACCTGCAACTTTTCCCCTCCGGCTCCTCTTCCCGAAAACCCAAAACACCGGGGATACTTTCCCGGATGTTTCCCCCCCTTCACCAGTATCACCTCCTACAGCATTAGGTCACCTCTAGCACCGCGTATTTCCATGTTACGCTTTGTGATACTTTGATTGCTCTGTTATTTATTGTGTTCCCCCCGCTACCCCTTTCCGATAGACTCAAGAGACCGATCTTTGATGCCCCGTTGGTCGACTCGTCACCGACGACCCCTCCTTGTTTGAGCAACCAGGCAAGCCCCCCTTGATCACGGATATCGCCTACTCTTCTCTATACTGCTTGCATTAGAGTAGTGTAGCATGTTCTTGTTTTTCGATACTCCTATCTTTGCTGCATAGCTTTGTCCTTGTTATACATTGTTACCTTACGCAATCCTATATGCTTAGTATAGGTTGCTAGTACTTTCATCTGTGGCCCTACATCCTTGTCCGTCTTCCGTGCTATACTATCGGGCCGTGATCACTCGGGAGGTGATCACGGTATATACTATATACTTTACACTATTACAATACGGTGGTACTGTTAGGAGATGGGGGCTGAAAGGACGGGTGGCTCCATCCCGGTAGAGGTGGGCCTGGGTTCCCGACGGCCCCCGATTGTTACTTTATGGCGGAGCGACAGGGCAAGTTGAGACCGCCTAGGAGAGAGGTGGGCCTGGCCGATCGGCGTTCAGCGGTTACTTAACACGCTTAACGAGGTCTTGGTATTTGATCTGAGTTGGCTCTGAGCTTATATGCACTAACCATCTACGCGGGAGTAGTTATGGGTATCCCGCGTCGTGGTATCACCGGCACTTGCCGGGCGTCGGCTGACGGGCGGCGTCGCGCCGGATTGGGCTGGAACGGTGATGGGCTAGGTGCGCTTCCGCCGCGTCACATAGCGTGCGAGGTGTGCTTTCGAGGCGATGGGCCCAGACCCTGCGGCGCTTAGGTTTGAACCGGCGTGTTGGCCTCTCTGTTGTGCCTAGGTGGGGCTGCGGCGTGTTGATCTTCCACGGCGGGCATGACCGAGAAAGTGTGTCCGCCAAATGGGATCAAGCGTCTTTGGGTAAGATGGTGCACCCTGCAGTGATTAATCTATTGAATAGCCGTGATCTTGATAACAGGGCGACTTGGAGTTGTACCTTGAGCTTATGACAACTAGAACCGGATACTTGATAAAACACACCCTTCCAAGTGCGGATACAACCGGTGTTCGCTCTCTCGGGGATATGAGGAGGGATGGCGGGTAGGATTATTGCTATGTGATGTTACTTGGAGGACTTGATTGTCCCTCCTACCGTGGCAAGGCAGGTGTCGAGCGTAGTCTTCGTTAAGACTAACTATCCCCTCTTATTACGGCATTACTGCAGTTCAGGTCCATGATATGGCCTTTACACATATATCCATGCATATGTAGTGTAGCTCCTTGCTTGCAGTACTTTGGATGAGTACTCACGGTTGCCTTGTTCCCCTTTTTCCCCTACCTCTACTCGATTGCTGCAACAGACGATGGAGCCGGGCGAGCATACCGCCTATGGCGACTACTACTGCGAGGTGCCTACTACTACGTGTAGCCCGGCGACGGCGACCGAGGAGTAACCTAGGAGGATCCCAGGCGGGAGGCTGTTCCTCTTCGATTTCTATCCCGTTTGTGCTATTCATCTTATGCACCTTGTTTAACTTATGTCGTACTCGGATATTGTTGCTTCCGCTGACTTCGTCTATGATCGAGCACTTGTATTCGAGCCCTCGAGGCCCCCGGGCTTGTATTATGATGCTTGTATGACTTATTTTATTTGTAGAGTTGTGTTGTGATATCTTCCCGTGAGTCCTTGATCTTGATCGTACACCTTTGCGTGCATGATTAGTGTACGGTTAAATCGGGGGCGTCACAAGTTGGTATCAGAGCCGAGTGCCTGTAGGAATCCCCTTCCAACTCCTTGGCCGAAGTCGAGTCTAGACATTGCAAAACTTTTACTAACATGGCTGTGTGTCTTATGGACACACGTCGCCATTGGGTGGTAGTAGGATCTTTTACTCCTCGACCTATACTCTGGGACTCTGATCTCTCTACTATTCGGGTTAAATGAATTTGCTAACTCTAAGATTTGGATCTCGTGATCGCATCCACCGGAGAGCCCCTTCTTGCAGAGGATGCTTTGCTACATCGAAGATTCCGAAGATACTCTCTGATGTTCTCTCGAGACTTTGTGCCCAGCACTTTTGCTATTCCTGACCACCGATAAATCTGTATGGATAACTACTTACACTTGCCATTCATATGATCATCCCCCATTGATCCTGTTATTACAAGATACCCCGAAGTTTTCTCTATTGTTCCGAGAATACTTTGTGCCTACTGCCTAGCAGTTCCTTGCCACATGAATACCCCTTCAAATAAATCCTCGCACTTGTCGAGTATCCGCTCAACCCCAGTTGTTCATATGTGTCACAAAAGTCTTCAAATACTATTCGATCTTCCGAAAATCCTCTGGAGCCTTTGGCTCTTGAAATTCTTGCTTGCTTGCATTATGGTTAATCCCATAAGTCTCGTAGTAATATTGACATTCCTTGTCATTATCATTTTGAGTCTGTTGACTCAATATGTTTGCGAATACCCGCAATCATCATTGATCCTTATAGATTACCTTTCTGGCTGAGCTGCCATTCTTTCAACTGGAATTGGTTCTCGACCAACCCAAGTGTCGTAGATTGTACCCTAAGGCTATTCATCTTATCCATCCCTAGTCAGAGCATTGCTTCTGACCCCTTGATTTGGGAATCATAATTCCTTTGCATTTGACAATTGAGTTAGTCAGTTGTTTCTATAGTTTGATCTCCTTGCATTCTTCTTCCTCTAGTTGAGTACTGATGCTCACGTCAGATCCCTTGTGGACCACCAGATCCTTTGTTGGATTTTATCTGACAACGCCCTTCATATTCAATAACCTTGTGAGCCTTTCCTCTAATACATAATGCCTTTGGTAAATTGTATCCTCTGCTTTCTCAACCATGCTCTGCCTTCGAGCTTGAGTTAATTATTTCTAAAGATTCTGGTATATGATTCCAAGAAGCCCCTATGGGTTGAACCTATGCCTTCTTTAATATGTGTGAACTCGAAAGTTTTCACGAGTCGTACTCTTCTGGTATTTTGCCAGATAAAATTTCAACGCTATAACTTCATTGAAAGCGAGAAGTGAATGAAAGGGTATGCATTGGAGAAGTGGGAGTCGACCTTGAACCTTGTGTTCATGCCCATGGACGCGATGTAAATCCTATCATGGGAGCTTCTTGTAACTATAACTATTTCCTTGATAACTAACTTATGGTATCTGTGAATTGATCCCTTGCAACCGTGGTTCCGACCATGATTGTTCTTCTTTGATCTCATTTCTCGGACAAGTTAAAACAATTGTCTCCCATGGATCAATACATTAGTCCAACCTTTACTTTGATCTTGTGTCAAGTATTACCCCCCTGGTATCTCGAGATTATCATGGAACGGCATAACTTCTCATGAGTTCTTCCTCAAGTGCAACCTTCCCACTGATTCCAATTTTCACGGGCTCTGAGTTAACAAACACTCTAAGACACCGATAACGGAACCGAGTCCGCTCTACGGTTCAACAACTCTACAGTAAGCTCCTATAAGTACGAGTTTGTACCCGATCACGCCGTGCCTAGCCTGTTTGGCTATATCATTGTCGTGATCGTCAACATTCTGAGCTCATCCAGGATATCAATTGAATTCATGATGAGGAATACCATCCTTGCCCTCGATGAATTGTATTATCATCGACCACCTTATTGCCTTCCCACCAACACAAACTTGTTCGTGTTTCGTATTATACCCTGAGTTCCTTGCTACCCAGCAATCGTTCTTCTTTACCTTGGAGTAATTACCATCCTTTATGTCAAGGTTGTTCTGAGATTGTTCCACCTCTTGAGAATTCTTGACATAGAAATACTTCTCTGAATCACCATTCTGACATTGGTCGTGCAACCCAACCCATCGGGCGCACCTTTCAACCAATGTTTACTTGTGTATGTTTTCCTCGAGCATACTTTCTTATATCATTTGATCTGACAAATGTTATCTCCTGTTCACTTAATTGTGGAGATCCATCTTTTGGGAATCTCGGTAAATTACCGTTGAGTTCACCAGACACCTCCTTGCCCTCTCCTTGGGTTAGTGATGGACTCTTGATAACGGAAATCACTTCATAGCTCCTTTCCACCGAGAATCTTACATTGTCATCTCGTCAAATTGCGTTGCACCTTTGCTTCTCAGGTATCCTAAGTCTGAGGTATCCTGACACCAATCGGATCTGAATCTCGATCAGATATGATGGTTGGGACAGCTTCCAAGAGTTATGATGTTGATCCTTTGATGAACCGGTAGTATGATGTCATGCCTAGCACCCCCCCCCCCCCCCGACTGGAGTACCTATCATTATAGTTTCCTTTTCAGCAAGGTTATCCGTTCATCCATGAGGAAATTGTAAGACTTATTCTACAAGTTATTCCTGATGAATCCTTCGTGATTCCAAAGTCTGATCTTCACCTGAAGACCATGTCAATGCTATCTCGAAACACGTCTGTGGTACTCTGATTTTCAACAAGAACATTCAAAGCCCAATGCTAAATGTTTCTTGCTCAATTATCCAAATACCGTTGTATGGGTAATGTCATGAAATTTCTCTCCCCTTACCTAAAGGGTTTTCTACATTATCTCCTATCGTGGATATCTTGCTCTGCTTGTCCTCGGTAAGGATATACCCCTGAAATATGTGTTTAAACACATTTTTCCTTTCCATTGTTCTGTTTAACCTAATGAACACATTTTCCTTTCCATGGGTCTGTTTGACCCTCCTTGGGATATATATAATTAAGCAGTGATAATCCCCTGCTTAGGTAAGCACCTCGTTGTAACACTCTGTAAGTAAGACCCTGTTCTTATTGTTGATGACATTTCGGTAACCGCCGATGGATGAGAACTTTGCCTCTTGGCCCGCCTCGTTTCAGCGAGCGGGAAAATGATTCTCATCGTCCCTCGCCCTTGGAACCAACATTGTTGCCAACATAGCGACAAGCTATTCAGCGACATGCCTCCTCGTCATGATGTGCAAGATGTCACCAACCTTTCTACTTTTAACCACATGGTGGGCCCATAACCCACAGTTTCACAGATCGAAAACCTGACTCTCCCAGACACCCCTGCTCCCAAAGTTATTCCTCCGCGTGGACTCGTATAATTCAAGGGCCACCGTCATAGTGATCTATTACGGTATCGGGCGCGATACTTACTCTCGCTACTCTGAACCCCCTTCTCACCGCTTGGAGCCTATTATGGTACCTTCGTACCTTACTCTCGAGAATTTCAAATGTTCAACTCGAGAGATAATCTTATACTAATTCATGGGTTAGCCCAGTTGTTTCCCTTAAAAGCATTATGTCGTAGTGAGCTGCCCTTATCTTTCGTAAAATACGATGGAGTTCGAAGAAATGATGACCAGTTTATCATGATGCATCGAATAAAGTTGAAGACATCAACGAAAGGGATTAACTTCTTGAGGAGATCCGTTAGAATTTACGTAACAGACATTTCCCCTTACTCCCTCTTAAATCTCGGGACGAGATTTCTTGTAATGGAGGAGAATTGTGGCCTTGGGTAATTAAGCTACAGTAATCCCCACTAATGATGCCACGTCACCTCGATTCTTGTGGATAAACTTCGCGTTAGTTCGCAACCTAGTTCGAATTTCAAATTCAAAATCAAGCAAACAATAAAAGTTTTCAAATATTAAGATTTAAATGTTCGGGGGTTGTCTAAAATAACAAACCTAATTACGGTGGGGTGCACAAAATTTTGTAAAATGCTTTGACATTTTAAATAAGATAAAACAGAAAAGGTAAAATAAATAAAAAATAAATAAAACAAAAAAACAGAACCCCCCACGGGCCACAGCCCAGTGGCCTCCGCTTGCCGAGCAGGCCAGCCCATTCCCAGTTCCCTGGCCTATAGGCCACGCCCGATCGAACCCTAACCCCGCACGATACCCCCACTCCCCACACACCCCCCACTCCCCGATCCTTACGGATCGGGCAATCAACAGAACCGCCGCCGACCCGACGAACCTCCACCCATGGCCCGCCGGCGCCCAACCCAGCGTCGCCCGCCACCTCGTCGCCCGTCCTTCTCGCGGCCCGTCCCCTCTCCCTCGTGGCACGACGCCTTTCGGCGCCGACAACGCCGCCGCCGCACGGATCGCGCACCTCGCCGGAGCCTCTCCGCCTTGACCGCGTCGTCACCGTCGCTCGTCCCCGCCGGACTGCGTCATCCTCGACCCGACGCGCCACCTCCCGCCGTCGCGTTCCCACGCATCGGGCCTCCCCTTCAGCGGGTGAGAACCCCCCCCGTTGAGACCTCGTCGTGATGCGCCAGCCGCCGTGACCACGTGTTCGTCGGCCGCCCTCAGCGCGCGTCCGCGAGTGCGCCCCTCCCGCACCACCTCTCGCTTCGCGACGGCCGCCCGACCACCACCGCGGCCCGCGCGGCGCTTCGCCCGCTCTTTCCTGCCGCTCGGCCCGCTGCTGCCCGTCCACCGCTGGTCGCCTCGCGGCGCCGCTGCAGCCCAGCCAACCTCGCCGTGATCGCGGCCCCTCCGGCGCTCGTCGTGGCCTCGGCCTCCCAGCTGCGCCTAATCGGCGCTCAATCGCGCCCTTCCCGTTCGCCCGCCCGGTTGGGCTGGGTCCTGACGATGGGGCGGCCCGATTTTAAAACGAAAATGAAAAAAATAATAAATGAACAAATAATATTAATTAATTTAGTGAATTAATTAACCTAATTAAAACTGTTATGTTAACACTAATAGTCATTAGTTAAGCAGAGTCAATGACATGCTTGGTCCCCTTGTCCCTTTGACTAGTCAACAGCCTCGGTTGATCTGCTATGCAGGCGTCAACAGACCCCACCTGTCAGCCTCTATGCTGCTTTCTTGTGTACACTTTGTGTGTGCACATAGCAATTTAATCTTTATTCTCGAATTAGTTTCAATTCCAATATATCAATAAAACTTTAGAAAATCATAGAAAATAAACCGTAGCTCGGTGAAAATGTTTTCTACATGAAAGTTGCTCGAGCGACGAGGCGAATCCGGATCGCGGTCCGTTCGTCCGCCACACACCCCTAACCTATCGAACCTGCAACTTTTCCCCTCCGGCTCCTCTGCCCGAAAACCCAAAACACCGGGGATACTTTCACGGATGTTTCCCCCCCTTCACCAGTATCACCTCCTACAGCATTAGGTCACCTCTAGCACCGCGTATTGCCATGTTACGCTTTGTGATACTTTGATTGCTCTGTTATTTATTGTGTTCCCCCTCCACTACCCCTTTCCGATAGACTCCGAGACCGATGCTGATGCCCCGGTGGTCGACTACGTCACCGACGACCCCTCCTTGTCTGAGCAACCAGGCAAGCCCCCCCTTGATCACGGATATCGCCTACTCTTCTCTATCTGCTTGCATTAGAGTAGTGTAGCATGTTACTTTTTCGAGATACTCCTATATCTTTGCATAGCTTGTCCTTGTTACTACATTGTTACCTTACGCAATCCTATATGCTTAGTATAGGTTGCTAGTACTTTCATCTGTGGCCCTACATCCTTGTCCGTCTGCCGTGCTATACTATCGGGCCGTGATCACTCGGGAGGTAATCACGGGTATATACTATATACTTTACACTATTACAATACCGTGGTACTGTTGGGAGATGGGGGCTGAAAGGACGGGTGGCTCCATCCCGTAGAGGTGGGCTGGGTTCCCGATGGCCCCGATTGTTACTTTATGGCGGAGCGGCAGGCAGGTTGAGACCGCCTAGGAGAGAGGTGGGCCTGGCCTGATCGGCGTTCGCGGTTACTTAACACGCTTAACGAGGTCTTGGTATTTGATCTGAGTTGGCTCTGAGCTTATACACACTAACCATCTCGCGGGAGTAGTTATGGGTATCCCGCGTCGTGGTATCACCGAAGCACTTCGGACGTCGGCGACGGGCGGCGCGCGCGGATTGGACCGGAACGCTGATGGGCTAGAGTGCGCTTCGGCAGCGTCACAGAGCGTGCGAGTGTGCTCGAGGCGATGGGCCCGCACCCTGCGCGCTTAGGTTTAGACCGGCGTGTTGGCCTCTCTGTTGTGCCTAGGTGGGGCTACGACGTGTTGATCTTCAGCGGCGGGCATGACCCAGAAAGTGTGTCGGCCAAATGGGATCAAGCATCTTTGGGTAAGATGGTGCACCCTGCGAAGTTAATCTATTGAATAGCCGTGATCTTGATAACAGGGCGACTTGGAGTTGTACCTTGAGCTTATGACAACTAGAACCGAATACTTGATAAAACACACCCTTCCAAGTGCGGATACAACGGTGTTCGCTCTCTCTCGGGGATATGAGGAGGGATCGCGGGTAGGATTATTGCTATGTGATGTTACTTGGAGGACTTGATTGTCCCTCCTACCTGTGGCAAGACAGTGTCGAGCGTAGTCTTCGTTAAGACTAGCTATCCCCTCTTATTACGGCATTCTGCAGTTCAGTCCATCGATATGGCCTTTACACATATATCCATGCATATGTAGTGTAGCTCCTTGCTTGCAGTACTTTGGATGAGTACTCACGGTTGCCTTGTTCCCCTTTTTCCCCTACCTCTACTCGATTGCTGCAACAGGCACGATGGAGCCGGGGCGACGCCACCGCCTATGACGACTACTACTCTGGAGGTGCCTACTACTACGTGTAGCCCGCTGACGACGACCAGGAGTAACCTAGGAGGATCCCAGGCAGGAGGCATGTTCCTCTTTCGATCTGTATCCCAGTTTGTGCTAGCCATCTTATGCACCTTGTTTAACTTATGTCTGTACTCAGATATTGTTGCTTCCGCTGACTCGTCTATGATCGAGCACTTGTATTCGAGCCCTCGAGGCCCCTGGCTTGTATTATGATGCTTGTATGACTTATTTTATTTGTAGAGTTGTGTTGTGGTATCTTCCCGTGAGTCCTTGATCTTGATCGTACACCTTTGCGTGCATGATTAGTGTACGGTTAAATCGGGGGCGTCACAGGTAACTATCGTCCTCCGAGTCATCTTCTATGGTCTGTTCATCAGGGTTGTCTTGCCTGTTGTCGTGTTCCTCCTGCTCGGATGTAGCTCCGACATGGTCTTTGTCTTTTTCGGCGTCGCCCGGAGTACTACTTTCTCTGGTTCCATTATTGCTATCTTTTGGGCGGTGAGGCTTAGAACGACGCTTGGGGCGTCGGTGCTTGGACTGCGTCTCAGAGATTTTATTCGCATCTGGCTCTTCATTGTCGTCGCCAGATCCTTTGGGTGTATCAACCATGTACACGTTGTACGGAGAGGTAGCCGTCCAACGTCCGATGAATGGCGGGTCTTGGCCTTCCTCCATATCGGCGTCGTCGTCCATACCGTCGATGTCTTCGGAGCCATAGTCAAGCACGTCGGTTAAGTTATCGACAGTAGCTATGAAGTGGGTGGCGGGTGGGAAGCAAAATTCCTTGTCATTCGTCTCTAGCTCGACCCGAACATAGTTCGGCCGTGAGTCCTCCTCCAAGGATAAGTTCTTTAAAGAATTTAGCATGTCACCAAAAGGTGAGTGCTGGAAGAAGTCTGCGGCGCCAAATTCAATAATCGATAACCGATCCACCTTGGTGTCCGCAGGCGCGCCTGATCTGGAACGTGTAGCCGAAAACGAGTCCGGAGTTCCATTGACTCAAGTATTGCAGGATGCCAAGTCCGTGTGCGGCTCCAACGCCGTGGACTTTGTGGCCTCGGAGGGCACGATCTGCTTCGGTTCTGAGGCTGTTGCAGAAACAGGATCCATCTCCTGGGTGTGATCCGATGAAAGATTTAAGTCATGTTCATCGGAGAGAGGGAGAGCGACTGCCGCAGTCTTGAATCCATCAGAGATCAAGTCCCCGCAAGTATCCGCGACGTAGTTCAAGCTTCCAGATCTGACCTGATGGCCAGGGGCGTGACTATCAACCTGGTCCAGATGGCCAAGCGAGTTGGCCCGCAGTATGAAGTCGCCGAACACAAAGGTTTGTCTGGGGAGGAAGGTTTCTCCCTAAACGGCGCCATTACTAACGATCGAAGGGGCCATCGAGTCCTTTGCCGACGGCACTGATACGTCTCCAACGTATCTATAATTTTTGATTGCTCCATGCTATATTATCTACTATTTGGACAATATTGGGCTTTATTATTCACTTTTATATTATTTTTGGGACAAACCTATTAACTGGAGGCCCAACCCAGAATTGCTGTTTTTTTGCCTATTTCAGAGTTTCGCAGAAAAGGAATATCAAACGGAGTCCAAACGGAATGAAACCTTCGGGAACGTGATTTTTAGGAAGATTATGATCCGGGAGACTTGGAACCTACGTCAAGAAACAAAGAGGAAGCCACGAGGTAGGGGCGCGCCCATCCCCCGAGGGCATGCCATCCACCCTCATGGGCCCCTGTTGCTCCACCGACGTACTCCTTCCTCCTATATATACCTCGCACCCCAAACGATCGAATCTGAGCCAAAACCTAATTCCACCGCCGCAACCTTCATACCCACGAGATCCCATCTTGGGGCCTGTTAGGAGCTCCGCGGGGGGGCATCCATCATGGAGGGCTTCTACATCAACACCATAGCCTCTCCGATGAAGTGTGAGTAGTTTACCTCAGACCTTCGGGTCCATAGTTAGTAGCTAGATGGCTTCTTCTCTCTTTTTGGATCTCAATACAATGTTCTCCCCCTCTCTTGTGGAGATCTATTCGATGTAATCTTCTTTTTGCAGTGTGTTTGTTGAGACTGATGAATTGTGGGTTTATGATCAAGATTATCTATGAACAATATTTGAATCTTCTCTGAATTCTTTTATGTATGATTGGTTAAATTTGCAAGTCTCTTCGAATTATCAGTTTGGTTTGGCCTACTAGATTGATCCTTCTTGCAATGGGAGAAGTGCTTAGCTTTGGGTTCAATCTTGCGGTGTCCTTTCCCAGTGACAGTAGGGGCAACAAGGCACGTATTGTATTGTTGCCATCGAGGATAACAAGATGGGGCTTTTATCATATTGCATGAGTTTATCCCTCTACATCATGTCATCTTGCTTAAGGCGTTACTCTGTTCTTATGAACTTAATACTCTAGATGCATGCTGGATAGCGGTCGATGAGTGGAGTAATAGTAGTAGATGCAGGCAGGAGTCGTTCTACTTGTCTCGGACGTGATTCCTATATACATGATCATACCTAGATATTCTCATAACTATGCTCAATTCTGTCAATTGCTCAACAGTAATTTGTTCACCCACCGTAAAATACTTGTGCTCTTGAGAGAAGCCACTAGTGAAACCTATGGCCCCCGGGTCTATCTTCATCATATTAATCTTCCAACAATTAGTTATTTCCTTTGCTTTTTATTTTGCTTTTATTTTACTTTGCATCTTTATCACAAAAATACCAAAAATATTATCCTATCGTATGTATCGATCTCACTCGTGAGTGACCGTGAAGGATTGACAACCCCTTATCGCGTTGGTTGCGAGGATTTATTTGTATTGTGCAGTGTACGAGGGACTGCACGTAGCCTCCTCTGGATTGATACCTTGGTTCTCAAAAACTGAGGGAAATACTTACGCTACTTTGCTGCATCACCCTTTCCTCTTCAAGGGAAAACCAACGCAGTGCTCAAGAGGTAGCAAGAAGAATTTCTGGCGCCATTGCCGGTGAGGTCTACGCAAAAGTCAACATACCAAGTACCCATCACAATCCCTTATCTCCCGCATTACATTATTTGCCATTTGCCTCTCGTTTTCCTCTCCCCCACTTCACCCTTGCCGTTTTATTTGCCCTCTCTTTTCTGTTCGCCTCTTTTTCGCTTGCTTTTTGTTTGCTCGTGTGTTGGATTGCTTGCTTGTCATGATGGCTCAAGATAATACCAAATTATGTGACTTTACCAATACCAACAATAATTATTTCCTTAGCACTCCGATTGCTCCTCTTACCAATACTGAATCTTGTGAAATCAATGCTGCTTTGTTGAATCTTGTCATGAAAGATCAATTTGTCGGCCTTCCTAGTGAAGATGCCACTACTCATCTAAATAGCTTCGTTGATTTGTGTGATATGCAAAAGAAGAAGGATGTCGATAATGATATTGTTAAATTGAAGCTATTTCCTTTTTCGCTTAGATATCGTGCTAAAGCTTGGTTTTCGTCTTTGCCTAAAAATAGTATTGATTCTTGGAACAAGTGCAAAGATGCTTTTATCTCTAAGTATTTTCCTCCCGCTAAGATCATCTCTCTTAGAAACGATATTATGAATTTTAAGCAACTTGATCATGAACATGTTGCACAATCTTGGGAGAGGATGAAATTAATGATACGTAATTGCCCTACTCATGGTTTGAATTTGTGGATGATTATACAAAAAATTATGCGGATTGAATTTTGCTTCTAGAAATCTTTTAGATTCGGCCATGGGAGGCACTTTTATGGAAATCACTTTAGGAGAAGCTACTAAACTCCTAGATAATATTATGGTTAATTATTCTCAATGGCACACTGAAAGATCTACTAATAAAAAGGTGCATGCGATAGAAGAAATTAATGTTTTGAGTGGAAAGATGGATGAACTTATGAAATTATTTGCTAGTAAGAGTGTTTCTTCTGATCCTAATGATATGCCCTTGTCTACTTTGATTGATAATAATAATGAATCTATGGATGTGAATTTTGTTGGTAGGAATAATTTTGGTAATAACGCGTATAGAGGAAACTTTAATCCTAGGCCTTATCCTAGTAATCCCTCTAATAATTATGGAAATTCCTACAACAACTCTTACGGAAATTTTAATAAGATACCTTCTGAATTTGAGACTAGTGTTAAAGAATTTATGAATTCGCAAAAGAATTTCAATGCTTTGCTTGAAGAGAAGTTGCTTAAAGTTGATGAATTGGCTAGGAACGTTGATAGAATTTCTCTTGATGTTGATTCTTTAAAGCTTAGATCTATTCCACCTAAGCATGATATCAATGAGTCTCTCAAAGCCATGAGAATTTCCATTGATGAGTGCAAAGAAAGAATCGCTAGGATGCATGCTAAGAAAGATGCCTTTATAAGAGCGTGTTCTTCTAGTTCCTCTGAAAATAAAGATGAAGATCTAAAAGTTATTGATGTGTCCCCTATTAAATCTTTGTTTTGCAATATGAATCTTGATAATGATGGGACTGAATATGATCCACCTTTACCTAGAAGGCGTTCCAAAAATTCGGAGTTTTTAGATCTTGATGCTAGAATTGATAAAGGTGGGATTGAAGAAATCAAAACCCTAGATGTTGCTCAACCCACTATTTTGGATTTCAAGGATTTAATTATGAAAATTGCTCTTTGATTGATTGTATTTCCTTGTTGCAATCCGTGCTAAATTCTCCTCATGCTTATAGTCAAAATAAAGCGTTTACTAAACATATCATTGATGCCTTGATACAATCTTATGAAGAAAAGCTTGAGTTGGAAGTTTCTATCCCTAGAAAACTTTTTGATGAGTGGGAACCAACTATTAAAATTAAGATTAAGGATCATGAGTTCTATGCTTTACTAGTATAACGCCCGTGCGTTGCCACGGGCTTTTGATAAAATTTAGGATTCTACTCACGGAGCTAAATAACTAAGAACAATGTCATCTCAGCTAACATATTTTTTAATAATCAGCTAACACACATCTACTGTCAAACACAATAATGTTATCTGGATTGTATTTGTGACGTTTTCGTCTCAGATAGATGAATGAATAAAACAAAACCCATTCTAACTAAAGTTTTTCTTAGGTGAAGTGGTTGTGTTGTATTCATTCATCTCAACATGTTTTGAGTCGAATAAAATAAAACTATTCGCACATGCCTCCTTCGCTAGCCAATGAGCAGCTCCATTAGTCGAGCGTCTCACCCGTGCCACACAGAACTCCTCCGTTGATCGCATGGACTCCTTTACCTCCTCAACAATAGGGCCATAGACTGATATATCAAATTCTTAGCTTCTTAATAACTTACAGCATCTACTGCCGACCCCCCTACTTTCTCCCTAAACGTCTGAAACGTCCGCCCCGGTCAGTGCCCGGTCAAAAATGAGTGACCCAACCAAACCCTCACTTTATCCCTAAATGTCCGGACTGGCCGATATACCTTAGACCCATCTCAAATCTAGGGGCAAGATGGGCTGCGGTCACGCCCGTGTACCCACTCGGTCCCACCTGCAACCATCCAATCTTTATTTCTCACCTCTCTCACGTGGAGCATGGAACGATGCCAACACAGGGGAGGAGGTGGCTCGCAACGATGATGAGGTGAGCAGAGGAGGCTGCTGACAGCGTGGACGATGGTGGGGGAGGCGCCGACCTAGGAGAGGCGCCTGACGACCTCGCGCGACCACCACATGTACCTGCTGGCCAAAGCCGCATGCAACCGTGGGCGCGCTGACGGGTCACCGCAGCCTTGTGCTGTCTTGTGTGTTGGCCGTCGGCAAGCGAGCGTGCTGGCCCGCGGGTAGGCGGGCGAGCATGATGGACGCCGCCACAGCCGCATGTTGTCTAGCCTAGCTGTGGGGATGCCAGCCGCCGTAGCTGGTGCAACCCCGGCCTGGCCGCCGTTGCCGTCGTGTGCGGGCGGGCAGTTGGGACTTAATCTTGATTTCAATGTTTCTGCATGTTTGTTTTTAGTGATGCATGCAGTTTAGATTGTCTAGGGAAGTGTATGTAGGGCAATGAAGCTTCAGTTGTGCACGGGAAGAAGGCGAGATGCCGGGCTGCAGTAAGCACGGCGAGACGGTGGTGTGAAGCTACGGTGCAAATGTTGAGGCTATGGGTTGTACACTGAAATATATCCAATGCATCATTACCATAAAATAGACTGAAAGTAACACTGAACGAAAATGAAAGGTCATAAATTGTTGTTTAAGATATGTACGTTTGCCATGCATTGCCACAGGATAACAAAGATATATACATTGATCAAAAACCAAAGGGCCATCAACTCTACTTCGTCAACTTGGACCACTATATGTTTGCTTATTTCATATTTGGTTAAATGTCCAGGAAAAAAAACATTGCATATATATTATACACTTCTTAATCTTCAATAAAAACACAGAGGTGATTAACAAACTCCATGTTCATAAAACAATAATAAATTATTCTAATTGGTATTTTGTCAGCTAAGAAGATCAACGACCTTCTTGAGCAGTAACAAAAAATAGCTGAGTTACGTTAATTTGGCCAATCATACTCACCTCACTCTGTAAGCGGCCACAACTATTGACCGCGGCTGAGGTCTGCTCCTTCCCGCGCAAAAGGCGTTGGGGCCTTCTCCAAATTGCCGGTGCTCTTTAACCGGGACGGTGACTGTTCCGGGGCCTTGTCGGAGAGGTAATCTTGCATCCATCCTTATCGGGTACATCCAGTTTTGCTCATGACAACATGATCATCCTTATATTTTGGCAAGCCTAAAGAGTTTTAGTGTAGTGTTCACGTTTCCTTTCACCAATGGAATAGAGGAAATTGAACCAGAGAGTAATATAACAATGTAGCGCTTTCACCATTGTACACAAAAATATGGTTGTTTCACAAATCCAAGCATATTTTCTTTTTATTTGCAAGGAAATTAAGCAATTTACAATCAGTAAACGAGTCTAGGGAGCAAATGGATAAATGGTTAGGATCTTGCAAGAAAAAAATACCTCAGTAAAACTTACACATACACAACTGCTGATCTTCTCCTACTATTCTCCTTATATACAATATTAATTTGTAACACATCAGACTCTCCAAAATAAAATGATGTTCTTCAGTGCCAGCGCCGCTTCTTCTTAGCCTAAAACATACCCCCTCCGTCCCATAATATAAGATGTTTTTGCAAGCTATGTTAGCTTGCAAAAACATCCTATATTTCGGACGGAGCGAGTAGTACAACGACAATCTAAGAACCATAAAACCAAGCAAAAACGCCAGCAGCAAGGGAAAAGGGCGACAACCGCCTTCAGATGTTATTCGCTACGGCCTATAGAAAATTTTCTAGGCAACAAAGATAATGCTAGCTCAACATGCATTTAATAAAAAAAATGAATTACAAATCACAATGAAAAAAAAATGACAACTTAAAGCAAACAAATACTAATCTTTCTTGTTTTCTTTTCCATTTCAGTAAGAAATAAAATGAGTACACGAGTCATCCCCATGAAATGCATCAACAAAGCAAGCAGGAGCAACAAAATTAAAGCGAACTTCTTACTAGGTTGGCAACTCATCCAAGTATTTTTACATGGACCATCATAATGCAAGACAAATAAACTTGACATAAAAAACAACAATGATCAGACCCATTACATACATCAGCATATGTATGTGTAATACATGACCATGTTTAGTGTTGCTGGAAGACCACTTTCCTTCTCATCCTGGGCAACAACTTCAGCTTTGTTTTCACACGATCTCTTTATAGCATATGTCAGGGCACTTCATGGATAATCTGGATAGCACTCACATGTTCATTCATTTTGTCATATAACGGTCAAAGAAAAAAAGTACACTCAATTTATCATTTAATTAGAGCACCGGTTTAATCCATGAAGGAAGCGTGTAGAGCACTCTCTCACACACATAGAGGAATGCTTGTATTTCTTAGTTTTTCCACCTACCTATGGCACATCATTTCAAGAATATAGTTGTTGAAGCAACTTATATGCAAAGCACGACTACTATCATGACATCCTTTTTGAGGACAAAGATAATTAATAACACGACATTCTATGTCTCATTGCTATCTTATTTATTTGATCATTTTGGGAGCTTCAATTCCTTGAATAATTAAGTGAATTCCATCTGCAATGACCCGTTGTCTGCCAATGCCAACACTCATCTAGCCTTCTCCTTCGCCAATGTCAGCCTCCCACTTAGATCCTCCCCTTCTTCTCCATGCCCTCAGCCTTCACAAGTTCCTCATCATACTTCTTCATCACCTCCCCGACATTCATATCATCCACCACGAATATAATTCATAACATTCAGGCGATAAGGTCAATGTACACCAAGCCGGTCAAATAGATAGTACTTTAGCATCTCTCAAGGGAAGTTTCAAATTTCACCTAAAAATTTCAATTAAAGTCATGTCAATAATTTAATCTTCTACCAATATTAAATACAATATGATAAATGTGATAGCTTAAATTCAAAGTAATAGATTGGATCCTCCCTTAACAATATGACTGGTAGATAGTTTTGAGAGGAAATCTGCATATATTTTAGCATAGACTTACCCAAAGAAAAGGTCATTATAACCGTTCAACAAATGACCTATAACCTCTAATGTACCGAAGGGGAACAGATTAGATGACATGTTTTTGTAAGTCCTAGGATAACCAAAAAGCACATCATCATGACATGTCCTAAGTTGGAAGTGTGACACTTATGACCGTGGTATGTAATTGATATATTCCAGTTGGAAGTGTGTCATCAGATGCAATGTGGAAGTGTGTCATTAGATGCAATGTGGAGGGAAGATATCAAGGATACTCATCAGAGTATATATGCGGTGGCACTGGAGCAGCTGATTACCGGTAGGAGAACGGCAGCCCCACTCGTGTACTACTCGGCAGTCACAACCATGCAATTGTACCCGTCGCTACTGCATGTATTTGCAGATTAGAGAGCTATAGATTCAGGATCCAGAGATGGAAGAAGATACCTGGGTCGCCAACGTTACTGTCATTGATCCAAAAATCCCTAGGACTGCCTCCAGCAGCGGGCCCTCTGTCGGATTTCGGGTTCCGGCAGACCCTCTAGGTTCGAAAACTGGGGTGCGC
This sequence comes from Aegilops longissima, assembly GCA_021605205.1. Classification (NCBI taxonomy): domain Eukaryota; kingdom Viridiplantae; phylum Streptophyta; class Magnoliopsida; order Poales; family Poaceae; genus Aegilops; species Aegilops longissima. The sequence continues at coordinate 694,087,245 of CM038682.1, forward strand.
GCGGAGATATCGCCCCCTACCTACCTGCACCTCGCCGCCTCGCTAGGATCTAAGCTATGAAAAAAACAACACAAGAGACACAGGGTTTATACTAGTTCGGGCCACCATTGTGGTGTAATACCCTACTCTAGTTTGTGGTGTGGTGGATTGCCTCTTGGGCTGATGGTGATGAGCAATACAAGGAAGAACAACCTCGCGAGGGTCTGTTCTTGGCTGGTGCGATGAACTGCTAGGGGAAGTTCAGTCGCTTCTTTCTCTCTCTCTCTCTGGGTTCAGGATCGACCTCAACATGTCTCCCCTCTACCCTGTGGGTGGCTAGTCCTATTTATAGGCAAAGGCCCTGGGCCTCTTCCCAAATATTGAGCGGGAAGGGCGCCAACAATTGGCCATTTTGAAGGGGAACATCTGGTACACTTATCCCGACTAAAGTTGGTCCTCGCTGTCAAAGGCTCTGGTGGTGGCCTTTGCTTGGGCTCTACAATGACTTCCTTCTGCCGTTGCGTTGACGGTCTTGGTCTTGTTGCACGAAATGGATGCCTTTGCTTGATGCTCTCGCTGCACTTGCTCCCTTTGCACCAAAGAGGAAAGGAGGACACTGCTGGCTGGCGTCCGTCCTTTGGCGCCCTTAGTCGTCATGGCTTGCGTCATGGGCACCTCGTGAGGTACCCGCCTTGATCTCTCCGCCTCCTCGCGAGCCAGCCTGACGAGGCCACGCTGAGAAGCTTCCGTCGTCCGCCCATGAGGCTTGGCCCCTCGCGAGGTCTTGAGCTTGTGTTGATGAAGATGGGCCGTCTTTGGGCCTCCCTTGAGCCACGCCGCGGCCGCAGCGAGCAAGTCTGGGGACCCCTGTTCCCCGACGCCGACAGTAGCCCCGGGCCCAAAGCGCGCCGGACTTGGTTCAGCGAGAGAAGCGAAGGGCAAGTCTGAGCGCCGCGATCCTAACAGCCTGCGGCCTTGGGCGCCGTGTGGCGGTTGATTGGACGTGGGCGGCACTGTTCCCCCACGCCTCCTTATTTTGCGCCCTGCTAAGTGAACCCTTGGTTGCACACAGTCGTTCCCCTTTCCGCTGCTAGACCATCCCCTGCTCTTCCTCCTCTCGAGCTCCAGTTTCTTCTTCCAATCCAATCTCGAACCTTCTCCCTTCCCGTCGCCATGGCTCCGACGAAGAAGGGAAGAGGGAAGAAACCCGTGCCTCCGCTTCGCTCGCAGTCGTCGGCGGCTCCTGCCGTCGATCGGTCGATCATACTCAATCGAGAAAGCTTGGGCAAGGTCAGCTCTGCTTTGGCCACCATCTTCAACGAGTGCGGGAGGACGACGGCCTGGCCCGCGTCTCACTTCTCCATCGACAAGATAATCACTGAGGTTCGGTATTTCTCCGATGCCCAGTGGGCGGGACTGGTTCCCCCCTTTTCTGATTTCTTCAACGCTGTGCTCTCCCACTACCATATCCATATGATGCATTTGGGTCCCGAATCCATCACTCTTCTTGCCGTCTTCGCCTTTGTTTACGAGGCAATGATGGGCATCCCTCCTTCAGTTGCCTTGCTGCGTCACTTCTTCTCTCTGCGCCTCAGTGACCCCTCCCAATGCTCAGGGTGCGTGGGCATCATTGCTGCACCAGAGACAACAGCTTCAGGGATTGATTTCAGCCTTCCTCCGCCCGCGCCAGGGTTCCGCGAGCGATGGCTGTACGTGGATGTAGGGGTGCCCAGCCCCCTGCTGTCGGAGCCATCGTCGCCCGCTGTCCCCAATTCAGGCTGGGGCCAGGAGACGCTCACGAGCCCCCGGCTCGTTTTCGTCTGGCGCCGCTTCGCGTTCTTGAGGGCGCTCGGCGTGACGGCGTCCAAGGTGGTGAAGGAGTTCTTGCTATGTCGCATTGCCCCTCTCCAGCGTCACTACCGCCAGATGTGGACCTTCAGTGGGTGTGAGGATCGTATGAGGCTCCAGGAAGAGGACCTGACGCCCGAAGCGCTGAGGACGATGCTCTTGATCTTGACTGGTGACCCTTCTCCTGGCAGCATCCGGCAAGGTGGGGCCTTGTTGTACCTCTGCTCGAACAGGGGCGACTTTGTGAATCAGATGCCCAGCTTCGATGAATGGGGGCTGCGCCCCGCTGGCCTCCGGGGGCCTCGCGAGAACCCAGTGGTGGTGGCTGCCCTTTCAGTCGGCCACGGCGGCCCTTCCTCGAGTGGCGGAGCAAGGAGGCACGGGCCGCTGGAGGCTGAGGGGGCCCCCGCCGGGGTGACGGCGCCAGGCAGCACTCCTGAGGGGGCAACTCCCGAGGCTCGCACTGCAGCGGCTGAAGGTGCTGAGCCGCAGCCCGCGGCGCCCTCGGTTGAGGTCCCTGGGGCCCCAGCTATCCTTCTTGGTGGGGCGAACGGCGGTGAGCATCAGGTCGACGCCCCCGACGCTGGTCACCTTGAAGCTTCTTCCTCGTCGCAGGCTGACCCCTGCGCTCAACTCTTGGGTCGCTTCCGCGTGGACTTCGAGGCTCTCCGGAAGAGAAGCGAGGCCTTGGGTGACGATTATCCTTGTTACCTGCTGAAGCGCATGAAGTATTTCGCCATTGATGAGTAAGTCCTTGGGCAACATCTGCCTTGCTCACCATGCTCACCATGCTTCGGGAGAGAGCCAACACGGCCTTGGGCAACATCTGCGAGGCGGCCGTTGGCGAGCCCCACGCGGTCAACTACGCCGGCAACCTTCAGTTTTTCACCGACGTGGTGACGCAGTTGGAGGCGCGGTCCGTCAGAGCCAACAAGCTGGTGGAGGAGAGGAGCCGCGCCCTGCTTGGGCACGCCTTTTCTCGTGTCTTCAGCCATTTCCGAAACATGGACCCCAACTTCGACTTCGACGGCGCCATCGCCCCAGTACCCCAGGCCGTCCGGGACGACCTGGCGCACTGGGTGGAAGACAACATGGATGCTCTCGTCAGGGCCTTCGCTTCAGATAACGACGGCGTGATCGTGGCTGCTGATGAAGGCGGCGTGGTGAACGGCCCCGACGCCACTGACGGCGATGCAAAGAGCGACGGCGAGGCCAGCGACGCCAGCGACAATTCCGGAGGTGCCCCTGAGGATGCATTGGGGGATTTATCCGACTGACCGTGTGTTGTTCCTGTTTCCTTACCCTGCGCAAGTAAAGTTCAGGCTTTGCCCTGATGGTTGTAAGAGCATTTTGGGAGGGGGAGCCCCTCATGTAAAACTTGTGTTCAGCGTATTAGTAGATGTTATATCACCCGTACGCCTGTGCCAAGTGGCTGGCTCGGCGACAAGCTGGCTGGCTAGTTTACCTTCGACCCGCGTGGGCCCTGAGATGGCCTGCGGAGGGCTGTGGTGTCTGGAGTGTCTCCTGATCGGGCTCATAGGATCTGTAATAAAAACCTCCTGAGAGGGCGCGGCGACGGCAGTCTGGGCTGCACGCAAGCTAGGCCTGACCCGGCTCGCGAGGGGCTCACGAGGGGAGGCAGCTGAGGCCAACTGATAACCAGAACACGAGAGATTTCTCGAACGAGACTAAGCACCCCTTCCCCGAACACACGCAAATCTCAAGCTCGAATCCAACTTAAATCCAACGGGGGAAAACGACAGCCAATGAAAAAGCAGCGAGAAAAAGGCGCGTCGGCACCTAGTCTAGTCTTGGGCGTCTTCTCACCAACAGCAGCGGAGCTAAGTGCTGCCATTTGGGCGTGGGAGGGAGCCCAGGGCTGAGGCGGCACCCACGAGACTCGGGCGTGTACAGCCCCACTCATTATTACGTGAGAGTATCACGGGCGGCGAGCTTCACGAGCCTTGGGCCTTCTTCACAGTACCGCCTTGCTTCATATCGCCAGACGAGGCCCGCCTTGCGCCACACTCTAGTGCCATCAGCGACGACCGAAACCAGGGCGCCGCCCGATGGGGTAGAGTGGTCGCCAGCGGTTCCCCCGACGACCACGGGTCCTCCGCCAGGGGCAGGCCCTGAGGCACCTCCCCAGCAGAGGGCCTACCTCCTGAGGACGCCTTGCTCTGAACGCCGCGGTGGTGATGACGGATCTCGGCCCCTCTTCTGCAGCCCCCGGCGCCCTCCTCCTGAGGGGTAGGAAACTGCCGGAGCGGGGCACCCGCTCGCTGTGGCGACCTGCACCTCCTGCGACCCATGATTAGCGTATGCCTGCTCCTGAGGGATTAGCGGTACCCAATAGTCGTCGCTTCCAGCATGGCCGACGGGGCGTTCCCGGGGCTCCCGGAAGAGCTCAGCTTCTGGCGCCTCGTCCCCCCAGCTTGGGCCGAGAAGCGAGCCTTGTTCGCCCTCATGTGTGTGCCCTTGGTCCATCATGTGGGGCACGTACTCTTCTGGGGCCGTCATCCCGAAGGCTGCGCCATAGTGCTCCGCGTGCCATGCAGCTCTGCTTGACGCGCCCGCCTGGGGGTAGTAGCACGGTGGCCCGCTGGGGCCGTGGGTCGCGGCGAGTCCTTCTTCGCTGGTCGGGGGCGGAGGCAGCGCCGCCGATGGCCCAATGCTGACAGCCTGGCTGGCGTTGGGGTGGTTTTGGAGCCCGCTTGGAGCTGGGCGGGCGGGCATGGAGCCAGCATGGCCGCCTGGACCTAAGGTGGGAGTTGGGTGCGAAGGGTGAGCCCGAGGCGGCAAAGCCGAGAGCTCGCAACCCGCTCTAGCAAGACGTCACGGCCGCCTCCAGCAGCCTGCTGCTTTGTAGTTCTCGAACCACCGTGGCGCGGCCCTTGAGTTCGCTGCTCGGCGGGATGTCTGGCGTCGTGGTCGCGGCGTGGTTGGAGGCCCTCGCCGTGACCGCGCTGCCGCGGGCGTGAGAGTTGTCGTTACTGTTCGCGTCGCTCATGGCATCCTCACGGACCGCGAGCTGCACTGGGCATGGGGTCGCCCGGCGACGGCTCTGCGTGGGCGAGCCAGCCGTCCCAGGATCGAGGTTGCCCGCTGGTCGCGGACATGATGATGACGATCTGACGGACGCGAAGTGGTAGAAGGTGGATTCGGCGCTCTACCGGGCGCGCCAAATGTCGGATTTCGGTTCTGGTGACCCTCTAGGTTCAACACTTGGGGTGCGCGGAGATATCGCCCCTACCTACCTGCACCTCGCCGCCTCGCTAGGATCTAAGCTATGAAAATAACAACACAAGAGACACAGGGTTTATACTAGTTCGGGCCACCATTGTGGTGTAATACCCTACTCTAGTTTGTGGTGTGATGGATTGCCTCTTAGGCTGATGGTGATGAGCAATACAAGCAAGAACAACCTCGCGAGGGTCTGTTCTTGGCTGGTGCGATGAACTGCTAGAGGAAGTTCAGTCGCTTCTTTCTCTCTCTCTCTGGGTTCAGGATCGACCTCAACGTCTCCCCTCTACCCTGTGGGTGGCTAGTCCTATTTATAGGCAAAGGCCCTGTTTCTCTTCCCAAATATTGAGCGGGAAGGGCGCCAATAATTGGCCATTTTGAAAGAGAACATCTAGTACAATTATCCTGACTAAAGTTGGTCCTCGTCTGACTAAAGTTGGTCCTTGTCTGTTAAAGGCTCTGGTGGTGACGCCTGCTTGGGCTCCACAATGACTTCCTTACTGCCGTTGCGACGGTTTTGGTCTTGTTGCACCGAAATGGATGCCTTTGCTTGATGCTCTCGCCTGCACTTGCTCCCTTTGCACCAAAGAGGAAAGGAGGACACTGCTGGCTTGCGCCCTTTGGCCTATAGTCGTCATGGCTTGCGTCATGGGCACCTCGTGAGGTACCCGCCTTGATCTCTCCGCCTCCTCGAGCCACTGGACGAGGCCGCGCTGAGGAAGCTTCTGTCGTCCGACCAGCGAGGCTTGGCCCCGCGAGGGTCTTGAGCTTGTGTTGATGAAGATGGGCCGTGCTGGGCCTCCCCTTGAGCCACGCCGCAGGCCGCAGGCAGGCAAGTCTGGGGACCCCCGTTACCAGAACGCCGACACCCTCCAGTAGCATGGCACCGAGTGTGCGGCCCTCTCATCCTCTTCAACACCGCCAACCGCCTCACACTACTCCTTTCCTCGCTTATCTCCACGGTTGCTCACCTTCCCGCCGGCGCCATCCGTCGTGCCCTTCGTCTGACAACAAAAATATTTTTTTATCAATAGATAAAAGTAAATTCACTTCTAAAAAAAATACTAAATTCATAATCCATATACGTGTTCATGATCTTATTCCATACACATGTTCAGAAATGTCCCTAGAACAAATAAATTTGATCTCTCTATACGTACGGTATGTAAAACTTAGATGGTCAGCCTGAAGCAGTTCATTTAAATGCAAGTAGTCTGGAAACTACATAGCATTCACAACTTCCATAGTAGCCTATGGCATCAGACACTTGCGTATTTGAAAGGCTCGCAAGCTGAAAGTTACACGTATCACAAAAAAACTCCGAGTACAGTTGATTATACTCTTACCCAACCGGCAGTGCCACTCCCTTGATCAATCATGAACTTGTGCTCTAGATTCACAAGTTTGCTCATTCTACACACTGTACACTACACATTAAAGTACATGGATGGAAGGAAGAGAACTAGGTAGACTTGGTTCTCAAAGCATCTGAATAAAAAGAAGCAACATTTGCTTTTTACGTAACCCATATGAAAGAACTTGAATTAAAAAAATACATGGATGCATATTAGTTTGGTTTTCTTAGAAATACAGGGATGAAAGGGAGTAGACCACCAATACCGAGCTCACCAATAATCCATTATACATATTTGCAATATAGACCAAAAATCCATTCGGTCCTGGAATTTTACAATATATATTTTCTATTAGTCATGAACAATCATTACAAACCCAAAATTCAATTACTTTAAAATAAGGAGTTCGATATCAGATTACCTGATCTTTCATAGACAAAAACAAAATACTAATTTTTTTTGCTATAACAGCAAGAGTTCAGCCCAAAATAGTTGCTATAATCATCTGCACAAATATAAGATAATTAACGATTCTGCACATGCATCAAGCTTCATTCTATGGGGTTGCGGCGCTGGGCAGTGAGCACATCAAAATTTCGAAACACATCTCGAAGTAACCGCCATTTGGCGTATCAACTACCCCTTTCGGAAATATAAAGTGTATTTTGATTTTCTAGGTTCAAGCACTAATCAACGATTAATCTAATAACACATAATTTATGGCGGCACAAATTTGATATCATTAGCTTTGTGCCTCGGGTTGTGATTTTCGACTATAGCCTTTGTCGATATCTCCGAACTCGAGCGGCTATGATATGTAATGTTTTTGAGCGGAGGGATGAAGCAACTGCGGATGCATTAGTTACCTCACGCATTTTATCGCCTCATCGAAATCTTGTAGTTTGCGGCACATTTGTCGAACATTTCAAGTATCCTGAAGACTCGATTCCTGGCGTCATTCGGATCTGAAGCGGACGGCGTCTCCTTGACAATTAGCTCCGCCCATTCAGTCCTGTTGGCTGGAGTATTCATCACCTGCACATCAGATGCCACTGCGATTAACAATCGTTCAAGAGTTAGACAAGATGCAAATTGTACGAATGGTGCTGTTTTAAAAAAATATACATCTCTAGACATTACAATAAGTATCAGGCAACAAGAGAAAGAAGCAATCAGAGTTATTTTTCAGTCATGTCAGCCATACCTCCAGATGAGGAGGCACCAGCATTGGTCGTTGCTGAATCCGATGCCAAATAAACCATGAAGCTTCTGATGGCAGCATCCAAGACATTTCCCGACGCTAAGAGATAGCCCCGCAGAAGCTAGAAATTCCCCAAAATTACCCGTTAGACATGTACAGAGCAAGACGGTACAAATCGGGGTTCTCAAGTCCACTGTTGTGGCATAAACCAAAGCTATACCAGGATTTCAGAAAACCATGGCAGAACTTCTGTGCACAAGGATAGAACAGATGTGCAAGCAATTTGTTTTCAGTTATTTAGTTCAGGCAGTTTACTTCTGAATCCTAAATTTAGCCATCATATGTGAGAAGAATTCAAAGTGGCGGGAGGGCAGGCGATCATGTCGGGTCGAAGGCGTGTACGATAATTGATCAGCAGAGGAATAATCCTCATGGGTGATTCCTACCCTGCTTCCCTGTAACGGTTTATACACGAAGCGCTTGCCACACGCAAGAGAGAAATCATGGTGGATGATTCTTATGAACTTTTGATTTCCAATTGCATCAATCTCTGAACTCTTAGTCTATTCTAATTCAAGAAAGGGGATATGAATCGACAACAGAAAATTTGTTTCAAGATTCAAGGCACAATCTTTCTTGCGGTGTAACCAAGTTCGATTGGTTCTTGTGATGAACTGAATCAGTGGGCTCTAATACACGTCTGCGCACGATCTACCAATCACCCGAAAGAACAAGAAGCAAAAGAAAGAGGCACGGAGTGGCGGCGGGGGTACCTGCGGATCGGCGCCGGGGAAGACAGACTGGACCGCCTCGACGGGGTCGAACTCCATGTTGATGCCGAGGTCGGCGACCGAGGCCGCGGTGGCGGACGGTGAGCACCGACCCCGCTTCGCCTGCAGCACCTCGAAGGGGTCGCCCAGGAAGGCCGCCGCCCCGTGCTTCCAGGTGCCGTCGACCTCCACCGCCATGGCCCGACGACGGCCGCGATCCGGACGGCGGCGATCCGGGGCGACGAGACGTTGGCAGCCATTCCGACGGCGAAGGTGCCGATTCGGGTGGTGACGGCGGCGATCCGGAGAGGGGCGGCGGCGATCCGGAGGACGCTGGGCTGGTCGACAAGCTCCCGTGTGGCGGCGGCGCACGAACCCTAGCGCGTGCGAGGGTACGAGGAGAGGATGCTTGCGCGAGAAGAGGGAGAGGAGTGGCTCATGAGTGGGGGTGGTTTTTGAGTGTTGCGAGTTAACGGAGGTGGGAGGATGACAAAAAAATCGGAGGTGGGAGGATGACAAAAAACCAGCGAAATTAAATCGCGGAGACTATTTACCAAGTCGTCCATTAGGAGTGAGATGTGATTTGGATGCTAGTGTTTTCACTATTTCCAAAACTTTGTGCGATTTGCTAGATTTCCGTGATTTTGATGATTGCTCTCTAAACTTGCACCCTGCGGATTCCACTATTAAAAAACCTATGGAAAGAATTAATGATGTTCTTATTGCTGTAAATAGGAGTTATGTGCCCGTAGATTTTATCGTTCTTGGTATAGATTGCAATCCTTCATGTCCTATTATTCTTGGTATACCTTTCCTTAAAATGGTTGGTGCAATTATTGATATGAAGGAAGGGAATATTAGATTCCAATTTCCATTAAAGAAAGGCATGGAACACTTCCCTAGAAAGAAAATAAAATTACTATATGAATCTATCATTGGAGCCACTTATGGATTGCCTACCAAAGATGGCAATACCTAGATCTATCATTGCTTTTATGCCTAGCTAGAGGCGTTAAACGATAGCGCTTGTTGGGAGGCAACCCAATTTTATGTTTAGTTTTTTGCTTTTTGCTTCTGTTTAGGAATAAATATTTGTTCTAGCTTCTGGTTAGATTTGTTTTTATGTTTCCATTAGTGTTTGTGTCAAGTTAAACCTATAGGATCTTTTTGGATGATAGTTATTTAACCTTGCTGTAATTTCCAGAAACTTTCTGTTCACGAAAACAATTGTTAAAAATCACCAGAACGTGATAAAATAGTGATTCCAATTGCTGCTGATCAATAAAAAAATTGCCTAGGTCTTCCTATTTTGGCTGATATTTTGGAGTTCCACAAGTTTGCGTTAGTTACAGATTACTACAGACTGTTTTGTTTTTGACAAATTCTGTTTTTCGTGTGTTGTTTGCTTATTTTGATGAATCTATGGCTAGTAAAATAGTTTATAAACCATATAGAAGTTGGAATACAGTAGGTTTAACACCAATATAAATAAAGAATGAGTTCATTACAGTACCTTGAAGTGGTCTTTTGTTTTCTTTCGCTAACGGAGCTCACGAGATTTCTGTTGAGTTTTGTGTTGTGAAGTTTTCATGTTTTGGGTGAAAGATTTTGATGGGTTATGGAACAAGGAGTGGCAAGAGCCTAAGCTTGGGGATTCCCAAGGCACCCCAAGATAATCTAAGGACACCTAAAAGCCAAAGCTTGGGGATGCCCCGAAAGGCATCCCCTCTTTCGTCTACTTCCATCAGTAACTTTACTTGGAGCTATATTTTTATTCACCGTATGATATGTGCTTTGCTTGGAGCGTCTTGTATGATTTGAGTCTTTTCCTTTTAGTTTACCACAATCATCATTGCTATACACACCTTTTGAGAGAGCCATACATGATTTGGAAATTATTAGAATGCTCTTTGTGCTTCACTTATATCTTTGAGTTATTTAGTTTTGCTCTAGTACTTCACTTATATCTTTTAGAGCATGGTGGTGGACTTGTTTTATAGAAACTATTGATCTCTCATTATTCACTTAGATTATTTTGAGAGTCTTAAATAGCATGGTAATTTGCTTAGATAATCCTAATATGCTAGGTATTCAAGAATAGTAAAAACTTTCTTATGAGTGTGTTGAATACTAAGAGAAGTTTGATGCTTGATGATTGTTTTGAGATATGGAGGTAATAATATTAAAGTCATGCTAGTTGAGTAGGTATGAATTTGAGAAATGCTTGTGTTGAGGTTTGCAAGTCCCGTAGCATGCACGTATGGTAAACGTTATGTAACAAATTTGAAACACGAGGTGTTCTTTGATTGTCCTCCTTATGAGTGGCGGTCGGGGACGAGCAATGGTCTTTTCCTACCAATCTATCCCACTAGGAGCATGCACGTAGTGCTTGGTTTTTGATGACTTCTAGATTTTTGCAATAAGTATGTGAGTTCTTTATGACTAATGTTGAGTCCATGGATTATACGCACTCTCACCCTTCCATCATTGCTAACCTCTTGATGCACGTGCATTGCCCTTTCTCACATTGAGAGTTGGTGCAAACTTCGCCAGTGCATCCAAACCCCGTGATATGATACGCTCTTTCACACATAAACCTCCTTATATCTTCCTCAAAACAGCCACCATACCTACCTATTATGTCATTTCCATAGCCATTCCGAGATATATTGCCATGCAACTTTCCACCATTCCGTTTATCATGACACATTCATCATTGTCATATTGCTAGCATGATCATGTAGTTGACATAGTATTAGTGGCAAAGCCACCGTTCATAATTCTTTCATACATGTCACTCTTGGTTCATTGCATATCCCAGTATACCGCTGGAGGCATTCATATAGAGTCATACTTTGTTCTAGTATCGAGTTGTAATCATTGAGTTGTAAATAAATACAAGTGTGATGATCATCATTTCCTAGAGCATTGTCCCAAGTGAGGTGTCGGGGGTTGGGTGCGACATATGCCAAAGGATGGCTTATCATGGAGGGGGCGAGTAGAACGTCGCTGGTGCACAGAAGCAGGATGGGCGAACATGCACGCCGGCAAATCTTACCCAGCTTCAGGGCTCTCCGAGGAGATAACACCCCTACTGCTGCTCTGCGGGGTCTCCGCATGATCACTATGGAAAAATGGGTACAAGGGGCTCCTTGAGCTGTTCGGGGTGAGGAAGGAGAAGGGCTCGGCTTGCTCTTCTCTCCCTCTATGTGTGTGTCTAAAACTACTAGCTTCCAACCCTTTGCATGGGTGCCCCGGGGGGTTTATATAGGCCTACCCCCCGGGGGTACAACGGTAATCCGGTTGGGTGTGGGTCCCAGCCGTCAGTCTCTAAGTCGCCGTCTTCTCCGCCGACTCACAGGGCCCGCCGACTAGTGGGCCCGCCGACCAACTTGACATGGGGCCGACAGCCCTTGTCCTTGTGGTAGTCTCGCCGACTGCAGATCACAGTGGCCGTGCTTCTAATGACGCGAGCTTGGTCGTGAGGTTATGGCAACATGCAGCGCCGCTGGCGGCGATCATGTTGCCATTCCTGTCTTGTGCGGTTAATGGCGCGTGGATCCCGGGAGGAGCCGGCCGACTCGGGCCGACTCCATCGGGTCCGTCTTTGGGCGCTCTCGCCGTCTTGAGTACTCCCACCGACAGCGGGTCCCGCCGTCTTCGGTCGTCTGAGACATGCCAGCGTGGGTATAGGAATCGCCCACGGTCGCGATATCGAGGCGGCATGGCAGTCTTTGCGCCGCGGGAGATCTCCGTCGATGCGGTGCCCTGTAGCCATACCTGCCCTTTATGGATGGCGGGGATGGGCAGAGGCGGCTTTACCCCACATCGCCCGGCATGAGGTGGTGGAGGTCGCGGGCCGACTCCTTGTAGCCGGCCTCGCTGGAGGTCGCTGGCTTGGAGTCGGCTTGTCCTGAAGGCGGCCCCTGGGACTCGGCCCAGAGGGGTAGTCGGCCGGCTCCGTTGCCGACTATCTGAAGGCGGCTCTTCGTCTTGGGGTCTTGAGGGGCGCAGCCTGCCCTGATGTTTTGAAAGGTTCAGGGGCTCGGGTCTGCCTACCCGTAGTCCATTACTCCGACATGAGGAATAAAAAAAAGAGAAAGGCCATAAAAAAAAGAAGGCCCAAAAAATGAGAGAAAAAGAGAGAAGGGACAATGCTACTATCCTTTTCCACACTTGTGCTTCAAAGTAGCACCATAATCTTCATGATAGAGAGTCTCTTGTTTTGTCACTTTCATATACTAGTGGGAATTTTTCATTATAGAACTAGGCTTGTATATTCCAACAATGGGCCTCCTCAAGTGCCCCAGGTCTTCGTGAGCAAGCAAGTTGGATGCACACCCACTTAGTTTCTTTTGTTGAGCTTTCATACATTTATAGCTCTAGTGCATCCGTTGCATGGCAATCCCTACTCCTTGCATTAACATCAATCGATGGGCATCTCCATAGCCCATTGATTAGCCTCGTTGATGTGAGACTTTCTCCTTTTTTTGTCTTCTCCACATAACCCCCATCATCAAATTCTATTCCACCCATAGTGCTATGTCCATGGCTTGCGCTCATATATTGCGTGAAAGTTTATAGGTTTGAGGTTACTAAAGTATGAAACAATTGCTTGGCTTGTCATTGGGATTGTGCATGATGAGAACATTCTTGTGTGACAAAAATGGAGCTTGACTAAACTATATGATTTTGTAGGGATGAACTTTCTTTGGCCATGCTATTTTGAGAAGACATAATTTCTTAGTTAGTATGCTTGAAGTATTATAATTTTTTATGTCAATATGAACTTTTATCTTAAATCTTTCGGATCTGAATATTCATACCACAATTAAGAAGAATTACATTGAAATTATGCCTAGTAGCACTCCGCATAAAAAATTATCTTTTTTATCATTTACCTACTCGAGGACGAGCAGGAATTAAGCTTGGGGATGCCTGACACGTCTCCAACGTATCTATAATTTTTGATTGCTCCATGCTATATTATCTACTGTTTTGGACAGTATTGGGCTTTATTATTCACTTTTATATTATTTTTGGGACTAACCTATTAACCGGAGGCCCAGCCCAGAAATGTTGTTTTTTTGCCTATTTTAGAGTTTCGCAGAAAAGGAATATCAAACGGAGTCCAAACGGAATGAAACCTTTGGGAACGTGATTTTAGGAAGATTATGATCCGGAGACTCGGACCCTCGTCAAGAAAAAAGAGGAAGCCACGAGGTAGAGGCGCGCCCTCCACCCTCGTGGGCCCCTGCTCCAGCGACGTACTCCTTCCTCCTATATATACCTCGTACCCCAAAGCGATCGACACGGAGCCAAAACTTAATTCCACCGCCGCAACCTTCTGTACCCACGAGATCCCATCTTGGGGCCTGTTCCGGAGCTCCGCCGGAGGGGGCATCCATCACGGTGGGCTTCTACATCAACACCATGGGCTCTCCGATGAAGTGTGAGTACTTTACCTCAGACCTTTGGGTCCATAGTTAGTAGCTATATGGCTTCTTCTCTCTTTTTGGATCTCAATACAATGTTCTCCCCCTCTCTTGTGGAGATCTATTCGATGTAATCTTCTTTTTGCGGTGTGTTTGTTGAGACTGATGAATTGTGGGTTTATGATCAAGATTATCTATGAACAATATTTGAATCTTCTCTGAATTCTTTTGTGTATGATTGGTTATCTTTGCAAGTCTCTTTGAATTATTAGTTTGGTTTGGCCTACTAGATTGATCTTTCTTGCAATGGGAGAAGTGCTTAGCTTTGAGTTCAATCTTGCGGTGTCCTTTTCGGTGTGATGGGGGCAGCAAGGCACGTATTGTATTGTTGCCATCGAGGATAACAAGATGGGGTTTTATCATATTGCATGAATTTATCCCTCTACATCATGTCATCTTGCTTAAGGCGTTACTCTGTTTTCATGAACTTGATACTCTAGATGCATCTGGATAGCGGTCGATGAGTGGAGTAATAGTAGTAGATGCAGGCAGGAGTCGGTCTACTTGTCTCGGACGTGATGCCTATATACATGATCATACCTAGATTTTCTCATAACTATGCTCAATTCTGTCGATTGCTCAACAGTAATTTGTTCACCCACTGTAAAATACTTATGCTCTTGAGAGAAGCCACTAGTGAAACCTATGGTCCCCGGGTCTATCTTCATCATATTAATCTTCCAACACTTAGTTATTTCCTTTGCTTTTTATTTTGCTTTTATTTTACTTTGCATCTTTATCACAAAAATACCAAAAATAGTATCCTATCATATCTATCAGATCTCACTCTCGTAAGTGACCGTGAAGGGATTGAAAACCCTTATCGCGTTGGTTGCGAGGATTTATTGTATTGTGCTTGTCGAGGGACTCGCGCGTAGCCTCCTCTTGGATTGATACCTTGGTTCTCAAAAACTGAGGGAAATACTTACGCTACTTTGCTGCATCACCCTTTCCTCTTCAAGGGAATACCAACGCAGTGCTCAAGAGGTAGCAGGCACAGTGGAACTCTCAATGAAAGCACCAATGTCGGTGTCAAAACCGGCGGATCTCGGGTAGGGGGTCCCGAACTGTGTATCTAGGATCGATGGTAACAGGAGATGGGGGATACAATGTTTACCCAGGTTCGGGCCCTCTCTATGGAGGTAATACCCTACTTCCTGCTTGATTGATCTTGATGAATATGAGTGTTACAAGAGTTGATCTACCACGAGATCGTAATGGCTAAACCCTACGAGCCTAGCCTATGAATATGGTAATGAATCTGTCCTGACCGGACTATGCTCTCCGATTTATATAGACACCAGAGAGATCTAGGGTTACATGGGGTCGGTTACATAAGAAGGAATCTTCACAGCTGGTCGCCTAGCTTGCCTTCAACGCCAAGGAAAATCCAATCCGGACATAGTCTTCGGCCTTCGTATCTTCATAGCTCCTCAGTCCGGCCCAATGAATAACAGGCCGGACGACCGAGGACCCCTTAGTCCAGGACTCCCTCAGAGAGGTTATCACAAGTGTCGTCATGACGAGCCGACGCCCGCGGCGGCTGGCGGGGAGGAGGAGAGTGCACCGTGACCGCAGCACCCCCGGTCCTCCCAGCGCTAGCATGTGGTGGCTCGGTGGAGCGTCGGCCCGAGGGTCCCGCCAGTCGCGGATCATCTTTGTTGGCGACGGCGACGAGGCTCCGGATGGTGACCCTCCACTCGTCAAGCTTCTCCGCAGCAGGAGGGAAGTCGACGAGCAGCTGCGCGCGCGCCAAAGCTTCTGCTGGCGTGGGTGGCGGCGACAGCTGCGTGGACCGTGGCGCGCTTCGACTTCTAACCACGTTAGAAGGAGCTCTATCACGACCCAGCGGCTGCGCGCTATTTTTGCCAGCACTTCGGCGGGCATGCTGAACTCCTTCATCCCGCGGACGACGCATAGGGCTCTTCCCACAGCGGTGTCCAAGGTCACCGGCGTGGTGACGCTGCTCGTCGCGCACACTATGGGAAGAGCGCGCAGTGGTCGCCAGCGTGGGCGTCTTGGAGGTTGCTGCGCCGCCCGTGGGTGGCTGCGACACTCTGGAGGGCCCGCCCGCTGCGAGGCCCATCCCCATCTTTAGACTTGGTGGCGTCGGCCCGTCGCTGGCGCCGACACGGCGCCGCTTCGCCCGAGCTCGACTGCCGAGCGATCTTTGGTGCTTTCGCGGACGCGGCTCGGGTTCTGTCTGCGACCGGGCCGCTGCTCGCCCGTACTAGCACGGGCCGTTGGCCCCCGACGAGCCGATCGCCGTGGCCGTCTTCTTCTTGGGAGCCATGGCGATGAAGAACTGCTAGGCCAACTACTACACCGGATTCTCACAATTGTTCCCCCTACCTGGCGCGCCAAAGATGTCAGTGTGGAACGACACCTATGGGATCACAAGAATCCCTACTATGGTTGTCGAGGCACAGGGTTGCGAGAAGAGCAAGATTAGTAATCAGCAAAAGGATCGTTTACCCAGGTTCGGGCCGCTAGGATGCGTAAAACCCTAGTCCTGCTTTGGTGGATGTATTTCAGAGAGTTCTTGAGCTCTCGAACTAGCTATGGTGGATGCGCGGTTTCAAAGAGCCGAATCCCTCTCCAGTATGCCATGGGCCTCCTTTTATAGTCGAAAGGGGCTGCCACAGTGGCACACAGGAGGTGGAAAGGCCTACAGTGTTATGAGCTTATCGCTCGTATTACAGGACAAGACACATTTAATGCGTAGCTTAGGTGTCCCCTTGCTTTATCGGGGACAGGAACGAGGCCCGTCCAGTCCGTCGCCGCTCCTCCTCGCTTCGAGACGTGCCCTGGCCAGCGACGCATGCGGCGCCATGTAGGCAGGCAGGCAGCTGAGGTGGCGCGGTGGTAGGGTCTTCACGAAGAACTGCATGCCGCCATGCACGCGTGTGCTGAGTTGGCCTGGAAGCTGCATGTTGCCACGCAGGTGCCCGCCCAGCTGGTTGGGCTGGCAGTTGCATGCGAACGGCGATGGAGATATGGATGGTGCAGGTCTGGCAGTGGCCCCGCTGACGCCCTTGGTGAGGGCCTTGCCGGGTGGCCCGGCAAGGGTCTTGCCGTGGCACGCGGTCGTCCCCGGCAAGGACCTTGCCGGCGGTCTTGTGGCTTTCCTCGGAAAGGATCTTGCCGAGGACCATTGTCTTTTAATCCTCATTTGATCTTTAATATTCCTTGGTCTTGACAAAGATCTGCATGCCACCATGGAGGTGCCTCCCGAGCCCTAGTTCCAACGTGGTTCGTTGAGTTGGAACCCGTGGGCTCGAGGGTGGCTCACTCCGCTGGTGTGGGCGAGCCGCCCCGGCAAGGGTCTTGTCGGGGTTGCTGAGGCTGCCCCGGCAAGGGTCTTGCCAGGGGAGCCTGCCTCGTCCTTCTGCTTCTTTGTATTCTCGGCCTTGGCGTTGCCTTGGCTGTCTTGGGCTTCGGTTTTACCTCGGTTCACCTCCCCTGTTCTGCTCGGTGCGGCCGTGGGCGCGGCTCCGACTTTCCGTGCACAGGTAAAGGGGTACAAAGGTGTGCCCTTCTTTTGTACACCGACAGCCTCCACTACGTGTCGCTTTGCGCCTTAGTTTTGACACCCCATTCGGTTCATGCCCTGACACATGTTGACGAGTTCGATTGATATTCAGAGATCAATTGCGTGTCGTCCAAGGAGATAAAGGTTTGGTCTGTTTCTATGATAGAAATGACCAGCGAAGTGCATGTGGGGATCGAGAGGAGTGTATTGTATGTTCATAAGCGAAACGAACGTATTGTACCCACCCTAGTCCTCTTTCAATCGATCTCCGGACCCACTACAAGAAATATGTCAACTTGTGACCCTCACTATTGGCCGCCGAAAGGTCATTGTTTTTCATTTGCGACCTTTTTCTAACCAAAAACAGAAGGTCAAAAGCTGGCGGTCGTAAACTGAAATTAACGACCTTCTATAAAAGGTCGTTGGTTCCTCGACCAAAATTTTGGTCACTAGCAGCCTCCCCAGACCACATAGGCATCCAGCGTGGCAAGATGATGTGGCACAAGAATCAGCCCGGTCCAATTCGGTTTTATACATGGGCCTAGCCCAACAATTCAGCCTTTTTAATGTATTTTTTCCTGTGCTTTTATTAGCTACATGGGTCTGGCCCAACAATTCAGCCTTATTGATTTCTCTGTGTGGCTCTTCTAACAGTAGGTTTTCTTTTTGATCATGTATTTTTCTGGGCCATTTCTTTGCTGGGCCTCTCATGTTTTTCCCTCAAAATTAATTGTCCAATATAACTTGGGCCTAGCCCAGTTCCGAAAAAAATGATCCAATCCAGAAAAAATTATTATGCCATAAACATTTTCAAAACAACGTGCAATGTTATTATATTACAACCATTCATTCCAGCAATACTGACTCGAGAGGCTGGCTGGCTGGCTGAGCTACTACTGACTAACTGCATTTGCATGGCGCCCACGGCATGATATGCTGCTGCTGCTGATGGTGGCTGGTCATTTGGGGCTGGTTGATCATTACAACAGAACAGTCTAGCACAACAGAATAGTCTAGCATTACAACAGAACAGTTACAGAGATCAATCTCGAGAGAGCCCTAGCAGTCTAGCACCATCCACTCGTACCATCCAGGGAGCAGAAGTTATACCTGATTATTACAGCAGAACAGTCTAGTGTTAGCAAGTTTCTTTTATAGTATGTATAGTTCAGGTGAAGAAGAGAAGGAGGCAGAGTTCTTCTTACTTCTCCCTGAAGCTCTGGTGTTGCTGCTGCTCGGCGGCGGCGGCAAAGAACTCTCCCTTCTCGAGAGAGCTGCGTTGGGAATGGTTCCTGGCTCCGGTCGCCGAACCAGGGGTGCTCATCGTCTCCGAGCTGTAGATCAAGCTGCACGGCGTCGTCTCCCTGGCGCCCCTGCAAGCAACCAACCAATAGTACAACATGAGGTTCAGAAGCTAGAAATGCAACACGAGGTCTTGACAATTACTGCAGATGCAAGCTGGGTTGGTGAGCTCAGATGACAACAAGCTACAGGAAGCTGAACACGACAGCTCAATTCCTAGCATGATCCTATCCACTACTAACAAGTGACCCACACAAGGTGAGGTGAGGTGTACCTGATAATTGGCGCAACACAAGCACAAGCACACTGAATAACAGAATGCTGACAAACAACAACTTGGCCTAACACGGCTAAGCAACCTAAATGGGGGCGTTCAACATGCATACGCCGGACAAAGGGACCACGAGATCCATCATAGGAACATAAGTAGAATTAAATAAGCTGGGAAAGTTATTTACTGAACTCTTCAAGTCTTGAATTAAGTACGAGTAGTAGAAGTAAGTAAAATTATTTTTTGGACAACTAGCGAACTGGTCCTGTTATGCCCTGGACAACTACATAGAAGAAAGCAAAAGTAACCAGAAAAATAGAGGTGTGGTGATCAAGTATATAAACACTCCTAGCAGCTAATTATATAAGGGCACTGCTCATAATGAAGAGCAAAGTATTTTTATGGGGAGGAAAGGCTCCCAGCTTCACCACCCCCAGGATATGCATTCAAACAAGAATTTATTAGTGAAGAAAGAAAAGAGCGGCTCCCCTGCTTTTTTGCTGGAACTGTAGTAGCCTAGCTTAGCTTCAAACAAGAATAACGCCATCGCCTGGAGCTTCTCCAGGTCGGCAGTGAGGTCCAGGTTGGGGGAGAGCATGAAGCCAGCCCCGCCTGCAAGGGCGATGACCAGCAGGCTGCCCTTCAGGCAGGTGGCGCCGCGCGATAGCCTCCCGATGATGGCCTTGTAGTACTTGTCTGCTTCCTTGATGGAATCCCCAGAGTCCTCTGCTTCCTCCAGAGCAGCCTCATTCTGCAATACCAACCCATGTGCAGAAGATTAGAACATGCAGATATGTGCAGGGATATGTTGAGGGTTCAGTAAAATACTATCTTTGACCAAAAGGTAAATTAGCTTTGCATACATGCTTAAAAAGTGTCAATGCCGCATATGTCTCATTTTAACATCATAACAGCTTGAAGTACTTTCTACAGAGCATTTGCTAGTAGAACAACTATGCACATAAAGTACGATCACAATGGATGATATGCAGATATATGCGGGGATGTAAATATTACTTGCAGGGATATGGAGGTGTATATTTGATCAACAGGTAAATTAGCTACGGCATGCAAGCTTAAAAAATGTCAATGCCACATATGTCTCATTTTCGCATCACAACAGCCTGAACTACTTCCTACAGAGAATTTGCTAGTAGAACAAGTATACACATAAAGTACAGCCGGAATGGATGAAAGCATCTGAACAGGAAAAAACACTAGACATGGAATCCAGTAACAACAAATGGATATATACTGCTAGACTATACGATAAGCAAATAGAGCAGTATAGATTCAGGAACCACAAACAAGCTGTCAAAAAAGAAAAAGAAAAACACTCACGCACTGCAAACGCGTCAGTACTATTCAGACATACACCAGGCAATAATTCCAAAAGTAGCAGCACATCAGTACATAAATTCCCGAATCACTAACGATCTTGCAAGGCTCACGAGCAGCGATAGTTAACACCGACGGTTAACGGTGAAACCTAAGACAAGAGGTGTGCCCTCGGGGCGGCGTGCCTAGCGAGCTCGGCGAGAGAGTGGAAGGCGGCTTTGAGTGCCTTACCTAAGTCGGGAGAAGCAGCGAGCCGAGGATGGGTGTATCTCGAGCTGGCGAATCGGCGAGGATTATCTGCGCTGAGCGTTACGTCATCACCACCGTGTTGCCGGCCTCCTGCCTGCGTGAGGAAGAAAATGACGCGCGTTAGGGAAGGGAAGGGAAAGGAGAAAGAGCAGATCAAAGAGGGGGTGGGGGTGAGCTTGTTGGCGAGCGGCGTCCTGGGCAGAGCGAGTTCATGTCTGGCGCCTGGCCTCTCCTTTCTGATTAGAGAAGGGGAGGGAGACGGGTCATGGCGTCTAGGGAATGCGTCCGTGCCGTGATCCGGACGGGATCCCGATGGGATCTACACGAGGCCGCCGCCGCCCTCTCCCCTTGCCAGGGCGGTGCGGGTCACCTCCACGAAAGGAGACAGAGACGGGCCGTAGCGGACATGGATGGGACTTCGGACCTTGGGTGGAGGTGGTTTCGGGCGAGCACGAAGACGGGGTGGGTCGCCGGGATTAAGTGGCGTGGTCGGCGCCGTGAGGAGGGGAGGAGGAGAGGCGAGGAAGGAGGCGCCGCCCATTGACGGGAAGCGAGAGAGAGAGAGAGAGAGAGAGAGAGAGAGAGAGGAGGCGCGTCGATCTGGATCGGGAGAGAGAGAGGCGGCGGCCGATCTGGATTGGGAGAGAGAGAGAGAGGGGAGGCGGCAAGGGAGGAAGGAGGAGAGGTGAGTGAGGTAGGGTTTGGTGCGGTTGGTTTCTTCAGATGGATAGAGCGGTTGGATTGCTAGCAATGGATGGATGGATGTCGCCATGTCATCGATCCATGTGATGATAGTTCCACCAATCGAATCTAGCATATGTAATTGTGCTTTTCTCTTTTGTTTCTTTTATATATTTTACCCTCTTATTTCAGGTAAACACTCAACATATTAGCCTCATGTTGTATGTTTAAATGACCCAATATTGTGCACATATGTGTATCTTAGGATTTCAAACAATGATGATTTTGTGGTCTTCATTTGCATTGCACACAAAAATCAATTTTCCATTTTTTTAGTGCCCAAAATGAGTTTTTTTGTGAAGGACCTACCATATATTTGTTGCAAAATTGGACCAAATCATTTTAATAAAATATTAGGCCACATTTTATGCACAATTGACCAAATGGTTGGGTGTCAGAAGTTTTGATCCACCTGTCATGAAAAAGACAAAATTTCGATGATTCAGCTGGAAGCGGATCAAAATTGAACTGCAGCTGCCTCATAGTTTGCTATTTATTTTTTCCAAAAATCATTTTTAAGTAGAAAAGTATCTATTTAATCATAGAAACACAAAAAGAAATTCCAAGATTCAACCACTAGCTACGAACGGTCATGCCTGCCGTTTTGACCGGATTTTGAAACGGGCATAAAAAATTCAAAAAATTGGAGAACCTTTGCATAGTGTCATTATATGTGACCAAGTTGCCAGGCAAAATAAAAAAACTTGTAATATGATAATTAATTTAAAAAAGTGTTCTCATAAATGAGCAACCATGCGTGAAGATTCATGTCTTTCAAGCTAAATGATCAATCTTATGGCCACATTCATGGCATAGTTTGTTCAAATGATCTCATACTGTGCACAAGGGTGCCTCTTGGAATTCCAAACAATGTTGCCTAAGGGAGTTTTCATTTTCTTTGCGCGGAAAATTCATTTTCCATTTTTCGAGTGCCCGAAATGAGTATTTTTTGTGAAGGACCTACCATATATTTGTTGCAAAATTGCACCAAATCAATTTTACAAAATACTAGGCCATGTTTAATGCACAATTGACCAAATGGTTGGGTGTCAAAAGTTTTGATCCACCTCCCGTGAAAAAGACAAATTCCCGCTGATTCAGCTGGAAATGGGTGAAATTTGAAGTGCAGCTGCCTCATAGTTTGCTCTATATTTTTTCCAAAAATCATTTCTAGGTACATAAGTATCTATTTAATCAGAGAAACACCCAAAAAATTCCAAGATTCAACCACTAGCTAGGAACGATAATTCCCGCTGTTTTGACCGCATTTTGAAACGAGCATAAAAAATTCAAAACAAATCAAAAAAATGGGAAACCTTCGCATTGTGTCCTCATATGTGGCCAAGTTCCCAGGAAAAGTAAAAAACTTGTAATACGGCAATTATTTTTAAAAAGTGGTCTCAGAAACGAGCTATCACGTGTGGAGATCAATGGCTTGCAAGCCAAATGATCAATCTTATGGCCACATTCATGACATAGTTTGTTCAAATGGTCTCATATTGTGCACAAGGGTGCATATTGGAATGTCAGACTATGTTGCCTAAGGAAGTTTTCATTTTCTTTGGACGAAAAAACCATTTTCCATTTTTCGAGTTCCCAAAAGGAGGTTTTTTTTGAAGGACCTCCCAAATAATTGTTGCAAAATTGGACCAAATAAATTTTCTAAAATACTAGGACATATTTAATGCACAATTGACAAAATGGTTGGGTGTAAAAAGTTTTGATCCACCTCTCATGAAAAAGACAAATTTTCATGATTCAGGTTGGGCGGGTCAAATTTGAACTGCAATTACCTCATAGTTTGCTATTTATTTTTTCCAAAAATCATTTCTAGTTACATAAGTACCTATTTAATCATAAATACATGGTTTGGTGGCGATATGTCGAGGTTTGGGCGGTGGCCGAGGGCCCCAACTCTAGAGTGCGTAAACTCGCATGCCCGCCGAGTGGTCACCGCGTGACCGTGGTGTTGCCATGTGTTCTGGGTGGCCTAGGCATGTCTAGTGGGTTGGGCACTCCCCAGGTAGGTGCTAGGAAGAAAATTACAACATAAGATTCTCACGAAGAGACCGATCGATGTTCAAACATGAATTAGCAGCCAAGTGTTTGATTAGAGGTACGGGAAATGTACATGGCCAATGGGTATGAGTTTTGGCTGAGGATGATCAGTTACTAAGAAGACCGTCTTCACAAATTTTCAGCTCAAAAGTAGGAGCCTAGATGGTACTTGCTTTGCAAAGTACCACACTGGACATAAATACGAGTGTTGAAGCTGGGCTCAAAATAATGAATGGATTGAGCTGGCATTTGGTGGAGGATGGTTATTTGGGCATAGGAAAGCACCGTAGAAAATGGATACTATTTGGACATGCCAAAGTGGTACTTCCTTCACAAAGTGTTGTTCTGAACAAAATAGGAAAATGAATATTGTTGAATTATTTTTGAACTAGGAAAGGAAGGTTTTTTACACATTTGACAAAGATATGACCCAAAGAATTTATGAGTTTTTTGGGAATTTTGGGAATGACAGAAATATAGGTTGCTTCTCAACATGGGGCAAAAATTGCCACATGGATATGACACGTAGGCAAAACTGATGAGGTGGCGCCTAGTCATAGCAACCCACCAAAATTTACAAGGTTATGACCATCTATATTGGTCGTGAGAAATAAGGCAGCGGACCGGTGCTATCTGCTTTATGACCATTTCGTGTAAAGAAATTACGACCTTTCTGACCAAAATAGTCGTTATAGTTTAGGGTTTGGAGCCCCCCGAACATCTTTTGACCAATTGGTCTGAAATGGTCATAGATCTATGACCAATTCTTTCAGGGTCACTGACAGAAGGTCATTAGTTGACATATTTCTTGTAGTGACCCCGAGATGAAATCGAGAGAGAACGAGTGGGGGCATGTGTGATACCTAAGGCCCCGCATGTCAGTTACTCAATGGGTTTGGCCACGTCAGGGGATCCTCATCCGTAGTATACTCCCTCTATTTTTATTTACTCCGCATAAAATGACGCGGGCGGGGAAGGGGGAGGGACGTCGGTTTGCTCTCAACTGCGGTCCCTGGCGGCAAAATAAGACAAAGCGTGTTCCATTCGGTGAACGACGTGGAGGGTCCAGCGTGCCGGGCTGCAACGCGAACGCGACAAGAGTGATGTATAGTCAAAACCGATTGACCGGTCGTCACCGGAACCACTATTCACACCAGAAGCTTCACTGCTCGGCCTACGCTAGCCACTGCCCTAAAACCACACCTAATCTCCAGCCCCTCCCCCCACTTTTCGATCCCCTAGCCTGCATCAAGCGTCCCCTAGTTTGCCGGAAAGCCATGGTGTGTCGCAAGATCACGTACTACAAGATGCTCACGCCGGAGCGCCACGCAGAAATCGCGGCGGCGGTCGGCGCCAGAGACCCCCGTTCCCAAGCTCGCTTTGCGGCGGGCCAATCCCCGACTTCTCTGGAGCCAAGCTACGAGGAGGAGGAAGCCAATCCAATGTTCATGGCAGAGCTCGCGGCGCAGAAGGCCCCCGATGGGTTTGAGACGATGGATGTTGACTTCGTGCCGGCGTCCGAGAGTCCCCCATGGTGCAGGCGGACCAGCGGTTCAACCTGGTGATACTAAAGGAGGACCGGGAGGCAGAGGCTCAACTCGACGTGGAGTGCGCGCATGCCGCTGCCATCGAGTCTCTCCTGCAGGCGGAACCGGATGTCGTGGATGTGAACCGGGCGGCGGAGGCTCAACTTGAGGCGGAGCGCGAGGATGCCGCTGCCATAGAGGCCCTCCTGCAGGCGGAACCGGACGTCCTGGACTTGAACCGGGCGGCAGAGGCTCAACTCCATGCGGAGCGCGCGGATGCCGCTCTCATCGAGGCCCTCCTACAGGCGGAACCAGACGTCCTAGACTTGAACCGGGCGGCGGAGGCTCGACTCGACGCGGAGCGTGCGTATGCCGCTGCCATCGAGGCCCTCCTGCAGGTGGAACCGAACGTCCTCGACTTGAACGGGGCGGTGCTCTCGTCCGTGCAGAGCGCCCGCACGTTCCGTGTGAACGAGTAGCTGGAGGCCGAGAACAACCACGGTGCGGAGACACACGTCAGCAGCTACGGCTGGTTCGCGGCGGCAGCCAAAGACGACGAGGCTGTCTCGTTCCGCGAGCAGTGATAGTTTTTCTTTTTGTTGTTGTTTTTATCGATCTTTTGCTGTGTAAAAACACATATTGTTATGCAAGTCGCCTGACTTGGGTCAGTCTACTATTTCAGGCGGTTGGATAAATATCCTACGTCTCCTAACCCTTCTTCCTCACCCCCTCTTCTTCCCCAATAGACCACCGCACGGGCCGTACGGATACTCCCCAACATGCGGTTGGATAAACATACTCTATGAACGAAAATTATGTATCAGCGGTAGGATGGCTGAGTTTGGTTTGTTCACATGCGACAAAGACGTGTCGTTGAGTCGTGCCCTTGGTTGGGTTTGCAGCGTGCAGGAGCGACTGTGCATGTGAGGGTGCGGTGCGACCACGGCGTGCAGGAGCGACCGTGTGAGGGTGCGGTGCGACCGCGACAGCCGTGTGCAAGTGTACCTCCTTTTCATTTTGAAAACTTTAGGCAAGCTTGGTGTCGGTGTACAAAAGAAGGGGCGCACCTTTGTACCAATTTACCTGTGCACGGGCAGTCGAAGCCGCGCCCACGACCACACCAAGCAGAACAGGGGAGGTGAACCAAGGTAAAACCGAAGCCTGAGGCAGCCAGAGCAACGCCAAGACCAAGACCACAAAGAGCAGAGGGGCAGAGCAGTTTTCCCCCGGCAAGACCCTTGCCGGGGCAGCACGCCCAAACACCAACAGAGCGAGCCACCCTTGAGCCCACATCCCCAACACCATCAACAACGTTGGGCCAGGGCTTGGGAGGCACCTTAGTGGTGGCATGCAGATCTTTGTGAAGACAAGGAACACTCAAGACCAGATGAGGATTAGAATATGACGACCCTCTGCAAGATCCTTGCCGAGGAAGGCCACCAGGCCCCCGACAAGATCCTTGCCGGGGACAACAACACGCCACGGCAAGACCCTTGCCGGGCCACCCGGCAAGGCCCTCGCCAAGGATGCCAGCAGGGCCACTGCCAGGCCCGCACCAACCAAGTCTCCGCCGCCATTCGCATGCAGCTGCCAGCTCAACCAGCCGAGTAGGCACCTGCGTGGCAACATGCAGCTCCCGGGCCAACTCATCAAGCGCCTGTGTGGCGGCATGCAGATCTTCGTGGAGGCTCCACCACCGCGCCACCTCAGCTACCTGCCTGCCTACATGGCGCTGCACGCATCACTGGTCGGGGCGCGTGTCGAAGCGAGGAGGAGCGGCGACGGACGGGACGGGCCTCGCCCCCGTCCCCAATAAAGCTAGGGGACACCTCAGCGGTGCATTAAATGCGTCTTGTCCTGTTATACGAGCGATAAGCTTGCAATACTGTACGCCTTTCCACCTCATGTATGCCACTGTGGTAGCCCCTTTCGACTATGAAAGGAGGCCCATTGCATACTGGAGAAGGATTCGGCTCTTTGGGACCGCGCACCCCACCATAGCTAGTTCGAGAGCTCAAGAACTCTCTGAAATACACCCACCAAAGCAGGACTAGGGTTTTACACATCCTCGCGGCCTGAACCTGGGTAAACGATCCTTTTGCTGATTACTAATCCTGCTCTTCTCGCAACCCTGCACCCCGGCAACCGTAGTAGGGATTCTTGTGATCCCATAGGTTTTGTTCCACACTGACATCTTTGGGCGCCAGGTAGGGGCGCAATTGTGAGAATCTGGTCTAGTAGTTAGCCTAGCAGTTCTTCGTCGCCATGGCTCCCAAGAAGGAGACGGCCAGGAGACAAGAGCGCCGCCTGCAAATGCGAAGGACGCCAGCGTGGCGATAGAAAAGCTAAGTCAATCAGGGCCTTGAGTTATTTCCTTTTATACATAAGGTTATCGTCCCCGGAGATCTTGCCTATGTATGGAAAACCTGCACGCGATGGGGCCCTACCGCGATTGGCAACGCCCTTGTGTTGACACACGAACACGTCACCGTGTACCCTCGACACCGGGGGTGATGCACCGCGGCTCACGTCGAAGGAGATCTGACCTGCAGCGCAATACGCAGGACAGCCGGCAGATGCTTTTGAGAACCGAAACCCCGCACGCCCGGGAGGGACCCCGTCAGGGAGTGCGGCGGCTATGGGCTGCTCCAGGTCGATTCACTCATCCCTAGAGCCTCGTGAATCGGCAGCCCTCCAGCATGAAGAACTAGCGAAGAATAAGAAGAAAGATACAAGGGAGGGATAAAAAGTAGATGAACACAAAAGTGTAATAGATTGATTGGTTCGATTGGTGTTGTTTCAATCAGCCGTCACCCCCAACATATATAAGAGGCGGTTGGACTTCCCGTACAAGCAAAGGATTCATCTAGGTTTTCCTTACAAGAAAATTACATTAATTCACGTCCAGCAACCCTAGTCAAATTCGGATTGGTTTTATCCGAACTTTCCAAAACTATTCGGTTTAAACTGGCTGTATCTTGCGGGTCCTTTTTGTGGTGGTAAACTACCTCGGATGCAAACGAGTCCAAAAGCAGTATTGACTGTTTCGACGAGGCGGACATCTTTCATGTTGAACGTTTTTTCATCAGAGGTCTTCTCGAGGGTCAAATCGCTTGCGCAAAACAGCTAATTATTCACGCAGCTCATCAGACATACCCACATATGTGTCTGGTTCCGGGCGTCATATTTCGCTCGCTGGAGGGTCTCGTTGTGCGGGCTCTAACTTTTGCATCCGACCTCAGATTGGGATGATCTTTATATCAACAACGATCGTTTTGACGAGACGCACAACTTCAATGTAGAATACTTTTCCATCCAAGATCATCTGAATAACCTTTTTAGCCCATCTTCAACTTCTCATCAGATTGACTATCACAGCCTCCATCCCGGCAAGCTTTCGACCCAGGTAAGCTTTCCACACCGGCAAGGTTTCTACCCGGAAAGCTTTCACATCAGCAAGGTTTCACCCCGGCAAGGTTTCTACCCCGGCAAAGGTTCCTCCCCGGCAAGGTTTCTCCCCCGGCAAGATTTCACATCGGCAAGCTTCCACACCGGCGAGCTCTCTGCGCCGGCAAGCTTTCCACGCCGGCAAGCCTTCACACCGGAAAGGTTTTACCCCAACAAGGTTTTCATTCAGCCGAAAAAGGCCAAATAACTCACGGGACCCATCAGACACCACCTAGGTGGGTGTCTGGTCCCTCGTGTCACTTTTTCACTCAGGGCCGGCCCACGAAGTGTTGCCTCTATTTTCTACATACGAACGCGGATTCTTGAACATGCCAAAACCTAGTGTCAACACATGCCCCCCTATTTTCTGGCAGAGCTTGCGTGCCAGAAAATACTTCATCCAAGCACGATGTCAACACTACATCGGTTGTGCATGCTAAGGACGATAATTGTTATCGGCCATATGCTTAGGCTTGTTGCTGATTGGGTAGAGCCTTTTCAGATAATAGTCATCTGAGAACAACCATTGGATGTCACAAATGCCTTCAGGTAAATTTCTCATGTCAATCCTGACTTGGTCTTTATCCAAATAATCCATGGCTATATGAGAACCATTCGGCGATACCGGTTGTCGAATAATTATGTCCATGCTCATCAAAGGAACCATCAACTATTCTGTGACTCAACTCATTATTGATCAAAATGCTCCATCAAGCCTCCGCCGAACAACGTCTGTCTCCGAACTTGGATCTTGCAGATAAGAGATACTTTCTCCAGCCGGCCATATGACTCGCACTAGATCCGTCAGTGGTCGAGTCAACCCCAGAGTCGGCTATAACTTCTCATGGACTGACTTTAATAGTAAGTCAGTTGTGAACTTGCCCTACACGAGTCAGTTACACAAAGCATCGGTTGTTATAACCAGATGTGTATTGTACTAACTCGTTTGGCAAGTCAACAAGGTCAACATTCGAGTGATTCGTCGATGCATATAAAGATGACATCAGTTGGAGAGCTGGCAACGAATCATTGTGAACCTTGATGCATGCAACTTATATAGTGATTAGAAGACCTTTAGCCTGAATAGCACAACATATTCGGCTTGATTATTAGCGTGTAAGATCTAGTCGGCATGAACTATTTAAATCCAGCCAGTGAAGAAATATGGCAATAATACGGACTCCTGGCGCTGCTAAACTGAATCATGAAAATAATCTCCACGATACTTTGACTTGTCATGCAGTGAGTGCCGACTGATAAATGTGATGTCACGCCCCCTTCTTTCGGCCTCCTGGGTCAACATTGCCCCTCTCCCCGAGTGAACAGAGCTTCGTTCATATCGGCGATTCACTTTCTCTGGATCCTGCAATAAACCAACAATATGAGTTGACAACTTTTGCTGCACTAGACCCTCGATTAGTGGCCGAATAATTAGTTGGCCTTCCAGTGTTGGCAAAACTAAGAATTGGCTTCGGGAATACGAGGTACACCATAATGAACACAGTTGGCTAGATGCCAGCTTTGTCAACATAGTGTACTCTTTAGGGCGATATGTAAATATCGGCCATCTGTTCTGATCTCATAGGACCTGGAGAACCCGTCCACCAAAGTGTGAACTGCCGAAACAATTCAGATGTTTCGGCTAGGGATAAATTCTAGGACGCTTTCTTTGATGGAACGACTGAAGAACATGGACGATGTGCCATTTGGAGTCTCCTATAGTGAGATGAAAACTGTCGACTCCGCCTGCCGGCTTCACAGTTGTCCTCTTTTACTCTTGCCGGCTTCACAATAGGAGATGTGGTGCCGCTTTTAACTCGAGGATTTCCCTTGGGAACCCAAGCCATGTTCCTATTCTCCAGCTCTTTGGCCCTAAGCTGATTCATCTTTTTCTCTTGCGCATATGGTAAGCTGAGTGGGCATCCCGGCTGTGTCTTTGGTTTATGCACTTGCAAGTTCTTCCTGGCTTTGGGCACCTCCAGCTTGGCCTTTCCAAACTCGGCGATTGGATCCTTGAAAGTTACTTGCTTCACTTTCTTGTCCTTAGTAGCCAACATAGACTCGACTGTCTTTTTGTCATCTGGAGTTGGATCTGAAATAGCACACTTGTGGCCATCCTTTTTCACTCGGTACACTTGCTTGACCACGTCCATCTTCTTCGCTGAGCTCCGGACCGATTCTTTTTGGTTGAGTCGGTCTTTAACATGTGGTTGTTGAACAAACGATGATCCTCTCGGAGCTGCATAATTTTGTTGAGGTGGTTTAGAATATGATGGATGGTGTGCCCTTGATTTATACTTGCCCCATGATTGATATGAATAATAGTCGGCAGGGGGAGGAATCCATGACATCGGTATTGGTGGCCCAAAAGGAGGATATGAAGTCTTCTTGCTTAACTTCTTCCTTTGCCAATCCCAGTCTTCAGATTTATGCCATGGTGGTGACTTCGATGCTTTTGTTTCACTCGGCCGATAAGCACTCTTTGCCTCACTTATCTTTTCATATTTTTCTAATAACTACGCGAAAGTGACTTTCGGCTTTTCGCCATTGCGCTTACCATGGCCTTTGCTTTTTTGGTTGTGCGTGCATTGGTCATTGAATCCTCTTGTTGCCCCCCAGTGCTAGTGTCGCTATTGTAGCTTTGATGGAATTTCTGTCTTCAAGATTGTTCTTGATGCATTTTTTAACCATATCCTTGCTCGAAGATTTGACCCCATCATCATTGGTGTGTACCTGTCCACCTTTAGATGAATCGGCTGGAGATAGCCGAGTCAACATTTGATTGCTGGCCAAACCAATCTGATCCGACTGGCCAAATGACCGTGCCTCAACAAACTCTAGTCGCCCTATCTTGTCCAATTGCTCGACTTGATGGATCATATTGTAATCTTTGACATTTTTCTCGAACGACCATTGCATTCGCTCTTGTCTTAACGGCTCGACATCGTGATCAATTAAAATAATAGGATTAGTCAGCGATGTACCGATGATGTGATCAACTATGCCTGCACTGTACGTACACTCCTGGTCCATTAACCGGTACTGTGATATCGTCTTCGATACAAAACAACCGAGCGGTGTCAGTTTAACATCATCCGACTTGGCTATGCATTGATTTTCGTCCCCCTTTCCCGATGCTCTTGAATCGGCTATCCTGGAGAACTTTGAACCTGGCTTTATATTCCTGCAACCAAAATAATTACAGAATATACGTCTCATCTGAGACCAAATGTTAGCTAGGCATGAAACAAACAAAGTTGTCCATATGAATATAAAGTTCAGTTGGCATGACGGGAACAACTTTGGTCGTGATAAGTTGTCACTATTAGCCTCTATGAATGATACCATGTGTTGACTAACATGATTAGTGACAAGATCATTTCTAACAAATAGATTACTCTTCTCGATTGGTCTTTCAAAATTAATTAGAATCTTACTAATGGGTGCATCAACAATATGATTTTGACCGATTCGAAAATTGAATAAACTGTCTGCTACGTGTACCATTGTGAAGACTTTGGGAGGAGAAGATGGTTGCACCAGTGGAACAATATCTTGCTCCACTTCTGAATAATTTTCCAACACATCTTCTTCTTCTGGATCTTTTGCCTCATCACTCGGATTGCCTCAGTAGATTTCACTCGGATTGCCTGAGTATATTTCAGTCGGAATGCCCGAGTGGATTTCACTCGGACTCTCTTTGTCAATTGAACTTTGCTCGGCTGCACGCTCTGGTTCTTGATCTTCATCACTAGCCAAGCTTTGTTTGGCCATATAACTTTTCTCTTGATGCTCATCAATTTCTTTGGCACGAAACTCATAGGGTAGCATGTAAGCTCCCTCATATCGAGAAAAATCGAGCACGGCCAATTTGTTGCATTTACCGTTCCTTTGCTCGATGAAGCTTGCACCTTCTGTTTTGGTACAGGTGGCAATAATTGGCTTGATGCACTCAGCTATAGGCGGTGATGCATTCGTCTAGAATGATGCACTCGGCTGGCATGATGTACTCGGCTGGCACGATGCACTCGGCTGGCTTGATGCAACGCACTCGGCCTTAAATGTCTCGGTGCTCAACCGGGTGTCAATTGAATCCACCATTGTCTTGTGACTAAAGGAACCGTTCAACTCAGCTGTACACGACTTAGTCATATTTGATTCGGTTTCAACTGAATCAACTGTTTTAGCCGAGTGAACCCTTTCTTGCTAATTTGCTTGCAAAACTTCTTTTTTGGCTTGCCTCAACATCACAGAGGAACCATCATGATTGCTGAATGGAAGAAGGGACTTGACATATTCTTGCAAATATTCCTCTCCACGCCTCTTCTTGTGTGCTTCATAAGCTTGTTGATATTCTGCTGGTAATTCCTCAAGATTTGGCGTAGTAAAGCCGTTGACGCTATTCCCTGTGAGCTCTGGCTTTTTCTTGTCCACTTGGGCCACATATATTTCTTTAAACTCGGCCCTGCTTGGATCGGCTTGCCCCCCAGTACTTTTAGGATCTTTCGGCAATGAATTGATGTTGCTGAAATTTTGCGATTGTATAGGGGGTGTATAACATGCTGCAGTGATAGGTGAAGACATGTGCACTCCTGTTGAATATATTTTTCTTGCCAATTTGATGAATCGGAAACACTTCATCTTCTTTCAAAACTCTAGCTCTTATTGCCTCATAATCAGGAACCAACCCCTTTTCATGTTGCTCAAGGCAAAGAGCACTAATCTTCTTATTTCGCGCTAAACTTTTTAATGCAATCAGAGCCACCTCATCTCCTGCAATATTAGGCACATATGCTCCTATAGAATCTCCATTCACTCGGCCATAACCGCGAAGGCGAGCCGAGTCATGAATATTTTTAGTTTCATATGCCATTGAACAATTAATCTCATGATGTATAGTATATGATGATTGAGGATAACCAGTCGAATAGTTAATGGAAGCATGGCCGATTCCCCCATCCATCGGCATGTTGGGGATGAACCCGCATATTGCAAGTCTGCTGCCGATGTATAAAACTGTGAAACGCCCTCCTGTACATGAGGTGCCATATATTGATCACTCAAACAAATCGTGTTGATCACCGGCATATTGAAAGATGTTGCCGATGCACGAAAGTTTAGATTCATAAGTTGCATGTTGCGATTCTGTAAATTCCAAGTTTCTCCAATGGAATAACTAGTCGGCCTTTGCTCGTTAGGGCTAGCCGACATGACATGTCCATTGAAAGATCTAGCAACATCAACATAATGGCTATTTGCATCTATGTAAGGAGATTGATGATACATGTTACCGTTGTAGATTGCAGCCACTTGATGACGCTCTCCTCGTAGCAAGAACAGGCTAGAGACTGCTCAAAGCTTCGTCCCCAGCGGAGTCGCCAAAAAGTGTGTTGACACACGAACACGTCATAGTGTACCCTTGACGCCGGGGGTGATGCACCGCGGCTCACGTCGAAGGAGATCTGACCGGCAGCTCGATACGCAGGACAGCCGGCAGATGCTTTTGAGACCCGAAACCCCGCACGCCCGGGAGGGACCCCGTCAGGGAGTGCGGCGGCTATGGGCTGCTCCAGGTCGATTCGCTCGCCCCTAGAGCCGCGTGGATCGGCAGCCCTCCAGCATGAAGAACTAGCGAAGAACGAGAAGAAAGATACAAGGGAGGGATAAAAAGTAGATGAACACAAAAGTGTAATAGATTGATTGGTTCGATTGGTGTTGTTTCAATCGGCCGTCACCCCCAACATATATAAGAGGCGGCTGGACTTCCCGTACAAGCAAAGGATTCATCTAGGTTTTCCTTACAAGAAAATTACATTAATTCACGTCCAGAAACCCTAGTCAAATTCGGATTGGTTTTATCCGAACTTTCCAAAACTGTTCGGTTTAAACTGGCTGTACCTTGCGGGTCCTGTTTGTGGTGGTAAACAACCTCGGATGGAAACGAGTCCAAAAGCAATCTTGACCGTTTCGACGAGAAGAACAGCTTTCATGTGGAATATTTTTTTTTATCAGAGGACATCTTGAAGGTCAAATCGCTCGCGCAAAACAGCTAATTATTCATGCAGCTCATCAGACATACCCACATATGTGCCTGGTTCCGGGCGTCATATTTCGCTCGCTGGAGGGTCTCGCTGTGCGGGCTCTAACTTTTTCATATGACCTCGGATTGGGACAATCTTTATATCAAAATCGATCGTTTTGACGAGGCGCACAACTTCCATGTAGAACACTTTTCCATCTTCAACTTCTCATCGGATTGACTATCACAGCCTCCATCCTGGCAAGCTTTCCACCCGGGTAAGCTTTCCACACCGGCAAGGTTTCTACCTGGCAAGCTTTCACATCGGCAAGGTTTCACCCCGGCAAGGTTTCTACCCCGGCAAGGGTTCCTCCCCGACAAGGTTTCTCCCCTGGCAAGATTTCACATCGGCAAGCTTCCACACGGGCGAGCTGTTTGCGCCGGCAAGCTTTCCATGCCGGCAAGCCTTCACACCGGCAAGGTATTACCCCAACAACGTTTTCATTCAGCCGGCGAAGGCCAAATAACTCACGCGACCCATCAGACACCACCTAGGTGGGTGTCTGGTCCCTCGCGTCACTTTTTCACTCAGGGCCGGCCCGCGAAGTGTTGCCTCTAATTTCTGCATACGAACCCGGGTTCTTGACCATGCCAAAACCTGGTGTCAACACCTTGTTTTGTTTCGAGTCCGCTCAATAGCTCAAAGCGGCCACATCGAGAGTGGCGGGGTAGCCTTCCGCACTTGGCAACGCTCCCGACTCTCACTCGAGTCAAGCTCGATAGTTCGGGCGGCCGCGCTAAGGGCGGTAAGGTGATTCGCCCGGCAGGCCAATGGGGATCCATCCCCAAGACGGCGCCCTAGGTTTACGTGCCGGCAAGCCTACCCAGTTACGTAGGGTGGACATACAAGGAAAAATCGAACAAGAAAATAACATGCATAATATCAAGAATGCTGCAGAGTCATATTACATCAAATTGTTGTTGCGGTTCTAACTAGAGATAGCAATTGTCTTGGTTGTGAGCCTGCAACGGCGATAAGGAACAGGGTGCCTAATCCCGGCGCTGGCCCTCCACCCTTAGAATTCCGCCGACACGGCTGATGATGGGCTTGATGCGTTCCCTGAGCAGCGCGAGGTCAATACCCTCCGGCAAGCTCTCCAGCGTGGCGTCAAAGTCGAGGTCAGGGTACCAGTGTGCCACCTTGGTGAGAACCTTGGTCATGGCGCCTTGGCAAAGCCTCCGGGCCTCGTCGGCCAGCGAGGCCGCCCGGTTGGCGTGAAGCTGCTCCAGGGCCTCGAGAACACACTCGAAGAACAAGGTCAGCTTGGCATTGGTGGTCCCGCTGCGCTCTGGGGCGTACCTCACGCTTGGCATCCCCATGGTAGCCAGCTACGCGGTGATCCTGCCGGCGACGTCCTCGAGGCGGCCGATCCAGCGGTTCACGCCCTCCTTGAAATCCTTATGCTCGGCGGCCTCGTTCTTCTGCAGCTGCTTCTCGGTCTCCAGTTCCTTGGCCAGGGCCCCCTCCCAGGCTTTGGCCTCCGTGAGCATCCCCTCGAGGCCCTCTAGTTTCAGCGTGAGGTCTTTGATGGACTTGTTGGCCTCGGAGAGCTCTCCAGCCCTGCTGATGGCCGTGCCATGCGCCTCTGTCAAGGCACCGTTGAGCGTGTCCTTCTCCTGGGATAGCTTCAGGGCCTGCAACTTCAGCCCGTCCCGCTCCACCTCCAGCTCCTTCACCTTGCCGGCGTGAACCAGAGCCTGGGCGTCGAGCACCTCCCTGTGGCTCTGCTAGCTCTTGGGTCCGCTGCAAGACAAGTTTCTCCACCTCCTCGTCCTTGGCGTGGAGTTTGGCATCAAGGTCCGCCTCGCGTTTGGCGAGGTCCTCCTCCTGGGAGTTCAGCGCGGCCTGGTGCTGGGTTCGGGCGGTCTCGACTGCTGCAGCCAAGCCCGCCTCCGTCTCATGGGCCTTCTCGATGTCGACCAGCTTCATGGTGAGCTCCACATCACACTTGGCCAGCTCTCCCTAGGGCTGCAAACGAGTCGAGTTTGAGCGAGTTGGCCTAGGCTCAGCTCAACTCATACTAAAATTCGAGCGAGCTCAGAATGTGCGAAGCTCAAGGTCGAGCTGCAAAAAGTGGCTCGTGCTCAGCTTGTAACGATCTCGAGTCGATCTCGAGCTAGTTTTGAGCGAAATAAGATGATTTTTAAAATCATTTTAAGGCAAACTTTAAAGCAAGATAGGCCACAACAGAACAGAAAAATCACTATAAATTACTCTTTCTGAAGTGAAAACTAGTATTTAATAACAAGAGATCTCGAATAGAAGGCGACCAAGGTGCGTGAGCTCTCAAACTTTGACCAAAATAACAAAATATTGATTACACGGTTGCCACGTGATGAGAATAATTTTTCTCCATACATAATTTCCATGTTTGCTAGTAGGTAAAGTGAAGAAAAAAATTGTACATAACATATATGGAAATGAATGATCCTAATTATTGGCAATAGATATGAAGGTTATTTAATATACTTATATGATATCGAGCTATCGAGCTAAAATCGAGCGAGCCAATGCTGGCTCAAGATCGGCTCGTTTCTCGATCGAGCTACATAAAGTGTTTACATTCAGCTCATTTCTTTTCGAGTCGATCTCGAGTCGAGCTAAAATACGAGTCGATCTCGAGCGGCTCACGAGCCTCGAGATTTTCTTGCAGCCCTAGCTCTCCATGGGCGGCCTTCAGCTCGTCGCGAGCCTGGCGAAACCAGTCCTGCGGCTCGGCGACGCGCTTCTGGAGGTCCACCTCCGCCTTCTCCGCCACTACCGTCCTGGACTTAGCCTTGTCCAGGCGGGTGCGGTGAAGCGCCTGGAGCTTCCGGAAGCTGGCGCCCATGGCGTGGAGGAGCCGCTCTTCCTGGGAGCCTTCGCCACCAACGCTCGGCTCATCGACGACCTCAAGCCCGGTGGCGGCAAGCACTTCGCCGTCGAACACCTCTCCCTCAACGGGTGTCCTGGTGCTCGACGCGCCTGGAAGGTGGATGAACAAGTCGTCACTCACCCTCAGGTACTTGCCGGAGCCGGAAGCAGCAGAGGATGAAGGCCGGTCATCAGCCACCTCCTCCTTCTCCTCGGCAGCGGCCCTGCCAGCCTCCCCGGCAGGCCCCTTGGTGGCGTCCTCAGCGGTGGCCTTGTCAGCCTCCCCGGCAGGCCCCTTAGCGGCGTCCTCAGCAACACCCTTGGCGGCCTCCTCGGCGTCCGCCTCGGCGGCCTTGGCGACATCCTCGATGATGGGTCCACGTCCTCTGGGTTCACCGAGGAGGAATCTGGACACCAAAGAAGGGAGTGAGGCAAGGCCAAGACCAAGAGCCAGAAAGAACAAGGAACATGGACGAAAGGCGAGCGACTTACCAGTGCCAGGTTGGGAAACAGAAGTCCCCTCCCCGCCAACATTTGGCATCGAGGCAAAGCCAGCACACAAGTTCTCCTCCTCCTCCTGCATGTGAATGGGCTCGGTGCTTGGCGCCCTTACCAGGGACGCCCCTTGAGGCGGCGTGGTCGATGGGGGCAGCGTGTTGGGAGTAGCCCTCTGCGGCTCCTCCTGCTGCCGCT
Source organism: Aegilops longissima (assembly GCA_021605205.1). Taxonomy (NCBI): domain Eukaryota; kingdom Viridiplantae; phylum Streptophyta; class Magnoliopsida; order Poales; family Poaceae; genus Aegilops; species Aegilops longissima. Next base: position 694,125,226 of record CM038682.1, read on the forward strand.
CTCCTCCTGCATACCTGGCAAGTTCAACACCAAAGTATCGTACCCCTGACACATGTCGACAAAGGGAGGGTAGTGAGCTTACGCAGGGGGCTGGGCCGGGGGCTGTTGTCCGGGCTACTCAACACCACCAGTGGCGCCCTTGAAGTACCAGCCGGGGGCTGGCCGCCCGCCGAGGTCTTGGCCCTCTTCACTCTTTGGGCCAGCGTCTCCGCGTCCCTGCCAAGGTGAAAACAAGTCAAGACAAGCGACACAGATTGAAGAGGTAGAGATGACGGGAAGGAGCCAGATACTTAATCGTCGTCCACCTCCTCCTCTGTTGTTTTCCTCTTCCTCCTCGGGCTGAGGGATCCGTAGTCGAAAGTGACCCCCGCATCAGCGTCTGCCGGAGGAGGAGAGGAGGGCAGAGTCTGCGGGCACGTGAACGAAGAAGAAGCAGATGCCTTCTTCCTTGTTGTCGCGGCCTTCACCACCTTCTTCATTGCCGCGGCCCTCGTCTGACGCGCGGCCTCCTCCGGGGACTTTGGCCGCCGTGCGGCCCTGATGGGCCGCACCGGCTCGCAGGAGGTGGCCCGCCGCAGGACTCGCCCTCTTCCCATGGCCGGAGGGTCAATAGCCCCGGCCTTGCTTCCTCAACCAGAGGAGCCTCGGGACCGGCGCTGCTGGCTTCCCCGGCGGCCACCGCCCATCGAGCGAGCTCCTCCTCCTCCGCGGCTGTCGCGGCCTTGTCCTCCGCACCATCAGTGCTGTCGGCCTCCTCGGCAAGCTGCGCCTCCCTCGCCCTGGTGGCGATGTAGTCCAGTTCCGCCTGGGTGGTGTCCTGGACGAGCAGCTGCTCGGTGTCGACGTTGATGTACCCCTCGTGCAGAGTGTCAAAGAACTGCTGCACCTCGACGTCCTCTGGCTCCTTCCAGCTCGGGTAAGGGCCATGCGCGTTGCAGTCCGACATCATGGCGATGATCTCGGTCCGGCGCGAGTTATTGCACAGCGGGACCACCCCCGCCGACAGCTTGAACAAAGGCCCCTTGAAGACCTTGCCGGCCTTCGCAGCGGCCCTCGCGACCTTGCCAGTCCGCTCGACATCACCGTCGCGGCCCACATCGAGCTGGAAGAGCCGCTGGCAGAAATAGGCACGTCCCATCACTGTGAAGTTGTGGTCGAGGCCGAGGCGAAGCCGCATGATGTTGGCGGGGTTCATGAAGAGCCAGGCTGGCCTCCCCTTGTTGTGCAGTGGAGCGATCCAGCGGCGGATGAAGTACGCCCCGATCATCTCAAGGGTGAGCCCGGCCTCGGTGAGCCGAAGGATCCGGGTGGTGGCGACCCTGAGCTTCTCGTCATCAGCGTCGACGTCACTCCAATCGCTTCTACGGACCGGCGGCGCCCGGTGATACGTCTCTGTCGTATCTACTTTTCAAAACACTTTTGCCCTTGTTTTGGTCTCTAACTTGCATGATCTGAATGGAACTAACCCGAACTGACGCTGTTTTCAGCAGAATTGCCATGGTGTTATTTATGTGCAGAAACAAAAGTTCTCGGAATGACCTGAAATTCCACGGAACTTATTTTTAGAAAATATTAAAAATACTGGAAGAAGAATCACGTCGGGAGTTTCCACCTGTCCAGGGAGGGAGGCGCCCCTGGCGCCCGCCTGCCTCGTGGGCCCCCGGTTGCTCCATTGACCTCAACTCCAACTCCATATATTCGTGTTCGGGGAGAAAAAAAATCAGAGAGAAGGATTCATCGCGTTTTACGATACGGAGCCGCCGCCAAGCCCTAAAACCTCTCGGGAGGGCTGATCTGGAGTCCATTCGGGGCTCCGGAGAGGGGAATCCGTCGCCATCGTCATCATCAACCATCCTCCATCACCAATTTCATGATGCTCACCGCCGTGCGTGAGTAATTCCATCGTAGGCTTGCTGGACGGTGATGGGTTGGATGAGATTTATCATGTAATCGAGTTAGTTTTGTTAGGGTTTGATCCCTGGTATCCACTATGTTCTGAGATTGATGTTGCTATGACTTTGCTATGCTTAATGCTTGTCACTAGGGCCCGAGTGCCATGATTTCGGATCTGAACCTATTATGTTTTCATGAATATATGTGAGTTCTTAATCCTATCTTGCAAGTCTATAGTCACCTACTATGTGTTGTGATCCGGCAACCCCGAAGTGACAATAATCGGGACCACTCCCGGTGATGACCGTAGTTTGAGGAGTTCATGTATTCACTATGTGTTAATGATTTGGTTGGTACTCTATTAAAAGGAGGCCTTAATATCCATTAGTTTCCGCTAGGACCCCACTGCCACGGGAGGGTAGGACAAAATATGCCATGCAAGTTCTTTTCCATAAGCACGTATGACTACATTCGAAATACATGCCTACATTACATTGATGAATTGGAGCTAGTTCTGTGTCACCCTATGTTATGACTGTTACATGATGAACCACATCCGGCATAATTTTCCAGCACCGATCCAATGCCTACGAGCTTTTCACATATTGTTCTTCGCTTATTTACTTTTCCGTTGCTACTGTTACAATCACTACAAAACCCAAAAATATTACTTTTGCTACTGTTACTATTACTTCCATATTACTTTGCTACTAAATACTTTGCTGCAGATACTAAGTTATCCAGGTGTGGTTGAATTGACAACTCAACTGCTAATACTTGAGAATATTATTTGGCTCCCCTTGTGTCGAATCAATAAATTTGGGTTGAATACTTTACCCTCGAAAACTGTTGCGATCCCCTATACTTGTGGGTTATCAAGACTATTTTCTGGCGCCGTTGCTGGGGAGCATAGCTCTATTCTTTGAGTCACTTGGGATTTATATCTGCTGGTCATTATGAAGAACTTGAAAGACGTGAAAACAACAATTTATCCCTCAACTATGAGGGGAGGTAAGGAACTGCCATCTAGCTCTGCACTTGATTCACCTTCTGTTTTGAGTAAGCTTGCGACACCTAAACCTGCTTCTGCTATTAATTCTGATATGTTGCATGTTATTGATGATGCCACTTCTGCTATGCATGATACTTATGATGAAACTACTTCTATGCTTGATACTAATGTACCACTTGGTGAATTTCTTGATGAACAACTTGCTAGGGCTAGAGAGAATGAAATTATGAAACTGATAATATTGAAGATAGTGATGACGAGGACTATCCCCCTAATAAATATGAATTGCCTGTTGTTCCTGAGGGTTATGTTATGGATGAAGAAGCTGCTAGAGCTATTTTAGCTTGCAAGGATAGATATGATCTTAAGAAGTTATTAGCTAAATGGAAGCAGTAATCTCTTAATGCTAGAATGAAACCTGACCCTGCTTTTGCTACTTCACCTATCTGTGTTACTGATAAGGATTATGAATTCTCTACTGATCCTAATATAATTACTTTGGTTGAATCTGATCCTTTTTATGGCTATGAATCTGAAACTATTGTGGCACATCTTACTAAATTAAATGATATAGCCACCCTGTTCACTAATGATGAGATATCTCGCTACTTTTATATCCTCAAAATATTTCTGTTCTCATTAAAGGGTTATGCTAAGATATGGTTTAATTCTCTTGATCCTGGTTGTGTGCGTAGTCCCCAGGATATGATTTATTACTTCTCTGCTAAATATTTCCCTGCTCATAAGAAACAAACTGCTTTAAGGGATATATATAATTTTGTGCAAATTGAAGAAGAGAGTCTCCCACAAGCTTGGGGGAGGCTTCTCCAATTACTTAATGCTTTGCCTGATTATCCTCTTAAGAAAAATTAAATACTTGGTATCTTTTATAATGGACTAACCGATGCTTCCAGAGATTACCTGGATAGTTGTGCTGGTTCTATTTTCAAGGAAAGAACACCGGATGAAGCTGAAATTCTATTGAATAATATGTTGACAAATGAAAATAATTGGACACTTCTTGAGCCAATTCCTAAACCAACTCCGAAGAAGAGGGGTGTTCTATTTCTCAGTCCTGAAGACATGCAAGAGGCAATGAAATCTATGAAAGAAAAAGGTATTGAAGCTGAAGATGTTAAGAATTTACCTCCTATTGAAGAAATACATGGTCTTAATTTACCGTCTGTTGAAGAAATACATAGTTTTAATACAGTACCTATTGAAGAAACACATGGTCTTGATAACCCGACTCAGGTAGTAAAGGTAAATTCTCTCTATTGATATGATAAAGCTGAAATCCCTCCTACTAAGTTTGCTTGCCAATGCTTAGATGAGTTTGGTAACTTTATGGTTAAGCAAGAAGATTTCAATACTTATTTTGGTAGACAATTAAAACAAAATGCTTATATGATTGAACACTTGGTGATTATATGTCTAGAGTTAAAGGTGAACTTAAACTCATTAGTAAACATGCTTCTATGGTCACCACTCAAGTAGAACAAGTACTTAAAGCTCAGAATGATTTGCTCAATGAATTGAATAGTAAGAAAAATGATTTTGCTGTTAGAGTGGCTACTAGGACCGGTTAAATGACTTAGGAACCTTTGTATCCTGAAGGCCACCCTAAGAGAATTGAGCAAGATTCTCAGAGAAATAATATGGATGCACCTAGTCCTTCTAAAAAGAAGAAAAAGAAAAATGATAGGACTTTGCATGCTTCTAGTGAACGTATTGCTGAACCACCTGAGAATCCAAATGATATCTCTATTTCTGATGCTGAAACACAATCTGGTAATGAACATGAACCTAATGAAAATGTTAATGATAATGTTCGTGATGATGCTCAACCTAGTAATGATAATGATGTAGAAACTGAACCTGCTGTTGATCTTGATAACCCACAATCAAAGAATCAACGTTATGATAAGAGAGACTTTGTTGCTAGGAAACACGGTAAAGAAAGAGAACCTTGGGTTCAGAAACCCATGCCTTTTCCTCCCAAACCATCCAAGAAAAAGGATGATGAGGATTTTAAGCGCTTTGCTGAAATGATTAGACCTATCTTTTTGCGTATGCGTTTGACTGATATGCTCAAAATGAATCCTTATGCTAAGTACATGAAAGAAATTGTTACTAATAAAAGAAAGATACCAGAAGCTGAAATTTCCACCATGCTTGCTAATTATACTTTTAAGGGTGAAATACCTGAGAAATTAGGAGATCCAGGAGTACCCACTATACCATGCTCCATTAAAAGAAACTATGTTAAAACTGCTTTATGTGATCTTGGAGCCGGTGTTAGTGTTATGCCCCTCCCTTTATATCGTAGACTTGATTTGAATAAGTTGACGCCTACTGAAATATCTTTGCAAATGGCTGATAAATCAACTGCTATACCTGTCGGTATTTGTGAGGATGTGCCTATTGTGGTTGCAAATGTTACTATTTTAACAGACTTTGTTAATCTTGATATTCCCAAGGACGATAGTATGTCTATTGTTCTTGGAAGACCCTTTTTGAATACTGTAGGGGCTGTTATTGATTGCAACAAAGGGAATGTCACTTTTCATGTTAATGGTAATGAGCATACGGTACACTTTTCAAGGAAACAACCTCAAGTCCACAGTATAAATTCTATTGGAAAAATTCCATCGATTATTTTTTGAGGTTTTGAATTTCCTCTTCCTACTGTCAAGAAGAAATATGATATACTTATTATTGGGGATGTGCACATCCCTGTTGAGTTAACATAGTGTTATTTGAAATTTCTCCGGTTCCATGTTATTCGGAATGAGTTTGTTAACAAGACTTGATCAACCTTGTTAGTGGATTCCTTTTGATGAGCATGAGATGGATGAAACTGGAAGGCAAAACCTTCTGTACCCTCCTTTTACTTTCTGTTATTTAGTTGAAATAAAGCAAAAATAGTATTTTCTGTCAGTTTTCTGAATTATTCATGCAATATAAAAATACCCCGAACATAAAAGTTCTCCAAATGCCCTGCCAATTTAATATGATTTTTTCTGGAATATTTCAAAATATCTGGCACTGAGAACACAACAGGGGGAGCAAGCACCTGGCCACGAGGGTCCAGGGCCCGCCCCCTGCCTCATGGGCCCATGGTGGCTCCCCTCCACTTATTCCTGCACCCACACACTTCTTCTTCCTCCCAAAAAAATCACCATCCAGCTCAAGCACGAGTTCTAGCTCATTTTGCTGCGATTTTCGATCTCCTTGCTCAAAGCACCTCTCACAAAACTACTTTGGGGGATTGTTCCTTGAAAATGATGAAGAGATTTTTGAGGGGCTCATCGAGCCGAAGCTCGAAGGAAAAGCAAAGTGAAGAAGCAAAGAGGCCCAAATATAATTTGCCTTGCACCGCGGAGGTTCGGCTGTGTGAATGGCCTTCCGATGATTTCTTGAGAGCAGCCGGGATTTATGATGATTTTTATGAATTGGCTGAGAATGCAGGCCTCACCGACTTCCTCCACGACCAACGTGAACAGTATCTCTTACTCACCAATACTTCTGTGCAAAACTTCTACTATTATCCTAAGGAATCACCTCCTTCGGTAGAGTTTCATTTATATGATGTGGTTAAGAAGATGTCACTAGATGAATTTTGCAAGTTTTGCAAAATACCTTTCAAGGGTAGCTTAGAGGAACCACATCGTAAAGATGTGGACGGGTTTATTGACACTATTACTGTAGGGGAAACTAGGAAGGTTTCCGATGCAAGAATCACTAGCATACATTTTCCTGTTTTACGCTACTTTGCAATATTTGCTAGTCATTGCTTAATTGGTCGTGGAAACTATGGAAACCTTAGTGTTCCTGATATTATTATTTTGTTCCATGGTTTATTCTGTGATAACTCTGTTAGTATGGGCGGTATTATTGCCAAACGGTTAAGTCTAAACCGTAGAAAGGGCCCCGTCTTTGGAGGTATTTACGCTTCACGCCTTGCTGCATACTATAACATACCTATTAGGCATTATGAAAAAGAAGAAAAATTGCTGCCTACTGCTGATTTAGATTATAAGAGCATGGTAGCGCATGACTTTATTGTTAAGAATAGGGAAGGGGCGCTTAAATACAAATTGGTTTTTTATAAACATCACCCTGAGACTATTACCTTGCCTGCTCCTTCCTTGTTTGATTTATCTGCAGGCCCGTATCTCGTTCCGCTGGCGGCCATTCACGCCTACCAGAACCCTATGTCAGCCACAGAGCCAGAGCCGGAACCACAATTTGATCCTCCACGACAGTCTAATTACCAGTGGGATCCAGAGATGATTGCCAACCAGTGGCAATCAGAGTCTTCTTCATCTCAGTACGACCCCAACTACAACTTTGGATATCCGCAAGGCTATCTGTGGCAATAAACCAACTTAGGCCAAAAGACTAAGCTTGGGGGAGTACATATTTCTCACCGACATTACATTCATGTTCACACTCATTGCTAGATGTCGGTGCTCATACTTTTTCACTATAATATCCATGCTAGTTTATTTTATTTTTCTTGCTTTCTTCTTGTGTGTTTGTTAAATCTTAAGAAAAATAAAAAAATATTGTAGCTTTAAGCTAGTTTACTTTCTTGCTATAGTAGAAATATTTAAAAGAAAACCCAAAAAGATTTCCCGTTCTTCTTTTGCTTGTTGGGAGCTTTCCCGTGTAAATAGTTTTTATTTCTTTCGTTTTCTTTGGGGGTCGATAGGAGAAGACCATAATTAAATTGTTGAAGTGGCTCTTATATGCATTATTGTTGATTTATCCAAGAGCCCATATTGCCTTGTTTTCTCCTGTTTATTGAATGCTCGCAGATTCTAGCTTAGTCCAATGCACGTGCACTCTTCTTATTATACACATCGTTCGGTCGTGCAAGTGAAAGACAATTATGACGATATATGATGGACTGATCGAGATGGGAGAGGCTGGTATGAACTCGACCTCTCTTGTTTTTGTAAATATGATTAGTTCATCGTTCCTGATTCAGCCTATTATGAATAAACATGTTTGCAATGACAATTAGAGATCATAGTTGCTCATGCCATGCTTGATTAGCTATGAGTTATAATGGTTTACCTTGCGTGCCAACATGCTATTAAAATGGATGTGATGTGGTATAGTGGGGTAGTATCCTCCTTTGAATGATTTAAGTGACTCGGCTGGGCACATGTTCACACATGTAGTTGAAACAAATCAACATAGCCTTCACGATATTTGTGCTCATGGTGGATTATATCCTACTCATGCTTGCACTCAATGTTTTTTAATTTTAATGCATGTTCATGACTGTTGTCGCTCTCTAGTTGGTCGCTTCCCAGTCTTTTGCTAGCCTTCACTTGTACTAAGCGGGAATACTGCTTGTGCATCCAATCCCTTAAACCCCAAAGTTATTCCATATGAGTCCACTATACCTTCCTTTATGCGGTATCTACCTGCCGTTCCAAGTAAATTTGTATGTGCCAAACTCTAAACCTTCAAATGAAATTCTGTCTTGTATGCTCGAATAGCTCATGTATCAACTAGGGATGTCCTTATCTTCCATGTTAGGAGGGTTATTCTCAAGAGGAGTGGACTCCGCTCCTCACTCACGAGAAAATGGCTGGTCACCGGGATGCCCAGTCCCATGCTTTATGCAAATTAAATCAAAATAATTGCAAATAAAACTCCCCCTAGGACTGTTGCTAGTTGGAGGCACTCGTTGTTTCGAGCAAGCCATGGATTGATTCTTGTTGGTGGAGGGGGAGTATAAACTTTACCATTCTGTTTGGGAACCGCCTATAATGTGTGTAGCATGGAAGATATCGCCATCTCTTGGTTGTTATGTTGACAATGAAAGTATGCCGCTCAAAATATTATTTATCCCTGCTTTAAAAATTGAGCTCTGGCACCTCTACAAATCCCTGATTCCCTCTGCGAAGGGCCTATCTATTTACTTTTATGTTGAGTCATCACCCTCTTATTAAAAAGCACCAGCTGGAGAGCACCGCTGTCATTTGCATCCATTACTATTAATTTATGTTGGGTATGACTATGACTGGATCTCTTTTACCATGAATTACAATGTCTAGTCAGTCCTTGATCTTTAAAGGTGCTTTGCATTTATGTTTTGTGGTCTCAGAAAGGGCTAGCGAGATACCATCTTGTTATATCATATCATGATTGTTTTGAGAAAGTGTTGTCATCCGAGATTTATTATTATTGCTCGCTAGTTGATTATGTCATTGATATGAGTAAACATGACACCTAAGTGTTATTGTGAATGTGGTTAGTTCATGATCTTTGCTAAAAACTTGAATGCTGGCTTACATATTTACAACAACAAGAGCAAATAGAGTTTGTAAAAGTTTTTCTTTATCACTTTCAGTTTATCAACTGAATTGCTTGAGGACAAGCAAAGGTTTAAGCTTGGGGGAGTTGATACGTCTCCGTCGTATCTACTTTTCCAAACACTTTTGCCCTTATTTTGGACTCTAACTGGCATGATTTGAACAGAACTAACCCGGACTAACGTTGTTTTCAGTAGAATTGCCATGGTGTTATTTATGTGCAGAAACAAAAGTTCTTGGAATGACCTGAAACTCCACGGAAATTATTTTTGGAAAATATTAAAAATATTAGAAGAAAATCCACGTCAGGGGGGCCTCCACCTGTCCACGAGGGGAGGGGGCGTGCCGCCTGCCTCGTCGGCCCCCTGTTGCTCCACCGACCTCAACTCCAACTCCATATATTCGTGTCCGCGGAGAAAAAAAATCAGAGAGAAGGATTCATCGCGTTTTACAATAAGGAGCCGCCGCCAAGCCCTAAAACCTCTCTGGAGGGCTGATCTGGAGTCCGTTCGGGGCTCCGGAGAGGGGAATCCGTCGCCATCGTCATCATCAACCATCCTTCATCACCAATTTCATGATGCTCACCGCCGTGCGTGAGTAATTCCATCGTAGGCTTGCTGGACGGTGATGGGTTGGATGGGATTTATCATGTAATCGAGTTAGTTTGGTTAGGGTTTGATCCCTAGTATCCACTATGTTCTGAGATTGATGTTGCTACGACTTTGCTATGCTTAATGCTTGTCACTAGGGCCCGAGTGCCATGATTTCAGATCTGAACCTATTATGTTTTCATGAATATATGTGAGTTCTTGATCCTATCTTGCAAGTCTATAGTCACCTACTATGTGTTGTGATCCGGCAACCCCGAAGTGACAATAATCGGGACCACTCCCGGTGATGACCGTAGTTTGAGGAGTTCATGTATTCACTATGTGTTAATGCTTTGGTCCGGTACTCTATTAAAAGGAGGCCTTAATATCCCTTAGTTTCCGCTAGGACCCCGTTGCCATGGGAGGGTAGGACAAAAGATGTCATGCAAGTTCTTTTCCATAAGCACGTATGACTATATTCGAAATACATGCCTACATTACATTGATGAATTGGAGCTAGTTCTGTGTCACCCTATGTTATGACTGTTACATGATCGAACCACATCCGGCATAATTTTCCATCACCGATCCAATGCCTACGAGCTTTTCACATATTGTTCTTCGCTTATTTACTTTTCTGTTGCTACTGTTACAATCACTACAAAACCCAAAAATATTACTTTTGCTACCGTTACTGTTACTTCCATATTACTTTGCTACTAAATACTTTGCTGCAAATACTAAGTTATCCAGGTGTGGTTGAATTGACAACTCAACTGCTAATACTTGAGAATATTCTTTGGCTCCCCTTGTGTCGAATCAATAAATTTGGGTTGAATAATTTACCCTCGAAAACTATTGTGATCCCCTATACTTGTGGGTTATCACCCGACGAACTTCATAGAACGCCGGCGGGTCCTTCTCTTTGATCCAGCACCACCGGCCCTGCAATCTTCCCACCTCTCCTTCATGGCACCCTCCGGATACGCCCCCTTGGACCTTGAGATCCAGGCGATGCAACCGGAGATGGCGCCCCCTGGTTGGATCCGAGGGGAGACGTAATGGTGAAAGAGCGCCGTGTTGGGGTGCACCCTGGCGAAGCCTTCGCAGAGGTGCGCGAAGAGGGCCATGCACGCCACAGCATTTGGGGTAAAATCAAAGAGGCGGAAGACAAAGGTGTGCATGATGTCGCTGAAGAAATCGGAGAAGGGAGGACAAAGCCCACAGGAAAAATAGTCGACAAAGAAGGGGTACCGATTTGGGGCAGCCTCGGCGCAGTTGGCGGGGATGACACGCGTGGCTGGATGCCCCGACTTCTCTCCCCCAGTCTTCCCTTGAAGGCTTCCCGAAGCTCGAGCACGTCAACTGTCGAGGGGAAGAAGGCGGACTGCGTCCGCTGCACCGCCAGCGCACTCTCCGGCGTCTTCGCCGCTCCGGCATCCTTAGCCACACCCTTGCCCTTGGCGGATTTCGGCGCCATGGCGGCTGGGGGAGGAGGGCAAAGCAGAGGGTGGCGGGAATGCAACGACGGTGAACAAGAGCGAAGCTTGGAGAAAAAGAGGAAGACGAGCGGAGGCTTCCGAGGTTGGGATTGCGCAGAGGGTAAAGGAATAGTGCGCTCGCGGTTCTCCCTTTTTATGGGGGAGCCGTGGGTCATGCTGCCCATTTACTGCGATGTGACGCATGCATGCGGGAACTGCCCCACGCATGCCGCCCACGTCACGCGCACCCCTCCACACCGCGCCACGCCGTGCGCGGGTCGTGGGAAGCCAGCGCGTGAAAAGTTTTACGCGGTAAGAACCGCCCCGCCTGCCCCCGCACCGTATTGGGCCTGGCCCAACAACGTGTCGCGCTTATGTGTGGCCCAGGCCCGGGGGCTCCTGTCGGTGTACAAAAGAAGGGGCGCACCTTTGTACCCCTTTACCTGTGCACGGGCAGTCGGAGCCGCACCCACGGCCACACCAAGCAGAACATGGGAGGTGAACCCAGGTAAAACCGAAGCCCGAGGCAGCCAGAGCAACGCCGAGACCAAGACCACAAAGAGCAGAGGGGCGGAGCAGTTTCCCCCGGCAAGACCCTTGCCGGGGACGACCTCAGCAGCCCTGGCAAGACCCTTGCCAGGGCAGCACGCCCAAACACCAAGAGAGCGAGCCACCCTTGAGCCCACGTCCCCAACACCATCAACCACGTTGGGCCAGGGCTCGGGAGGCACCTCCGTGGTGGCATGCAGATCTTTGTGAAGACAAGGAACACTTAGGATCAGATGAGGATTAGAAGACGACGACCCTCGGCAAGATCCTTGCCGAGGAAGGCCACCAGGCCCCCGGCAAGATCCTTACTGGGGACGACAGCACGCCACGGCAAGTCCCTTGCCGGGCCACCCGGCAAGGCCCTCGCCAAGGACGCCGGCAGGGCCACTGCCAGGCCCGCACCAACCAAGTCTCCGCCGCCGTTCGTATGCAGCTGCCAGCTCAACCAGCCGAGCAGGCACCTGCGTGGCAACATGCAGCTCCCGGGCCAACTCATCAAGCGCCTACGTGGCGGCATGCAGATCTTCGTGGAGGCTCCACCATCGCGCCACCTCAGCTGCCTGCCTGCCTACATGGCGCCGCATGCATCACTGGCCGAGGCGCGTGTCGAAGCGAGGAGGAGCGGCGACGGACGGGACGGGCCTCGCCCCTGTCCCCAATAAAGCTAGGGGACACCTCAGCGGCGCATTAAATGCGTCTTGTCCTATATCTGACGATAAGCTCGCATGTCTGACGCCTTTCCACCTCACAGATGCCCTTTGTGGCAGCCCCTTTCGACTATAAAAGGAGGCCCATGGCATACTGGAGAAGGATTCGGCTATTTGGGACCGCGCACCCCACCATAGCTAGTTTGAGAGCTCAAGAACTCTCTGAAATACACCCACCAAAGCAGGACTAGGGTTTTACGCATCCTCGCGGCCCGAACCTGGGTAAATGATCCTTGTGCTGATTACTAATCCTGCTCTTCTCGCAACCCTGCGCCCCGGCAACCGTAATAGGGATTCTTGTGATCCCATAGGTGTCGTTCCACACCGGCACTTGGCAAAAATGTGTGGCGAAGTATGGCAACGCAAGGCCTAGACCCAAATAGGATAAGCACGTAGTACTATGTACTAGGAGTACTAGTGTTAAAAAAGAAAGGCAGGGTTTTCCTTCGCGGGATTAATCGATACAAATCCTTGTTTGACGTGTCAATTAATGCGTATTTTTTCTCCAAAGCCCAAAGAGCTAACCATCTCACTCCTCATCACTTGATTAATGCAGCGCCATGCAAACCAATCTTCTCACTTCCGCATGCATGCAGGGGATATTAATGTCCTTGGTTGCTAGTATGATGCAAACCCCATCAATTTTGCCTCGATTAGTGTTAGTGGCCTTTTGCAAATTGTAATTTTGATATACTGGCCTTGTGTACAAAAAAATGGAGGTAATAACTATATTTGACTTCCTTCCCCATTGCGGTGACGTCGACGAAATCTTGAACGTTGTGGTTTGGTGAAGTGCGTTCGACGGAGAACACCATTGAGGGAGACCATGGTAAGTCATTCGCAAGTGCCTCCTGCAAGCCGAGACAACCGCCTTATTTGCATCCAAGAAGTCCGTTGAACCAAAGGACGCGTAAATGTACTAGTACTACTCGTACACAATAGCGTCGTCCGTCCAGCTTAGTGCGGTGAGATGGTTTCTCGAAGAAGACGATGGAGAAGCGGAGTCAGCGAAGAGTGAAATGATGGTTGCTTCGTCCATGCTTTGTGATTTGACGCCTCACTGTTGTGTGATTTGTGATAGAAGGGACAAGGGAGTAGACTCTGTCCTCTATACTGTACATGCGTCCAAGCACGGGAGAAAGAGGAGAGACATTGCATTTTTCTATTCCTTCAATCAATCAATCAATCAAACAGGGAGCTTTGGTTCCATCCTTTTGGCTTTAGCAACACCGTCCACAATGGTTCCCATGATACCAAAAGCTATTTTCACATTTGGATACACATTGTGGATGCCCTTAACCGTACCACTTGGTTTTGCTCCTGTGTGCTATCTATACAAATCTCAATTATATTGATCTAAAAAATTATAGAATCAAGATTAGTAAAATGGAGATGATTTTGCCGCGTGGATGGCGGGGGAGGTTTCTTATTTTTAGAGGACGTTGTCCTGGCGGTTTGCTAACATGCGGTCCCACGTGTCAGTGCTTTACCAAGCTGATCCGCTTCCCACATAAGGCAGAACAACGGCAGAAGCAACACGTGGTTAACTTGAAGAAGATGAGGGAGAAGCGGATTCAGCAACGAGTGAAATGATGATTGCTTCGTCCCTCCAACTTCTTCTTTTTAGCATTATTACTTCGTCCCTCCAACTTAACTGCGGGAAAGGTGCAACTTTGTGATTTGACGCCTCATTGCTCATTACTACGCCGGCGCCATGACTGGGTGCTTCACCCCGGCTGCTCTGCCTTTGTCTTCGGTATGGCACATGGACCCGGTAGCTTGATGCCCCACATGTCGGCGAAAGGGATTAGAAGATTTATGAAAGCGAGCGCTCCACTCTTACGACGGAGGAGTACACGACACGATGGCCCAGTGAACTGTCACTTGTACTGTATATAGTACTATAGTTTTGCTGGTTCACACGATCCATCGATACAAACCTGATTAAAAAGGAAAGGGCGGGATTTTACCCGCACGGTATATGATACTGGCCATACATTTCAAAGGCAATTTTAATGTATGCAAACTGAATAATTAAGTAACAATATGATATCTAGTAAACTAAAAACACATATGATTTATTGTGTTAGAGTGTAGTAGTAGTGCTGTATTGCATAGCTGTTAGATGTAACATGCAAGAACGTGTAGAGATGTAGTTTTGGAGGGCCTACAGAGAGAAAAGCGTAATACGTTAACCGAACTTCAGAATAAGCTGATTACGATCACTATATACATTTTGCGGTGATTATACGGTCACTTTCTCACGGTTCAAGATCGGATTGCACTTTGTTGACCGGCTAAATAGTCTGCGTGGCACCATGTTGACTAGCTAAATTGACCACGTTCCTTGTGGGTCCCACCTGTCAGTTCGCATAGGGAAAAGGTCAGATAAACACAATACGTAGTCACAACAAGACTCCACCCGTCTTGAGAATCACCTGGTTGTGTATGTATGCATCGAGGGCCTGATGTGTGCGCATGCACGTGTAGGTTGAGCACTTGAGCGTGAGAGTGTGTGTTGGTCGTGTGGTATACTGGTGTGTGCATGCATGCGTGTGTGTGTGCGTGTGAGTGTTG
Source organism: Aegilops longissima (assembly GCA_021605205.1). NCBI lineage: Eukaryota > Viridiplantae > Streptophyta > Magnoliopsida > Poales > Poaceae > Aegilops > Aegilops longissima. The sequence continues at coordinate 694,140,370 of CM038682.1, forward strand.
CGTGCGTGCATGGCTGCATGTGTATGTGTGAGTGTTGTGTGCGTGCGTGGGTGCATGTGTTCGTGTGAGTGTTGCGTCCATGCAGTTCGTGTGCATGCGTGCGTGTGTGTATAATCACCACACCAGCTCATGTGTGTGAAAATAGACGGCTCATCATACCAATACAAGGCCACCTTATCCGCTATGCCCGCGGTCATGACTTCAAACCACCGCCCAATATTTTTTTGTCGTTTGTTTTCATTCTTACTAGCAAGATGCCCGTGCGTTGCATGTAACATCAAGATGCATTTGTATGACTAGTTTATCTTGTAAGAGAAAAGGATGAATGAGGGAAGGCCTTATTTGCAAATGTAGAGAGGTGTGTGGGTACCTTTTGCAAAATTGTCATAGTTTCTTTCCTATCAAACTCGGATATAAATCGAGATTTTATCCTATATAAAAGGATGGCGGGCACATCATCATCACCAACTCTGCTTTTATAAGAGTGTATTTTATCCTACTCTTATAAAAAGCATAGTATGGCAATTTTGTGATACCCACACCCCTCTCCACACGTGCAAATAAGGCCTTCCCTTGTTCATCCATTTCTCCCACAAGATAAACTACTCATACAAATGCATCTTGATGTTCCATGCAACGCATGGTCGTCTTGATAGTATTTTATAAGAGTGTAGATGTAGAGTAGATACAAGCCGACAGGTGGGCCCGATGGTAGTGAGATAATGTGATGCAACACTAGAGGTGCCACGTGGAGCATTTAACTGGTCAACTAGTCGTGTCTTGAGCAAATACAGAGTTGTACGGTGAGCCCGTGACTGTATAATAACCACAAAACATAAATGTGTGACCGTAATGAGTGGATTCTGAAGTCCAATGTACGTATCGTGCTTTCGCTTCAAATACAATGCTCATCACTGTATATATCACGAGAGAAAGATGAAACATGCGTGAATGTGCTGGGGGCTTACTTTTAGAGGACCTGGAGATAGTTTGTGTGTGTACGTGAAAGGGGGGTAGAGGTGGGTATGCGATGGAGAGAGAGATGCTCTTCGTTTCTCTTTATTATGACTAACTTTATATATAGTATAAAAATATACAAATTCACAGTGCGGAATAAATATCATTGTGGGCACCATGCAATGCAAGCGTTCATACTCCTCCATATAACTTTGTAATGTTGTATATATGTAGAAATTCTAAAATATTTTTTTGGCCACACTTTATTCAAAAGGAATGTTGTATGCGAAATAAACGTGAAGAGAGGGCTTTTTAGATCAATGGGGTACGTGATGTAACATGTATGAATGTGTAGTTGATGCATTTGGCAGGGCCTAGAGAGGTATGTGTCTGTATTATGTATTCGAGAGAGGCATGGATAGAGGGGCCGACAGGGGGGGCATGGGAGAGATAGCACGAGAAATGAGAGTGGTCTAGAGAGAGAGAGAGATACGAATATGACGTCACGGCGAGAGATTCCCTTGAGTGTGTATATGCAAGGGGGAGTGGATAGAGGCACCAGGAGAATATTTTTTTGTGTGTGTGGTGTCTGTGTTGGTATGTATGGGTGTGAGAAGATAACGAGACGTGGGGGCAGAGGGTGTGTCACCGCGTGAGGTCCGGTGGGTCGAGGTGAGGCCCTTCGTTCGATTCTGTCCTACGCCACATTGGTCTCCCCGTGACGCATTTAGGGAGACCCATGGATGACTAGTCGTACAAGACAAAGATAGCATAATTGTGAAGGACTCTATGTCCACTCACAAAGATGGCTAGGATTTGTAACCCTAGGTTCTCGGACTAAGGTAACCCCTTTATCTCTGATATTACTATTCATCCAACCTAACTTTAAGGGGCATCCTACAGAATGCTCTGCTAGAATCATACTCGTAGATTAGGAAGAGAGGTGTGAGACAATGCATGAGAGACAGGCTTAAAGATAATGTGCATACAGGAGACACGTAGGCAGGTCTATGTATATAGAAAGGGTCGGTGGGGATTGTGCGTGTGTATGCTTGCGAGAGGAAGAATGCTTGCGATAAAGGTTAGTGAAAACAGTCGTAAATGGTTACGAGAGGGAGGGTGGGTTATATCAAGAGCATGTGTGCGAGAAAGACACCTCGGGAGAGAGTGTGTGAGCATGTGTGAGAGACCACCGATGGAGAGTGAAACTACACGTACAAGACTGTTGTACACATTGATTAAAGATATAAATTGTATCCAAATATTAGGATGGGATCATGATATTTGCAATTCGCGTAAGGAACGGTCATTGATCCATCAGACATCTAGATTCTATCAAATTTGAGCATGTCTATGTTATTATTCGACACAATTGATCCACATAGTTAGTATTTTGAACTCCAGAGAATGCATCGCTTTAGCAATCGAATATAAACGTGAGTATGGTTCATGTTGTGTGTGTAAAGCACATTATACATACGAAAGTTACACAATGAACATTATAAATAGCTACCTATGAACTAGCATGCATTTGAATTCAACTTAAGGTGGTTTCAAAAAATCGAATTCAACTTGAAGTCCATTCAATTATTTGAATTTGATATCATGGCATTTGTAAATCATACCTAAATTATGGGGGCACCAATCTTTGCTCTGATTTTGTACATAATAGCATATGTAGTCGTGTACAAAATAGATTCTAATTTAGCTCCTTCATTCCAAAATAATCGTAGTTATAAGATTTTCAAGTGTCAAACTTTCAAAAACAAGCGGATAATTTAATGAGGTTTTCAAACATACAGGGTCAAATTTAACGTTGTCTATTTATGTCAATCCTCAAAGTTCAAGAGTACTCTAAACGTGAATGCTTGTGTTTCAAAATTTCGAACGAAGCGCCAAAAGAGCCTCTACTCACCCGAAACCGCGTGAGACCAATGTTTGGTAGTACAAGGAAATTACTTTTCTAATAACTCCGACCCATGAAACCTACCGGCCCGACGTCCAAACGTCTAAACCGGGGTAGGTTTGCAGCTTCATCCAGATGCTACGCAGCCGCCTCCGAGAAACATTCATACACAATGGCCGCCTAAGCACACATGCGCGCGGCCGAAATCGCTCCCGCCCACTATTTGGGACACCTAGGATTACCGTCCTACCCCCGACCCGTGGTAGGTCCGAAATTTAAGAGGGGGCAAAGTTTGTACTTTCCCCAAATTTCAAACAAGCGCGTCCCATCTTCTGTTCAAAAAAGCCAAAAACAAGCGTGTCCCGGACGGAAACATGGTTCTCCCCCTCCACCCCACGCCCCCCCGCCCGCCCACCCGTCCGATTCCCCATTCGTACTCTATGGGCGCAAAAACTACCTCTCCACTAGCCGCGAAACCCCGGCGTCCTCCGTCCGCCACCCCATTCCACCCATCAACCGCCGCCCTCCTCCATCACGCCGGAGCCGATACCCCGACGTCATCGTCCACAGCAACCTCAACAGAAATGCTCTCCACGGCTAGTAGTTGAAGCCGAGGCTGAGCCGTCCGTACCCGAGCCAGTTCAACCATGCCGTCCTACGCCTCACCGCTGCCGCTCCAACTTCGCCACCCTCCACCACACCGGAGTTGTTCCTGCTATGCCGTCCTTCGCCGCCTCGCATCTGCTTCCCCTCCGCCGACATACGGCCATGGCAACACAGTCAATAATTTGGCCATGGGTTCGTCCAAGCCTGCACCCTCCAGAACATCGGTTTCCCCGGCAAAAAGAAGAAGATCGGCGTGACATGTGGAGGCGACCACACCGGCAACAGAAAATGGCACTCCTCTTCCCTTATTCGTGCAAATCTTATGTGTCTACTTGCATGGTATTCATCCCACAGAAGACACAAGTTGACCGCTTCTTCTTGATACTAGATATTCCTAGTAACTCGCGATGCACATGGTTTCTCCTCATATACTATTTCACCTTAGCTAGAGGTCCGTCGCCCCCCTGAATTTCAATTCCTGGTCAGTTGATTCACAATTAACGGAAGCATTCCCCGGCATAACAGGCGCTAGTCCGCCTATTACGCCGGGGAAGCAGCGCCTCGGTGTTTATCTTAGGGGCGTGTGGGGCCTAGAGCTACTGGCGCCCGATTTGGAGGTCGGCCGGGATTAAAGGGATGGCCTGGGGGCGTTGCCAAGCGCGGCAGCGGTGTGAGGTCGAGGGGAGGGCGGGGCAGTGAAGGCAGCGGTCAGGGCCGGTGGTCACTGGCGGTTCGACAAAGATCGTCAACAATGACTGGCGGGAGGTAGACGAAGGCCATCTGCCCGTTCCTTATAGATCGGATGGTTCATTAAAAATACCGACTGACCTATTTATTTTCAGTCGACTATTATCTTGATATGTCCACATGTGGTGGTGTGCTGGAGGAGTACCTGCATTTCCTGTGCTCATATATTACAAAATCATACGGAGTAGAATCTAATTTTGTTTGCCATGCAATGTTTAGAGCTATCATATGTCTCCTGTCATTTATTTTTCAGCCACACTATCTCTGCTACTTTTACGATTGCACTAGTTCTGCACACACTTCACCCATACTCTCACTATTGTGTTTTTATGCAAGGGTATTTCATACTCTGCTGCTATGAGAGAAGCAAAAAAGAAAGAGAGAAATCGCTCAAATGTCAAATGCAGCGATAGGCGACACATTTCAGCCTTATAATAGGTGCGGTGTCGTGAGATGGAGACAGTAAACGTAGCTCGGAGTTGATGACCTCGCTGCAATGAACCACCATCCTGTGTGCTTGCTTTAACCCAGCGGTGTCATATGTGGTTTCATGTTCCATATGGTGTCTAGCTTGTATTCGAAAGGCTGAAGTCGGTCTTTATTAAGATAAGGAAAGATATTTTTTACATGAAACACCATCCCGTGAGCACCAGAAGACAAATAGCTAGTCAGGGCACTAGCCGAGCCAGTGACAAGCCCAAGAAAGAGATGCATCACCTGGAAGCCAACTAAAAAGCCGCGATGGTGGCGAAGCAGCCCGCCTCCCACCAGGCTCTCAGGTCCTAGATGATCATGCTCACCACTCCAAATGGGATGTCTAGGTTGTATTGCTTCCAATTTGGTTAAATCGCATCTGCTTAGCTTACACATTATACCTTTGAATATGACATGCCTTTCTGTTTTTGGTACATACTAGTACATCTGTGTATTAACCATGTTCTTACATCAAACTAATGTTCTTGTGTATCCCTCATCAATCACTTATGATGAGGCAGTCAGGCAAGTGCATTACTCCTCATTTAAATAATGCAGCGTCAGCCTCCCGACATGATTCTCAAGAAACAGCAAGGCTAGATGAAGATAGTGAATGTAGCTCTGTAGTTGATTACCGCATTTCCCCTACACTAGCATCACAGGTGCTTGCTCTAACTTGGCAGTGTGATATGTGTTTGCATGTTGCATATGGTGTCGAGATTGTAATTCTTCAAATCTGGTTAAACTGCATGTGCTATTCTGCTTAGCTTATACATTATACCTGTTAATGTGACATGCCTTCCTGTATTTAGTACATAGTACATCTGTCTATTAAGCATGTCCTCACATAAAACTATTGTTTTTTTGTATCCCGCATAAATCAATATGACGAGACACCTTGAAGATATGCAGTGTGATATTAGTTGCATCTTTGATATGATTTATAGCATGCATGCTTCTAATTTGTTGAAATGCCATTTATGATGGGACACTTTTAACTTGGCGAGTCATATTGGCTGCATCTTTCACGTGGTGTCTAGCTTGCATTGCTTCTTATTTGGTGAAATGGTTTACCTTAGTTTACACAAACAATTGTGAATATGCCATGCCGTCCTGTTTTTCGTATTATTCCATCCTGGAATCATGTGTTTGCCTTACATCAAAGTAGTGATTGTCAGTATCATGCACGGATGAGTTCTGAAGAGTGAATTTTATTGCCTTTTCTTGTCGGTTTTACTTGACAATTCAAAATCAGTAAAGCGGAAGGAAGTTAGCAAGGCAGCGGATGAAGGTGCTCCTTCAAATGGAGGGCCTCTCTGATTCTACTCCTCCATCCCCCAAAATGATTTCCAAGACAACACATGCATAGACACTCAACGTAGCTGTGTTGGTGATGAGCACGTCTCCCTAGTGCACCATCACAGGTGCTCCCTCTAACTTGGCACTGTTATATGTGGTTGCATGTTATGTATGATGTCTAGCTTGTATTGCTTCTAATTTTGTTGAATTTCATCTACTTACTTTACATATTATACTTGTGACTAAGATACGTGTTCCTGTTTCTAGAATATACAATATCTGTCTATCACACCATGTTCTTACATCAAAGTACATTTGTTCTGAAGAACTAAATTGCTATTCGTTTTTCTTGTCGGCTTGACTTAACATGGCACAGAGAAAGAGGAAGCAAGACAGAACGACAGGGAAAGGGAAGCGGAACAATCCTGCAGATTCTGTTGGTACTGATGGTACAATAGAAGGTCAAAGTCCAGCGGAAAATTGTACCGACAGGGTATCCCATGCTACACGAGCTGCAGAACAAGCCAAACAGAAACAAATAGCTACCACCAAACAAGCAGAGACAACCCTAGTTGTTGCAACACCTTCCACAAGATACCGCCAAGTGCACGATTTACTCGTTCAATCAACTCAGCTAGCAGCACGTTCCCAAGCTCCCTTGCCACGACACTACTTCGAAGCACTCTTGACACAAGATGAGTTGGCAAGATCAGATGAACTTTGTGAGCTTCAACAATAAGAAGGTAGTTCTTTGAGTCAAATTCTGATTGCATGCTTCTTTATATGTAGTCTCACGGTTTGATGTACACTAACACTTCCTATGTTTGTTGTTGGACTAGCACCTAGGCGCAAGAGGAAACAAACATCAGGGATAATGCTCGATAGGTTAACTAAATCTAGAGGAAGAAGAATGGAGATCCATTTTGAGGCAGGTTTAAAAAGGCCAAGTGATGCTACAGAGTTAGCCAAGTTAGTATCAGAGGCAGCGGTTGATGTTAGGTGTCATGTCTGTATCCTCCCAACATGGATTCAGTACAGGAATGACAAAGATGAAACCCAGGTCAACACCTTCCTCGAACATTTATCTGTAAGTATGGTTATGTATGGAAACTAGTAATATCGTCTTGCCCTATCCAATATTTTCTAGGTTGCTGATAATGAGACTCCCATAATTTTCAACAGATGAGGTTCAAGTTGGATAGCCAAGATGATGCAACCAGACAAGCTTGCACCCATGTTTTCAAGTCTGCTCTGCGACAGTATCGGTATAACTTGAGGAAAACTCACTTTGAAGGCAAGGCTAATAGTGAACTTGCCCAAACATCTCCAGTGGAAAATATATCTAATGAAGACTGGAGAGGCCTCGTTAAACACTTGTGACGCCCCCGATTTAATCGTACACTAATCATGCACGCAAATGTGTACGATTAAGATCAGAGACTCACGGGAAGATATCACAACACAACTCTACAAATAAAATAAGTCATACAAGCATCATAATACAAGCCAGGGGCCTCGAGGGCTCGAATACAAGTGCTCGATCATAGGCGAGTCAGCGGAAGCAACAATACCCGAGTACGAGACATAAGTTAAACAAGTTTGCCTTAAGGCGGCTAGCACAAGCTGGGATCTGACGATAGAGGAGCAGGCCTCCTGCCTGGATCCTCCTAGTTACTCTGAGTGGTCGTCGCCGGCTGCGTAGTAGTAGGCACCTCCGGTGTAGTAGTCGTCATCGGCGGTGGCGTCGCTCCTGGGCTCCATCGTCTGGTTGCAGCAATCGAGTAGAGATAGGGAAAAGGGGAAACAAGGCAACCGTGAGTACTCATCCAAAGTACTACAAGCAAGGAGCTACACTACATATGCATGGATATATGTGTAAAGGGCCATATCGATGGACTGAACTGCAGAATGCCGAAATCTGAGGGGATAGCTAGTCTTAATGAAGACTACGCTCGGACACCGTCTTGCAGCGAGCGAAGAGGACAACGGAAGTCCTCCAAGTAACATCATATAGCAATAATCCTACCGGCAATCCCTGCTCATATCCACTGAGCGAGGCGACCACCGGTTGTATCGGCACTTGGAAGGGTGTGTTTTATCAAGTATCCGGTTCTAGTTGTCATAAGCTCAAGGTACAACTCCAAGTCGTCCTGTTACGAAGATCACGGCTATCCGAATAGATTAACTTCCTGCGGGGTGCACCATCTTACCCAAAGACGCTTGATCCCATTTGGCGGACACACTTTCTGGGTCATGCCCGCCGCGGAAGATCAACACGTCGCAGCCCCACCTAGGCTGTGAGAGGCCAACACGCGGTCTAAACCTAAGCGCGCGCAGTGCAGGCCCATCGCCTGAGCACACACTGCGTTCGTCTGTGCCGGGCAGACCTAGCCCATCGAGCGTTCGGTCCAATCCGCGCGCGCGCGCTCGTCGCTAACGTCTGAAGTGCTTGGTGATACCACGATGCGGGATACCCATAACTACTCCAGCGTAGATGGTTAGTGCGTATAAGCTCGTAGCCAACTCAGATCAAATACCAAGACCTCGTTAAGCGTGTTAAGTATCCATGAGCGCCCGAACAGGGCCAGGCCCACCTCTCTCCTAGGCGGTCTCAACCTGCCTTGTCGCTCTGCCATAAAGTAACGATCGGGGCCGTGGGGAACCCGGGCCCACCTCTACCGGGATGGAGCCACCGTCCTTTCAGCCCCATCTCCTAACAGTACCACCGGTATTGTAATAGCGTAAAGTATATAGTATATACCGTGATCACCTCCCGGTGATCACGACCGATAATATAGCACGGCGAGACGGACAAGGATGTAGGGCCACAGATGAAAGTACTAGCAACCTATACTAAGCATATAGGATTGCGGTAAGGTAACAATGAAGTAACAAGGGCAGGCTATGCAGCGGTATAGGAGTATCTGAAAACAGTAACATGCTACACTACTCTAATGCAAGCGGTATAGAGAAGAGTAGGCGATATCTGGTGATCAAGGGGGGGGGGGGGCTTGCCTGGTTGCTCAGACAAGGAGGGGTCGTCGGTGGCGTAGTCGACCACGGGGCATCAACATCGGTCTCGAGTCTATCGGAAAGGGGTAGCGGAGGGAACACAATAAATAACGAGCAATCAAAGTATCACAAAGCGTAACGTGGCAATAAGTTGTGCGGGTGTGACCTAACGTATGGCTACGATATAGGTGAAGGGGAATTCAGCAGGAATATTTTCCGGTTCGGACTATGTCGGATAGATGACGGAGGAATGTTCCATGTTCAGATAGTTAGAGGCATCTGACAGGTAAGCGGACCACGTATTCGGATTCGTTGGATTTTTACGAGCAACTTTCATGTAGAAAACATTTTCATCCGAAATTACGGTTTATTTACTATGAATTTCTAAAGTTTTATTAATATTCTAAAAATCTGGAATTTATATTAATTTTGAAATTTAAAAGGAAATTGTTAGATGCACCCGGTGCAGTGCACCCGGCAGTGCACAGTCAGCAGTTGACTGGTCCACGTTGACCAGTCAAAGGGCGTCGGGGCCCAGCTGTCATAGACTGATAGTTAATAGCTTTTAGTTTAAAGGATTTAATTAATGGGGGTCCCACATGTCATACCCATGACTAAACTAACATGGTTATTTATTTTAATTAAGCCTTGGGGCCTTTATGTTAGTGGGGGTAAGTAGGTGGGTTAGGGCCTTAATGGCCAATTAGGCGGCGGTTAACTCCGTGTCCCGAGGCCACGGCGGGGCGGAAGTGGCGAGGGGGGAAGGGCGCTGGCGGCCTCGGCTTGAGCCAACAAAGAGCGGCGGGGCAGCGGGCAGGGTGAGCACCGCCCGGCCGGCGGACGCCGCTGCAAGCGGTGGCGCGCGGCTGGGGTGACAGGAGGAGCGGGCAGAGGTGGGATCGAGAGCCGGCGGGAGGCAGCGGTGGGAGCGGGGAGGGGGTGAGCACGGCCACGGCGCCAGCCAGCGGCGCAAGGAACAAGCTTGGCGCGAGGCTGCTAAAGGCGATGGGGCGACCAGCGACGCGGTGCGCGGCGAGCAGACGACCAGCTATAGGCGGCGGCGGCTAAATACGTCCAAAACGAAGGCGGAATCGAGGGGGAAAGGGGAATCGAACAACAGCTCACAGCGGTGCTTGCTGAAGGCCTGACGAAGACAGGGCTCGTCGGAGAGGCGCAGATTAATGAGTAGACGACCTCATCGATGTCGGGGAAGAAGAAGATGAAGGCGATGCTGCAGTCCGACACTTGGCGATTCCAGATGCTGATGACGTCGAGGAGGTCACGGTGAAGCTCCTGGAAAGCTCCTGGTGGCTCGGAATGCCAGCGGCCATGGCAAGGAGGAGGCGACGGTGATGGTCGTCCCGTAGCGAGCTCAATCGGCGGAGCGAGGTGAGGGAGAGAGATGGAGGAGAATGGGGATTGGGGATTTAGGGTTCATCCGGGGAGTGGTGGTGATCTTATCCACCCACGAGGCCGTGGGATGGCCGACACATGGCCCGGGCGCCATGGATGCCCTCCACGACCTCCCAGTCTCCTGTACAGAGGAGGGGGATAAGGTGGAGGTGGGCTGGTTAGGTTAGTGGGTAGGCCGGCTGGGCCGTTCGGCCCAGTTGGCCAGGGGGTGGGGGTCTTCTTTCTTTTATGTTTGTATTTTATCTTTATTTCCTTTTGTTTACTCTTAGTTTCACATTATTATAGTTTAATGAACTACAAAACTAGTTCCTAAATTAGTTTTAATAAATATGCCACTGCCCCATTAGTTCCGGGCAATAAAATAAAATTAGCTCAACATTTTATTAACTGAAAAAGGCATTTAACTAATTTCTTTTGCTGTTGTTTTCTTTACCTTTGAGCATTTAAACATTTTATAAAAATGTGGTTTCATCACCATAATTACCTATGCCTTATATGTCACCTCTCGAACATTTTAGTTTTAATATTTGAAAACTTTTATTGTTTGCTCGATTTTGAATTTGGAATTCGAACTAGGTTCCGAACTAACGCGAGTTTATCCACAGTAACCGAGGTGACGTGGCATCATTAGCGAGGATTACTGTAGCTTAATTACAGGCGTCACAATTCTCCTCCACTACAAGAAATCTCGTCCGAGATTTAAGAGGGAGTAAGGGGAAAGGTCTGTTCACGAAATCCTAACGAATCTTCTCGGTCTTGGTTGATCTTCTTGAAGAGGTCGATCCATTACCTTGACATCTTCATTTCTCTGCTCTGGTCATCACGGTGCTGCCGCCTTTTCTCGGGAACTCCAGCGTGCTTACGAATAGGTAAGGGTTATTCGGCGAAACGAACCTCTGCAAGGTTGACTATCTGGTAGATAACATCGAGGAAGGTGGCGGAAAGTAACTCTCGAACTGGAACTTAAGAAAATATCGAGAGCAAAGTAAGAAGGTACCATGAGAAGTTTCGAGCGGGTAGGCAACCATTCGATGCCTGAAACCAAGTGTAAAAGGGGTCCAGAGTAATGGTAATAAGTTTTGTGTCTGATACCAGAATAGATTTACTAGGAAGGTGACCCCGTGAATTACATACGAAGTCAAGCACGAGGAATAACTTGGGCAACAGGGGTGTACAGGAGAGTCAGGTTTCGATCCTGTGAAACTGTGGGTTATGGGCCCACCATGTGGTTAAAAGTAGGAGGTTGGTGACCTCTTGCACGATCATGTAAGCAAGGCATGTCGGAGGAGAGTCGAGGTCATGTCGGCAACAACATAGGTACCAAGGGCGAGGGACGATGAGAACCATTTTCCTGCACGTTGAGCGAGGCGGACCAATAGGCAAGGTTCTCGTCCATCGGTGGCTACCGAATGTCATCACAATAGTAACAAGGTCTTCTTGTGAGTTGTACATCGAGGTGTTTGCACAAGCGGTGGATTATTACTGCTTATATCATATAGATCATAGAAAAGGTTTAAACAAACCAATGGATGGAAAAATATGATCATCAGATTAAGCAGAACAATGGAAAGGAAAATATGTTTAAACACATATTTCAAGGGTATATCCTTCCCAAGGACAAGCGAGCAAGATATCCATGACAGGAGATAATGTAGAAAACCCTTTAGGTAAGGGAGAGAAATTTCATGACATTACCCATACAGCGGTGTTTGGATAATTGAGCAAGAAACATTTAGCATTGGGCTTGAATGTTCTTGTTGAAAATCAGAGTATCACAGACATGCTTGAGATAGCATTGACATGGTCTTGGTGAAGATCAGACTTTGGAATCACGAAGGATCCATCGAGAATAACTTGTAGAAACAGTATTACAATTCCCTCATGGATGAATGGATAACCTGCTGAAAAGGAATCTATAATGATAGGTCCTCCAGCCGGGGTGCTAGGCATGACATCATGCTACCGGTTCATCAAAGGACCAATAACATAACTCTTGGAAAGTTGTCCCAACCATCATATCGGCCGAGATTCAGATCCGATTGGTGTAAAGATACCTCGGACTCGGGATGTCCGAGAGGAAAAGGTGCAACGCAATTTGACGAGATGACATTGTAAGATTCTCGGGGAAATGAACTATGAAGTGATTTCCGTTAACAAGAGTCCATCATTAAACCAAGGAGAGGACAAGGAGGTGTCTGGTGAACTCAACGGCAATTCACCGAGATTCCCAAAAGATGGATTTCCACAATTAAGTGAACAAGGAGATAACATTTGTCAGATCAAATGATAGAAGGATGTATGCTCGAGGAAAACATACACAACTAAACATTGGTTGAAAGGTGCGCCCGAAATATGGGTTGGGTTGCACGACCAATGTCAGAAGGGTGATTCAATAATCAGTAACCTAAGAATGAACTTTCGATCGTTAACTTCAAAGCAATAGGGTTGCTAGAAGTCCAGAACTCAAACAAGACCGTTCACTTGATGGTACCCCGGTTGGAATCAACACGAGGACCAAGAAAGAATGGTGATGGTGAGAAGTTTCACCATTCCAAGAATCCTGAAGAGGTGGTGAAATTCTCACGACATTCTTGACATAAAAGATGGTAATACTCCAAGGTAAGGACGAACAAATGCTGGATAGCAAGCATCTTAAGGTATAACAAAAAACATGAACAAGCTTGTGTTGGTGGGAAGGCAATAAAGTGGTCGGTGATAATACAATTCATCGAGGGCAAGGATGGTATTTCTCATCATAAATTCAATTGATATCCTGGATGAGCTCAGAATGCTGATGATCACGACACCTTTGTCGCAAGAGTTCATGAAGATGTAATCGATCGGCGATGACATCAAGTCAAAGTAATGATGAAGTGAAAGGTTATTAGAACCAGGGGTACGACACAAACTCGAAACCAAGCTTGTTGTTCAAGGCGAAATGATATGTCGATGAGGATCGACATAAGGTTAGTTCCTCGTCGAAAATTGTGCTCCGTGAAGAAGGAACGGGTAGTACAGTTAAAATCATCACGACATCAATATAGCCAAACAGGCTAGGAATGGCGTGATCGGGTACAAACTCGTACTTATAGAAGCTTACTGAAGAGTTGTTGAACCGTAGTGCGGACTCAGTTCATTTATCGGTGTCTTTGAGTGTTTAATAACTTCGAGCCCGTGAAAAATTGGAAACAGTGGGAAGGTAGCACTTGATGAAGAACTCATAAGAGGTTATGCAGTTCCATGATAATCTCGAGATACCAGGGTAATACTCGATGACATATCAAAGTAGAGGTTGGGCGGGGTTATTGCTCTCTGAAGACAAGTGCTAAAACTTGCACGAGAAATGGTATTTAAAAGAGAACATGGTGGAACCACGATTGAAAAAGGCCCGATCCACGATATAAGATGAACTTATACCAAAGGAATAATTAATTTAAGAGAAGCTTTAATGATAAGATCTACATCGTGTCCATGGGCATGAACACAAGTTCAAGGTCGACTCCACTTCTCCAATGCATAACCCTTCATTCACTTCTCATGTTCGATGAAGTTGCGGTGTTGAAAATTTTATCTGGCGAAGCACCGGAAGAGTATGATTCGTGAAAACTTTCGGGTTCACACGGTTTAGTGAAGGCATATGTTCTACCCATAGGGCTTCTTGGAATCATATACCGAATCTTTAGAAATAATTAGCTCAAGCTCGAAGGCAGAGCCTGGTTGAAAAGCAGAGGATACAATTTACCAAAGGCATTATGTATCGGAGGAAAGGCTCACAAGGTTATTGAATATGAAGGCGTTGTCGGATAAAATCCAACAAAGGATCTGGTGGTCCACAAGGGATCCGCGTGAGCATCGATACTCAACTAGAGGAAGAAGAATGCAAGGAGATCAAACTATAGAAACAACTGACTAACTCAATTGTCAAATGCAAAGGAATTAAGATTCCCAAATCAAGGGATCAGAAGCAATGCTCTGATTAGGGATGGATAAGTTGAACAGCCTTAGGGTACAATCAACGACAATTGGATTGGTCGAGAACCAATTCCGATTAAAAAAATGGCAGCTCAGCCGGAAAGGTAATTTATAAGGATCAATGATGATTGCGGTATTCATAAACATATTGAGTCAACAGACCCAAAATGATAATGACAAGGAATGTAAATATGACTACGAGACTTATGGGATTAACCATAATGCAAGCAAGCAAGAATTTCAAGAGCCAAAGGCTCGGAGGATTTTCGAAGACCGAATAGTAATTTGAAGACTTTTGCGAAACACATGAACAAGCTGGGGTTGGCGGATACTCGACAAGTCGAGGATTTATTTGAAGGGGTATTCATGTGGCAAAGAACTGCTAGGCGGTAGGCACAAAGTATTCTCGGAACAATAGAAAACTTGGGGTATCTTGTAATAACAAGATCAATGGGGATGATCGTATGAATGGCAAGTGTAAGTAGTTATCCATAAGGATTTATCGGTGGTCGGGAATAGCAAACGCGATGAACACAAGTTCTCGGGTTAACAATGGAGAGTATCTTCAAGGTCTTGGTGCAGCGAGGCGATCATCGATAATAAGGGCCCTCGGGTGAAAGTGATAACGAGATCCTAATGTTAGATTTGGTAAACTTCATTTATCCCGAATAGAGGAGAGATCGAGAGGCCCGAGTAAAGGTCGAGGAGTAAAAGATCCTACTACTACCTAGCGGCGTGTGCCCGTAAGACACACAACCATGTTAGTAAAAGTTTTGCAATGTCTAGACTCAACTTTGGCCAAGGAGTTGGAAGGGGATTCCTCTGCAATCGGCTCGATACCAACTTGGCGCCCGATTTAATCGTACACTAATCATGCACGCAAATGTATACGATCAAGATCGAGACTCACGGAAGATATCACAACACAACTCTACAAATAAAATAAGTCATACAAGCATCATAATACAAGCCGGGGCCTCGAGGGCTCGAATACAAGTGCTCGATCATAGGCGAGTCAGCGGAAGCAACAATATCTGAGTCGGACATAAGTTAAACAAGTTTGCCTTAAGGCGGCTAGCACAAAGCGGGATCTGAGATCGAAGAGGAGCAGGCCTCCTGCAGGATCCTCCTAGTTACTCTGGTGGTCGTCGCCGGGCTGCACGTAGTAGTAGGCACCTCCAGTAGTAGTAGTCGTCATCGGCGGTGGCGTCGCTCCAGGCTCCATCGTCTGTTGCAGCAATCGAGTAGAGATAGGGAAAAGGGGAAACAAGGCAACCGTGAGTACTCATCCAAAGTACTGCAAGCAAGGAGCTACACTACATATGCATGGATATATGTGTAAAGGGCCATATCGATGGACTGAACTGCAGAATGCCAGAATACGAGGGGGATAGCTAGTCTTAACGAAGACTACGCTCCTGGACACCGGTCTTGCAACAGATAGAAGAGGACAACGGAAGTCCTCCAAGTAACATCATATAGCAATAATCCTACCCGCAATCCCACTGCTCATATCCACGAGCGAGGCGACCACCGGTTGTGTCCGCACTTGGAAGGGTGTGTTTTTCAAGTATCCGGTTCTAGTTGTCATAAGCTCAAGGTACAACTCCAAGTCGTCCTGTTATCGAAGATCACGGCTATCCGAATAGATTAACTTCCTGCGGGGTGCACCATCTTACCCAGCACGCTTGATCCCATTTGGCCGGACACACTTTCACAGGTCATGCCCGGCGCGGAAGATCAACACGTCGCAGCCCCACCTAGGCACAACAGAGAGGCCAACACGCGGTCTAAACCTAAGCGCGCAGGGTGCAGGCCCATCGCCTGAGCACACCTGCACGTTATGTCTGTGCCGGAGGCAGACCTAGCCATCAGGCGTTCCAGTCCAATCCGGCGCGCCGCTCGTCGCCGACGTCTCAAGTGCTTGGTGATACCACGGCCGGGATACCCATAACTACTCCCGCGTAGATGGTTAGTGCGTATAAGCTCGTAGCCAACTCAGATCAAATACCAAGACCTCGTTAAGCGTGTTAAGTATCCGCGAACGCCCGAACAGGCCAGGCCCACCTCTCTCTAGGCGGTCTCAACCTGCCCTGCCGCTCCGCCATAAAGTAACAATCGGGGCCGTCGGGAACCCAGGCCCACCTCTACCGGGATGGAGCCACCCGTCCTTTCAGCCCCATCTCCGAGCAGTACAACCGGTATTGTAATAGCGTAAAGTATATAGTATATACCCGTGATCACCTCCCGGTGATCACGGCCCGATAATATAAAGCGGCGATTTGGACAAGGATGTAGGGCCACAGATGAAAGTACTAGCAACCCATACTAAGCATATAGGATTGCAGGTAAGGTAACAACAGAAGTAACAAGGACAAGCTATGCAGCAGTATAGGAGTATCTGAAAACAGTAACATGCTACACTACTCTAATGCAAGAAGTATAGAGAAGAGTAGGCGATATCTGGTGATCAAGGGGGGGGGGGGCTTGCCTGGTTGCTCAGACAAGGAGGGGTCGTCGGTGACGTAGTCGACCATCGGGGCATCAGCATCGGTCTCGGAGTCTATCGGAAAGGGGTAGCGGAGGGGGAACACAATAAATAACAGAGCAATCAAAGTATCACAAAGCGTAACGTGGCAATAAGTTGTGCCGGGTGTGACCTAACATATGGCTACACGATATAGGTGAAGGGGAATTCAGCAGAATATTTTCCGGTTCCGGACTAATGTCGATAGATGACCGGAGGGGGAATGTTCCATGTTTAGATAGTTAGAGGCATCTGACAGGTAAACGGACCACGTATTCGGATTCGTTGGATTTTTCTGAGCAACTTTCATGTAGAAAACATTTTCATCCGAGTTACGGTTTATTTACTATGAATTTCTAAAGTTTTATTAATATTCTAAAAATCTGGAATTTATATTAATTTTGAAATTTAAAAGGAAATTGTTAGATGCACCCGGTGTAGTGCACCCGGCAGTGCACAGTCAGCAGTTGACTGGTCCATGTTGACCAGTCAAAGGGCGTCGGGGCCCAGCTGTCATAGACTGATAGTTAATAGCTTTTAGTTTAAAGGATTTAATTAACGGGGGGTCCCACATGTCATACCCAATGACTAAACTAACATGGTTATTTATTTTAATTAAGCACTTGGGCCTGTATGTTAGTGGGGGGTAAGTAGGTGGGTTAGGGCCTTAATGGCCAATTAGGCGGCGGTTAACTCCGTGTCCCGAGGCCACGGCGGAGGGCGGAAGTGGCGAGGGGAAGGGCGCTGGCGGCCTCGGCTGAGCCAACAACAGCAGGCGGGGCAGCGGCCGGGTGGGCACCGCCGGCCGGAGGCGGACGCCGCCCATAGCGGTGGCGCGGCTGGGGTGACAGGAGGAGCGGGCAGAGGTGGGATGCAGAGAGCCGACGGGAGAGACGGCAGTGGGAGCGGGGGGGGGGTGAGCACGGCCACGGCGCCAGCGGCGCGCGCAAGGAGCAAGCTTCGGGCGCGAGAAGCTGCTAGGGGCGATGGGGCGACCAACGACGCGGCTGGGCGCTGGCAGGCACGACCAGCTATAGGCGACGGCGGCGGCTAAAGACGTCCAAAACGAAGGCGGAATCGAGGGGGAAAGGGGAATCGAACAACGGCTCACAGCGGTGCTTGCTGAAGGCCTGACGAAGACAGGGCTCGTCGGAGAGGCGCAGATTGATGAGTGGACGACCTCGCCGATGTCGGGAAGAAGAAGATGAAGGCGATGCTGCAGTCCGACACTTGGCGATTCGAGATCTTGATGGCGTCGAGGAGGTCACGGTGAAGCTCTGAAGCTCCTGGTGGCTCGGAATGCCAGCGGCCATGGCAAGGAGGAGGCGACGGTGATGGTCGTCCGGGCGCGAGCTCCAATCGAGCGGAGCGAGGTGAGGGAGAGAGATGGAGGAGAATGGGGATTGGGGATTTAGGGTTCATCCGGGGAGTGGTGGTGATCTTATCCACCCACGAGGCCGTGGGATGGCCGACACATGGCCCGGGCGCCATGGATGCCCTCCACGACCTCCCAGTCTCCTGTACAGAGGAGGGGGATAAGGTGGAGGTGGGCTGGTTAGGTTAGTGGGTAGGCCGGCTGGGCCGTTCGGCCCAGTTGGCCAGGGGGTGGGGGTCTTCTTTCTTTTATGTTTGTATTTTATCTTTATTTCCTTTTGTTTACTCTTAGTTTCACATTATTATAGTTTAATGAACTACAAAACTAGTTCCTAAATTAGTTTTAATAAATATGCCACTGCCCCATTAGTTCGGACAATAAAATAAAATTAGCTCAACATTTTATTAACTGAAAAAGGCATTTAACTAATTTCTTTTGCTGTTGTTTTCTTTACCTTTGAGCATTTAAACATTTTATAAAAATGTGGTTTCATCACCATAATTACCTATGCCTTATATGTCACCTCTCGAACATTTTAGTTTTAATATTTGAAAACTTTTATTGTTTGCTCGATTTTGAATTTGGAATTGAACTAGGTTCGAACTAGCGAGTTTATCCACGATGAACCGAGGTGGCGTGGCATCATTAGCGGGATTCTTGTAGCTTAATTACCCGGGCGTCACAACACTCGTCCGATTCGAAGTATCAGGTACATTATATATATGTCATCAGATCACATGTTGAAGTCCTATTTACGCATGTGCCACACAAATCTATCTTCTTGTAGGTGAACTGTTCAAAGAACAAGGCCAACCATACGAAAGTGAAATTCCAACAGACAACAGGATCTCGTAGCTATATTGCACACTGCGAGGCTCTTGTAATTAGTTGTTGTTTCACTCTTTTCGCTGTACCATATTATCAAATCTATATTGACTTGTTCCAAATGCAGAGGAAAGCCTGCAAGGACCAAAAAGTACCTGAACCAAATGCTATGAAAATCTTCAAGGACTGTCACACCAGCAAGAAGAAGGGCATGACTACACCAGTCAAAGCCGCTGTTGTAAGTCCTTAATCCTCATGCCTTTTAACTACTACTTACTTTGACTTGTGCCTTGAACTGCATGGTTTGCAGCCAATGTCTATTACTCTTTTAAATTTTATACACAATTGTCTTAGAGTATCATTGCACCTTACAAGGTTTCAAAGAGAGGAGTGATGTTCCTTTGATCTTGACCTGTAATCTAGTACCGTGCTGGACTTGCCCACACAACGTTACAATTGCCTGTTTGTCTGTTCTCAGTTGTTTTGTGATATGAATGATGTCATACTATGCTTACCGTATTATAAACTTCGTCTCTTTATCCTTAGCCCTCAATACAATGTGAAGAAATAGACAATACATTCGCGATGGTACATGGTCATATGTTTGGAACATGGTTTTATTATGTACTTTGCAATAAAATACAACTATTATTTTACATGGGTTCGCTAGAATAAGTTCTGTATATAGACCAAAGCTATTTTGTTTGGTTTTGCTGCCTCCTTAATATCTTCTGTTCTAGTACTACTAATGTAAAACCACAACTTTTCAGCGAGCTATGGAAAAAATGGTGGAACGGCCACCTTCTGAAGGTGGCGAGGCAACTATAACCGCAATGTCAACTCTTGCTGTAGTGGGTCAGTACCTGTCCACTAACAGGCCAAAAGCACGTTCCTGCATAATACTGGCTTGGTTGTTAAGGCAATCTCGTCCAAACTGCCTCATGATCAAGATATGCAAGCTCAAAACAATGTTGTATCTGCACTCCAGACACAAGTCCATTCCCTAACAGAGACCCTTTGTGAAACAAGGAGAGACATTGTTCAATGTTGTCAAGATATGCATGGTTTTGAAACCAGACTATCAGACATTTGCTATGTTGTTCAGGAGCCTAGGAGAACTGAAGGCGAAGGTTATGGTGCTCCATCGGACAATACAACATGAAAACATAACAGTCAGGTCAAATGAACTGAGCTTCTGAACTTCTGGTGGTGCATTTATCTGCTAGACTGTTAACTTTTATGCCAACCTTCCTTTTGTTTTATAGTTGTAATTTTTTTTGGTGCGATACAAAATTTGTTCTTAACGTGCAGCCACCGGCTGAAGAAAACAACAAGCCATTTTTGTATAGTGTAGGGTGTTCCCTATATTTGCACTGGTGGCGAACTTTGATGCCCACAGGCTGTAGTTAACATGGGCCTCCTACGGGCCGTAGAAACAATGGGCCTTCTAGGGGCTGTAGAAACAATGGGCCTTCTACGTGGCGTAGAAACAATGGCCCTTATACGGGCCGTAGATACAATGGGCCTTCTATGGGCCGTATCATCAATGGGCCTTCTGTTGGGGAACATAGTAATTTCAAAAAAAATCCTATGCACATGCAAGATCATGGTGATGCATAGAAACGAGAGGGGAGAGTGTTGTCAACGTACCCTCGTAGACCGAAAGCGGAAGCATTAGCACAACGCGGTTGATGTAGTCGTACGTCTTCACGATCCGACCGATCAAGTACCGAATGCATGGCACCTCCGAGTTCAGCACACGTTCAACCTGATAATGTCCCTCGAACTCCGATCCAGCCGAGTGTTGAGGGAGAGTTTCGTCAGCACGACGGCGTGGTGACAATGATGATGTTCTACCGATGCAGGGCTTCGCCTAAGCACCGCTACAGTATTATCGAGGTGGACTATGGTGGAGGGGGGCACCGCACATGGCTAAAAGATCAATAGATCAATTGTTGTGTCTCTAGGGTGCTCCCTACCCCCATATATAAAGGAGCAAGGGGGGAGAGGCGGCCGGCCAGGAGGGGCGCGCCAGGAGGAGTCCTACTCCCACCGGGAGTAGGACTCCCTCCCTTTTCCTTGTTGGATTAGGAGCGGAGAGGGAAGGAGAGAGAGGGAGAAAGGAAAGGGGGGCGCCGCCCCCCTCATTGTCCAATTCGGAATTGGGAGGAGGGGCGCGCGGCTGCCCCTTGGCATCCTCTCCTCTTCCACCAGTTGGGCCCATGAGGCCCAATAACCTTCGGGGGTTCGTAACCCCGGTACTCAGATATATCCGATAACCCGGAACCATTCCGGTGTCGAATATAGTCGTCCAATATATCAATCTTCATGTCTCGACCATTTCGAGACTCTTCGTTATGTCCGTGATCACATCCGGGACTTCGAACAACCTTCAATACATCAAAACATATAAACTCATAATATAACTGTCATCGAAACTTTAAGCGTGCGGACCCTAAGGGTTCGAGAACTATGTAGACATGACCGAGACATGTCTCCGGTCAATAACCAATAGCGGAACCGGGATGCTCCCACATATTCTACGAAGATATTTATCGGTCAAACCGCATAACAACATACGTTGTTCCCTTTGTGATCGGTATGTTACTTGCCCGAGATTCAATCGTCGGTATCTCAATACCTAGTTCAATCTCGTTACCAGCAAGTCTCTTTACTCGTTCCGTAATACATCATCCCACAACTAACTCATTAGTTGCAACGCTTGCAAGGCTTAAGTGATGTGCATTACCGAGTGGGCCCAGAGATACCTCTCCGACAATCAGAGTGACAAATCCTAATCTCGAAATACGCCAACCCAACGAGTACCTTTGGGGACACCTGTAGAGCACCTTTATAATTACCCAGTTACGTTGTGACATTTGGTAGCATAGAAAGTGTTCCTCCGGTAAACGGGAGTTGCATAATCTCATAGTCATAGGAACATGTATAAGTCATGAAGAAAGCAATAGCAGAATACTAAACGATCGTGTGGTAAGCTAACGGAATGGGTCAAGTCAATCACATCATTCTCCTAATGATATGATCACATTAATCAAATGACAACTCATGTCTATGGTTAGGAAACATAACCATCTTTGATCAACGAGCTAGTCAAGTAGAGGCATACTAGTGACACTCTGTTTGTCTATGTATTCACACAAGTATTATGTTTCCAGTTAATACAATTCTAGCATGAATAATAAACATTTATCATGATATAAGGAAATAAATAATAACTTTATTATTGCCTCTAGGGCATATTTCCTTCGGTCTCCCACTTGCACTAGATTCAATAATCTAGATTACACAGTAATGATTCTAACACCCATGGAGCCTTGGTGCTGATCATGTTTTGCTCGTGGAAGAGGCTTAGTCAACGGGTCTACAACATTTAGATCCGTATGTATCTTGCAAATTTCTATATCTCCCACCTGGACTAAATCCCGGATGGAATTGAAGCGTCTCTTGATGTGCTTGGGTCTCTTGTGAAATCTGGATTCCTTCGCCAAGGCAATTGCACCAGTATTGTAACAAAAGATTTTCATTGGACCCGATGCACTAGGTATGACACCTAGATCGGATATGAACTCCTTCATACAGACTCCTTCATTTGCTGCTTCTGAAGCAGCTATGTACGTTGCTTGACACGTAGATCCCGCCACGACGCTTTGTTTAGAACTGCACCAACTGACAGCTCCACCGTTCAATGTAAACACGTATCCGGTTTGCGATTTAGAATCGTACGGATCAGTGTCAAAGCTTGCATCAACGTAACCATTTACGATAAGCTCTTTTGTCACCTCCATAAACGAGAAACATATCCTTAGTCCTTTTCAGGTATTTCAGGATGTTCTTGACCGTTGTCCAGTGATCCACTCCTGGATTACTTTGGTACCTCCCTGCTAAACTTATAGCAAGGCGCACATCAGGTCTGGTACACAGCATTGCATACATGATAGAGCCTATGGCTGAAGCATAGGGAACATCTTTCATCTTCTCTCTATCTTCTACAGTGGTCGGGCAATGAGTCTTACTCAACTTCACACCTTGTAGCACAGGCAAGAACCCTTTCTTTGCTTGATCCATTTTGAACTTCTTCAAAACTTTGTCAAGGTATGTGCTTTGTGAAAGTACAATTAAGCGTCTTGATCTATCTCTATAGATCTTGATGCCCAATATATAAGCAGCTTCACCGAGGTCTTTCATTGAAAAACTCTTATTCAAGTATCCCTTTATGCTATCCAGAAATTCTATATCATTTCCAATCAGCAATATGTCATCCACATATAATATCGAAATGCTCTGAGCTCCCACTCACTTTCTTGTAAATACGAGGCTTCTCCAAAAGTGCATATAAAACCAAATGCTTTGATCACACTATCAAAGCGCTTATTCCAACTCCGAGAGGCTTGCACCAGTCCATAAATGGATCGCTGGAGCTTGCACACTTTGTTAGCTCCCTTTGGATTGATAAAACCTTCCGGTTGCATCATATACAACTCTTGTTCCAGAAATCTATTCAGGAATGCAGTTTTTACATCCATTTGCCAAATTTCATAATCATAAAATGCGGCAATTGCTAACATGATTCAGACAGACTTAAGCATCGCTACGGTTGAGAAGGTCTCATCGTAGTCAATCCCTTGAACTTGTCGAAAGCCTTTCGCAACAAGTCGAGCTTTATGGACAGTAACATTACCGTCAGCGTCAGTCTTCTTCTTGAAGATCCATTTATTCTCTCTGGCTTGTCGATCATCGGGCAAGTCAACCAAAGTCCACACTTTGTTCTCATACATGGATCCCATCTCAGATTTCATGGCCTCAAGCCATTTTGCGGAATCTGGGCTCACCATCGCTTCTTCATAGTTCGTAGGTTCATCATGGTCTAGCAACATAACTTCCAGAACAGGATTACCGTACCACTCTGGTGCGGATCTTACTCTGATTGACCTACGAGGTTCAGTAACAACTTGATCTGAAGTTTCATGATCATCATCATTAACTTCCTCACTAATTGGTGTAGGTGTCGCAGAAACCGGTTTCTGTGATGAACTACTTTCCTATAAGGGAGCAGGTACAATTTCCTCATCAAGTTCTACTTTCCTCCCACTCACTTCTTTCGAGAGAAACTCCTTCTCTAGAAAGATTCTGAATTTAGCAACAAAAGTCTTGCCTTCGGATCTGTGATAGAAGGTGTACCCAACTATCTCTTTTGGGTATCCTATGAAGACACATTTTTCCGATTTGGGTTCGAGCTTATCAGGTTAAAGCTTTTTCACATAAGCATCGCAGCCCCAAACTTCAAGAAACAACAACTTTGGTTTCTTGCCAAACCACAGTTCATAAGGCATCGTCTCAACGGATTTCGATGGTGTCCTATTTAACGTGAATGCAGCTGTCTCTAAAGCATAACCCCAAAACGATAGCGGTAAATCAGTAAGAGACATCATAGATCGCACCATATCAAGTAAGGTATGATTACGACGTTCGAACACACCATTATGCTGTGGTGTTCCGGGAGGCATGAGTTGCGAAACTATTCCACATTGTTTCAAATGAAGACCAAACTCATAACTCAAATATTCTCCTCCACGATCAGATCGTAGAAACTTTATTTTCTTGTTACGATGATTTTCAACTTCACTCTGAAATTCTTTGAACTTTTCAAATGTTTCAGACTTATGTTTTATTAAGTAGATATACCCATATCTTCTCAAATCATCTGTGAAGGTGAGAAAATAATGATATCCGTCACGAGCCTCAATATTCATCAGACCACATACATCTGTATGTATGATTTCCAACAAATCTGTTGCTCGCTCCATAGTACTGGAGAACGGTGTTTTATTCATCTTGCCCATGAGGCACGGTTCGCAAGTACCAAGTGATTCATAATCAAGTGGTTCCAAAAGTCCATCAGTATGGAGTTTCTTCATGCGCTTTATACCGATATGATCTAAACGGCAGTGCCACAAATAAGTTGCGTTATCATTATCAACTCTGCATCTTTTGGCTTCAATATTATGAATATGTGTATCACTACTATCGAGATTCAACAAAAGTAGACCACTCTTCTAGGGTGCATGACCATAAAAGATATTACACATATAAATAGAACAACCATTATTCTTTGATTTAAATGAATAACTGTCTCGCATCAAACAAGATCCAGATATAATGTTCATGCTCAATGCTGGCACCAAATAACAATTATTCAGGTCTAAAACTAATCCCGAAGGTAGATGTAGAGGTAGCATGCCGACCGCGATCACATCGACTTTGGAACCATTTCCCACGCGCATCGTCACCTCGTCCTTAGCCAATCTTTGCTTAATTCCTAGTCCCTGTTTCGAGTTGCAAATATTAGCAACAGAACCAGTATCAAATACCCAGGTGCTACTGCGAGTATTAGTAAGGTACACATCAATAACATGTATATCACATATACCTTTGTTCACCTTGCCATCCTTCTTATCCGCCAAATACTTGGGGTAGTTCCGCTTCTAGTGACTAGTCTGCTTACAGTAGAAACACTCAGTTTCAGGCTTAGGTCCAGACTTGGGTTTCTTCTCCTGAGCAGCAACTTGCTTGATGTTCTTCTTGAAGTTCCGCTTCTTCTTCCCTTTGCCCTTTTTCTTGAAACTGGTGGTCTTATTGACCATCAACACTTGATGCTGCTTCTTGATTTCTACCTCCGCAGCCTTTAGCATTGCGAAGAGCTCGGGAATTGTCTTATCCATCCCTTGAATGTTATAGTTCATCACGAAGCTCTTGTAGCTTGGTGGCTATGATTGAAGAATTCTGTCAATGATGCTATCATCCGGAAGATTAACTCCCAGTTGAATCAAGTGATTGTTATACCCAGACATTTTGAGTATATGCTCACTGACAAAACTATTATCCTCCATCTTGCAGCTATAGAACTTATTGGAGACTTCATATCTCTCAATACGGGCATTTGCTTGAAATATTAACTTCAACTCCTGGAACATCTCATATGCTCCATGACGTTCAAAATGTCGTTGAAGACCCGGTTCTAAGCCGTAAAGCATGGCACACTGAACTATCGAGTAGTCATCAGCTTTGCTCTGCGAGACATTCATGACATCCGGTGTTGCTCCCACAAAGAGTCGGCACCCAGCGGTGCTTCGGGGCGTAATTCTTCTCTCTGACAAATAGGATAATCCTCAAGTTACGGACCCAGTCCCTGTAATTGATACCATCATCTTTCAACTTTGCTTTCTCAAGGAACGCATTAAAATTCAACGGAACAACAGCAGGGCCATCTATCTACAATCAACATAGACAAGCAAAATACTATCAGGTACTAAGTTCATGATAAATTTAAGTTCAATTAATCATATTATTAAAGAACTCCCACTTAAATAGACATCCCTCTAATCCTCTAAGTGATCACGTGATCCAAATCAAATAAACCATGTCCGATCATCACATGAGATGGAGTAGTTTCGATGGTGAACATCACTATGTTGATCATATCTACTATATGATTCACGCTCGACCTTTTGGTCTTCGTGTTCCGAGGCCATATCTGTTATATGCTAGGCTCGTCAAGCTTAACCTAAGTATTCCGCGTGTGCAACTGTTGTGCACCCGTTGTATTTGAACGTAGAGCCTATCACACCCGATCATCACGTGGTGTCTCAAAGACGAAGAACTTTCATAGCGGTGCATACTCGGGAGAACACTTATACTTTGATAATTTAGTGAGGGGTCATCTTATAATGCTACCGTCAATCAAAGCAAGACAAGATGCATAAAAGATAAACATCACATGCAATCAATATAAGTGATATGATATGGCCATCATCATCTTGTGCATGTGATCTCCATCTCCGAAGCACCGTCATGATCACCATCGTCACCGGAGCGACACCTTGATCTCCATCGTAGCATCGTTGTCGTCTTGCCAATCTTATGCTTCCACGACTATCGCTACCGCTTAGTGATAAAGTAAAGCATTATAGGGCGATTGCATTGCATACAATAAAGCGACAACCATATGGCTCCTGCCAGTTGCTGATAACTCGGTCACAAAACATGATCATATCATACAATAAAATTTAGCATCATGTCTTGACCATATCACATCACAACATGCCCTGCTAAAACAAGTTAGACGTCCTCTACTTTGTTGTTGCAAATTTTACGTGGCTGCTACGGGATTTAGCAAGAACCGTTCTTTCCTATGCATCAAAACCGCAATGATAGTTTGTCAAGTTGGTTCTGTTTTAACCTTCTCAAGGACCGGCCGTAGCCACACTCGGTTCAACTAAAGTTGGAGAAACTAACACCCGCCAGCCACCTGTGTGCAAAGCACGTCGGTAGAACCAGTCTCGCGTAAGCGTGCACGTAATGTCGGTCTAGGCCGCTTCATCCAACAATACCGCCGAACCAAAGTATGACATGATGGTAAGAAGTATGACTTATATCGCCCACAAATCACTTGTGTTCTACTCGTGCATATGACATCTACGCATAAAACCAGGCTCTGATACCACTGTTGGGGAACGTAGTAATTTCAAAAAAAATCCAACGCACACGCAAGATCATGGTGATGCATAGCAACGAGAGGGGAGAGTGTTGTCCACGTACCCTCATAGACCAAAAGTGGAAGCGTTAGCACAACGCGGTTGATGTAGTCGTACGTCTTCGCAATCCGACGGATCAAGTACCGAACAAATGGCACCTCCGAGTTCAGCATACGTTCAGCCCGATGGCGTCCCTCGAACTCCGATCCAGCCGAGTGTTGAGGGAGAGTTTCGTCGGCATGACGGCGTGGTGACGATGATGATGTTCTACCGACACAGGGCTTCGCCTAAGCACTGCTACAGTATTATCGAGGTGGACTATGGTGGAGGGGGCATCGCACACGGCTAAAAGATCAACAGATCAATTGTTGTGTCTCTAGGGTGCCCCCTGCCCCCGTATATAAAGGAGCAAGGGGGGAGAGGCGGCCGGCCAGGAGGGGCCCGCCAGGCGGAGTCCTACTCCCACCGGGAGTAGGACTCCCTTTCTTTTCCTTGTTGGATTAGGAGAGGAGAGGGAAGGAGAGAGAGGGAGAAAGGAAAGGGGGGGCGTGATACGTCTCCAACGCATCTATAATTTATGAAGCATTCATGCTATATTACCATGTGTTTTGAATGATTATTGGGCTTTATTTTCCACTTTTATATTATTTTTGGGACTAACCTATTAACCGGAGGCCCAGCCCAGATTTGGTGTTTTATGCCTATTTCAGTGTTTCGAGGAAAAGGAATATCAGACGGAGTCAAAACGGTACGAAATCAACTGGAGAAGTTATTTTTGGAAGGAAAGCCACCCGATGGACTTGGAGTGCACGTCAGAAGATACGGGAGCTGGCCACGAGGGTGGGGGGCGCGCCCACCCCCCTGGGCACGCCCCCTGCCTCGTGGGGCCCCCGTAGCTCAATTGATGTTCTCCTTTCACCCATATATACCTACGTACCCTAAAACTTCCAGAACAGAACCCAGATCGGGAGTTCCGCCACCGCAAGCCTCTGTAGCCACCAAAAACCAATCGGGACACTGTTCCGGCACCCTGCCGGAGGGGGATCCCATCACCGGAGCCCATCTTCATCATCTCAGCGCTATCCATGACGAGGAGGGAGTAGTTCACCCTCGGGGCTAAGGGTATGTACCAGTAGCTATGTGTTTGATCTCTCTCTCTCTCTCTCTCTCTCTCTCTCTCTCTCGTGTTCTCTCTCGTGTTCCTCTATGTCACGATCTTGATGTATCCCGAGCTTTGCTATTGTAGTTGGATCTTATGATGTTTCTCCCCCTCTACTCTCTTGTGATGAATTGAGTTTCCCCTTTGAAGTTATCTTATCGGATTGAGTCTTTTATGAGAACACTTGATGTATGTCTTGCCGTGATTATCTGTGGTGACAATGGGATATCATGTGCCACTTGATGTATGTTTTGGTGATCAACTTGCGGGTTTCGTGACATTGGGAACCTATGCATAGGGGTTGGCACACGTTCTTGACTCTCCGGTAGTAGCTTTGGGGCACTCTTTGAAGTACTTTTATGTTGGTTGGATGAATCTGAGATTGTGTGACGCATATCATATAATCATGCCCACGGATACTTGAGGTGACAATGGAGTATCTAGGTGACATTAGGGTTTTGGTTGATTTGTGTCTAAAGGTGTTATTCTAGTATGAACTCTATGATGGATTGAGCGGAAAGAATAGCTTTATGTTATTTTACTACGAACTCTTGAATAGATAGAACAGAAAGGATAACTTTGAGGTGGTTTCGTACCCTACCATAATCTCTACATTGGTTCTCCGCTATTAGTGGCTTTGGAGTGACTCTTTGTTGCATGTTGAGGGCTTGTCATATGATCTATCTATGTTATTATTGTTGAGAGAACTTGCACTAGTGAAAGTATGAACCCTAGGCCTTGTTTCCTATCATTGCAATACCATTTACGCTCACTTTTATCATTAGTTACCTTGCTGTTTTTATTATTTCAGATTACAAAAACCTTTATCTACCATCCATATTGCACTTGTACCACCATCTCTTCGCCGAACTAGTGCACCTATACAATTTACCATTGTATTGGGTGTGTTGGGGACACAAGAGACTCTTTGTTATTTGGTTGCAGGGTTGCTTGAGAGAGACCATCTTCA
This sequence comes from Aegilops longissima, assembly GCA_021605205.1. Lineage (NCBI taxonomy): Eukaryota > Viridiplantae > Streptophyta > Magnoliopsida > Poales > Poaceae > Aegilops > Aegilops longissima. The sequence continues at coordinate 694,170,164 of CM038682.1, forward strand.
TCCCACGCCTCCATGGATTGATAAACCTTAGGTCATCCACTTGAAGGAAATTTGCTACTGTCCTACAAACCTGTGCACTTGCAGGCCCAACAACGTCTACAAGAAGAAGGTTGTGTAGTAGACATCAAGCTCTTATCTTGCGCCGTTGCTGGGGAGGCTAGGTACGTGAAGGTATATCTCTAGATCTTGCAATCGAATCTTTTTGTTTCTTGTTTTAGCACTAGTCTAGTTTATAGAAGAAAACTATAAAAAAATGGATTTGAGTTTGTCTCATATGCTTCATCTTTTTAATATCTTTCGTGAGTATGATGGGAAAGAAAATTGTGCCAAAGTGTTAGAAGAAGAATTCATTAAAATGTTTGGCACTAAATCTTTGGATGATGAGCATGATTGCAATGTTGTTAGTACGAATTCTTTGAATATCCATGATACTAATGATGATTGCACTAGTTATGATGAAAATGTCTCCTATAAACATGTCAATTTTTGTGGAGTGCATTGGGTTTGTAAGTACACACCAAATAGGGAAGATTGATATTGGAAGAGGCATACGTACTTAGAAACCAACTTGTTGCAAGAAGAGCTAGATGCGTGTGCTGAAAATTTAAACTTTCTTAGCCATACTTGCGAACTTTGCAATGAACGTGATCATTTTAGTACCCAATGCAAATTGTTTCATGATTGTATCGTGTCCAAAAATTGTGATGACTTGATTTCCCTTGCACATCATAATGAACTTAGTTTGCTCTTGGGTTATGAAGAAATTAAACGTATAACTAAGATTATTCCAGAATTTGCCCTTGATAGAATTCTTCATTTTGATCTAGAGAATATTTATATGTTTTGTGTGGAGAATTGTATTGAAAATCCTTATATTGCCAATTACCTAAAGAAAAGAAAGCAAATAGAAGATGATGAGAATACTAATGAAAGGGAAGAGACTTCCCAATATCCTCCTATTATTTCTTATGATGAATCAGGTAATGAGGAGGAGCTTTCTATTCAACCAATCTCGTCAATAAGGAGCTCAAAGAGGAAGGTTGAACCTACACATAATGTGAAGAAGAAAAAGAAAAGAAGGAGCAACAAAGGTAAAAAGGTATCCCTCCCAAAAGATGTTGCTCCTACTACTCATTGTGATGATGATAATTGCTATACTATTGGTGCTATCAATATTTCTAATGATGAGAGTGATTATGCTTATGATATGAAAGGGCCCAAGCTTGGGGAAGCTATGTTTGATGAGGATGAAATATTTGAGAATATATTTGCTGGAATTAATGTTTGTCCCAAGCTTGGGGATGCTATGTTTAATGAAGACGATATTTTTAGCATCCCAAGTTTTGATATGCAAAGTTGTTATGATGATAGCATGCCTCCTACCTATGATGATTATATTGATGAAAGTGGGTTCGGAAGAGTGTCAACTTTAGGAAGTAGTGATCCCACTATTTTTGAGGATGTTTAATTTTATTGTGATGAATATTAAAGTGGATTTGGAATAGTGTCAACTTTATTTAGTGATTCCACTATCTTGGGAGAGGTTTCAATCGATTATGATGAGAACAAAGTTGCTAATTATGATGATTATTGTGATGAAACTTATGCTATAAAAAGTAGTGATGATTATATTTACAAATCTTGTCATGATTTTGATTACCCTTTTCTGAACATTACTCTTTTAATGTGGAAACAATTTTTAGTGTTCAAGTCTCTTATGATACTCCTACTATTCCGAATGAGAAGAATTTTGCTTATGTGGAGAGTATTAAAAATTCTATGCTTGTAGATCATGAAAAGAATGCATTAGGTGCTGGTTATATTGTTGAATTCATTCATGATTCTACTGAAAATTATTATGAGGGAGGAACATATGCTTGTAGGAATTGCAATAATATCAAATTTCCTCTCTATGTGCTTAAAGTTTTGAAGTTATGCTTGCTTTACCTTCCTATGCAAGATGATTCTTGTTCCCATAAGTTGTTTTCTCACAAAATCCCTATGCATAGGAAGTGGGTTAGACTTAAATGTGCTAGTCATATTCTTCATGATGCTCTCTTTATGTTTCAATTCTTATCTTTTATGTGAGCATCATTGAAATCATCATGCCTAGCTAGGGGCATTAAACGACAGCGCTTGTTGGGAGGCAACCCAATTTTATTTTAGTTTATTGCTTTTTGGTTCTGTTTAGTAATAAATAATCCATCTAGATTCTGTTTATATGTGTTTTTGTGTTTTAATTAGTGTTTGTACCAAGTAGAACCTTTGGGAAGACTTGGGTGAAGTCTTTATGATCATGCTGTAAAAAACAGAAACTTTAGCGCTCACGAGATTAGCTAGAAATTTTTACTGGAGAGTGCTATTTAGTTGATTCTTTTTGCAGATGATTACTAGACAAATTCCTCAGGTCCACCAATTTATTTTATAATTTTTGGAATTCCATAAGTTTGCGTTAGTTACAGATTACTACAGACTGTTCTGTTTTTGACAGATTCTGTTTTTCGTGTGTTGTTTGCTTATTTTGATGAATCTATGGCTAGTAAAATAGTTTATAATCCATAGAGAAGTTGGAATACAGTAGGTTTAACACCAATACAAATAAATAATGAGTTCATTACAGTACCTTGAAGTGGTCTTTTTTTTTCTTTCGCTAACGGAGCTCACGAGTTTTCTGTTAAGTTTTGTGTTGTGAAGTTTTCAAGTTTTGGGTAAAGATTCGATGGACTATGGAATAAGGAGTGGCAAGAGCCTAAGATTGGGGATTCCCAAGGAACCCCAAGGTAATATTCAAGGACAACCAAGAGCCTAAGCTTGGGGATGCCTCGGAAGGCATCCCCTCTTTCGTCTTCGTTCATCGGTAACTTTACTTGGAGCTATATTTTTATTCGCCACATGATATGTGTTTTGCTTGGAGCGTCATTTTATTTTGTTAGTTTTTTATTTGATGTTAGTTATAATAGTGTTTTGCACCTTTAGTTTCAATAAAAAAGTCAAGGATAGCCTTTGCCATGCTTATTTTGCTTGTATGCATGTTGCTGTTTGAAAACAGAAAGTTTACCGCTGTTGCAAAAATTCCCTATAAAAGTAAGAGCATGGTCTAACGTTGAATCTTTTTGCATATTAAGCTATGATAAATTTATTACAGTGGGCATTTTAGTTCATAATTTTTGGAGTCAGGGAAGTATTGATACTCTTGCATTCTTTACAGACTGTACTGTTTTGGCAGATTGCTGTTATGTCTGCATTGTTTGCATATGTTTGCTTGTTTAATGATTCTATTTGAGGATAGGAGTATTAAATACTCAGAGACATTTAGTATGCAATGTTGAATAATAATGTTAGTGATTTTTTACAGTAGAAAATGATAAGGTTTTGCATTGGTTTATACTAACCTATCTCACGAGTTCTTGTTGAGTTTGTTGTGAATGAAGCTTTTGATAAAAAGAGAAACCATGATAAGAGAGGAATTAAGGAGACACAAAAGCTCAAGATTGGGGATGCCCAAGGCACCCCAAGATAATATTTCAAGAAGTCTCAAGCATCTAAGCTTGGGGATGCCCCGGTAGGCATCCCACCTTTCTTCTTCGACAAACTATCGGTTAGTATCGGTTGAGCCTAAGTTTTTGCTTCTTCACATGAGTTGTGCTATCCTTGCAATGTAATTTTATTTTGTTTTGCTTGCTGCTTGAATACAATACCAAGATCTGAAATTCTTAAATGAGAGAGAGTCTTCACATAGTTGCATAATTATTTAGCTACTCATTGATCTTCACTTATATCTTTTTGGAGTAGCTTTTCATTTACTCGTGTGCTTCACTTATATCCTATGAGTAAATGGTTGAATAAGTTGAATGTCACAAATCTGAAATTATATATGTTTCATTTTCTTATCCCATGGGGAGTAATGACTTCACATCTAAGAAGTAGAGGTTGTAAATTTATTGACAGTTAGCAAGCATTGTATTAGTCATTTGAACAATTCATGAAAGAATATTGAAGGAAGAGAGATTTCACATATAAATATATTATCATAGACATCTTTTATAATTGTGAGAACTCATTAAGTATGACATGCTAAAGAGTTGATGTTGGACAAGGAAGACAACATAATGGGTTATGTTTTCTCGCATCTCAGCTAAAGTATATTGTCATGGATCATTCAAACATGTTGAGCTTGCCTTTCTCCCCTTGCTAGCCTAAATATCTGTACTAAGCGGAAATACTGCTTGTGCATCCAATATCCTTAAACCCAATTTTGCCATGAGTGTCCACCATACCTACCTATATGCGGTATTTACCTGCCGTTCCAAGTAAATTTGCATGTGCCAAACTCTAAACCTTCAAATTATAATCTGTTTTGTATGCCCGAATTGCTCATGGAGCAACTAGGGGCTGCGAGTGTCTTCCATGCTAGGTGGGTTATTCTCAAGAGAAGTGGACTCCGCTCCTCATTCACGAGAAAGTGGCGGTAACCGGGATGCCCAGTCCCATGATTAAAAAGAACAAAATCAAATCAAAATAATTAAACAAAACTCCCCCAGGATTGTTGTTAGTTGGAGGCACTCGTTGTTTCGAGCAAGCCATGGATTGATGCTTGTTGGTGGTTGGGGGAGTATAAACTTTTACCATTCTACATGGAAACCGCCTATAATGTATGTAGTATGGAAGATATTGGGAACTTTTGGTTGTTATGTTGACAATGAGATCATACCTCTCAAAAATATGTATCTCTAGTTCAAAATCGAGCTCTGGCACCTCTGCAAATCCCTGCTTCCCTCTGCGAAGGGCCTATATTTTACTTTATGCAAGAGTCAAGGTGATCTTCACCTTTCCCTTTTTCATTTTATCCTTTGGCAAGCACTTCTTGGTGGGGTGATCTGATATATATATATATATATATATATATATATATATATATATATATATATATATATATATATATATATATATATATATATATATATATATATATATATATATATATCCAATTGGATGTACGTTAGCATGAACTATTATTGTTGACATCACCCAAAGGTGAATACGTTTGGAGGCAACATTACAAGCCCCAATCTTTCTCTGTGTCTGATTAAAACTTCATAACCACAAGTATTGCGCGAGTGTTAGCAATTGTAGAAGACTATATGATAGTTGAGTATGTGGAGTTTGCTATTCTTGAAAATAAGATGAATTGCAATTGTTTTGATGACTAAGAATGAAGTTTGCTAGTTTTCAAGAAATTTTATGGCCATGCTTTAACATGTGAAATTGCTTGTTACTAGTTCGTGAAAAGTTTTATGAGATGAACTACTGTTATGACAATATATTGATGCTAGTAAAGGTGTTTGAAATTATCATTGATCAAACTTGTGCACCTCTAGCATTCACACTTCATAAATTCTTTCTTTATCATTTACCTACTAGAGGACGAGTAGGAATTAAGCTTGGGGATGCTGATACATCTCCAACGTATCTATAATTTACGAAGCATTCATGCTATATTACTATGTGTTTTGAATGATTATTGGGCTTTATTTTCCACTTTTATATTATTTTTGGGACTAACCTATTAACCGGAGGCCCGGCCCAGATTTGTTGTTTTATGCCTATTTCAGTGTTTCGAGGAAAAGGAATATCAGACGGAGTCAAAACGGAACGAAACCAACTGGAGAAGTTATTTTTGGAAGGAAAGCCACCCGATGGACTTGGAGTGCACGTCAGAACATACATGAGCTGGCCACGAGGATGGGGGGCGCGCCCACCCCCCCTCGGCGCGCCCCCCTACCTCGTGGGGTCCCCGTAGCTCCACCGACGTTCTCCTTTCACCCATATATACCTACGTACCCTAAAACTTCCAGCACAGAACCTAGATCAGGAGTTCCGCCACCGCAAGCCTCTGTAGCCACCAAAAACCAATCAAGACCCTGTTTCGGCACCCTGCCGGAGGGGGATCCCATCACCGGAGGCCATCTTCATCATCCCGGCGCTATTCATGACGAGGAGGGAGTAGTTCACCCTCGCGGCTGAGGGTATGTACCACTAGCTATGTGTTTGATCTCTCTCTCTCTCGTGTTCTCTCACGTGTTCCTCTATGGCACGATCTTGATGTATCCCGAGCTTTGCTATTGTAGTTGGATCTTATGATGTTTCTTCCCCTCTACTCTCTTGTGATGTATTGAGTTTCCCCTTTGAAGTTATCTTATCGGATTGAGTCTTTTATGAGAACACTTGATGTATGTCTTGCCGTGATTATCTGTGGTGACAATGCGATATCATGTGCCACTTGATGTATGTTGTCGTGATCAACTTGCGGGTTTCGTGACATTGGGAACCTATGCATAGGGGTTGGCACACGTTCTTGACTCTCCGGTAGTAGCTTTGGGGCACTCTTTGAAGTACTTTTATGTTGGTTGGATGAATCTGAGATTGTGTGACGCATATCGTATAATCATGCCCATGGATACATGAGGTGACAATGGAGTATCTAGGTGACATTAGGGTTTTGGTTGATTTGTGTCTTAAGGTGTTATTCTAGTATGAACTCTATGATGGATTGAGCGGAAAGAATAGCTTTATGTTATTTTACTACGAACTCTTGAATAGATAGAACAGAAAGGATAACTTTGAGGTGGTTTCATACCCTGCCATAATCTCTACGTTTGTTCTCCGCTATTAGTGGCTTTGGAGTGACTCTTTGTTGCATGTTGAGGGCTTGTCATATGATCTATCTATGTTATTATTGTTGAGAGAACTTGCACTAGTGAAAGTATGAACCCTAGGCCTTGTTTCCTATCATTGCAATACCGTTTACGCTCACTTTTATCATTAGTTACCTTGCTGTTTTTATTATTTCAGATTACGAAAACCTTTATCTACCATCCATATTGCACTTGTACCACCATCTCTTCGCCGAACTAGTGCACCTATACAATTTACCATTGTATTGGGTGTGTTGGGGACACAAGAGACTCTTTGTTATTTGGTTGCAGGGTTGCTTGAGAGAGACCATCTTCATCCTACGCCTCCCGCGGATTGATAAACCTTAGGTCATCCACTTGAGGGAAATTTGCTACTGTCCTACAAACCTGTGCACTTGCAGGCCCAACCACGTATACAAGAAGAAGATTGTGTAGTAGACATCAGGGCGCCGCCACCCCCCCTCATTGTCCAATTCGGATTTGGGGGAAGCGCTGGCTACCCCTTGGCCGCCTCTCCTCTTCCACCAGTTGGGCCCATGAGGCCCAATAACCTCCGGTATATATCTGATAACCCCCGGAACCATTCTGGTGTCCGAATATAGTCGTCCAATATATCAATCTTCATGTCTCTACCATTTCGAGACTCCTCGTTATGTCTGTGATCACATCCGGGACTCCGAACAACCTTCGGTACATCAAAACATATAAACTCATAATATAACTGTCATCGAAACTTTAAGCGTGCGGACCCTACGGGTTCGAGAACTATGTAGACATGACCGAGACACGTCTTCGGTCAATAACCAATAGAGCAACCTGGATGCTCATATTGGCTCCCACATATTCTACGAAGATCTTTATCGGTCAAACCGCATAACAACATACGGTGTTCCCTTTGTCATCGGTATGTTACTTGCCCGAGATTCGATCATCGGTATCTCAATACCTAGTTCAATCTCGTTACCAGCTAGTCTCTTTACTCGTTCCGTAATACATCATCCCGCAAATAACTCATTAGTTGCAACGCTTGCAAGGCTTAAGTGATGTGCATTACCGAGTGGGCCCAGAGATACCTCTCCGACAATCGGAGTGACAAATCCTAATCTCAAAATACGCCAACCCAACAAGTACCTTTGGAGACACCAGAGAGCACCTTTATAATCACCCGATTCGTTGTGACGTTTGGTAGCACACAAAGTGTTCCTCCGTAAACGGAGTTGCATAATCTCATAGTCATAGGAACATGTATAAGTCATGAAGAAAGCAATAGCAGAATACTAAACGATCGTGTGCTAAGCTAACGGAATGGTTCAAGTCAATCACATCATTCTCCTAATGATGTGATCCCGTTAATCAAATGACAACTCATGTCTATGGTTAGGAAACATAACCATCTTTGATCAACGAGCTAGTCAAGTAGAGGCATACTAGTGACACTCTGTTTGTCTATGTATTCACACAAGTATTTTGTTTCCGGTTAATACAATTTTAGCATGAATAATAAACATTTATCATGATATAAGGAAATAAATAATAACTTTATTATTGCCTCTAGGGCATATTTCCTTCACCTTCTACAGGCTTATGATCGGTTGACCAAACATGGGCCAATAACAGACCACATTATGGCCGTAAATGGGCTAGAGTTGAAATCGTCCGTTCATGGGCCGACCATAACGGGCCGTCGTTAATCGGCCGTATTTTGATGATGCTATGAAAATGGCCCAACGTATTAACGGGCCGACTGTAACCATGGGCTGAATTTGGCCCACAATCAGAAAATGACAGTAATGGGCCTTAAGTAAACGAATGTGGAAATGACCCCAAGAATAAATGGGCCCCGAGAAGGCCGAAAGATAACATGGGCTGGAAACGGCCCAACGGAATAATGGGCCGTTAATGGGTATAAAGTGATACACTGTTCATTAGGGGCCAGTTTCACCATGTGTCGTTAATGGGTATAAAGTGATACACTGATCATCACGGGCCATTTTTACCACGGGCTGTTAATGGGCCGAGAGTAATAAGGGCCTCATATGGGCCGAAATACGTCATGGGCCATACATGGGCCGGAAGTTAAAACGGGCTGGAATTATATTGGACGGCCCAGATGACACTATTGGGCCTAATTCGGATAGGCCGTAAACGGGACCTGGGTTAGCGGGCTGTAAATGGGCTATATGCGAGCAGGCCGTTAACAGGCTTGTCGTGGGCCGGCCCGCCACCTTTTGACCAAGTCAAACGGGCTGGCCTTTTCACAGGAAGCCTCTGTTGGGTCGTGCCACGTGTCGACGTTTCATAGGCGCTTTGGGTCCAATGAGTGGATGACATCTGTCCCAACGGTGAGCCGACACGCGTTTCCTCCAGCCAATGATGATTTTACATGTGGAAAATCTCCATTGGTCGGGGATGTTAACGTGTTATCGGATCCAAAACCGGACCCGATAGCTTAACAGCGTTCTGTTATGGTGGATGCCACATGTTGGTCACCCTTGACGAAAGCACTTCTATGACGCGTGATTTATCGCCATGGAAGTGAACACTTCCGTGATGATAATTTTGGTAATGTCATGGAACACTTCTACGACGACACAGATATGACTATCTTGATTTTGTCATAAATTTGTCATGGATGTACATGTATGACAGAAAACGTGACCTACTGTGACAAAGATGTATCATCACGGAAGTGTATTTTTTTGTAGTGCATGACTCAGCCAACAGTTGTTCAAGTTCAATAATCCGGTTAAACTTGAATGCAAATATGCTGAGCCATGATAAAATAACATGATGCAAATTACAATGCATGAACATGATATCAACATAAGCATGGAGGTGCAACATAACTATTAACCATATCAACAATGAATCATATCCAACTGAGCATGGCATACTGACTAGCATGAACATCACAAGTACATACTTCTCAGAAACATAGCATGACCACTAGCCTCAACAATAAATATAATGCAAGAACATATCAACAATGCCATCATGCAAGCATTTAACCTACTGGATGCAATGGAACATGCATAACCACGGTACTCAGGACAGACGACATAAATGCACCGAAGACCATCACCAACATCAACATGTACTACTAGAAAGCATAAGCATATGAAAGGAATACTAGCAACTAGCAGGGCATGATAACCAGGTGCATAACAACATAGCAAGAAAGTAAGCACTAACCCAGAAGCATTACCGAAACAACGATAACCATATTTTAAACAAGCAAACATTTAATATATATTCAAGTTGAAAACCATGGCTACTGCCTAACTATCATGCAAGTGGATATTGTGGCTTGCCTGGGGATGAAGAAGGCACTGGGGAAAAGTGCGGTGAAGCCGCGGAAAGATTCGCCGGAAACAGTCCTCTCCCGGGGGGCTGTTTACGTGCAAGGGAAAAATGGTCATTTAAATGTTAACACATGGTGAAAGTGATACCAACAGAACGGGCTCGACGAAGCAAAGAAGTGGGCTTTGGAATCACCTTATTTGGAGTTAGGACCAAAAAGTTATAGCTGTTTTTCTGCCTGGGACCCATCTGTAAAGAAATATTTTTCAGCCTGGGCCTAAACAGAAAAAATGAAAGCGGCTACGGCTGAAATACATTTTCCGCAAAGGGAAGCATATTCTCAGTCGCAGTAAACCAAAGTATGCTTTTTGAACAGGAAAGCGTATTCCAGAGGATACGTGTCCACTTATCTGAATAGGCAGAGGCGGGACCGGGCGCGTGGTCGCTGATGGACGGGTCCCACGGGGCTGGGCCCGTCACTTATCCACATGGACTGGGCGGGTCAACGGGTGAGAGGCTGGTGGGTGGGGTCGCGCTGAGGAGGGGCCCACCTGGCCGGGTCGTCATCTTCAAGCTCAGCTGCCCGCGCGCAACCGTGGCAGAGGCGGCGCTCGACCGCGATAGCCGGAGCTACCGACCATCTCCAGCGGCACCCGACCTACCCACGTACTCATGGTGACGAGGCCGACCCATTCTAGGACAGAGCGGACCTCGAGGAGGGCGGGGTTGAGAGCAGCAAGCACTCCGACGGAGGGGGATTCGGGTGGAGATGGGACTCGAGGCCATAGTGGCTCCGGCGAGGAGGAAAGGGCATGGGGATGGTTGATACGTCTCCAACGTATCTATAATTTTTTATTGCTCCATGCTATATTATCTATTGTTTTGGACTATAATGGGTTTTATTTTCGACTTTTATATTACTTTTGGGACTAACCTATTAACCGGAGGCCCAGCCCAGAATTGCTGTTTTTTGCCTATTTCAGTATTTCGAAGAAACGGAATATCAAACGGAGTCCAAACGGAATGAAACCTTCGGGAACGTGATTTTCACATCAGGTAAGATCTAGGAGACTTGGACCCTCGGCCAAAAAAGGAGGGAGGCAGCCACGAGGGTGGGGGCGCCCCTAGGCGCGCCCCGCCTCGTGGGCCCCAAGCTCCACCGACGCATTCCTTCCTCCTATATATACCTCGCACTCCAACAGATCATATACGAAGCCAAAAACCTAATTACACCGCCGCAACTTCCTGTATCCACGAGATCCCATCTTGGGGCATGTTCCAGAGCTCCGCCGAAAGGGGAATCCACCATGGAGGGCTTCTACATCATCATCATAGCCTCTCCGATGAAGTGTGAGTAGTTTACTTCAGACCTTCGGGTCCATAGTTAGTAGCTAGATGGCTTCTTCTCTCTTTTTGGATCTCAATACAATGTTCTCCCCCTCTCTCGTGGAGATCTATTCAATGTAATCTTCTTTTTGCGGTGTGTTTGTTGAGACCGATGAATTGTGGGTTTATGATCAAGATTATCTATGAGCAATATTTGAATCTTCTCTGAATTCTTTTATGTATGATTGGTTATCTTTGCAAGTCTCTTCGAATTATCCGTTTGGTTTGGCCAACTAGATTGGTAGTTCTTGCAATGGGAGAAGTGCTTAGCTTTGGGTTCAATCTTGCGGTGTCCTTACCGAGTGACAGAAAGGGTTGCAAGGCACGTATTGTATTGTTGCCATCAAGGATAACAAGATGGGGTATTTATCATATTGCATGAATTTATTCCTCTACATCATGCCATCTTGCGTAAGGCGTTACTCTGTTTTTATTAACTTAATACTCTAGATGCATGCTGGATAGCGGTCGATGAGTGGAGTAATAGTAGTATATGCACGCAGGAGTCCGTCTACTTGTCTCGGACGTGATGCCTATATACATGATCATACCTAGATACTCTCATAACTATGCTCAATTCTGTCAATTGCTCAACAGTAATTCGTTCACCCACCGTAAAATACTTATGCTCTTGAGAGAAGCCACTGGTGAAATCTATGGCCCCCGGGTCTATTTTCATCATATTAATCTTCCTACGCTTTATTACTGCTTTGCTTTTTTACTTTGCCTTTTATTTTACTTTGCATATTTATACCAAAAATATTATCTATCATCTCTATCAGATCTCACTCTCGTAAGTGACCGTGAAGGGATTGACAACCCCTATTCGCGTTGGTTGCGAGGAGTTATTTGCTTTGTGTAGGTACGAGGGACTCGCGCGTGGCCTCCTAGTGGATTGATACCTTGGTTCTCAAAAACTAAGGGAAATACTTACGCTACTCTGCTGCATCATCCTCTCCTCTTCGGGGAAAACCAACGCAAGCTCAAGACGCAGCAAGAAGGATTTCTGGCGCCGTTGCCAGGGAGTCTACGCAAAAGTCAACATACCAAGTAACCATCACAATCCCTTATCCCTCGCATTACATTATTTGCCATTTGCCTCTTGTTTTCCTCTCCCCCACTTCACCTTTGTTGTTTTATTCGCCCTCTCTTTTTCGTTCGCCTTCTTCCCGTATGTATCTTTGTTTGTGTTTCCTTGTGCCTTCTATATGCTTGCATCTTTGCTTGCTGAAAATCTATTGATATGGATCCACTTAAAGTGTTCTACTTGGATCATCTTCGATCCTTATGCGCTCGTGCTGAAACCCCAACTAGCCTAGTTGATGGGAAATCTTTAGATGAGCATGCTCATTTTGTGCGCCATCATTTGTTTGAAAAAGGGAAGCTCTTATGGTATCATATAAATAGTTTGCTATGCTATGCTTGGAATCTTTGTGAAATGTGTGATTTTACTTGTTGCTCTAAGAACCCTAAAAAACAACTTCCCTACCTATGTGAGTGCAACGATAATGAAATCTTATCTTCTTATGCAAAGGGTGTTTATAGTTACTATGATATCGAACAAATTGAAGAATTTGTCATTTTTAAGGGTGCTCATGAGGTTGCTTCTTTGATTGAAAAGTATGATTTTACTCTCAACAAATCTGAAAATTCCGTCAAACTTAAATATTGCAATGAAAACCTTGCTCACAATGCCTATGTCCAAGAATTTATTGAAAGAATGACTGTTGCTTTGGAAGAAAATAATGATATGCATGAATCTATAGATAATGATGATTCCGATGATTTGGTTGAAATATCCCTTGATGAACATGATGCTTGCTATTCTTGTGGCCATGATGCCAATATTTTTGAAGACGAATTTGCTATAGTTCCTTATGTTAAAAATGAGATTGTTGCTATTACACCCATGCTTGATAGTTCCCTCGATGAAAAGCATGATTTCAATGATTTTACTATAAATTCTCTTGATGTCAATTTTGCTAATAATATGCAAGACCCTAAGCTTGGGGATGCTAGTTTTGATATGTCTACTACTTGTTGCAATGATCATGATTGGGGTGATTCTTCTTATGATCTTGAAAATTTATTTAAGCCCCATGATGAATATAAGATTTATAATATTGTTTGCAATAATATTTAAAGTGGGTTAGGAAGAGTGTCAACTTTAGATCCCAAATATTTGGAGAACATTCAATCTTATGAAATTTTTGATAAAAGTGGGTTTGGAGAGGTCATGACTTTAGTTAATATTAATCCCACTATTTCCGAAGAGTGTCAACTTTGCATGCATGTGGATCGTGTTGAGAATATGTTTTGTGATAGCTATATTGTTGAATTTGCTTATGATCCTACATGTAATTCTTATGAGAGAGGAAAATATGGTTGTAGAAATTTTCATGTTACTAAATTACCTCTCGTTATGTTGAGATTACTATTGTTTCTTTCCGCTTCCTTGCATATGCTAGTTTTTGCTTGCTATGGTCATTTGTTTGCCTATAAGATGCCTATGCATAGGAAGTAAGTTAGACTTATATGTGTTTATCACGTGTTCTATGATGCTCTTTTTATGCTTTAATTCTTGTCTTTGATGTGAGCATCATTAAAATTATCAATGCCTAACTAGGGGCGTTAAACGATAGCGCTTGTTGGGAGGCAACCCAATTTTATTTTTATTTTTTATTTTTTTGTTTCTGTTTATGAATAAATAATTCATATACCTTCTGTTTGGATGTGGTTTTATGTTTTAATTAGTGTTTGTGCCAAGTTAAACCTATAGGATCTTCTTGGATAATAGTTATTTGATCTTGCTGTAATTTCCAGAAACTTTCTTTTCACGAAAACAATTGTTAAAAATCACCAGAACGTGATAAAATAGTGATTCCAATTTCTGCTGATCAATAAACAAATTTCTTAGGTCTTCCTGTTTTGGCTGAATTTTTGGATTCCAGAAGTTTGCGTTAGTTACATATTACTACAGACTATTCTGTTTTTGACAGATTCTGTTTTTCGTGTGTTGTTTGCTTATTTTGGTGAATCTATGGCTAGTAAAAAAGTTTATAATCCATAGAGAAGTTGGAGTACAGTAGGTTTAACACCAAAAAAAAATAAAGAATGAGTTCTTTATAGTATCTTGAAGTGGTCTTTTGTTTTCTTTCGCTAACGGAGCTTACGAGATTTCTGTTGAGTTTTGTGTTGTGAAGTTTTCAAGTTTTGGGTGAAATCTTTTGATGGATTATGAACAAGGAGTGGCAAGATACGAAGCTTGGGGATTCACATGGAACCCCCAAGATAATCCAAGGACACCAAAAAGTCAAAGCTTGGGGATGCCCCGGAAGGCATCCCCTCTTTCATCCACTTCCATCGGTAACTTTACTTGGAGCTATATTTTTATTCACCACATGATATGTGTTTTGCTTGGAGCGTCTTGTATTATTTGCGTATTTGCTTGTTAGTTTACCACAATCATCCTTGCTGTACACAACTTTTGAGAGAGCCACAAATGAATTGGAATTTGTTAGAATACTCTATGTGCTTCACTTATATCTTTTGAGCTTTATAGTTTTGCTCTAGTACTTCACTTATATATTTTAGTGCACGGTGGTGGATTTGTTTTAAAGAAACTATTGATCTCTCATGCTTCACTTAGATTATTTTGAGAGTCTTAAATAGCATGGTAATTTGCTTAAAATAATAATATGCTTGGTATTCAAGATTTGTAAGACTTTCTTTTGAGTGTGTTGAATACTAAGAAAAGTTTGATGCTTGATAATTGTTTTGAGATATGAAGGTAGTAATATTAGAGTCATGCTAGTTGAGTAATTGTGAATTTGAGAAATACTTGTGTTAAAGTTTGTGATTCCCGTAGCATGCACGTATGGTGAACCCACTACAAAAAAAAATAAACTTCCGTGATGATACGTGTTTGTCACAGTAGGTCGCGTTTTCTGTCATGCATGTACATCCATGACAAATTTATGACAGAATCAAGATAGTCATACCTGTGTTGTCGTAGAAGTGTTCCATGACATTACCAAAATTATCATCACGGAAGTGTCCACTTCCATGATGATAAATCGCGCGTCACAGAAGTGCTTTCGTCAAGGGTGACCGACACGTGGCATCCACCGTAACGGAACGCCGTTAAGCTATCGGGTCGGATTTTGGATCTAATAACACGTTAACAGACACGACCAATGCCGATTTTCCACGTGTAAAATTCTCATTGGCTGATGGATCCACGCGTCAGCTCCGCGTTGGCACATGTGTCACTCATCCAACGGTCGAGATGGGCCTATGATATTTTGACACGTGGACCGACCCAACAGAGGCCCACAAAGTTTAAATGGGCCGGCCCAACCGAAGGCCCATAAGATTTAGCGGACCATAATGGGTCGGCCCAGCTAAAGGCCCACAAAATTTAGCGGACCACAATGGGCCGGCCCAGCTAACGGCCCACAAGATTTTGCAGACCATAATGGGCCAGCCCAGCTAAAGGCCCACAAGATTTTGCGGACCACAATGGGCGGCCCACTAAAGGCCCACAAGATTCTCAGACCATAATGGGCCGCCCAACTAAAGGCCCAACATTCTATGTCAAATCGGCCCGTCAACGGCCTATCCTAAACTTGCCATCAACGCGCCCATGGTCACCGGCCCGTTAACATCCGCTAAGTAATTGGGCCGAATCACGGCCCGGTGTATTTCCGGCCTGTTAAAGGTCCGGCTTCATTTGGGCCCATTTACAAGCCATCAAAACTTTCGGCCTGTTAGAGGCCCACTATAGATTTTGGCCACTTTCTTCCTGTTATTATTTTCGGCATGTTAACGCCAGACGTAAACCATGGGCCATATGTGGCCCAATGTCATATCGGGCCCATTAACGACCCATATAAAAATGACGATAATCTAGCCCGACCGAAGTTCCGGCCTGTTAAAGGCCCGTGTATTAGGTCGGCACATTTACGGCCCGTCCGAATTTCGGCCTGTCAAAGATCTGCGTCGTAAATGGGCCACCATTTTGGCCTGCTAAGTCCAGTGGGTTATTTGGCACAATCAGGGCCCAATCTCACTTTCGGTCTATTAAAGGCCCATGTTTTTTATGGGCTCGAGATATTTACACCTGTAAACGGCCTATTTTTACTCAGGGCCCAAATTATGTTTAGGCCTGTAAAAGGCCCACTATGGGCACAGGCCTACCAGAAAAATATGAAAGCTTATGCTGATTTAGGCCCAGATATTTTTAGTGGGCTAAATGTCAATTTCGGCCCGTAATCATTTTTAGCCCAATTGGAATGGGCCCGACGAATGTTGGCATGTTGGGCTCCTGCCAAGCTTTCGGCCGAATACATTACTAAGATAAACCTACACTATACAAAAATAGCGTCGTAATTACTGCAGCCTGGGGCAGCATCATAAATGTTGTATCACAACAAAATAAATTCCAACCATACAACAAAAGGCTTGTTGGCATAAAGTTTACAGTCCTTCCAGATAAAAGCACCATCAGATGTATAGAAGCACAGATCATTTGACCTGAGTGCTAGTGTTTCAGTCAGAATCGATGGAGCAGCACGATCTCCACCTTTTTCCGCCATTGCTCTTGAACAATGGGTTAATGTCCGATAGTCTGGTTTCAAAACCATTCATATCTTGACGACATTTCTCAACCACTATTCTTGTTTCCGAAACAACGTCCATTAGGGATTGGACTTGTGTCTGGAGCACAGATATATTACTCTATCTAGCAGGAAGATTTTGTTCAGTAGGCGATTTGGACGAGGTTACCTTGACAACCAACCCAGAATTACGCAGGAAGGTGCTTTTTGCACTGTTAGTGGAGAGATACTGACGCACTGCAGCAAGAGGTGACATTGTGCCTGTAGTAGCCTCGTCACCTTCAGGTGGTTGTGGCTGTTCAATCATTTGTTCCATAGCTTCCTGAAAGTTTGAACTTGTAGATTAGTGTACCGGATAAGTTACTAATGAGATAAAAACAAACAAAGTAGGTTAAACATTTATACATAACTTATTTTGGTGAACTACTGTAATACATTAGCATGTATTGTAGTGCCAACTACATAATAAAATCACTTTCGGAACATATGTCCATGTAGCATGCCTACTGTATTGTCTATTTCCTCACATTCGTTGACATCTAAGGATAAAGAGACATGGTTTAAAGTAGGATGAACATAGTATGACATCATTCATATCATGGGCAAATAGATATAAAACAAACAGCCTATTTTATCATTGTGTGCGCACGTGAACATAACAACTAGATTACAGATCAAGACCAAAAGAATATCCTTCATCTCTTTTAAACCATGTAAGGTGAAATGATACGTTAAGACAACTGTGTATAAAAGTGAACAGAGTAACTGACATTGGCTGCAAACCAAGTAGTTAAATGAACACATCACAGTACCAATCAGTTCAAGGCAGGAGGAGTAAGGACTTACAACAATGGGCTTGAACTGGTGTGCTCATGCCCTTCATCTTCTTGGTGTGGCAATCCTTGAAGATTTGCACTGCATTTGGTTCAGTTCTTTTTGGTCCGCACGGGCTTTCCTCTGTATTTGGAACAAGTCAATATAGATACGATAATATGGCACAAAAAAAGAAGGAAGTAGCAGCTATTTACAAAAGCCTCGCAGTGTGCAATATATCTATGAGATCCTCTTATCTGTTGGAATTTCACTTTAGAACGGTTGGTTTTGTTCTTCAAACAGTTAGCCTAGAAGAAGATACACTTGTAAGGCACATACATAAATACAAGTTCAATATGTGGTCTGATCAAATACATATAGCCTACCCGATACTTTGGATCAGACCAGTGTTTAACGAGGGCTGTCCAGTCTTCATCTGTAATATATTCCACTTGAGATGTTTGGGCGATTTCATTGTTAGCCTTGCCTTCAAAGTGAGATTTTCTAAGGTGGTACCGACATCGTCACAGAAAGCGATCGAAAAACATGAGTGCATGCTTGTTTAGTTGCATCATCTTTCGGATCCAACTTGAACCTCATCTGTTGAAAAAGAATGTGAGTCTTATTAGGAGGAAGCTAGAAAGTATGGCACGAGCAAGACAATATTACTAATTGCGATGAATAACATTACTTACGGATAAATGGTCAAGGAAGGTGTTAAACTGGGTATTGTCTTTCTCATTCCTGTACTGGATCCACGTTGGGAGGATACGTGCATGACACCTAACGGCAAAGGCTGCCTCTGATACTAACTTGGCTGACTCTGTAGCATCACGTGGCCTTTTTAAACCTGCCTCAAAATGGATCTCCATTCTTCCTCCTTTAGATTTTGTTAATCTGTCAAGCATTATCCCTGATGTCTGTTTCGCTTGCGCCGTGGTGCTAGTTCAACAACGAATATGGAAAGTGTTAGTGTACATCAAACTGTGAGAGTACATATAAAGGAGCATGCAACTGCAACTTGACTCGGTTAGGTACCGTCTTGGTGTTGATGCTCATGAGGTTCATTTGATCTTGCCAAGTCCTGTTGTGTCAGCAGTGCTTTGGAAGTAGTGTTAGGTGTGAAGGCAGCTGGGAACCGCCGCCCGGAGCAAAGAACGAGTAATGGTTGAGATGTTTGTACAGTTGAAGCGGATGCTGCAGCTGGTGGAGCAGGTGATACTTGTGTTTGTAGATTTAGCCGGTGGACTTGGACCTTCTATCGCACTATAAGTACCTGCAGAATCTCGACGGCAAAACCTTTTCCGTTTCACCCGACGAGTAACAAGACTCCTACTATATTATTTTCCTTGCTCTTTTTGACTTTGCCATGTCAAGTTGTACCCACAACACAAAAGAATAAAATCACTCTTGAAACTCATTGATGCATGATACATACAAGCAATACTTTGATGTAAGACAACCGTATGAGGATGGAATATGTAAGCAAAACAGACGGCATGACATATTCACAGCTACGATGTGCAAACTAAGCGTATGATTTTCAAGAAAATAGAAGTAATGCAAGCTAGACACCATATGAAAATGCAACCAATATTACTCGCCAAGTTAAAAGTGTCTTGTCATAAGTGGCAATTCAAAAGTTAGAAGCAAGACAACGTAGAAATCAATGCAAGATGCAACCACTATCAAACTGCCATGTTAAAAGCGTCCAATCATGAGTGACTGATGCGGGATACACAACAGTAGTACTTTGATGTAAGAACATGGTATGATAGATAGATGCAGGTATTTCTAGCACCAGAAAGCCATGTCATATGCACATGTATAACGTATAAACTCAGCAGGTGCAATTTAATCAAAATAGAAGAAATACATGCTAGACAACATATGCAACATGAAACCAATTATCACACTGTCAACTTAGGGCAAGCACATGCGATGGTGGAGTACGGGAGATGAACTCAGCATGTAGACTTGGGACTTCAACTTCATTAGTAGCAGGGGCAAATCTAGAGAGTCTCTGTTTGCGTCGGTGCGGAGGACCACCAACATCCCCTAACTTACTCTTTTCCTTCCTATTTTCTGATATTGCCTTATGAAGTCAAAACCACAAGAAGATGAATAAAATTGGCTCTGCATAACTGGTTGATGCATGATAGAGACGAACACTACTTTGATGTAAGGCAAGCGCAGGATAGGAGGATGGAATATATACAAAAAAAGACAACGTTTCATATTCACACGTACGATAGGAGGATGGAATATGTATGAAAAAACAGTAATTGGAAGGCATTTCAACAAAATTAGAAGAAATGAAAGCTAGGCACCATATGAACATGCAACCAATATCACTCTATCAGGTAAAAAGTGTCTCGTCGTAAGTGCCATCTCAAGAAATTAGAAGCAGTACAAGCTAGAAGACAATGCAAGATGCAACATACATCATAGTCCCAAGTTAAATGTGTCTTATGGGTAAGTGATCGTTGCAGGTATAAGTTGTAAGCTACGCAGATGCAATTCAACATAATCAGAAGCAATACAAACTAGACATCATACGGAAAACGCAACCACGTATAATAGTTCCAAGTAAGAGCAAGCACCTGTGATGGTGGAGTAGGGGAGATGTGCTCATCATGTACACGTATGTTCTAGAAACAGGAAGACGTGTCATATTCACAGGCATTATGTGTAAAGTAAGCAGATGCAATGCAAGTTAGAAGCAATACAAGCTAGACATCATACGCAACATGCAACCACATATAATAGTGTCAAGTTAGAGCAAGCACTGTGATGGTGGAGTAGGGAGATGTGCTCATCATCTACACAACTCGTTGACTGTCCAGCCTTGTGTTGTCTTGCGAATCTTGTTGGGAGGATGGCGGAGTAGAATCTGTAGAGACCCCCTGTTTGAGTTGCTCCGAAGGACCACCATCATCCACTGCCGGACTAATTTCCTTCAGCTGTAATGATTTTGCATTGTGAAGTCAAACCGATAAGAAAAAGGAATAAAATTCGCTCTTGTAACTCATTCATGCATGATAACGATTGAACACTACTCGATGAAAGGCAAACACATGATGCGAGGATGGAATATGTATGAAAAACAGGATGGTGTGACATATTCACACCTATGATGTGGCAACTAAGCGAGAGGCATTTCAACAAATTAGAAGCACTGCAAGCTAGACACCATATGAAAGATGCAACCAATATCACTCGCCAAGTTCAAACTGTATGCTTTCAACAAATTAGAAGCAAGACATGCTAGAAATCATATGCAAGACACAACCAATATCACAATGGCGACTTAAAGGTGCCTTATCATAAGTGACTGATGCGGGATATGCAAGAATAATAGTCTGATGTAGAAACGGAACACATGTCATATTCACAGGGCATTATGTGTAAAGTAAGCAGATGCAATTCAACAAAGTTAGAAGCAATACAAGCTAGACATCATATGCAACATGCAACCACATATAATAGTGCCAAGTTAGAGCAAGCACCTGTGATGGTGGAGTAGGGGAGATGTGCTCATCATCTACACAGCCACGTTGACTTTATAGCCTTGCGTTGTCTTGCGAATCTTGTTGGGAGGATGGCGGAGTAGAATCTGTAGAGAACCTCCGTTTCAGTTGCTCGGAAGGACCACCATCATCCAATGCCTTGCCAATTTCCTTCAGCTTTATTGATTTTGCATTGTGAGGTCATTCGACAAGAAAAGGAATATCATTCGCTCTTGAAACTCATTCATGCATGATACTTGTAACACTACTCGATGAAAGGCAAAGTCATGATACGAGGATGGAATATGTACGAAAAAATGGATGGCTTGACATATTCACACCTATGATGTGGTAACTAAGCAGAAGGCACTTCAACAAATTAGAAACACTACAAGACACCATATGGAAGGTGCAATCAATATCACTCTGTCAAGTTAAAACTGTCTCGTCATAGGTGGCGTTCATCAAACTAGAAGCAATACATGCTAGAAATCATATTCAAAAGGCAAACCAATATCACACTGCCAACTTAAAGGTGTCCCATCATAAGTGACTGATGTAGGATACACAAGAAGAGTAGTTTCATGTAAGAACATGGTGTGATAGACAGATATAGTATGTACCAAAAACAGGAAAGCGTGTCATATTCACATGTATCATGTGTAAGCTAAGCAGATGCAGTTTACACTAATTATGAGCAATACGAGCTAGACACCATATGCAACATGCAACCAGATATCACACTGCCAAGTTAGAGAAAGCACCTTGGATGGTGGAGTAGGGGAGCGGAGACTTGGACCTTGTAATGCACTATCAAGACAAGGAGAATCGGTCATGATGCTCTGCTTTACGTTGTCAGCAGAGGACCACCATCATCGCCTTCCTTACTCTTTTCCTTCCTTATTCTTGATTTTGCCTTGTCAAGTCAAACCCACAAGAAAAAGGAATAAAATTTGCTCTTCGAACTCATTGATGCATGATACTTGTTTAACACTACTTTTATGTAAGGCAGCCGCATGATAGGATGGAATATGTATGAAAAACAGGACGGCGTGACATATTGACATGTATGATGTATAAATGTAAACTAAGCACAAGGTGCTTGAACTTGTTAGAATCGATGCAAGCTAGAAACCATATGAAAGATGAAACCAATATCACTCGCCAAATTAAAAGGGTGCCCTAACAAATGTATTTGACCAAATTAGAAGCAATACATGGCAACGGGCTAGAAATAATATGCAATATGCAACGAATAAAGGTGACTCATCGTAAGTGATTGATGCAGGATATGTAAGAGAGGTAGTTTCATGTAAGAACAAGGTTAACACATAGATGTAGTGTGTACCAAAAATAGGAAGGCATGTCATATTCACATGTATAGTGTGTAAACTAAGCAGATGCAATTTACCCTAATTAGAAGCATTACAAGCTAGACACAGATGCAACATGCAACCACATATCACACCGCAAAGTTAGAGCAAGCACTGTGATGGTGGTGTAGGGAAGTGCGGTCTTGTGTCATGAGCTACGCTCAATGTCTTCATTTAGGCTTGTTGTTTCTTGAGAATCATGTGGAGAGGATGAAATTGCATTCTTTATAAGAGTATTGCATCTCATATTAACCCACGCTGGATTGTCTCATCATAAGCGATAGACGCAGGATACACAAGAACAGTAGTTTGATGTAAGAACATGGTGTGATAGGCGATGTAGTATGTACCAAAAACAGGAAGGCGTGTCATATTCACATATATAATGTGTAAGCTAAGGAGATGCAATTTAACAAATTAGGAGCATTGATGAGGGATACACAAGAAAAGTAGTTTGATGTAAGAACATGGTTAATAGAAAGACGTAGTGTGTACCAAAAACAGGAAGGCATGTCATATTCACAGGTATAATGTGTTAACTAAGCAGATCAATTTACCCTAATTAGAAGCATTACAAGGTAGACACCATATGCAACATGCAACCACATATCACACTTCCAAGTAAGAGCAAGCACCTGCGATGGTGGTGTGGGGTAATTGCGGTGATCAACTAGAGAGCTACGTTGACTATCTTCATTTAGCCTTGCTGTTTCTTGAGAATCATGTGGGGAGGATGACACTGCACTCTTTAAACGAGTAGGGCGTCTCACAAGAACTCCACCCGTGACTGTCTCATCATAAGTGATTGACGAGGATACAAAAGAGCATTAGTTTGATGTACGAACATGGTTAATAGACATATGTAGTATGTATCAAAAACAGGAAGGCATGTCATTATCAAAGGTATAATGTGTAAAGTAAGCAGATGCAATTTAACCAAATTGGAAGCAATACAAGCTAGACACCATATGCAACATGCAACCACATTTGACAGCACAAAGTTAAAGCAAGCACCTGGGATGGTTGTGTGTGGCAATTGAGATCATCAACTGCAGACTACGTTTACTGTCTCCAACTGCTGACACTGCACCCATTAGAGCGCTGAAACACTTATTGCTTGTCTTCGAATTACACTGGAGCGACTTTTGTCTTTTCTTTTCTGCATTCATCACACTGCATCATAGTCTGAAATACCCATGCATAAAAAAACAATAGTGTGAGTATGGGTGAAGTGTGTGCACAATTAGTATAGTGTAAAGGTAGCAGATAGTAGGTCGGTGAGAAATAAATGATGGGAGACATATGATAGCTCTACAACATGCATGGCACACTAAATTACTACAGGCTTCTATGAAAATTACAGTCGACTGAAAGCAAATAAGTCAGTCCATTTTTTCTGCACCGTCCGATGTACAAAGAACGGGCAGATCGCCTTCATCTACCTCCAGCCAGTCAGTGTAGACGATCTTCCTCGAAACGCCAGCGACCATCGGCCCAGTATTCCTCCCCTGCCTGCGCCCTCCCCTCGACCTCACCGCACCGCCGTGCTTGGCACCCCCCCGGCCATCCATTCAAGCCCTGCCGACCTCCAGATCGGGCGCAAGTAGCTCCTGCGCCCCACACCCCTATGATAGACACCGATGCGCCGCTTCCCCAGGGAACAGGCGGACTAGGTGCCCCGCGCGCCTAAGCGGGTGCTGCTTCTTTTAATTGTAGTTCGACTGACCCTGAATTGAAATCCAGGCGGGCTACTGACCTGTAACAAAGGTGAAATAGTAAAAGAGGGAAACCTTGTGCATTTAGTATCATGAAGAAGATGCAGTAAGAAGCGCTCAACTAGTTCCTTTCGTGGGATGAATACGGTGTGAGCGGAGACGTAAGATTTGCACGAATAAGGGAAGAGGAGTACCTCTTTCTGCTGGCAGTGCTGTGTCCTCCTTCTGTTTTTCCAACGATCTTCTTGTTGTTCGTCGGAAACCAGAAGTTGTGGAGGACGGTGCAGCCTTGGACGAACCCATGGCCAAGTTGTTGAGTGTGGTGCGGTGGCCGTATGTCGGCGGCAGGGAAGAAGATCCGAGGCGGCGAACGATATCGTAGCGGGAACAGCTCCGGTGCGGTGGACGGTTGCGACAGTGGAGCCACAGCAGTGAGGCGCAGGACGGCATGGTCGGAGTGGTTCTGGTACGGCGCACGTCGGTGTCAGCGTCGTGGAGGCAGCTCTGCCTCGGCTTCAGCTGCTAAGTCCTTGAGGGCGTTGCGGTTGCGGTTGCGTTGGACGACGACGTCGGGGTACCTGCTCCGGCGTGATGGAGGAGGGCGGCGGTGGATTGGCTGCTATGGGTTGGAGGACGGACCGGCGGAGGAGGCTGGGGTTTCGTGGCTGGTGGAGAGGGCGTTTTCGCACCCACGGAGGATGAATGGGGAAACGGAGGGAGACGGGGAACAAAGGGGGAACAATGTTCGGTTTTGGACGCACTAGTTTGAAATTTGGGGAAAGTTACAAACTTTGCCCCCATCTAAAATTTCGGACATATTGCGGGTTGGGGGTAGGACACTTATACACATTAACCGGAGCAGCAACAATGGTATGGAGCAAGAACCATCTATCGTCTTAGATCCTTGCCATCGGTAAAAAATCGTCCATGCCAACCGTGCTGCTCAAGGTAGACCCCGGCTAGCAGTTCGCTGTCTTCGCTCCCAAGGCCGAGCCCATGAAGGCCGTTCCATCGCTGTCTCGGCTCGAAGGACGACGCCGACAGAGCTAAGCCGTGGCTATGAATAGACCTTTCCAGGAATCTCGATGGATATGAGCGCGGAGCGCGGCGATTACGTGTATGTTGTAGCGACCAATGTGAGCACGACGCAATCACAGTAATGCAGGTTGCAGGGAAAGTGGAGGACGCAGAGGGCTCAGCTGGCTAGGGGAGCGCGAAGACTTCAAAGGTTTAGACCTTTGGACATCGGGCCGATAGGCTACACGGGCCAGAGTCAGGACAGTAATTTCCTACCACCAAAACATTAGTCTCGCGCGGTTTCGGGTGACCAGAGGCCTATTTGGCGCTTCGTTCAATATTTGGGAGCAAAGCATTAACGTTTTCGGTTCTCTTGAATTGAACTTTCAGGATTTGTCAAACCTCACAAATCTTTACTCTTGAAAATCCTAAAGCTATGATTATTTTGGAATGGAGGGGGTACATTTGAATATACATTGTACACGAGTATATATTAAAAAATATGCAACTTACCTCAGTTCATGCATGGTTCCAGATATAATCTCCTTGGTTGCAAAAAAAAAGTTAGATATGCGTATGAATATATATATAGCATGTTCAAACTCACAACAAAGATTGATGCCCCCTTTTACATCTGATTTACAAATGCCATTATCTCGGGTTCAAATAGATGAATGCACTTCCCATGAATTTGAATCTTTGAAACCCCCTTTATGTTGAATTCAACATGTATTCTATTTCGTAGCTAGCAATTTGGAATGTATCCATGGAAGTGACAAATGTATAAAGTGCTTCACACGAACAACATGGAGTGCACTAATTAATGTTTATATATGAATTACAAAAGCATCCATTGCCTGTATTTCAAACCGCTCTCACTCTATGGATCGATAATATGAAATAAACACATGCACATGCTAGAATTCAATAGAGTATGGGTGTCTGATAGACTGATTTTCGTCCATACGCAATTTGCAAAATTCATGATCTCATCCAAAAATAATAATGCCATTCATATTTTATTTTAATGCGTAGAACCGCGTTTTACACATAGATGCACTATGCCTCGCCCCGTTCTCACATACGCGTTATATATCTCTCTATCTAACGCATAAGTGCACACACTTTATATGCATCGGCATTTCTCTTTCACACATGCTCACAATCTCTCTCGTGGTGTCGGGTGTCTCACGACATGCTCTCTCTGTTCTCTCTCTCTCTTTCGACTACTATGTACCACTCTTTTCACTAATCTCAGTTGGAAAACACTATTTCTCTCACATGCATATATACACATGCACGGTCTCTACTAGCCCTCTATATCGCACATATATGTGCCTACGTGTCTCCCTGCATGCACATTATCTTTAGGGCTCTCTCACACACGCCCCCCCGACACACCTCTCTCTTAGTAGTTGGCGATATGATTTCATCATATCGTCATTAGGTAGGATATCCCTGGTTGTTAGGCTGGATGGTAATACGAGGCAAAGTTTTACCCTAGTTCGGATCAGACCCTTGCAGTTGAAGAAAGAGCCTACTCCTGGTACTGTATATTAGTGATAGGGGTGTGTACAAAGTACACGTGAATACCGGGCATTGTGTGTGTGTGTGTATACTATCGATTTAACTAGCCCCAAGCTTGTATAACATACTAAGGGCCTAGGGTTACAAATCATATATAGTCCGCTTATCACCAAGGGATAGAGTCCTCCATGACTGTAGCTTCCGTGTTGTACGCCGAGTCCTCCACATGGGTTCAGATAACACGCACTCGGTCCAACCTATATGCGGCGCAGGATGGAACCGACCCATGAGTCTTGATGTTGACCCACCACAACTAGAAATGATGTGCCCACCACACCACACACACAATGGACCACTAAGAAAATAAGCATATACATTAGTACAACGGTATATAGCTCACGATACGTGTCCATATTTTGTTGATGACACTGACGGACTTTGCATTTGATGCGTGCTCCGTATTTTGTTGACGACACTTACGGTCATTGTATTTGAAGCGAAAGCACGATATGGTCATTGGACTTCATAATAAGCTCATCACGGTCACCACATACATTTTTTCGTGCTAACCAACATGTGGTTGGATGGTTAGAGGACAGTGGTTTCTCGAGCCGACCAAGGTTAAAGTCCCGGTGCTCGCATTTATCTTGTGTTAATTTCAGTATTTTCTGGCGATGTATGTTCAGTGGGAGGAGACGTTCCACTCGACTACGAGGCACCTATGGTGACTTCGTAAAATCTCAAGATCATATATGCTGGCCCACTCTCTCGAAGGTGCTCATAGGGGTAGGGTTTGCGTGTGTGTGCTTATAGCGGTGAGTGCTTGCGCTTATATATGAGCCCTTGCGTCTGTATCGTGTTAAACAAATACATGTCATGATTATACGGTCACTGGCTCAACCGTACAACTCCGTATTATGTTGATGACACAATCAATTGACCAGTTAAATGTTCCACGCGGCGCAACTAGTGTTGCACCATCGGGGCGCGTAACCGTGGGGCCCACCTGTCAGCCCGTATATGAAAGAAAGAAATGGTAGTGTGAGTCGGTATTGTGTTAATAAAATAGGAGTACATTTTAGGGTGATCATACGTGTGACACCCCAAAAAATTTAACCTTGTTTTATTACTAAATTTTGCCAGGAAACTAAAACTTTTATTTTCTGAATTTGCTTTTGATTCCAGAACCATTCTGTTCTTTATTTTTATGGAGTTTTCACCCCAGGTGAAAACTTTCCATTTATATTATTGGACTTGTTTACCCTCTCAGGAAAAACACTTCTATTATCAGTGGATTTATTTGCATAATTTTTCCTCTCTGAGCTTTATTCCTTAAAGTGGGTTTTCATTATTTTGAAGCCCTATTTGAACTACAACCATTTGATAAATTTATTTAAAATTCCAACCAAAATTTGGGGATGTCATGTGATGTTTTTAAATCACTTTTATGAAAAAATATCTTCTGTTCTTGGGAGATTTGGAGCCCTACACCATATTTTCAAATCTGGTCCAGTGGGCAATTTTGCACTACAACCTATTTAAATATTTCTTAAAAACTTCCACCAAAATTATGGGATGTCAATAGGAGTATATTATTCAACTTTATGCAAAAATACAGTTATGTTCTTTGGAAAATTTGAGTGAATCAACCTCAGTTTCATTCAGGTCCAACTTGATGATTTGTACAACAACCACATTTTTACTTGCTCCTTTACCCATGATTCTTTTTCCTGCTTGTAGTCCTTCCTACAAAACCCTTAAGTCCAGGAGCATGAACCCATTGGAATATTTTTAGTCCATGTAATGACAGCCTTTAGTTTCTGCACAAAATTGGTTTTCTCAATTATTTGCACTAACAAGTTTCTAGCTTTGGCCAACTAACCCTGCCACCATCACCTACACCTAAGGAGACTAGGACCTGGAGGTTTTGGCCACTCCAAGAGCTGCCTAGATGCCTCTAGCATTTTGTCAAACACCGTGGGCATGGCCAGATTTGACATGGATTTTAGTTTGCTATATGAACTTGACCCTCGACCCAAAGAACATTGTCCACTAAGCCCTAGCTACTCCTAAACTAGGTCTGCTAATTGCCACCTCACCCAAGTCCTGTGGCATGCACCGGCATTTCGCCAGCACACTGGTGCGCGATGCTCAGGCGCGCCAGGCGCACGCTTTGCACGCAGTGCACCGAGCCGCAGCGCCTCGCCGCCCACCTCCCGCTACTGTTCGGCCCTTGGCCTCTCGCAGCCAAGACGGCCGCCTCCTCCTCGCCAGAGCCGCCCTGGCGCCCTACAGCGCCACCGTCGTCGGCGGCCCGGCGGCTAAGCGCTAACCCCGATGGGCTCTGCCATGGACGGCGCCGCCGAGCCATAGTCACACGCCCGAGATCCTCGCCATCTGCAAGCGCTCGTCGCCGCCACGTCCTCCTGCAGCAACAGAGAGGCGGTTCGCCGGCGTTCTTATCCACCACCGCAGGAACCGACCTCGGCCGCCTATTTAAGGGAGCCCCGAGCTCGCCTAGACCCTCAGGCAGCCTCAAGCCAACCCCTTAAAGCTCCGTGCCGCCAGCGACACAGGAAGGCCATCTTCCCCGTCTCCGGCCAGCTCGGCCACGGCCGCCTCCCGACCCTGTTCATCACAACCAGGCCCCCTCCCGTCCATCCAACACCACCAACCGACTCCCCTTCATCTTGCGGAGCCGCCCAAACCCCCTGCTGCGACGGAGAGCCACCATAGCCCCAAACCCCCTTTTGCTCCCAAGGCCGCCGGCCGCCGCGAAGCTCGTTGACGGCGACTCCCTCCATCCCCACCTGCCCGGCGACCACCGGGAGGACTGCCATGGGCTGGCGGATTCATCCCCGCCCTCGGAGCCCCGCGAGGAGCCGCCAAACGCTGGCGACGATCGCCGGAGTTCCGCCCCCCGCTCGGGCAGAGGAAGAGGAGCGAGAGAGGACTGGTCAAACCTGACCAGTGGGCCCCCTGGACCCACTGTCAGCGACCCACGCGCCGTCCACCCTGGATAAGTGAAGGCGTAAACGCCAGAATATGCCTTCGACGTGGTTAGTTTCGAAACGTTTTTCTTTTTCTGTTTTATTTTTAAAAACAGAATTTGACGAAAACTTTGACTGGCTATAACTTTTTAAATATAACTCCAAGTGAGTTGATTCTTTTTCCTACCTCTCTCAAATATTGCCTAGTTTATTTTCAGATTTATTTGAAAATTGTTCAGACAACTGTTTTGTACCACTTTTAAACTATGCGTTAATTCGAATATTTTCAAAAATAGGATTGTCGAAGAGAGAAGAAAACTTCCAAAAGCTTTAGGATGCACCCTGTCTCTACACAACTTTAAGGCAAGCATTCTGAACCCTGGCATAATATTGTGCGTGTTATTTACACGGATACAACACATTTTCAACATGGAGTATCCGTTATTTTATGTGATGATAGGTTCCTACTCATGAGTGCATATCGATGTTTTCACGCTATTGGAGTTTGGTATGTTTGTGATAGTAGTCACCATCACATGCCTTTCATGCATACCGGAAGGAATCCGGGAAAGCCCCTGTCTTGGGTAGACACGGGTTTGTCCCTAGTCCTCCATCGAGACGGTTGTGTCCGGTACGGCATGGTGAGGTATGTTGAGTGGTGACTCTGTCTGTTGGTTGAAGTATATATTGTTATGCTAATCATGCAGGGAATATCTAAACCTCCTGAGTCGGAAATAGATCGAGTCTTGTTCTGGTAACCCCCATACTTGTTTCGTACTACCACTTGTCCCTGCCATAGTTAGGGTACGGTTCAGTAAGTTGTCAACCCCTTTCCTAGCACACACCGTACAGAGAGGCCATGGTGGAAGATACCGGAGGCATCCGGTAGGCATGCCACCTGGTCCGGGGGCATGGGTGTTTTCGGTTGTAGCCGAAGGGGTAGCTCCCCTAGTTTGCGCGCGTGATAAATTTTGGGATCCCATGCTAAGTCGAGGTTGTAGCCTCCCCACTTAGAGTTTCGCTTAACAGGTGTCTTGGGTGATTCCAGACACCGGTAAGTTAGGCTGGTGTGTGCGGATAGGTGTGTTTTCAATTAAAAGGCCGTAGACGGAATTAGTCCCGATGGACTAAAGGAATCCGTTACTCGTGGGTAAAGAGTACACCCTCTGCAGAGATTAAACATCTATTCGAATAGCTGTGTCCATGGTTAAGGACTACAGTCTGAGATGGGTCAAGTGTCAGTCTTAGTGTCGGTCTTCAGAGGAGAAACTGTTAAACCAGAACTTGGATCATGACTTGTTACTTGTGATGATCATGATTATTTATGAAGGACTAACCCGTTATATTATTTGAATTATCGAATACCCTTGGGATGGTTCTACCTCCTGGATATTCACTGTGATTATTTATATGCCCTTTATGTGGTGTCGCGGAGACGCCCGACTGTGGCATGCTTGTTATTTATTTACTTTATAAAGCCCTTTATGTGGTGTCACTGAGACGCCCGATTGTGGCATGCTTGTTACTTATTTATTTTATAAGCCCTTTATGTGGTGTCGCTGAGACGCCCGACTGTGGCATGCTTGTTATTCATTTACCTTATATGCCCTTTATGTGGTGTCGCTCAGACGCCCGACTGAGGCATGCTCGTTATTTACTAACCTTTCGAGGCGTCGCTTCAGACACCCGATCGGTGCATTTTATTACTACTCTGTTATTGCATAGTCATGTATATAAATAACCTGCTTGCATGCATCAGAGATTTTATTTTGTGACTGACGTTGTGATCATAGAATAATTCAGAGCATGATTATCATTTGTTATATTATACCCGTGTTCATAATGTTTGCGAGTACATTCAAAGTACTCACTGGCTTGTCCCTGGATATTGTCTTGGCCAGATTCATGCTTGGAGAGAAGCGTTGCGATGACAGCCCCGGAACCTAAGCAATGGTGATGGCAGCCTCGCGAAGATAGGAGTTAACCTGGTCAGCTGTTCCTGTGGGAAATGGAGTCCCATAAACGCTGATGATCCACAAACCGCTTCCGCCATCAACCACTAGAAACCATTTGTTGTACTCATAGGCCAGAATGGTCTTGTACTACATATTTTGCCTTTTGCTTGGAATTTCTGTATCAAGTTGGTGCCGCATCAGCTAACAGTAATCCTGGGGCTGGTGAGCATAAGGGCCATTTTCTAGAAATTAATGTCCCGAAAATCCGGTCCTGACAAACTTGGTATCAGAGCCAGGCTGACCATTGGCTAATCCTATCTTAGCCAGGTCGAAAAACCTAGGTTAACCAACCCGCCAGACCTTAACCTAACCCTGGCCAAGCTTCTCCCGTAAGATAGCCCCACAGTGACTCGACACCTTTTGACAGTCGGTGTCCAACCTATCAACCTAGCCTGTCGATCACGCGCCAGTGACCGACACCTAAAATGTCTCATTCGCAAGCGTGCGAAGGAAGACTTCGTCCCCTTTTTCTATAAAAAGGGCACGCTAGCCTCAACCCAGCACAGCACAGCCTCTACCCTAAACCGAGCCATAATGCCTGGCCCCGTCGTGCACAATGAAACCACGGGAAACAACCTTGGAGGTTTTGTAACCATACTCGCAAACCTCACCCGTCGTGCCTTTGCATTAGAAGAACCCCATGAATATGTTGTGTACCAAGGGTCCATGAGCGGTGAGAGCCATCAATTCTGGGCCACTGTGCACATCTATGGTAGGGGTCTATCACCAGAACGCCCCTACAGGTTCACCGGAAGGACAACTTCCTTTGAGCCACAAGCCATCCAACTAGCTGCTCGAGAGGCTATAGTTCAACTCCGGCACTTGTCGCCCAGAGTTAACTGTCGCTCCTTCTACTACTACCCCAGCGATGACGGGTATGGTAGGCCACCCCAGGTTGCCAACGGAGATCACGAGACGGATCCTGCATTGTTGCACCTAGTGCGCTATGTAGGTGCACTAGAGGAACTATTCGATCAAATCACCCTTGATCTGATCGCGGCTCGTGGAGAAATGGTTCGCCGAGCCCCGGCGAGAGGAGAGGATGAGCCCGACGCCGACAACCCAGTCATGCTGTTCGGACACCCGATCGAGTCCCTGAGGTCTGCCCCAGCCATCGACCAAGGTGCTTTGATGACCCCAGAAGTGCTTCGTCGCCTTTTGGGGACACGCTCCAACGGGATTGTGGCCAAGAATCCCCGCGATGGTCATCATCGCTACCCCGACCATGCAGTTCCTCAACCACCTGCAGCTAACCCCGACGGTGAAACCCTTGGAGAAGCCTCGACGTCCACAAGGCACGCCCGCTTGGATATAAACGAGGTAGACTAAGTCACTCGAGTAGTGCCGAGTCTCAGTGTATCCACGCCTTATAATCGTGTGACCTTGTAAATAAACTCAACATGTTGTTGTGCCTCTGTTTTAAATAGTAACCTTGCATAAATATGCCAGCATGCAGTTGCATATTTTTATTCCGGGTATAGCTACCAAAACCAACCCCGACGACACCCACAGTACCATGTCACTTTTGTGAGATATGTGTCTCTGTGGCTTTGACCCCGACCCCGTGAGAGCAGAACCGACAAACTAGTACCCCTCACCGCGGTAAATAGCCCAGCCCGGATGCTATACAAAAAGGCCACCTCGTGACCTTGCCAAGCACCCCTCACCTTGTGCACCGCCCTCACAAACCATTTCTCGCCATGCCAAGCCCTAGCATTTATTTGAGAACCCCAGAGGCAACCCCGGGTAGCTTTGTCAAAATATTGTGGGACTTTACCTGCAGTACCATGGGTTCTACCCAGCCACCCCAGTACGAGCTGCTCAAATCGAGAATCACCCCATCCACCTCGAAATATTGGGCAGTAGTACACATCCCTCCCGTAAACTCAAACCAAGACCCTACGGAAGTCTCCTTCGTGGGGAAATCTATGCCAGCTCCACAAATGGCCATAGAAGCGGCTGCACACGAAGCGCTTGTCCGCCTTCGATTCACGGTACCCTATGCCAGTGAACGAGGGTATTATTACTTTCCGAGCCGTGCATCACCCGGAGAAGTAACATCTTTTCCCAAAGGCGAATTGAGAGAGACCCAGATCGCCAACCTCGCCCAAGACGTCATCGCTCAAGAACGTTTGACCCAGCGAGTAATGGGTTATCTCCAGAGTCTCGCTGATTTGAATCCTCAGACCGCCATCGGCAGACCACTGAGGCCCGACCAGGAGAGACGCATTTATCGACTGGTCAATCCACTTCCCCCGATAGAAGAGGAGTGTGTCCTAGTACCAAAGACGTTTGCTCGGGACCCCGTCCAGTTACCATTTTCATTATAGACGTCACTGCTGTGTATATTATTGCAACATTTATTTATGTGTTGTAAATTATGCGTGGTACCCTGAGTTTGTGCGATGAGTCAATTATTTGGCTTCTATTAATGTGAGTAGTTTTTGTTGCGGTTTAATTTTTTTAAATTAACTGTTTTCTCTCGCGAAAAATCCTGGAGTAAGATTTCTTTCCCCTGAGTTGCTGCATCGTATATCCTCTCATGGCATGGAATTTTTATTCACGCAACACCACGGCAGCAGACTCACAACCACAACCACTCGAACACATACACTGCTTGCAAAACCTTGTAAACGTGTTACACCTAACCGATCACCTCCCGCACACCGACAACAGTTAGCACCCGACACCCACCACCTAATCCTCATGGTCACCGCCACCGCGGAGAGCCAACACCCGAGCGGCAGCATCGCGACGATCATCGAGGATCATCGCGCACAGGAGCACGGAGAGCCCCAGCACTGCCGCCAGCCCTCCGCACACTAGGATCACGTACCAGTCCGGCACCACCTCCGCCATTAGAGCCTCGTCTCGAGCTTCTGTAAGCAGAAATGGAGGAGAAGGAAGGAGAAGGAGAAGCGAGGCCAGGTGTGAAGGAGAAGAGAGGAGCACCTCAGCCATTTTATAGCTCGAGATCGGTGTACGGTGGTCAAAGTCCACCAGCGCCGCTCGTCGCCCGATCGCCGGTGTTCGGAGGCGAATCATGAGCAAGGCCGACAGCGACCGCCCGCGAGGTGAGTGCATGCTGCGCCGGCAACTAGCACGCCGCGCACTACCGCAGTACGGCCTAGATGCCCTACGCGCTAGACGCCGCCGATGGAGAAAGCGCGGGAAAGCGCGCGGGAGAGAGGAAGAAGAGAGAACCAGAGGAAGAAGAAGAGGCCGACAGTGGACCCTGGGTCCACCTGTCAGCCACAGAGAGCACTGTGCTCTCGGGTACGACCAACGTATTTTAGAAATTTAGAATTTATTCTGAATTTACGGTAACCAACGAAGAAATCTCTCAACCGTAGATTTTTCCACGCAGCGCCAGTGTCCCACACTGTAGTTTTACACCACTTATTTCTCTCTCACTGTAGCCGCATTTTACCACTTAAGTAAAGTAATTGTTTTGATATGGTAAAAGTAAAAAAAAAATCAAAAAACAATCCTTAGCAAATCTCGAGGATGAGATTTTTCTTAAGGGGGGTAGTGTTGTGACACCCCAAAAAATTTAACCTTGTTTTATTAATTAAAATTTTGCCAGGAAACTAAAACTTTTATTTTCGGAATTTGCTTTTGATTCCAGAACCATTTTGTTCTTTATTTTTATGGAGTTTTTACCCCAGGTGAAAACTTTCCAATTATATTATTGGACTAGTTTACCCTCTCAGGAAAAACACTTCTATTATCAGTGGATTTATTTGCATAATTTTTTCTCTGTGAGCTTTATTCCTTAAAGTGGGTTTTCATTAGTTTTGAAGCCCTATTTGAACTGCAACCATTTGATAAATTTATTTAAAATTCCAACCAAAATTTGGGGATGTCATGTGATGTTTTTAAATCACTTTTATGAAATAATATCTTCTGTTCTTGGGAGATTTGGAGCCCTACACCATATTTTCAAATCTGGTCCAGTGGGCAATTTTGCACTACAACCTATTTAAATATTTCTTAAAAACTTCCACCAAAATTATGGGATGTCAATAGGAGTATATTATTCAACTTTATGCAAAAATCCAGTTATGTTCTTTGGAAAATTTGAGTGAATCAACCTCAGTTTCATTCAGGTCCGACTTGATGATTTGTACAGCAACCACATTTTTACTTGCTCCTTTACCCATGATTCTTTTTCCTGCTTGTAGTCCTTCCTACAAAACCCTTAAGTCCAGGAGCATGAACCCATTGGAATATTTTTAGTCCATGTAATGACAGCCTTTAGTTTCTGCACAAAATTGGTTTTCTCAATTATTTGCACTAACAAGTTTCTAGCTTTGGCCAACTAACCCTGCCACCATCACCTACACCTAAGGAGACTAGGACCTGGAGGTTTTGGCCACTCCAAGAGCTGCCTAGATGCCTCTAGCATTTTGTCAAACACCTGGTGGGCATGGCCAGATTTGACATGGATTTTAGTTTGCTATATGAACTTGACCCTCTGACCCAGCAACATTGTCCACTAAGCCCCTAGCTACTCCTAAACTAGGTCTGCTAATTGCCAGCCTCACCCAAGTCCTGTGGCATGCACTGGCATTTCGCCGAGCACACAGTGCGCGTGCTGCAAGGCGCCACCAGGCGCGACGCTTTGCACGCCACAGCGTGCACCGAGCCGCCAAGCTCGCTTCGCCCACCCGCGCCTGCTCGGCCCTTGGCCTCTCGCAGCCAGCACGGCCTCCTCCTCGCTCGCAGAGCCGCCCTGGCGACCTACAAAGACCGCCCGTCGGTCGGCGGCCACGGCGGCTAGCAGCCGGCCACAATGGGCTCTGCCACGGACGGCACCGCCCGAGCCATAGCCGCGCGCCAGCTGCCCTCTGGAACAGTCCGGACTCATCCCCTCGCTCCTCTGCAAGCGCTCGTCGCCGCCACGTCCTCCTGCAGCAACAGGAGGCGGTTCGCCGACGTTCTTATCCACCGCCGCGGGGACCGACCTCGGCCGCCTATTTAAGGGAGCCCTGAGCTCGCCTAGACCCTCAGGCAGCCTCAAGCCAACCCCTTAAAGCTCCCGTAGCCGGCAATCGACCTGGGAAGGCCATCTTCCCCGTCTCCAGCCAGCTCGGCCACCGCCGCCTCCCGACCCCGTTCATCACAACCAGGCCCCCTCCCGTCCATCAAACACCACCAACCGACTCCCCTTCGTCTTGCGGAGCCGCCCAAACCCCGTGCTGCGACGGAGAGCCACCATAGCCCCAAAACCCCTTTTGCTCCCGAGGCCGCCGGCACAAGGAGCTCGCTGACGGCGACTCCTCCATCCCCACCTGCTCGGCGACCACCGAGAGGACTGCCATGGGCTGGCAGATCCATCCTCGCTCGAGCCCCGCGAGGAGTCGCAAACGCCGCGACGATCGCCGAGTTCCGCCTGGCCAAGGCAGAGGAAGAGGAGGAGAGAGGACTGGTCAAACCTGACCAAGGGCCCCTCGACCCATCACAACGACCCACGCGCCGTCCACATTGGATAAGTGAAGACGTAAACGCCAGAATACGCCTTCGACGTGGTTAGTTTCGAAACGTTTTTCTTTTTCTGTTTTATTTTTAAAAACAGAATTTGACCAAAACTTTGACTGGCTATAACTTTTTAAATATAACTCCAAATGAGTTGATTCTTTTTCCTACCTCTCTCAAATATTGCCTAGTTTATTTTCAGATTTATTTGAAAATTGTTCAGACAACTTTTTTGTACCACTTTTAAACTATGCGCTAATTCGAATATTTTCAAAAATAGGATCGTCGGAGAGAGAAGAAAACTTCCAAAAGCTTTAGGATGCACCCTGTCTCTACACAACTTTAAGGCAAGCATTATGAACCCTGGCATAATATTGTGCGTGTTATTTACACGGATACAACACCTTTTCGACGCGGAGTATCCGTTATTTTATGTGATGATAGGTTCCTACTCATGAGTGCATATCGATGTTTTCATGCTATTGGAGTTTGGTATGTTTATGATAGTAGTCACCATCACATGCCTTTAATGCATACCGGAAGGAATCCGGGAAAGCCCCTGTCTTGGGTAGACACAGGTTTGTCCCTAGTCCTTCGTCGAGACGGTTGTGTCCGGTACGACATGGTGAGGTATGTCTAGTGGTGACTCTGTCTGTTGGATGAAGTATATATTGTTATGCTAATCATGCAGGGAATATTTAAACCTCCTGAGTCGACCATAGATCGAGTCTTGTTCCGGTAACCCCCATACTTGTTTCGTACTACCACTTGTCCCTGCCATAGGTAGGGTACGGTTCAGTAAGTTGTCAACCCCTTTCCTAGCACACACCGTACAGAGAGGCCATGGTGGAAGATACCGGAGGCATCCGGTAGGCATGCCACCTGGTCCAGGGGCATGGGTGTTTTCGGTTGTAGCCGAAGAGGTAGGTCCCCTAGTTTGCGTGCGTGATAAATTTTGTGATCCCATGCTAAGTCGAGGTTGTAGCCTCCCCACTTAGAGTTTCTCTTAGCAGGTGTCTTGGGTGATTCCAGACACCGGTAAGTTAGACTGATGTGTGAGGATAGGTGCGTTTTCAATTAAAAGGCCATAGACGGAATTAGTCCCAATGGACTAAAGGAATTCTTTACTCGTGGGTAAAGAGTACACCCTTTGCAGAGATTAAACATCTATTCGAATAGCCGTGTCCATGGTTAAGGACTACAGTCTGGGATGGGTCAAGTGTTGGTCTTAGTGTCGGTCTTCGGAGGAGAAACTGTTAAACCAGAACTTGGATCATGACTTGTGACTTGTGATGATCATGATTATTTATTATGGACTAACCCGTTATATTATTTGAATTACCGAATACCCTTGGGATGGTTCTACCTCCTGGATATTCACTGTGATTATTTATAAGCCCTTTATGTGGTGTCGCGGAGACGCCCGACTGTGGCATGCTTGTTATTTATTTACTTTATAAAGCCCTTTATGTGGTGTCGCTGAGACGCCCGACTGTGGCATGCTTGTTACTTATTTATTTTATAAGCCCTTTATGTGGTGTCGCTGAGACGCCCGACTGTGGCATGCTTTTTATTCATTTACCTTATAAGCCCTTTATGTGGTGTCGCCGACGCCTCGATCGAGGCATGCTCGTTATTTACTAACCTTTCGAGGCGCCGCTCGCATAATTCGATCGGTGCATTTTATTACTACTCTATTGCATAGTCATGTATATAAATAACCTGCTTGCATGCATCGTAGATTTTATTTTGTGATTGACGCTGTGATCATAGAATAATTCAGAGCATGATTATCGCTTGTTATATTATACCGTGTTCATAATGTTTGCAGTACATTCAAAGTACTCACCGGCTTGTCCTCGCTATTGTCTTGGCCAGATTCATGCTTGAGAGAAGCGCTGCGATGACAGCCCCGGAACCTAAGCAATGGTGATAGCAGCCTCGCAAGATAGGAGTTAACTTGGTCATTGTTCTCGTGGGAAATGGAGTCCCATAAACGATGATGATCCACAAACCGCTTCCGCCATCAACCACTAGAAACCATTTGTTGTACTCATAGGCCAGAATGGTCTTGTACTACATATTTTGTCTTTTGCTTGGAATTTTTGTATCAAGTTGGTGCCTCATCAGCTAACAGTAATCCTGGGGCTGGTGAGCATAAGGGCCATTTTCTGGAAATTAATGTCCCGAAAA
Organism: Aegilops longissima; assembly: GCA_021605205.1. Lineage (NCBI taxonomy): Eukaryota > Viridiplantae > Streptophyta > Magnoliopsida > Poales > Poaceae > Aegilops > Aegilops longissima. Next base: position 694,209,793 of record CM038682.1, read on the forward strand.
TCCGGTCCTGACAATACGGTCACTGGCTCACCATACAGCTCCATATTTTGTTGATAACATGATCAATTGACCAGTCAAACGGTCCACATTCATCAGCGCACATTACCATAGGGCCCACCCATCAGCGCGTATATGAAGGACATAAATGGTAATAAATTACTGGTCGGTGGGTATTCGAAGTCGTGAGACCTCTGCTTGGGATCACCGCGGTTGGGGGCGTTCATTGGGCGGTGGGGTGGGATCCCGGAGAAAAGCTCGGCGGGGGCTAGAGGGATGGCTGCAGCGGCGGCGGACCGGCGGTGGGGAGGGGTTTCGGGAGGATGGGCAGCGGGCGGCGGGGGCTGGCGGCTCAGGGGGGTGGAGTTTGATGATAAACTGGAGGCCCTTGATTTCGTATCCAACGGCTGGAAAATATAATGACCAGAGATGAAAAACTCAGTCGACTAACGTGTAGCCTCACCCCGCACATACACATGCACGCACACAAGACACGCACGCATGTAGGCATGCAACACTGACACGTACACATAACGTACACACGCACACATGCTGGCGTGCAACACTGACACGTACACATGCACCCACGAACACACGCACGTACACACCCTTGCATGCAACACTGAAACGTACCCTTGCACGCACGCAACACTCGCACGCCTGCATGCACACAACACACGATGTAAGACACATGCTCAACCTATACGTGCATGCACCCTTTGTTAAGGACATGGATTGTTACGGGTATTAATCAATCTTATCTGTGATAAGCAGAACATTTATGTTTGCAGCGGTCTTTATGAATCACAACGTATCGAACGGGCTATCAACATAGTAGGCTTATCTACATGAAAAAGATGATGTCACACTCAATGAACAATCATCGGTTTATGAAATGCCCGCCAGGACCGCCTGCCCACCAAAGGTTCCTCTGCTGTCGCGCTGCTGCGTTAGGTCACCGACATGCAGGCCATGCACCCAAAGAGCCCACACGTCGGTGGAAGAATGGCACGGTGTCCTAGGTCGAGTCGACGGCGCCACTCGCGGCACGCCCGCTAAACACGCCTGCGTTGCATTCAAACGCCTCCATGAAACCCGCCTGTGTAAGCAGAGAAACCCACTCGGACACACGTCCGTTCATGACCGGCGGCGTTAAGCAACGCAACGCCGCCCGACCTCCTCCGTCCGCCGCCTATTTAATCTCCTATTTAAACGAGGCCAAACGCCGCCAAGAATCACACACCTCCGCCGCCTCCCTATCTCCTCCACCATTTTGTCCACTCTTACAATGGCTTACGAAGAGTAGTTATTCCGCATCCAAGCGGCTGGGTAGCCCGCGGATACGAGCTATGCAGCTCGCTGATCCACCTCCTCCCTTGCCCGGACGGAGCGCTTGCCGCCCCAAGCCGGCGCGTGGTTCGGCAACTCGCCGCTCTAGGCCAGCTCGACGAGGATCAGCGCACGGGCGTCATTGCTGCCGTCCACGCCGCCGCCTCGTACCGCGTCTCCCGTTTCTGTGGCCCAGACTCCCATGCCGGCGGCCGTGCCATGCAAGCAGCGACAGAAGCCGGGTGCACGGAGAGCGACGAGTCGGTGGCCAGCGCCTCCGCGTCCGCCGCCATCATCGAGGAGAAGTAGAACACGGGAGGCCGCCACCGCTTGGGTCCCATGAAGGCCACCGCGGAGGCGACGCCGGCATACACAACAGGTGTCTTGCCGGATGCTTTTGTTGCGAGGACCTTCGTCGACCCCGCATGGGCTCCACGGAAGAGGGGAATGTTAGGATGAACTCGAGCCGGTGCCGGCCATGGCGAAGTAGTGGCCGGTGATGAACTCGAACCGGTGCCGGCCACCATCATCCTACGGCACCAGCCAATGATATCAGTTGGGCAGTGGGGAAGCGAGCCATCCTTTGCGCTGAAGCATATACCTCCGGGGCTCAGTTTGTCTACGTGTTTGCATGAATTTTGTCCGGTTGGTTGAGTTGCTGTCATAATGTGTGCGGCTACGGTTGGATGGCGTAATTTGTGGGTCGTCGGTCGGTCTGCGGGCGGCTCGGGCGGCGTTGTGGGACAAAAAAACACAGCTCGTGCGAGCTCGTCTTCAATGTGCGCGCTGGAGGATGCATGACAGCATGAGCACCCGAGCCATTCCTCGTTCATCGGTGGCAAAGGCACCAGTGGACAAAAGGGTCGCCAATATTTTGGCTACCCCGGGCAAGATCCAAACAGTCCCTCCCAACAGATTCAAATCCCTCGTTCGCCGTGGAATTTTGCCATGTGTTGTTTTCGTGGACTAGCAAGATGCCCGTGCATGGCACGAAACATCAAGATGCATTTTTTTACAAACTCCCGCATGCATGCAAGGGATAACTAATGTCCTCCTTTGCTAGTACCACGAGGCAAACACCATTAATATTGCATCGATTAGTGTTAGTGGCCTTGTATATCTGCAAATTGTAATTTTGATAGTGGCCCCTTGTATATAAAAATGGAGGGAGAAAGATGATAGATAAGGTGAGGAGGAGTGGGGCGTGGTGGTGACTAGTGGTCGGACTGGGCGGAGGCATGGGGATGGACGGCGCATTATGTCTAGGTTTGTATCTCTCTCACACACACCCACGTAGGTGGGGGCGTGCATGAAGAGAAGAGGTGCACGCATACGCGCACGCACTCCGTCTCTTTCCCAACCACACCCAGCACGCTGTGGAGCTCATTTCAGACGAAAAATGCAGCCCACGTGGTAATTTGGCACGATGTCTTGGTTGTCCACTTGGTGGAGGGAGGATCGCTCTACCACAGGTGAACAAAAAAATTGCAACTTGACGCGTTATGTTAAATTAAAAAAAGAGGCAAACCATGTGGGGCCTACCTTAGAGGCAAGGCTCTATACACTGGAGTACTTTTGATGTGTCCCGTCAACTCGCAGAACAAGGAGAAGCTTGCTTAGTACGCCGTCTCCCCTGCCCACGGGCGCAGTGGCTCACAGGATGAGGTGAAGCTTGCTTACGAGTAGTAGTAGTACTACTACTATTACTACTGTACGCCTTTACGCCCGCTCCTTCACCCACGCGCGCGGTGGCTCGCAGCACGAGGAGAAAATTTTACTACTCCCTCCGTTTACTCCTCGTCCCTACTACGTATACTTTGGTTAGTACTGCCTCCATTTACTAATACAAGGCCACTATAAAAAAATACATTTGGCATCTATACAAGGCCACAAATAGTAATCGAGACAAAAGTTACTACTCCCTCCTTTCCAGTTTATGGCTCAATTTCAAAATCTCTCCAACCAAGGTAGACGGTGAGTGGTCGAATTAATTTCGTAGTTTGCACAAGTAATTAGTACGCTCGTTTTTCTCAAGAAGTTATGTTTACCGAGGCATTAATTAGAACGAATGCATGAATGACCACTAAATTTCCATGAACTTGTACATGCATCGGTAAGTACAATAGTGTGCTTTACTACATGGCATTTTTGCATATGTGGAGGAAAGAGAGGCAAGGAAAAAGTGGAGAAGTGGGCTCTCATGCAAGAGCCAGCCTCTACTACATGGTAGAGCACTGGGAGAGGCACCTGTATGGAGGTGGTCAGGAATCGGGAGACTCACGCCGGTCGTAGCACCGCAGTTAAAATGATAATGGCAAGTCAAATCACGGGGCCTCACCTATCCAGCAGTAACTCGCTGTCAAATCACACAGCCCTACGTTTGCAGCAGCCTACTCCCTCGTCTTCTCGCGTCTCTGTCGAACCGACTAGGCGGAAAAGCCCCGCCGCCTACCGCGCAGGAAAAGCCCCGCCCTCGACTTTTAAATACAACTACATCCGCTTAAGAATGCAATGATATACTTTTTGTGACATAGAACTACGTGCAGGCCCTATAAACCGAGAAGCCTAAAAATAAAAAAACCAAGACGGAGAGGGTAGTTCAGCAGGTATCTTTTTAGATCAATATAGTCGGGATTCACCAAGGAGCAAAACCAAGTGGTAGGTTGCTCCTGTCGTGTTGGCGTAGCAACTCAAGCAGGGTCAGTCCGCACACGAAATGGCGACACACTTAACATGACACCTTTGGCCGACATGTGACTCATCCACCGTCTTGTTCCACGTGCAATGCACCAAATTACAGTTCAGAGCAGCGGTTGGAATTGGAGGCACCCGAACGTAAGCGCGCAAAGAGTAGAAAATGAGCGATGAGGGTCAAATCACAAAGCCCCACCTTTCCCGCATTAAGTCGGAGTCTTTGACGGACGAAGCAACCATCATTTCACTCTAGGGCACAAGAGCATAAAGAAAAGGGAAAACAATGATGCGTCGGCAGCTACCTAGGGCACCCTAGGGTGGGGTCTTCACTCTGAGATCCTTTTAAAGCGCCTCCACTACAAATCGGCTTCTCCCTCGTCCTCTTGAAGAAAACCGATGATGAGTACGGCGGTAGGGTTTGTAGGAGTACTACGGCGTGCGGGGCCATGTCGTAGTAAACGGGTTTGTCGGTGTACTAGAGTAGGGGTACCCTAGTACCCCGAACTCGTGCACGGACAGTCGCAGCACTCCGCGGCAGGGCTGGCCTGGTGATCGCCAAGGTCCTCAGCGGCTCCTTTGGAGCCTTTCAAGAACAAAGTAATCAAGGCCCCGGAAAGAGGAGCTTGCCGGGAAGGCCACTCAAGGCACTAAGGAAACAAGACCCCGGCAAGAGGAGCTTGCCGGGAAGGCTTGGTGAGCGACAAGCTCCCGAGCGCGACAAGGACCTTGCCGTGGCAAGGCTCTTGCCGCGGCAGGTAACCTCTCTTCATCTCCGCTCCAGCTCATCCGCCAACGTGTCACCATGGGGGTTTCCCAAGCACGCGTGTCAATGGGCTGTGCAGCCAGCGGGAGCGGCGATAAGCGGCGACAAGCTACCATCATGGCACACGGAGGCGCACTTGACGGTCCTCATTACCTTCGCTCAGCGATCGAGACGGGCATTTATGACTCTTGTCCGTTGCCGTCAGAGTTAGGTATAGATCACTGTACACTGTACAAAGCGGTGTACCAACCTCTGTTTTTCCTATTCTACCCTTGTCTACTTGCCATCTGTGGTGACCCCTTGTGCCTATAAAAGGAGGCCCAAGTGCAACGTAGAAAGGGTTCGGTTCAGCTCCAGCTCAGTTCATCCGACTCATTCGAGACCTCATTTAGGCTAGGTTTTGTAGCTCCCATTACTCCCTAGCAAGAACACAATATAATCCACCAAGCAGCAGTAGGAGTATTATCTCTCCGGAGAGCTCCGAAGCTGGGTAAATCTGCTCGTGCGCATCGCCTCGATCCGCTCTTCGTGCATTTTCCGCCCCCCTCCGAACCACAAGGGACCCGGTCCCATAGGTGTTCGTGGGACACGATCAGCTTCCCCGACATCTTTGGCGCGCCAGGTAGGGGGCGTCGAGGCTGTGTGAATCCGATCCGGCGTTCACACGAGCAGTTTCTTCATCGACATCTTCGTCAACATGCCACCGAAGAAGAAGGCTTGGCGGCAGCAGAGCCGTCGCGCTAAACCCACCACCACCGAGCTGACGAGTGGTGGGGAAGACGCTGGCGGAGGAACGGGCGCGCCGAGAGAGCCCACGACGCCGCCAGGTCCAGGGACAAGACGGCGCAAGCTTCGCGTCGAATCCGCACCGCGTCCTTCTCGAGGGCGTGAGACCGACAGCGTCATGATGCTCGCGCAGCACCATACGCTCGTTGGATCAAGGCCAAGCTGGAGGATCCCGAGGCCCTCGAGACCCGCATGCACGCCATGCGATGCCGGCGAAGAAAGGGTATTTGTCGCTATGGATGCTGCTCCTCCTAACTTGGTTAGGAGTCCGAGCACATCCGTTCTTCGCTCCGTACGCCGTTGCCACCCACCACTCCAGCGGAAGCCTTGGCAAGAGCTCAGCTACTTCTAGACTACCCTCCAACGGCTGACAAGGTCGACGAATGGAGGGCCACAATCCAGAGTCTCATCGGCTTTGCCAACGGAGACGTCCCGCGGCAACCAGTTGCGTCTTTGCCGCTGCGCGACGACAAGGCACGAGCCGGTGGTGACGACACCTGCGGGGGTGCAACCACCATGCACTCCCCTTCCAGAAGGCCAAGATCACCAGCTCCTCGGATCCACATCGACAGCGACTCCACCGCATCGTCGGATCCACGAGCTCGCCGCGATCAGCGCCAAGTTCTTAAGGAACGGCAACAAGAAGACGCTCGAACCCGCATCGAGCGCCGAAGAGAAGCGCGGCGTCAGTCTGACCAATGCGCCGGGCCCGCTGTTGATATGCATGAGCCAGGGGAACCAGGCGACTTGCCGTACGCGGTAGGTTGCCCTGCGTTCACCAGTGAGCTGCGGCAAGTCCAGTGGCCCGACAAGAAAAATTTCAAGCCAGATGTGCCCGAGAAGTATGATGGCAGGACACACCCGTCGGAGTTCCTCAGCATCTACACCATCGCGGTGCAGGCTGCGGGGGGACGAGACGACAAGATCCTCTCCAACTACTTCCCTCTGGTGCTCAAGCCAAATGTCAGATCTTGGCTCATGCACTTGCCGAACAATTCCATTTCTTCTTGGGCAGATCTGTGCCATCAGTTTGTCGGCGTCTTCACAGGCGGCCATAAACCTCATGGCCAAGAGAGTGACCTTCACCTGCTTGCCCAGAAGGAGGGAGAGTCCCTGCGCAAGTTTATCCAGAGGTTCAGCCGTGTGCACTACAACATCCCGGATGTCCACCCTGCCGCGGTGATCAGCGCATTCCATCAGAATGTGCGTAACTGCAGGATGAGGGAGGAGATGGCGATGTGCAAGGTCAAGGACGTCAGTGAACTGTATGCCTTGGCCGACAAGTGTGCACGCGCTGAGGAGGGAAGAAGACTCCCAGGAGAGAATGTGGGAGCAGAATCTGACAGTGAGGAGACCGTCCCGGCAAGGAAGAGCCGGCGGCGGAACAACAGAAAGAAGAAGAGCCAAGAAGTACTAGTTGTCGAGCAGTCCGGCAAGGATGGTGCCACCAACAAAGCCAAGGCTGGTGGCTCCAGCAAGGAGGTTGCCGCTGACACCGACCGCCAAGCTGTGGCGGCCACCGACAAGCAGGACAGCTCCAACAAGCAGTACTCCAAGATTCACCGCACCAAGGGCCACGACCTCCAGAGCTGCAAGAAAGTCGAGCAGCTTGTTGAGCTCTGAGAGGGCTGAATCTGAGCGGTAGACAAGGAGAAGGCCTGTGAAGGTGCTGGTGCAGCTAGTAAGAAGAGACCGGCCGGGAGGACGCCAAGCAAGGCCAAGCACCGGCAAGGAGACAGAACTCCCAGCGCGCGACAAGGACGAAGAAGAAGAAGAAGATGATGAAGACATGGAAGGCGATGAAGCTGATGAGCAGGAGTTTGAAGGCAGAAGTTCTCTCAAGCGTTGGCGGTGGTGCTTCTCTGCATACCTCGCACCGCTAACTCAAGCAATGGATGCGGGAGGTCAATGCAGCGAGAACCATCCGTGGAGTCACGAGACCTCTGAAGTGGTCCAGACGCCCATCATTTTTGATATTAAGGACCACCCGATCGCATAATCTGCGGTCGGTGCTTGCCGATGTTGGTCTCACCAACTATCCGCAACCTCAAGGTCACTAAAATGTTGGTTGACGGCGGGGCCGGCCTGAATCTGATCTCCTCTGCAGTGCTCCAGAAGCTTCAAATCCCTGACAGCGAGCTCGAAGAAACTGGCACTTTCCAAGGAATCAACCCAGGAAGGAGCAAGCCGAAAGGGAAGATCACATTGCCGGTAACATTTGGCAGTGAGTTAAATTTCAGGACTGAGAGGGTCACATTCGACGTTGCTGATTTCCCATTGCCCTACAATGGGATACTTGGCCGTCCAGCACTTGCCAAGTTCATGGCAGCCTCTCACTACGCCTACAACCTTCTCAAGATGCCCGGCCCGATAAGCGTCATTTCTGTTCATGGCGACAAGAAGGATGTGCTTATCTGCGCCGACAAGATTTACCGAGATGCAGCAGCTGCGACAGATAGCAAACCACTTGCCGCTGAAGCTCCCGGGGGAAAGAAGAAGACCAAGTCCGGCAAGAGCTCTGATGCCCACTCCGACAAGCGCACCTCTTCGGAGTGCTGCGCTACCGTCGAGGACGCACCATCGAGCTCCACCGGCAAGTGCAAGAAGATGATGGCAGCTCCGCCGAAGACCAAGAAGGTGCCCGCCAAGAAGGACGGCACTGGTGGTACCTTCACCATCGATTGCCACGCTTGACCCTAAATAGGAAGGCGAGCTCGTTGCTTTCTGCGGGCGAATGTCGATGTGTTTGCATGGCAACCATCGACATCCCCGGTGTTCCTGTGAAAGTAATTGAGCACCACCTAGCTGTCTGTCCTCACGCCGCCCGTCAAGCAAAAAGTTAGGAAGCAGCAAAGTGGGCGCCAAGAATTTATAGCGAAGAGATCAAGAAGTTGGAAGCAGCAGGCCTTGTCGAGTGCTCCATCCCACGTGGTTGGCCAATCCGGTAGTTATGCATAGGCGAATGGGAAATGGAGACTTTGTATTGACTTCACGGATGTTAATAAAGCTTGTCCCAAAGACCCATTTCCCTTGCCGCGTATAGACCAGATTGTTGACTCCACAGCTGGATGTGATTTGCTTTCATTTCTTGATGCATATTCAGGATATCATCAGATTTTCATGGCGAGGAAGATGAAGAGAAACTGCATTCATTACACCATGTGGCACATCTTTGTTTCATCACGGATGCCTTTCGGTTTGAAGAATGCTGGTTCAAAGTTTGCAAGAGTAGTCCATGATGCCTTTGAGCCACAAATACACAGAAATGTAGAAGCTTACATGGATGACATAGTGGTCAAGAGCAAGGACAAAGCAACTCTGGTTCAAGATTTGGATGAGACCTTCGCAAATCTGCGCAAGATCAACCTCAAGCTCAACCCCGAGAAGTGCGTGTTTGGAGTCCCTTCCGGCAAGCTTCTCGGGTTCTTCGTATCTCAGAGGGGAATTGAAGCCAACCCCGACAAGATCAAGGCCATTGAGCAGATTGAAGCACCAAAGCGCGTCAAGGATGTAAGAAGGCTTGCCGGTTGCGTGGCTTCCCTCAGCAGATTTATCTCTAAGTCAGCTGAGCGCGCCCTGCCATTTTTCAAGATTTTGAAAAAGGCAGGTCCAATGAAATGGACTCCCGAAGCGGAGGCTGTGCTGCAGGACTTGAAGAGGTACCTGTCCTCCACTCCAATACTTGTCGCACCTAAGCCACAAGAGAAGTTGCTGCTGTATATAGCGGCAACCAATCAAGTGGTTAGTGTTGCGTTAGTAGCGGAGAGGGAGGCGGATGATGAGCCGGCAACCGAGGCAGATGCATCTAGCGATAAGCAGGGGGCTTCGCCGTCAAGCTCTGGTCCCGACAAGGACAGATCTGCGCAGGATTGCGACAAGATACAGAAAAGGATGGTCCAGCGCCCAGTCTACTTTGTCAGTTCCCTTCTGCAGGGAGCTAGGTCAAGGTACTCTGGTGTGTAGAAATTGCTTTTCGGCCTCCTCATGGCCTCGAGAAAGCTGCGCCATTACTTCCAAGCACATGAGATAACAGTTGTCACCCGCTTTCCGTTGAAGAGGATATTGCAAAATCCAGAAGCAACAGGCAGGATTCTTGAGTGGTATTTGGGAACTGCCAAGCTTTGGCCTCAAGTTTGAAAGCACTTCAACTATCCAAAGCAGAGCATTGGCAGAGTTTATAGCAGAGTGGACGCCAACGCAAGATGAAGAAATTCCAGAGACGAGCATCCCCGTCAAGGAAGCAAGTAAAGAGTGGCTGATGTACTTTGATGGTGCCTTCTTGCTGCAAGGCGCCGGTGCCGGCGTGCTGCTTATCGCACCCACCGGAGAGCACCTCAAGTACATAGTCCAAATGCACTTTCCCAAGGAGCAAGCAACAAATAATACTGTAGAGTATGAAGGTTTGCTTGCCGGTCTTAGGATTGCAGTAGACCTTGGGATCAAGAAGCTTATCGTCAGGGGGGACTCGTAGCTTGTCGTCCGCCAAGTGAACAAAGATTATCAGAGTCCTTTGATGGAAGCCTACGTTGATGAAGTGAGAAAGCTAGAAGAACACTTTGAAGGCCTGCAAATGGAACATGTTCCAAGAACCCAGAATGATATTGCCGATGGCCTCTCAAAGTGTGCTGCACTCAAGTTACACAATGGAACCAGGAATTTTGTGCTCAAGCTGACTCAACCAAGCTGTAACACCATCAATGAGACAGAGCAAGAAGAGGAAGTTGGTTTCGGTGACTACTTTCGGCAGAGCTCCACGAAGCCGCCGCCAAGAAGGTCCCTAAAATCAACGCAAATATCGTGAGGAGCAGTCTGCTCCGACAAGCCCTAGGGTTTGTTTCGTTGAAGCGAGGCGCTCCCGACAAGTTTTGCTCGGCAAGCTTGCGGGGATCATCAAGCTCCGCAGAACCGCGAGTTCTTGCCGTGAAACTGATGTTCCATGCGGCAGATGTGCCTTTAGTCCTTGTTGTCGAGCCGCAGGCTCCAACATGGGCGCAGCAGATCGTCCATTTCCTTGAACGGAGAACTTCCCAAAGAACAAGAAGAAGCGAAAAGAGTAGCCCGGCGGTCAAGTATGTACCAGGTTTGTTGACAACATCACATGCGAAGAAGACTCAACGGTGTGAAATTGAAGTGTATTTGCGGGAAGATGGATGAAGCTGTTGGCGGAGATACACGGAGGCATATGTGGTCACCACATTGGCGCAAAACAGCACTTGCAGCAAAGCCTTCCGGCAAGGTTTCTTCTCGGCGAAGCCCTCCGGATGCAATCGCACAAGTAACCAAGTGTGAAGCGTGCGGTTCCATTCAAAACAGATACACCAGCCAGCTCAAGCTCTCCAGACGATCCCTTTATCCTGGCCATTTTTGATCCAGGGGCTCGACATCTCGGCCCCTTCCCCGAGCTGTCGGGGCTTTGAGTACTTATGCGTGCAATCGACAAGTTCACAAAGTGGCCGAAGTGGAAGCGATGAGGAAGGTGACAGAGTCAGCAATCAAGTTCTTCAGTCAATTGTTTGCCGTTTTGGGATACCTAACGGATCATCACCGACAACGGCAACCAATTCACGAAGTCGCACCTTCATGCGATCGCCCAAGATCTTGGAGCCAAGGTCTGCTTTTGCTTTGCTCACCCGAGAAGCAACGGTCAAGCAAAGAGGGCAAATGCTGAAGTGTTGCGAGGACTCAAGACCAGAACTTTTGACAGGCTGCGCAAGTGCGGAAGAAACTGGATTGAGGAGCTGCGGTGGTTCTTTGGTCGATCGGGGCACGCCGTCGAGCCACCGCCGCGGACACCTTCGCTCTAGTCTATGGAGCAGAGGCAGTTCTCCCCACGGAACTCAGTATCGGGTCACCTCGAGTACTCGCTTATGATGAGCTTGAGCAAGAGCAGCTGCGACAAGATGACGCGCTGCTCCTCGAGGAGGATCGTCTTGAGTTGCTGTCTGAGCTGCTCGTTACCGACAAGCTTTTGCGCCGCTACCATAGCCGCAAAGTTAATGCCGAAGCTTCGAGGAAGGCGACCTTGTTCTTGGCGCGTTCAATCTGCCAAGAATTCCAACAAGTTGGCCTTGAAGTGGGAAGGCCCTTATCGGGTGAAGCGAGTCACTAGGCCTGGCGTTGTCCGCCTTGAGACCGAAGATGGCGTTCGGTGAGCAACTCTGGAATATAGAGCATCTTCGTAAGTTTACCCATAGAGGCGCGGTTGTCGGAACCGTTCCGCAACCACCCTTTTGTACAAGTCTTGCCGATGTTGCATGTAATCCTTTGTACAAAGCCGGGCGCAGACCCCGTGCATCAGTAACGCTCATGTGTTGCACATAATTTGTCAATTTCATGCTTTTGTCATTATTTTGCATGTATTATCTGACATTTTGTGCAGCATCCACACCCGGTAAGCGATAACGAGCCACTAGGCTCCATAACTTAATTTTCTTTCTTCTCAAAAGAGAGCAAGGTTCATCCACCCACAAGTTAACCGGGGGGAAGGAGAAGATAATGGTGTGGGCCACCAAGTGTCGCTCGAGGAAGTATCGCCTTGCCGGGAAGCTAACGACAGAAAAGATAAGTTGCTAAGTTTAAGCAATCAGTTTTTAAATTTTCAAGTTATCTTCCTCGAACGATAGTACTTTGTATGGAAAACATGTGCGCGGAGGAACCAACTCATAGCTGGTCGCACCCTTACTTTGTTTCGAGTCCGCTCAACAAATTAAGTGCGCTGCAGCTAGTTGCGACGAGGTTGCTTGTCGGAGGCGGCATCGCCAAGAGGGGTCTGATGTTCGCACTCAGCTTCATGACAAAGGTGCTCGCACCGACAAGTTCCCTAAAAGCGTAGGGCACAAACATACAAGGGAGGAAATCAAGTAAAGGGAATAACATTGCAATTGATGCCTAAGATAGAGTATATTACAGAATAACTTGTCACAGATCTAATAAATTGTCCTACTAAACATGATCTGCAGCGACAAGGGAAATATAGCTTGGCGGCCTAGTCCACGCGGTCGCCATCGAGCCTCTTGACTCGGCTCACCACATGCACGATGGGTGCGACAAGGGCTTTGAGCTTCAACGTCGGCGAGATGGAGGCAGGGACTTGAGGGCGTTGGTGAAGTTGGCCTTTGGGTTGCGAAGGCCACCTTCATCGGCACCTTCAGAGAGCCCGGCACAGACTTGGCGCGACTCCTCGGCGATTGCTTTGGGATCTCTTCCGGAGCAGCTGGAGACCCGTCAACACGCCCTTGAAGAATAGGCTGAGCTTGGCGCTGGGTTGGAGGTTCTCATCGGTGGGTACCAAGATCCACCATTCCCAGCTCCATCAACTCATTATGGATGGCGGCGGCAGTGTCCACAAGACCTTCTGTCCAGTGCATTATGCTATCTCTGAGATCATTCTGGGCAGTCGCGGCGTTCGCCAACAGCTCCTCGTTGGCCTTAATCTTCTCCGGAGCCGTTTCCGCTCCTTGGCGCCGTTCAGCGTCTTCGTCGGGGTGGTCAGTTTCAACTCCAGATCCGCCTTGGAGTCCTTGGCGGCGTCGAGCTCCTTGATCTTCTCGGCGAAATGACCCTGCAGCTCGCCAAGAGTGTAGGCGTCCTTCTCGCGTTCGCGCTTCAACCCGGTGACCTCCTCGGCGCTCTTCTGGAGGGTGGCCTCCATCCAGGCCACCTGCGTCTCCAATTCCTTCTTGGCGGCCTCGGCAGCTCTGGCGGCGTCCTTTGCCTCTGGAGTGCCCGCCAATTTATTGCTTCAGCAGCGAGATCTTCCTCATAGCTGCGTCGAGGTTGATCTTCCGCTGCGCCCGACTCACCTTCTTGCGCGAGAGCTTCTCGCCGGCAAGCCTTTGCTGCTCCTCGACCTCGGCCTTCTCCAAGATGAAGGCCGTGCGCTCCTCAGCAAGCTGCTCCCGCGCCTCTGCTATGTCCCGGAGAGTTTCCTTGTTGGCGCGCCGGAGCTCCTCTGCGCGTTTCTCCATGTCAGCTCCCGCCCTCGCGACAAGAGCTTCCCGCGACTCCAGCTTGGCTTGTCGGGCGCGGTAGAGCGACAGCAACCTCTTCAGCAACTGCTCCTCCTCAGGCTCGCCGCTGCTGCTGCTTGGCGCGTCAACCAGCGACAGCCCAGCGGAGGCGAGCAGTTCCGTCGAAGGTCTCCCCTTCGGCTGGTGCCACTGAGCTTAGCGCCCATGGAAGCTTGATGAAGACACCTTCGCCGCCTTGAGATAGGCGCCGGGCTGGGAGCTCTTGGTCTGATGCGGCATCGGTGGCGGGGGGATCGGCGGTCGGTGCAGCGCCTGGCGCTCCTGCGGACTCTGAGCCGTCAGTACGATCACCGGACCCCTCCCCAGCCTCTGCACCGGCAGCTTTGGCGGCCTCCTCGCCAGCAGCCTTGGCGGCCTCCTCGCCGGCGGACCCATTGGCGTCGGCCTCCTCTTCCATGTTGGCGGCATCGTCATTGTTGCCGCGTGCATCCTCCTCGCCGGCAACCTCAGTCTCCATCGGCTCTCCGGCAGATGGATCTGATGATCAGAGAAAGAAAAGAACAAGTCAAGCAAATGTTCGAAAAGAAGAACAGAAGAAAAGAACCCAAGGGAAATTCTCAAGCAAGAAGATTACCTCCAGTGGGATCTGTTGCCGCGGTCTCCACCACCGGCGTCGTCGGCGCTGCCCCTTGTCGGAGAAGCTCCCTTGTCGGAGAGGCCTCCCTTGCCGGAGCGCTCCTTGGCGGAGATTTCTCCCTTGGTGGCGTGGTTGAAGCAGAGCAGGACTTGGAGTGACCTCAGGACCTCTGATGAAGCTGCTCTGCTCCTACACAAATCCACAAGCCGAAATCAGTAAGAAGGAGCACCCAAGCACACCCAACCGTAAGAAATGAATCAAACACTTACGCTGGGGGCTGTCTTTGAGGGGCTGCTCTGATGAAGGGTTGCGAATCCGGCAAGGAGTCTCGGGCGTGCCTCCTGCATGCCATTGGGGAATCGTGCGAGGCGACAACCACTGGGTTTTGGCCCTCTTCGACGCCCTCTGAGCCAGCGTCCTGAAGAAGGAAAATGAAGCAAGTCAGATACAAGACAAAGCAGTAAATTGAAGAATTACAAGTAGCAGCGGCAAGATCTTACTCTTCCTCTTCTTCCTCGGGCTGAGGCGGAGAAGTCAAATTCGCTCAGTGACGACGAGCTGGAGGTAGACTCCCTCGGACGCTTGGCGGGTGCGGTGGCCGTGGCTCCAGAGGCCCGCTCCCGTTCTTTGTGGCGGCATGAGGTGCTCCAGCAGCAACGTGCTTGCATGGCGGTGGAGCGCGTCGGCGGCGAGCGGCTGTTGGCCGTCGGCCACCCGCCCTTCTCCGCCTTGCGGGCGTCTTCTTAAGGCGGGGCGCGAGGCTCCTCCATGACAAGCTACTTGGCGGCGGAGGGAGCGCCCGGCGAGGCTCGTTCGGTCAGCGTCGGGCTCGGCCTGCTCCTCCTCACCGCGAACTCCTCTCGATCGGCAAGGCTTGCCGCCTCGGCTCTCTGCCTCCTCGACAGTGAACCCAAACACGCCCGGCGGCAGCAACTGCCGCCTCCTCCAACCTTGTGGCGTCGCGCCATCTCTTGCTTAGTGGTGTCGGCGGGTGAGCCGCTTCGCTTTCGTCGGCGCGGATCGGCACTTCTTCTAAGTCATCGAAGAACTGCTGCCGCGACATCGTCGGGCGGGCTCTGCCAAGTTGGAGCGATTCCATAGGAATCGCACAATGCATCATCGCGGATGCGGTCAAGCGACAGTTGTTGCACAAGGGCACGACTCCCTCGGCAACATGAACCACTCGGGGTGATCTGCATCAGGCTTGAACAGCTCCCACAGCATGCCATCTAGCTCCAAGACAGTGAAGTTCCAATTCAGACCCGGCGCAGCCTCATGATGTCCGCCGCGTTTTGGAACTCCCAAGCAGGCCTCCCCTCTCCTGCAAGGCGCAATCTGGCGGCGAAGGAAGTCCGCACCAACTGCTCCCTACGGTAAGCCAGGCATGCACGGCGCAAGATCCTAGTCACGACAATCTTCAACTTGGCATCCTCCGGCGCCAAGTTTCTCCAATCATTACCGCGCACTATGGGGGTTTGGCGCAGGGCAGTGAAAGGCTGCGGGTCCTCCTCTAAGATCCAACACTAGTCAGCTCTCCACTCCTCCCACTTGTTGCGCAGCTCTCCGTCAAGATATGCTTCTTTCTTGCCGATCCTGGAGGTCCATGCAATTCCTCCGGCAAGCGGCTCTCCTCTCTCTGGCAGGCGTGAAGTAATGGCGGAAAAGTGCGACATTTGGGTGGACCCGACAAAGTTCTCGCAGAGGTGTGCGAAAACAGCCATGGTGAGGGCGGCATTGGGGGTGAAATCAAGGGCGGAGGCCATATGTGTTCATGACATCACAAAAAAGAATTGGAAAAGGCGGGCAGAGCCCGATGGAAAAAAGCGAAGAAAGGGTACCCGATGGAAACCTTCTCGAATGTGGCGGCGGAGATCACCCTCGTGCGCGGGTGCGCCCGCGTCTCCGTCGACCAGAAAAGGTAATACAAGTCCCGCAGCTCCTTCCTGTCGAGCAACGGATCGAAGAGGGCCCTCTCCTTCCGCAGCACCGCGAGCCGCTGCGCCTCGGCCGACTTCACCCCTTTGCCCTTGTCGGCTTTCGGAGCCATGGCGGAGGTGGTGGAAGAATCCGACAGCGTTGGTGGCGCCGGTGGCAATGGGGAAGGGGGCGGAGCGTTGCTCTCTTTGGACTTGAGAAGAAGGGGAGGAGCGGCGGTGGTTTCTGATGTGACAGCAATGGCAAGTGGGCGTTCTGCCCCTGTTTCCCCTGCTTATAAGGGGGGAGAGGGGGCGGGCGTTCCGATTTTCTCATTAAAGAAAGCCCCCACGATCTCTCCCACGCGCCACGTCCGAATGTGCCGTCCGTGGGGGCGTGGTGGGTCAGCGAATAACTGCGCGATCCAGGCGCGTGCCCGTGCATTCGCTTTTTTTGGGCTGGCCCATGAGCTTAGCGCCGTGTGGCCCCAGGCCGGGGCTCTGTCGGTGTACTAGGTAGGGGTACCCTAGTACCCGAACTTCGTCTGCAGACGTCGCAACACTCATGGCGGGGCTGGCACTGTGACCGCCAAGGTCCTCAGCGGCTCCTTTGGAGCCTTTCAAGAACAAAGTAATCAAGGCCCCGGCAAGAGGAGCTTGCCAGGAAGGCCACTCAAGGCACTAAGGAAACAAGACCCCGGCAAGAGGAGCTTGCCGGGAAGGCTTGGTGAGCGACAAGCTCCCGAGCACGACAAGGACCTTGCCGCGGCAAGGCGCTTGCCGCGGAAGGTAACCTCTCTTCATCTCCGCTCCAGCTCATCCGCCAACGTGTCACCATGGGGGTTTCCCAAGCACGCGTGTGTCACAGCCCTAGAATTGCTTGACATTAGTTGCATTAAGGCATTCATGTCATCATGTTAATTTCCATGAAAGTTGAAATGGGGATTGTTGAAACCCTAGCACCAATTGAATTCTAATAGGTTCAAATAAAAATAGTTTCAATGAACCCAAAATGCCTTTGGAAATGTTCATGATTAATGGATAAAGGTGAGAGCCTCTTCCAAAAATGATGAACATATCTTATAGGTCACTCCTGGATTTTTGAATTAAATCCTAAACCATTTGACTTTGGGCATTTAAACACTATAAATAATTTAAATGCTCAAATAATGTTGGAAGTATTTGTGGGCCATAGAAATAATTCAGAAAGTGCCCGTGAATATTTTCAGGATTTATAAAATTGATTTGGTTTTTAAATCTGGATCAAAAACAAACTGCATAATAGAAAAACAGAAAACAATTAATGGAAGAGAGAGAGAGGAAACCTTACCGTGCAGCCCAGCCGCCCAAACCTACAGGCGCCCAGCCGCCCAACCTCCTTCTCCCCCCTGCTCTGCCCGGCCCGGTTGGCCCAGCCCACCACCGCCTCCTCCTGTCGCCTTCCTCCTCTGCCGGGGAGGGCAGGCGCGTCTCACGGCAACAGCGCCTTACGCTGCGCCACGACTCCGCCACGACTCCAGCTGCACTGCGTCCCGGCCTTGCTGGGCCAGTCCCCCGTGCGCCACGCGACCCCTGGACCCCCCTCACTCTTCCCGCACCCCTCTCCCTTCTCTCTCTCGCTCTGCGCCCTCGTGCCCGAGCCGCCCGTCGCCACCGCTCGCCGTAGCCACGGCCACCGCCCTCCCTCGCCTCGCCGGCGTGTCCATGGCCTCCGCCTAGCCCTCTCCTCCCTCCTCACCAAGCCCCCGGCGCGGAGCACCCCGGCGCCGCCCCACCATTTCCCCTTCTCGGACCCGCCCGGTGCCGTCGCCCAGTCGCCGGCTCGGTGCCCACCGAGCTCACCGGCGGCCTCCTCGCAACCACGGTGAGCCCCGAGTCATTCCCCTCTT
The DNA here is from genome assembly GCA_021605205.1 of Aegilops longissima. NCBI lineage: Eukaryota > Viridiplantae > Streptophyta > Magnoliopsida > Poales > Poaceae > Aegilops > Aegilops longissima. The sequence continues at coordinate 694,227,771 of CM038682.1, forward strand.
CCCGACTCGTCTCCCCCCTAACCACCGTCTCCCTCGGGCCGCAGCTCCTCACCGCCCATGCCGCCCGCGCGCCGCCAGCAGCCCAGCCCCTGCTCGCGTCGGGCGTGTCAGCGTGCTCGAGGAGACTTCGAGAACACGTAGCACCCTTCGCCCTCCCCTCTCGTGCACCGCAGCCCAGCCACCGAACCCGAGCTCGGGCCGCCCAAAGCTCGGCGTCGGCGAATTCCGCCACCCCGCACCTCCCGCTAGTCCTCCTAGATGCGCCGAGCCAGGCGTCACGCATGCACCCTCCGCCTCGTTTTTGGTCACCGGAGGAGAAACCGCTCCCCTCCGCCGTCTCTGGCTCCACCGGCGGCGAGCCACGGGTCAACTCCGGCGAGTTGACCGGGTTTGACCTAGTTGACTTCCCGAGTCAGCGACATGCGGGCCCCGCCTGCTAACCACTCTAGTTAGGTTTAAACTAACCTAACTAACCCAGTTTAGTACTAATTAACTAGGTTAGTTTAGTTAGTCAGCGACGTGTGGCCCCCACGTCAGGTTTGACCTGGCGCCCTGTTGACCGTGACGTCACTGTGACGTCGGTGATGATAATCCCTTTTATGGATTTAATTTAATTCAGTAAATTTCAGAAAATACTCTAAACTTCTAAAAATCATATAAATTCAACGTAACTCGGATGGAAATAATTTATATATGAAAATGATCAGAAAAATATGAAGAATCTGTTTATGCCATGATCATGCATGTTTGAACAAGTTAACCTCACTGAATAGGATGAATCATGATTAGGGTAATTTATGAAATAGCATTTGGAGTTGGAATTCAACCTTGTTTGAATTCCACTTCAACTAACAGATTATTATTGCATTAGGTAAATTCAGTACCTTAATATGACATGTCATTCATGTGAATGTGCATTGCATTGATTGTGCTCTCTCTTGTTTGTTTGTAATTGTCCCTCTCGATAGATGATGTACCGGCGATGAGTTCGATGACACCGATGAAGAACTATATTATCTTGAAGTGCCGAGCAAGCAAAACCCCTTGTTCATTCGATATAATCCCACTCTCTCGCTCCTGCTCTATTTTACTGCATTAGGACAACAACGACTCATGTGTTACTTGCTGCGGTAGCTGAACCCTTGATCCTTTGCATGACTGTCATTCCACGATAATTAGATGAAACCCACTAGCATGGTAGGAATTGTTTGAGCCATGTTGTGCCTACTCATTTATGCTTGTTTGTCATGCACTGCTCTGCTTAGAGTTGAGTCGGGTCTGATTCATCGAGGAATGAATTGGAATTATTATGAACATGTCCTATTGTGTGTGAGCTAAGTGTGTGAACACGATTTGGTAAAAGTAGCGGTGAGAGGCCATGTAGGAGTACATGGTGGGTTGTCTCATTGCAGCCGTCCTCGAGAACTGAGTTACGTGTTTGTGATCCATGAAACAGTTACTACCACGCATTGGGATCCTTAATTGACCCTCTAAACTTCTTAACCACCCTTGTCCTCGGTCAGGGAGTTGCAAGTAGTTTACGGTGTTTGTAGCATCTTTGGGGCATGCATAGCGCTGACCTTAGGGGTGGGTTGTGTTGCGGTAGGCACTGTTGGCCGGTGTGCCGAGTGCCCGTTTGGTATCTCGGGAACCCTGCACACATCGTTCGGGGCTGTATGGGAAACCTCGGCGGACTCCTGCGGATGGAACCGAATAGGCGATAAACTGGACTAGGGACTTGAGTGTTTAGGTAGGCGTGGCCGACACCCACGTTGGGCTTCCGCTTGAAGGTTGCAGTACATGTCGTGTGGCGGTAAGTGGTGAGCGTGTGTGAAGAAGTACACCCTGCGGGGTTTAATATGATCTATTGAATAGCCGTGTCCACGGAGAAGGACTTCTGGGTTGCCTATATCGGTTCATAGACAAGTGAAAGTGGATACTCTAAAATCGCCAAGATAAGCGTGAGTGCTATGGATGGCGTTCTCGTGGGGAGGCGGGGCGGGTCCATAGTGGTGTATTGATATGGTGAATATGTGGACTCGTGTGCATACCTCAAAAGAGTTACTTGCGATCGTAGTTCAGGATAGCCACCGAGTCAAAGCTGGCTTCTGCGGTCAAACTCCACCACCCCTTTTTGATAATGATGCATATGTAGTTAGTTACGATGTAAGTCTTGCTGAGTACAATTGTACTCACGTTTGCTTATTTTATGTTTTGCGAGAGAGGCGTCGGTCTCGCTAGTAGTTCCGCTTGGACTTGACGTTTAGCTTGTTACCTCAGCTACGATCTTGTGCCTCGGCGGGATCTGGTAGATAGTCGAGGCTTCTCAGCCTTTTCATTTATAGTTATGCGTACTCGGACATGATTAGCTTCGCTTGTGCTTTGACTTGTATGCTCTGAGTGTTGGGTCATGAGACCCATGTTTGTAATATCTCGCTCTTGGGCCTAATGAATAATATTTGAGTCGTAGAGTTATGTTGTGATGCCATGTTGTATTTACACATATTGAGCATATTGTGTGTATGTTTGAAATGCTTGGTATGTGTGGGATCCGACAAACTAGTTGTTTATCCTTGGCAGCCTCTCATATGGGGAAATGTAGTCTCGTGCCTCGGCGATAGTAGTCCGCTTCTGCCCGGTTCACGGAGTCACTAGCCCATGCACTCTGCTTGGACACTTGATCGGCGGCATGTGTTTCACCGTTCCTATATACATCCCTTGAAAATGTCACGCGGTGTTATTGAGTCTGCCTAGCTTGCTACAGCCGGGATACGGAGTCCTGTTAGCCAGTGCTACAGCCGAATACATCGTTGATGACCGACATGCTCGATGTGATTCATGTATGCCTGTCCCCATGGGTTAGCGCCGCTTTGGGTTCCACGACTAGCCATGTCCTCGAAGCATTCTTCGTGTTTCGTTCATGAAGCATATGTTTGGATGAAAGTAGTGACTTCCTCTAATTCATGTGCCTTAGGGATGAAAGTAGTGACTTCCTCTAATTCATGTGCCTTAGGGTAAGTTGCCGCCATGAATTTGAGAAAGGTTTGTTTTGTTCCTTTGGAATCATCCCAAGTCAGTCATGCATGTGCGAAGTATTCTATGGTTTGATAGACTGATCATCTTCATTCCGTATGTATTCCTAGCACACCAAGCCACTAACTGATTTGTACAAGGAGAAGAAGTTTCTTTCATAAGAGCTAATCATGACCTATGTTAAGACTTCGATATCCTCGATGATGGTTCCCCACCCGAACTCGGTAGTGTTTTATTATAAGACTACCATGTGGTCATGCTTGTCTGGGACAACATGTTCACATGTTTGTAGCAAAACCAGCTCATGTTTTGGAGCTTGCTATCGTAGTTCATATCCCGGGAATCTCGCAACGCCATCTCGTCGAATTGTGTTGCAACCCTTCCTTTTCAGACATGATGAGTCTGAAATATCCTAACACCAACCAGATCTGAATCTCAGGCAGATATGATGGTTGGAACATTCCAACAGTTGCATTTCGTTCCCAGCTTGCACCGTCGTTGTGCTATCTCGCTGTAGACTGTCTTCTTGGCAATTCTTGTCCAGGTTTATCTTCAAGTGGAATTACCATGGGTTCCCCCCCCTTCGATGATAAGCAAAATCATCCATTGCGTTGTCTTCAACAAGGTAGTCCACATCATTCATTCTAGTCCGGGTGTACCATTCCTTGCACTCCACCAAATGATCGCTTATGATTGCCTTTGGCTGGTATAAAGAGTTCCAATGGTCTCTATATCAAAAGTAATTCTTTTTGCCACTTAAGGGAATAGTTCTTGCGTCACCTTTCTCGAGGTGTCCTGTTACGGGATCATGGTAAATATTTCCTCGCCACCTTGACACCATCCACCATCTTCCTAAAGCGTGGAATTGTTGCCACTAATCAAACCTCGTTGTTGTTCTTCCATCCCTCTCGATGCATCTTGTGTCTCAACTCGAGATATGGCACCATCTCAGACCGTGGGTCGATCATGTTTATTTGATCTTCGTGAAGATCGAATCATGTAGGGTTTCCCCTTCTTTCTGTTGTCGTGTCGGGTGAAGATCTCGAGGACATCAAGACCAAGAAGATGGAGTGAACCAACATCCTCGAGAAGGCAATTGGATCATGGAAATTGTAATAGTTTGTGACCTCCCTTTTCCTCTTACCTCACGTCTTGAATCTCGGGGCGAGATTCTTGTTTAGTGGGGGTGAGTTGTCACAGCCCTAGAATTGCTTGACATTAGTTGCATTAAGGCATTCATGTCATCATGTTAATTTCCATGAAAGTTGAAATGGGGATTGTTGAAACCCTAGCACCAATTGAATTCTAATAGGTTCAAATAAAAATAGTTTCAATGAACCCAAAATGCCTTTGGAAATGTTCATGATTAATGGATAAAGGTGAGAGCCTCTTCCAAAAATGATGAACATATCTTATAGGTCACTCCTGGATTTTTGAATTAAATCCTAAACCATTTGACTTTGGGCATTTAAACACTATAAATAATTTAAATGCTCAAATAATGTTGGAAGTATTTGTGGGCCATAGAAATAATTCAGAAAGTGCCCGTGAATATTTTCAGGATTTATAAAATTGATTTGGTTTTTAAATCTGGATCAAAAACAAACTGCATAATAGAAAAACAGAAAACAATTAATGGAAGAGAGAGAGAGGAAACCTTACCGTGCAGCCCAGCCGGCCCAAACCTACCTGGCGCCCAGCCGGCCCAACCTCCTTCTCCCCCCCCCCCTGCTGGCCGGCCCGGTTGGCCCAGCCCACCACCGCCTCCTCCCTGTCGCCTTCCTCCTCTGCCAGGAGGACGGGCGCGTGCCGACGCGCGCACGCTCGCCGCTCGCCACGACTCCAGCTGCCTGCCTGCGTCCCGGCCTTGGGCGGAGTCCCCTGTCGCCACGCGACCCCTGGACCCCCCCTCACTCTTCCCGCACCCCTCTCCCCTTCTCTCTCTCGCTCTGCGCCTTGTGCCCGAGAGCCGCCGTCGCCACCGCTCGCCGTAGCCACGGCCACCGGCCCTCCCTCGCCTCGCCGACGTGTCCATGGCCTCCGCCTAGCCCCTCTCCTCCCTCCTCACCAAGCCCCCCGACGCCGGAGCACCCCGAGGCGCCGCCCCCACCATTTCCCCCTTCTCGGACCCGCCGGTGCCGCCGTCCATGGTCGCCGGCTCCGGTGCCCACCGAGCTCACCGGCGGCCTCCTCGCAACCACGGTGAGCCCCGAGTCATTCCCTCTTCCCGACTCGTCTCCCCCCTAACCACCGTCTCCACCTCGGCCGACAGCTCCTCACCGCCCGGCCATGGCGCCCGCCATGCCCCAGCCCCCCGCTCGCGTCGGGCGTGTCAACGTGCTCGGGAGACTTCCGAGAGCACGTAGCACCCTTCGCCCTCCCTCTCGTGCACCGCAGCCCGTAGCCACCGAACCCGAGCTCCGGCCGCGCCAAAGCTCGGCCGGCGAGATTCCGCCACCCCGCACCTCCCGCTAGTCCTCCTAGATGCGCCGAGCCCAAGCGTCCGCGCAGCACCCTCCGCCTCGTTTTTGGTCACCGGAGGAGGAAACCCGCTCCCCTCCGCTGCCTCGGCTCCACCGGCGACGAGCATGGGTCAACTCCGCGAGTTGACCGGGTTTAACCTAGTTGACTTCCCGAGTCAGCGACATGCGGGCCCCGCCCGTCTAACCACTCTAGTTAGGTTTAAACTAACTTAACTAACCCAGTTAGTACTAATTAACTAGGTTAGTTTAGTTAGTCAGCGACGTATGGCCCCCACACGTCAGGTTTGACCTGGGCGCCCTGTTGACGCTGACGTCACTGACGTCGGTCGACGCATGATAATCCCTTTATGGATTTAATTTAATTCAGAAAATTTGTAAAATACTCTAAACTTCTAAAAATCATATAAATTCAACCGTAACTTCGGATGGAAATAATTTATATATGAAAAATGATCAGAAAAATATGAAGAATCTGTTTATGCCATGATCATGCATGTTTGAACAAGTTAACCTCACTGAATAGGATGAATCATGATTAGGGTAAGTTATGAAATAGTATTTGGAGTTGGAATTCAACCTTGTTTGAATTCCACTTCAACTAACTTGGATTATTATTGCATTAGGTAAATTCAGTACATTAATATGACATGTCATTCATGTGAATGTGCATTGCATTAATTGTGCTCTCTCTTGTTTGTTTGCCGGTAACTGTCCCCTCTCGATAGACGATGTACCGACGATGAGTTCGATGACACCGATGAAGAACTATATTATCTTCAGAAGTGCCAGGCAAGCAAAACCCCCTTGTTCATTCCGATATAATCCCACTCTCTCGCTCCTGCTCTATTTTACTGCATTAGGACAACAACGACTCATGTGTTACTTGCTGCGGTAGCTGAACCCCTTGATCCTTTGCATGACTGTCATTCCACGATAATTAGATGAAACCCACTAGCATGAGTAGGAATTGTTTGAGCCATGTTGTGCCTACTCATTCATGCTTGTTTGTCATGCCTGCTCTTGCTTAGAGTTGAGTCGGTCTGATTCATCGGGAATGAATTGGAATTATTATGAACATGTCCTATTGTGTGTGAGCTAAGTGTGTGAACACGATTTGGTAAAGGTAGCGGTGAGAGGCCATGTAGGAGTACATGGTGGGTTGTCTCATTGCAGCCGTCCTCGAGAACTGAGTTACGTGTTTGTGATCCATGAAACAGTTACTACCACGCATTGGGATCCTTAATTGACCCTCTCGGCTTCTTAACCACCCTTGTCCTCGGTCAAGGAGTTGCAAGTAGTTTACGGTGTTTGTAGCATCTTTGGGGCCGCACGCATAGCGCTGACCTTAGGGGTGGGTTGTGTTGCGGTAGGCACCGTGGCCCGGTGTACCGAGTGCCCGTTTGGTATCTCGGGAACCCTGCACACATCGTTCGGGGCTGTATGGGAAACCTCGGCGGACTCCTGCGGATGGAACCGAATAGGCGATAAACCTGGACTAGGGACTTGAGTGTTTAGGTAGGCTGTGGCCGACACCCACGTTGGGCTTCCGCTTGAAGGTTGCAGTACATGTCGTGTAACGGCGGTAAGTGGTGAGCGTGTGTGAAGAAGTACACCCTGCAGGGTTTAATATGATCTATTGAATAGCCGTGTCCACGGAGAAGGACTTCTGGGTTGCCTATATCAGTTCATAGACAAGTGAAAGTGGATACTCTAAAATCGCAAGATAAGCGTGAGTGCTATGGATGGCGTTCTCGTAGGGAGGCGGAGGCGGGTCCATAGTGGTGTATTGATATGGTGAATATGTGGACTCGTGTGCGCCACCTCAAAAGAGTTACTTGCGTTCGTAGTTCAGGATAGCCACCGAGTCAAAGCTGGCTTGCTGCGGTCAAACTCCACCACCCCTTTGTTGATAATGATGCATATGTAGTTAGTTCGATGTAAGTCTTGCTGAGTACGTTTGTACTCACGTTTGCTTATTTTATGTTTTGCGAGAGAGCGTCGGTCTCGCTAGTAGTTCGCTTGGACTTGACGTTTAGCTTGTTACCTCAGCTACGATCTTGTGCCCTCGGCGGAGATCTGGTAGATAGTCGGGCTTCTCAGCCTTTTTCATTTATAGTTATGCGTACTCGAGACATGATTAGCTTCGCTTGTGTTTTGACTTGTATGCTCGAGTGTTGGGTCATGAGACCCATGTTTGTAATATCTCGCTCTTGAGCCTAATGTATTATATCTGAGTCGTAGAGTTATGTTGTGATGCCACGTCGTATTTACACATATTGAGCATATTGTGTGTATGTTTGAAATGCTTGGTATGTGTGGGATCCGACAAACTAGTTGTTTATCCTTGGCAGCCTCTCATATGGGGAAATGTAGTCTCGTGCCTCCGGCGATAGTAGTCCGCTTCTGCCCGGTTCACGGAGTCTGCTAGCCCAGCACTACTGCTTGGACACTTGACTGGCGGCATGTGTTTCACTTCGTCCCTATATCATCCCTTGAAATGTCACGCGGTGTTATTGAGTCCTGCCTAGCTCTGCTACAGCCGGGATACGAGTCTGTTAGCCAGTGCTACAGCCGAATACATACGTTGATGACCGACATGCTCGATGTGATTCATGTATGCTGTCCCCATGGGTTAGCGCCGCTTTGGGTTCACGACTAGCCATGTCGGCCCGGTTCTTTGTCATATGGATGCTAGCGACACTATCATATCGTGAGCCAAAAGCGCAAAGCGGTCCCGGGCCATGGTAAGGCGACACCGTGGGAATACCGTCGTGAGGCCGCAAAGTGATATGAGGTGTTACCGGCTAGGTCGATGTGACTTGGAATCGGGGTCCTGACAGCGTGTCAATGGGATGTGCAGCCAGCGGGGAGCGGCGATAAGCGGCGCTGACAAGCTACCATCGTGGCACACGGAGGCGCGCTTGACGGTCCGTGTTACCTTTGTTCGAGCGGCCGAGGCGGGCATTTATGACTCTTGTCCCTTGCCATCGAGTTAGGTATAGATCATTGTACCTTTGTACAAAGCGGTGTACCAACCTCTGTTTTCCTATTCTACCCTTGTCTACTTGCCATCTGTGGTGACCCCTTGTGCCTATAAAAGGAGGCCCAAGTGCAACGTAGAAAGGGTTCGGTTCAGCTCCAGCTCAGTTCATCCGACTCATTCGAGACCTCATTTAGGCTAGGTTTTGTAGCTCCCATTGCTCCCTAGCAAGAACACAATATAATCCACCAAGCAGCAGTAGGAGTATTATCTCTCCGGAGAGCCCCGAAGCTGGGTAAATCTGCTCGTGTGCATCGCCTCGATCCGCTCTTCGTGCATTCTCCGCCCCCCTCCGAACCACAAGGGACCCGGTCCCATAGGTGTTCGTGGGACACGATCAGCTTCCCCGACAGGGTTCGAGTCGACGCCTAAAATATGTGTGGGCCGCTTCGTTTTACGGGAACGAGGCAGCATTTTGGGTTCGGGGACCAGTGGAGATATAGTACGTACAAAAAATTGTGGACGTAGGTTCGACCGAAAGGAAATGATGCATGGGCCCTGTATTTTGATATACCCGGGGCCGCGTGAAATTTTCTACTCTAATCAAAACTAGTAAGGTACACATGTATTGAACGCATGAGATTTCCAAACCAAATTATGAGTAAATACACACTATAGCATGTAAAGCTTTGAGTCATATATGCATGATGTAGATGTTCTTTTAGTTCTTATAGTTCATCTCATTCAAGATCAATTAGTTTTATAAAAAAATTAAGATTCATGGGGTTGTGCATTGTAAATAATAAAGTAAAAAACAAATAATGGCAATTCATTTAGAAAAATATAATCAATTATGATCTGAAGATTCTAGAACAAAGGAGAAGTGCTTGTGTTTTGAGGTTTGTGCATTATGCTTAAGTTCAACCATGGAGTCTTCTAAATTGTACATGTGGCAGATCTGGTGGAATGTTGATGATATCCAACGGCCATGGTGCTCGGATTTTCCTATCTACTGCCTTTGTCGGGTTAGCTTCATCCAGCAACCATCTTTCAAAGTTATTGGCACACTATATAGTTCTTGTGCCATAGTTGCATGTTTTAGAAAAAACTACTAGTGGGTTGTACTATCTATTTAGGAATAGAAGATGTATACATGGAAGTTGTAGGGAAAGAGATGACATGGAGCATCTCAATTCCTATGAGTAGGGATTGGAAAAGAGATGTCATTTGGTTCACATCATAGGAACTTTTCTATTGAATCTAGAGATGACATGTATCTCAATTCCTATGAGGAGGGATTAGAAAAGAGATGTAATTTGGTTCATATCATAGGAACTTTTCTATTGAATATACGCTAATGTTTATTTTCCTTTGAAATTAATGGAGTATAAGAATCCATTCACATGAACCAAGTGGCTCTAAAGCTATAGATATTATATCATGTTTATTTCCTTCGAAATGTGGAGTATATGAATCTATTCTTATGAACCAATTGGCTCTAAAGGAAAAAATCCTATAAAAATCATATCATATAGAGTTCCTATGATATTCCTCGACACTAAAGGATGCTTGAAATTGCTGCGGGTGATATGATGGTCTTTCTTTGTAGACTCCTCACCCATCTTTATAGTTACCTCTCGAAGATGAATGAAATGATATATACAGGGTATTCTACAAGTGCAATTTGGTACACGAAAACTCGGTAAAAGTTTGCGAGGTTGGAATTTTCAATAAAGCTATATCCTATATGCACTGCATTTCGGAACGAAGGGAGCATACTGCAGTTGCTAACACTCACGTGGAAGATTTGTGTGTAGGAGGAGTGGCTGTTACATTACATGACATGGCAAACCGACACCGGGATGCCGATCTAACGGTTCTTCGGTGTTCGCCGGGAAAAGGCTTGTGGCGAGCGTTTGTTGGATAATGATTTACGGACACATGCATTGCATTGATCGTGCCCCCCTCTCTCATCACGCACGCACCCTCACGAGTCACGACTCTCCCGAGTCCTCTCGCAGACTCGACGTCGCACCCACCGTCTATTTGCGGTAGGCGTCACGCACATATGTGCTCTTTTTCACACCCTACCCTCAGAACTTCTAAAAAACAAAAGACGGCGCACACATTTTATTTTAGCTCACACGTCACACACTTATACTATTACTCTTGCGGCGAATGTTCTTTGGGCATAGTATATTGTACTCTCACGAAGAGAAGCGGTGCACGCACGCACTAGTTCCCTCACACCCACTCGCGGGTACACGTAGGAGCGCATTTTTTTAAGCTGGTTCAACAAAATCACTCCACTATATATAAAAGCAGGAGCCTTAGCGCTTGCTTTACTAGAGTTCCTCTCATTCACTCTCTCATGCTCTCCAGATCTAAGCAAGACATAGGTGGCCTCACTCTCTCTCAACTCACGGCTGGTCACAAATCCGGTCGGACAACCTCGACCGGGGCAGGGGTGTAGGTGCATCGTTCACGCTGTCGTCGGCGGCGAGGGAGGAGACCAACGGCTGCCCGCGCGTCCTGATCGGCGGCTGTGCCGTTCTCCCCGAGAGAGCGCCGGCTCGGGAGGGCCTCCGACCCCTTCTTCCTCCCTGCGGTATTGTGGCCAATATGCGGCCTCCCGATGCCGTCTTTTCCACATGCCGACGACCCTCGGGTATATATTCCTTCGAAACCTGCCTTGCTCTACTACCCCAGCTCCCTTCGTGTGGATCCTTTTCTACTTCCTTCCGCTGTTCCAAAGCCACCTAGACTTCTACTATTATTAGAAGTAAAGCTAGTTCATACAGTCGACTCAAAGTGTTGGTTCAAATAGGGAAGAAAGTGGGAAAGCTGTAGCATGAATCTAGGACTTGGTTCTAAGAGGAAACGGGGGAAAGTAGTAATATTTGTCACTGTTTAAATAATCGTATTTCATATTTGCGCAAACAGGGATGTCTGTCTCCATATCGTTTCTATCCGCGCAATCAAAAGCACACACCTCAGTTTTAGTACAACTGCGCAAAATGAGATGGCTATCCCTCGTTGCCATCATCTAACCTCCCGTGTTCAAGATATCCCTACATTGGTAGTAGTAACTAAGGTAGAATGACCAACGCAATCTAAAAGAAGCTGATTCGTACGTTTTACTTCCTGATTGCAGTGCAGGGACGAACAAAAACAACTGCATCCTAGTCCGGAATGCACTTTCTACCAGTTCACCCATGGACCGAGGACTAGCTGGCACGGCTGCACGGCGGTTTTTTGGATAGGTGCACGGACAAGAGGCATTGTGGTCTGCTTATTTCTGCAAATAGCGGTGCTTAAATTTAGTGGAATGCACAAGCATTTCAGCTGGTCAGTACACTGCATGGTTCAGTTCAGCATTCTAGCTGAGACCACAATTATAACTGGTTATTCGGGTGAGAGAACCTAACCACGGATGGTGGCAACAAGAAAAACCAGAGTGAACTCCGGAAATTTAAGCCTGCCGGGAGGCCCTTTGCTCAAAGAAGCCTTTTGCTTGTTTTTTCCTGATTTGTAAACCTTCTCACAACTTTGTCTTTTGATGTGAACTAGTATATGTTTGTTATGTTCTATGAATCCTTGAGATGTATAAAATTGCTTAACTTATGCTTTTCAAGTTTTTTATGAAGACGAGTTTAATGTGAGTGTTCCACATGAGCACTGGACTAGCGTGTGAACGTTTGGAATTTATTACATTGTGGCCTTAATTAACTGCATGAACCATCGTAACAAGATACATAGTTGCTTATATGTCGACAAATGGATTGTTGATTGTTAGCTGGTGGATAGCCTAGTGTTGAAGCGAGCTGAGCCAATGTGCCGTGTTTCGCTGGCTGCTTACAAGTGGGGTAGCACCAACAGTGTTTACAAGTACTTATGTATACGTCGGTAGCATGGTTCTCGAACAAGTGCTCTATTTCATCAAAACACACCTTTGCTCAGATGATAAACCGTGACAACTTATGTCTTGCCATGCCATATTCATGAAAAAACTAGTGAGGGCGCATCTGTTTGACAACAATTACGATGGTTCTCGCATGATTCACGGGCACACAAAAGTAGTAGCAGTTCCCATAGGCGGATTCAAGCAGTACTAGCCTCGGAGGGGTCGATATGGGCAAGGTTTGGATAATTAGACACAATCAAACTACTATTAAACACTAGCTGGGGCAACTATTTCATGCCTCGATCTAATTTGGGCTGGACACAAGATGGACCTTGCCATGTACAACCACACAATCCTTGTCTGCATCAGGGCTCTAATTGAAAGAGAAACAAATTCTGAATTACTTTTCAGTATAAGAAACACAAGTTATTTAAACCACTATGTATAGCATGGCATCGAAGCTAATAAAATTTTGCATTATTAATAACCATATACTTCCTTTTCTAAAAGAATCACCACATACTTAGATGAAAAACCACAATCGAGATCGGCAAAGAAGGAAATCACCTTGGGCAGCTCAGCGGGGGGACACATCCTCGAAGGGGAAAACTGCTCCTGCAGAGCCACGGCGGCTGTAACCTCAAATGGGGCGTTGACCATGTCAGTAGTGGCCGTGAGTGTATCTGGGGTCAGCTCGGTGGTTGCCTCCATCTTCTTGGAGCTCTCTGTCTCATGGGGATCAGCCTCCCGCGTCTGCTCCAATACCGGCAGATCTTTGCCTGGTTCTCTTTGGTCCATCATGAAACTGACGAATACTAGGAGACCACTGAAAGGAAAACACAATCGCAATGACAATGAAACAAAAAAGAGAGTGAGGATTGGTTACTGCTTTGCAAAAGTTCTTTTTTTTCTCTGAACGAAAATATACCAACATCACGGATCCGCTTACCTTCCCTTCGTTCGGAGAGAAGAACAGTGGCAGATGCGAGTGTTGCCTTTCTTGAACACGGTGAGTGTGGCGACCGATTCTCCGGGTGTTAATTTCCAGAAAATGGCCCTTGTGCTCACCAGCCCCAGGATAACTGTTAGCTGATAAGGCACCAACTTGATACAGAAATTCCAAGCAAAATACAATATATGTAGTACAAGACCATTCTGGTCTGTGAGTACAACAAATCTTATATTTACTAATTGGAGGCACCATACGAGGCTTCACGTTAATTCTAGAGAAACAACAATAATGACCGTACGATTGTGAAATATACGACTAGGATCAAAAGAGATCTATTTTGTCCACAATACAGTCCTATGAAGTTACGGTACAAACAAAACGTGTCACATGTAATTTACTAAATAAACACGCCACCCTCTACTAGAAAAAACAAAATAAACGCTCTCATATTGGCCTTGCGTGAAAGAGTCCCCAACGCCCAAGTTCAAGTTTGAAACAATAAAAAATCCACTTACCTTATCCCTTTGTAATATATAAAAACTATGCACAAATGAAAAGTCCCCAAATCTCATGCTAGGAATGGAGTCCACATCCATAGTCCCACAATAACAAAAGCCCCGTGCATGTTTCTTTGAAAAAAAAAGAATACGTACAATTTATTTTTTATTTTGAGGAAACACGTTCAAATAAATGCCCTTGAAGCCTTATGTTTAGAAAAGAAAGAGACTCCGCCTAAAAGAAAATTTTCCGACTGTTAAAAAAGAATACATGCACAAGATTAAAAATAAAATAAAAAATGAGCATACAAAAATTCCCCCCTAATAGCTTCCAAATATTACCACTTCCATGGTAATTAACTTAATGTGTGAAATCATCTAATGTTAACATAATTTTAAAAAATATATAATTTTCATGCACCAAAAAGTCATTTTATTGCTCTATTGACACTATCCTATGCAAATTCCACACTCCAAATACTTAGTCTGTCATTTCTAATTAACTATGGTCAATCCATAGTCCGAGAGACTATGAGAACGTCGTTTAATTGCTCTAAGAATATTCGGGATTAGTGCTCTCTCAGCTCTGCCTTTGCTTAGCTGTTGTATTTTCAGGAGTAACTTCTTTTAACCATGAATTCATATGTTAGCATGTTGTGCTTAATAAGATAGCGTTCTGTGACATACATGCCTATTACATAATTTTACTCATGTAGCTTAGTGGTTTTTTGTGTTGTTTGCACCTTTGTGTACCAAATTTAATTTTAGGTCCTGCCATGGATATTTAAAGTTCCTGTTAAAATTCTGCCATACAATGTAGTTTTATCTGTCTTCATCTACTTTTTCTATCTATTATTGTCGAATCTAGGTCAACCAGGTATTCCGTGAGGAAATAGTGAAATTTGGGATTGAGAGGGGGCGTACATTTACATGGACGGATAGCAAGACACATGCATCACATACATGCACCAAGGTAGAAATTGGTGATTTTGGGCTCATTTCTGAGTTATTTAATAAATTTTTAATTTTTGTAATGCATAATATATGTGTGCTCTAAATGTTAGCCCGTGCAGGTAGCACGGGTTGATGACTAGTGGTTTCTAATGGTTGATGGCGGAAGCGGTTTATGGATCATCAGTGTCTATGGGACTCCAATTCCCACAGGAATAGCTGACCAGGTTAACTCCTATCTTCGCGGGGCTGCTATCACCGTTGCTTAGGTTCCAGGACTGTCGCCACGGTCGCTCCTCTCTGCGCAAGAAAATCTGGCCAAGACAGTAGCCAGGGACAAGCCAGTGAGCACTTTGAATGTACTCGCAAACATTATGAACACAGGTATAATATAACAATGATGTGCTGAAAATATTTCATGCTCATGACGTGAGTCACAAAAGATTAATAAAAATTCTGATGCGTGCAAGCATGTTATTTATGAATATGCAATACATAGTAGTATTAAGGTTATGAAAATAATAACAAGCATGCCACAGTCGGGCGTCTTAGCGACACCACATAAAGGGCTGTAAAAGAAATGCCACAGTCGGGCGTCTTAGCGACACCACATAAAGGGCTTTAAAAGAAATGCCACAGTCGGGCGTCTGAGCGACACCACTTACAGGGCTTTTAAAAGAAATGCCACAGTCGGGCGTCTGAGCGACACCACATAAAGGGCTTTAGAAGAAATCACAGTAAATATCCAGGAGGTAAACCATCCCAGGGATATTCGATAATACCAATAATATCACGGGTTAGTCAACAATAATAATAATAATCATAATTATGACAAGTCACGAGTTGTGGTTCCAGTTCTGGTTTAACAGTTTCACCTCCGAAGACCGACACTAAGACCGACACTTGACCCATCCCAGACTGTAATCCTTAACCATGGACACGGCTATTCGAATAGGTTTAATCTCTGCAGAGGGTGTACTCTTTACCCACGAGTAACAGATTCCTTTAGTCCATCGAGACTAATTCCGTCTACGGTTTTTTTTTTAAAACACACCTAACTTGCACACACCAGCTTAACTCACCTGTGTCTGGAATCACCCACGCCACTTGTCAAGGAAAACTCTAAGTGGGGAGGCTACAACCTCGACGTAACATGGGATCACAAAATTTATACCGCGTGCAAGTTGGGGAGCTACCCCCTTTCGGCTACAACCGAAACACCCATGCTCCCGGACCCGGTGGCATGACTACCGGATGCCTCCAGTATCTTCCACCATGGCCTCTCTGTACGGTGTGTGCTAGGAAAGGGTTGACAACTTACTGAACCGTACCCTACATTGCGAGACGCAGTGGTAGTAAAGAAGCAAGTATGGGGTTCTTGGCACAAGACTCGATCTATGGTCGACTCAGGAGGTTGCAAGATTCCCTGCAAGATTAGTATAACAAAGCAAATACTTCAAACTACAGATAGAAACACCACGCGACATACCCCCTCATGTCATACTGGACACGACCGTCTCGACGGAGGACTAGGGACAAGACCATGTCTACCCAAGACAGAGGCCTTCCCATCTTTCCTCCCGGTAGGCATGAAAGCCATATGACGGTGATTTCTATCACAATCATATCAACTCCATTTGCATGAAATTCATTAACATGCACTCATGAGTAGGAACACATTCTCACATAAAATGATGTATGCTCGTGTCAGGGTGGTGTTGTCACCGTGCTATGCAACACACGCAAAATTTCACCAGGGTTCAGAATGCTTGCCTTCAGGTCATGGGAAGGCAGGGTGCATTCCAACACCTCTTGGAATCTTCAAAAATCCTATTTAAAGGAATATATATGAATAATTACATAAAATCAAAACAGCACAAAAAGTTGTTTTGAAAAATATTCAAATAAATCTTAAAATAAACTAGACAATATTTGTGAGAGGTAGGAAAAAGAATTAATTTATTTGAAGCTGTATTTAAAAAGATACAGCCGGTCAAAGTTTGGTCAAAAAAATCTGTTATTAAAAATAAAACAGAAAAGAAAACGTTTCAAAAATACACGTACACGTCGAAGGCGTAATCTAGAAGTGCGCTTCCACTTAACCCACATGGACTAGGCGGGGTCACTGACAGTGGGTCCCGGAGGCCCACTGGTCAGGTTTGACCATTCTCCCTTCCCTCTTCTTCCTCTGGCCGAACAGAGGCGGGTGCTCCGACGATCATCGCCGGCGCTAGGCGGCTCCTCGCGGCCCCCGAGGTGAGGGATGGATCCGCAAGGCCGGGGCGGTTCTTCCGGTGGTCGAGGGAGTGATGGGGATGGAGGGAGTCGTCGGCGACGAGCTCCGCGGCGGAGGAAGGTTTCAGTGGCGTAGTGGTTTTGGGGCAGCGGTGGTTCCCGATCCAAACTGAGCAGGGGGAGGAGTTCACGGGAGGAAGGTAGAGCTCTTGGTGACGAGAACGGAGAAGGGGAGGTTCTGATGACGCCGGAATGGCCAGGGCGGAGGCGCAGGATGCGGTTGCCGGAGATGGGGAAGGAGGTTTCCCCGGGTTGATTGGCTGCCAATGGGGTCCTAGGGAGGGGGTTTTAGACTGCCCTGCGTGCGGGGACGAGCTCGGGGGCTCCTTAAATAGGCGCTCGGGGTGGGTTCCGCGGCGGCCGGGGATAAGGTCACCGGTGACCGCCATTCTGTAGCTTAGGGTGTCGTGGCGGCGACGAGAGCTAGTGGACATGGCTGCGGATGAGTTCGTGCTGTTCCACGGGGCAGGTGGCGAGCGCTGGAGGTTTGGGCGGTGCTGCCCATGGCGGTGGCGGTTGCGGCCGCGGGCGTGCCGCCAAGCGGCTTGCTGGCAACGCTGCAGAGGCGGTCGGGGTTCTTGGCGCGACGTAGCGAGTGGCCAAGTGAGTGGCGCGGCTCTGCGGAGTTGTGGCAAGCCAGGGGCGCGACGCGTCGGCTCGGGCGCGGCACGTGCAATACGCATGCTCTGCTCGCGCCCAGAGCATGCACGGAACGTGCTCGACGAAATGCCATGGCATGCTATAGGGCTTGGGTGAGGCTGGCACTTAGCAGATCTAGGTTAGGATCGTCTAGGTGCTTAGTAGACATGCTAGATTGCCCAGAGGTGCAAGGTCACAGTGCACAACAAAAATCATGTCAAAACAGATCATGCCCATAAGGTGTTTGACAGAATGCCAAGGGTACTTAGGCATTTCTTGGAGTGGCCAAAAACTCCAGATCAGTGTCTCCATGGATGTGAGAGAGGGTTGTGAAGTCAGTTTGCCAAAAGGAGAAACTTGCTAGTGCAAATTTTGCAAAACTACAATTCTGGACAGAATGAAGAAGGCATCACTACATGGACCAAAAGTGTTCCAAAGAGTGCATGCTCCTGGATTTAGGGGTTTGGCAGGGTGGACTACCAGCAGAAGAAAGCTCATGAGTAAAGAAGCAAGTTAGGAGATGGTTGCAGTACAAAACACAAGTCTGGTCCAGAATTAAAAAGAGGTTGGTATACTTAAATTTTTCATAGAACATCACAAGGTTTTTGCATAAAGTTGGATGGCATGCTACTACTGACATCCCAAAATTTTGGTGGAGGTTCTAGGGAAATATTTGATTAGGCTATAGTGCAAAAGTGTCCACTGCACCAGATTTGAAAAACAGGTGTAAAACTCAAAATATGAAATGATATAATTATATTAATGCATACAAGTGATTTAGAGACATCACATGACATCTCCAAATTTTGGTTGGAATTTTAAGTGATTTTATCAAATGGTTGTAGTTCAAAAAGGAACTCCAAAAATTTAAAACAATTCATTTTAATGAATAAAGCTCGAGGTGAAATAATCTAATAAATAATTCTCTGATTAAGAAAATGGTATACATAGAGCATAGAAGACCAATAGGTTTTGGAAAGCTCCACATGGAAAAGACACCTAATATTAAAAGAAGAGTTCTGAAATCAACAGAAATAAAAAATTTAAAACTCCTGGCAAAATTTTAATATTTAAAACTTAGCTAAAATTTTGGGTGTTACAACTACTACCCCCCTTAAGAAAAATCTCGTCCTCGAGATTTGCTAAGGGTTCTAAACAAAATACTTTTACTTGCTCAAAAGATTATTTTACTCGAGCGGTAAAAAGTGGCTACAGTGAGAGGGCAATAAGTGGTGAGTAACTACAGTGTGGGGGTACTGGCGCGGCGTGGGAAAAATCTATGTTTAGGGGCAAAACGAGAGGTTTCTACACCATATATAGATTTAGAATAAATTCTAAATCTTAAAATACGCTGGTCGCACCTGAGAGCACAGTGCTCTCTCTGGCTGACTGGTGGACTCGGGCCCACGGTCAGCCTCTTCTTCTTCCTCCGGCTCTCTCTTCTTCCTCTGGCGACGCCTAGCGCGTAGGGCACCCAGGCCGTACCGCGGTAGTGCGCGGCGTGCTACCTACCGGTGCAGCGTGCACTCACCTCGCGGCCCAGCGCGCTGTCGGCACTGCTCGCAGATTCGCCTCCGAACACCGGCGGTCGGGCGACGAGCGGCGCTGGTGGACCTCGCCCACCGTACACCGAGCTCGAGCTATAAAATGACCGCGGCGTTCTCCTCTTCTTCCTTACACCTGGCCTTGTTCCTCTTTCTCCTTCCTTCTCCTCTGTTTCCGTTGGCGGAGCTCGGCGAGGCTCTAATGGCGGAGGTGGTGCGGGACTGGTACGTGATCCCGCCAGCGGAGGGCTGGCAGCGGTCTTTGGGGCTCTCTGTGCTCCTGTGCGCGATGATCCTTGACGATCGTCGCGATGCCGCTGCTCGGTTGCTGGCTCTCCGCGGTGGCGGTGACCACGATGAGTAGGTGGAATGTGTCGGGTGATGACTGTTGTCCTGAGGTGCTTAGTTAGGTGCGACACAGTTTGCAAAAAATTTGCAACCGGTGTATGTGTCCGTGTAATCGTGGTGGTGAGTCTGCTGCCGTGGTGCTGCGCGAAATAAATAATCTATGCCGTGAGAAAATATACGATGCGGCAACTCAGGGAAAAGAAATCTCACTCCAGGATTTCTCGCGAGAGAAAACAGTAATACATTAGAGTCAAACCGCGACAAAGCTACTTACATTAATGATTTACTCGCTGCGAAACTCGCGGTACTAAGCATAAGTTACAACACATAAATAAAAGTTGCGGTAATAAAAACAGCGGTGCATCTAAATTGAAAACGGTAACTGGATGGGGTCCCGAGAAAACGTTTCCGGTACAGGGATACACTCTTCTTCTATCGGAGGAAGTGGATTGACCAGTCGATGAATGTGTCTCTCCTAGTCGGGCCTCAGTGATCTGCCGATGGCGATCTGAGGATTTAAATCCGCGAGGCTTTGTAGATAAACCATCACGTGTTGGGTTAAACGTTCTTGAGCGATGACGTATTGGACGAGGTTGGCCAAGACTGGGTCTCTCTCAATACGTCCACCTGGAAAAGAGGTTACTCCCCCGGGTGCTGCACGGCTCGGAAAATAATAATACCCTCGTTCGCTGGCATAGGGTACCGCGAATCGAAGGTGTCGGGGAAGCTGATCGTGTCCCACGAACACCTATGGGACCGGGTCCCTTGTGGTTTGGAGGGGGGCGGAGAATGCACGAAGAGCGGATCGAGGCGATGCACACGAGCAGATTTACCCAGCTTCGGAGCTCTCTGGAGAGATAATACTCCTACTGCTGCTTGGTGGATTATATTGTGTTCTTGCTAGGAGCAATGGGAGCTACAAAACCTAGCCTAAATGAGGTCTCGAATGAGTCGGATGAACTGAGCTGGAGCTGAACCGAACCCTTTCTACGTTGCACTTGGGCCTCCTTTTATAGGCACAAGGGGTCACCACAGATGGCAAGTAGACAAGGGTAGAATAGGAAAAACAGAGGTTGGTACACCGCTTTATGCGATGTCTGATGATCTATACCTAACTCGACGGCAAGGGACAAGAGTCATAAATGCCCGTCTCGATCGCTGAAACGATTATAACAGGACCGTCAAGTGCGCCTTTGTGTCCCACGATGGTAGCTTGTCAGCGCCGCTTATCGCCGCTCCCCGCTGGCTGCACAGCCCATTGACACACGTGCTTGGGAAACCCCCATGGTGACACGTTGGCGGATGAGCTGGAGCGGAGATGAAGAGAGGTTACCTGCCGCGGCAAGGTCCTTGTCTCGCTCGGGAGCTTGTCGCTCACCAAGCCTTCCCGGCAAGCTCCTCTTGCCGGGGTCTTGTTTCCTTAGTGCCTTGAGTGGCCTTCCCGGCAAGCTCCTCTTGCCGGGGCCTTGATTACTTTGTTCTTGAAAGGCTCCAAAGGAGCCGCTGAGGACCTTGGCGGTCACCAGGCCAGCCCTGCCGCGGAGTGCTGCGACTGTCCGTGCACGAGTTCGGGGTACTAGGGTACCCCTACTCTAGTACACCGACAGAAGGCGAGCAAGTGCTTCATACCCAGCAGCTTCTACGGCCATATGCGGGGTTGGCATGGATTTCCCCATGAAGGAGACTTCTGTTGGGTCTTGGTTTGGGTTTACAGGAGGGATGTGCACGGCTGCCCAATATCTTGAGGTGGAAGGGGTGATTCTCGATTTGAACAGCTCGTACTGGGGTGGCTGGGTAGCGCCCATGGTACTGCGGGTGAAATCCCACAATATCTTGACAAAACTACCTGGGGTAGCATCTGGAGTCCTCAGATAAATACTAGGGCTCGGCATGGCAAGAAATGGTTGTGAGGATGGTGCACAAGGTGAGGGGTGCTTGGCAAGGTCACTCGGTGGCCTTTTTATAGCACCGGGGCTGGGTCATTTACTGTGGTAAAAAGTAAAGAATTGGCCGGCTTAGCTCGGGGTCAACCACAGATACACACATCTTACTAAAGTGACGTATCACTGTGGGGGTTGTCGGGGCGGTTTTTGGTGGTTGTGCCAAGGATAGAGAAATCACACTGCATGCTAATACATCCATGCAAGACTACTATATAAAACAGATGCACGATGCCAGGTGCGTTAATTTAAGGGATCACAGGATTACAAAGCGAGGGTACACGGGGACTCGCCACTACTCGAGTGACTTAATCTACTTCGTTTACATCCAAGCGGGCGTCCCTTGTGGATGTCGAGACTCCTCCACTGTTCTCACTGTCGGAATTAGCTGGAGAGGGCTGAGGGGCTGCAGGCTCGGGGTAGTGATGATGACCATCGCGGGGATTGTTGACTACAACCCCGTTGGAATGTGCTCCCAGGAGGCAACAAAGCACTTCTGGGGTCATCAAAGCACCTTGGCTAACGGCTGGGGCTGACCTCAGGGGCTCGATCAGATGTCCAAACATCACGACTGGGTTGTCGGCGTTGGGCTCGATCTCTTCTCTCGCTGGGGCTCGACGAACCAGCTCTCGACGAGCTGCGATCAGATCAATGGTGATTTGATCGAATAGATCCTCCAGCGCACCCACATATCGCACTAGGTGCAGCAATGCAGGGTCCGTCTCGTGATCACCGTTGGCTACTTGCGGTGGTCTACCATACCCTTCACGCCTGGGGTAGTAGTGGAGCGGCGACGCTTAACTCTGGCGACAGTGCACGAGATGAACTATAGCCTCTCGAGCAGCTAGTTGGATGGCTTGTGGCTCAAAGGAAGCTGTACTTCCGGTGAACCTGTAGGGGCGCTCGGGTGTTAGACCCCTACCGTAGATATGTCTGATGGCCCAGAGTGCGGCTCTCACCACTCATGGGTCCTTGGTACACAACATATTCGGGTGGCTCTTCTAACGCATAGGCACGACGGGTGAGGTTTGCGAGTATGGTCACAAAACCTCCAAGGTTGGTCGATGTAGTCTCATGGTGCACTACGGTACCATGCATTGTGGCTCGGTTTTGGGGTAGCGGCTGTGCTGGTTGAGGCGAGCGTGCCCTTTTTATAGAAAAAGGGGGACGAAGTCTTCCTTCGCACGCTTGCAAATGAGACACCTTGGGTGCTGGTTACTGGTGCGTGGTAGACGGGCTAGGTTGATAGGTTGGGCACCGACTGCCAAAAGCGTCGGGTCACTGTGTGTCTATCTTTCACGGGAAGCTTGGCTGGGTATTGGTTATGGCTTGGTGTGTTGTTAGCCTAAGTTTATTGACCTGGCTAAGATAGGATTAGCCAATGGTCAGCCTGACTCTGATACCAAGTCTGTGGCGAATGATTCTCCGGGTGTTAATTTCTAGAAAATGGCCCTTGTGCTCACCAACCCCAGGATAACTGTTAGCTGATAAGGCACCAACTTGATACAGAGATTCCAAGCAAAATACAATATATGTAGTACAAGACCATTCTGGTCTGTGAGTACAACAAATGGTTTCTAATGGTTGATGGCGGAAGCGGTTTATGGATCATCAGTGTCTATGGGACTCCAATTCCCACAGGAACAGCTGACCAGGTTAACTCCTATCTTCGCGGGGCTGCTATCACCGTTGCTTAGGTTCCAGGACTGTCGCCACAGTCGCTCCTCTCCGCGCAAGAAAATCTGGCCAAGACAATAGCCAGGGACAAGCCAGTGAGTACTTTGAATGTACTCGCAAACATTAAGAACACAGGTATAATATAACAATGATGTGCTAAAAATACTTCATGCTCATGACGTCAGTCACAAAAGATAAATAAAAATTCTGATGCATGCAAGCATATTATTTATGAATATGCAATACATAGTAGTATTAAGGTTATGAAAATAATAACAAGCATGCCACAGTCGGGCGTCTTAGCGATACCACATAAAGGGCTGTAAAAGAAATGCCACAGTCGGGCGTCTTAGCGACACCACATAAAGGGCTTTAAAAGAAATGCCACAGTCGGGCGTCTGAGTGACACCACTTACAGGGCTTTTAAAAGAAATGCCACAGTCGGGCGTCTGAGCGACACCACATAAAGGGCTTTAGAAGAAATCACAGTAAATATCCAGGAGGTAGAACCATCCCAGGGATATTCGATAATACCAATAATATCACGGGTTAGTCAACAATAATAATAATAATCATAATTATGACAAGTCATGAGTTGTGGTTCCAGTTCTGGTTTAACAGTTTCACCTCCGAAGACCGACACTTGACCCATCCCAGACTATAATCCTTAACCATGGACACGGCTATTCGAATAGGTTTAATCTCTGCAGAGGGTGTACTCTTTACCCACGAGTAACGGATTCCTTTAGTCCATCGGGACTAATTCCGTCTACGGTCTTTTTGTTGAAAACACACCTAACTTGCACACACCAGCTTAACTCACGTATGCGGAATCACCCACGACACTTGTCAAGCAAAACTCTAAGTGGGAGGCTACAACCTCGGCGTAACATGGGATCACAAAATTTATACAGCAGCAAGTTGGGGAGCTACCCCTTTCGGCTACAACCAAACACCCATGCTCCCGGACCGGTGGCATGACTACGGATGCCTCGATATCTTCCACCATGGCCTCTCATGCGGTGTGTGCTAGGAAAGGGTTGACAACTTACTGAACCGTACCCTACTTGTTGTAGAGGCAGTGGTAGTCTGAAGCAAGTATGGGGTTCTTGGCACAAGACTCGATCTATGGTCGACTCAGTAGGTTGCAAGATTCCCTGCAAGATTAGTATAACAAAGCAAATACTTCAAACTACAGATAGAAACACCACGCGACATACCCCCTCATGTCATACCGGACACGACCGTCTCGACGGAGGACTAGGGACAACACCGTGTCTACCCAAGACAGAGGCCTTCCCTTCTTTCCTCCCGGTAGGCATGAAAGGCATATGACGGTGATTTCTATCACAATCATATCAACTCCATTTGCATGAAATTCATTAACATGCACTCATGAGTAGGAACACATCCTCACATAAAATGACATATGCTCGTGTCAGGGTGGTGTTGTCACCGTGCTATGCAACACACACAAAATTTCACCAGGGTTCAGAATGCTTGCCTTCAGGTCATGGGAAGGCAGGGTGCATTCCAACACCTCTTGGAATCTTCAAAAATCCTATTTAAAGGAATATATATGAATTATTACATAAAATCACAACAGCACAAAAAGTTGTTTCGAAATTTTTTCAAATAAATCTTAAAATAAACTAGACAATATTTGTGAGAGGTAGGAAAAAGAATTAATTTATTTGGAGCTGTATTTAAAAAGATACAGCCGGTCAAAGTTTGGTCAAAAAATCTGTTATTAAAAATAAAACAGAAAAGAAAACGTTTCAAAAATACACGTACACATCGAAGGTGTAATCTAGAAGTGCGCTTCCACTTAACCCACGTGGACTGGGCGGGGTCACTGACAGTGGGTTCCGAAGGCCCACTGGTCAGGTTTGACCATTCTCCCTTCCCTCTTCTTCCTCTGGCCGAACAAAGGCGGGTGCTCCGACGATCGTCGCCGGTGCTAGGCGGCTCCTCGCGGGCCCCCGAGGGTGGGGATGGATCCTCAAGGCTGGGGCGGTTCTTCCGGTGGTCGAGGGAGTGATGGGGATGGAGGGAGTCGTCGGCGACGAGCTCTGCGGCGGAGGAAGGTTTCGGTGGCGTAGTGGTTTTGGGGCGGCGGTGGTTCCCGATCCAAACTGAGCAGGGGGAGGAGTTCACGGGAGGAAGGTAGAGCTCTTGGTGAAGAGAACGGAGAAGGGGAGGTTCTGATGACGCCGGAATGGCCAGGGCGGCGGCGGCGGCTGCGGTTGCCTCCCCGGGTCGATTGGCTGCCAATGGGGTCCTAGGGAGGGGGTTTTAGACTACCCTGCGTGCGGAGACGAGCTCGGGGGCTCCTTAAATAGGCGCTCGGGGTCGGTTCCATGCGCCGAGGATAAATCGCCGTGACCGCCATTCTGTAGCTTAGGGTGTCGTGGCGGCGACGAGCGCTAGTGGACATGGCTGCAGATGAGTTCGTGCTGTTCCAGGGGGCAGGTGGTGAGCGCTGGAGGTTCGGGCGGTGCTGCCCATGGCGGTGGCGGTTGCGGCCGCGGGCGTGCCGCCAAGCGGCTTGCTGGCAACGCAGCAGAGGCGGTCGGGGTTCTTGGCACGACATAGCGAGAGGCCAAGTGAGTGGCGCGGCTCTGCGGAGTGGTGGCAAGCCAGGGGCGCGACGCGTCGGCTCGGGCGCGGCACGTGCAATACGCGTGCTCTGCTCACGCCCAGAGCACGCACGGAACGTGGTCGATGAAATGCCATGGCATGCTACAGGGCTTGGGTGAGGTTGGCACTTAGCAGATCTAGGTTAGGATCGTCTAGGTGCTTTGTAGACATGCTAGATTGCCCAGAGGTGCAAGGTCACAGTGCACAACAAAAATCATGTCAAAACAGATCATGCCCATAAGGTGTTTGACAGAATGCCAAGGGTACTTAGGCATTTCTTGGAGTGGCCAAAAACTCCAGATCAGTGTCTCCATGGATGTGAGAGAGGGTTGTGACGTCAGTTTGCCAAAAGGAGAAACTTGCTAGTGCAGGTTTTGCAAAACTACAATTCTGGACAGAATGAAGAAGGCATCACTACATGGACCAAAAGTGTTCCAAAGAGTGCATGCTCCTGGATTTAGGGGTTTGGCATGGAGGACTACCAGCAGAAGAAAGCTCATGAGTAAAGAAGCAAGTTAGGAGATGGTTGCAGTACAAAACACAAGTCTGGTCCAGAATGAAAAAGAGGTTGGTATACTTAAATTTTTCATAGAACATCACAAGGTTTTTGCATAAAGTTGGATGGCATGCTACTACTGACGTCCCAAAATTATGGTGGAGGTTCTAGGGAAATATTTAATTAGGCTATAGTGCAAAAGTGTCCGCTGCACCAGATTTGAAAAACAGGTGTAAAACTCAAAATATGAAATGAAATAATTATATTAATGCATACAAGTGATTTAGAGACATCACATGACATCTCCAAATTTTGGTTGGAATTTTAAGTGATTTTATCAAATGGTTGTAGTTCAAAAAGGAACTCCAAAAATTTAAAACAATTCATTTTAATGAATAAAGCTCAGGGTGAAATAATCTAATAAATAATTATACTGATTATGAGAATGGTATACATAGAGCATAGAAGACCAATAGGTTTTGGAAAGCTCGACATGGAAAAGACACCTAATATTAAAAGAAGAGTTCTGAAATCAACAGAAATAAAAATTTTAAAACTCCTGGCAAACTTTTAATATTTAAAACTTAGCTAAAATTTTGGGTGTTACAGTGAGGGAGAAGGGGATTCAGCGAAGAGTGAAATGATGGTTGCTTCGTCCGTCAAACTTAGACTGCGGGGAGGTGGGGTTTTGTGATATGACGGCTCGTTACTGCCGCGCTACGACCGGGGTGACTCTCTGCCTGCATATAGCCTTCTAATTTGGTGGATGGCATTTGGGCCCGCGCGCTGCATGGCCCGCATGTCGGTGAACAAAAGTATAACGACATTCAGTAGAGGGAGACGTTTCAATGACCTAGGAGGAGCCAGAAGCGGTAGAGTGTCTCCACTGTACTAGTAGTAATTGTTTCTCTGGGTAGCTGTAGAGTGTCTCCACTGTACTAGTAGTAATTGTTTCTCTGGGTAGCTGTAGAGTGTCTCCACTGTACTAGTAGTAATTGTTTCTCTAGGCCCAAGACAAAACAGCCCATCCACACTAGTAAATAGTAAAATCAATTCAAAAGCCCATATATTTATCGAATGAGGCGCTTCACGCACACCCAAAGACACCCCCCCAAACCTGGGTGCTCTTCTTCCTCCTCGCTCCCACCCACCTCTCGTCACTCGCTCCACTCGTACCCCAAATTCCTCACCTCACTCTTCTGAGAAAACCCCAGCTCCCTTCTTCCTCACTCCTCAGAAAACCCCAGCTCCCCTTCTTCTTCGCTTTCACTACAACTAGGCTCGTCATTACGTTACTCTGCTCAAATCCGTGGCGACGCGACGCCTCGAGGAAAATGGGTCGGCTGACCCCAGCGCCAAGGCGATGAGGCTCCCGCCAGCGGCGCTTTGTTGTAGATCCCTTTTCGGCAACGCAGGAGAAGCGGTGACCCGCCCCACGGATCCAGGAACCCAGAGAATCTCGGGTGGACCGCTTCAGCGATCTCCGGGCGCCGTCCTTGGGGAGATCATCTCGCTTCTCCCCACCAAGGATTGCTGCCGCTCCCACGTCCTCTCAATTGGTGGCGCCCTCTATGGCGCCTGTGCTTATAATCTCGATGTCGTCATCTATCTCTCTTCAATGATTTTGAAATCCCCAGAGCCATCATCTCCTCCCACCAGGGCTCCGTTCAAAGCCTCTGCATCCCGTCATGCTACCTGAGCAAGCATACCACACCCTCCACGGTGGACGCCTGGCTGAAATCCCCTGAATTCACAGAACTACAACTTCTTGAGTTCTACTATTCCCCTGGAAATCACATACCACATACCGAACGCCATGAACTTGTGCCCTCAGCGCCGATGTCCATCTCGTGGTTTTCCTCCTCTCTCCACACCGCCACCTTTGCGCTGTGCTACCTACCAGACAATCTGGTACTAAACCTTCGACTCCCATTTGTCAAGAAACTTTCACTTGTGTGGGTTCGTATATCGGAGGCCTCATTGCCCAACATCATCCACTCCAGTTGCCCTGCGCTGGAGTGCTTGGTGCTTGTTTTCACAGTTAGAATCGGTTGTCTCCAAATAAAGTCGCCTAACCTTGTAAGAATTGGAATTTCTTTTGACGGAAGGCAGCTCATCATCCAAGATGCCCCTTGACTTCAAAGGTTGATCCTTGATTCTAGTTATTCACTGTTGCAAATAACCGTCCTCTCTGCGCCTAAATTGGAGACCTTGGGTGTAAATCATGATCTCTGTGCTCATTTCAATATGGTGTTTGGCTCCACAGTTCTTCGGGTACTTTATATTATCATCTACACTTGTAACCATAAGCTGCATTTTAAATTTCTGCGCATAATTTATATATCATCTTGGAGTACACATTTTGTACTAATATTATGTTCTATGCTCAATGAAGATTTTCTCCATGGATGGCCTATCAATGGTGCTTGATTCTGTCAAGATCTTATATATCCAAATGAATAGTTTTGATCTGAACAAGATTATTGGCTTGCTTCAATGCTTTCCATATCTGGAGAAGTTGTATATAAAGGTGATAATTTCACGCACATTGGAAGCACGCATATAGTGTACTAGAATTAACCGTTTAGTTGTTGCTCTTTGGACACTCTTCTTTTAAACCATAACTGTTTTCAATCTTCATGTATATTTAGGCAACAGGACTAGGTAAGAAAGTTATAACCAATCGGTGGATTCGTAAGCATCGGGATTTTTTCACTTCTCATGAGATTCGATTGAAGGCAATAACGCTAGAACGATATGTAGCCAACCGTGCAAACACAAGATTTGTCACATTCTTCCTGCTGAATGCGAGGTTACTATTGTCCATCAGGCTTAAGTTTATCAGCAGCATGGTTTTGACGGATGGGTATGTCAAAGAGAAAAAAAAGGAGTTTCAGGTGGGCAAAAGAGCTTCTGAACGTGCCGGGCTTCTATTTACAACATATTGTGGTCATAATCCAGTAAATTTTATGACCCAGGATGTTCATTCTATGGACCTGACCGATCCATTTGACTATGACTGCCGAAAACAGTGCTGGAGTTAGATGTTGTTTCCCTTTTCAATCTGTGTTTTTTTGTAAACTTGATGAACAATTAACCCTCGTGCTTTTGTATAGTTTGTAAGCTGGAGTTAGATGTTCCTGCCCTTTTCAACTCGGCTGTGACTGTCATATTTTCTTTGAAACAAGGCAAATGGCTTGCCATTCATTTAATTTATAGTGAAATGTTGTAACAAATCCCAACCAAGGCAAATAACATCACTCTCGCCGGCTGCTTGAGCTCACTGTGCATTACAGAAGCCAAGTGATTAGCCCCCACCTGCACCCACAAACTAATTTCGAACTAGCACATCAAATGGGTTGTAAATTTTCATAGGAAAGGCTGCATACCGTGACAGATTTGGATTCTGACAATTGGGACCCACGAGGAAATAGCCTATCCAAGGCGGTGTCGACTTACTAGCGAGTCAACAAACGATTCTGCCTACCAGCCGTTGGATTGACATCCAACATCTGTTGTCTATCTTCTATCTCTTGTCTTCTTCTTCCTCCAGCCGCCCAAACCAAACCACCCCGTCGGCTCCGCCTCCTCCCGCCTCCCATGGCCGGCTGCGCCTCCGCCGCCCTACCATACATACCCTCCAATGTTGGCCAGTCCCTCCCTCTATTCCCCCACACGTCTTGTTATTCTCCGGCAACGTCAACCCCAACACGCACCCGCGCCCGAACCATTCAACCATCGTACTCCCCTCCGCCTGCGACTGGACCGGCGCATGTTCAACGGCTCCTGTTCGTTCCGCCAGAGGCCTCGCCGTCGTCCTCCGCCTTGCGGACTTGGTTCGCTCGCCGTGCGCGGTGCGCCGCCCTCTTGCGTTGTCAACATTGTCAACAACCGAGAGGAACAAGGAGATGACTGTACGTGGAGAGGATGACGATGAGGACCCACCAGCGTCGTGGCGATGCGCAAGCAAGTGCCTCTATAGTACAAGCCCAAAAATATGGTTCCTCCTAATGGTTGGACATCTGGGGCTCACGCCATTGTCAACGTAGTCAATAAATGAGAGAATTACACTACGACGGTGACACGAGGGACCCACAAGTCGCGCAGTTTTTTTTTTTTGAGGAACAAGCGGTTGTTATTTATACTAGTTTTAGCGACGGATCGTGGTAACAACGGGCTGTCTGGGGGGCTGTGGCCCGTCTAGCCAGTGGTTTTATTTATGTTTACCACATCATAAGCCCAGTTGTGTTTTTCTTCCTGAAAATGGCTAGCCAGTTCTATTTTTTAAAGAAATGCCCAAACAAGGCCTACTTGCTTTATCGGCCTCATTGGCTGCAAATCTTTCAAGGCGAGGAGAGTTTCATTCGGTTTGCCCGAAATGGGCTGTACATTTTAAAACACATCAAACCGGAATTAGTTTCAATTTTTTTTCATTACAAGATCTTAAATTCCATTGATTTTATCGTGGACAATTATTTGGATTTTATATTTATATAAATTATTTTTCAAAATAGTTTGAATGTGAATCGATATTTCTGGATTAAAACAGTTGACCGCTTTTGAAATATGCAAAATTTCGTATACTTTTTAACCGTGGCCACAATATGGGGTGTAATGCTAACAAAAAGAAGATGGGCTCCAAAAAAATTCTTAAGAATTAGCAAATGGGCTGTACATTATTAGAAATAATGGCAGATGGGCTGTATGTTGTTTTCCACAGATTTGAGGCTGACTTGTACGCCTACTACAGGTTGACGCGTATGCTTTCATAAAAAAAAAGGTTGACGCACACACAACACCCTGTCAACTTAGTGAACACACGAGAGCAGTGACTGTTGGATGTCCATCCAACGGCTATCGTGCTTATTCAATCTCTGCTCTTCATACTCCAGCCGCTCAAACAAGCGCCGGCGGGACTACCTGCTCCCTCCTCCCGCAGCCGGCTATGCTGCCGCGCGGGCCTCACGGCCCCACCGTACTCCCATCGCTTGCCTAGCCATCCCTCTACTCACCCACACATGCTGTTATTCTCCGGCGATGGCAGACGAACCAGTAAACCCTCGTACTCCTCCGCGTGGGAAACAACTGCCGAGTATTCCCTGGCTCCGTGTCGTTCCCTTCCTAGGCCTCGTCGTCGTCCATCGCCCTGGTGCTCTCGGCGCGGCCTGGTCAACGTGGTCAGCGACCGACGTCCATCGGAAGTGGACTGTACGTGGAGAGGCTGACAGCTGGGTCCACGACCGCACGCAAGGAAATGCCTCCTTATTAGGCGCAAAATAATGATTCCTCTACCTGAAAGCTAGGACCCATAGGAAGGGCCTCTGTATTTCGCGATTAAAATGTTCCCCCCGCTGACAGGTCGGACCCACCAGCTATATCTTCGCACGCAAGGAAATGCCTCCTTATTACGCCCAAAAATATGAATACCCCCCTGCTAGCTGGGACCCACCATATTGCTGCGCTGACTTGTGGGCCTACTAAGTTGACGGGGCCGGAGGGCTTTGTCAACTTAGTCAATACTCCAGTGACTGTATGATGTCCATCCAACGGCCATAGTGCTTCTTCAACCTCTGGTCTTCTTGCTCCAGCCGCCCAAAGCAGCGTCGGTCGTGCCGCCGCTCCTTCCTCCGTGGCGGCTGTGCTACCGCGGAGGCCTCACCGCCCCCATACTACTCCCACCACTGGCCAGGCCATCCCTCCACTCACCCACACCCCCTGTTATTCTGCGGCGTCGGCAGCCTCACACCGCAGCCGAACCAGTGAACGCTCGTACTCCTCTCCGCGTGGGCATCCACTGCCGCGTCTTCCCCGGCTCCGCGTCGTCCCCTTCCTAGGCCTCGTCGTCGTCCACCGCCATGGTGCTCTCGGCGTGGCGTGGTCAATGTGGTCAACGACCGACTTCCATCGGAAGAGTATTGTACGTGGAGAGGCTGACAGCTAGGTCCACGGCAGCCGCAAGGAAGTGCCTTCTTATTACGCGGAAAATAATTATTCTTCCACCTGACAGCGGAGACCCACCGGACGGGCCACCAGTATTTTGCAAAAAAAATCGTTTCCCCCTGACTGCTGGGACCCACCGGACGGGCCACCATATTTCGCGAAAAAACGTTCCCCCCGCTGTCAGCTCGGACCCACCGGAAGTGCCTCCTTATTACGCACAAAAAAATGAATACTGCCCCGGCTAGCTAGGACCCACCTTGGTGGGAGGATGACTTGTGGGCCTACTAAGTTGATGGGGACGAAGGGCTTTGTCAACTTAGTCAATATGAACGATTCTAGCTCCAGTGACCGTACAATGTCCATCCAATGGCCATAGTGCTTCTTCAACCTCTGGTCTTCTTGCTCCAGCCGCCCAAAGCAGCGCCGGTCGTGCCGCATGCTCCTGCCTCCCGTGGCCGGCTCTGCTGCCGCAGAGGCCTCACCACCCCCTACTATTCCCACCACTGGCCAGGCCGTCCGGCGACGGCGGCCTCACACCGTAGCCGAACCAGTGAACCCTCGTACTCCTCTCCGCGCGGTCTTCCACTGCCGCGTTTTCCCCGGCTCCGCGTCGTCCCCTTCCTAGGCCTCGCCGTCGTCCACCGCCGTGGTGCTCTCCACGCGGCGTGGTCAACGTGGTCAAGGAACGACTTCCATCGGAAGAGTACTGTACGTGGAGAGGCTGACAGCTGGGTCCATGGCCACAGCCCAGTTTTTTGTGATTTGCCAAGTAAGTCGCTTTGTCAGGCCTGTTGGGCTGCAAATCTTTCAAGACGAGGAGAGCTTTCATTCGGCTGGCCGAGAAAATGACCCATCAGTAATGAGAAATTGGTTGTACATTTTTAGAACACATCAAACCGGCAATTAGTTTCAAATATATTTTTTTTCATTTCAAGATTTTAAATTACATTAATTTTTATGCATGGAGAATTTGTTGGATTTTATATTGATGTACATTTATTTTAAAATCAGTTTGAATGTGAATCGAAATTTGGGATTAAAAACAGTTAGGACCAAGACCGAAATATGCAAAATTTCAGATAATTTTTTAACCGTGGCCACAATATGGGCTGTAATGCTAACAATAAGAATATGGGCTCCAAAAAAACCTTAAGAACTAGCAAATGGGCCGTAAATTGTTAGAAATAATGGCAGATGGGTTGTATGCTGTTTTCCACAGATTTGAGGCTTTCCTAAAAAAAGGTTGAGGCACAAGCAATGACTTTTGGATGTCCATCCAACGGCCGTCGTGCTTCTTCAATCTCTGCTCTTCCTGCTCCAGTCGCTCAAACAAGCGCCGGCGGGGCTGGCTGCTCCCTCCTCCCCGCGGTCGGCTGTGCTGTAGCACACGCCTCACCGCCCCACCGTACTCCCATCGCTGGCCTAGCCATCCCTCTACTCACCCACACCTGCTGTTATTCTCCGGCGACGGCAGACGAACCAGTAAACCCTCATATAGTTGTACTCCCCTCCGCGTGGGAAATAACTGCCAAGTCTTCCCTGCCTCCGTGTCGTCCCCTTCCTAGGCCTCGCCGTCGTCCACCGCCGTGGTGCTCTCGGTGCGGCGTGGTCAATGTGGTCA
The DNA here is from genome assembly GCA_021605205.1 of Aegilops longissima. NCBI lineage: Eukaryota > Viridiplantae > Streptophyta > Magnoliopsida > Poales > Poaceae > Aegilops > Aegilops longissima. Next base: position 694,261,711 of record CM038682.1, read on the forward strand.
ACGACCGACTTCCATCGGAAGAGTACTGTGCGTGGAGACGATGACAGCTGGGTCCACGGCCGCAGCAAGGAAGTGCTTCCTTATTACGCGCAAAATAATTATTCCTCCACCTGGCAGCGGGGACCCACCGGACAGGCCACCGTATTTCGCGAAAAAAACGTTTCCCCCTGACTGCTGGGACCCACCAGCTACACCTTCGCACGGAAGGAAGTCCGTCCGGGCAAAAAAACAAAACGATTCGCTCCCCTGACTGCTGGGACCCACTAGCTACATCTTCGCACGCAAGGAAGTGCGTCCGGGCAAAAAAAAACGATTCGCACCCCTGACTGCTGGGACCCATCAGCTACAACTTCGCATGCAAGGAAGTGCCTGACAGTCGGGACCCACCTGGTTGAAGCGTACGTAGCGTTGTCATTCTGGTCGCGAACGTGTACGTACATACTGGTCGTTGTAGAGGCGCGCACGTGTCGTAGTAGAGGCACACACGTAGCATGTACACATACGTACAGCGGCCAGGGTGCAAGAAAGAAAATACGGCCACGTATGTGTACATACGGGCGGGGTCTCGAACGCCTACTCGCGCATACGTACATGGCTGGGTCGGAATGGAGAAACAGCGTCTTCGTCGTGTTCATGGGGAGCCAACCGGCTGGGTCGGAACAGGCGGTGAAAACGAGGCCTGGCGTACCGCACAACGGAGGAAACGGACCTCCTACGTTCATCGGGAGGGCTTGGACGGAACAGGCGATGGAAACGAGGCCTGGCATACCGCACGACGGAGGAAACGGACCTCCTACGTTCGGAATGGGGTCCTGTTGATCGGGAGGGGTGTGGCGTACCGCAAAACGGAGTAAACGGACCTCCTACGGTCGAAACGAGGGTCATGTTGATCGGGAGGGGTGTGGCGTACCGCAAAATGGACGAAACGGACCTCCTACGGTCGAAACGGGGTCTGTTGATCGGGAGGGTGTGGCGTCGCAAAACAGACCAAAACGGACTTGTGTTGGGCGCTTCTGATCAAACAGGGGTCTGTTCATCGGGAGGGGTGTGGCGTACCGCAAAACGGGACTCCACGGGATACTTTTCATCTCCACCGTCGACCTCCTCCAGCCTCCATGGGCTCCTGTTCATCCAGCCTCCACCGCGCGCTACTCCACCGGCTACTGTTCAACCACCCCTCCACCGTCTACTGTTCATCCAGCCCTCCACACCACGGGTCCTATTCAACCACCCCTCCACGGGCACCCCTCCACCGTCTACTGTTCATCCAGCCCTCCACACCACGAGGTCCTGTTCAACCACCCCTCCACGGGCACCCCTCCACCTTCTACTATTCATCCAGCCCTCCACACCACGGGGTCCTGTTCAACCACCCCTCCACAAGCACCCCTCCACCGTCTACTGTTCATCCAGCCCTCCACACCACGGGGTCCTGTTCAACCACCCCTCCACGGGCACCCCTCCACCGTCTACTGTTCATCCAGCCCTCCACCACGCCACGGGGTCCTGTTCATCCAGAGGCAAACGCCACCGCTCACTATTCATCCAACCCCCCGCAACACTCACTGTTCATCCCAGAGGCAGCATTGATCGGCTTCAGTTAGCAGCAGTAGCAAAGGAATCGCTCGATCGGGTTCAGTTAACAGCCATCGCTCGATCGCTCGGGTTCGATGAACGCGTAGCTCGCAGTCAATCGCCGGGTTCGATTAGAGCCCAACGCCTCGCTTCGGGTTGATTAGAGCCAACGTCTCGCACGTGTCACGAGAAAGCAGCGCATCGCTTTCGCCCCCGACCTCCCACCGTAACAGGAACTCCCGAAATTTTCCTCCCCTCGCTTCTACCATCGTTTTTTCCGTCATGGGCGGCCCAAAGAATGTCATGCAGCTGCGTCTCCGGCCTGCCAGGACGAAAAGCCCATTTTCTGTCATGATTTTTGTCATAAGTAGGAGCCCACCATATCTATGATGATACCGGGTTTTGTCACAATTATCGTCATAGAAGTGTCATATGTATGACAGAAAAAAAATTCGTTCAGCCCAAAATGTCTCGGATGTGTCTTTTTTTTTGTAGTGAACGTTATGTGATGAAGTCGGAGCATGATTTATTTATTGATTCTCTTCCTTATGAGTGGCGGTCGGGGATGAGCGATGGTCTTTTCCTACCAATCTATCCCCCTAGGAGCATGCGCGTAATACTTTGCTTTGATAACTTGTAGATTTTTGCAATAAGTATATGAGTTCTTTATGACTAATGTTGAGTCCATGGATTATATGCATTTTTCTCACCCTTCCACCATTGCTAGCCTCTCTAATACCGTGCATTTTTCACCGGTATTATACACCCACCATAAACCTTCCTCAAAACAGCCACCATACCTACCTTTCATGGCATTTCCATAGCCATTCCGAGATATATTGCCATGCAACTTTCCACCGTTCCATTTATCATGACATGCTCCATCATTGTCATATTGCTTAGCATGATCATTTAGTTGACATTGTATTTGTGGCAAAGCCACCGTTCATAAATTCTTTCATACATGTCACTTATGAATCATTGCATATCCCAGTACACCGCCGGAGGCATTCATATAGAGTCATATTTTGTTCTAAGTATCGAGTTGTGACCATTGAGTTGTAAGAAAAATAAAAGTGTGATGATCATCATTTTTAGAGCATTGTCCCAAGTGAGGAAAGGATGATGGAGACTATGATTCCCCCATAAGTCGGGATGAGACTCCGGACGAAAAAAAAAGAGGCCATAAAAAAAGAGAAAAGGTCTGAATAAAAAACGAGAGAAAAAGAGAGAAGGGACAATGTTACTATCCTTTTACCACACTTGTGCTTCAAAGTAGCACCATGATCTTTATAATAGAGAGTCTCTCGTTTTGTCACTTTCATTTACTAGTGGGAATTTTTCATTATAGAACTTGGCTTGTATATTCCAATGATGGGCTTCCTCAAATTGCCCTAGGTCTTCGTGAGCAAGCGAGTTGGATGCACACCCACTTAGTTTCATTTGTTGAGCTTTCATATACTCACATTGATATCTATTGATGGGTGTCTCCATAGCCTATTGATACGCCTAGTTGATGTGAGACTATCTTCCCTCTTTTTGTCTTCTCCACAACCACCATTCTATTCCACATATAATGTTATATCCATGGCTCACGCTCATGTATTGCGTGAAGATTGAAAAAGTTTTGAGAATGTCAAATTATGAAACAATTGCTTGGCTTGTCATCGGGGTTGTTTACGATTTAAATATTTTGTGTGGTGAAGATAGAGCATAGCCAGACTATATGATTTTGTAGGGATAACTTTATTTGGCCATGTTATTTTGAGAAGACATGATTGCTTTGTTAGTATGCTTGAAGTATTATTATTTTTATGTCAATATGAACTTTTGTCTTGAATCTTTCGGATTTGAATATTCATACCAGAATTAAGACGAATTACATTAAAATTATGCCAAGTAGCACTCCGCATCAAAAATTCTCTTTTTTTATCATTTACCTACTCGAGGACGAGCAGGAATTAAGCTTGGGGATGCCTGATACGTCTCCAACGTATCTATAATTTTTGATTGCTCCATGCTATATTATCTATTGTTTTGGACTATATTGGGTTTTATTTTACACTTTTATATTACTTTTGGGACTAACCTATTAACCGGAGGCCCAACCCAGAATTGTTGTTTTTGCCTATTTCAGTATTTCGAAGAAACGGAATATCAAACGGAGTCCAAATGGAATGAAACCTTCAGGAACGTGATTTTCTCATCAGATAAGATCCAGGAGACTTGGACCCTCGGACAAGAAAGGAGGGAGACGGCCACGAGGGTGGAGGGCGCCCCCCCAGGGCGCGCCCACCTGCCTCGTGGGCCCCCCGAAGCTCCACCGACGTACTCCTTCCTCCTATATATACCTCACGCACTTCAACAGATCGAATCACGGAGCCAAAAACCTAATTCCACCGCCGCAACTTCCTGTATCCACGAGATCCCATCTTGGGGCCTGTTCTGGATCTCCGCCGAAAGGGGAATCCACCACGGAGGGCTTCTACATCATCATCATAGCCTCTCCGATGAAGTGTGAGTAGTTTACTTCAGACCTTCGGGTCCATAGTTAGTAGCTAGATGGCTTCTTCTCTCTTTTTGGATCTCAATACAATGTTCTCCCCCTCTCTCGTGGATATCTATTCGATGTAATCTTCTTTTTGTGGTGTGTTTGTTGAGAACGATGAATTGTGGGTTTGTGATCAAGATTATCTATGAGCAATGTTTGAATCTTCTCTGAATTCTTTTATGTATGATTGGTTATCTTTGCAAGTCTCTTCGGATTATCCGTTTGGTTTGGCCAACTAGATTGGTAGTTCTTGCAATGGGAGAAGTGCTTAGCTTTGGGTTCAATCTTGCAATGTCCTTCCCAAGTGACAGAAGGGGTTGCAAGGCACGTATTGTATTGTTGCCATCGAGGATAACAAGATGGGGTATTTATCATATTGCATGAATTTATTCCTCTACATCATGTCATCTTGCTTAAGGCGTTACTCTGTTTTTGTTAACTTAATACTCTAGATGCATGCTGGATAGCGGTCGATGAGTGGAGTAATAGTAGTAGATGCAGGCAGGAGTCGGTCTACTTGTCACGGATGTGATGCCTATATACATGATCATACCTAGATACTCTCATGACTATGCTCAATTCTGTCAATTGCTCAATAGTAATTCGTTCACCCACCATAAAATACTTATGCTCTTGAGAGAAGCCACTAGTGAAATCTATGGCCCCCGGGTCTATTTTCATCATATTAATCTTCCTACGCTTTATTATTGCTTTGCTTTTTTACTTTGCCTTTTATTTTACTTTGCATATTTATACCAAATATATTATCTATCATCTCTATCAGATCTCACTCTCGTAAGTGACCGTGAAGGGATTGACAACCCCTATTCGCGTTGGTTGTGAGGAGTTATTTGCTTTGTGTAGGTACGAGGGACTCGCGCGTGGCCTCCTACTGGATTGATACCTTGGTTCTCAAAAACTGAGGGAAATACTTACGCGTGTGCTCATGCATGGACTCGGGGGGAGGCAACGAGAGGGAACAGGAGGGACAGCTCACGGGGAAGAGGCGGCCAAGGGAGCACATGAAGGAAGAGGACGGCGAGCTCCGAGCCAAACCGCCACTATTCGTCCGTGGGCGCGCGGTGGCTTGCGTCGGTGAGGAAGCGGACGGAGGGGGAGAGGGGTCCAGGAGAACGGCGACGACGCGGTAAAACTGTTAGACATGCTCATGAGCGTGAAGGCGACGAGAGGAGGAGGGGCCCAAGCAAGAAACCATCCAGCTCGCGTCCACGGCATGCCAGAGAGGTGGTGACCGCGTGAGCTGGAGAGGAGAAGGTGCCAAAGGTTTGCAAACCTTTTCTAGTGGTAAGTCCTTCATGGGTAGGTTTCAACTGCGGTGGTAGATCGATGAAAACTGCTCTGGTTAAATGGTAATCAGGGTCTGAAGTTTGTTGTTGCAAACTTGATCATGAAATATTGATCAACTGAGGTGAGGTTAGAGGCAAGTGGGTTGTCTGGGGTGTTTAGGTTAGGAAGGACTATAATCCTGGTAAGTTTGAGATGATTTGGACCAGTATTTAATATAGTTGCTTAACAACCACATAAATTGGTCCAGAAACAAGAACAGGAAGAAGCACTCACATAGAGTGATGGATTGAGCTGAAAATGAACATGGCAAGGTTATTTGGTCATATGAGAGTGCCACACAATTTTTATGCCATTTGGCCAAGCCAAAATGGTACTTCCTTCATAGCTATCCTCTCTGGACAGAAACTTACGAAAAATCCTGAGAAAATATGGCTAAATGAAATATTCCCAAATTTGGTAGAGATAGGTTATATAGTTAGGAGAAGGCCCTGGAAAATTTTCAGCAATATTGGAGCAATATAAAATGTACTTGCTTCACTAACTGAAAATTTGGACAGAAACAAAGAATTGATGCTCAGCTCACAAGGATGCATTGCATGAGCTCAAATCTTGAGGAGGGTGATGATTTGGTTATATGAAGTGCCATGCAAAATTTCAACTTAATAGGATTAACCTAGCTAGTATTTCCTTCACAACTAATTCCCTCGGATAGGAACTTTGAAAAATTTCTCAGGAATATTCACTAGGCAAATTAAGTTGAATTTTGGCATGAGGTAATTATATGGACATGAAAAGGTGTCCAAGAAGTTTGGTGTCCATTGGGCAAAGATAAATGGCACTTGCTTCACAATCTGCCATTCAGGACAGAATAGGAAAGGAATTAATTGAGCATGATGATAAACATGGCAAATGAAATATTTTGCCATATTTGAGGAATATATGACCCAAACAATTTATAAGAATTATTTGGGAATTTTAGGAGTGATGGAAATATAGGTTGCTTCACAACCTAGGGCAAATTGAGTTATTCCTTTAATAGAAAAGGAATATCCCCAATAAAAAGACTATTGGGATTTGGGCTAGGATGAAAATGGAAAGGTCTAGGGACGGATTTGGGTATGAAAAGCCACTCTGGAAGCAAAGAAGAGTTCATCTTCTTTAGTTTCCAGACCACATAGCCACGGAAAAATAAATCTCAGGCAAAAACCTCAGAAAATCAAAAGAAAAAGAAAGGGCCAAAAATCAGGTTGTTACATCGGCGGTAATGTTGGATGAAGCGGCTCGGACCGACATTACGCGTACGCTTATGCGAGACTGGTTCTACCGACGTGCTTTGCACACAGGTGGCTGGCGGGTGTCAGTTTCTCCAACTTTAGTTGAACCGAGTGTGACTACGCCCGGTCCTTGTTGAAGGTTAAAACAGCACTAACTTGACGAAATATCGTTGTGATTTTGATGCGTAGGTAAGAACGGTTCTTTCTCAGCCCGTAGCAGCCACGTAAAACTTGCAACAACAAAGTAGAGGACGTCTAACTTGTTTTTGCAGGGCATGTTGTGATGTGATACGGTCAAGGCATGATGCTATATTTTATTGTATGAGATGATCATGTTTTGTAACGGAGTTATCGGCAACTGGCAGGAGCCATATGGTTGTCGCTTTATTGTATGCAATGCAATCGCCGTGTAATTGCTTTACTTTATCACTAAGCGGTAGCGATAGTCGTAGAAGCAATAGTAGGGGAGACGACAACGATACTACGATGGAGATCAAGGTGCCACGCCGGTGACGATGGTGATCATGACGGTGCCTTGGAGATGGATATCAAAGGCACAAGATGATGATGGCCATATCATATCACTTAATATTGATTGCATGTGATGTTTATCCTTTATGCATCTTATTCTGCTTTGATTGACGGTAGCATTATAAGATGATCTCTCACTAAATTTCAAGGTACAAGTGTTCTCCCTGAGTATGCACTGTTGCCAAAGTTCGTCGTGCCGAGACACCACGTGATGATCGGGTGTGATAAGCTCTACGTTCACATACAATGGGTGCAAGCCAGTTTTGCACACGCAGAAATACTCGGGTTAAACTTGACGAGCCTAGCATATGCAGATATGGCCTTGGAACACTAAGACCGAAAGGTCGAGCGTCAATCATATAGTAGATATGATCAACATAGTGATGTTCACCATTGAAAACTACTCCATTTCACGTGATGATCGGACATGGTTTAGTTGATTTGGATCACGTGATCACTTAGATGATTAGAGGGATGTCTATCTAAGTGGGAGTTCTAAAGTAATATGATTAATTGAACTTTAATTTTCATGAACTTAGTACCTGATAGTATTCTGCATGTCTATGTTGTTGTAGATAGATGGCCCGTGTTGTTGTTCCGTTGAATTTTAATGTGTTCCTTGAGAAAGCAAAGTTGAAAGATGATGGTAGCGATTACACGGACTGGGTCCGTAACTTGAGGATTATCCTCATTGTTGCAAAGAAGAATGACGTCCTGGAAGCACCGCTGGGTGCCAGGCCTCCTGCAGATGCTACTAATGATGTTAAGAACCGGGACTTCAACGACGTTTTGAACGACTTAGTGTGTCGTGCTTTACGGCTTAGAACCGGGACTTCAACGACGTTTTGAACGTCATGGGGCATATGAGATGTTCCATGAGTTGAAGTTAATATTTCAAGCAAATGCCCGGATTGAGAGATATGAAGTCTCCAATAAGTTCTACAACTGCAAGATGGAGGAGAATAGTTCTCTCGGTGAGCATATACTCAGAATGTCTGGGTATAACAATCACATGATTCAACTGGGAGTTAATCTTCGGGATGATAGTGTCATTGACAGAATTCTTCAATCACTGCCACCAAGCTACAAGAGCTTCGTGATGAACTATAACATGCAAGGGATGGATAAGACAATTCCCGAGCTCTTCACGATGCTAAAGGTTGCGGAGGTAGAAATCAAAAAGGACCATCAAGTGTTGATGGTCAAAAAGACCACCAGTTTCAAGAAAAAGGTACAGGGAAGAAGAAGGGGAACTTCAATAAGAACGGCAAGCAAGTTGCTGCTCAGGAGAAGAAACCCAAATCTGGACCTAAGCCTGAGACTGGGTGATTCTACTTCAAAGGGACTGGTCACTGGAAGCGGAACTGCCCCAAGTATTTGGCGGATAAGAAGAATGGCAAGGTGAACAAAGGTATATGTGATATACATGTTATTGATGTGTACCTTACTAAAGCTCGCAGTAGCACCTAGGTATTTGATACTGGTTCTGTTGCTAATATTTGCAACTCAAAACAGGGACTACGGATTAAGCAAAGATGGCTAAGGACGAGGTGACGATGCGCGTGGGAAATGGTTCCAAAGTCGATGTGATCGCCGTCGGCACGCTACCTCTACATCTACCTTCGGGATTAGTTTTAGACCTGAATAATTGTTATTTGGTGCCAGCGTTGAGCATGAACATTATATCTGGATCTTGTTTGATGCAAGACGGTTATTCATTTAAATCTGAGAATAATGGTTGTTCTATTTATATGAGTAATATCTTTTATGGTCATGCACCCTTGAAGAGTGGTCTATTTTTTAATAAATCTCGATAGTAGTGATACACATATTCATAATGTTGAAGCCAAAAGATGCAGAGTTGATAATGATAATGCAACTTATTTGTGGCACTGCCGTTTGGGTCGTAAAGCACATGAAGAAACTCCATACTGATGGACTTTTGGAATCACTTGGTACTTGCGAACCATGTCTCATGGGCAAGATGACTAAAACGCCGTTCTCTGGAACAATGGAGCGAGCAACAGATTTGTTGGAAATCGTACATACTGATGTATGTGGTCTGATGAATATTGAGGCTCGCGGCGGGTATCGTTATTTTCTCACCTTCACAGATGATTTGAGAAGATATGGGTATATCTACTTAATGAAACATAAGTCTGAAACATTTGAAAAGTTCAAAGAATTTCAAAGTGAAGTGGAAAATCATCGTAACAAGAAAATAAAGTTTCTACAATCTGATCATGGAGGAGAATATTTGATTTACGAGTTTGGTCTTCATTTGAAACAATGCGGAATAGTTTCACAACTCACACCACCTGGAACACCACAGCATAATGGTGTGTCCGAACGTCCTAATCGTACTTTACTGGATATGGTGCGATCTATGATGTCTCTTACCGATTTACCGCTATCATTTTGGGGTTATGCTTTAGAGACGGCTGCATTCATGTTAAATAGGGCACCATCTAAATCCGTTGAGATGACTCCTTATGAACTGTGGTTTGGCAAGAAACCAAAGTTGTCGTTTCTTAAAGTTTGGGGCTGCGATGCTTATGTAAAAAAGCTTCAACTTGATAAGCTCGAACCCAAATCGGAGAAATGTGTCTTCATAGGATACCCAAAGGAGACTGTTGGGTACACCTTCTATCACAGATCCGAAGGCAAGACATTTTTTGCTAAGAATGGATCCTTTCTAGAGAAGGAGTTTCTCTCAAAAGAAGTGAGTGGGAGGAAAGTAGAACTTCATGAGGTAACTGTACCTGCTCCCTTATTGGAAATTAGTTCATCACAGAAACCGGTTCCTGTGACACCTACACCAATTAGTGAGGAAGCTAATGATGTTGATCATGAAACTTCAGATCAAGTTACTACCGAACCTCGTAGGTCTACCAGAGTAAGATCCGCACCAGAGTGGTATGGTAATCCTGTTCTGGAGGTCATGTTACTTGACCATGGCGAATCTACGAACTATGAAGAAGTGATGGTGAGCCCAGATTCCGCAAAATGGCTTGAAGCCATGAAATTTGAGATGGGATCCATGTATGAGAACAAATTGTGGACTTTGGATGACTTGCCCGATGATCGGCAAGCCATAGAAAATAAGTGGATCTTCAAGAAGACTGACGCTGACGGTAATGTTACTGTCTACAAAGCTCAACTTGTTGCGAAAGGTTTTCGACAAGTTCAAGGGGTTGACTACGATGAGACTTTCTCACCCGTAGCGACGCTTAAGTCGGTCTGAATCATGTTAGCAATTGCCGCATTTTATGATTATGAAATTTGGCAAATGGATGCCAAAACTGCATTCCTGAATGGATTTCTAGAAGAAGAGTTGTATATGATGCAAACAGAAGGTTTTGTCGATCCAAAAGGTGCTAACAAAGTGTGCAAGCTCCAGCGATCCATTTATGGACTGGTGCAAGCCTCTCGGAGTTGGAATAAACGTTTTGATAGTGTGATCAAAGCATATGGTTTTATACAGACTTTTGCAGAAGCCTATATTTACAAGAAAGTGAGTGGGAGTTCTGTAACATTTCTAATATTATATGTGGATGACATATTGTTGATTGGAAATGATATAGAATTTCTGGATAGCATAAAAGGATACTTGAATAAGAGTTTTTCAATGAAAGACCTCGGTGAAGCTGCTTATATATTGAGCATCAAGATCTATAGAGATAGATCAAGACGCTTAATTGGACTTTCACAAAGCACATACCTTGATAAAGTTTTGAAGAAGTTCAAAATGGATCAAGCAAAGAAAGGGTTCTTGCCTGTGTTACAAGGTGTGAAGTTGAGTCAGAATCAATGCCCGACCACTTCAGAAGATAGAGAGAAAATGAAAAGTGTTCCCTATGCTTCAGCCATAGGCTCTATCATTTATGCAATGCTGTGTACCAGACCTGATGTGTGCCTTGCTATTAGCTTAGCAGGGAGGTACCTAAGTAATCCAGGAGTGGATCACAGGACAGCGGTCAAGAACATCATGAAATACCTGAAAAGGACTAAGGATATGTTTCTCGTTTATGGAGGTGACAAAGAGCTCCTCGTAAATGGTTACGTCGATGCAAGCTTTGACACTGATACGGATGATTCTAAATCGCAAACTGGATACATGTTTATATTAAACGATGGAGCTGTCAGTTGGCGCAGTTCTAAACAAAGCGGTGTGGCGGGATCTACGTGTGAAGCGGAGTACATAGCTGCTTCGGAAGCGGCAAATGAGGGAGTCTGGATGATGGAGTTCATATCCGATCTAGGTTTCATACCTAGTGCATCGGGTCTAATTAAAATCTTTTGTGACAATACTGGTGCAATTGCCTTGGCAAAGGAATCCAGATTTCACAAGAGAACCAAGCACATCAAAATATGCTTCAATTCCATCCGCGATCAAGTCCAGGTGGGATACATAGAGATTTGCAAGATACATACGGATCTGAATGTTGCAGACCCGTTGACTAAGCCTCTCTCACGAGGAAAACATGGTCAGCACCAAGACTCCATGGGTGTTAGAATCATTAGTGTGTAATCTTGATTATTGACTCTAGTGCAAGTGGGCGACTGAAGGAAATATGCCCTAGAGGCAATAGTAAAGTTATTATTTATTTACTTATTTCATGATAAATGTTTACTATTCATGCTAGAATTGTATTAACTGGAAACATAATGCAAGTGTGAATACATAGACAAATAGAGTGTCACTAGTATGCCTCTACTTGACTAGCTCGTTAATCAAAGATGGTTAAGTTTACTAACCATAGACATGAGTTGTCATTTGATAAACGGGATCACATCATTAGGAGAATGATGTGATTAACTTGACCCATTCCGTTAGCTTAGCACTTGATCGTTTTAGTTTACTGATATTGCTTTCTTCATGACTTGTACATGTTCCTATGACTATGAGATTATGCAACTCCCGATTACCGGAGGAACACTTTGTGTGCTACAAAACATCACAATGTAAGTGGGTGATTATAAAGGTGTTCTACAGGTGTCTCCGATGGTACTTGTTGAGTTGGCATAGATCGAGATTAGGATTTGTCACTCCGATTGTCGGAGAGGTATCTCTGGCCCTCTCGGTAATGCACATCACTATAAGCCTTGCAAGCAATGCAACTAATGAGTTAGTGAAGGAAATATGCCCTAGAGGGAATAATAAAGTTATTATTTATTTCCTTATTTCATGATAAATGTTTATTATTCATGCTAGAATTGTATTAACCGGAAACTTAATACATGTGTGAATACATAGACAAACAGAGTGTCACTAGTAAGCCTCTACTTGACTAGCTCGTTGAATTAAAGATGGTTAAGTTTCCTAGCCATAGACATGAGTTGTCATTTGATTAACGGGATGACATCATTAGAGAACGATCTGATTGACTTGACCCATTCCGTTAGGTTAGCACTTGATCGTTTAGTATGTTGCTATTGCTTTCTTCATGACTTATACATGTTCCTCTGACTATGAGATTATGCAACTCCCGAATACCGAAGGAACACTTTGTGTGCTATCAAACGTCACAACATAACTAGGTGATTATAAAGATGCTCTATAGGTGTCCTCGATGGTGTTTGTTGAGTTGGCATAGATCAAGATTAGGATTTGTCACTCTGATTGTCGGAGAGGTATCTCTCAGCCCTCTCGGTAATGCACATCACTATAAGCCTTGCAAGCATTGTGACTAATGAGTTAGTTGTGGGATGATGCATTACGGAACGAGTAAAGAGACTTGGCGGTAACGAGATTGAACTAGGTATGAGGATACCGATGATCGAATCTTGGGCTAGTAACATACCGATGACAAAGGGAACAACGTATGTTGATATGTGCTACCTCCTGAGCACTGCGTTGGTTTTCCCTTGAAGAGGAAAGGGTGATGTAGTAAAGTAGCGTAAGTATTTCCCTCAGTTTGTGAGAACCAAGGTATCAATCCAGTAGGAGACCACGCTCAAGCCCCTCGTACCTACACAAACAAATAAGAACCTTGCAACCAACGCGATAAAGGGGTTGTCAATCCCTTCACGGCCACTTGCAAAAGTGAGATCTGATAGAGATGATAAGATAATATTTTTGGTATTTTTATGATAAAGACTAAAAGTAAAGAAAGCAAAATAAACGGTGATAGAAATAATGGTAGATTAATATGATAGAGAATAGACCCAGGGGCCATTGGTTTCACTAGTGGCTTCTCTCAAGAGCATAAGTATTACGGTGGGTGGACAAATTACTGTCGAGCAATTGATAGAAAAGTGCATAGTTATGAGAATATCTAGGCATGATCATGTATATAGGCATCACGTCCGTGACAAGTAGACCGACTCCTTCCTGCATCTACTACTATTACTCCACACATCGACCGCTATCGAGCATGCATCTAGAGTATTAAGTTCATAAGAACAGAGTAACGCATTAGGCAAGATGACATGATGTAGAGGGATAAACTCAAGCAATATGATATAAACCCCATCTTTTATCCTCGATGGCAACAATACAATACGTGTCGCTTCCCCATCACACTGGGATCGAGCACCGCATGATTGAACCCAAAGCTAAGCACTTCTCCCATTGCAAGAAAGATCAATCTAGTAGGCCAAACCAAACTAATAATTCGAAGAGACTTGCAGAGATAACAAATCATACATAAAAGAATTCAGAGGAGATTCAAATATTGTTCATAGATAATCTTGATCATAAACCCACAATTCATGGGATCTCGACAAACACACAGCAAAAGAAGATTACATCGAATAGATCTCCAAGAGAATCGAGGAAAACTTCGTTTTGAGATCCAAAGAGAGAGAAGAAGCCATCTAGCTAATAACTATGGACCCGAAGGTCTGAGGTAAACTACTCACACATCATCAGAGAGGCTATGGTGTTGATGTAGAAGCCCTCCATGATCGATTCCCCCTCCGGCGGAGCGCCGGAAAAGGCCCCAAGATGGGATCTCACGGGTACAGAAGGTTGCGGCGGTGGAAATAGGTTTTCATGGTGCTCCTGGATGTTTTCAGGGTACGTAGGTATATATAGGAGGAAGAAGTAGGTCGGTGGAGCTACGAGGGGCCCACGAGGGTGTAGGGCGCGCCCAGGGGGGTACGCGCATCCCCCTGCCTCGTGGCCTCCTCGTTGATTGCTTGACGTTCACTCCAAGTCCTCTGGATCACGTTTGTTCCAAAAATAACTCTCCCGAAGGTTTCATTCCGTTTGGACTCCGCTTGATATTCCTTTTCTACGAAACACTGAAATAGGCAAAAAAAACAGCAATTTGCACTGGGCCTTGGGTTAATAGGTTAGTCCCAAATATAATATAAAAGTGTATAATAAATCCCATTAAACATCCAAAATAGAATATATAATAGCATGGAGCAATCAAAAATTATAGATACATTGGAGACGTATCAAGCATCCCCAAGCTTAATTCCTGCTCGACCTCGAGTAGGTAAATGATAAAAACAGAATTTTTTATGTGGAATGCTACCTAGCATATTCTTCAATGTAATTTTCTTTATTGTGGCATGAATGTTCAGATCCGAAAGATTCAAGATAAAAGTTTAGTATTGACATAAAAATAATAATACTTCAAGCATACTAACCAAGCAATTATGTCTTCTCAAAATAACATGGCCAAAGAAAATTATCCCTACAAAATCATATAGTCTTGCTATGCTCTATCTTCACCAAACAAAGTATTTAAATCATGCACAACCCCGATGACAAGCCAAGCAATTGTTTCATACTTTTGATGTTCTCAAACTTTTTCAATTTCCATGCAATACATGAGCGTGAGCCATGGACATAGCACTATGGGTGGAATAGAATGGTGGTTGTGGATAAAAAAAAAGGAGAAGATAGTCTTACATCAACTAGGCGTATCAACGGGCTATGGAGATGCCCATTGATAGATATCAATGTGAGTGAGTAGGGATTGCCATGCAACGGATGCACTAGAGCTATAGGTGTATGAAAGCTCAACGAAAGAAACTAAGTGGGTGTGCATCCAACTCGCTTGCTCACGAAGACCTAGAGCAATTTGAGGAAGCCCATCATTGGAATATACAAGCCAAGTTCTATAATGTAAAATTCCCACTAGTATATGAAAGTTACAACATAAGAGATTCTCTATCATGAAGATCATGGTGCTACTTTGAAGCACAAGTGTGGAAAAAGGATAGTAACATTGTCCCTTCTCTCTTTTTCTCTCATTTTTTTGTTTGGGCCTTCTCTCCTTTTTTGGCCTATTTTTTTCGTCCGGAGTCTCATCCCGACTTATGGGGGAATCATAATCTCCATCATCCATTCCTCACATGGGACAATGCTCTAATAATGATGATCATCACACTTTTGTTTACTTACAACTCAAGAATTACAACTAGATACTTAGAACAAATTATGACTCTATGTGAATGCCTCCGGCGGTGTACCGGGATATGCAATGAATCAAGAGTGACATGTATGAAAGAATTATGAATGGTAGCTTTGCCACAAATACAATGTCAACTACATGATCATGCACATCAATATGACGATGATGAAGCGTGTCATAATAAATAGAACGGTGGTAAGTTGCATGGCAATATATCTCGGAATGGCTATGGAAATGCCATAATAGGTAGGTATGGCGGCTGTTTTGAGGAAGGTTTATGGTGGGATATGATACCGGCGAAAGGTGCGCGGTATTAGAGAGGCTAGCAATGGTGGAAGGATGAGAGTGCGTATAATCCATGAACTCAACATTAGTCATAAAGAACTCACATACTTATTGCAAAAATCTATTAGTGATCGAAACAAAGTACTACGCGCATGCTCCTAGGGGGATAGATTGGTAGGAAAATACCATCGCTCGTCCCCGACCGCCACTCATAAGGAATACAATCAATAAATAAATCATGCTTCGACTTCATCACATAACAGTTCACCATACGTGCATGCTACGGGAATCACAAACTTTAGAACGAGTATTTCTCAAATTCACAACTACTCAACTAGCATAACTCTTATATCACCATCTCCATATCTCAAAACAATTATCAAGTATCAAACTTCTCTTAGTATTCAATGCACTTTAAAGTTTTTATCTTGGATGCCTATTATATTAGGGCTAATTTTATAACCAACGCAAATTACCATGCTGTTCTAAAGGACTCTCAAAATAATATAAGTGAAGCATGAGAGATCAAATATTTCTATAAAATAAAACCACCACCGTGCTCTAAAAGATATAAGTGAAGCACTAGAGCAAAACTATATATCTCAAAAGATATAAGTGAAGCACAAAGAGTATTCTAATAATTCCGATAAATGTGTGTCTCTCCCAAAAGGTGTGTACAGCAAGGATGATTGTGGTAAACTAAAAACAAAAGACTCAAATCATACAAGACACTCCAAGCAAAACACATATCATGTGGTGAATAAAAATATAGCTCCAAGTAAAGTTACCGATGGATTTAAGATTTAAAGAGGGATGCCTTCCGGGGCATCCCCAAGCTTTGGCTTTTTGGTGTCCTTGTATTTACCTTGGGGTGCCTTGGGCATTTCCAAGCTTAGGCTCTTGCCACTCCTTGTTCCATAATCCATCAAATCTTTACCCAAAACTTGAAAACTTCACAACACAAAACTCAACAGAAAATCTCATGAGCTCCGTTAGCGAAATAAAACAAACCACCACTTTAAGTTACTGTAATGAACTCATTCTTAATTCATATTGGTTTGAAACCCACTGTATTCCAACTTCTCTATGGTTCATAAGCTCCATTATTACTAGCCATAGATTCATCAAAATAAGCAAACAACACACGAAAAACAGAATCTGTCAAAAACAGAACAGTCTGTAGTAATCTGTATCTAACGCAAACTTCTGGAACTCCGAAAATTCTGATAAAATAGGAAATCCTAAATAATTTTATTATTGATCTACTGTAATTTAAATCAGTATTTTATCACGTTCTGGTGATTTTAAACAATTTTTTTCGTGAGCAGAAAGTTTCTGACTTTTTCAGCAAGATCAAATAATTATTATCCAAGAAGATCCTATAGGTTTTACTTGGCACAAACACTAATTGAAACATTAAAAAATCTAACCAGAGGCTAGATCAAATATTTATTCAAAAACAGAAAGGAAATATATTGGGTTGTCTCCAACAAGCGCTTTTCTTTAAAGCCTTTTAGCTAGGCATTGGTAATTTTAATGATGCTCACATGAAAGACAAGAATTGAAGCACAAAAGGAGCATCATATAGCAAGTGACAAACACATCTAAGTCTAACATACTTCCTATGCATAGGCATTTTATAAGCAAGCAAATTATCATAGCAAGCAAAAATTAGCATATGCAAGGAAGAAGAAAGATACGATAGCAATCTCAACATGACGAGAGGTAATTTAGTAACATGAAAATTTCTACAACCATATTTTCCTCTCTCATAGTAATTACATGTGACGCCCCCGATTCAATCGTACACTAATCATGCACGCAAACGTGTACGATCAAGATCAGGGACTCACGTGAAGATATCACAACACAACTCTAAAAAGATAAATAAGTCATACAAGCATTATAATACAAGCCAGGGGCCTCGATGGCTCGAATACAAGTGCTTGATCATAGACGAGTCAGCGGAAGCAACAATATCTGAGTACAGACATAAGTTAAACAAGCTTGCCTTAAGAAGGCTAGCAAAAACTTGGATAAAGATTGAAAGAGGCGCAGGCCTCCTGCCTGGGATCCTCCTAACTACTCCTGGTCATCGTCAGCCGGTTGCATGTAGTAGTAGGCACCTCCGGTGTAGTAGGAGTCGTCGTCGACGGTGGCGTCTGGCTCCTGGGCTCTAGCATCTGGTTGTGACAACTTGGTAGAAGGGATAGGGGAAAAAGAAGGAGAGAGCAACCGTGAGTACTCATCCAAAGTACTCACAAGCAAGGAGCTACACTACATATGCATGGGTATATGTGTAAAGGGCCATATCAGTGGACTGAACTGCAGAATGCCAGAATAAGTGGGGGATAACTAATCCTGTCAAAGACTACGCTTCTGGCAGCCTCCGTCTTGCAGCATGTAGAAGAGAGTAGACTGAAGTCCTCCAAGTAGCATCGCATAGCATAATCCTACCCGGCAATCCCCTCCTCGTCGCCCTGTTAGAGAGCGATTGGCGGGTTGTATCTGGCACTTGGAAGGGTGTGTTTTATTAAGTATCCGGTTCTAGTTGTCATAAGGTCAAGGTACAACTCCAAGTCGTCCTGTTACCGAAGATCATGGCTATTCAATAGATTAGCTTCCTGCGGGTGCACCACATTACCCGACACGCCGATCCCATTTGGTCGGACACACTTTCGTGGTCATGCCCGCCGCGGAAGATCAACACGCCGCAGCCCCACCTAGGCACAACAGAGAGGTCAAGACGCCGGTCTAAACCTAAGCGCCACGAAGTGCGGGCCCATCGTCCTTAGCACACCAAGCACGTTGCGACGCGCCGAAGCAGACCTAGCCTAGCAGGCGTTCCAGTCCAATCCGGCGCACGCCACTCAGTCGCTGACGTCACGAAGGCTTCGGCTGATACCATGACGCCGGTTGCCCATATCTTGTCCCACGTGGCGGTTAGTGCGTATACGGTCAACGACCCAACTCAGATCAAATACCAAGATCTCGTTAAGCGTGTTAAGTATCCGCAAATGACAAACAGGGCCAGGCCCACCTCTCACCCAGGTAGTCTCAACCTGCCCTGACGCTCTGCCACAAAGATCCACACAGAGGGCCGTTGGGACAAAGGTCCTTTCAGCCCCCAATCTGTGAATCACTCGCGGGTGCTCCACGAGCCTACCCGACTTTAGTCACCACATGTATCATGTATAAAGTATATAGTATATACCCGTGATCACCTCCCGAGTGATCACAGCCCGATAGTATAGCACAGCAGACGGACAAGAATGTAGGGCCACTGATGAACACTAGCATCCTATACTAAGCAGTAGGATAGCAGGTAAGGGTAACAAATCAGAGCAACAATGACAAAGGCTATGCATCGTAATAGGATTAACCGAAAGCAGAATATGCTACACTACTCTAATGCAAGCAGATAGAGAAGAATAGGCGATATCCGGTGATCAAGGGGGGAGCATGCCTGGTTGCTCGAGCAAGAAGGAGGGTCGTCAACTCCGTAGTCGAACCGGGAAGCAAAGAGGCGTCTGCCTCGTAGTCTACCGGAGAGAAGAGGGGGAAGAAAAAATAAATATAATGCAAACATAAGCATGACGGTGCATGACAAGAAAATGTGCGGTGCTAGGTGTGCCCTAACGCGGTAGGAGGTGATACCGACGAAAGGGGGAAACATCCGGGAAAGTATCTGCGGTGTTTTGCGTTTTCGGACAGATGACCCGGAGGTGAAATGTTGCAAGTTTGCTATGCTAGGGATGTGTAGTGGGCGAACGGGCTGCGTATTCGGATTCGTCTCGTCGTTCTGAGCAACTTTCATGTACAAAGTTTTTTCATCTGAGCTACGGTTTATTTTATATTTTTTTTAAAAGATTTAAGCATTTTTAGAATTTATTTAATTAACTTAATTCAGCATCATCCAGAATAGTGCATGATGACGTCATCATGACATCAAGATGACGCCGCAGTAAATGAGGTGTTGATGGTCAATCGACGTGGGTCCAGGACCCACCGTCATACTGCTTAGGTTAATTAGGATTCAATCAACTAATTATGGTTCAATTAAACTAACTAGTTAATTAGACTAATTAAACAGGGTTGATTAACTTAATTAATTCACTAATTAATTAATTATTAATTTTATTAGTATTACTTTTAATTCTTTTTTAACGTTCTAGGGCCGGGCCCACTGGTCATAGGCAGAGGGGCCTTAGCGGGTGTGGGGGTTTACGGGCGCCGGGCGTGGGCACCCGAACGGGCGAGTCCCGAGCGAGCCACCAGGCGCCAGCAGTGGCTCGCCGGAGCGCGGCCACGGCGAGCAGACGAGGGAGGGCGCAAGGAGGAGCCGAGGTGTGTGAGAGGAACGGCGGAGGCAGGGGCTCGGGAGCGTTTCGCGAGCGGGCAGCGACCACGCACGAGTGGGCTAGCGCGGGGGCTGAAGTGGTGGTGGCGGGAGCGCCGTAGCACAGTAGCAGCTGTTGCAGCTCGCGACGGGGCAAGGCCAGGAGCGGCAAGGGGGCGTCGGCGTGGCCGACGCGGTGGTGCGCGTGCGACAGAGGAGGGGAGGAGGAGTCGGGGCTCACTGCGGGTTGCAGGGATCGGGGCAGTGGGGTGCGGGGAGGAGACGGAGATGACGGCGACGTGGAGGAGGCAGTCCGGTGGGGAGGCGGTCGGGGAGGTCCGGCGGGGAGCGAAACTCCAGGCGGCGATGGTGCAGAGCACGGCGTCGGGGGCCCTTCCCGGTCCAAGAACGGGGAGGAGGGGGAGGACGACGGTGAGCGACGGGCGGGGCGGCGCCGGTGATGCGTCGAGTAGGCGGGGTCCTGATCTGGATCGAGGGGGCGAAGGAGAGAGGCGATGGCTTTCGGGGCTCGCTGCCCCGATCTAGATCCAATCGGGCGAAAAGGAGCGAGGGGGTCGTTTCCCCGATTCAGCTTGGATCGGGAATGGGGAGGAGAGAACGAGGGAGTGGGGGAAGTGGTGCGGTTAGGGGGGATTAGGGTTTCGGCACTAGGGTATATGTGTGACGCCCCCGATTCAACCGTACACTAATAATGCACGCAAATGTGTACGATCAAGATCAGGGACTCACGGGAAGATATCACAACACAACTCTAAAACATAAAATAAGTCATACAAGCATCATAATACAAGCCAGGGGCCTCGAGGGCTCGAATACAAGTGCTCGATCATAGACGAGTCAGCGGAAGCAACAATATCTGAGTACAGACATAAGTTAAACAGGTCTGCCTTAAGAAGGCTAGCACAAACCGGATACAGATCGAAGAGGCGCAGCCTCCGCCTGGATCCTCCTAACTATTCTGGTCATCGTCGCCGGCTGCACGTAGTAGTAGGCACCTCCGGTGTAGTCGTCATCGACGGTGGCGTCTGACTCCTGGGCTCCAACGTCTGGTTGCAGCAATCGAGTAGAGATAGGGGGAAAGGGGGAACAAGGCAACCGTGAGTACTCATCCAAAGTACTCACAAGCAAGGAGCTACACTACATATGCATGGATATATGTGTAAAGGGCCATATCAGTGGACTGAACTGCAGAATGCCAGAATAAGAGGGGGATAGCTAGTCTTATCGAAGACTACTCTTCTGGCAGCCTCCGCCTTGCGGCATGTAGCAAAGAGTAGATTGAAGTTCTCCAAGTAGCATCACATAGCAATAATCCTACCCGGCGATCCCCTCCTGATTGCCCTGAGAGAGAGCGACCATCGGTTGTATCTGGCACTTGGAAGGGTGTGTTTTATTAAGTATCCGGTTCTAGTTGTCATAAGGTCAAGGTACAACTCAAGTCGTCCCACATCAAGATCACGGCTATTCGAATAGATTAACTTCCTTGCAGGGGTGCACCCACTTACCCAACACGCTTGATCCCATTTGGCCGGACACACTTTCCTGGGTCATGCCCGGCCGCGGAAGATCAACACGTCGCAGCCCCACCTAGGCACAACAGAGAGGCCAACACGCCGGTCTAAACCTAAGCGCACAGGGTCCGGGCCCATCGCCCAATGCACACCGCACGCTATGAGGGCGGCCGAAGCGTAACTAGCCCCTTAATACAAGAGCAGGCTTACGCCCCAATCCGGCGCGCCCGCTCGATCGCTGGCATCACGAAGTGCTTGGCCGATACCACGACGCCGGATACCCATAACTACTCCCACGAGATGGTTAGTGCGTATAGGCTCAGAGCCAACTCAGATCAAATACCAAGATCTCGTTAAGCATGTTAAGTATCCGCTGAACGCCGAACAGGCCAGGCCCACCTCTCTCCTAGGCGGTCTCAACCTGCCCTGTCGCTCCGCCACAAAGATCCACTCATGGTGCTCCACAAGTCGACCGCTTTAGTCTCCACATGTATCATGTATAAGTATATAGTATATACCGAGATCACCTCCCGAGTGATCTCGCCCAATAGTATAGCACAGCAGACGGACAAGAATGTAGGGCCACAGATGAAAATACTAGCATCCTATACTAAGCATATAGGATTGCGTAAAGGTAACAACAAAGAGTAACAAGGACAAAGGCTATGCATCGGGATAGGTATAACGAAAAGCAAGAATATGCTACACTACTCTAATGCAAGCAGATAGAGTAGAATAGGCGATATCTGGTGATCAAGGGGGCTTGCCTGGTTGCTCGGCAAGAGAGAGGGTCGCCAACTCCGTAGTCGAACCGGGCAGCAGCAGCGATGTCGGCCTCGTAGTCTACCGGAGAGAAGAGGGGAAGAAACAATGAATACCATGTAAACAGATGCATATCGATGCATGACATGACAAGTAACGATGCTAGGTGTGCCCTAACGTGGTATGAGGTGGTACCGGTTAAGGGGGGAAACATCCGGGAAATTATCCCGGGTTTCGTGTTTTCAGCGAGGAGCCGAGGGGAAAGTTGCGGTTCGATAGGTTAGGGGTGTGTGGCGATTTAACGGACTACGATCCTGATTCGCCTCGCTGCTCGAGCAACTTTCATGTTGAAAATATTTTAACCGAGTTACGGATTAAAAGATATGATTTTCTAAAGATTTTATTAATTTCGGAATTTAATTAATTATTTAATCCAACATTATCCGAATAGTAATGATGACGCCAAGATGACATCGTGGTGATGTCAAGAGTCAACGCTGACCATTGACCTGGTCAACTTGACGGTGGGTCCAAGGGACCCACCTGTCATTCTCTCGCTTAGTTTAATTACGATTAGTTAATTTAATTAGTGATTAGGTTAATCTAATCAGATTAATTAACTTAATTAATTAATTAATTAATTAATTAATAATTTAATTATTTTAATTATTATTTATTTATTTATTTAATATTTTTAAATTCTTTTTTCAAAAAACGTTATAGGCGGGGCCCCTAGTCAAGGGGCCAAAGGAGCCTCTTGCGTCTTGATTACGGGCGCCACCCGACGCAAGCACTCGCCCACAGGCGGGACGAGGCTGCCGGGCACCAACGGCGCGCACGCCGGCGCTGCCAACCGGGGCCACGGCGGGCGGAGGCGTAGGGGTGGCGCCGACGAGGCTGGCGCGCGCGGGCGGCGTGGCGGCCGCGGAGGAGGAAGGGCGAGACGAGACGAGGCGCACCGAGGCACGGGCCATGGGCGCCGACCGAGCGGGAGCGGGCGACGGCGGGGAGGGCGGCGAGAAAGGAGGGACGATGAGGAGGTCTCGTGATGGGGCGGGCCGCGTCGAGGACGGGCGCCGACGCCGGGTGGCGCGCGCGGATCATTAGGTGGTGCGGGGCGGCGAACGCTGCGCCCTCGGGGCGTGAGGCGAGGGGAGGGGAGCACGGCGAAGGTGGCGCCGGTGGGGTAGAGCCAGCAATGAGGCCGACAACGCGCGTTGCGCGGGTGGAACACGACAAGGGCGGGCGGAGCGTGACGGGGGCACGTACTGCGGTCGAGCGGGGTGGCCGGGACCGCGGTGACTGCGGGAGGGAGAAGGCGCAGGGGGGGAAGAGGGCGCGGCCACGGGCGCGAGGGCCACGGTGAGCGCAACGAGCGCGGGGAAAGGAGGAGACGGGGGCGGGACGGTCCGGCGCGGTTGGTGCCAGCGTGCCAGGCGCGCGCCCGCCTGTGGTGAGCGCTGGGCCGGAGCACGCGAGGCGCGCGACGGCCAAGGGGCGAGGGAGTGCGAGGAGAGGGGGGGAGCCCGGGCCTCACCGGGTTCACAGGTTCGAGGCAAGGGCGGACGGCAGTCGGGGAGGACCGCGAGGAGGAGGACGAGGAGGCGGCGTCAAGGGCGGCGGCAGGCTCAAGGGCGACGGTGGTCTCTCCTCGATCCCGATCCAATCGGGAGAGGGGAGAGATATTTTCGGGAGTGGGGGGAAGTGTCGGTGGGGGGACATGGGTTGGACCGAGGGAAAGTGGGGGGGGCTTATGAGGGTGTGGGGGGTGGCCTGGCCGGGCTCAGGCTACCGGGCAGGTTGGCCCAACGGGTGGGGGTTCTTTCTCCCCTTTTTTGATAGTTTTAGGTTTTAGTTTTTCTGTTTTGTTTTTAACTCATTTTAAATTACTTAGACATTTTATAAAAATGTGTTTACTTCACCATAATTACCGTGCAATATTTGGCAACCCCTAACATTTTAGTTTTAATTTTGAAAACTTTTATTGCTATCATAAATTTGAATTTGAATTTCGAAACAGTTTTGGATTAACCCGTGATTAACTACAGTGACAGAGGTGATGTGGCACCATCAACGTGAGATTACTGTAGCATGATTATCCGGGCGTTACAAATCTCCTCCACTACAAGAAATCTCGTCCCGAGATTTAGGAGGTAGAAGGAAAGAGTGCGGGGTATTCATCACGCAGACGATCCTCTCGTTCCCAAGTGGCTTCATCTTCAGAATGGTGCGACCACTGAACTTTGAGGAACTTGATCACCTTCTGACGTGTGCGGCGTTCAGCTTGGTCGAGAATGCGGACCGGATGCTCTTTATAGGAGAGGTCCTGCTGCAATTCGAGCACTTCATGATCCACTGCTCGGATTGGGTCCTTGAAGCAGCGTCGGAGTTGTGACACGTGGAACACATCGTGAACCTGAGAAAGGTTTGACGGAAGCTCCAGTTGATATGCCACTTTTCCATGCCTTTCTAGAATAGTGAAAGGGCCAATATAGCGAGGAGCTAGCTTGCCCTTGATCCCGAAGCGGTGAGCACCCTTCATTGGTGTAACGCGAAGATAGGCCTTTTCGCCAGGTTGATAGACCATGTCTTTATGATGACGGTCATAATTACTCTTTTGACGTGACTGGGCAGTCTTAAGATTCTCGCGAATAATGCGGACTTGATCTTCGGCATGTTGGATAATGTCCACACCGAAGAGTGGACGTTCCCCAGTTTCTGACCAGTTCAGAGGGGTTCGACACTTTCGTCCATATAACACTTCAAAGGGGGCCATCTTCAGACTAGCTTGATAGCTATTATTATAAGAGAACTCGGCATACGGGAGAGATTCCTCCCATTTCTTGTCAAGGAAATAACACAAGCTCAAGCATGTCTTCGAGAACTTGGTTGACACGCTCAACTTGTCCTTGTGGATCATGGATGAAACACAAGATCGAAAGATAAGTGAGTCCCCATAGCCTCTTGGAAACTTGCCCGAATCTTGAAGTGAATAAGCTGCCACGGTCCGAGCTGATAACCAAAGGAATACCGTGAAGTGAAACAATTCGGACATATAGAGAGTTGCAAGCTGACTAGCGGTGATCGCTTCTTTGACCGACGAAAATGTGCAACTTTAGAAAGCCGGTCAATGACGACAAGAATAGCATCATTACCTTTCTCGCGACTTGGGAAATCCAAAGGCGAAGTCCATTTCAACATGGTCCCATTTCCATTCAGGAATAGAGATAGGTTGCAGAGTTCCAGCAGGCCTTTGATGTTCTACTTTGATACGACAGCAAACGTCACATTCAGCAAGATAACGAGCAATGTCTCGCTTCATATTAGACCACCAGAATCTCTGACGAATGTCTTGGTACATCTTGGTGCTACCTGGATGAATAGACAAAGGCATATCATGAGCTTCTTTCATAACCTTTGGAGTCCGATTCAGGTTTTCCCTCTTACTCGGTACCACTAGGCGACCTTTGAAGAATAAGGTGCCTGCGTCATCCACAGTGAAGAATGAGGGCTTTCCTTCTACGAGATAACGTTTAATCCTCTCGACTTCATCGTCACATTTCTGTATCCATTTGATGGTGTCCACAAGATCTGGTTTCGCAACCAGGGTATTGAGAGAACCCCGAAACAACATGGAGGTTCATCTTGCGAAGCTCCGGAGGAGGGGGAGCGAGTGCACCGGAGGAACAATATGGAGGTTCAGCTTTCAATTCTTCAACGAGTGAGGGCTGAACTTTGTGAACCTGGAGGTGGTTGCGAAGAGTTGCGCTCAAGGCATCAGCCATTACATTAGCCTTGCACGGTGTATAGGAAATACCCAAGTCAAAGTCTGCAACAATCTCCATCCATCTCTCGCCGACGGAGGTTCAGGTCTGGCTGAGTAAATGATACTTCACACTTTGGTGGTCGGTGAAGATCTCGCAACGATTACGAGAAGGTAATGTCGCCACCGCTTCAAAGGCATGAATGACAGCAGCAAGTTCGAGGTCGTGAACTGGGTAGTTCTCTTCATGAGGGCGTAATTGCCGAGAGGCATAAGCAACCACTTTGCGCTCTTGCATTAGGACACAGCCTAATCCTTGACGGGAAGCATCGCAGTAAATGACGAAGTCCTTCTTAGTATCGGGAGGAGCTAGTCTTCGGGGCAGAAGTCTACTTGTCTTTGAGTGCTCGGAAACTTTCCCGACATTTATCTCGTCCATTGGAACTTGACGCCCTTATGCAACAAAGTTAGTCGAGGCTGGCAATCTTGGTGAAGTTCTCACGAATCGACGCCAATAGTCAAGAGACCGAGAAAACTTCGACTTGCTTAACGCTCTTCGGAGGAGTCCAATCGAGAATAGCCTGAACTCGTTCAGGGTTGACGCAATACCATCCTTAGAGATGACATGCCCGAGATAGGTTACTTGGGAAGCCGAATTCACATTTGGAGAACTTGGCATAAAGTTGATGCTCTCGTAGCTTTTCCAAAGACAAGACGAAGATGTTCAGCATGTTCTTCTTCATTCTTGGAAAATATCAGATATCATCCAGATAAACCACGACGAACTTGTCGAGGTAATCCATGAATATATAGTTCATCAAAGCAGAGAAGGTGGCTGGAGCATTGGTTAAGCGAAGACATGATGGTGTACTCGTATGAACCATAACGAGTCACGAATGCGGTCTTTGGGATATCCTCTTCACGAACACGGATCTGGTGGTAACCCAACCTCAAGTCGAGTTTAGAGAACACTGATGAACCAGCCAGTTGATCATACAGATCATTGATCCGAGGAAGAGGATACTTATTCTGAATGGTAGCTTGATTTATAGGACGGTAGTCTTGGACCAATCGGTTTGTCCCATCCTTCTTCTTGACAAAGAGAGAAGGTGCTCCCCAAGGAGAGCAACTTGGGCGAATGAAACCACTTCGAAGAGATTTGTTGATTTCCTCCTTAAGCTCAAGGAGTTCATGCGGCGGCATCTTGTAGGGTCGCTTGGCTATAGGAGTGGTGCCTGGTTTCAAGTCGATGACGAATTCGACAGCTCTAGCAGGGGGAATCCCTGGGAGTTCTTTAGGAAAGACGTCGAGGAATTCACGCACGACAGGATTGTTTTCAATACCCTCGAGTGGTGCAGCGTTCAATGCATTCAATGCATAGAACCTTGCCTCGGCATTTTGCACCAGATGAGCTTGGTAAGTGACTATTTCATCTGAAGGGTGTAGCAGATGGACGGTCTTCGTGGCGCAAACTATGGAAGCAGTATGCGCCTTTAACCAATTCATTCCCAGAATGAGGTCAATGCTACATGACTTCAGTACGATGGGGGAGACAAGGAATTCCAGTCCTTCGGTTTCAACGGGGACGTCGTTGCAAATCATGGAGGTTCGACATTGACCCGCAGGGGTGTGCACTAATAGTGAAGCGTTGATGTCTTCACTTTTAATGCCATGCATGAATGCAAAATCTTCAGACATGAATGAATGCGATGCCCCTGTATCAAATAAAACGCATGCTGGTACTGAATTTACGAGGAGTGTACCCATCACAGTAGCAGGTTGGTCTTGAGCTTCGTTCAGATCAACGTGGTTGGCATGAACTCGACCATAAGGCTTGGCATTGTTGTTGCGGGGCTGGTTGCTTCCACGGCCAGTCGCTGGAAGGGCCAGCTGATTATGGTTCTGGTTGCATTCTCTAGCACGGTGCCCTGGTTGACCACACCTAAAGCACAAGCCATTATTGGGAGTGGGAACAGGAGCTTGGGGTGGTGGAGCTGGAAGCTTTGGCTGCCTAGTTGGAGTAGGCAGACGAGGTGCAGCATAGCTCTGCCTTGGGGCAGGTGCATTTGGCTGGTACATGCTGTTGGGAATCCATATCTTACGTCTGCGAGGACGGGCTCAAGATGAGCCCGTGTCACGGTTCGCATGTTAGAGCTCTGTATTCCTGCGCACCAGTTTCGACATTGATAGCCTTGTTCACCAAGGTGGCGAAATCAGCAAAGTCGTGCACTAGAAGTGCGAGCTTGATGTCGCCTTGAAGGCCGCCACGAACTTCTCCGTCTGTGTGCATCGCTTGCAATGTCCTCTTGAAAGATAGCGAGACAAGTCCGAGAACTCTCGCCGATAAGCTTCAACCGTCTTGTTGCCTTGGGTGAGGTTATGAACTCACGCTTCTTCCGGTCCATGACTCCTTGAGGGATGAAGGGCACGGAAAGCAGCTTGGAAGTCTGGCCAGTGATGATTGTTCCAATGGCTGAGTACGCCGTGGCTGTCCCACCATTGAGCTGCGGGTCCCTTCAGGAAGAAGGAAGCAAAGGTGACATAGCTGGCAGGGCTACATCAGCAGACTCCATCTCATAGGTGATGTCACGGAGCCATCATCGACATCCGAGGGCTGGGTTGAGCTGCGGTACACACTTGGGTTGAGGCGATAAAATCCTGCAGAGTTACTGGTGTTTGGCTGCTGGTCCATATTGGGGCGAGGAAACTGAGCCATCATGTTCTCCATGAACTGGCGATTCATCTCAAGCTGTTGGATCATACCAGCCATGTACTCAGGCGGTGGTGGGAAGTTGCCACCACGACCACGACCAGCTGGTCTAACCATCCTGCTAATATATAACAGGGGTAGTTCAGCACTTGAGAAATTATGCAAAGGACAAGAATCATTCATGATGAAACATGCATAATGAAAGCAGCACGATAGAAACCACATAGTAGTCGGCATATCTTACAAAAGGGATCATGCATAGAGTTCGGTACACAGAGTTCAGTACATAGACTAAGACATCATAGGCGGCACGCAGCTCGCGCGTAATGCATCTAACATTAACAAGCAAGCCTACATCAGTCCCACGCGGCATCGCTGGAGGTAGCTGTAGCCTGAAAGTTGGTAGTGTGGCAGCGGATAGTCCTCCACGCCGCTGACACAGGGGCCATGGATACTCAGTGCGTAACCCGACGCCTGGTGGCGAAGAGGACCAAGTGCGGAGAGTAGCCTCCACCTCCGCCAACCGACACCCCAGGGCATCACGGTCCTGGCTGGGTAGATCGCAGAACGCGGCAGCTCTGGATCGCATAAAGGGTGCAACAGCGTCGAGCACGGTAAAGGTGTTGACGGGTGGTGTACAACTCGTGGCGAAGAGCTCGGTTAGCTCGATCCAGCCCATCGACATGCGTAACAAAGTTCGATGGTAGAAGGGCTCTCTGGTGACAAAGGAGTAGGCAGCAGTAGTAACCCTCCTCACCAACATCAGACGCGATAGCAATGTGCCTGAAGGGGGAGGTGTCCAACTCCCGATACTCTCCACGAAGACATGTCAGAGCAGCATAAGCAGCATCGTGGACTGCCATATCGATAGTCACCCCAACACCATGTGCGGTGTGCAGCACAGTAGTGGAGTCATACTCCCGAGAGTAGAGGTGGACGATGGATCGGTACTGCTCCTGGTTAAAGTCCTGGTACTCCTCAAAGACGGTGTACTCAGGGTGCCACCGATAACCCAAATAGGTCATCATCTCTGCTAGCACCGCAGGTGATCCCGAGGCACCAATGTCCGTCGTGTGGCACACGACCTGCCTCGTGGGTTCCATCTGAAAACAAGGATGTTTCAAAGGAGTCAAATGACAGTGTGGAAATTGATCAAAATACAATTCCAAGGAATAACTATGGCTTTATCCAACTTTGGGGTGAATGTGGTCACGGGATCCTAGTGTTAGTTAGTAAATTCGTTTAACCCGAGTAGAAGAGAGTTCAGAGTCCCAGAGTAAAGGTCGAGGAGGAAAAGATCATAGTACCACCCGATGGCGACGTGGGCCCGTAAGGCACACAGCCAAGTTAGTAAAAGTTTTTGCAATGTCTAGACTCGACTTCGGCCAAGGAGTGTGGAAGGGGGAATTCCTACAGGCAGTCGGCTCTGATACCAACTTGTGACGCCCCCGATTCAACCGTACACTAATCATGCACGCAAATGTGTACGATCAAGATCAGGGATTCACGGGAAGATATCACAACACAACTTTAAAACATAAAATAAGTCATACAAGCATCATAATACAAGCTAGGGGCCTCGAGGGCTCGAATACAAGTGCTCGATCATAGACGAGCCAGTGGAAGCAACAATATCTGAGTACAGACATAAGTTAAACAGGTCTGCCTTAAGAAGGCTAGCACAAACTGGATACAGATCAAAAGAGGCGCATGCCTCCTGCCTGGGATCCTCCTAACTATTCCTGGTCGTCGTCAGCAGGCTGCACGTAGTAGTAGGCACCTCCGGTGTAGTCGTCATCGACGGTGGCGTCTGGCTCCTGGGCTCCAACGTCTGGTTGCAGCAATCGAGTAGAGATAGGGGGAAAGGGGGAACAAGGCAACCGTGAGTAGTCATCCAAATTACTCGCAAGCAAGGAGCTACCCTACATATGCATGGATATATGTGTAAAGGGCCATATCAGTGGACTGAACTGCAGAATGCCAGAATAAGAGGGGGATAGCTAGTCTTATCGAAGACTACTCTTCGGCAGCCTCGCCTTTGCGGCATGTAGCAAAGAGTAGATCAAGTTCTCCAAGTAGCATCACATAGCAATAATCCTACCCGCGATCCCTCCTCATTGCCACGAGAGAGAGCGACCACCGTTGTATCCGCACTTGGAAGGGTGTGTTTTATTAAGTATCCGGTTCTAGTTGTCATAAGGTCAAGGTACAACTCCAAGTCATCCTGTTATCAAGATCACGGATATTCAATAGATTAACTTCGGCAGGGTGCACCAACTTACCCAACACGCTTGATCCCATTTGGCCGACACACTTTCTGGGTCATGCCCGCCGCTGAAGATCAACACGCCGCAGCCCCACCTAGGCACAACAGAGAGGCCAGACGCCGGTCTAAACCTAAGCGCCGCAGGGTGCGGGCCCATCGCCCAATGCACACCTGCATGTTGCGAGGGCGGCCGAAAGCGTAACTAGCCCCTTAATACAAGAGCAGGCTTACGTTCCAATCCGCCGCACGCCGGCCGGTCATTGGCGTCACGGCGTTTCGGTGATACCACGACGCCGGATACCCATAACTACTCCCACGAGATGGTTAGTGCGTATAGGCTCAGAGCCAACTCAGATCAAATACCAAGATCTCGTTAAGCGTGTTAAGTATCCGCTAGCGCCGAACAGGCCAGGCCCACCTCTCTCTAGGCGGTCTCAACCTGCCCTGCCGCCCATACAAAGATCCACTCGCTGGTGCTCCACAAGCCGACCGTCTTTAGTCTCCACATGTATCATGTATAAGTATATAGTATATACCGAGATCACCTCCCGAGTGATCTCGCCCAATAGTATAGCACAGCAGACGGACAAGAATGTAGGGCCACAGATGAAAATACTAGCATCCTATACTAAGCATATAGGATTGCGGTAAAATAACAACAGAGTAACAAGGACAAAGCTATGCATCGGGATAGGTATAACAAAAGCAAGAACATGCTACACTACTCTAATACAAGCAAGATAGAGTAGAATAGGCGATATCTAGTGATCAAGGGGGGCCTGCCTGGTTGCTCTGGCAAGAGAGAGGGTCGTCAACTCCGTAGTCGAACTAGGCAGCAGCAGTGTCGGCCTCGTAGTCTACCGGAGAGAAGAGGGGGAAGAAACAATGAATACCATGTAAACAGATGCATATCGATGCATGACATGACAAGTAACGATGCTAGGTGTGCCCTAACGTGGTATGAGGTGGTACTTAAGGGGGAAACATCCGGAAATTATCCCGGGGTTTCGTGTTTTTGAGAGGAGGAGCGAGGGGAAAGTTGCGGTCTCGATAGGTTAGGGGTGTGTGGCGGACGAACGGACTGCGTATCCGGATTCGCCTCGTCGCTCGAGCAACTTTCATGTTGAAAATATTTTAACCGAGTTACGGATTAAAAGATATGATTTTCTAAAGATTTTATTAATTTTGGAATTTAATTAATTATTTGATCCAACATTATCCGAATAGTAAATGATGACGTCGATGACATCGGGTGATGTCAGCATCAACGCTGACCATTGACCTGGTCAACTCGACGTGGGGTCAAGTGGGACCCACCTGTCATTCTCTGCTTAGTTTAATTACGATTAGTTAATTTAATTAGTGATTAGGTTAATCTAATCGATTGATTAACTTAATTATTTAATTAATTAATATTTTAATTATTTTAATTATTATTTATTTATTTATTTAATATATTTTAATTTTTTTTTCAAAAACGTTATAGGTGGGGCCCCTAGTCAATGGGCCAAAGGAGCCTATCTTGGCGTCTTTATTCTGGCGCCACTCGAACGAGCACTCGCTCGCAGGCGGACGAGGCTTAGGGCACCAACGGCGCGGCACGCCGGGCGCTGCCAACCGGGGCCACGGCGGGCGGAGGCGAGTGGCGCCGACGCTGCTGGCGCGCGGCGGGCGCGATGGCGCTGGCTTGGAGGAGGAAGGGCGGAGACGAGGCGCACTGATGCACGGGCCATGGGGCGCCGACCGGAGCGGGAGCGGGCGACGGCAGGGAGGGCGTGCTAGAGAGGAGGGACGATGAGGAGGTCCGGTGATGGGGCGGGGCAGCGTCGAGGACGGGCGCCGACGCTGGGTGGCGCGTGCGATCATCGTGGTGCTGGGCGGCGAACGCTGGCGCCCTCGGGGCGTGAGGCGAGGGGAGGGGGGAGCACGCGAAGGGTGGCGCCGGTGGGGTAGAGCCAGCAATAGGAGCCGACAACGGCGCGGTTGCGCGGGTGGAACACGACAAGGGCGGGCGGAGCGTGACGGGGGCACGTCCTGCGGTCGAGCGGGTGGCGGGACCGCGTGATCACTGGAGGAGAAGGCGCAGGGGGAAGAGGGCGCGCCACGGGCGCGAGGGCCCTGAGGCCAACGAGCGGGGAAAAAGGAGGAGACGGGCGGACGGTCCGGCGGTTGGTGCCTGCGTGCCTGTGGCGCGCCCGCCTGTGGTGCGCGGGCCGAGCACACGAGGCGCGGGACGGTCATGAGGCGAGGGAGTGCGAGGAGAGGGGTGGAGCCCGGCCTCACCGGGTTCGCAGGTTCGAGGCATGGATGGCGGCGGTCGGGAGGACCGCGAGGAGGAGGACGAGGAGGCGGCGTTCGGGGCGATTAGGCTCGGGCGGCGACGGTGGTCTCCTCCTCGATCCCGATCCAATCGGGGAGAGGGAAGATATATTTCGGGAGGGGTGTCGGTGGGGGGCGTGGGTTGGACCGAGGGAAAGTGGGGGGCTTATGGGGTGCGGGGTGGGCTGCCTGCCGGCCTGGTGGCACCGGGCAGTTGGCCCAACGGGTGGGGTTTCTCTTCTCCCCTTTTTTGATAGTTTTAGGTTTTAGTTTTTTCTGTTTTGTTTTTAACTCATTTTAAATTACTTAGACATTTTATAAAATGTGTTTACTTCACCATAATTACCGGTGCAATATTTGGCAACCCCCGAACATTTTAGTTTTAATTTTTGAAAACTTTTATTGCTATCATAAATTTGAATTTGAATTTCGAAACATTTTTGAATTAACCCGTGATTAACTACAGTGACAGAGGTGATGTGGCACCATCAACGTGAGATTACTGTAGCATGATTATCCGGGCATTACAATATGGGAGTGGGGACGGGCCGGTCAGGCTAGTGGGCTTGCCAGCTGGGCCTTTTGGCCCATTTGGCTAGGGGGGTTGTGTTTGCTTTCTTTTTTTTCTTGTTAGTTTTGTTTTTCTATTTTTATTCTTTTCCCTTTTTCTTTATTTTCTTTTCTGTTTTCTCACATTTCCTAAACATTTTAGTTTTGGAAAAATACATAGGTTGCACCTAATTTAATAAACTTAATTATGCCACATTCCGAACATTTTAGTTTAATATTTTGAAAACTTTTATTGTTTGTCAATATTTTAAATTTGAATTTTAATCGTTCTGAACTAAAGCGAGTTTATCAACTGTAACCGAGGTGACATGGCATCATTAGCAGATATTTACTGTAGCTTAATTATCCGGGCGTCACAATTCTCCTCCACTACAAGAAATCTCGTCCCGTGATTTAAGCGGTGGAGTAAGGGGGAAAGGTGCTGGTAGCTAAAAACCTAACAAGTCTTCTCGGTCTTGGCTAGTGGGCTTGCCAGCTGGGCCTTTTGGCCCATTTGGCTAGGGGGGTTGTGTTTGCTTTCTTTTTTTTCTTGTTAGTTTTGTTTTTCTTTTTTTATTCTTTTCCCTTTTTCTTTATTTTCTTTTCTGTTTTCTCACATTTCCTAAACATTTTAGTTTTGGAAAAATACATAGGTTGCACCTAATTTAATAAACTTAATTATGCCACATTCCGAACATTTTAGTTTAACATTTTGAAAACTTTTATTGTTTGTCAATATTTTAAATTTGAATTTTAATCGTTCTGAACTAAAGCGAGTTTATCAACCGTAACCGAGGTGACGTGGCATCATTAGCAGATATTTACTGTAGCTTAATTATCCGGGCGTCACAATTCTCCTCCACTACAAGAAATCTCGTCCCGTGATTTAAGCGGTGGAGTAAGGGGGAAAGGTGCTGGTAGCTAAAAACCTAACATGTCTTCTCGGTCTTGGCTGCCCTTTCGAAGAGGTTGATCCCTTTCGTTGATGCCTTCATTTCTCTGCTTCAAGTCACCATGATCAAGTCGTCATCCTTTCTTTGGGATCTCCATCGTCCTACGAACGCGACCAAGGGGAAAAACTCCGGAAGAACACATCTCCACAAAGCTGGGCATCTGACGGTGAACTCAATGGGAAATACACAAGGTACCCCACGAGTTGTATTTCAGTGAATTCGTTGAGTGCAATATACGATGGCACCAAAGTTTCAAACGGGTAGGCAATCGTTCGATGCCTGAAACAAAGTGTGAAAAGGGTTCAAGCAACGAGAATAAGTATTGTGTCTGATACCAGAATCGATCACTAGGAAGGTGGCTCGAGAATTACCTACGAAACCAAGAGCAAGGGATAACTTTGTCAATAAGGTGTACAGGAGAGTCAAGTTTCGATCATGTGGAATTGTGGGTCATGGGCCCACCATGTGGGTTAAAAGTAGGAAGGACGGTGACATCTTGCACGATCCTGTAAGCAAGGCATGTCAGAGGATAGTGTGTCGGTTATGCCGGCAACAACATCGGTACCAAGGGCGAGGGACAAAGAGAACCATTTTCCTGCTCGTTGAACGAGGCGGGCCAATAGGCAAAGTTCTCGTCCATCGGCGGTTACCGGAATGTCATCAACGGTAGAAACAGGGTCTCACTGACAAAGTTGTACACCGAGGTGTTTACATAAGCAGGAAAATATTACTGCTTACATCATATAGATCACAAGAAAGGTTAAACCAAACAATGGAAAGGAAAATGTGATCATCAGATTAAATAGAACAATGGAAAGGAAAATGTGTTTAAACACATATTTCAGGGGTATACCTTCCCAAGGACAAGCAAGGCAATGATATCCATGACAGGATATAACGTAGAAAACCCTTTAGGTAAGGGGAGAGGAATTTCTTGACATTACCCAAACAACGGAGTTTGGATAATTGAGCAAGAAAACATTTAGCATTGGGCTTCAAATGTTCTTGTCGAAAACCGGAGTACCACAGACATGCTTCGAGATAGCATTGACCTGGTCCTCAGGTGAAGATCAGACTTTGGAAACACAAAGGATCCATCAGGAATAACTTGTAGAATAAGTCTTACAATTTCCTCATGGAAGAATGGATAACTTTACTGAAAAGGAATCTATAACAATAGGGCCTCCGGCCAGGCGTGCTAGGCACGACATCACCTTAACGGGTCACATAAAGACCAATGTTATAACTCTTGGAAATATGCTCCAACCATCATATCTGACCGAGGTCAGATCCGATTGGTGTCGGGATACCACAGACTCATGATGCCGGAGAAGGAAGGGGTGCAACACAATCTGACGAGATGGTGTTGCAAGATTCTCGGAAAATGAAATATGGAAGCAAGTTCTAAATCATAGTTCATCATTAAACAAGGAGAGGATGAGAAGGTGGCTGATGAAGTTAGCGACAATTCATTGAGATTTCCAAAAGATGGATCCCCACAATTAGGTGAACAAGGAGACAACATTTGTCAAAACAAATGATATAATGATGTATGCTTGAGGAAAACATACACAATTTAAACATTGGTTGAAAGGAGCACCCGATATATGGGCTTAGGTAGCATGATCAATGTTTGAATGGTGAATCGATATCCAATACACAAAGAATGTAACTATCGTTCATTAACTTACAAGCAATAGGGTTGCTAGAAGTACATAATCGAAACAACACAGTTCACTTATTGGTATCCCGGTTAGAATCAACACGGGGACCAAGAAATGAATGAAGATGGCGAGAAGTATTTCTATGTCAAGAATTCTCAAGAGGTGGAACAAATCTTAGAACATTCTTGACATAAAAGATGGTAATACTCCAAGGTAAAGAAGAACAATTGCTGGATAGCAAGGAACTCAAGGTATAACACCAAACATGAACAAGTTTGTGTTGAACGGAAGGCAATAAAGTGATCAATGATAACACCTATCATCGAGGGCAAGGATAGTATTTCTCATCATGAATTCAATTGATATCCTGGAAGACCTCAGAATGCTGATGGTGATCACGACACAATTGTCGAGAGATTTCATGAAGGTGAAATTGATCGGCGATGACAACAAGTCAAAGGAATGATGAAGCGAAAGGTTATTGAAACCACTAGTAAAATACAAACTTGAAATCAAAGATTGTTGTTCAAGGCGAAATGATATGCCGAGGACGATCGTCGTAAGCTTAGCTATCATCGAAAGTTGTGCTCCGGGAATAAGGACCAGGTAGCACGGTTAAAATTTAGTACGATAATGATATAGCCGATCAGTCTAGGTATGACTTGATGGAGTATTAAAATTCTCAACAACAAAGTACTGGTAGTACTGAATCTCAGTGTTGATTTGATTCACAACCCGGTGTTTTTGGTTGACGACAACCTAGAACCCGTGGAGTGACTATGACGGGGAAAGGTATTACTTCATCAGAAATTCATAAGATGAAGTGCAATGGGTTGATATCCTTGAGATACCAGGGGGTAATACTCAAAGGTAGAGTAGAATATAAGCTTGACAGGTGAAATGATGTGTAGAAGACAAGTAATTTAACTTGTCCTAGAAATGGGATCAAAGAAGAACAATATGGCCGGAACCACGACTGCAAAAGATCAATTCCCAGATATAAGATGAGCTTATACCAAGGGGATAATTAATTTAAGAGAAGCTTCCATGATAAGATCTACATCATGTCCATGGGCATGAACACAAAGTTCAAGGTCGACTCCCACTTCTCCAATGCACAACCTTCCATTCACCTCTCGTATTTCGAAAATGACATTAGTTGTTGAAAGTTTTACCTGGTGCAATACCAGATAAGTATGACCCGTGAGATCTTTCAGGTTCACACAAATTAGGGAAGGCGTTGGTTCAACCCATCGGGGCATCTTAGGAACATATACCACAAGTTTCAAAAGTAAATACACAAGCTCGAAAGCAGAGCATGGT
The DNA here is from genome assembly GCA_021605205.1 of Aegilops longissima. Classification (NCBI taxonomy): domain Eukaryota; kingdom Viridiplantae; phylum Streptophyta; class Magnoliopsida; order Poales; family Poaceae; genus Aegilops; species Aegilops longissima. The sequence goes on from CM038682.1 coordinate 694,299,787, forward strand.
TGGCCAAGCAGAGGATACAATTTACCAAAGGCATTATGTATCAGGGGAAGAACTCACAAGGTGATTGAATATGAAGGACACTATCGGATAAAAATCCAACAATGGATCGGGCGATCCACAACGAAGCTGATGTGAGTATCGGTACTCACTCAGAGGAAGAAAGAATGCAGAGGCATCAGATTCAAGAATCACCTGATTAGTCCGATGCTTAAATAGAAAGAAATTATGGTTTCCAAAATGAAGGATTAGAAGCAGACGCTCTGATCAAGGATGGATAAGTTGAAAACACTTAGTTGGACAATCAATAAAGGTTTGAATGGCCGAGAACCAACTCATGTCCGGAATGACGTCTGAGTCGGAAAGATAATTCATAAGGATCAACTGATGATTGCAGGCATTCGCAACATTTCGAATCAATGGACCCAAAATGATAATGACAAAGGATGCCAACGAAGATTACTAGATATATGGAATTAACCATAATGCAGTAAGGTAAGAACTTCAGTAGCAATAAGGTGCTGAGGATTTTTAGAAGGTCGAACAGCATTTCGAAGATTTTTTTGTGAATTACTTGGATCAATTAATGATGATCGGATACTCGGTAATTGCGAGAAATTATTTGTATGGTGTATTCATGTGGTAAGAACGGCAAGGCAGTAAGCTCAAAGGATTCTCGGAGCAACGAAGAGCAGTTCAGGACATCTTGTAAAAACAAGATCAATGGGATTGAATGTAATAATGGAAGGTGTGTACAGTTATCCACAAGGATATAACAGTGGTAGGGAGTTGTAAGGGCAGTGGGCACAAGTGTCTCGGGAGAACATCGTAGAGTATCTTCGAAATCTTCTGGTGCACTAAGCAATCATCTGGAGTGAGGGCTCTCCGGGAGGAAGTAGTTACGAGAACCTAGAGTAGGTGTTAGTAAAATCATTTAACCCGAATAGAGGAGAGATCAGAGTCCCAGAGTAAAGGTCGAGGAGTAAAAGATCCTAATACCACCCAAATGGCGACGTGGGCCCGTAAGACTCACAGCCATGTTAGTAAAAAGTTTTTTGTAATGTCTAGACTCGACTTCGGCCAAGGAGTTGGGAAGGGGATTCCTACAGGCAGTCGGCTCTGATACCAACTTGCCTTAAGAAGGCTAGCACAAACTGGGATACAGATCGAAAGAGGCGCAGGCCTCCTGCCTGGGATCCTCCTAACTACTCCTGGTCGTCGTCGCCGGGCTGCACGTAGTAGTAGGCACCTCCAGGTAGTAGGAGTAAGTAAATCAACGGTGGCGTCGGCTCCTGGCTCCGACATCTGGTTGCGACAACCAGGTAGAAGGGATAGGGAAAAAGAAGGAGAAAGCAACCGTGAGTAGTCATCCAAAGTACTCGCAAGCAAGGAGCTACACTAAATATGCATGGGTATATGTGTAAAGGGCCATATCAGTGGACTGAACTACAGAATGCCAGAATAAGAGGGGATAACTAATCATGTCAAGACTACGCTCGCAGCCTCCGCCTTGCAACATGTAGAAGAGAGTAGATCAAGTCCTCAAGTAGCATCACATAGCATAATCCTACCCGGCAATCCCTCCTCGTCGCCTGTTAGAGAGGGAACGCCGGGTTGTATCTCGCACTTGGAAGGGTGTGTTTTATTAAGTATCCGGTTCTAGTTGTCATAAGGTCAAGGTACAACTCCAAGTCGCCATGTTACCAAGATCACGGCTATTCAATAGATTAACTTCCTGCAGGGTGCACCACATTACCCGACACGCCGATCCCATTTGGCCGCCACACTTTCTGGGTCATGCCCGCCGCTGAAGATCAACACGCCGCAGCCCCACCTAGGCACAACAGAGAGTCAAGACGCCGCGGTCTAAACCTAAGTGCACAGGGTCAGGCCCATCGCCTTAGCACACCTTCACGCTATGCGTCGCGGCGGAAGCAAACCTAGCCTAGCAGCGTTCCAGTCCAATCCGGCGCGCGCCGCTCATTCGGTGACGTCACGAAGGCTTCGGCTAATACCACGACGCCGGTTGCCCATATCTTGTCCCACCTGGCGGTTAGTGCGTATAAGGTCAACGACCCAACCCAGATCAAATACCAAGATCTCGTTAAGCGTGTTAAGTATCCGCGAACGCCGAACGGGGCCAGGCCCACCTCTCACCCAGGTAGTCTCAACCTGCCCTGATGCTCCGCCACGAAGATCCACACAGAGGGCCGTTGGGACAAAGGTCCTTTCAGCCCCCAATCCGTGAATCACTAGCGGGTGCTCCACGAGCCGACCCGACTTTAGTAACCACGTGTATCATGTATAAAGTATATAGTATATACCCGTGATCACCTCCCGAGTGATCACAGCCCGATAGTATAGCATAGCAGACGGACAAGAATGTAGGGCCACTGATGAACACTAGCATCCTATACTAAACAGTAGGATAGCAGGTAAGGGTAACAACTGTCGCAACAATGACAGGCTATGCATCAGAATAGGATTAACCGAAAGTAGTAACATGCTACACTACTCTAATGCAATTAGTATAGAGAAGAATAGGTGATATCTGGTGATCAAGGGGGGGGGAGCTTGCCTGGTTGCTCAGGCAAGAAGGAGGGGAAGTCAACTCCGTAATCGAACTGGGAAGCAGCAACGTCGGTCTCGTAGTCTACCGGAGAGAAGAGGGGGAAGAAACAATAAATATAATGCAAACATAAGCATGACAGTGCATGACAAGAAAATGTGCGGTGCTAGGTGTGCCCTAACGCGGTAGGAGGTGATACCGACGAAGGAGGGAAACATCCGGGAAAGTATCCCCGGTGTTTTGCGTTTTCGGACAGATGACCCAGAGGTGAAATGTTGCAGGTTCGCTATGCTAGGGATGTGTTGTGGGCGAACGGGCTGCGTATTCAGATTCCTCTCGTCGTTCTGAGCAACTTTCATGTACAAAGTTTTTTCATCTGAGCTATGCTTTATTTTATATTATTTTTCTAAAAGATTTAAGCATTTTTAGAATTTATTTAATTAACTTAATTCAACATCATCCAGAATAGTGCATGCTGACGTCATCATGACATCAGCATGACGTCAGCAGTCAATAGAGGTGTTGACTGGTCAAACTGACGTGTGGGTCCAGCGGGACCCACCTGTCATACTCTGTTTAGGTTAATTAGGATTTAACTAAACTAATTACGGTTCAATTAAACTAACTAGTTAATTAGACTAATTAAACAAGGTTGATTAACTTAATTAATTCACTAATTAATTAATTATTAATTTTGTTAGTATTATTTTTAATTCTTTTAATTTTAACGTTCTAGGGCCGGGCCCACTGCTCATAGGCACAGGGGCCTTAGCGGGTGTGGGGGTTTACGGGCGCCAGGCGTGGGCACCCGAACGGGTGAGTCCCGAGCGGAGCCAGCCGGGGCGCCGCGGGTGGCTCGCCGGAGCGCGGCCACGGCGAGCAGACGAAGGAGGGCGCAAGGAGGAGCCGAGGTGTGTGAAAGGAACGGCGGAGGCAGGGGCTCGGGAGCGTTTCGTGAGCGGGGCGCGGCCACGCACGAGTGAGCTAGCGCGGGGACTGAATTGGTGGTGGCGGGAGCGCCGTAGCACAGCAGCAGCTGTTGCAGCTCGCGACGGGGCAAGGCCAGGAGCGGCAAGGGGGCATCGGCGTGGCAGTGGGGTGCGGGGAGGAGACGGAGACGACGGTGACGTGGAGGAGGCAGTCCGGTGGGGAGGCGGTCTGGGAGGTCCGGGCAGGGAGCGAAACTCCAGGCGGCGATGGTGCAGCGCATGGCGTCGGGGGCCCTTCCCGGTCCAAGAACGGGGAGGAGGGGGAGGACGACGGTGAGCGACGGGCGGGGCGACGCCGGTGATGCGTCGAGTAGGCGGGGTCCTGATCTGGATCGAGGGGGCGAAGGAGAGAGGCGATGGCGTTCGGGGCTCGCTGCCCCGATCTAGATCCGATCGGGGGAAAAGGAGCGAGGGGGTCGTTTCCCCGATTCAGTTTGGATCGGGAATGGGGAGGAGAGAACTAGGGAGTGGGGGAAGTGGTGCGGTTAGTGTTGGGGAACGTAGTAATTTCAAAAAATTTCCTACGCACATGCAAGATCATGGTGATGGCATAGCAACGAGAGGGGAGAGTGTATGTCCACGTACCCTCGTAGACCGTAAGCGGAAGCGTTATAACAACGAGGTTGATGTAGTCGTACCTCTTCACGATCCGACCGATCCAAGTACCGAACGCACGGCACCTCCGAGTTCAGCACACGTTCAGCTCGATGACGATCCCGGGCTCCGATCCAGCAAAGCGTCGGGGATGAGTTCCACAAGACGACGGCGTGGTGACGATGATGATGCTCCACCGACGCAGGGCTTCGCCTTAAGCTCATGACGATATGACTTTACGGCGCAGGCTTCGCTAAGCTCCGCAACGATATAACGAAGTGGAATATGGTGGAGGGGCACACCGACACGCTAAGGAACGATCCGTAGATCAACTTGTGTGTCATGGGGTGCCCCCCGCCTCGTATATAAAGGAGCAAGGGGTGCGGCGGCCCTAGGAGGAAGCGCGGAGGAGTCCTACTCCCACCGAGTAGGACTCCCCCCTTTCCTAGTTGGATTAGGACTTGGGGGAGGGGAAGAGAAGAGGCGCCGCCCCCTCTCCTTGTCCTATTCGGACTAGGGGAGGGGCGCGGCCTGCCCTAGCCGCCCTCCTCTTCTCCCTTATGGCCCATTAAGGCCCATTGACCCCGGAGGGTTCCGTAACCCCGGTGTTCCGTAAAATCCGATTTCACCCGAACCTTCCAAGTCCAAACATAGGCTTCCAATATATCGATCTTTATGTCTCGACCATTTGAGACTCCTCGTCATGTCCGTGATCACATACGGGACTCGAACAAACTTCGTACATCAAAACTTATAAACTCATAATAAACATCATCGTAATGTTAAGCGTGCGGACCCTACGGGTTCGAGAACTATGTAGAGATGACCTAGAACTATTCTCGGTCAATAACCAATAGCGGAACCTGGATGTTCATATTGGTTCCTACATTTTCTCGAAGATCTTTATCGGTCAAACCGCATAACAACATACGTTGTTCCTTTGTCATCGGTATGTTACTTGCCCGATATTCGATCGTCGGATCAATACCTAGTTCAATCTCGTTCTTGGCAAGTCTCTTTACTCGCTCAGTAATACATCATTTCATAACTAACTCATTAGTTACAATGCTTGCAAGGCCTAGGTGATGAGTATTACCGAGAAGGCCCAGAGATACCTCTCCGACAATCGGAGTGAAAAAACCTAATCTCGAATTATGCCAACTCAACATATACTTTTGGAGACACCAGAGTACCTTTATAATCACCCGCTACATTGTGACGTTTGGTAGCACACAAAGTGTTCCTCCGTAAACGGGTGTTGCATAATCTCATCGTTGCAGAACTTTGTATAAGTCATGAAGAAAGCAATAGCAACATACTAAACGATCAAGTGCTAAGCTAACGGAATGGGTCAAGTCAATCACATCATTCTCCTAATGATGTGATCCCGTTAATCAAATGACAACTCATGTCTATGGTTAGGAAACATAACCATCTTCGATCAACGAGCTAGTCAAGTAGAGGCATACTAGTGACATACTGTTTGTTTATGTATTCACACATGTATTATGTTTCCGATTAATACAATTCTAGCATGAATAATAAACATTTATCATGATATAAGGAAATAGATAATAACTTTATTATTGCCTCTAGGGCATATTTCCTTCAGTCTCCCACATGCACTAGAGTCAATAATCTAGATTACACAGTGATGATTCTCACACCCATGGAGTCTTGGTGCTGATCATGTTTTTCTCGTGAGAGAGGCTTAGTCAACGGGTCTGCAACATTCAGATCCGTATGTATCTTGCAAATCTCTATGTCTCCCACTTGGACTTGGTCCCGAATGGAATTGAAGCGTCTCTTGATGTGCTTGGTCCTCTTGTGAAATCTGGATTCCTTTGCCAAGGCAATTGCACCAAGATTGTCACAGAAGATCTTCATTGGTCCCGATGCACTAGGTATAACACCTAGATCGGAAATGAACTCCTTCATCCGACTCCTTCATTTGCTGCTTCAAGCAGCTATGTACTCCGCTTCACATGTAGATCCCGCCACGACGCTTTGTTTAGAACTGCACCAACTTACTGCTCCACCGTTTAATAAAAATATGTATCCGGTTTGCGATTTAGAATCGTCCGGATCAGTGTCAAAGCTTGCATCGACGTAACCCTTTACGACTAGCTCTTTGTCACCTCCATATACGAGAAACATATCCTTAGTCCTTTTCGTATTTCAGGATGTTCTTGACCGCTGTCGATGATCCACTCTGGATTACTTTGGTACCTTCCTGCCAAGCTTATTGCTAAGCATACGTCGTGTCTGGTACACAGCATTGCATACATGATAGAGCCTATGGCTGAAGCATAGGAACATCTTTCATTTTCTCTCTATCTTCTGCTGTGGTCGGGCATTGAGTCGACTCAATTTCACACCTTGTAATACAAGTAAAAATCCTTTCTTTGCTGATCCATTTTGAACTTTTTCAAAACCTTATCAAGGTATGTGCTTTGTGAAAGTCCAATTAAGCGCCTTGATCTATCTCTATAGATCTTGATGCCCAATATGTAAGCAGCTTCACCGAGGTCCTTCATTGAAAAACTTTTATTCAAGTATCCTTTTATGCTATCCAGAAATTCTATATCATTTCCAATTAACAATATGTCGTCCACATATAATATTAGAAATGCTACTGAGCTCCCACTCACTTTCTTGTAAATACAGGCTTCTCCAAAAGTCTCAGATAAAACCATATGCTTTGATCACACTATCAAAGCGTTTATTCCAACTCCGAGAGGCTTGCACTGCACCATAGATTGATCGTTGGAGCTTGCACACTTTGTTAGCTCCTTTTGGATCGACAAAACCTTCCGGTTGCATCATATACAACTCTTCTTCCAGAAATCCATTCAGAAATGCAGTTTTGACATCCATCTGCCATATTTCATAATCATAAAATGCGGCGATTGCTAACATGATTCGGACAGACTTAAGCATCGCTACGGGTGAGAAGGTCTCATCGTAGTCAACTCCTTGAACTTGTCGAAAACCTTTTGCAACAAGTCGAGCTTTGTAAACAGTAACATTACCGTCAGCGTCAGAAGAATCTTCTTCTTAAAAATCCATTTATTCTCTATTGCTTGCCGATCATCAGGCAAGTCAACCAAAGTCCATACTTTGTTCTCATACATGGATCCCATCTCAGATTTCATGGCTTCAAGCCATTTTGCGGAATCTGGGCTCACCATCGCTTCTTCATAGTTCGTAGGTTCACCATGATCTAGTAGCATGACTTCCAGAATAGGATTACCGTACCACTCTGGTGCGGATTTTATTCTGGTTGATCCACGAAGTTCAGTGACAACTTGATCTGAAGTTTCATGATCATTATCATTAACTTCCTCGCTAACTGGTGTAGGTGTCACAGAAACCGATTTCTGTGATGAACTACTTTCCAATAAGGGAGCTGGTACTGTTACCTCATCAAGTTCTACTTTCCTCCCACTCACTTCTTTCGAGAGAAACTCCTTCTCTAGAAAGGATCCATTCTTAGCAACGAATGTCTTGCCTTCGGATCTGTGATAGAAGGTATACCCAATTGTCTCCTTGGGTATCCTATGAAGACACATTTTTCCGATTTGGGTTCAAGCTTATCAGGTTGAAGCTTTTTCACATAAGCATCGCAGCCCCAAACTTTCAGAAACGACAACTTTGGTTTCTTGCCAAACCATAGTTCATAAGGTGTCGTCTCAACGGATTTTGATGGTGCCCTATTTAACGTGAATGCGGACGTCTCTAAAGCATAATCCCAAAGCGATAGCGGTAAATCAGAAATAGACATCATAGATCGCACCATATCTAGTAAAGTACGACACGACGCTCGACACACCATTACGCTGTGGTGTTCCCGGTGGCGTGAGTTGCTAAACTATTCCGCATTGCTTCAAATGTAGACCAAACTCAGAACTCAAATATTCTCCTCCACGATCAGATCATAGAAACTTTATTTTCTTGTTACGATGATTTTCAACTTCACTCTGAAATTCTTTGAACTTTTCAAATGTTTCAGATTTATGCTTCATTAAGTAGATATACCCGTATCTGCTTAAATCATCTGTGAAGGTGAGAAAATAACGATATCCGCCACGAGCTTCAACATTCATCGGACCACATACATCTGTATGTATGATTTCCAACAAATATGTTGCTCTCTCCATACAACCGGAGAACGGTGTTTTAGTCATCTTGCCCATGAGGCACGGTTCGCAAGTACCATGTGATTCATAATCAAGTGATTCCAAAAGTCCATCTGTATGGAGTTTCTTCATGCGTTTTACACCGATATGACCTAAACGGCATTGCCACAAATAAGTTGCACTATCATTATCAACTCTGCATCTTTTGGCTTCGACATTATGAATATGTGTATCACTCTGCCGAGATTCAACAAGAATAGACCATTCTTCAAGGGTGCATGACCATAAAAGATATTACTCATATAAATAGAACAACCATTATTCTCTGATTTAAATGAATAACCGTCTCGCATTAAACAAGATCCAGATATAATGTTCATGCTCAATGCTGGCACCAAATAACAATTATTTAGGTCTAAAACTAATCCGAAGGTAGATGTAGAGGTAGCGTGCCGACCGTGATCACATTGACTTTGGAACCGCTTTCCCACGCCGCATCGTCACCTCGTCCTTTGCCGCTGCTCGCTTATTCCGTAGTCCCTGTTTGAGTTGCAAATATTAGCAATAGAACCAGTATCAAATACCAGTGCTACTACGAGCTCTAGTAAGGTACACATCAATAACATGTATATCACATATACCTTTGTTCACCTTGCCATCCTTCTTATCCGCCAAATACTTGGGGCAGTTCCGCTTCAAAGTCGGTATGCTTGCAGTAAAAACACTCGGTTTCAGGCTTAGGTCCAGACTTGGGTTTCTTCTCTTGAGCAGCAACTTTCTTGCTGTTCTTTTGAAGTTCCTTCTTCTTCCCTTTGCCTTTTCTTGAAACTAGTGGTCTTGTTGACCATCAACACTTGATGCTCTTTCTTGATTTCTACCTCCATGACTTTTAGCATTGCCAAGAGCTCATGAATTGTCTTAGTCATCCCTTGCATATTATAGTTCATCACGAAGCTCTTGTAGCTTGGTGGCGTGATTGGAGAATTCATCAATGACACTATCATCCGGAAGATTAACTCCCAGTTGAATCAAGTGATTATTATACCTAGACATTTTGAGTATGTGCTCACCGATGTAACTATTCTCCTCCATCTTGCAGCTATAGAACTTATTGGAGACTTCATATCTCTCAATCCGGGCATTTGCTTGAAATATTAACTTCAACTCTGGAACATCTCATATGCCCCATGACGCTCAAAACGTCGTTGAAGACCAGTTCTAAGCCGTAAAGCATGGCACATCGAACTATGGAGTAGTCATCAGCTTTGCTCGCCAGCATTCACAACTTCGGCGTTGCTCTGCAGCAGGCCTGGCACCCAGTGGTGCTTCCAGGACGTAATTCTTCTGTGCAGCAATGAGGATAATCCTCAAGTTATGGACCCAGTCCGTGTAATTGCTACCATCATCTTTCAACTTTGCTTTCTCAAGGAACGCATTAAAATTCAACGGAACAACAGCACGAGCCATCTATCTACAGTAAACATAGACAAGCAAAATACTATCAGGTACTAAGTTCATGATAAATTTAAGTTCAATTAATCATATTAAAACTCCCACTTAGATGGACATCTCTCTAGTCATCTAAGTGATTACGTGATCCAAATCAACTAAACCATAACCGATCATCACGAGATGGAGTAGTTTTCAATGGTGAACATCACTATGTTGATCATATCTACTATATGATTCACGCCGACCTTTCGGTCTCCGTGTTCCGAGGCCATATCTGCATATGCTAGGCTCGTCAAGTTTAACTTGAGTATTCGCGTGTGCAAAACTGGCTTGCCCGTTGTAGATGGACGAGAGCTTATCACACCCGATCATCACGTGGTGTCCGGGCACTCTGAACTTTTAGCAACGGTGCATACTCGGGAGAACACTTCTTGATAATTTTAGTGAGAGATCATCTTATAATGCTACCGTCAATCAAAGCAAGATAAGATGCATAAAGGATAAACATCACATGCAATCAATATAAGTGATATGATATGGCCATCATCATCTTGTGCTTGTGATCTTCCATCTCGAAGCACCGCCATGATCACCATTGTCACCGGCGACACCTTGATCTCCATCGTAGCATCGTTGTCGTCTCGCCAACTATTGCTTCTCGACTATTGCTACTGCTTAGTGATAAAGTAAAGCAATTACATGGCTTTTGCATTTCATACAATAAAGCGACAACCATATGGCTCCTGCCAGTTGCCGATAACTTCGGTTACAAAACATGATCATCTCATACAATAAAATATAGCATCACGTCTTGACCATATCACATCACAACATGCCCTGCAAAAACAAGTTAGACGTCCTCTACTTTGTTGTTGCAAGTTTTACGTGGCTGCTACGGGCTGAGCAAGAACCGTTCTTACCTACGCATCAAAACCGCAACGATAGTTTGTCAAGTTGGTTTTGTTTTAACCTTCGCAAGGACTGGGCGTAGCCACACTCGGTTCAAATAAAGTGAGAGAAACAGACACCCGCCGGTCACCTTTAAGCAACGAGTGCTCGAAGCGGTGAAACCAGTCTCGCGTAAGCGTACGCGTAATGTCGGTCCGGGCCGCTTCATCTCACAATACCGCTGAACCAAAGTATGACATGCTGGTAAGCAGTATGACTTATATCGCCCACAACTCACTTGTGTTCTACTCGTGCATATGACATAAGCGCATAAAACCAGGCTCGGATGCCATTTGTTGGGGAACGTAGTAATTTCAAAAAATTCCCTCGCACACGCAAGATCATGGTGATAGCATAGCAACGAGAGGGAGAGTGTATGCCCACGTACCCTCGTGAGACCGTGGCGGAAGCGTTATAACAACGCTGTTGATGTAGTCGACGTCTTCACGATCCGACCGATCCAAGTACCGAGCGCACGGCACCTCCGAGTTCAGCACACGTTCAGCTCGATGGCGATCCCCGGCTCCGATCCAGCAAAGCGTCGGGGATGAGTTCCACAAGACGACGGCGTGGTGGCGATGATGATGCTCCACCGACGCGGGGCTTCGCTTAAGCTCATGACGATATGACTTTACGGCGCGGGGCCGCTAAGCTCCGCAACGATATGACCAAGTGGAATATGGTGGAGGGGCACCGCCTGCAGCTAAGGAACGATCCGTAGATCAACTTGTGTGTCATGGGGTGCCCCCTGCCTCAGATATAAAGGATCAAGGGGGTGCAGCCGGCCCTAGGAGGAGGCGCGGAGAGGAGTCCTACTCCCACCGAGTAGGACTCCCCCCTTCCTAGTTGGATTAGGACTTGGGGGAGGGAAGAGGAAGGGGGCGCCCCCTCTCTCTTGTCCTATTCGGACTAGGGGAGGGGGCGCCTGCCTGCCCCGGCCGGCCCTCCTCTTCTCCCTTATGGCCCATTAAGGCCATTGACCCCGGGAGGTTCCGTAACCCCGGTGTTCCTAAGTAAAATCCGATTTCACCCGAACCTTTCCAAGTCCAAACATAGGCTTCCAATATATAGATCTTTATGTCTCGACCATTTGAGACTCCTCGTCATGTCCGTGATCACATCCGGGACTCGAACAAACTTCGTACATCAAAACTTATAAACTCATAATAAACTGTCATCGTAACGTTAAGCGTGCGGACCCTACGGGTTCGAGAACTATGTAGACATGACCTAGAACTATTCTCGGTCAATAACCAATAGCGGAACCTGGATGTTCATATTGGTTCCTACATTTTCTACGAAGATCTTTATCGGTCAAACCGCATAACAATACATTGTTCCCTTTGTCATCGGTATGTTACTTGCCCGAGATTCGATCGTCGGTATCCAATACCTAGTTCAATCTCGTTACAGCAAGTCTCTTTACTCGCTCGTAATACATCATTTCATAACTAACTCATTAGTTACAATGCTTGCAAGGCTTAGGTGATGAGTATTACCGAGAAGGCCAGAGATACCTCTCCGACAATCGGAGTGACAAAACCTAATCTCGAATTATGCCAACTCAACATATACTTTTGGAGACAACTGTAGAGTACCTTTATAATCACCCAGATTCACGTTGTGACGTTTGGTAGCACACAAAGTGTTCCTCCGTAAACAGAGTTGCATAATCTCATAGTTGCGGAACTTTGTATAAGTCATGAAGAAAGCAATAGCAACATACTAAGCGATCAAGTGCTAAGCTAACGGAATGGGTCAAGTCAATCACATCATTCTCCTAATGATGTGATCCCGTTAATCAAATGACAACTCATGTCTATGGTTAGGAAACATAACCATCTTGATCAACGAGCTAGTCAAGTAGAGGCATACTAGTGACATCTGTTTGTTTATGTATTCACACATGTATTATGTTTCCGGTTAATACAATTCTAGCATGAATAATAAACATTTATCATGATATAAGGAAATAGATAATAACTTTATTATTGCCTCTAGGGCATATTTCCTTCAGTTAGGGGGGGTTAGGGTTTCGGCAACAGGATATATGGGAGTGGGGACGGGCCGGTCAGGCTAGTTGGCTTGCCAGCTGGGCCTTTTGGCCCATTTGGCTAGGGGGGTTGTGTTTGCTTTTTTTTTCTTGTTAGTTTTGTTTTCCTGTTTTTATACTTTTCCCTTTTTCTTTATTTTCTTTTCTGTTTTCACACATTTCCTAAACATTTTAGTTTTGGAAAAATACATAGGTTGCACCTAATTTAATAAACTTAATTATGTCACATTCCGAACATTTTAGTTTAACATTTTAAAAACTTTTATTGCTTGTCAATATTTTAAATTTGAATTTTAATCATTCTGAACTAACGCGAGTTTATCAACCGTAACCGAGGTGACGTGGCATCATTAGCAGATGCTTACTGTAGCTTAATTATCCGGGCGTCACATTACATGTAGGATCATAGGCAAATTCAACAAAATAGCTATCACATCACATATTCTCAACACGATCCACATGCATGTGAAGTTGACACTCTTCCAAAATAGTGGGATTATCGTTAACTAAAGTCATGACCTCTCCAAACCACTTTGTTCAAAAATACCATAAGATTGAACATTCTCCAAATACATGGGATCTAAAGTTGACACTCTTCCAAGCCCACTTTCAATATTATTGCAAATACTATTATCAATCTCATATTCATCATGGGGCTTAAATAAATTTTCAAGATCATAAGAAGAATCACCCCAATCATGATCATTGCAACAAGTAGTAGACATAGCAAAACTAGCATCCCCAAGCTTAGGGTTTTGCATATTATTAGCACAATTGACATTAAGAGAATTTATACTAAAATTATTGCAATCATGCTTTTCATCGAAGGAATCATCAAGTATGGGTGCAATAGCAACGATCTCATGTTTAACATAAGGAACTATAGCAAATTCATCTTCATAAATATTTGCATCATGGCCACAAGAATAGAAAGCATCATGTTCATCAAGGGATATTTCAATCAAACCATCGGGATCGTAATTATCTATAGACCCATGCATATCATTATTTTCTTCCAAAGTGGTCATTCTTTTAATAAATTCTTTGACATAGACATTAGGAGCATATTTTTAATAGCAATATTTAAGTACATCAAAATTTTCAGATTCGTAGAGAGTAACATCATACTTTTCAATCAAAGAAGCAACTTCATAAGCACCCTTAAAAGCAACAAATTCTTCAATTTGTTTGATATCATAGTAACTATAAACACCATTTGCATAAGAAGATAAGATTTCATTTTCATTAAACTCACATAGGTAGGGAAGGTGTTTTTTAGGGTTCTTAGAGCAACAAGTAATATCACAAATTTTCACAAAGATTCCAAGCATAACACAACAATCTGTTTATTTGATCCCATAAGAGTCTCCCTTTTCAGACAAACGATGACGCACAAAACGAGCATGCTCATCTAAAGATTTCCCATCAACTAGGCTAGTTGGGGTTTCAGCACGAGCGCATAAGGATCGAAGATGATCCAAGTAGAACACTTTAAGTGGATCCATATCAATAATTTTTCAGCAAGCAATGATGCAAGCAAATAGAAGGCACGTGGAAACACAAACAAAAAGACATACGGGAAGAAGGCAAAGAAAAGGCAAAGGTGAAGTGGGGGAGAGGAAAACGAGAGGCAAATGGAAAATAATGTAATGCGAGGGATAAGAGTTTGTGATGGGTACTTGGTATGCCTTGACTTGTGCGTAGACTCCCCGGCAACGGCGACAGAAATCCTTCTTGCTACCTCTTGAGCACTGTGTTGGTTTTCCCTTGAAGAGGAAAGGGTGATGCAGTAAAGTAGCATAAGTATTTCCCTTAGTTTTTTAGAACCAAGGTATCAATCCAGTAGGATACTAGCTCAAGTCCCTCGTACCTACACAAACAAACAAGAACCTTGCAACCAACGCGATAAAGGGGTTGTCAATCCCTTCAAGACCACTTGCAAAAGTGAGATCTGATAGAGATGATAAGATAATATTTTTGGTATTTTTATGATAAAGACTAGAAGTAAAGAAAGCAACATAAACGGTGATAGAAATAACGGTAGATTAATATGATAGAGAATAGACCCGGGGGCCATAGGTTTCACTAGTGGCTTCTCTCAAGAGCATAAGTATTACGGTGGGTGGACAAATTACTATCGAGCAATTGATAGAAAAGTGCATAGTTATGAGAATATCTAGGAATGACCATGTATATAGGCATCACGTCCGTGACAAGTAGACCGACTCCTGCCTGCATCTACTACTATTACTCCACACATCGACCGCTATCCAGCATGCATCTAGAGTATTAAGTTCATAAGAACAGAGTAACGCATTAGGCAAGATGACATGATGTAGAGGGATAAACTCAAGCAATATGATATAAACCCCATCTTTTTATCCTCGATGGCAACAATACAATACGTGTTGTTTCCCCTACTGTCACTGGGATCGAGCACCGCATGATTGAACCCAAAGCTAAGCACTTCTCCCATTGCAAGAAAGATCAATCTAGTAGGCCAAACAAAACTGATAATTCGAAGAGACTTGCAAAGATAAAAAATCATACATAAAAGAATTCAGAGGAGATTCAAATATTGTTCATAGATAATCTTGATTATAAACCCACAATTCATCGGATCTCGACAAACACACCGCAAAAGAAGATTACATCGAATATATCTCCAAGAGAATTGAAGAGAACTTTGTATTGAGATCCAAAGAGAGAGAAGAAGCCATCTAGCTAATAACTATGGACCTGAAGGTCTGAGGTAAACTACTCACACATCATCGGAGAGGGTATAGTGTTGATGTAGAAGCCCTCCGTGATCGATTCCCCCTCCGGCGGAGCGCCGGAAAAGGCCCCAAGATGGGATCTCATGGGTACAGAAGGTTGCGGCGGTGGAAATAGGTTTTCGTGGTGCTCCTGGATGTTTTCGGGGTACGTAGGTATATGTAGGAGGAAGAAGTAGGTCGGTGGAGCTACGAGATGCCCATGAGGGTGGAGGGCGCGCCCAGGGGGGTAAGCGCGTCCCCCTGCCTCGTGGCCTCCTCGTTTATTGCTTGACGTCCACTCCAAGTCCTCTGGATCACGTTTGTTCCAAAAATAACTCTCCCGAAGGTTTCATTCGATTTGGACTCCGTTTGATATTCCTTTTCTGCAAAACACTAAAATAGGCAAAAAAAAAACAGCAATTTGCACCGGGCCTTGGGTTAATAGGTTAGTCCCAAAAATAATATAAAAGTGTATAATAAAGCCCATTAAACATCCAAAACAGAATATATAATAGCATGGAGCAATCAAAAATTATAGATACGTTGGAGACGTATCATTATGCGGTTTGACCATTATAGATCTTCTTAGAATATGTAGGAACCAATATGAGCATCCAGGTTCCGCTATTGGTTATTGACTGGAGATGAGTCTCGGTCATGTCTACATAGTTCTTGAACTCGTAGGGTCCGCACGCTTAACGTTCTGTGACGATTTGTATTATGAGTTAAGTGATTTGATGACCGAAGTTAGTTCGGAGTCCCAGATGAGATCGGGGACATGACGAGGAGTCTCGAAATGGTCAAGACGTAAAGATCGATATATTGTAAGGCTATATTCGGACATCGGAAAGGTTCCGAGTGATTCGGGTATTTTCCGGAGTACCGCAGAGTTACGGGAATTCGTATTGGGTCTTAATGGGCCATACGGGAAAAGAGAGAAAAGCCTCAAGGGTGGCCGCGCCCCTTCCCCATGGACTGGTCCGAATTGGACTAGGGAAAGGGGGTGCCCCCTTCCTTCGTTCTCCTTCTCCCTTCCCTTTTTCCTATTCCATGTGGGAGGTGGAATCCTACTAGGACTAGGGAGTCCTAGTAGGACTCCACACTTTGGGCGCGCCCTATGAGGGACGGCCTTCTCCTCCCTCCATCCTTTATATACATGGCCAGGGGACACCCCATAGACACACAAGTTGATCCTTGATCTCTTAGCCGTGTGCGGTGCCCCCCTCCACCATAATCCACCTCGGTCATATCGTCGTAGTGCTTAGGCGAAGCCCTGCGCCGGTAGCTTCATCATCACCATCATCACGCCGTCGTGCTGATGAAGCTCTCCCTCGACACTCTGTTGTATCGTGAGTTCGTGGGACGTCACCGAGTTGAACGTGTGCAGATCGCGGAGGTGCCGTACCTTCGGTGCTATGATCGGTCGATCGTGAAGACGTACGACTAAATCAACCGCGTTGTCATAACGCTTCTGCTTACGCTCTACGAGGGTACGTAGACAACACTCTCCTCTCTCATTGCTATGCATCACCATGATCTTGCGTGTGCGTAGGAAATTTTTGAAATTACTACGTTCCCCAATAGTTAGTTGCAGGATGATGCATTACAGAATGAGTAAAGAGACTTGCCGGTAACGAAATTGAGCTAGGTATTGAGATACCGATGATCGAATCTCGGGCAAGTAACATACCGATGACAAAGGGAACAACGTATGTTGTTATGCGGTTTGACCGATAAAGATCTTCGTGGAATATGTAGGAACCAATATGAGCATCCAGGTTCCGCTATTGGTTATTGACCGGAGACATGTCTCGGTCATGTCTACATAGTTCTCGAACCCGTAGGGTCCGCACGCTTAACGTTCGGTGACGATCGGTATTATAAGTTTATGTGTTTTGATGTACCAAAGGTAGTTCGGAGTCCCGGATATGATCACGGACATGACGAGGAGTCTCGAAATGGTCGAGACATAATGATCAATATATTGGACGACTATATTCGGACACCAGAATTGTTCCGGGTGGTTTCGGAGAAAACCGGAGTGCCGGAGGGGTTAGCGGAACCCCCCGGGGAAGTATTGGGCCTTAGTGAGCCTTAGGGGAGAGAGAGGGGGCAGCAGCCCAGGAGGTGCCGCCCCCCAAGGGGAGTCCGAATTAGACTAGGGGGAGGGGCGCGGCCCCTCTTTCCCTCTCCATCTCCCTCTCTTTCCTTCCCCTTCCCTCTTCCTAGTTGGACTAGGAAAGGGGAGTCCTACTCCTACTAGGAGGAGGACTCCCCCTCCTTGGCACGCCCCAAGGGCCGGCCGGCCTCCCCCCTTGCTCCTTTACATACGGGGGCAGGGGGCACCCTAGAAGACACAAGTTGATCATTGATCTATCTTGGTCGTGTGGGTGCCCCCCTCCACCATAATCCACCTTGGTGCTTAGGCGAAGCCCTCGTCGGTAACTTCATCAACACCGTCATCACGCCGTCGTGCTGACGAAGCTCTCCGTCGAAGCTCTACTGGATCGTGAGTTCGTGGGACGTCACTGAGCTGAACGTGTGCTGAACACGGAGGTGCCGTACATTCGGTACTAAGGATCGGTAGATCGTGAAGACGTACGACTACATCAACCACGTTGTCATAACGCTTCCGTATTCAGTCTACTAGGGTACATGGACACACTCTCCCCTCTCATTGCTATTCATCACCATGATCTTGCGTGTGCGTATGAATTTTTTTAAAATTGCTATGTTCCCCAACAACTTAGCCATAGGTTCTATCAT
Organism: Aegilops longissima; assembly: GCA_021605205.1. Lineage (NCBI taxonomy): Eukaryota > Viridiplantae > Streptophyta > Magnoliopsida > Poales > Poaceae > Aegilops > Aegilops longissima. The sequence continues at coordinate 694,318,050 of CM038682.1, forward strand.
GTATGCAATGCTGTGTACCAGACCTGATGTGTGCCTTGCAATTAGTTTAGCAGGGAGGTACCAAAGTAATCCAGGAGTGGATCACTGGAAAGCGGTCAAGAACATCCTGAAATACCTGAAAAGGACTAAGGATATGCTTCTCGTTTATGGAGGTGATAAAGAGCTCATCATAAATGGTTACGTTGATGCAAGCTTTGACACTGATCCGGATGACTCTAAGTCATAAACCGGATACGTATTTATATTGAATGGTGGAGCTGTCAGTTGGTGCAGTTCTAAACAGAGCGTCGTGGCGGGATCTATGTGTGAAGCGGAGTACATAGCTGCCTCGGAAGCAGCAAATGAAGGAGTCTGGATGAAGGAGTTCGTATCCAATCTAGGTGTCATACCTAGTGCATCGGGTCCAATGAAAATATTTTGTGACAATACTGGTCCAATTGCATTGGCAAAGGAATCCAGATTTCACAAGAGAACCAAGCACATCAAAAGACACTTCAATTCTATCCGCGATCAAGTCAAGGAGGGAGACATAGAGATTTGCAAGATACATATGGATCTGAATGTTGCAGACCCATTGACTAAGCCTCTCTCACGAGCAAAACATGATTAGCACCAAGACTCCATGGGTGCTAGAATCATTACTTTGTAATCTAGATTATTGACTCTAGTGCAAGTGGGAGACTGAAAGAAATATGCCCTAGAGGCAATAATAAAGTTGTTATTTATATTTCCTTATATCATGATAAATGTTTATTATTCATGCTAGAATTGTATTAACCGGAAACTTAGTACATGTGTGAATACATAGACAAACAGAGTGTCCCTAGTATGCCTCTACTTGACTAGCTCGTTAATCAAAGATGGTTAAGTTTCCTAGCCATAGACGTGTGTTGTCATTTGATGAACGGGATCACATCATTAGAGAATGATGTGATGGACAAGACCCATACGTTAGCTTAGCACTATGATCATTTAGTTTATTGCTATTGCTTTCTTCATGACTTAATGTTCCTATGACTATGAGATTATGCAACTCCCAAATACCAGAGGAACACTTAGTGTGCTATCAAATGTCACAACGTAACTGGGTGATTATAAAGATGCTCTACAAGTGTCTCCGATGGTGTTTGTTGAGTTGGCATAGATCGAGAATATGATTTGCCACTCCGATTGTCGGAGAGGTATCTCTGGGCCTTCTCGTTAATGCACATCACTATAAGCCTTGCAAGCAATGTGACTAATGAGTTAGTTGTGGGATGATGCATTACGGAACGAGTAGAAAGACTTGCCGGTAACGAGATTGAACAAGGTATGATGATATCGACGATCGAATCTCGGACAAGTAACATACTGATGACAAAAGGAACAACGTATGTTGTTGTGCGGTTTGACCAATAAAGATATTCATAGAATATGTCAGAGCCAATATGAGCATCCAGGTTCCGCTATTGGTTATTGACCGGAGAGGTGTCTCGGTCATGTCTACATAGTTCTCGAACCCGTAGGGTCCGCACGCTTAACGTTCGATGACGATTCGTATTGTGAGTTTATGTGATTTGATGAACTGAAGGTTGTTCGAAGTCCGGATGAGACCACGGACATGACGAGGAGTCTTGAAATGGTCGAGACATAAACATTGATATATTGGAAGGTTATATTCGGACACCGGAATGGTTCCAAAGTGTATCGGGTATTTTCTGGCATACCGGGGGGTTACCGGAACCCCCCGGGGGATTAATGGGCCACAATGGGCCTTAATGGAGAAGAGAGAGGGCCGTCCAGAGGTGGCGCCCCCCCCCCTAGCCTAGTCCGAATTGGACAAGGGGAGGGGGCGGCGACCCCCTCCTTCCTTCTCTTCTCTCCTCTTTTCCTTCTTCTCCTACTTGGACTAGGAAGGGGGGACTGATTCCTACTTGGACTAGGAGTCCAAGTAGGACTCCCCCCATGGCGCGCCCCCTCCTAGGGCCGTCCTCCTCTCCTCCCCCCCTTTATATACGGGGGAGGGGGCACCCCAAAGACACACAAGTTGATTGTCGGTGTCAAAACCGGCGGATCTCGGGTAGGGGGTCCCGAACTATGCGTCTAGGTGGATGGTAACAAGAGACAAGGGACACGATGTTTTACCCAGGTTCGGGCCCTCTTGATGGAGGTAAAACCCTACGTCCTTCTCGATTGATATTGATATTGTGGGTGTTTACAAGAGTGGATCTACCACGAGATCAAGGAGGCTAAACCCTAGAAGCTAGCCTATGGTATGATTGTAAGGGTTGTTGATGTTGTGTCCTACGGACTAGAGCCATCCGGTTTATATAGACACCGGAGAGGGCTAGGGTTACATAGAGTCGGTTACAATGGTAGGAGATCTACATATCCGTATCGCCAAGCTTGCCTTCCACGCCAAGGAAAGTCCCATCCGGACACGGGGCGAAGTCTTCAATCTTGTATCTTCATAGTCTTGGAGTCCGGTCGATGATGATAGTCCGGCCGATGATAGTCCGCCGATGATGGTAGTCCGACATCCGGACACCCCTAATCCGGACTCCTCAAGTAGCCCCAACCAGGCTTCAATGACGATAAGTCCAGCATGCGTGTAGTCTTCGCGTTGCAAGGCGGGTTCTCCTTCAAGTTCTATGTACCGCCAACGGTGTCCAGCTTCCTCATCAATGTTGCACGTCTTGGCTTCCACGCCCAATAATGGCCTTCTTCCACGCTGTCTTGAATGTGAAAAGCCAGGTGTCTTTTATGTTTTACCCCTAGTTGTGCGAACAATCTGCCTATAAGGGAGGCAAGAATCCAGATCCAAATCACCATCTTCCTCTCGCAAATACTCATCGGAGCGCTTTTCGACCAAGAATCCATTCCATCATGGACCGTCAACGCGCTCCTCTTCTCGCGCCCCGCCCTTTGCCGAGGATTGGAGGAGATGCTCATTCCGCTGTGAGCTGGTGAAGCTCCAAATGGGGGATATCTCCTCCGGCCTTCATGGTTCCGGTTCGAGCGGGCTGGCCACCTACAAAGGTGGGAAGCAAGCGGAGGTTACCCCAAATCCCAACAAAGGGAGCGGGTATGCTTCGTCCCCTATCGATAAGGGGCTCGGTTTCTGTACATCCATTCCTCCGCGGGCTCCTGGAGTTCTACGGACTCCAGCTTCATCACCTCACGCCCGCCTCGATCCTGCATATTGCGGGTTATGTAGCTCTTTGCGAGCTTTTCCTGGGCCTCGAGCCCCACTTCGTGATGTGGAAGAGGTTGTTCTGCCTTGTACCCCGCTCTCACGAGGGGTCCATATATCAAGTGGGCGGCGCCGAAATATGGCGCATTGCCGGGACCGGATATCCATCCGGAACCCCTAAGAAGGCGCCCGAAGACTGGCCTTCGGAATGGTTTTATATAGAATACGCTCCGCTGCCGGACCCTGTTCGGATCGGCCTCCAGGAGTTCAGCAATGCTCCTCTGAAGAAACGCCTTAGTTGGCGTCCGCAGAGCCCCCATCTGGAGGAATTGTAGATCGTTTGTCTTTGCCGACCTTTTCGCTTTGACCTCGGGACCCTAGAGTCCGGAGTGTGTCCGAATACCGTCTCGGTTATGGAACAACCGGGGTATGCATGGAGACCAGGCGTAGGGGTCATCAGTGCTTTATCAGACAAGTGCCCAACTAGTTATGTTATATTACATGGGTAGTAAGAAACATCTTCCAGGGAGAATAGTTCCGTTAAGGGTTCCTTTCCTCTGGGGGTGGCATGCCCTAAAGTGCATGTCCGGTCTGCGAAAAAAGCAGAAAAACATCTGGGGGCAGATAAATAAGTGGATAAAAAATCATCTTTTAAGTCACCGACCGAATATTCCCTTAAGAACGCTAGCTTTCGGCTTCACCCAGTCTGAGGTACACATCCGGCTGACCCGGAAGTAACAATCGCAGAGGTGCTCCCTTTACCTCCTAGCCGAACAATCGGGAGCGTGGGGGGTAAGCACAGGAGCCAGCAACCCAGCTTGGCCAAAACTTAAGTCATATCGATGCATATAATGGTGAATAAAAGGTACATGTGGAGGCTTGACATGTGCTGGGCATGAAGCCCGTATAATTAAGCTTCTGGTAAAGAAGCCCCTAGGTATAATGAGTGCGGATATCACATCAATTGCGCGCGAACGTTGCGTAAGTAGGCCCTTTAAGGCTTGGATGAATAGGGTTGAGAAGAAAAAGATAAACAAAAGGCAGCTGAAAAAAAAATTTGGACGGGGGGAAAGGGAAAAACTCTTAGTCCGGCGCTAGGCATAGAATCGTCGGAGGCGGGCTGCGTTCCATGGGTTCGGCTCGAGTCGGTTATCCGATGCATTTCGTAGACGGTACACTCCACCGGTCAGGACTTGATCGATGATGAGGGGGCCTTCCCATTTGGGCTTGAGCTTGTCCTTTTTCTTGTCCGGCAGGCGTAGAACCAGTTCGCCAACGTTGTAAGTCTTGGCCCATACTTCTCTGCTTTGATATCTTCGAGCCTGCTGTTGATAGAATGTGAAACGAGCCTTGGCGTCGTCGCGCTCTTCCTCCAATGTGTCCAAGCTGTCCTGCCGATCCAGCTCGGCTTCTCTTTCTTCGTACATGCGCTTTTCGAGGTGAGTCATGAATGATGTCGCAGGCAAAACTGCTTTTGCGCCAGTATACCATAAAAATGGTGTGAATCCGGTAGTACGGTTAGGCGTTGTCCGCAGCCCCAGTCTACGGAGTCGAGCTCCTCTACCCAAAGGCGTGTCGATTTCGTAAGGACCGCACTAGTCCGGGTTTGATGCCGCTCATTATTAGACCATTTGCTCGTTCCACTTGACCGTTGGTTTGAGGATGATAGATCAAGCGTAATCGAGCTTGATGCCCATATTTTTGCACCATGATTTAACCTCATCGGCGGTGAAGTTCGTGCCGTTATTGGTGATGATGTTTGGGGGACACCATAATGGTGTACTACCCGGATATAAAGTCTATCACTAGTCCCGACTCTGCCGTTTAACTGGCTTGGCCTCTATCCATTTGGTGAATTTATCCACCATGACCAATAGGTACCTTTGCTTGTGGGTTCCCCTTTAAGTGGTCCAACCATGTCAAGCCCCGGACCGATGACGGCCAGGTAATGGGTATAGTTTTGAGGCGGTGGGTGGCATATGGCTCGATTAGCAAAGAGCTGACAACCGCCGCATCTTTGGACTAAGTCCCGAGCATCTGCTCGGGCCGTCGGCCATAAAATCCTGTCTGGAATGCCTTTCCTACAAGGGCCCGAGCTGCGGCGTGGTGTCCGCCTAGTCCGCATGAATTTCAGCCAGAGGTTTCGCCCTTCCTCTTGGAGATACACCTTTGAAGGACTCGGTTGTACTTTTCTTATAAAGTTCTCCCTCATAGACCTTGTAGGCTTTAGATCGCGGACAATGCAGCGGGCCTCATTTTGGTCTTGGGAAGCTCTTGCCTAAGCAAGTAGGCGAGAATGGTTCTGTCCACGGGCAATTACTGCCATTATGTCGTGGGCGGAAGGTGTTATATCATCGGCTGAATCGCGGTTGGTGCGGCTTGTTCCGTTTGTTAGTTCGGACTCCTCTTCCCATAGTATGGATGGCTTGAAGAGCCGTTCGGGAAGATGTTAGGAGGGACAGCGTCGCGTTTTGCGCCAATGCGTGCCATTACGTCGGCTGCTTGGTTATTATCCCGGGCTACGTGATGGAATTCAAGTCCTTCGAACCGGGCTGACATTTTTAGGACAGCGTTGCGATATGCTGCCATTTTGGATCTTTGGCGTCAAAGTCTCCGTTTATTTGGGATATTGCGAGGTTTGAATCCCCGCGCACCTCTAGGCGTTGAATGCCCATGGAGATTGCCATCCGGAGACCATGTAAAAGGGCCTCGTATTCGGCTGCGTTGTTGGAGTCCGTGTACATTATCTGAAGTACGTATTGGACTGTGTCCCCGGTCGGGGACGTCAATACGATGCCAGCCCCCAGTCCGGCTAACATTTTAGAGCTGTCGAAGTGCATAATCCAATTGGAGCATGCGCCGTATTCTTTAGGGAGTTCGGCTTCGGTCCATTCAGCGACAAAGTCAGCCAAAACTTGTGACTTTATAGCTCGCCGAGGTTTGTAAGATATATCAAATGGTAAGAGCTCAATGGCCCATTTTGCAATCCTGCCCGTCGCGTCGCGTTGTTTATAATGTCGTTAAGTGGTACTTGAGGCCATTGTTATCGAACACTCTTGAAAGTAGTGTCGAGCTTCCGGATGCCATGAACACCGCGTATGCTATCTTACGATAGTGCGGGTAGCGGACTTGCGAGGGGTTAACACAAAGGATACATAGTATACTGGTTTTGAAGAGGGAATTTATGCCCTTCTTTTCTCGTTCGACGACAGTACCGCGCTTACAACTTGATGCGTAGCTGCGATGTATAACAACATTGGTTCGCCCAGGTTGGGCGCAGCCAGGACCAGATTGTTGCCAATATGGCCTTTATTTCTTGAGTCCGGCGGTGGCAGCATCCGTCCACTCGAAGTGTTCGTCTTTGGAGGCGATAGAGGGTAATGCCTTTTCTCCTAGGCGGGAGATAAAGCGGCTTAGAGCCGCTCGCATCCGATCAATTTTGTATTTGCTTGAGGTCTTTTGGGATATCTAGCTGTGACAGAGCTCGGATCTTGGCTGGGTTTGCTTCAATTCCTCTACGGATACGATGAAGCCCAAGAGCTTTCCGGTTGATGCGCCAAAACACATTTTCCGGATTCAGCTTGATGTCATATGCTCGAGGTTGTCGAATGTGAGCCTCAAGTCGTCTACTAGAGTTTCGGCGTGTTTAGTTTTGACGACTCGTCGTCTCGTATGCCTCTACTGTTTTGCGGATCTGGTTAGCGGACATATACGAATCATGCGCTGATATGTTGCGCCGGCGTTTTTAAGTCCGAAGGGCATCGTGTTGAAGCAGAATGGTCCATATGGAGTAATGAATGCCGTTGCGGCTTGATCCGCTTCTGCCATCTTGATTTGATGATAGCCGGAGTATGCGTCCAGGAAGCACAATGAATCGTGCCCTGCGGTGGCATCGATGATTTGGTCGATGCGGGGGAGGGGAAGGGATCCTTTGGGCAGGCCTTATTTAGGTCTTTGAAATCGACACATAGGCGCCAGGATTTGTCCTTCTTTGGTACCATTACCAAGTTTGCTAGCCAATCCGGGTGCTTGATGTCTCTGATGAATCCGGCTTCCAATAGTTTGGCTAGCTCTTCTCCCATTGCCTGTCTTTTGGGTTCGGAAAATCGTCGAAGAGCCTGTTTGGTGGCTTGAATCCTTTTAGGATGTTTAGGCTGTGTTCGCCAATCTGCGTGGGATTCGGGCATATCCGAGGGGTGCCGGGCAAAATGTCCCAATTTTCGAAGGAATTCTCGCAGTCTGGCGTCTACATCGAGGTTCAATTGTGCCCGATGGAGGCCGTCTTTATAGGGTCCGTTGGGTGGACCTGGAATTTTACTATTTCATCTGCTGGTTTAAAGGAGGTGGACTTGGATCTCTTATCGAGTATCACATCGTCCCTATTCACCGTGGAGCGTGGCGGTGAGTTCCTCTGCCGCTAGGGCTTGGATAGTGCCTCTAAGGCTAATGCGGCTGTCTTGTTTTCGCGCGAGTGCTATGTCCGGATCACTAACAAGAGTGATTATTCCGCGGGCCCGAGCATTTTGAGCTTCATGTACCCGTAATGGGGTGCGGCTTGAAAAATTGTGAATGCCTCTCGTCCTAATATAGCGTGATATCCGCTGTTGAGCGGGGCCACTTGGAACGTGACTTCTTCGGATCTGTAATTGTCCGGTGAGCGAATACCACATCGAGTGTGATTTTTCCCAGCAGCGCCTCCCGGCTAGGGATTATTCCTCTAAAGGTTGTGCTGCTTCGCTCAATGCGGCTCCAGTCTATTTCCATTTTTTGAAGGGTTTCCTCGTAGATGAGGTTTAGTCCGCTGCCGCCATCCATGAGGACTTTTGTAAGTCGAAAGTCGTCCACTATTGGACTAAGTACCGGTCTTGGTGGAGCTCGGGCTGTCCGAATTTAGGTTCGTCGCGGCGTTGAAGGTGATGGCTGTGTCGCTCCATGGATTGGTTGTTGCTACTTGGTAGACTTGGCGAGGCCATGGATTATTCGTTTCCGCATATTATTTGATCACGAAAGTCTCAAGACTGTTGATACCGTATCGATGTTGTTGGAGTGGTTTTTCGGGGCTAGAAGCTCTTCTCCACTTTTGGCCACCTGCCGTAATATCCAACATGGTTATGTGTTGGGACGGCGCTATACATCTTGTGAATTTTACAGGTCCGCTAAGCCATCCCTCTAATACGGTTCCGTGCCCTTTATGGGGTCTTTGCTTTTGGTTTTGTATCTGGTGCCCGAGTGTAATGCACCCTTTTGTTGTGGACTAGGGTTGTATTCGGGGCGGATTGTCCCAAAATTATTTTCGGTTGTCCGAAACTCTCTATCGCACAATACTTTCGTACTATGGGCGCTTAGGTCGTGCGCGTGTAATTTCATGACGGTGACGGCGTTCAAGAGTCCTCGTCCGTGCAATTATTGCAAAAAATTGAGATTGCGTTTTCCTCTCGGCAGTCCTTTATCCTGTCCATAATCGGAGGAATCGGCCAAGTAGTGATGTCTTGTCTCGGCGGGCTCTTGCGGATTAGAGATAGATCGCATATGTCCGGGCGGTGGGGTGGAATTAAGTCCGAACCCTACCCATCTCAAGGCTCGAAGGCGAAAGTTTCAATTTGGAAGCTTGGATTGCTGGGCGTTGTCCAACGAGTGCAGTCCGATGCGACTTTAAGTTCGATGCTTGATCGAAGTCCGTCCCTCCGGGGAATCCGGCATGGGGGTTCGGAAGCCGGACATGACTAGTTTTCAATATAGGAGAAGCGTCGCGCATTGTTCCTCTACCACTACAGCGTGGTGGGTGACTGGGAGAGTTAATCTCTCTTAGATCGGTTTTAAGCCCAATCTGTTTGTAGTCTGTAGCGACTCCCAGGGCGGCGATGTGATCCAAGAGCTCGTTTACGTACAAGAGCTCTATTGGATCCAGCCGCTCGGCGAATTCCGAGCTGACGTCAAAATTGCTTTTGACGACTTGAGAGGTCATTGTAGAAGCGGTGGCCGGACAGGCGGTCATAAGAAAACCACCTAGCCGGATAGTTTGGCCGGCGGCCAGGGCTCCTTTGGCGAAAATACCGTCCTTGAAGACGGGAGAAGGCATCCTTCCTATCGGTGACGGCACAGAGGAACTCTCAATGAAAGCACCAATGTCGGTGTCAAAACCGGCGGATCTCGGGTAGGGGGTCCCGAACTGTGCGTCTAGGCGGATGGTAACAGGAGACAAGGGACACGATGTTTTACCCAGGTTCGGGCCCTCTTGATGGAGGTAAAACCCTACGTCCTTCTCGATTGATATTGATATTGTGGGTGTTTACAAGAGTGGATCTACCACGAGATCAAGGAGGCTAAACCCTAGAAGCTAGCCTACGGTATGATTGTAAGGGTTGTTGATGTTGTGTCCTACGGACTAGAGCCATCCGGTTTATATAGACACCGGAGAGGGCTAGGGTTACATAGAGTCGGTTACAATGGTAGGAGATCTACATATCCGTATCGCCAAGCTTGCCTTCCACGCCAAGGAAAGTCCCATCCGGACACGGGGCGAAGTCTTCAATCTTGTATCTTCATAGTCTTGGAGTCCGGTCGATGATGATAGTCCGGCCGATGATGGTAGTCCGGACATCCGGACACCCCCTAATCCGGGACTCCCTCATTGATCTTTAGCCGTGTGCGGTGCCCCCTGCACAGTTTTACACCTCGGTCATATCGTCGTAGTGATTAGGCAAAGCCTTGCGTCGTTAACTTCATCATCACCGTCACCACGCCATCGTGCTGACGGAACTCTCCCTCGGCCTCAGCTGGATCAAGAGTTCGAAGGACGTCACCGATCTGAACGTGTGCAGATCATGGAGGTGTCGTGCATTCGGTACTTGATCGGTTGGATCGCGAAGACGTTCGACTACATCAACCGCGTTACTAAACGCTTCCGCTTTCGGTCTACGAGGGTACGTGGACACACTCTCCCCAGTCGTTTCTATGCTTCTCCTAGATAGATCTTGCGTGATCGTATGCAAACTTTTTGGAATACTACGTTTGATGAAGCTATGTACCTAGGGTAGGGTCATGGATCTGTCCAAGATACCCTCCCCAAGGACATCTCTGGAAGAATCACCTTTCAATCGACTCAGAAGTGTTCCACTCGACAGCCTCAAAGACACTCGACCATGAAGCCAACCACTCGATAGCCAGGAGATCTAAAGTCACTCTGCACGCTAACGGTCGGTCATTAAGTAGCTTTTATGGTCATCATAACACTTTATTTGTGGCGTTATCAGTAACGCCCGACCTTAATGTACCTTAAACCCTGCATAACTGAGGGCCGGAGGGGCCTGGCGAACTCTATATAAGCCACCCCCCTCCTCAGTGTAAAGGGTTCGCACCCCTGCAATTTACACATGCATAATCCAGTCGACCGCCTCCGGGCTCCGAGATGTAGGGCTATTACTTCCTCCGAGAAGGGCCTGAACTCGTAAAACTCGTGTGTATACAACTACTCCATAGCTAGGATCTTGCCACTCCATACCTACCCCCCATTCTACTGTCAGACTTAGAACCACGACAGTTGGCGCCCACCATGGGGTAGGTGTCTTAGCGACTTGTTGGAGAAGTTGCAGTTTTTTCCAATCCCCTTCATCATGGTTTCAGGCGGAGGTTTGGCTGAGGGCCACGGGATCTGTCTCGGCGCGCTCGTGTTCGTCGCCAACTACTCCGCTTGGCTTCAGGAGGCACCACTCGACATTGATACGCTTCCTGTCCGCGGGGCAACGCACTTTCGTGTGTGCATCCGTGGCGTCCTCTTGCGGCAGCCGTCGACCCAGTATCGGTCGGCCCCCGTGGCGTCCTCTCTCTCTGTCGACCGCCGGCGCAGGCGTTCCGGTCGGTCGAGGCTTCAACGGTGGGTGAGGCACACGGTGGCTCGCCAGTCGACCACACCCCAAGTCACGGCGATCGAGCCCGACGAATCTCTCTATGGCCTGTTCGACATGTCAACTGGTTCCGCAGAGACTGCGTCCGAGTGCGACAGCAGTGATCCAGCGGTGGAAGTCCTGATGGTCGATGGACCATGCAGTCCTCCCGGCTTTCCCCGCTCCGAAGGTGGCGAAGGCAGGGTGATCCATCGCAAGCCCATGAAGAGTACCTGCCCGAGCCACTCACTTCGCTACAGAGGGAGGAACTTCGCCGCTGGAACATGGATGCACTTCACACTCCTATCATTGGAGAAACCCCCGAGGCCCGTGCCTTGGAAGACCGCGCTTGGCCAACTTGGCTGAGCTCACTCGACTGGAGAATTTCCAGCGAGCACTCGACGAACGAGCACGACAACGGGTCCCATCATCTAGTCGACGTCAGCCTTTCAGCCACCGACTCAGGTATATCGAACTCCGATTCAAAATTTAGCAGCTGCGGCCCGTATAGCAGAGTCGATTCAGCCTTCCCAGTCCGAGGCTGGCAGAGGCTTGTTGCAGATCAGAGAATTACTCCGGGCAGCAGGAAACCAGAATTCAGCGGTATCACAGTCGCGGAACAGGATCCACAGCAAATCCGTTGTTGCAGATACAGTTCAGCCGGCTCACAGCCCAAGATCACCCCCGAGGCGTGAGGGACGTGAAGACCGATGAGATCAGTATAGGAACCGTGAGTAGTATGATCACCGATTCGATCGCAATGATCGACGTCGAGTGCCCACCCCTCCCCCAAGGAGTGGGTCATACGTGCCTCGGCAGCAGGATGACAGACACCCTCACAGTGCTGGGCAAAGGATTCCAGTCGAACCCAGAGAACCAGGCTTTGATGCAAGATCCATTCTCGTTCGAGGTTTGGTCGGCAGGAACAGAGCTCACCGAGGAGGTCGTGACAGAGATGCCCCACCAGCAGCAGAGTGCGTCTCGGGACGAGTGCTTCAGCGAGCCATCGTGGCGCGATGATTCCTCCCAACCCAGGTTGGCAACCTGGAGTCGATAAGTTCCTTTGGTGAGTCCAAACCTGATACTTGGCTTGAGGACTACCGAGTGGCTGTTCAGATTGGCGGCGGCAATGATGAAGTGGCCATGAAACACCTGCCTCTTATGTTGGAGGGCTCGGCGGGCGTGGCTGAACCAGTTAGCACCAACAGCATTTACACTTGGGAAGATCTTTCCCAGTGTTTGTCGAACATTTGAAGGAACACTGCAAGCGACCAGCAGGGTTGATGAGAATTGCAATCCTGCATGCGAAGACAAATGAAACTTTGAGGATTACATGCGAGATGGATCACATTGCATCACATAGTGGAGAACGTGTCGGATCACCAGGCAGTTTGTGCCTTCAAGGAAGGCGTTAAGTACAGAGAATTGAATCTGAAATTTGGTTGAACCGGAGACATGTCTTTGAGTCGAATGATGGAGATTGCCACCAAGTATGCTAATGGCGAAGAGGAGGATCGGCTCCGGAGTGGCAAGCACAAGTCAGTCGCTCATGAAACCGGAGGAAATTCCAGTCGGAAGCAGAAGCGGAAAAGCCGAGCCAGCTGCTCCCAGAGAAGCCTTGGCTGTGACTCAAGGAAAGTTTAAAGGGAAGCCCAAGGGGCCTTGGAACCCCAAAAAAGTGAAGGATCAAGACGGAAATGATGTATTGGACTTGCCATGCCACATTCACACAAAGAAAGATGAAGAGGGTAAACTCATTTACCCAAAGCATACCTCTCGACAGTGTCGGCTCTTGATCCAGCAGTTCCAGGGGAAGCAGCCTAAGAATAAGGAAAAGGAGTCGGACAAAGTTGAGAACAAGGAAGATAGTGATGATGGATACCCCCAGGTCAATTCCACCCTGATGATTTTTGCTGACGTTGAAACCAAAAGTCGATTGAAAGTTATCAACCGAGAAGTGAATATGGTCGCTCTGGCGACACCCAGTTATTTGAAATGGTCTCAGACTGCCATCACATTTGACCAGTCCGATCACCCGACGCACATAGCCACCCCTGAGAGGCAAGCTTTGGTGGTCGACCCAGTCGTCGAAGGCACTCGACTGACTAAAGTTTTGATGGATGGTGGCAGTGGTCTGAATATTCTGTATGCAGAGACGCTAAAAGGGATGGGCAATCCGATGTCCAGGCTCAGTACCAGCAACATGAGTTTCCACGGAGTCATTCCCGGAAAGAAGGCCGAGTCACTCGGTCAGATTGCTCTTGATGTGGTTTTCGGGGATTCCAAGAATTTCCGCAAAGAAAAGATGACATTTGAAGTAGTGGATTTCCAGAGTGCTTATCACACTATTTGTTGCGAGCCAAGAAGCCCGCTATGGAATCAGCATTTCAGTCGTCCGGTGAGACAAAACCGATTCACATTCACCCGACCGACCCCAATGCTGCTCCGACTCTTATCTCAACAACACTCGATTCCAAATAGGAAGAAGCGCTCACCCAGTTCCTTCGTGAGAACTGGGACATCTTCGCATGGAAACCTTCTGACATGCCAGGTGTTCCCAGGGGACTGGCTGAGCATCGTTTACGAGTCGACGCGAAGGTAAAACCGGTCAAGGAACATCTTCGACGGTCCGTCGTACAGAAGAGAAAAGCAATCGGTGAAGAAGTGGCTCGACTCCTTGCAGCGGAGTTTATCCTAGAGATTTAGAAGGACAATTCTCTTCGCATGTGCATTGACTTCAAACATATCAATCGGGCCTGCCCGAAAGATCATTTTCCTCTCCCCCGCATCGACCAGATAGTCGACTCAACTGCGGGATGTGAACGCATGTCTTTTTTAGACGCCTATTCCGGTTACCATCAGATCCATCTGTATGGACCCGACGATATCAAAACAGCTTTCATCACTCCATTTGGGTGCTTCTGTTATGTTACCATGCCATTCGGCCTAAAGAATACCGGGGCCACGTTCATGAGGATGATTCAGAAGTGTTTTCTCACTCAAATCAGTCGGAACGTGGAAGCGTACATGGATGATATTGTGGTCAAGTCACGGAAGGGTTCCGACCTGCTGACTGACCTTGCTGAAACTTTTGCCAATCTCAGGAGGTATGATATCAAGCTTAATCCATCAAAGTGTACATTCGGAGTTCCTGGAGGAAAGTTACTCGGTTTTCTTGTTTCCGAACGAGGAATCGATGCCAACCCAGAGAAAGTTGGTACCATACTCCGAATGGAACGTCCTGTGCGTGTGCACGATGTCCAGAAGCTTACTGGTTGCTTGGACGCTTTAAGTCGATTCATTTCTCGTCTCGGTGAAAAGGCATTGCCTCTTTACTAACTGATGAAGAAATCAGACAAGTTCGAGTGGACTCCTCAAGGTGATGCAGCATTTGCAGAGCTAAAAACTCTGCTCTCCACCCAGCTAGTGCTTGCTGCCCCAATTAGCAAAGAGCCTTTGCTGCTTTACATTGCAGCCATGGGACAAGTCGTCAGTAAGTACTTACGGTCGAGCGGGAAGAAGAAGGAAAAGCCTTTAAAGTTCAGCGCCCAGTATATTATGTTTCTGAAGTTTTAACTCCGTCAAAGCAAAGATATCCTCATTATCAAAAGCTTGTATATGGGATTTATATGACCACGAAGAAGGTTGCACATTACTTCTCTGACCATTCCATTACAGTCGTCAGTGACGCCCCATTGTCATAGATTCTGCACAATAGAGATGCAACTGGTCGAGTGGCAAAATGGGCGATTGAACTCCTTCCCTTAGATATCAAGTTTGAGGCAAAGAAAGCCATCAAGTCCCAAGCAATAGCAGATTTAAATGCGAGTGGATTGAACAACAACTGCCGACTCAAGTTCACTCGGAGCACTGGACCATGTTCTTTGATGGCTCCCAGATGCTGAATGGTTCCGGTGCTGGGGTAGTGTTAGTTTCCCCCCGAGGAGATAAGCTCAGATATGTTCTCCAAATTCACTTTGATTCCTCCAACAACGAAGCAGAATACGAAGCGCTTTTGTATGGGTTGCGTATGGCCATTTCACTCGGCGTCTGTCGCCTCATGGTCTATGGCGACTCAGATTTGGTGGTTAATCAAGTGATGAAGGAGTGGGACGTCAGAAGTCCGGCCATGACTGGTTACTGCAATGCAGTGAGAAAGCTAGAGAAGAAATTCGAGGGGTTAGAGCTTCATCATATACGCCGACTGAAAAATCAAGCAGCTGATGATTTAGCAAAAATAGGTTCCAAGGGAGAAGCCATTCCCAGCAATGTGTTTTTAGAACACATCCACACACCATCGGTTCAAGAGGATCCTTTCACTGAAGAAGTTCCGCAACCAAAAAGTGCCATGGATCCGACTGAGGTTGAGGTTCCAGCGGTGGTCGACCTGATCATGGAAGTCTTGGTCATCACTCCCGACTGGACGGTGTCGTACATCGTGTACATCCTAAGGAAAGAACTCCCAGAGAATGAAGAAGAGGCTCGACAGATCGTCCGTCGATCCAAGGCCTTTACTGTGATAAAGGAACATTTATATAGGGAAAGCGCGACTGGAGTCGGACAGAAGTGTATAACACCAGAAGAAGGTCAGATGATTCTTGATGATATCCACTCGGGGACCTGTGGTCATCATGCGTCCTCTCGGACCATTGTGGCCAAAGCATACCGAGTGGGATTTTACTGGCCAAGAGCAAATGAAATGGCAAAAGAGATAGTCGACAAGTGTGAAGGATGTCAGTTTTACTCCAATATGTCACACAAACCCGCGTCGGCCTTGAAGACCATTCCACTCATCTGGCCATTCGCTGTTTGGGGATTGGATATGATTGGACCACTGAGAACTGGCAGGAGCGGCTTCACTCACGTACTAGTGGCAGTCGACAAGTTTACTAAATGGATTGAAGCTAAGCCTATCAAGAATCTCGATGCGTGCACTGCTATCAGTTTCATCAGAGAGTTGATATTCATATATGGAGTACCGCATAGCATCATCACTGATAGTGGGTCGAACTTCGATTCCGACAAGTTCAGAGCCTTTTGCGCCTCTCAAGGCACACGAGTCGACTACACTTCAGTCGCTCACCCCCAGTCGAATGGACAAGCGGAAAGATCAAACGGTCTAATTCTCAAAGGGCTGAAACCCAGATTGATGCGCGATCTCAAGAACGCAGCAGGTGTGTGGGTCGACGAACTTCCATCAGTTCTTTGGGGATTGAGGACCACCCCTAATCGATCGACTGGACGAACTCCATTCTTTCTGGTCTATGGAGCCGAAGCGCTTTTGCCGAGTGACTTGCTTCACAATGCACCCCGAGTCGAGCTCTACTCTGAAGGTGAAGCAGAACAAGCCCGGCAGGATGCAGTCGACCTCCTAGAAGAGGAAAGAGAGATGGCCCTGATCCGATCGACTGTCTATCAGCAAGACTTGCATTCATTCCATGCCATAAATGTGAAGAGTCGAGCCTTCCAAGAAGGAGACTTGGTCCTCCGAGTAGATCAACAGAAACCACACAAGCTCTCTCCCACTTGGGAAGGTCCTTTCATCATCACCAGAGTTCTCCACAATGGAGCGTACCATCTTTACAATGTCGATCGCCAGATTGATGAGCCACGAGCTTGGAATGCGGAGCTGCTCCGCCCCTTTTATACTTAAGTACTCACTCAGATGAGATGTAATAAGAAATACCTCTGTAGTTTAAAGACAAGAGTGTTATAATTTTCCCAGTGATTGTTGTTGCTTTTGTTTAAGTGAGAAACTCCCCCAGTGGGTGGCTTGGTTGCGAATCCGTTTCGCCTAAGTTTGTAAAAGAAATTCCTACCGAGTGATGAGCAAGCCTCTCACTCGGAGGCTTAGCTGTAAATCCGTTTCGCCTAAGTTTGAGAAATCCTACCGAGTGGTGAGCCAGCCTCTCACTCGGGGGCTTAGCTGCAGTCCAAGTACTCGCCTAAGTTTGAGAAATCCTACCGAGTGGTGAGCCAACCTCTCACTCGGGGGCTTAGCTGCAGTCCAAGTACTCGCCTAAGTTTGAGAAATCCTACCGAGTGGTGAGCCAGCCTCTCACTCGGGGGGCTTAGCTGCAGTCCAGTACTCGCCTAAGTTTGATAAAATCCTACCAAGTGAAGAGCGATCCTCTCACTCGGAGGCTTAGCTGCAGTCCAAGTACTCGCCTAAGTTTGAAAAATCCTACCGAGTGAAGAGCGATCCTCTCACTCGGAGGCTTAGCTGCAGTCCAAGTACTCGCCTAAGTTTGAAAAATCCTACCAAGTGAAGAGCGATCCTCCCGCTCGGGGGCTTAGCTTCAGTCCAGTACTCGCCTAAGTTTGATAAATCCTACCGAGTGAAGAGCAATCCTCTCACTCGGAGGCTTAGCTGCAGTCCAAGCACTCACCTAAGTTCGAAACCATCTTGATCTGCAAGGACGACGAGGTGCAACGTACTCCATCCCGATCCGCGAGGACGACGAGGTGCAGGTCGGCTGCTACCTTCTCCTTCAGAGCTACGCCACAAGTACAACATACTCCATCCCGATCCGCGAGGATGACGAGGTGCAGGTCGACTGCTACCTTCTCCTTCGGAGCTACGCCACAAGTACAACGTACTCCATCCCGATCCGCAAGGACGACGAGGTGCAGGTCGACTGCTACCTTCTCCTTCGGAGCTGCGCCACAAGTACAACGTACGATCCGCAAGGACGATGAGGTGCAGGTCGACTGCTACCTTCTCCTTCGGAGCTGCGCCACAAGTTCAATGTACGTGCCATTCCGATCCACAAGGATGACGAGATGCAGGCCGACTGGATCTTCCACCTCTGAGTTGCATCTCAAACACCAAGACTATTCCGAGTGAAGGGTAAAAACCACTCGAAGGCAAATGCAAGCATATTCAGAAGTAAAGCAAATTCAGATAAATCTCAAAGGTTTCAAACCGCATATCAAAGTACTTAGGCTCTCAGCCCGAAAGAGTTTAACGGTTACAAAATCCACTCGGCATTCCGAGGCAAATTTAAGGTGGGGCCATGAAAGTTTGTTCACTCCGCAGGAGGAGGACTGGTAGGCTCGACGAACTCATCCATGTCGACACCATCGGCGATCTGAGTGGCAGCAGCAATAAAATTCTCCATAAAGGATCGGAAATCGTGCTTCTTGGTGTTGGCGACCTTGATAGCTACCAGCCTATCTTCTCGCGCCTCCTTACAGTGGACACGAACCAAAGACAGAGCCACATCAGCACCGCACCGAGCAGAGGACTTCTTCCACTCCTGCACTCGACCAGGGATCTCGTTAAGTCGAATCATCAAGGACTCGAGATCGTTCTGGAGTGTTGCCCTTGGCCAAAGTGCTGTGTCGATCCGCGACGTGGCGACTTTCAGTCGAGCCAAATAGTCAACAACCCCGTCGATGCGAGATTCCAGTCGGAGCAGGTTCATAGCAGTTTCGTCCTTCACAGGAGAATGCATAGGGTCCAAATTCGGTTCGATTCGCCCAATCTCCTCCTCGAAGTCTCGGCAAAGCTCTGCATGCACAGTCCAAGGATGAGTCAATATTCGTATGCCGAGTCGACAAAGACGAACCAGTCGGAACGAGATATGTACCTTCAAGCTTGATGAATAACTTCTTGGCGAGGCTCCTCAGATAGCTTTCCAGATCGTCTCTCCTACGAACAATGCTTTCCATCTTCTCGTTCAGGCTAACCTTGTCCTTCTTCAAGCGGGTTACCTCCTTGTTGGCTTCGTCCAGAGCGGATTTCATCTTCACGTTCTCCTCCTCCAGTGTGCCGACTGAAGCCAGCTTCTGTTCAGCCAGAGCAGTTTGGTCGTCGGCCTTCTTTTGTGCAGCAGCCAGATCTTGATCCTTCTTTGCTAGAGCCTGGTTCCGTTTTTCTGAAAAGAAACAACGCTCAGTTCAGGAAGAGCAGAATGAAATCCGGATCTAAGACAAACCAGTCGACAAAGCTTCCTTACCATTGGCGTCATCTTTGGCTTTCTGCAACTCTGATTTGGCCAACTCCAGATCAAGATTGAGTTGAATTTGTTGCTTTTCCAAGTCGGCAAAGCGAGCTCCAAGGTCACAAGATTTCTGCAGACAGAGAGGATGGGTTATTTTACAGAGAAAATGACAAGACAATAAATACTAAGACTACGGTCGACTGCCTGCAGTCCACCATAGTCTCGGGGACTACACCCAGTGGGTGCACTTAGCATGCCCCCGCTGGTTCAGTTAACACTCGACGGGACCTTTTCGGCGCGAGTGTATATATATATAAAAGAAGAAGAAGAAGAAGAAGAAGAAGAAGAAGAAGAAGAAGAAGAAGAAGAAGACAGCAACAAACAAGCTTTTCAGACCATAGTCGCATGCCTGCAGTCGACCACGGTCTCGGGGACTACACCCAGTGGGTGCACTTAGCGTGCCCTCACTGGCTCAGTTTACACTCGACATGGCCAGACCAGACCGAGTGAAGGAATTAAAATGTCAAGACTACAGTCGACTGCCCGCAGTCCGCCGTAGTCTCGGGGACTACACCCAGTGGGTGCACTCAGCATCCCCCCACTAGTCCAAAACTTCAATGACAAAATTCATCTCAAAGTATGGATTTGCTTAGTGACAAGTCGAAACACCTAGTGGGTGCACAGACGCAAAGATCTTTGGAAAGAGAGTTTTCAGGTAGCATATCCTAACAGAGCAAGCAAAAAAATCAGTCGATGTGTTGCTGACCTGAACATTGCTTTGGAGAGCCGAGCTGGCATCATAGGCAGCTTGACTGACATCCCGCACCATCTTCATCTTCTCCATCATAATACCTGCTTGGCGTATGGCTTCCTTGGTAGCATTCACTTCGTCCTCTGGGACGTGATGGGTAGCAAAAACTAAAGGTGAGTCGGCAGGAGCTTGAGCAGTCGACGAAGAAGGCCGGGCACTCGACAGTGGTATGATGAAGGTAACAGAAGCCCGATTGGCATCACCAGCATCCTGAACGACTGGTTCAGCTATCAGTGTCGATTGTGGCGCCTTGTCTGCAGGAGTTTTCCTATTTTTCCTCGTCAAAGGCCTCTCGGGCTCTTCATCGTCATCGTCGGGGAGGTCAATAACGTTGGGAGCTGTTCAAAGGTCAGTCGCCAAAATTTGCATCACCCAATGGTATATGTTACAGTTGAGTCGACCAAATAAAGACAGAACGACAGGAATCGTACCCAGATTAGAGGTGACTGCATCCTCCATTGCCTCATCCTCATCCCTGTAAGCTGAAGTCCCGGAAGTATCAGCGCTGCCAGTTTCAAAGTTTGTCTGGTCAAATCAAGAAAAAAATAAACAGCACAGAACGTCGGGTGAATACAAAGGGAGACACTCACGTAGAAGCGACGGGGATGTCAATCTTAATCTTCGGCAACGCCTTCCGAGGCCTCTGCACTGCAACCTTGGGCTGCTTGGACGTTTTTTCAGTCGGAGCCGGTGAGGACGTCTGAGGGCGCTTTGAAGATGGGCCAGTCTGAGCAATCACTTTTTCACGGGCACTCGGCCGGTCCTGGTCGAGCTTGGATCGCCTCTCCCTGCGAGGAGGTGACTCGGCTTCTTCTTCATCGCTTGAGTCATCACTTTCCCCGCTCTCCT
This sequence comes from Aegilops longissima, assembly GCA_021605205.1. Taxonomy (NCBI): domain Eukaryota; kingdom Viridiplantae; phylum Streptophyta; class Magnoliopsida; order Poales; family Poaceae; genus Aegilops; species Aegilops longissima. The sequence continues at coordinate 694,338,711 of CM038682.1, forward strand.
CTCCGTCAGAATGCCAGTCGCCACTCTCGCCGCCGCTCGCCTCCCCTTCCGGGTCTTGCTCTTGCTCCCCGTTGGGCATTGAGTACATTTCAAGAAGAGCCTGGCAGAAAAACAAGCAGATCAAAAGTCAATCGACGGGGCATAAGTAACTGCATGGTCAAAATTACAGTCGGAAACTCAGAAGTTGAACCTTGTCCCAGCATTAGGATTGGTCGAGCGAAGGAATTCTCTGGCTCACCTAGGGTTGTCTCTGCTCCCGATGATGCTCATCAGCCACCCCTCGGCATGGCATCCTCGACCTCCTCGGGTGGATCCGGTGGTGTCCTCGGTGCCCGAATACATCCACATCGGATGGTCTCGAGCTTGAAGTGGCTGGATGCGTCGCCAAAGGAAGACCTCCAAGAGATCCATACCAGTCACCCCGTCACGGATAAGCTGGACGACACGTTCGACCAGTACCTTAACCTGCGCCTTTTCTTCCGGGATCACCTTCAAAGGGGAGGGCTTCCTCACTCGATCCATGGAAAAAGGAGGGAGTCCGGTCGACTGCCCTGGCATCGCCTGGTCTTTGCAGTAAAACCAGGTCGACTGCCATCCACGGACCGAGTCGGGTAGGATCATGGCCGGAAAAGAACTTTTCCCTCTCATCTGAACCCCAAGACCCCCACACATCTGAATCACTTGTGTTCTCTCGTCACTCGGATTGGCCTTTTTTACCGTCTAGGAGCGACAGGTGAAAATGTGCTTGAAAAGACCCTAATGAGGCCGACAACCCAAGAAATTCTTGCACAAAGACACGAAAGCAGCGAGATACACGATTGTGTTGGGTGTGAAGTGGTGGAGTTGTGCCCCGAAGAAATCCAGAAATCCCCGAAAGAAAGGGTGGGGAGGCAAGGAAAACCCGCGGTCGACATGGGTGGCCAAGAGAACGCACTCACCCTCCTGAGACTGCGGCTCGGACTCCTTCCCCGGAAGCCGTGCCGATCCATAGGGGATCAGTCCTCCATTGGCCAGGTCGTCGAGGTCTTCTTGGCTAATCGTCGAGCAGATCCAGTCGCCCTGGATCCAGCCCTGCGGCAGGCCGGCCCTCGATGAAGTTCCACCCCGACTGGTCGTCCTCCCCTTCGCCTTCGCCGTCGCTTTCTTCGCTCGCTCCAGGGCCGCCGTCTTCTCTTTCACCATCGTCGACGGCAAGACGCACACGGGGCAGCGGCACTGGGATGAAAGCAAGCGCGGCGGAGAAGTCTGAGGAAGAGAGGAGAAAATGAGAACGCACTATTCAAAAACCCCGATCCGGCGCCTTATATGAAGTTACTTCTGAGTGACTGACTTGTAGGCCCGGGCGATCATGTCAAATCCCGCAATAGTCGCGCGCGCGATACGTGGCGAAAAAGGTGGCGCGGAGATCGAGGCGTCCCTGCCTTATCCCATCAGATTAATGCGGCCTCCTCCGCCCCGCGCGCTTCCCGAAATTCGAATCCCGCGAGATCCGTGAACTGCAGAACAACTTGTTAGACGGAAGATCTCCTCCGCTCTGTCACTCGGAGCTCTTCAAGTAAAGAAACTCACTCGACAGATACGAATAATGGATCAAGGCGACTGAAAAACAAGTTGGTATCATCACCTAGGTTCATTGATCCAAACAAGATATATTCATAGCACAAAAAATGGGTCAGAAGTGTGTTCAACTCCTTCCCCACTCAAACCTCGATCCATTCGGGGGCTAATGATGAAGCTATGTACCTAGGGTAGGGCCATGGACCTGTCCAAGATACCCTCCCCAAGGACATCTCTGGAAGAATCACCTTTCAATCGACTCAGAAGTGTTCCACTCGACAGACTCAAGACACTCGACCATGAAGCCAACCACTCGACAGCCAGGAGATCTAAAGTCACTCTGCACGCTAACGGTCGGTCATTAAGTAGCTTTTATGGTCATCATAGCACTTTATTTGTGGCGTTATCAGTAACGCCCGACCTTAATGTACCTTAAACCCTGCATAACTGAGGGCCGGAGGGGCCTGGCAAACTCTATATAAGCCACCCCCCTCCTCAGTGTAAAGGGTTCGCACCCCTGCAATTCACACACGCATAATCCAGTCGACCGCCTCCGGGCTCTGAGACATAGGGCTATTACTTCCTCCGAGAAGGGCCTGAACTCGTAAAACTCGTGCGTATACAACTACTCCATAGCTAGGATCTTGCCTCTCCATACCTACCCCCCATTCTACTGTCAGACTTAGAACCACGACAACGTTCCCCAACAACTGCATGGCCCTCCCAAACTAATTATATACGATAGAGATATAATATTTACAAGTCAATTGTGGAAAGACATTTTCTCAATACTCAAGGTAGAATTGAGGTACAATTCAGCTTATCATCCCCAAACGGATGGCTAAACGGAAAGGGTCAACCAATGCTTAGAAACTTATCTCAGATGCATGACTACTGCTGAGCCCAAGAAATGGATTGTTGGGCAACGTAGTAATTTCAAAAAAATTCCTACGCACACACAAGATCATGGTGATGGCATAGCAACGAGAGGGGAGAGTGTCTGTCCACGTACCCTCGTAGACCGAAAGCGGAAGCGTTATAACAACGTGGTTGATGTAGTCGTACGTCTTCACGATCCGACCGATCCAAGTACTGAACGTACGGCACCTCCGAGTTCTGCAAACGTTCAGCTTGACGACGATCCCCGGGCTCCGATCCAGCAAAGCGTCGGGGATGAGTTCCGTCAGCACGACGGCGTGGTGACGATGATGATGCTCCACCGACGCAGGGCTTCGCCTAAGCTCCGCGACGATATGACTTCTCCGGCGCAGGGCTTCGCCTAAGCTCCGCGACGATATGACCGAAGTGGAATATGGTGGAGGGGGGCACCGCACTCGGCTAAGAACGATCACGTAGATCAACTTGTGTCATGGGGTGCCCCCTTGCCCCCATATATAAAGGAGCAAGGGGGGGTGCGGCCAGTAACCTGGATGCCCATATTGGTTCCTACATATTCTACGAAGATCTTTATTGGTCAAACCGCATAACGACATACGTTGTTCCCTTTGTCATCGGTATGTTACTTACCCGAGATTCGATCGTCGGTATCCAATACCTAGTTCAATCTCGCTACGGTAAGTCTCTTTACTCGCTCCGTAATACATCATCTCACAACTAACTCATTAGTTGCAATGCTTGCAAGGCTTATGTGATGTGTATTACCGAGAAGGCCCAGAGATACCTCTCCGACAATCGGAGTGACAAAACCTAATCTCAAATACGCCAACCCAACAAGTACCTTTGGAGACACCTGTAGTACTCCTTTATAATCACCCAGATTACGCTGTGACATTTGGTAGTACCCAAAGTGTTCCTCCGTAAACGGAGTTGCATAATCTCATAGTTACGAGGAACATGTATAGGTCATGAAGAAAGCAATAGCAATATACTAAACGATCAAGTGCTAAGCTAACGGAATGGGTCATGTCAATCACATCATTCTCCTAATGATGTGATCTCATTAATCAAATGACAACACATGTCTATGGTTAGGAAACATAACCATCTTTGATTAATGAGCTAGTCTAGTAGAGGCATACTAGTGACTATCTGTTTGTCTATGTATTCACACATGTATTATGTTTCCGTTTAATACAATTCTAGCATGAATAATAAACATTTATCATGATATAAGGAAATAAATAATAACTTTGTTATTGCCTCTAGGGCATATTTCCTTCATCTCCCACTTGCACTAGAGTCAATAATCTAGATTACACAAGAATGATTCTAACACCCATGGAGTCTTGGTGCTGATCATGTTTTGCTCGTGGTAGAGGCTTAGTCAACGGGTCTGCAACATTCAGATCCGTATGTATTTTGCAAATCTCTATGTCTCCCACTTGGACTTGGTCCCGAATGGAATTGAAGCGTCTCTTGATATGCTTGGTCCTCTTGTGAAATCTGGATTCCTTTGCCAAGGCAATTGCACCAATTGTCACGTAAGATCTTCATTGGTCCCGATGCACTAGGTATGACACCTAGATCGGAAATGAACTCTTTCATCCAGACTCCTTCATTTGCTGCTTCGAAGCAGCTATGTACTCCGCTTCACATGTAGATCCCGCCACGACGCTTTGTTTAGAACTGCACCAACCGACAGCTCCACTGCTTAATAAAAACACGATCCGGTTTGCGATTTAGAATCGTCCGGATCGGTGTCAAAACTTGCATCGACGTAACCATTTATGACTAGCTCTTTGTCACCTCCATATACGAGAAACATATCCTTAGTCCTTTTCGTATTTCAGATGTTCTTGACCGCTGTCCAATGATCCACTCTGGATTACTTTGGTACCTTCCTGCCAAGCTTATCGCTAAGCATACGTCGGTCTGGTACACAGCATTGCATACATGATAGAGCCTATGGCTGAAGCATAGGAACATCTTTCATTTTCTCTCTATCTTCTGCTGTGGTCGGGCATTGAGTCTGACTCAATCTTACACCTTGTAGTACAGGTAAAAAACCTTTCTTTGCCTAATCCATTTTGAACTTTTTCAAAACTTCATCAAGGTATGTGCTTTGTGAAAGTCCAATTAAGCGCCTTGATCAATCTCTATAGATCTTGATGCCCAATATGTAAGCAGCTTCACCGAGGTCTTTCATTGAAAACTTTTATTCAAGTATCCTTTTATGCTATCCAGAATTCTATATCATTTCCAATCAATAATATGTCGTCCACATATAATATCGAAATGCTACTGAGCTCCCACTCACTTTCTTGTAAATACAAGGCTTCTCCAAAAGTCTCAGATAAATCCATATGCTTTGATCACACTATCAAAGCATTTATTCCAACTCCGAGAGGCTTGCACTGCACCATAAATTGATCATTGGAGCTTGCACACTTTGTTAGCACCCTTTGATCAACAAAACCTTCTGGTTGCATCATATACAACTCTTCTTCCAGAAATCCATTCAAGAATGCAGTTTTACATCCATTTGCCAAATTTCATAATCATAAAATGCGGCAATTGCTAACATGATTCGGACAGACTTAAGCATCGCTTCGGGTGAGAAAGTCTCATCGTAGTCAACCCCTTGAACTTGTCGAAAACCTTTCGCAACAAGTCGAGCTTTATAGACAGCTTACATTACCATCAGCGCCTCTTCTTCTTAAAGATCCATTTATTCTCAATGGCTTGCCGATCATCGGGCAAGTCAACCAAAGTCCATACTTTGTTCTCATACATGGATCCCATCTCAGATTTCATGGCTTCCAACCATTTTATGGAATCTGGGCTCACCATCGCTTCTTCATAGTTTGTAGGTTCGCCATGGTCAAGTAACATGACTTCGAATAGGATTACCGTACCACTCAGTGCGATTTTACTCTGATTGACCTATGAAGTTCAAGAGCAACTTGATCTCAAGTTTCATGATCAACATCATTAGTTTCCTCACTAATTGGTGTAGTTGTCACAGAACCGCTTTCTTGTGGTGAACTACCTTCCAATAAGGGAGCAGATATGATTATCTCATCAAGTTCTACTTTCCTCCCACTCACTTCTTTCGAGAGAAACTCCTTCTAGAAAGGATCCGAATTTAGCAACGAAAATCTTGCCTTCAGATCTGTGATAGAAGGTGTACCCAACAGTCTCCTTTGGGTATCCTATGAAGACACGTTTCTCCGATTTGGGTTCGAGCTTATCTGGTTGAAGTTTCTTCACATAAGCATCGCAGCCCCAAACTTTAAGAAACGACAACTTTGGTTTCTTGCCAAACCACAGTTCATAAGGTGTCGTCTCAACGGACTTTGATGGTGCCCTATTCAACGTGAATGCGGCCGTCTCTAAAGCATATCCCCAAAACAATAGCAGTAAATCAGTAAGAGACATCATAGATCGTACCATATCAAGTAAAGTACGACACGACGCTCGGACACACCATTTCTCTGTGGTGTTCCGGTGGCGTGAGTTGCGAAACTATTCCGCATTGTTTCAAATGTAAACCAAACTCGTAACTCAAATATTCTCCTCCACGATCAGATCGTAGAAACTTTATTTTCTTGTTACGATGATTTTCCACTTCACTCTGAAATTCTTTGAACTTTTCAAATGTTTCAGATTTGTGTTTCATTAAGTAGATATACCGATATCTGCTCAAATCATCTGTGAAGGTGAGAAAATAACGATACCCTTGCCAAGCCTCAACATTCATTGGACCACAAACATCAAGATGTATGATTTCCAATAAATCAGTTGCTCGCTCCATAGTTCCGGAGAACGGCGTTTTAGTCATCTTGCCCATGAGGCACGGTTCATAAGTACCAAGTGATTCCGAAGCCCATCAAGATGGAGTTTCTTCATGCGTTTTACAATCGATATGACCCAAACGGCAAGTACACAAATAAGTTGCATTATCATTATCAACTCTGCATCTTTTGGTTTCAACACTATGAATATGTGTATTACTACTATCGAGATTCAATAAAATAGACCACTCTTCAAGGGTGCATGACCATAAAAGATATTATTCATATAAATAGAACAACCATTATTCTCTGTCTTAAATGAATAACCGTCTCGCATCAAACAAGATCCAGATATAATGTTCATGCTTAACGCCGCACCAAATAACAATTATTTAGGTCTAAAACTAATCCCGATGGTAGATGTAGAGGTAGCGCGCGACCGCGATCACATCGACTTTGGAACCATTTCCCACGCGCATCGTCACCTCGCCCTTAGCCAATCTTCGCTAATCCGTAGTTCTGTTTCGAGTTGCAAATATTAGCAATGTAACCAGATCAAATACCTGTGTACTATGCGAGTATTAGTAAGGTACACATCAATAACATGTATATCACATATACCTTTGATCACCTTGCCATCCTTCTTATCCGCCAAATACTTGGGGCAGTTCCGCTTCAAAGGTCCAGGTTTGTTTGTAGTAAAACACTCGCCCAGGCTTAGGTCCAGACTTGGGTTTTTTCTCTTGAGCAGCAACTTTCTTGCTGTTCTTTTGAAGTTCCTTCTTCTTTCCTTTGCCCTTTTCTTGAAACTAGTGGTCTTGTTGACCATCAACACTTGATGCTCTTTCTTGATTTCTACCTCCGCTGCTTTTAGCATCGCGAAGAGCTCGGAATTGTTTTGGTCATCCCTTGCATATTATAGTTCATCACGAAGCTCTTGTAGCTTGGTGGCGATGATTGGAGAATTCATCAATGACACTATCATCCGGAAGATTAACTCCCAGTTGTATCAAGTGATTATTATACCCGGACATTTTGAGTATATGTTCACCGATGTAACTATTCTCCTCCATCTTGCAGCTATAGAACTTATTGGAGACTTCATATCTCTCAATCCGGCATTTGCTTGAAATATTAACTTCAACTCTGGAACATCTCATATGCTCCATGACGCTCAAAACGTCGTTGAAGACCCGGTTCTAAGCCGTAAAGCATGGCACACTGAACTATCGAGTAGTCATCGCTTTGCTCGCCAGACGCTCACAACTTCGGCGTTGTTCTCTAAGCAGGCTGGCACCCAGCGGTGCTTCCAGGCGTAATTTTTCTCGTGCAGCAATGAGGATAATCCTCGTTACGGACCCAGTCCGTAATTGCTACCATCATCTTTCAACTTTGCTTTCTCAAGGAACGCATTAAAATTCAACGGAACAACAAAGACGAGCCATCTATCTACAAAAAACATAGACAAGCAAAATACTATCAGGTACTAAGTTCATGATAAATTTAAGTTTAATTAATCATATTAAAAGCTCCCACTTAGACGTACATCTCTCTAGTCATCTAAGTGATTACGTGATCCAAATCAACTAAACCATGTCCGATCATCACGTGAGATGGAGTAGTTTCAATGGTGAACATACTATGTTGATCATATCTACTATATGATTCACGTTCGACCTTCGGCCTCCGTGTTCCGAGGCCATATCTGTTATATGCTAGGCTCGTCAAGTTTAACTTTGAGTATTCCGCGTGTGCAACTGTTTTGCACCGTTGTATTTGAACGTAGAGCCTATCACACCGATCATCACGTCTTGTCTCAAGACGAAGAACTTTAGCGGTGCATACTCGGGGAGAACACTTCTTTGATAATTTTAGTGAGAGATCATCTTATAATGCTACCGCCAATCAAAGCAAGATAAGATGCATAAAGGATAAACATCACATGCAATCAATATAAGTGATATGATATGGTCATCATCATCTTGTGCTTGTGATTCCATCGCCAAGCACCGCCATGATCACCATCGCCACCGGCGCGACACCTTGATCTCCATAGTAGCATCGTTGTCGCCTCGCCAACTATTGCTTCTACGACTATCGCTCATGATTAGTGATAAAGTAAAGCAATTACATGGCTTTTGCATTTCATACAATAAAGCGACAACCATATGGCTCCTGCCATTGTCGATAACTCGTTACAAAACATGATCATCTCATACAATAAAATATAGCATCACGCCTTGACCACATCACATCACAACATGCCCTGCAAAAACAAGTTAGACGTCCTCTACTTTGTTGTTGCAAGTTTTACGTGGCTGCTACGGGCTGAGCAAGAACCGTTCTTACCTCGCATCAAAACCACAACGATAGTTTGTCAAGTTGGTGCTGTTTTAACCTTCGCAAGGACCGGGCGAGCCACACTCGGTTCAAATAAAGTGAGAGAAACAGACACCGCCGGTCACCTTTAAGCAACTAGTGCTCAAGCGGTGAAACCAGTCTCGCGTAAGCGTCTGCGTAATGTCGGTCCGGGCCGCTTCATCTCACAATACCGCCAACCAAAGTATGACATGCTGGTAAGCAGATGACTTATATCGCCCACAACTCACTTGTGTTCTACTCGTGCATATGACATCAACGCATAAAACCAGGCTCGGATGCCACCGTCGGGCAACGAGTAATTTCAAAAATTTCCTACGCACACACAAGATCATGGTGATGGCATAGCAACGAGAGGGAGAGTGTCGTCCACGCACCCTCGTGAGACCGAAGCGAAGCGTTATAACAACGCGTTTGATGTAGTCATCGCCTTCACGATCCGACCGATCCAAGTACCGAACGACGACACCTCCGAAGTTCGCACACGCTCAGCTTGATGACGATCCCCGGCTCCGATCCAGAAAGCGTCGGGGATGAGTTCCACAAGACGACGGCGTGGACGATGATGATGCTCCACCAACGCAGGGCTTCGCTTAAGCTCCGCGACGATATGACTTCTCCGGCAGGGGCTTCGCTTAAGCTCCGCGACGATATGACCGAAGTGGAATATGGTGGAGGGGGCACCGCACACGGCTAAGAACGATCACGTAGATCAACTTGTGTCATGGGGTGCCCCCTGCCCCTCAGATATAAAGGAGCAAGGGGTGCGGCCAGCCCAGGGCAAGGCGCGAGGAGTCCTACTCCCACCGAGTAGGACTCCCCCCTTCTCCTAGTTGGACTAGGACTTGGGGAGGGAAGAGGGAGGGCGCCGCCTCTCCTGTCCTATTCGGACTAGAGGAGGGGGGGCGCGGCCTGCCCGGCCGGCCCTTCCTCTTCTCCCTTATGGCCCATCAAGGCCCATTGACCCCGGGGTTCCGTAACCCCGGTGTTCCAGAAAAGTCCTGTTTTCATCCGGAACCTTCCAAGTCCAAACATAGGCTTCCAATATATCAATCTTTATGTCTCGACCATTTCGAGACTCCTCGTCATGTCCGTGATCACATCCGGACTCAACAACCTTCGTACATCATAACTTATAAACTCATAATAAACTCACATCAAACGTTAAGCGTGCGGACCCTACGGGTTCGAGAACTATGTAGACATGACCTAGAACCATTCTCGGTCAATAACCAATAGTGGAACCTGGATGCCCATATTGGTTCCTACATATTCTACTTAAGATCTTTATCGGTCAAACCGCATAACGACATACGTTGTTCCTTTGTCATCGGTATGTTACTTACCCGAGATTCGATCGTCGGTATCCAATACCTAGTTCAATCTCGTTACATCGTAAGTCTCTTTACTCGTTCCGTAATACATCATCTCACAACTAACTCATTAGTTGCAATGCTTGCAAGGCTTATGTGATGTGTATTACCGAGAAGGCCCAGATACCTCTCCACAATCGGAGTGACAAAACCTAATCTCAAATACGCCAACCCAACAAGTACCTTTGGAGACACCTGTAGTACTCCTTTATAATCACCCGATTACGCCAGACATTTGGTAGTACCCAAAGTGTTCCTCCGAAACGGAGTTGCATAATCTCATAGTTACAGGAACATGTATAGGTCATGAAGAAAGCAATAGCAATATACTAAACGATCAAGTGCTAAGCTAACGGAATGGGTCATGTCAATCACATCATTCTCCTAATGATGTGATCTCATTAATCAAATGACAACACATGTCTATGGTTAGGAAACATAACCATCTTTGATTAATGAGCTAGTCTAGTAGAGGCATACTAGTGACTATCTGTTTGTCTATGTATTCACACATGTATTATGTTTCCGTTTAATACAATTCTAGCATGAATAATAAACATTTATCATGATATAAGGAAATAAATAATAACTTTATTATTGCCTCTAGGGCATATTTCCTTCATGGATGTCATGGCTATCTTTAGCAGAGTACTGGTACAACTCTACTTATCACACTGCCCTCAAGATGTCACCCTTTCAAGCTCTTTATGGTTTTCCTCCACCACTAATATCATAACTGTCCATACCTGGACCTAATGATGAGGAGGCACAAGATTTCCTTTCTGCCAAGCAACAGATGTTGGAACAACTAAAAGAAAATATGCTGCTAGCTCAAAAGTCAGAACAGGATAAAAAATATGCAGATACGAAGAGGAAGGATAGAACATTTCAGGTGGGAGAATTGATGTATTTGGAAATGGCTCCTTATAGATTAGCAGCATTTGGGTTCAGGGGAGCCTTTAAACTCCAGGACAAGTTCTATGCTCAATTCATTATCACTCACAAAGTGGGGAATTCAGCATATAGACTGCAATTTCCTCCTCATGTGAAGATGCATCCTGTTTTCCATATGAGCCAGCTCAAGAAACACATTGGCAGCAAAGCTATACCCAGTCCTAACATCCCAATGGTCAATACAAATGGCTCAATCAAAACAGGTCCAGCGGGAGTTTTGGAAGTCAAACAAGTCGCTCGCAGAGACCTACCAGTGGTATAGTGGCTCATCCAGTGAGAAAATTTGCCACCCAAGTTCTTCAAGGAGACCACTCAAGCATGGAGGTCAGCTAACCAAACGTCGTGAGGACTCATCGTTGCTCAAGAGGATGGCCTGAGAATGAAGTGTCATCTTCTTCAGTTATCTGTCCCAAAATTCAGTCTCACCGCTTCACAGGAAATGGACGCCCATGATCGCTCCTTCACCAAGGCTCGTTGAGAACCGTCCATTTATTGTTGTTACTTTAACGGTTACATGTCACCCCTTGTCGGTAAAACTAACTGCCTACTTAACAGCCGGTCTGTAGCTGATCGCTCATCATCTTATCCTCCAAGTTTGCCTATCGGGCTAAGAACATATACACTATATACGCTATAGTTCCCCTTTGATAGCAATATATCCTAATCCAGACCTGATTTTTCCCTTTGATCCCTTGATTCGATCAATTGCTAGTCCCCTGGATCGGCAAAATTGACAAATTTGACCTCAAAGTGAAAGTATTTCACAAACTAAACTGTTTTTGAAAAACACCGTTGACCCTTTTGTACAGCGCTCAACAGTAAGGCACTGCACTGTACTGTGTAGCTCCTTAAAGCAAGGCGCTGCACAATGTAGTGCAGCCGCTAGCTGTCGGGCGCTGCACAGGTGTGACGCCTGAGTGTTAAGCGCTGCACAATAGAGTGCATCGCCATACTGTCAGGAGTTGCACATTGGGGGTCGGCTGGGTGAAATACTTTAAAAATAGTGTAGTTTGTGAAATAGTTTCGTCCTGACGGTGTTTTTCAAAAACACTGTTGACCCTTTATATACAATACCGACAAGAAGGCGATGCCTTTGTCAGATCGCAGAGCTCCTTAAAGCAAAGCGATGCACAGTGTAGTGCAGCTGCTAGCTGTCGGGCGCTGCACAGGTGTGACGCCTGAGTGTTAAGCGCTGCACAATAGAGTGCAGCGCCCTACTGTCAGGCGATGCACATTGGGGGTCAGCTGGATGAAATACTTTAAAAAGAGTGTAGTTTGTGAAATAGTTTCACCGAAATTTGAATTGTGCCTTTTACACCCCGACCAAGACATGTCGGGCGCGGTGACGCCCCGGACGCCCCGCACCTTCTCCTCCCCCGTGCCGGCCTCGAGCTTGTGTGCTCCGGTTGTACGTTGCTGAAACGCCATTCCTGATGACATGCCTCTACTCTACCACGGCGTGCGCGTCCCGCGTCCGCACCCTATGCCGTTGCCGCCTCTCCTCCTCCTCCACTTCGCCGCCCTCGCTCTCCTGGTCTCCCTCCGCCGCCTTCGCGGCGGCCACAGAGCACGTCTGCGCCGGGACGCTCAGCCGACTAGACGCACACCCCGGTCCCCAGCCATTCCCTGAACGGCCTCCTTGCCGTGCTCGCTTGCGCCACGTCCTCCGCGTCCTGCGTCACAGATGTGCCGTCCTCTTCAACTACATGCGCTGAGCGGAAGCCGGTCCGCGGGTGGCGCATCCCACAGCGTACACTTACGGCATCCTCACGGACTGCTGCTGCTGCGCGCGTCGCCCGGACCTAGAGCTCGCCTCCTCAGCCGTCTCCTCAGGACGGGCCTCAAGGCAGACCAGGTCGTCATCAACAACTTCCTCAAGGGCCTCTGCTATGCCAAGTGGACCGACGAGGCCCTCGACATGCTGCTTCATGGGATGTCCGGCCTCAGGCGTGTGCCTAAATGCCTAATGCCATCTCATACAACATACATTAGTTCTTAAGAGGTTATGTGAGGATAGAAGGAGCCAGGGGGCACTCGACCTGCTCCACGCGGTGGCCAAACAGGGAAGTGGCTGCCTCCTTGATGCGGTGGCGTATACCAGGGTCATCCATGGCTTCTTTAAGGAAGGTAAAAAGTCACTCGCTGACACCACACTCCCTCGTGAATTCGTGATGCCTTGCCTCCTCCTTCCCCGCCAGCCCACACACGCTGACGCAGTGACGTCCCGCATCTTCTCCCTCCCCCATGCCGGCCTCGAGCTGGTGTGCTCCGGGTAGACCTGGCCATCCTCCGGGCTTCGGGCCAGGCCTGACCAAGCCCGAGGTAGAAAACTCAGGCCCAAGCCCAGCCCAGCCCGGCCGTTGGGCCTACATTTTAGGCCCAAGCCCGGCCCGTCACAGCAAAAAACACATCGGGCCTCTTCAGTAAATGGCAGAAACAACGGGCCCAGGCCCGGCCCGACCTAGTCTTCCGGCTCAAAACCTAGGCCAGGCCCGGTCTAGGAGCAGTGTCGGGCCAGGCTGTTCGGGCCGGGCGGCCCATGGCCAGGACTTGCTCCGGGCGTACGTTGCTGGAACGCCATTCCTGATGACACGCCTAGAGGACCACGGCGTGCGCGTCCCGCGTCCCGCGTCCGCATCCGCTGCCGCTGCCGCCTCTCCTCCTCCACCACCTCGCCGCCCTCACCCTCCTGGTCTCACTGCGCGGCCTTCGCCGCGGCCACAGAGCACGTCCGCGCCGGGACGCTCAGTCGACCAGACGCACACCGCCTGTTCGACGAATTGCTACGGCGTGATACCCCGGTCCCCAGCCGCCCCCTGAACGAACGACCTCCTTGCCGTGCTCGCCCGCGCCACGTCCTCGGCATCCTGCGTCACAGATGGGCTCGCCCTCGCCGTCGCCCTCTTCAGCCGCGTGCTCCGAGCGGAAGCCGGTCCGTGGGTGGCGTGTCCCACAGCGTTCACCTACGGCATCCTCATGGACTGCTGCTGCTCGCCTTTCTTGGCCGTCTCCTCAGTACGGGCCTCAATGCAGACCAGGTCGTCGCCAACAGCTTTCTCAAGTGCCTCTGCTACGCCAAGCGGACCGACGAGGCCGTCGAGGTACTGCTTCATAGGATGCCCACACGGCACATACAACATACAGTAGTTCTTAAGAGGTTATGTGAGGATAGAAGGAGCCAGGGTGCACTCGACCTGCTCCACACGGTGGTGAAACAGAGAGGTGGCTGCCTCCTTGATGCGGTGGCGTATACCAGGGTCATCCATGGCTTCTTTAAGGAAGGCAAAAAAGGCAAGGCATGCCATCTATTCCTCTTCCATGAAATGATGCAACACAAGGTGTTGTGCCTAATGCAGTGACATGTAGCTCAGTCATTGATGCGCCATGCAAGGCCGGACCGGAGCTATGGACAAGGCAGAGTTGTTCCTTCGGCAGATGATTGATAGCGGCGTTCAACCGAATAAAAGAGACATATAACTGCATCATCCATGGATATTTCACATCAGGGCGGTGGAAAGGCGCTGCTGAAATGTTCAGAGAAATAACAAGCTGGGGTCTTGTACCAGACGTTTTACTTACAACTCGTTCGCTTCCCTTTGCAAGCATGGAAGAAAAAGGATGCTGCAGAATTTTATGGTTCCATGACTGCTAAGGGCCACATACTAGATACGCAGGAGCAAGGAATGACTCCAGATCTATTCACCTACGCAACTGCGATAGCTGCACTTGTAGAAATAATTGTGCAGACGAAGTGATCGCCCTGTTCTAGAAATTAGGCGCGATGAATAAGTGATGTTCAATATTTTTACACTCAATACTGTGATTAATGCAATGTACAAATGATGATTTATTTATGAGTGACTCGGATGTATCCGGACTTTGGACTGCCCTGAAGAAAATACTTTTTGGTGGTAGGATTAGTTATTTACCAGAATCCCATGAGCTTATTTTCAGAAAAATGTGAAATTCCTATGACCCTGTTAATCTTCGAGGAAAGGTACTCTAACATGACAGATTGTGATTTTAGGGATAATGGCTTCTGATTGCTGTTGGGGATGGTACACACATATAATCTTCCATCAGGAGCGCAATGGATACTGATGCAATCTTTTGCAAGTATGTGCAACTACAGGTCTTAATTCTTGAACTTTGTGATTGCTGCTTGTCTAGTTGAGTTTGATGGTTCTCAAGTTTTGGTTTGCCATCTATGATCTCAGAGACTTGGTTGGTCCAGGTGAGATTCAGAGATCACTATTCTGGATGCAGTAGAAAACAGGATCAATAGTGCAAAATAGTTCATGGCTGCGAGCATTGTTTCGGATCAGACCACTTACGATGATGCAAAGAAAACAGATGAAAGAAAAGAAAAACTGAAATGAAGAATGGCCCATACGTCGTTTTGTATAGTGACACGGAGAACGACGCTCGTTTCAAAAAAGAAAAAAAACATCGAGAACAACTAGTTCCATACGTCCACGATCGCTAGTATTCTGAATGTCTTGCTGGAAGTTTTGCCTTGAGAATTGGAGATAAATAACTGGCGATGGCCAAATGGAGGCAAAGATGGATGGTGTCGCTGACCAAGCTTTGACCCTTGAAGTTGATCACAATATATTTTTAACTGGTAGTTCGTCTAACTGATGATGACAAGTGCTATTAACCCTGAAGTTCAGAGCGGCGCAAGTCAGACAACCAGAAACATGACTGTTTTGTGTCTACATCATCTCGACGTTGCAAGCTATGCTAAAAAAGAGGTCTAGCTCTTAAACACAAGCCCCTTAATTAGAACACAAGATACAAACAAACTACTGGCCTTTACAGAGGAGGAAGAGTTGCAATACCTCTGGATGTTGCCAATGTTTCTCATTGTAGTTGAGTTGATTTTGAATCAGATGATGTATTGTAATTCCCTTAACTCAGTGGATCAATGTAAATGAATATGATAATCAATGAAGTAAACACCATTGCCGTCAAGTATTGATTTTCTCTGCAGTGTGCACATGAAACTGGTCTGGCATATACAGCAACTGTACTGAACGAAAATTGCAGCAGTCGCAAAATTCAGATAGGAAGTACACGAGCTGTACATACATCAGATGCACACATCAGATGAAAACATAGAAAGAGATCTAGTGGCAGATGCTTGCATACATCAGACTGATCATAATTGTGATCCAATGGTTTTACATAAACCGAATCCCTTGCATAAATCATCAACTGTGATCGTAATTCACACTAATTCATGGTCAAATTAAAAATCTCACTCGCATTACTGGAAAACATGCCAGTGAAATTCTCCTACACATTTGCAACTTGTATCTTATCCTTTGCCTCCTCTGATTTTCTCAGCTACTGAAAAACTGCTGACTCGAAGGTTCACCCACACGGACTCAAGAAAGGAATTGGTTGCTTGTTTGGTGAAGCAACAACAATACGGTTTTGCTTCGGGATTTTGCAGCTGAGATCCCGCATTCCCCTTCGTGCACGCAGAGTTGAAACTGGAGTCACCTTCTTCATGCTAGGTGAAGCAGCAGTGACAGGCAATGTTGTAGAGCCAAAGGAACACCAAGCGACTGAACAAGAGACCTTCTTCAAGGATGGTGTAGAGTTTGACAGATGGCTGCAATATGATGCCACCTTTTTCACATTCTTGACTAGTTACTCTTTTCCGAACATGGTTATGTGCATCACCACTCAAACGAAGTATTGTGAAATTAGAGATGAATCCATTGGATCTGTGCCTCAGTACACACTTTTCCGACTAGAGCAGCAGAATGCTTTAAGAAGCCACAGAAGCATACAAGAATAAATAGATACGAAAAGATTACTCAAATGCTCTGCAAAATTCAGACCAACAATTTTTCTCATTCATATCCAAAATTGATTACAGTATGACTTGATAGTCGGTACATCAAGGGCTTGCTTAGCTCAAAGCTTCACTCACACATACACACAAGAGTTCACCAACCAATGCTACTCGTCAGAAACTGCAGCTTTAAATCACCACGACGCCAATGCCTAAGAATCCAAGTCAGCCAAGATTAATTTTACAGGAGGGTCAGCATAGTCTCCAGACGCTAGGCAGCTCACATGATTACTGTGTGTATCGACAAGTTCAATTCTACTCCTTTTTTCCTGCTACAAGCCGGGTAGCAAACGGGCGTTTTGGATTTTGCGGCGAGTGCGTTTTACGCTCTGTCTCGTGCCGGAATTCAGTACATGAGCTTCCTTTTTAGGCTCATCTGCTTTACTTTGATTTATTGAAAATGCCCTTTATTTACTTAAACCCTTACTTAGGACCAGGTGTGGATGTAGTGTAACTATGCCGTACACATCTTAACAAGGTTTTTGCTGCCTAGCTAGATGGAGACTCTGTTGACACTCTTGTAAAATTACTAAAGACTGAAAGGGATTGAAAGAACACTAGAAATCTTGGTGATTAAGTGCAGAACCTAGAGATGCAAAGATTAAATGAAACTCATGTGTGAATGGTTTAGGAAGGACTAGCTTAACTCGAAGGCTCACCCACACGGACTCAAGAAAGGAATTGGTTCCTCTGCCTCCTCTGCTTTGCTTCCTCTGATGCAAGACTACCACCAGCAAGCCTGCACTGCTGATGATTTCTTCCTCTGCTTCGATCACCCGTGGATTGCAGTCATCCGTGGATTTGCATCGCTTGAGCAAAGTCCCGTCGACGAGCCATCTCGAGGAGGTGAGCTTGATAACGCCATGCGTGCTGTCTTGCTTTGAGCAGCTCCTCAGGGGACTTGGTCACGTCGGAGTGATGGATCCAGGGGTCGTTGAACTGCACCGTGTCCGCCATCTGCTCCACCTTTCGCCGGGCCTCTGTTCTGCTGCGCTCGATCTCCTGCCGACGGTTGGCCTCTTCTTTGGAGGCAGAGCGAGCCTTGTCGAGGCGAGCCATGGTGAGGCGAGCTTTCTCGATCAGTTCGCGCATGCTCATCTGCGGCTTCGATTGCGTCGCGGCAGCCGGAGATTCGGCGACCTGGTTCTTGATTGCGGAGGAGTGGAGCCGATCCTTGCCGCTGCTGGGAGACGGAAGCTTGCTGCCGTTCTTGATGTTGGCGGGGACGGCGACATGGAGCTCGTCCCCGGAGCAGGCACCGCGTACGCGCTTCGCCGGCGGCGGTTGCTCGCGGCGCACGGATCCGGGGCGCTTTGGCTTCTTGGCAGCCGCGGGGTTCGCCATCAAGGCGGGGGTCACGCGCACACGGGAGGAGCAGGAGTGGAGGTCGGCAGCGGCGGCGCTACGACGCGGGAGCAGAGACGGCGGGAGCACCGTGGTGCCGGCCATGGTCGCGGCCGCGGAGTCGCGGGAGCAACGATCAAACAACGATCGCGAGAGCAAGGATCCGGCGGCGGGACGGGAGGGAGGAAGAGGATGCGGTGGAGGGCGAGGTGAGATAGATCGGAAATTTGGGGAAAAGCGGCGAGCAAGAAAACAGGGACGCGGGAGAAGTGGCGGCAAGCAATTTGAATCCGAGTCGAAGTCGGCCCAGGCAGGCAAACGGGGACGCGGGAAACGCGCACTTTCGTTTTTGAATCCGAGTCGGCCCAGGCATGCATAGCTAAAACTGGCGGCAGGAGACTCGGATTCAAATTGCTTGCCATCTTTCCAACGCCTCAGAGAAAGCACAAAATCTCCTTGCATAAAGCCCAGAAGAGCAAGATTAAACATGATGGCATGAATGTCTGAATCAATTTTGGCACGAATGTCTGAATCAGAGTGGGCCAAAATCAGAAGAATGCCTGCTTGTTAACTTTCAGAGTTAACATCTTAACCACCATTGTGCATTCAGAACATTTCTTTTTATCTTGAACAACACTTATTTTGATATCGTGATGTGTTCGTAGTGTGTGCAGCTACAGATCTGAAGAATGCTTTGTTAACTTTCAGGCCTTAGAAGCTCAAAAAAAAAAAAAAAAACTTTCAGGCCTTCAGTTCAGAGTTAAACATCTTAACCAGCATGGTGCATTCAGAACTTTTTTTTTAATCTTGAACAGCGCTTATTTTGAGATCCTGATGTGTCCCTAGTGTGTGGAGCGGCAGATCTTAACTCAAATTGAATGTGCCGGGTAAGTATCAGTTTTGGTTTGCAAAAGTTGTTCCCAAACCTGGCTAAACGTCACTAAGGGTAGTATCAGAAAAACATGAAACATTATACAGTACGTTTTAGTTACAATGTAGCTCATGGAAAATCAGTCTGGTAGCTGGTACCAACCACACACACATGTTTATTTCACTCCACAAAACTGGTCTCTGATATCTCGAATATGTACGCTATCTGAGCAGTAAAAAGCCCATAATCCTCACTCACATTTTTTTTACTATTATACATGCTACTGAATGTTCTCCATCGTATCAAACCTCCGGGTCTAGAATGATTCGAACTCTAGTCGACATTGGAGCTGAACTCGTTATGGTTACTTCTATTGTCCTGCTTGATTGGCCCATGTATGTCGGCGTCGTGCCTCTGTCGGCACACCCATGGATCAGCGCAGCGGGCTGCTTAGGCACCATTAGTAAGCTTGTGCTTTCAGAGTTCAGCATTGCAGCAACATCTGTCATGGTGGGCCGCTCTGCTGGATCTTCCTGAGCACAAAGCAGTGCCACCTGAGCGCATTTCGTTATCTCAGCGACTTCATATCCGTCCCCTAACAACGGATCCACAAGCTCATGCAACCTTTGGTCCATCCACATATGCCAGGCCTGAAATATATAATACATTTGACTTTAAATAAATGCAATGCAACTGACATGTAGTGTGTGCCAGGTATAAAAAAATAGTCTTGCTTTTACACACCCTATTTGAGAAGTTCACAACTTCTGTTGTCAAGCAATGGTATAGGTTAAAACTCACCACTTTAGTTGAAAATTAAAGTAAGTCTATTTTCTAATATTGAGAACGGAAAGATGTTGCTTGAAATGTACTTTCACTCACATCTCGTACAAGATCACCAACAGTATCCTCTTGCTTCTCGAGTATGGTATTCTTTCGGCCACTAATAATCACCAGAACCAAAACGCCAAAGCTGAACACATCTGTCTTCGTCGAGTAAACTCCTCGAGATGCATACTCTGGAGCTTTGTAACCACTGAAAAGTGAAACAAAAGATGTGAAGACTGTGAGATTAGGACATCTGAAAACAAATGATGGGAATATGTGATTATTAATATTGTAGGCAGCTGATACCTGGTTCCCACGACCCTACTCGTGCGCCCTTCTGCTACATCTGAACTCAGTGTCCTAGCTGACCCAAAATCAGTAATCTTTGGGCTCATGTTATAATCCAAGAGGATATTATGTGGTTTCAAGTCTCTATGGACAAGGCAGGACATGGAACCTTTATGCAGGTAAACAAGGCCCTCTGTTAACCCTGTAATTATCTTGAATCGCTTAGACCAGTCTAGCAATTGCCCTTTTGTTCTGTCTGCAAAAGATAATCAAATTGCAACTTTATCAACTGTTGACGAATTTCTCTAAACCAAACTAGAATAGTTTTTATGATTCGAGCAACAAAGAATCAGGTGAAAACTAGATCTGTTGTAGCCTTCCATTTAACTGTAGATGTTTTGAATTCATGCACATTTACTAGGAATTAAAGGAGGTGTGCTTGAAAAATATCTCTGATAATACGGAAAATGTACCAGATATGTAATGGTCCAAGGAACTATTTTGCATGAACTCATAGACAAGAATCCTTTCTTTCCCATGAATGCACCACCCCAGCAACCTAATCAGATTGGTATGCTGAAGCTTTGCAAGCTGCAATTCACTGTCGAAATCAAATATCGTTGCATGCTGATCAAGTCTTTTGATGGCAATCATAAGTCCGTTGGGCAACTGACCCTGCAATGGTTACTTAGGGAGTTCAAATAACATTCTATCAACAGAAATCAGTTCTTTATTGGGAAGACAAGGAGGACAGGTATTCACTTTGTTAGTTAGTTTGGATATTGGCACATATTTACCTTATAAACTGTACCGAATCCACCAAACCCAAGTATTCTCCTCTCTGAGAAATTGTCTGTAGCATCCACGATCTGAAAGAAGTTGAACTTTGCAAATCCCACACAAGTTTCTTCTATACGGGTACAAAGCTCAGCGAGTTCTTCAATATTGAAGATTTTCTGTTCTTGCAGGTCAACTTTTCCTGATTCATGGATAATCTATCCATGTCACCGATGGGATTGCAGAAAACCTTTACATGACTAAGAGAATACACAATAATTGAGAGCATGCCTCAGTTTGCTTTTTCTAGCGATCATCAACTCATCCTAATTAGGGACTTCCCATCATATGAAAACAAATGGAGATTATAATAGACAAATTCATGCAAGATATTGATGATGTTGTTACCATTCAACGTCATATATTTCATTTGGTTAATAACAGAGAAAAATATGTGATGAATGTTTGTTTCCACTAGCTAGTGCTCTCACCATGACATGTGACACGGTAAAATTTGATGTGGTGAGTGGTGACACAATGTTTGTCATGAACAAGTATGCACGTGTATAACTTTTTATATTAAATTATTCATATGGACTTTTTTTTTAATCTCTGTTGCAATATATCCAAAAAGATGAGCAGCAGGGTATTGCAGCAGCACACAGACATAACAAAGCAATTCAAAATCCTTGAAAACAAATAATATTGGCATGAAACTTCACTCTACTAATTCCATACATAAGTCCATGCTTAAGCGCATTAGGAAATTCATAATAACTACTTACCCACAGATGGTTTTTCTCCAACAATGCAGAGTTCAGTAGCTCCTTGAACCCGTATTTCGGAGAATTCCAAAGCTCTTGCTGGAGATGGTTTCAACACACTCCTAAGAGGTGGCAAATTTCATACATTTGAGTCTGTATAACTTATTGAATTAAATTATGGCACGGCTACATAACTTGACTTCACAGGATTCAATATAAGAAGGGAAAAAATCCTAGAAAGGGATATAAGAAGGATGCTTAATGACAAATAAACTAGAAATTTGTCGAAACATAGTATATTTGAAGTCAAACAGCTGATAGTATTTAAAGTCAAACAAAGTCATTGATCGGATGCACAACTTACATTTCAGACATTTAATCTACATATATGGTGTAGGTTTATAGCATGTAGCTCTGAACCAGATTTTATTCTACAATCTAAACCAAGCGGTGGCACTAGTCAACCTAATATGGTCAACAGTCATCTGGTTTGCACTTGTCAATTTGTCAGATAACAAGTGGTTAACCTCCCACGTTATTGTTTGGTCAAAGACGCCACAAAACTTTGGATTTAAATTTCAAAAAACGATGATAAAATACACAACGAAAATTAACTGACCTGATGTGACTACTTGAACTGTCTGAGACAACACTGAGCACCCCCTCCTCAGCCTGCTAGACAAGGATCAGGATGATTAAGTGACAAATATTACCAATGTAAAATAAACCAGCAGAGGTTCTGTGATTGAGGCGCCCTATAAACAAAATCAGAATTGCTAAATTGGCATCGAATTGTGTACTGGAAGTACCAAATTTGCAGTTACACTCCCATTCGGACATAATTATAAATTCATATCATGCCGAGGATCACTTGAACAGATCAGTTCGACGAATTTTACAAATAAAATAACTCCATAATCAGTGTTTGTCCCCAATCACATACTCCTACTACCCTGGGCTTCAATTTTGATACGAACTTCCACATAAGCGCCAAGAAAATTGCTACTACTAACCGGCGACAAGCCGGAAGACGCCTACCTTGGCACGACGACTTTTTGTCGAATTGTCGACGAGGGAGATGAGCGGGATGAGGCGGATGAACATGTCGATCTCGTGCTGCGCGGCGCGGAGCTCGTCGGCCATCCGTGCGCCCAGCAGCAGGCGGCGCAGGTAGCCGCAGTCCTGGCACGCCGTGACGAGCGCGTAGCACCGCCGCAGCGCGGCTCCGAGCTGCTCCAGCGGTCGCCTGGTGGCCTCCCGCCGCATCAGCTCCGCGAGCTCCAGCTCCCTGAGCAGGCCGCCGACGAGCTCCACGTGCTGCGCGAGCCGTACGCAGGCGTCCCGGTGGCGGCGCGCCGCCAGGGCGGCCTGCACAACCATGGAGACCAGCCCCAGCGCGT
Source organism: Aegilops longissima (assembly GCA_021605205.1). Lineage (NCBI taxonomy): Eukaryota > Viridiplantae > Streptophyta > Magnoliopsida > Poales > Poaceae > Aegilops > Aegilops longissima. Next base: position 694,361,806 of record CM038682.1, read on the forward strand.
CCACGCCGACCAGCTGCGCCACGTTGGAGGCCTGCCCCAGCGTGCCCCACAGGCTGCTCGAAGTGCTGTCCCATGGGCTCTCCATGCTCGCTGCTCCCCGCTCCTGCGCTCTGCGGCCTCTCCCTCTCCAAACCTCGTTGCCGCCATTGACACGTATCTATCGGCGTGTCTTTGTGTCGCCGGCGACTTTGACTATTCGTGAGGAGTTAGTCTAGCGCGCATGGAGTTGGAGTAGGTGTGTGTTTCCCATCCATCTGGGTTGTTCGCACCCGGGATGAGACAGACTCTTGTAAATAACTCTCTTTTCGTCTATAAAGATATGGTACGTCATTGACGTACTCTCGAAAAAAAATACCACATTTCTTGTTTTAATTTTTATAAAGACACAAATGGCGAAAACTGCTTTTGCAGCTCGACCTCCATCGAGGTCCTCAAATTCAAAATTTAAATTTCATCAAAATTCATATATTTACGTTTCAAAAAATTCGGAAAAAAAAATTACAGATATGCATGAAGGCATAACACACATGTGATCAATTTTCAGGGCAAAATACATTGAAATGAAGGCTGTGCAGAAAAAAAATCTAAGACTTTTTAACACGTGATACTATTTATCCTCCCACCATAATTTTGTCTTTTTCTGTACAGATCGCATTTCAAAATATTTCATTCTAAAAATTTATACACATACACATAACATCGCACAATTTTTTTAGATTTTTTTGAAATCAAAAAGTTTGAATTGTGATTTTTTTTTCAAATGTTTTGAGCTCTAGTGAGCTTGCTTTCTACTGAGGCCAGTTCTGTCCTAAACTGGGCGCTGACCGTGGAGTACTCGCCGATCCACGACATTCTCCACAAATGGCTTTTATTTCTTTAGAATGTCACATTGGCATTCTATGGTTACAAACGAACTACACATACAAATCCACAAATCAACTTTTACCATCGTTGTTAACAAGATCCCGCCTAGCGCCTCCTCTAAGGGGGAGGGGCGTGTTCTTCCCCTTCCGCCGGGCGGGCGCCGCCCAAGGGCGCCTGCTTTGGCCCGGTGGTGTCGGCGGCGGCAGATCTCCTGCACCACGCTGAGCTCCTCCCTTCCCAGGCGGGGCGACGGCGGTGATGCTAGGCTAGGCAGCGGCCCGGCGACCCAGCGGTGGTGCCCAACGGCGGGCGAGGTGGCTTGGTGGCGCGGGGTGGCCGGCGGCGCGCCCCCGGCCTAGATCTGGTCCTGCGGACCCCATCTGGGTCCTAGCGGGCCGGCCCCGGCGTGGCTTCGGTGTCTTCCTGCGTGGTGCGGAGGAGGAGCATCTTGGACCGAGGGCGGCGGCGCCGACGGCATGCCTGTTGCAGCGCGAAGGTGGGAGCTTTACGGGCTACTGAGGGCCCAGCCGGACATGTGGGTCCACGGGCCTGGTTTGCTCCTGCTATTGCGTCCGGTCGGCTACCGTCGTCGACGGTGGAGGTTGAGCCCTTCCTTGTGCCGACGGTGCTGCTGCCCCTAGTCCGGCTCCTCTTCTTCGCTGTGCAGGCCTCACTTCGCGGGGTCGTGGGGATACGGCGTGGGAGGCTTCAAGACCATGTTGGCACAGAATGGTGGTCAGTTTGGTGGCGAGCTCCGGAGTGCCCGAGGTGAAGGTTGGGATCGGGAGAAATCCCTATCGGCCTGGCCGATACCGACTCGGTGGCGCCTGAGGGTGTCGCTGGACCTTCATGGAGGGCATCGGGGGCTACCCTTCCTTTCTCCTCGTCGCGTATCGGGGGAAACCCTTGGCAGCAACGTCGTCATTGTCGCGTCCCTTCCCGGAGGTGTTGATTGGTACCGGCGCTTCGGAGTCTAGGAGCTTGGTGGGAGATCTCTGGTGGGCGCAGTGGACGCGAGGCTTCTTCGTTTTTGTTGATCCGCCGTTGTCGACATTTGTTCCTTTTGTATTTTCTCCGTCGTTTCTTTTGGGCGTGATTGTGCTGCTTCCGCCCCAGCACCTATCATTGGTTGTATCGGTTGGTTGTTTTGTAATACAAAGGGGGAAGGAGGCTTTTTCGGAATGTCTTCAGCAAGGAAATAGTGTTAGATCACAGGTTTTCATCAAAAGAGAAGGACTCAATAAGCTCCGGAAAATGCCTTCAGCAAGGAGCGTAAACCGGAAGGCCAAATCTAAAAGATTTTCAGAATTCAAAATTTAGTACTCAAAGAGCACCACCATAGACAAAGTCTTCTACACACCATAAAATTATGTAATATTGTCATATGGGGAAGCAAATTTCCTTATTTTGGAATAAGGTATCTCCGGCCTCTCCTTACCTCGACGACATTCGGTTCGGCTCCGTCAAGGGTCTGTGAGAGGTTGTGTCAGCAAATCTATTGGCTCTCTTTGGATACTGGTAATTCGTGTGTATCAAGAACCCCTGTTTATAATTAATAAAGAATGAAAAAAGGCAAATCCTGTGATAGTCCATATTAACCACTCATGTGCTTGTCCGGGCATAAAATCCAGCACCAAACATTCTGCTTAAAATTAACGAAATTGTTGCAAAGCATGTCCGGGCATAAAATCCCTCCCTCTGTCTCTCACCGTTGCAAGCATGTCTTCTCTCTTCTGTTCTGTTCTCCCAGCCTCCCACTGCCTGCACATCTTCTCCACTCACCTCCGGCGGTCCGGCCTCCGCGCCAATCATCTCCTTGCCTAGCCGTGACCTGTGAGTGTCATCCACCTCTCTGCTCTACGCCTCAAGCTCTCTACTCCTTACCCAACCCAACTGCCCCCTCCCCCGCGTGGCGATGGTATCTACCACGGTCGATCTCTTCCTTCCTGGTGAAGTTCGAGGCACGCCTTCTCTCCCCCCACAGTGAGCGCGACCAGCCACCGCGCCCCTTCCTCCCCTCCCCGAGCGCTTTTGGAAGACCCTCCATTTCGTCCCCGCCAAACGGCCGCTCGCCCAGGAGAATGAAGCTCCGACTCTGCTATCTGGTTGTGCCTCACAAGTGTTTGAAGTAATTTCCCACCAGGTGAACCCGCGTTGTTTATTTGTCGGGGGTTGGGTGCGACATATGCCAAAGGATGGCTTTGTTGGGTTCTACGGTAGGGTGCGTCGATCGCAAATTAAAAATTCCTACACGCAGAACATCCAAGAACATGCTACGGAGATGGATCACGCTTCGTTACCACTAGACGCCAGCAGTCGCCGTGCAGCGAAGAAGAGTTGGGGCAGCGCGTCCGCGTGGATCGCCTCCTCCTCGCTCGATCTCCTCGAGCGCCCGGTCGTCCGATCCCACGACGAGTTCGCGGAGCGGCGCAAGTGCACCGCCTAACGGTATCCGCAAGGGAGGAACGCTCGTGGCGGCGGACTGCTAGGTCCGATCACACAATCGGCGGCAAGTGGAGGTGTCTCCCGAGGCAAGCGATCAACCTCCCGAGGCCGAAGCGATCCGCCTCCGAGGCCAAAGTGTTCTCTCTTGATGAGTGTGCCGACTTCCACTTTATATAGGCGTCCGTCATGAAGCTCAACACTTGGGCCTCGCCACGGACCCTAAAGCCCAAAGTCTACTCGGTCACGCTCCTAGTCCAGTTCGATCACATCCAACCAAAGGTCCTACGAACCGACCTCGAGGTTCCTTCCCTTGCGCCGAATTTTTAGGTTCAAGTCAGTTTGGTCACGCTTCGGATCACCTCCGACCAGACGGTTGGTAGCGGCCTCTAGCAAGGCGTGCCGACCACCAAGCGACGATGAAGCTGGTTAGGCGAACTCTGCATAACGTGTCACACTTCTTCTCCTTTGCAAGACGATATATGTTGTCGGGCTCAAGGAGAGACTCACATCCTTGTGCTAACCCGACCTCTTTCTCGCTCCAAAGGATATCGACCACTATCCGGATTATCTCATAATCCTTGTCGCATGGCCATGTTGTTCCTGGTCGGATCACACAAGGCCCAGAGTATATCTCTCCGATCGGAGGGGCAATCCCATCTTGCTCGACCATGTCTCGCAGCATGGGACCGACAAACCCAAACCTACCTTTGTAACTACCTACCACGGAGTAGCTTTGAAGGCCCAAAGCAAGTCTATCACCATCTCGAGTACATGCGCCACTCAGGTCTTAGGACATAGAACGTATGTTGTACTAGAGACTCACAGATGACATATCGCTGCGCCTCATAGTTGGGTCTGTCCGACTCGGACCTTATCTCGACTCGGATCCAACTATGTCGAACTCGACTGCACCTTTCCAAGTCCATATTATCCGTTAGCATCCAATGCTCCATGGCTAGTGAGACTGATCCATCGACCGTGTCATATGCTAGTCTAGTCGGCTCAAGGCCCACACAGCCCTTTCAACTAGGGACCTTTAGGACAGTCATCATACAATGCATAGTCCCACAAACAAGTCACGATTTGCCGATACACATCATTGATAATGTTCAAGGACTATCTTTATTCATAAACACATAGGAAATATCATCATACATGATTGCCTCTAGGGCATATCTCCAACATGCTTATCATGGTGGGGGCGAGTAGAACGTCACGGTGCCTCGAAATGGGATGAGGCGAAGACATGCACGCCGGCTAATCTTACCCAGCTTCGTGGCTCTCCGTGGAGATAATACCCCATCGCTGCTCAAGGGTCTCCGCATGATCACTATGTCAAAGTGGGTACAAGGTTGCTCCTTGAGTTGTTCGAGGTGAGGAAGGAGAAGGCACGGCTAGCTCTTCTCTTCCTCTATGTGTCTCTAAAACTATTAGGGTCCAACCTCTTGCATGGGTGCCCCGGGGTTTATATGCCTACCCCGGGTACAATGGTAATCCGGTGGCGCTGGTCCCAGCCGTCTGCCTCTCGTGTCGCCGCCTTCTGGCTGATCGCTGGGCCCGCTGACTAGCGGGCCCCCGCCAACGGGCTCAAAGATGGGACCGACAGTTTTGTCCGCTGCGCGGCGGGTCTTGCCGGCTGCGGATTACTGTGGCCGCGCTTCTGATGACGCTGGCTTGGTCGTGGGGTAATGGCAACAGTGCCGCTGCCTGATGGGCGATCACTGTCGCCATTCCCTGTCTTGTCTGGTTAATGGCGTGCGGGACTCGCGGGAGGGGTCGGCCGACTCCTGGAGGCCGACTCTGGGACTCGGCCGTCTTGTGGCGCTCTCGCCGTCTCCTGCACCCTCGCCGACAGGCAGGTCCCGCCGTCTTTGGGTCGTACAGACAGGCCATCATGGGCACAGGGGTCTGCCCATGGGGCTGATGTCAGGGCCGGCATGGCTACAGTGCCGGGCCGGACGGAGATCTTCACAAGACGGTGCACCGCGCCATGCTCGCCTTTTTGAGCAGGGGGCAGGATGGGCCAAGGCGCGCACCCCATCCCGTCCGTAGTTGTGTAGGTGGGAAGTGGTTGGAGTCGCGGGCCGATTCCCCGTAGCCGGCTTCTCTGGAGATCGCTAGTTGGGAGTCGGCTTTCCTCAAGGTCGCTTCTGGGACTCGGCCATGAGGGGCAGTCAGCGGCTCTGCCGCGGACTCTCAGAAAGCGGCTCTTCGTCTTGAGGTCTTGAGGGGCGCAGCCGGCCTCGATGTTTTGAAAGGTCCGGGGGCTCGGGTTTGCCTACCCGTGGCCCATTACTCCGACAGTAGTCCCCGAAGCTGGTGAGGCGCCGAGGGCAACATGTCGAGGAGTCTCAACAGTTTCATCCTCCGTGGAAGAATTGGCCTTGCTCGCTGCTTCCTCTAGGCCGACTAGCTGGAGTCGGACTCGCAGGAGGCCGTCTTGCTTCTTAAAGGGTTCAAAAGTCGCAGCGGGAACCAGACGGCGTGCCTGATAAGCTTCCCGACGGTGGCCCGTTGCGGGCCCGTCGCGTGACGCCACGCTGCTAGGTCAGTCCTCGCCCACCCACGCTGCGGATTTAGACAGCCCGTCAGCGGACTCCGCCACCACCGCGCCTCGGGCGCGAACGGATCCGCGGCGGTCGGCGGGCGGTTAGTTCACGCCGTTATCGCGCAGAACTTCGTGGGTTAAATCGTGGGGGGCGTGGGGTGCTGGGCGCAGTTAATCCCACGCCCGCCCCATCGGCTTCTCAGCCCACGAGCCTATAAGTAGGCGGGGGAAGGGGGGCGGCGAAGCACGCGCGCCCATCTCCCTGCTTCCCCCGCTTCCTCTTGCTCCTTCTTCTTCTTGCTCCTTCTTGCTTCCGCCACGCCGCGGAGATGAGCTCTTCCTCCACCGCAGCGCCTCCCGCCGCATGCTCCAGCATGTGGGACGGCTCTGAAGTAGACGACGACCACATCGAGTTCCTCCGCCAGACGCGTCGCCTCCCCGGCAAAAACCTAGTGCAGACCCGCGCCGCGCCGGCGGGTGAAATAACGTCGGCGCCGGAGGAGGGCGAAGCGGTCGATTCCGCCGCACCTCATGCGCGCGTCTAGGCTGCCGCGAGCGGCTTTTTCGCCGTTTGAGTTTCACAGCTCCACCGCATCACCTCACTCCGAATACGGTGGTGCTGCTGGCCGCCGCCGCTTTGTGCGAGGGCTTCTCGGCGTTTCCCCACCATCGAGCTGTGGGGAATTCTTCCAGTTGCCAAGCCAGCACGCGACGTCGCCGGCGTGCGGCTCAGGCGGCATCTTCATCACGATGCGGAGGCCGGTGGCGATAACCCTTTCCCGCCATTTCGCTGATCAAGTCGGTGAAGATGTGGCAGCGCCCTACTTATACGTGAAGAACGCCGCCCGTATATGCATCAATCAATCGCCGCTTTACGGCCGGGCGACCGGGGGGGAGGCTTCCCACTGGTCCCACCGGCCAGACGCCGACTCGCTGGCGGCGCGCATTGTCGCGCATGACCCGAAAGGCCGACGCAGTTGAGGGATTGACCGGGCGAACTGCTGGCGGCCTTCGTGGCGCGCCGAGTCCTACCGCTCCAAGGCCGACCTCATATGATCTGTCAGATGAGCGGCCACCGGGACCCCAGTTGGATGTGCTCGAAGGACATGCCCCACGCGGAGGTGGCGGACACGGTGAACTTCATGGCGAACTGCAATCTTACAGCGGATTGGCAGTTCGGCAAGGAGCCATACTCGCGGTCCAACCCCCCACCTGTGGTAAGTCGTCTTCTTTCCTCTTCTGTTTTCTTTTTCAGCCGAATTCGACCTCTGATCTTTTTTGGTTTTTTTGAGTCAGAACCCCCTCATGCAACCCTCAGCCGGCACCATAGGGCCGGCCCGCGAGTTTGTCCCCGACCGGGCGGAGAGCGACGTCGACGACCCTGACTTGGGGGCGGCGGCGATGGAGGCCGACGCCGAAGGTGGAGGAGGAGGAGGGGCTGACGACTTCAGGCCCTCGGCTACCTTCGCCGACTGGCCTGAGGATGTCGGCGAGGGGGAAGTCGTCCCCCGCCGCCAGCCGAAGGCCGGCTAGCCGGGCGCGAGTTCCTCCGCCGGCTTGGGCGGTTGAGGCGGCGCGAGGATGCGCCAGGCCGGGCCGAGCTTGCCAGGCGGCCGGTCAAAGAAGCTCAAGGGGACGGCCGCCGCGACCAAACGGGAAGAGGCGGTCGCGAAGGCTAACCGCTTCCGCAAGGAAGTGAAAAAGCCGCCGCTGGTCTCCACGTAAGTGCTTCTGCTTTGTCTTGTTTTTCTTCTGGTAAATTTTGTTACACTCTTTTACACGTCTTCTTCGCATCAGGGCTCCCCTTACTTTAGAGAGAGTCGCCGCCGCCTCCTTCATGGGGGTCGGCAGAAACGTCCACCGATACTCGGCGGATTGACCCCGCGGCCGACCTCCGGGAGGCGTCGGAGCAGAACGCGCAGGAGAAGCGCGACGAGGAAGAAGCCGCCCTCCTGGAGAAGGCGGAGGCCGAGAAGGCGGCAGCTTCCGCCCAGAGGAAGCTGGAGGAGGCCGAAGCCGCCGTCACGGCCAAGCGGCAGGCCGAGGAGGCCGCACGCCTCCAATCGGCATTGCTTGTCACCCCGCTAAGCTCCGCGCCGCCGCCGCCGGAGTTCATGGGGCAGACGGAGGGAGCCGGCAGCGGGTTCCCCGTCATGGAGAGGGAAGGCGGCGAGACCTCTATGTCAGGAACGGCCACGCTGCCCCCGCTGCCTCTTCCGCCGTCTGAGAGCGCGCGAGGTAAACAGCAGGCAGACCCGCCGGTGCCGCCGACTGAAGACGAGGTCGTGGCGAACCTGCTTCTTCGTCACTCGCCAACAAGGCCGTCGCCTTGAGAAGGCGATTTCAGCGCCGGCTTTTTGAGACCGGGCGCCGCCACTCGGCTATCCCAGACGCCGAGGCGACGAGCGCCACGCCTGCTGGTGGGTGCGAGGTGGCACAGCCCGCTGAACCAGCGCTTGGACGCCCAGCGGTTGCAGGCCGAGGGCGATGCCATCCGAATCGCACTAAGGCGCACTGGCGCCGCGAGCCGCTGCTCGGGTATGTTTTTTTGAGTTTTTCTTGTTCTTCTTCAGGCCAAGGCCCACTGGTGTAGTCCTCGAAGTTTCGGGCCGGTTGCCGAGCAAAGTGCTCGAACTTTATTTGGTGAGTTCCAAACATTTACCTTTGTCTTGAAATGCTTATCACAGGAGTATCACAACCTCCGCGCCACTGCCTTCAACCGCAACGTTGAGGAGCTGAGCACGCGGACTGCCGACTTGTCGAGGAGCCGAGGTGAGTCTCCTTTCTTCTTCGCAGGGGCGCGCTGGCGCACCCGCGGGCTGTAGTCCCCGAGATTCGGGCCGACTGCTGAGCAGTTGGGCCGGATCTTCCTAGCGACCTTCTTAGTTGACGACTTAACGTCCTTTTCCTTTTTATTCTTCAGAGGCCAACGCCACTCTCCGACGGCAGCTGGGCGCAGCCGACACGGCCTTGCGCGCCAAAGGGGAGGAGTGCAACAAGCTCGCCGCAGAGCGCGACCTGTTGGCTACGCAGCTGGCGGAGCAAAGGGAGCTGCTTAAGACGGTGCAGGACGAGGCGGCGAGGAAAGAAGCTGCTCTCCTGAGTTCGAAAGTGAGCGCTCCTCCTCGACTTACAAGGAGGCGCTGCTGACCTCCGGCTTCCATGAAATCGAGGACATCGTCGACGGTGAGTTTCTCTTTCTTTCTTTCTTTGAGCCGCTGACTATAGGTCGGGCTGACTCCTGGTTTTTTGACTTGCTTCTTTTCCGTCTTGGCAGACTTCTTCCCTAGCCATACGCAGGCGGCCAATGAAGCCATCGAGGCTGATCGCGAGGTGCGGAGGGCGAATGGTGCGGAGATTGCTGCCAACGCCCCCCGGACCCTCGACGAGCAGCTTCTGAGCATCGAGGCTCGTCTGCGGCTGGCTCATCGGATGTTGCGCCAGCTTCAACGCGTTGGTGCCCAGGCGATTGTTGCCCTGTGTCCAGACATGCCGGTTCATGACTCCTACCGGATCGCCGACTGGCTGGAGGTCGCGCTGGCCGCCTTGAGGCTTGAAGGTTCTCACCGGGCTGGAGTGCACCGGCCTTGAATTCGCCATGCGTGGTATCCAGGGCTGGATCTGGACCGGCTGGCTGCGTTCCGGTCAGAGGCCCAGGAGGAGCTGCTGGCTGCGGAAGATGCCCTCGTTGAACGTGTGGTGGCGATCGCCGACTACACGGACACCAGCGTCTTCGTTCCTGAGCGGGCTGAGGACGGCACGGAGGCGCCGCCGGAGTGGTTCCGGATGAACCCGGACTATGACGAGGACTCGGTGGAGGCGATTGGCTCCAGCACCGAGGAGGAAGGCGAGGCGGAGGACGGAGATGAGATGGAGGCGCCAGAAGACGGAGCAGGCGACTAGCCTCAGCTCGACCGCTGCTTCCAAAGAACGAGCCGCGCCCATCCGCCGGGCCGCCGAGATGATCAAGCCGAGACTGCCCAGCCGGCCGCCCCGGCGCCTGACACCGCCTCCTCCAGCCCTCCAAACCCGCCTGCTGCTTCCTAGGCTGCCGTCGTCCCTCAGTTTTATCTGCTTTGATAGTCTTGGGAAAACTTGTTAATTCAAGACAATTCCACCCATGGGTGTATTTTGAACTTCGTCAAGATTCGGCCGAGGGCCTATGATGTGTAATATTATCCTAATTCTATCTTTCCTTGCTCATCACTCTTATGGCTTTTTCCTTTGCCGCCTTTCCTTATTTGCCACCTTGTCCGTCAGGTAACCGCTCATGGATCGCTGCTTGGATCAAGTGCTTGGCTACTTTGGGAAGGCAAGTACTTGGCCGCTTTTTAGAGTCTTTTAGCAAGTTGATAGAAGCGTGTCGACTACTCAAGAGTCGGTTTTATGAAGAGGGCTGGAAGTCGGCTTTAGCTATGCTTATGCTTTGGGTCCTTAGCCATTTTTCATGTGGGCGCCCATTCTTCCTTACTCCTGCCCACTGCATAGCCGCTCATGAAGCTGCGGCTTCGACAGAGACGCTTAGTAATCGCACACTACTTGTCCGATCACAGAAGCATTTCATAGCGCATATGGCGAGTCCTCGGCCGACTTAGTCGAACCCGTGCCAAAGGCATAACAAAGAGTAACATACTCAAGGCATAACTCTTATCATACGTATAATGTAGAAGGGCAGTCCCCGAGCTCGTCCCTGGGGAGAAGTCTTGGTATTTTAACACAAAAGGTAGCATGGTACATACTGATTAACTCAAAAACTTCGAGAAGATTTGCATTCCATGGCCGCTCCATCTCTTTGCCGAGTCATCTCTTATGCGTGCTCGGGCTTCGAAAGGCCGATTAGATAGTAGGAGTCGCTGCTCAAAGACTTTGCTGAAAATGAAGGGGTTTCCCAAAGGCGCCGATAGCTTGGCTGGCGGCTGTTCATTGGATCAGCCGGAGCACAAGGTCGCCTCTTGGAAAGATCTCGCTTGACCTTCCTGTTGTAGTAGCGGCAGCTCGCTGGTAGATGCCGGAGCCGCCGAGTGCCAACAGCCGCTCTCTTCCAGCAGATCGACGCCGCCTTGACGTGCTTCTTCCGCTCTCCTCGGTGTACATGGTGACTCGCGGGAGTCGAACTCTATGTCCGCGGGATGACGGCTCAGCATCGTAGACAAGGAAGAAGGTGTGAAGCCGGTTGACTTGTTCGAGTCGCGGCGAACTCCAGAGGACGGCCGGCAACTCGTTAACATCCGTCAAACGCCCAGCCGTTCGACCAGCTTGAGGTTTGATGCCGATAGGATGAGGCCGCTTGTTCGCTTCCACCTAGCCGCTTGATCATGGATGGGCAACGGACGCTAAGTCCAGTCGGATGCCTTGCGTCGCAGAACGGGCAGGGCGCTTTGGCAAAATTTGTGCCATTATCGGTGATGATGCTGTGGTACACCGCATCGAGTCGTGATGTCGGCGATGAAAGTCACCAGCTTGGACCATTCAACTTCTTGATGGGCTTTGCTTCTATCCACTTGGTGAACCTGTCCACCGCGACAAGTAAGTGAGTTAGGCTGCCTCGTGCTGCTTTGAATGGTTCCACCATGTCCAGGCCCCAAACGGCAAAGGGCCAGGCTATAGGGATAGTCTTTAGTGCAGAAGCCGGCTGAAACGGCTTGGAGCGGAACATCTGGCACCCCCTTGCATTTTTGGACTAATTCCTTGGCCTCTTCTAGGGCAGTTGGCCAGAAGAAACCATGTTGGAAGACTTTGGCAACGACTGCTCTTGAGGCCGCATGGTGGCCGCACTCGCCTTGATGAATGTCTTTGAGAATCGCTTGGCCTTGCTCTGGCTCGACGCAACGCTGGTAAACACCAAAGACGCCATACCGACCAGCTCTCTGCTGACTATGGTAGGCTGCCGGGCGTTGTACTTGCCGAGCTGAGATTTCGTCGGTTGGTAGCTCCTGCTCCAACCGATAGGCTTCTGACCAAAGGCATGAACTCCGAGTGTCTCGATGCTACTGATTTACTTTGTCGCACCACTGATGCGCCGATCGTCGGCCACACCGGTGAACACCATGTAGGCTCCATGCTCTTCTCGGTACTGCTTGTATCGCTACGACTGGCTCGATAGCCGGGTCATTGGGCGGCGGGAGCGGGCGGCTCAGCAGCGGCGAGGCAGGAGGCCGCCTTGGCGATCCCGTGAGCCTGACACTTCCGGTGGTGTGGTTTTACGGCCGGTTGCTATGGAACTTGCAAAGGCCATCTAGAGTCTGTCAGAGAGAAGGCCGCAACCAGTTGACTTGCCGCCTGCCGCTTGGTCGGAGGTTGCCCCACTGCTGCCGGGACTGTCAGAACTCCGCCTGCCTGGGGCCTTGCGCTAGGTTGTTCTTGTCGTCGCCGACCGGGTGTCTCCACCGGAGTTCTCATGGAGCGAGGAGCCACTTTGCTGCCGTGACGACTTCAATCTCCTCTTCATGGAGGAGTCGGTAAGCGCACTTGTCTTCTATGATCAGCATCTGCCGAGGGTCTCCGCCTGCCGCAGCGAGCTTGTGCTTGAGGAGAGTGCCTTCTCACCCGCGGTGAAGTACTCGATAGCTTGCACCTGCACGCCTCGCAGGAGTTCCGAGCTCGCCCAGCCGCGGAGGTAGTCGCGAGTCGACTTGGGGGCCTTGCACGCACAAGGAAAGTCGCGAGGCTTGGGAGGTCGCTTGTACGTTTCGTGAAGTTGCGGACGAAGGCTTCGCTGAAGTCGACCCAGCTGTTGATGCGGGCTTCGTGCTGTTCAACCATGTCCGGCCGTGCTTGCATGAGCGAACATACTTACAAAGAACATTGTTGCCGTCGCTATGTTGACGGTCAGGAGTAGTGTAACGCCTGGATTCGGCGCGCTGTATCGCCGCTTATTCGCCGTCCATGTCATTTGTTTATGCGGTTGCATTTTTGCCATGTCATCATCTGCATTTTATCATGCCATCATATGCATTGCATTGCATACCTGTTCGCCTCTGCATCCCAGCATTTTCCCGTTGTCCGCTTTACAATCCGACACTTATGTCTCCTGCCTTTTACTCTTTCTTTTTCGTAGCGGGTCTTAAACGTCTCTTAATGGACCAAGGTTTGTCAAGCGGCCTTGATATAGCACCGAGACCGTCATTGTTTGCGGCCATTTGAGGTCGTTATACTCCAACGTTAACGGCAACCGTAAAAGCTTCCTTCTTGCAGCCCAACACCCTTCCAAAGTGGCCCAAACCCATCCTAACCCCCATGTTTCTTGGCCGCTCGATCACGATCAGGGTAAAACCGCCTCATTTGACTCTCCTAGCTTCTCTAGCTATAAATAGGTGTCTCCAAATTTTCGTGGCAGATGAACCCTAGCTTCCTCAAGGCCGGATATAATCGCTCGGGCGGCCGGACACGCCCACCGCCAAGAGCCACGCCATTTCGCTAATCATGCCACACTCACTCCGCCGCCTCGCCTAATCCCATCTGCCACCTCACCCTCTCTCTCTCTCCACCACGTCCACATGTTGGATCGGGTTCCTGGGCCCATCTGTCACGCCTGGCTCACGCCTCTGTCCGCCTCTGCCATTACCATTCTCGGCCGGCCACCGCCTCACGGCCTGGATTGGCCCATCGGCGACTGGGCCGGGCCGGGCAGCCCTGGCCTCATGGGCGCGCCACTGCGCCGCCGCTGCCGCTTGCCTCCCGCCGCCTCGAAGCGATCCCGCGCCTCGGCACACTAACTCGGCGAGGCCAGCAGGCTCCATCGCGGCCCTCCTCCCGGCCTCGCTGGCCCTCGGGATCCGGCCGATCCGCGAGATCCGCCCGGATCCGCCCTCTCCGCCTCCCGACTTCTCCTCGACTGCCACTGCCTCTGCCTCCGCGCACCGAGATCCACGCTGCGTTGACTTTCTTCGCGAGGGTATAATCTAAGTCCCAGACGTAATTTTCATGCCATGTTCGACCTACTATAACTCTGCATCCGTAGTCTGCTTTCAAGTGCAGGATATGTCAAATTGTTCGTCTCGACGAGTACATCATTACATCTCATTACATCATTTTCATTTGAGCTCATCTTGATGCCCGAAATATTGTTGGAAGAGGGCAATGTGATGTTAGTTTCAGATTCTTATCGTAACATGCACTATTGTCATTTTTGCCATAATTGATGTGTGCACCCTATGAACTTGAGTCTTACATGTGTTTTGTAATATGCCATGCCATATTTAAAGGGGTGTATGCCATGTATTTTTTTGATCTCTGTGGTGACTAGCACAAGCATGCAAACTAGGGTTCATGATGTTGCTGATTTCACCTCGTTTCTTGATATTTTTATGCCATGTAAACTTGATGCTACTGAGAGATCCATGCTTATTTTGAGATACTTCAGTAAGGATGTTTTGAACATATGGTTACTCTCTATCCATCCATGCCCTTGTTTGCAATTATGGAGTGCGATAGCAGGCTTGGGAGGTCGCTTGTACGTGCTTCGTGAAGTTGCGGACGAAGCTTCGCTGAAGTCGACCCAGCTGTTGATGCTGCGGGCTTCAGGCTATTCAACCATGTCCGGGCCGTGCCTTGAAGCATGAGCGGAACATACTTTATGGCAACACGCTTGTTGCCGTTCGCTATGTTGACGGTCGTGGAGTAGTGTAACGCCCCGGATTCGATGCGCCAGGTATCCGCCAGTTATTCGCCGTCGTTGCCATGTCATTTGCTTGCGTGTTGCATTTTTGCCATGTCATCATCTGCAGTTTATCATGCCATCATATGCATTGCATTGCATACGTGTTCGTCTCATGCATCCGAGCATTTTCCCCGTTGTCCGTTTTACAATCCGGCACTCCTATGTCTCCCGGCGCCCTTTTTTACCTCTTTTCGTAAGGGTCTTAAACGGTCTCGGAATGGACCGAGGTTTGTCAAGCGGCCTTGGTATAGCACCGTAGACCGCCTGGCAAGTTTCGTGCCATTTGAGGTCGTTTATACTCCAACGGTTAACCGGGTAACCGTAAAAGCCTCCTTCTCCTTGCAGCCCAACACCCCTTTCAAAGTGGCCCAAAACCCATCCTAACCCCCCATGCTCTCGGTCGTTCGATCATGATCGCAGTGGCGAAAACCGCCCTCATTTGACTCTCCTAGCTCCTCTAGCTATAAATAGGTGTCTCCCGGAATTTTCGTGCAGATGAACCCTAGCCTCTTCCTCAAGGCCACGACATGTCCGCCTGCGGCCGGACACGCCCACCGCCCGCAGCCACGCCGCCTCGGCCAATCACGGCTCACACTCAGCTCCGCCGCCACGCCTAATCCCACCGCGCCACCTCACCCTCTCTCTCCACTCACCGCCGCTCCACAAGCGGATCGAGCCCGTGGGGCCCATCTCGCCACGCCCGGCGCGCCCGCGTCCGCCCGCTGCCGGGCCTCGGCTCCGGCTGGCCGCCTTCCCGCCGCCGGATTGCCGCCTTCCATCGGCGATCGGCCGCCTCCGGCTCCGCGGCGCCGCCATACTTAAAGCTGCCGCCCTCCGCCACCGATTGCCTCCCGCCGCCCGAAGGTGATCCCGCGCCTGCCGGCGACTAACTCCGCGAGGCCAGCCAGCTCCATCGCGGCCCTCCTCCCGCGCCCTCGCCGTCCCTTGCCGGGATCCGCCGGATCCGCGAGATCCGCCCGATCCGCCCTCTCCGGCCTCCCGACTTCTCCTCGACTCCGCCACTGCCTCCTTCGCCTCCGCGCTATTCCGCGAGATCCACGCCGCTGACTTTCTTCGCGAGGGTATAATCTGCTAAGTCCCAGATTTTCGTAATTTTCATGCCATGTTCGACCTGCTATAACTCTGCATCCGTAGCTCCATTTCGTGCGTGTAATATGTCAAATTGTTCGTATCAACGAGTACATCATTACATCTCATTGTATCATTTTCATTTGAGCTCATCTTGATGCCCTAAATGCTGTTGGAAGAGGGCTATGTGATGTTAGTTTCAGATTCTTATCAGAACATGCACTTTTGTCATTTTTGCCATAATAGATGTGTGCACCCTATGAACTTGAGTCCTATATGTGTTTTGTAATATGCCATGCCATCTTTACAGGGGTGTATGCCATGTATTTTTGTGATCTCTGTGGTGACTAGCACAAGCATGCAAACTAGGGTTCATGATGTTGCTGATTTCAGCCCCTGTTCTGCTGATATTTTTATGCCATGTAAACTTGATGCTAGAGAGAGATCCATGCTTATTTTGAGATACTTCAGTAAGGATGTTTTGAACATATGGTTACTCTCTATCCATCCATGCCCTTGTTTGCAACTATGGAGTGCGATAGCTTGAGTCAATCGAGCTCTACTTTTGCTATAAAATGTTTCCTGGCAGGTTGTTTACATGTTATTCAATTTTGCCAAGGTTGTTGTAGTTGATCCGTGTATGCTATAATATTGTTCTTACCATGTCTAGCTTCTATGCCATGTCTAGTTGCTGGATGTATGCTTAGTTTGTTATTCAATGCCTCATAGTGAGTGAATCGAGCTCGTAAACATGCCTACTTGTTATCTGTTTATGCCATGCTCCAGTTTTGCACTAAGTCTGAATCTGTTTATGTTTTTGCTATATTCACATGCTTGCAACTGTATTTTCTGATCCCTTTTGGCTTATGGTCACTAAGGGAATTTTGTTAAATGCTTTGAGTAGATTCATGCCATGCTCTAGTTTGACTTGATAGCTTGCTGTAACATGTTGTTTCATAGCTCTAAACATGTTAACCTGATATTATTTCTGCCATGTCCTGTGAATTCTGCTAAGTCTGTGAACCTGTTATTACTTGCAATCTTGCCATGTCATTTTGAGCATGTTCTAGTGATTTCTGGAGATAGCTCAGTGTTCATGTTTTGTCATGCATTACCTGTACATCATGACCATGCCTTTTGTTATTACGTTGAGATGATGTAGCATAGTGTTTTGTTGCTTGCAATATGCCTAGTTGCTGTTTTGGACAGATTGTTGTCATGACTTGTATAGAGTGTATGTGTTGAACCGTTGCTCCGTTTTGAGTGTGCTCTATATGAAACTTGCTTGATTTTGCATGTAGCTTCATATTATCATGTTGAATCCATGTTTTGAGGTGTTTTCTTGATGTTGGTATGCATTTTGCATCAATGCCATGTTTAACTTGTTTTGCTCATATCTTCTAGGCCGTAGCTCCGAATTAAATGAACTTTATATGTAACTTGACTAGAATTTCGTGTAGATCATCTTGGTGCATTTTAAATTGCTGGTTAACAACTTGAACATAAGGTTTATTCAGATCTGGACCAATTTCGAAATTTGCATATGAGGACTTACTGAATTGTTCTATGTTGTTTCCGCCTCATTTAAACTTGCTTTGATGTGCTGCTCTTGTTTGCATCATCTCTTGCCATGAGTAGCTTCATGTAGCTTTGTCATGCATCATGCTTGGTTGAGCATCATGCCTTGTTCATGGTGGTGTGTTTACTTTGTTGTGTGCTTCTTCTCGATAGTTCCTGCTTGCTATGATCATGAGGATTAGTTCGCTCACGCTTGGTTCGCCTTCGTGGCTTCATCTTCTTCATGGACTCGTTCTTCTTCCTTATGGATTTCAGGCAAGATGACCGCTACCCTGGATCTCATTACTATCATTGCTATGCTAGTTGTTTCGTTCTATCGCTATGCTGCGCTACCTATCACTTGTTCCTCAAGCCTCCCAAATTGCCATGTCAGCCTCTAACCTTTTGCACCCTTCCTAGCAAACCGTTGATTGGCTATGTTACCGCTTTGCTCAGCCCTCTTATAGCGTTGTTAGTTGCAGGTGAAGATGAAGTTTGTTCCTTGTTGAACATGGAGATGTTGTTCCTTGTTGAACATGGAGATGTTGTTCCTTGTTGGAACATGTTTACTTGTTGGGATATCACAATATATCTTATATTATTAATGCATCTATATACTTGGTAAAGGGTGGAAGGCTCGGCCTTATGCCTGGTGTTTTGTTCCACTCTTGCCGCCTAGTTTCCGCCATATCGGTATTATGTTCCCGGATTTTGCGTCCCTAACGCGGTCGGGTGATTTATGGGACCCCTTGACAGTTCGCTTTGAATAAGACTCCTCCAAAGGCCCAACATTGGTTTTACCATTTGCCTCACCTAGCCCTTTTTCCCTTGGGAGTCGCGCTCTCAAGGGTCATCTTCATTTTAGCCCCCGGCCAATGCTTGTCTAAGTGTTGCTCCAAACTAGAGCCACTTGCGGTGCCGCCTCTAGGCAACTTGGGGTATCGCGGTTGTCAGACGATCGCTTCATTCGGTCGTGGCTCGAGACGAGATACGCTGCTACTATCGGGATGTCGGCACGCCGGGAGGTCTTGCTGGTCTTGTTTTATTGTTGTCGAATGTCTTGTAGCCGGATTCCGAGACTGATCGGGTCTTCCGGGGAGAAGGAATATCCTTCGTTGATCGCGAGAGCTTATCATGGGCTGTTGGGACACCCTGCAGGGTTTGAACTTTCAAAGCCGTGCCCATGGTTATGTGGCGATGGGAATTTGTTAATATCCGTTGTAGTAAACTTGAAGCAAACTCTTCTAAAATACACTAACCGTAGCGTAACTGTGAGTGTCTCTTTTCGGGTTGATCGAGAGGAGAACACGGTTTCGGGTTATGTCTCGACGTAAGTAGGAGTTCAGGATCACTTCTTGATCATTTCTAGTTGACGACCGTTCCGCTTGCTCTCTTCTCGCTCTTATTTGCGTATGTTAGCCACCATATATGCTTAGTCGCAGCTGCAGCCTCACCACTTTACCCCTTCCTTTCCCTTTAAGCTTTTCTAGTCTTGATACCCATGGTAATGAGATTTCTGAGTCCTCGTGGCTCACATATTACTACACCACCAGTTGCAGGTACAGGTTTGCGATGATCATGACGCGAGAGCGATGTTTGCTTGTATTGAGTTCTTCTTCCGCTTCTTCTTCGATCGGGGATAGGTTCCGGTCGGCAGCCCTGGCTAGCAAGGTGGATGTCGTTTGAGTTTCGTTTATGTTTCATCCGTAGTCGGATGTTGATCTTGTATATGATGTTGATATATTCTTGTGACATTTGTTCCTTATGTATGTATCCCCATCTATTATGTAATGTTGATGTAATGATATCCACCTTGCAAAGCGTTTCAATATGCGGGTCTATCCTTGGGGGACCGTCGAGTTCCTTTTGGATAGGGTCGATATTGGGCGTGACAAGTTGGTATCGAGCCTCGACCGCCCTAGGAGCCCCCTTGATTGATCGTGTAGTTTGGCCGATGTTGAGTCTAGAATAAACTGTTTTGAGTCTAGTTATATCGAGAGTAGGAATTCTTTTTACTCCTCAGCCCTTCGTCGCTTCTGGTCAGAATCTTGACGAGGTGTTTTGAATTACTCCTCTTCCCTTCAAATTTTTCTTTAGGTTCACGCAGTTGGTTTCCGGTAGTTGTTCCTCGCTCTTTTATCCGGTGCATTTCTCGTCAAGTCGACTCGAACCCCTTCATCTTTTGCAAATTCAATCCTCAGTTGTTTTCTTTTCCCACCCGCCACCTTCTTCTTCTCTCGGAACCGGAGTCCGTAATCGAGTATCCTTCCTACTCGTGTGAAGCCTCTGCATTCTTCCTCAACTATTTCAACGGTGTTTTCGCTTCTAGCTATTCATCGATTTCTCGTTCCAAGTCACCTTTGTTTTCCCGCCCTCCCAGCCCTTTTCTTCCCGGAGTCTGACTCTCTCTCGACCAGCTATCTCATTCGTGTGGAGCCTCTTCAGTCTTCCCTCAATTATTTCAACCGGTGAATTCTCGTTTTGTACGACATTCTTCATCTCTTTTCTTCTCCGGTGGACTCAATTCAAGTTTTGAGGTTAATCATATTCTTTTCCTCAAGTGTTTTTCCTGCTCGCTCTCCTCTTGCCGCTTTATCCTTCCGGAGTGATGAAGACATCTCAGAGACTCGTCTGTTTGAATTAATTCGAGGTTGTCACCTCATTCAAATATTTCAATCGTTCCGGTGCATCATCTATCTCTTCAACAATCCTTTCCAACGGTGCTTTCCTTTAGTGGGCCCTAACCCACAGGTCTTTTCCCAGGATCTTACCTGACTCTTCTAATTCCCCCGGAGTTATTCCCAATTATTTTCAAGTTGTGACGTAAGAATGGATTCCATCAGTCACATGCCTTCTCCAAGATCGATTTCAAATTCTTGTCATTGTTGGCTCAACCTCTTCGCTTTTTCATTCTCCCGGAGTACCTCAGAAATTTTGGTGGTGTTTCTCGTCGTCATTTCAGGACCGAAGAAGAGTCTTTCCTCTAAATCTTGTCCGTTCTCCCGGAGGTTCATGGTGCTAGCTCGATGTTATCCTATCAAATTGTTTCTAGTCATGCAAATTCTTTTCATCCATCCGGAGCATTTCAGGAGTTGCTTTCTCTCTCGATCATCCGAGGCCATCTTTTCGGAATATCTCTCCATTCTAAGTTTTTCAAATTCGTTCTCCAATTATTCCATATTCGTGCCCCTTCGTTCGTCTCAATATTCTTCCGGTGCTTCGTTCAAGTATTCTTCTATCAGTTCACGATCTCTTTGTTCTCTTGCATTTTAATTCCCTCAAGTATCTCCGTGCTTCTCTAATTCTTCCCGATGATTATTTCTTTTTCATCAGTCATTTCGAATTCTTACGGTGGTTCGTTGAAGATTCCTTTTCCCCTCTTATCATATCAATTTCATTCGTTCTTTCCAAACCTACCGGTGGTTCACGAAGACCTTCTCAAGTTTGCGATATGTCACTTCTCAATTCTTTTTCAAGAAGAATAAGTAATATGCAAAAATCCATTGCTTGTCATCAATTTAATTTGATGAAGGATAAGCATACAATAAATCTTATTCTTATTTCATCCAAGTGAGTAATCCCTTTCTTCGGAGTTTGTTCTTGATGAATAAATTCTAGTTCCAAGTGTTATCATCTTTCTTTTCCGGAGTTCAAATTTCCTCAGCCATTTCGTCGGAACCTCCATCTAAATCACCGCAAGGCTCATCTTATTCTTTATTCCTTCATTCTATCTCATCATCCTTTTGTCACCGGAGTTCTTCATGGTGGATCTTCATGATTTAATTCATTCATCAAGTGTTCATCAAGACTTTGTTGGAGGAGTTCCTGTATCTTTCCTTCTTGCCTTCAAGTGCAAATAATTCTTCATTTTCTTCTAAGTGGAGTTTTGCATTCGCTCTTCTCAGATATTTAATCTTTTCCGCTTGTGGTCGGCGATCACCTCATAATTTTGAGATGTTTTCCATAAGTCCACGACAAGCTTATTCTTTTCGTTGTTGATTTTCTCAACAACTCCGTTCAAACCTTCCTTCTAAAGATGTTTTCAATTTCATTCATGGCACAAGTTGTCATTTCCTTCTCCGTTCTTTTCATTCAACTCTTTCAATTCTTCCGGAGGCATTGTGTTGTTCCTCTCGTCAACTATCATTCAATTTTGTCAAACTCAGTTCTAACTCCTTCCATGTTTAACCGGAGTGCTGCCTAAATCCTTTCAATCTTATTCGTTTCTTATCTTGTTCTAACCGGACTGCTTTCAGAGTCTATCTTGATTCCGTGAGCTTTCGATTCTCGTCATTCTCATCGTTTCTCTCTTCTTCTCGAGTGCTCTCGATTCTATGTTTCTTCTCTTGAGTTCTTGGTTCACCTCAGTCCTTTTCCCTTCCGTCTCGGTCCTAAGATCTCGGGGCGAGATCTCTTGTTAGTGGAGGAGTGTTGTAACGCCCCGGATTCGATCGCGCCTGTGTATCCGCCAGTTATTCGCCGTCGTTGCCATGTCATTTGCTTGTGTGTTGCATTTTGCCATGTCATCATCTGCATTTTATCATGCCATCATATGCATTGCATTGCATACGTGTTCGTCTCATGCATCCGAGCATTTTCCCGTTGTCCGCTTTTACAATCCGCACTCCTATGTCTCCCGGCGCCCCTTTTACCTCTTTTTTCGTAAAAGGGTCTTAAACGGTCTCGAATGAACCGAGGTTAATCTGCTGCCTTGGTATAGCACCGTAGACCGCCTGTCAAGTTTCGTGCCATTTGAGGTCGTTATACTCCAACGGTTAACCGGTAACCGTAAAGCCTCCTTCTCCTTGCAGCCCAACCCCACGTAACCCGCGTCCTCCCCCGCCGCCCGCCTCGGCGCCGGCCACCGCCCGCCCGCCGCCGCCTCGGATTTCACTGGCTTCCACTGGCGATCGCCACTGCCGCCGCCGCCTCCGGCTCCATGGCGCCGCCCGCGCTTCTGCTGCCGCCCTCGCCGCCGCTTGCCTCCTCCTCCGCCTGAAGCGATCCAGCTTCGCGGCGACTAACTCCGCGAGGCCAGGCCAGCTCCATCGCTGGCCCTCCTCCCGCGCCCTTGCTGCCCCTTGCCGGATCCGCCGGATCCGCGAGATCCGCTCGGATCGGTCCTCTCCGGCCTCCCGACTTCTCCTCGACCCGCCACTGCCTCTTCTTCGTCTCCGGCGCTATTCCGCGAGATCCACGCCGCTGACTTTCTTCGCGAGGGTATAATCTGCTAAGTCCCAGATTTTCGTAATTTTCATGCCATGTTCGACCTGCTATAACTCTGCATCTGTAGCTCCGTTTCGTGCGTGTAATATGTCAAATTGTTCGTCTCGACGAGTACATCATTACATCTCATTGCATCATTTTCATTTGAGCTCATCTTGATGCCCGAAATGCTGTTGGAAGAGGGCTATGTGATATTAGTTTCAGATTCTTATCAGAACATGCACTTTTGTCATTTTTTCCATAATAGATGTGTGCACCCTATGAACTTGAGTCCTACATGTGTTTTGTAATATGCCATGCCATCTTTACAGGGGTGTATGCCATGTATTTTTGTGATCTCTGTGGTGACTAGCACAAGCATGCAAACTAGCCTCAGCTCGACCGCGCCTCCAGCAACGAGCCGCGCCCATCTGGGCCGGCTGCCGCCGGAGATGATCAAGCCGAGACTGCCCAGCCGGCCGCCCCGGCGCCTGACACCGCCTCCTCCAGCCCTCCAAACCCGCCTGCTGCTTCCTAGGCTGCCGTCGTCCCTCAGTTTTATCTGCTTTGATAGTCTTGGGAAAACTTGTTAATTCGCACAATTCCACCCGCGGGGTGTATTTTGAACTTCTGCTCGAAGATTCGGTCGAGGGCCTATGCTGTGTAAATATTATCCTAATTCTATCTTTCCTTGCTCATCACTCTTATGGATTTTCCTTTGCCGCCTTTCCTTAGTTGCCGCCTTGCCCGTCGTGCAACCGCTCTGCGGACTGCCGTTTGGATCAAGTGCTTGGCTACTTTGGGAAGGCAAGTACTTGGCCGTTTTTTAGAGTCTTTTAGCAAGTTGGATAGAAAGCGGCAAGCCGACTACTCAAGAGTCGGTTTTGCGAAGAGGGGCTGGAAGCCGGCTTTAGCTATGCTTATGCTTTGGGTCCTTAGCCATTTTCATGTGGGCGCCCATTCTTCCTTACTCCGCCCACTGACGATAAGCTCATGCGGCTGCGGCTTCGACAGAGACGGCTTAGGCAATGCACACTACTTGTCCGATCAGAGAAGCATTTCATAGCGCATATGGCGAGTCCCCGGCCGACTAGTCGAACCCGTGCCAAAGCGGCATAACAAAGAGTAACATACTCAAGGCATAACTCTTATCATACGATAATGTAGGGGGCAGTCCCCAGCTCGTCTCGGGGCGAAGTCTTGGTATTTTAACGCAAAAGGTAGCATGGAACATACTGCATTAACTGAAAAACTTCGGAGAAGATTTGCATTCCATGGCCGTTCCATCTCTTTGCCGGAGTCATCTCTCTTGCGTGCTCGGGGCTTCTGAGCGTCGATTAGATAGTAGGAGTCGTTGCTCAAAGACTTTGCTGAAAATGAAGGGCCTTCCCAAGCGCCGATAGCTAGGCCGGCGGTGTTCGCCGGATCAGCCGGAGCACAAGGTCGCCTCTTGGAAAGATATCGGCTTGACCTTCCTGTTGTAGTAGCGGTGCAGGCTCACTGGTAGATGTTTGGACCGGCTGAGTGCCAACAACGGCCCTCTTCCAGCAGATCGACGCCGCCTTGACGTGCTTCTTCCGCTTCTCCTCGGTGTACATGGTGACTCGCGGAGTCGAACTCTATGTCTCTGGGATGACGGCTTCAGATCCGAGACAAGGAAGAAGGGTGTGAAGCCGGTTGACTTGTTCAGAGTCGTCGCAAACTCCAGAGGACGGCCGGCAACTCCTCGTTAACAGCCGGTCGAACGCTTCCAAATGTTCGACCAATGAGGTTTGATGCCGATAGGATGAGGCCGTTTGCTCGCTTCCACCTAGCCGCTTGATCATGGATGGGCAACGGACGCTAAGTCCAATGGATGCCTTGCGTCAGCAGAACGGGCTGTGGCGCTTTGGCAAAATTTGTGCCATTATCGGTGATGATGCTGTGTGGTACACCGTACCGAGTCGTGATGTCGGCGATGAAAGTCACTGCAGTTGGACCATTCAACTTCTTGATGGGCTTTGCTTCTATCCACTTGGTGAACCTGTCCACCGCGACAAGTAAGTGAGTTAGGCTGCCTCGTGCTGCTTTGAATGGTCCCACCATGTCCAGGCCCCAAACGGAAAAGGGCCAGGCTATAGGGATAGTCTTTAGTGCAGAAGCCGGCTGAAACGGCTTGGAGCGGAACATCTGGCACCCCCTTGCATTTTTGGACTAATTCCTTGGCCTCTTCTAGGGCATTTGGCCAAAAGAAACCATGTCGGAAGACTTTGGCAACGAGTGCTCTTGAGGCCGCATGGTGGCCGCACTCGCCTTGATGAATGTCTTTGACAATCGCTTGGCCTTGCTCTGGCTCGACGCAATGCTGGTAAACACCAGTGACACTGCGCCTGACCAGCTCTCTGTTGACTATGGTGTAGGCTGCCGCTCGGCGTTGTACTTGCCGAGCCGAGATTTCGTCGGTTGGTAGCTCTCCGCTTACTAGGAACTTCAGGATGGGCTGGGCCCATGAGGGTGCTGCTATTTCTTCAACTGCCAGTACTGCTACTTGGACGAGGGCGGCTGGGCTGGGAGGCGGCGGGCTAGAGTCCGCGGCCGCTTGCTGGGTTGATGAAGTCCCCGGGCTAACTGGTGCAGTCCCCGGGCCGAGCTCTGGAGTCTTTGCAATGGTTGCCTCAGTCCCCGGGCCGGGTTCTGAATTCCCCGGGCCGGCTTCGACTGCAGCGATCTTGGAGCCGTCTGCAAGAATTCTCATGCTGTCTGCTGAGGCTTTGGAGTCGGATCCGACTTCTTCATGGGAGATGCACAAAAATTGAGTCTGATTCTGGCGAAGGCTTGACAGATGGCTTGAGGAGGCGCTGAAGGGCGACGCCGGATGGTATTGCCTGGCGGGTTGAGCCGATTCGTGCCAGGGTGTCTGCTTGGTCGTTGTTGTTTCTTGGTACGTGAAGGAATTCGCACCCCTCAAAATATCCACTGAGTTGCTGTACCAGGAAACGGTAGCTCGCCATGTTTGCGTCTTTGGCGTCCCAATCGCTAGATGACTACTGAACCACCAAGTCGGAGTCGCCATAACATAGGATCCGGCGAATGCCAAGTTCTTTGGCAAGCCGGAGCCCGTGAATGAGCGCCTCGTATTCGGCGACGTTGTTGGAGGCGGCGAAATGGATTTGCAGCGCATACTTGAGCTTGTCGCCTTTGGGAGAGGTGAGGACAACACCGGCTCCCAAGCCGGTGCGCATCTTGGAGCCATCGAAATGCATCCGCCAATGGGTGGAGTCGGCGCAGTGGCGGTATCGGGTCTCGCCCACGACGAGGAAGTCGGCCGTGCTTGCGACTTGATGGCGGTGCGGGCTGATAATAGATGGTGTAGGGGCCAACTCTATGGCCCATTTAGCCACTCGCCGTAAGCATCTCGGCTTCGATGATCTCGGCTAGTGGGGCTGTGCGGACCACGTGATTGGATGCTCTTGAAAGTAAGGTTTCAACTTCTTGGCGGCAAAGTGCACGCCAGAGCACATCTTCCGGTAGTGGGGTAGTTCTGCTTGAGGTCGACAAGACTTCGCCGTAATATACCGGTCTCTGGACAGGTAGCGCCTTGCCTTCCTCCTTGCGCTCGACTACGATGACTGTGCTGACTACCCGGCTGGTAGCGGCAATGGAGCATGGGCTCTTTAGGGGTCGGAGCCGCCAGCACGGGGGGAGTACTCAACATTTTCTTCAACTGGAGAAAGGCTTCATCCGCCTTGGGGTTCCATTCGAAGAAGGTGGTCTTCTTCATGAGCTGGTATAAAGGGAGGGCCTTCTCGCCCAGCCGACTGATGAATCGGCTGATGGACGCCAAGCAGCCGGTGAACTTTTGCACATCCAGCAGTCGGCGGGGTACTTCCATCCTCTCGATGGCCTTGATCTTCACAGGGTTGCACTATATGCGCGCTCGGAGACCAGAAGCCAAGGAGCTGGCGGTGGCACCAAGACGCACTTCTCGTGGTTGAGCTTGATCCGAATCGGCGCAGTTCTCAAAGGTCTCCTTAAGGTCTTCCAGCAGTGTTCCTCGCTTCTCCGTCTTCACCACCACATCATCCACGTGACGCGTGCTTCGCCGAGCTGCTTGAGGAGACACTTCGCATGCAACGCTGAAAAGTGGCGCCAGATTCCTTAAGCGAACGCCATGGTCGTAGCGTAGGCTCGAACGGCGTGATGAAGACGGTCTTGATCTGTCGGCGGGTTCAGCTTGATCTGGTGATATCCTGAATGTGCATCTAAGAAGCTCAACAACTCGTGATCCGGCCGTGGAGTCTATCACCGATCAATCTCTCAGAGCTTAACGGGTCCTTGGGGCATGCTTTGTAGAGGCTTGTGTAGTCAATACACATCCACCACTGCTTATTCTTCTTCAGTACCAGGACCGGGTTTGCTAACCATTCTGGAAAGAACACTTCCATGATGAAACAGGCTGCCAGGAGACGGGCTGCCTGACGGGCTTCACATCAGATCGGACATGTAACTTGTGCTCGGCGAATTCCATCGGTACACCTGGCATGTCTTTAGGAGACCATGCGAAAATGTCCCGATTCTCACGGAGGAAATCGGCGAGCTCGCCTTCCTATTTGCTGTCAAGGTTTGCACCTATGACAGCGTACCTCTCCGGGTGCTCCGGGTCCAAGGGTATCTTCTTTGTTTCTTTGGCCGGCTTGAACGAGCCCTCAGCTTCCGACTCCTTGGGGTCGGGCGATATCTCGTGCTGATTGCCGGCCATCGCCACAACCCGATCAAGAAGCCGCTTCTCAGCTGCAATCACCAGGGACTCGGCTAGCTGTCTGCTTTCAGCCGAGCAAGCGGATGACTTTCTGTAGTCGCCGGCTACGGTCAGGATCCCCTTGGTACTCGACATCTTCATCTTGAGGTAGGCGTAGTGGGGGACCGCCATGAACTTGGCCAAAGCAGGTCGGCCAAGCAGAGCGTGATACGGACTTTCGAGGTCCACCACTTCGAACCAAACTGGCTCTCGGCGAAAATGATCTTTGTCCCCAAAGAGGACGTCTATCAGGATCTTGCCAATCGGTGAGCAGGAAAGGCCAGGTACAATGCCGTGAAACACCGTCCGGCTGCTCTAAAGCTGTCTTCGCTTGATTACTAACTTCTCCATCGTGTCCTTGTACAGGATGTTGATGCTGCTGCCTTCGTCTATCAGGACTCACGAGAAGCGAGCGGCCCGCCTATCCGTGGCAAGGGTGGCTCCCAAGACCAGGGCGTAGGAGCCCGGACTCGGCATCACCTCTGGATGATCAGCTCTGCTCCAACTGATAGGCTTCTCGGACCAGTGCATGAACTCTGGAGTGTCTGATGCTACTGCATTTACTTCTTGTTGCTGCAGCCGCCTGATGCGTCGATCGTCGGCCACACTGGTGAACACCATGTAGGCTCCATGCTCTTCTGGGTACTCGTCTTGTATCGCGCCGACTGGCCTGATAGCCGGCTGCTGGGGCGGCGGTGGGAGCGGCGGCCCAGCAGGCGGCGGAGGCAGGAGGCCGTCTCCCTTGGCGATCCTGGTGAGCCAGTGACACTTCCGGGTGGTGTGGTTTTACGGCTTCGTGCCGCTATGGAACTTGCAGTGGCCATCTAGAGTCTGCTCGTAAGAGAAGGCCGGCAACCAGTTGGACTTGCCGCCTTTCTGTCGCTTGGTCGGAGGCTGCCCCACTGGCTGCCGGTCTTCGACCGTCGCAACCTGCCGGCTGCGGGGCCTTGCGCTTGTGGTTGTTCTGCTGCTGTCGCCGACTGGTGTCTCCAGCCGGAGTTCTGCGAGCCTGAGGAGCCACCTTGCCAGTCGCACTGACTTCAATCTCCGCCTTCATGGAGGAGTCGGCTATAGCGTACTTGTCTTCTATGATCAGCATCTCGTCGAGGGTCTCTGGCTCGTCGCAAAGGAGCTTGTGCTTGAGGAGAGTGCCTTCTCTGCACCCGGCGGTGAAGTACTCGATAGCTTGCACCTCGTGCACGCCTTCGCAGGAGTTCCGGAGCTCGGCCCAGCGCGTGAGGTAGTCGCGAGTCGACTCGTTGGGGCCTTGCACGCACAAGGAAAGCTGGCGAGGCTTGGGAGGTCGCTTGTACGTGCTCGTGAAGTTGCGGACGAAGGCTTCGCTGAAGTCGACCCAGCTGTTGATGCTGCGGGGCTTCAGGCTGTTCAACCATGTCCGGGCCGTGCCTTGAAGCATGAGCGGAACATACTTTACAGCAACACGCTTGTTGCCGTTCGCTATGTTGACGGCCGTGGAGTAGTGTAACGCCCCGGATTCGATGCGCCAGGTATCAGCCAGTTATTCGCCGTCGTTGCCATGTCATTTGCTTGCGTGTTGCATTTTTGCCATGTCATCATCTGCATTTTATCATGCCATCATATGCATTGCATTGCATACCTGTTCGTCTCATGCATCCGAGCATTTTCCCCGTTGTCCGTTTTACAATCCGACACTCCTATGTCTCCCGGCGCCCCCTTTTACCTCTTTTCGTGTGCGGGTCTTAAACGGTCTCGGAATGGACCAAGGTTTGTCAAGCGGCCTTGATATAGCACCGGTAGACCGCCTGTCAAGTTTCGTGCCATTTGGAGGTCGTTTGGTACTCCAACGGTTAACCGGGTAACCGTAAAAGCCTCCTTCTCCTTGCAGCCCAACACCCCTTCCAAAGTGGCCCAAAACCCATCCTAACCCCCATGCTCTCGGTCGTTCGATCACGATCGCGTGGCCGAAAACCGCCCCTCATTTGGACTCTCCTAGCTTCCTCTAGCTATAAATAGGTGTCTCCCCCGAAATTTTCGTGCAGATGAACCCTAGCCTCTTCCCCTGCGCGCCGCCGGATATGTCCGCCCGGCGGCCGGACACGTCCACCGCCCCGCAGCCACGTCGCCCCGGCCAATCGCGGCTCGCCACCTCAGCTCCGCCGCCTCCTCGCCCAATCCCACGCGCCACCTCACCTCTCTCTCTCTCCACTTGCGCCGCCCACATGCGGCCGGATCGAGCCAGCAGGGCCCATCTTGCCGCCGCCGCCCGGCCACGCCCGCGTCCGCCTCGCCGCCGCCCTCCTCGCTGCCCAGCCAGCCACTGGCCGCCGGATTTCGCCGCCTCCACCGGCGATCGCCGCTGCCGCCGCCTCCGGCTCCATGGGCGCCGCCCGTGCCCCAAGCTGCCGCCCTCCGCCGCCGCCGCCTTGCCTCCCGCCGCCCGAAGCATCCCGCGCCTGCGCTGGCGACCAACTCCGCGAGAGCCAGGCCAGCTCCATCGCGGCCCTCCTCCCGCGCCCTCGCTGTCCCTTGCCGGATCCGCCGATCCGGCGAGATCCGCCCGGATCCGCCCTCTCCGCCTCCCGACTTCTCCTCGACTCGCCACTGCCTCTTTCGCCTCCGGCGTCATTCCGGCGAGATCCACGCCGTCGTTGACTTTCTTCGCGAGGGTATAATCTGCTAAGTCCCAGATTTTCGTAATTTTCATGCCATGTTCGACCTACTATAACTCTGCATCCGTAGCTCCGTTTCGTGCGTGTGATATGTCAAATTGTTCGTCTCGACGAGTACATCATTACATCTCATTACATCATTTTCATTTGAGCTCATCTTGATGCCCGAAATATTGTTGGAAGAGGGCAATGTGATGTTAGTTTCAGATTCTTATCAGAACATGCACTATTGTCATTTTTGCCATAATTGATGTGTGCACCCTATGAACTTGAGTCTTACATGTGTTTTGTAATATGCCATGCCATATTTAAAGGGGTGTATGCCATGTATTTTTTTGATCTCTGTGGTGACTAGCACAAGCATGCAAACTAGGGTTCATGATGTTGCTGATTTCAGCCCCTGTTCTGCTGATATTTTTATGCCATGTAAACTTGATGCTACAGAGAGATCCATGCTTATTTTGAGATACTTCAGTAAGGATGTTTTGAACATATGGTTACTCTCTATCCATCCATGCCCTTGTTTGCAATTATGGAGTGCGATAGCTTGAGTCAATCGAGCTCTACTTTTGCTATAAAATGTTTCCTGGCAGGTTGTTTACATGTTATTCAATTTTGCCAAGGTTGTTGTAGTTGATCCGTGTATGCTATGATGTTGTTCTTACCATGTCTAGCTTCTATGCCATGTCTAGTTGCTGGGTGTATGCTTAGTTTGTTATTCAATGCCTCATAGTGAGTGAATCGAGCTCGTAAACATGCCTACTTGTTATCTGTTTATGCAATGCTCCAGTTTTGCACTAAGTCTGAATCTATTTATGTTTTTGCTATATTCACATGCTTGCAACTGTATTTTCTGATCCCTTTTGTCTTATGGTCACTAAGGGAATTTTGTTAAATGCTTTGAGTAGATTCATGCCATGCTCTAGTTTGACTTGATAGCTTGCTGTAACATGTTGTTTCATAGCTCTAAACATGTTAACCTGATGTTATTTCTGCCATGTCCTGTGAATTCTGCCAAGTCTGTGAACCTGTTATTACTTGCAATCTTGCCATGTCATTTTGAGCATGTTCTAGTGATTTCTGGAGATAGCTCAGTGTTCATATTTTATCATGCATTACCTGTACATCATGACCATGCCTTTTGTTATTACGTTGAGATGTTGTAGCATAGTGTTTTGGTGCTTGCAATATGCCTAGTTGCTGTTTTGGACAGATTGTTGTCATGACTTGTATAGAGTGTATGTGTTGAACCGTTGCTCCGTTTTGAGTGTGCTCTATATGAAACTTGCTTGATTTTGCATGTAGCTTCATATTATCATGTTGCATCCATGTTTTGAGGTGTTTTCTTAATGTTCGTATGCATTTTGCATCAATGCCATGTTTAACTTGTTTTGCTCATATCTTCTAGGCCGTAGCTCCGAATTAAATGAACTTTATATGTAACTTGACTAGAATTTCGTGTAGATCATCTTGGTGCATTTTAAATTGCTGGTTAACAACTTGAACATAAGGTTTATTCAGATCTGGACCAATTTCGAAATTTGCATATGAGGACTTACCAGAATTGTTCTATGTTGTTTCCGGCCTCATTTAAACTTGCTTTGATGTGCTGCTCTTGTTTGCATCATCTCTTGCCATGAGTAGATTCATGTAGCTTTGTCATGCATCATGCTTGGTTGAGCATCATGCCTTGTTCATGGTGGTGTGTTTACTTTGTTGTGTGCTTCTTCTCGATAGTTCCGCTTTAGTATGCGATCGTGAGGATTAGTTCGCTCACGCTTGGTTCGCCTTCGTGGCTTCATCTTCTTCATGGACTCGTTCTTCTTCCTTGCGGGATTTCAGGCAAGATGACCGCTACCTGGATCTCATTACTATCATTGCTATGCTAGTTGTTTCGTTTCTATCGCTATGCTGCGCTACCTATCACTTGTTCCTCAAGCCTCCCAAATTGCCATGTCACCTCTAACCTTTTGCACCCTTCCTAGCAAACCGTTGATTGGCTATGTTACCGCTTTGCTCAGCCCTCTTATAGCGTTGTTAGTTGCAGGTGAAGATGAAGTTTGTTCCTTGTTGAACATGGAGATGTTGTTCCTTGTTGGAACATGTTTACTTGTTGGGATATCACAATATATCTTATATTATTAATGCATCTATATACTTGGTAAAGGGTGGAAGGCTCGGCCTTATGCCTGGTGTTTTGTTCCACTCTTGCCGCCCTAGTTTCCGTCATATCGGTATTATGTTCCCGGATTTTGCGTCCCTAACGCGGTCGGGTGATTTATGGGACCCCCTTGACAGTTCGCTTTGAAGAAGACTCCTCCAGCAAGGCCCAACATTGGTTTTACCATTTGCCTCACCTAGCCCTTTTTCCCTTGGGAGTCGCGCTCTCAAGGGTCATCTTCATTTTAGCCCCCCCAGGCCAATGCTTGTCTAAGTGTTGCTCCAAACTAGAGCCACTTGCGGTGCCGCCCCTAGGCAACTTGGGGTATCGTCGGTTGCCGTACGTACTGCTCATTCGGTCGTGGCCTGAGACGAGATACGCGCGGCTACTATCAGGATGTCGGCACGCCGGGAGGTCTTGGTGCTCTTGTTTTATTGCTGTCGAAATGTCTTGTAGCCGGGATTCCGAGACTGATCGGGTCTTCCCGGGGAGAAGGAATATCCTTCGTTGATCGCGAGAGCTTATCATGGGTTGTTGGGACACCCCGCAGGGTTTGAACTTTCAAAGCCGTGCCCATGGTTATGTGGCAGATGGGAATTTGTTAATATCCGTTGTAGTAAACTTGAAGCAAACTCTTCTAAAATACACCAACCGTAGCGTAACTGTGAGTGTCTCTTTTCGGGTTGATCGAGAGGAGAACACAGTTTCGGGTTATGTCTCGACGTAAGTAGGAGTTCAGGATCACTTCTTGATCATTTCTAGTTGACGACCGCTCCGCTTGCTCTCTTCTCGCTCTTATTTGCGTATGTTAGCCACCATATATGCTTAGTCGCTGCTGCAGCCTCACCACTTTACCCCTTCCTTTCCTTTAAGCTTTGCTAGTCTTGATACCCATGGTAATGGGATTGTTGAGTCCTCGTGGCTCATGATTACTACACCACCAGTTGCAGGTACATGTTTGCGATGATCATGACGCGAGAGCGATGTTTGCTTGTATTGGAGTTCTTCTTCGCTTCTTCTTCGATCGGGGATAGGTTCGGTGTCGGCAGCCTGGGCTAGCAGGGTGGATGTCGTTTGAGTTTCTGTTTATGTTTCATCCGTAGTCGGATGTTGATCTTGTATATGATGTTGATGTATTCTTGTGACATTTGTGCCTTATGTATGTATCCCCATCTATTATGTAATGTTGATGTAATGATATCCACCTTGCAAAAGCGTTTCAATATGCGGGTCTATCCTTGGTGGGACCGTCGAGTTCCTTTTGGATAGGGTCGCATATTGGGCGTGACAAGTTGGTATCAGAGCCTCGACTGACCCTAGGAGCCCCCCTTGATTGATCATGTAGTTTGGCCGATGTTGAGTCTAGAATAAACTATTTTCAGAGTCTAGTTATATCAGAGAGTAGGAATTCTTTTTACTCCTCAGCCCCTTCGTCGCTCTGGTCAGGAATCTTGACGTAGGTGTTTTGAATTACTCCTCTTCCCCTTCAAATTTTTCTTTAGGTTCACGCAGTTGGTTTCCGGTAGTTGTTCCTCGGCTCTTTTTATCCGGTGCATTTCTCGTCAAGTCGACTCGAACCCCTTCATCTTTTGCAAATTCAATCCTCAGTTGTTTTCTTTTCCCACCCGCCCACCCTTCTTCTTCTCGGAACCGGAGTCCGTAATCGAGTATCCTTCCTACTCGTGTGAAGCCTCTGCATTCTTCCTCAACTATTTCAACCGGTGTTTTCGCTTGGAGCTATTCATCGATTTCTCGTTCCAAGTCGCCTTTGTTTTCCCGCCCTCCCAGCCCTTTTCTTCCCAGAGTCTGACTCTCTCTCGACTAGCTATCTCATTCGTGTGGAGCCTCTTCAGTCTTCCCTCAATTATTTCAACCGGTGAATTCTCATTTTGTATGACATTCTTCATCTCTTTTCTTTTCCGGTGGACTCAATTCAAGTTTTGAGGTTGATCATATTCTTTTCCTCGAAGTGTTTTTCCTGCTCGTTCTCCTCTTGCCAGTTTATCCTTCCGGAGTGATGAAGACATCTCAGGAGACTCGTCTGTGTTTGAATTAATTCGAGGTTGTCACCTCAATCAAATATTTCAATCATTCCGGTGCATCATCTATCTCTTCAACAATCCTTTCCAACGGTGCTTTCCTTTAGTGGCCCCTAACCCACAGGTCTTTTCCCAGGATCTTACCTGACTCTTCTAATTCCCCCGGAGTTATTCCCAATTCTTTTCAAGTTGTGACGTAAGAATGGATTCCATCAGTCACATGCCTTCTCCAAGATCGATTTCAAATTCTTGCCATTGTTGGCTCAACCTCTTCGCTTTTTCATTCTCTCGGAGTACCTCGGAAATTTTGGTGGTGTTTCTCGTCGTCATTTGAAGACCGAAGAAGAGTCTTTCCTCTAAATCTTGTCCGTTCTCCCGGAGGTTCATGGTGCTAGCTCGATGTTATCCTATCAAATTGTTTCTAGTCATGCAAATTCTTTTCATCCATCCGGAGCATTTCAGGAGTTGCTTTCTCTATCGATCATCCGAGGCCATCTTTTCGGAATATCTCTCCATTCTAAGTTTTTCAAATTCGTTCTCCAATTATTCCATATTCGTGCCCTTCGCTCGTCTCAATATTCTTCCGTGCTTCGCTCAAGTATTCTTCTATCAGTTCACGATCTCTTTGTTCTCTTGCATTTTAATTCCTCAAGTATCTCCGTGCTTCTCTAATTCTTCCCGATGATTATTTCTTTTCATCACCATTTCAATTCTTACGGTGGTTCGTTGAAGATTCCTTTCCCCCTCTTATCATATCAATTTCATTCGTTCTTTCCAATCCTACCGGTGGTTCACGAAGACCTTCTCAAGTTTGCGATATGTCACTTCTCAATTCTTTTTCAAGAAGAATAAGTAATATGCAAAAATCCATTGCTTGTCATCAATTTAATTTGATGAAGGATAAGCATACAATAAATCTTATTCTTATTTCATCCAAGTGAGTAATCCCTTTCTTCGGAGTTTGTTCTTGATGAATAAATTCTAGTTCCAAGTGTTATCATCTTTCTTTTCCGGAGTTCAAATTTCCTCAGCCATTTCATCGGAACCTCCATCTAAATCACCGCAAGGCTCATCTTATTCTTTATTCCTTCATTCTATCTCATCATCCTTTTGTCACCGGAGTTCTTCATGGTGGATCTTCATGATTTAATTCATTCATCAAGTGTTCATCAAGACTTTGTTGGAGGAGTTCCTGTATCTTTCCTTCTTGCCTTTCGAAGTGCAAATAATTCTTCATTTTCTTCTGAAGTGGAGTTTTGCATTTCTCCGTTCTTCTCAGATATTTAATCTTTTCCTTTTGTGGTCGGCGATCACCTCATAATTTTGAGATGTTTTCCATAAGTCCACGACAAGCTTATTCTTTTCGTTGTTGATTTTCTCAACAACTCCGTTCAAACCTTCCTTCTAAAGATGTTTTCAATTTCATTCGCGGCACAAGTTGTCATTTTCTTCTCCGTTCTTTTCATTCAACTCTTTCAATTCTTCCGGAGGCATTGTGTTGTTCCTCTCATCAACTATCATTCAATTTTGTCAAACTCAGTTCTAACTCCTTCCATGTTTAACCGGAGTGCTGCCTAAATCCTTTCAATCTTATTCGTTTCTTATCTTGTTCTAACCGGACTGCTTTCAGAGTCTATCTTGATTCCGTGAGCTTTCGATTCTCGTCATTCTCATCGTTTCTCTCTTCTTCTCGAGTGCTCTCAATTCTTTGTTTCTTCTCTTGAGTTCTTGGTTCACCTCATTCCTTTTCCCTTTCGTCTCGGTCCTAAGATCTCGGGGCGAGATCTCTTGTTAGTGAAGGAGTGTTGTAACGCCCCGGATTCGATGCGCCAGGTATCCGCCAGTTATTCGCCGTCGTTGCCATGTCATTTTCTTGCGTGTTGCATTTTGCCATGTCATCATCTGCATTTTATCATGCCATCATATGCATTGCATTGCATACGTGTTCGTCTCATGCATCCGAGCATTTTCCCGTTGTCCGCTTTTACAATCCGCACTCATATGTCTCCGGCGCCCCTTTTACCTCTTTTTCGTAAAGGGGTCTTAAACGGTCTCGGAATGAACCGAGGTTTGTCAAGCGGCCTTGGTATAGCACCGAGACCGCTGTCAAGTTTCGTGCCATTTGAGGTCGTTATACTTCAACGGTTAACCGGTAACCGTAAAGCCTCCTTCTCCTTGCAGCCTAACCTCACAGAATCTGTCCGCCCGCCGCCGCCCGCCTCCGGCGCGGCGGCCAGCCGCCCCGCCGCCCGGATTTCGCCGCCTCCACCGGCGATCGCCGCCGCCAGCCGCCTCCGGCTCCATGCGGCGCCGCCACGCTTCTGTTGCCGCCCTCCGCCGCCGCCGCCTTGCCTCCCCGCCACCCGAGCGCATCCCGCGCCCTGCCGGCGACCAACTCCGGCGAGGCCAGGCCAGCTCCATCGCGGGCCCTCCTCCCCGCGCCCTCGCCGTCCCTTGCCGTGATCCGGCCGGATCCGGCGAGATCCGGCCCGGATCCGTCCTCTCCCGGCCTCCCCGACTTCTCCCTCGACTCCGGCCACCGTCTCCTTCGTCTCCGGCGTCATTCCGGCGAGATCCACGCCGCCGTTGACTTTCTTCGCGAGGGTATAATCTGCTAAGTCCCAGATTTTCGTAATTTTCATGCCATGTTCGACCTGCTATAACTCTGCATCTGTAGCTCCGTTTCGTGCGTGTAATATGTCAAATTGTTCGTCTCGACGAGTACATCATTACATCTCATT
This sequence comes from Aegilops longissima, assembly GCA_021605205.1. NCBI lineage: Eukaryota > Viridiplantae > Streptophyta > Magnoliopsida > Poales > Poaceae > Aegilops > Aegilops longissima. The sequence continues at coordinate 694,398,542 of CM038682.1, forward strand.
GCATCATTTTCATTTGAGCTCATCTTGATGCCCGAAATGCTGTTGGAAGAGGGCTATGTGATGTTAGTTTCAGATTCTTATCAGAACATGCACTTTTGTCATTTTTGCCATAATAGATGTGTGCACCCTATGAACTTGAGTCCTACATGTGTTTTGTAATATGCCATGCCATCTTTACAGGGGTGTATGCCATGTATTTTTGTGATCTCTGTGGTGACTAGCACAAGCATGCAAACTAGGGTTCATGATGTTGCTGATTTCAGCCCCTGTTCTGCTGATATTTTTATGTCATGTAAACTTGATGCTACATAGAGATTCATGCATATTTTGAGATACTTCAGTAAGGATGTTTTGAACATATGGTTATTCTCTATCCATCCATGCCCTTGTTTGCAATTATGGAGTGCCATAGCTTGAGTCAATCGACCTCTACGTTTGCTATAAAATGTTTCCTGGCAGGTTGTTTACATGTTATTCAATTTTGCTAAGGTTGTTGTAGTTGATCCGTGTATGTTATGATGTTGTTCTTACCATGTCTAGCTTCTATGCCATGTCTAGTTGCTGGGTGTATGCTTAGTTTGTTATTCAATGCCTCATAGTGAGTGAATAGAGCTCGTAAATATGCCTACTTGTTATCTGTTTATGCCATGCTCCAGTTTTGCACTAAGTCTGAATCTGTTTATGTTTTTGCTATATTCACATGCTTGCAACTGTATTTTCTGTTCCCTTTTGGCTTATGGTCACTAAGGGAATTTTTTTAAATGCTTTGAGTAGATTCATGCCATGCTCTAGTTTGACTTGATAGCTTGCTGTAACATGTTGTTTCATAGCTCTAAACATGTTAACCTGATGTTATTTCTGCCATGTCCTGTGAATTCTGCTAAGTCTGTGAACCTGTTATTACTTGCAATCTTGCCATGTCATTTTGAGCATGTTCTAGTGATTTCTGGAGATAGCTCAGTGTTCATGTTTTGTCATGCATTACCTGTACATCATGACCATGCCTTTTTTTATTATGTTGAGATGCTGTAGCATAGTATTTTGGTGCTTGCAATATGCCTAGTTGCTGTTTTGGACAGATTGTTGTCATGACTTGTATAGAGTGTATGTGTTGAACCGTTGCTCCGTTTTGAGTGTGCTCTATATGAAACTTGCTTGATTTTGCATGTAGCTTCATATTATCATGTTGCATCCATGTTTTGAGGTGTTTTCTTAATGTTCGTATGCATTTTGCATCAATGCCATGTTTAACTTGTTTTGCTCATATCTTCTAGGCAGAGTCTCAATTAAATGAACTTTATATGTAACTTGACTAGAATTTCGTGTAGATCATCTTGGTGCATTTTAAATTGCTGGTTAACAACTTGAACATAAGGTTTATTCAGATCTGGACCAATTTCGAAATTTGCATATGAGGACTTACCGGAATTGTTCTATGTTGTTTCCGGCCTCATTTAAACTTGCTTTGATGTGCTGCTCTTGTTTGCATCATCTCTTGCCATGAGTAGCTTCATGTAGCTTTGTCATGCATCATGTTTGGTTGAGCATCATGCCTTGTTCATGGTGGTGTGTTTACTTTGTTGTGTGCTTCTTCTCGATAGTTCCCGTTTCGTTGTGATCGTGAGGATTAGTTCGTCTACGCTTGGTTCGTCTTCGTGGCTTCATCTTCTTCATGGACTCGTTCTTCTTCCTTGCGGGATTTCAGGCAAGATGACCGCTACCCTGGATCTCATTACTATCATTGCTATGCTAGTTGTTTCGTTCTATCGCTATGCTGCGCTACCTATCACTTGTTCCTCAAGCCTCCCAAATTGCCATGTCAGCCTCTAACCTTTTGCACCCTTCCTAGCAAACCGTTGATTGGCTATGTTACCGCTTTGCTCAGCCCCTCTTATAGCGTTGTTAGTTGCAGGTGAAGATGAAGTTTGTTCCTTGTTGGGACATGGAGATGTTGTTCCTTGTTGGAACATGTTTACTTGTTGGGATATCACAATATATCTTATATTATTAATGCATCTATATACTTGGTAAAGGGTGGAAGGCTCGCCCTTATGCCTGGTGTTTTGTTCCACTCTTGCAGCCCTAGTTTCCGTCATATCGGTATTATGTTCCCGGATTTTGCGTCCCTAACGCGGTCGGGTGATTTATGGGACCCCCTTGACAGTTCGCTTTGAATAAGACTCCTCGAGCAAGGCCCAACATTGGTTTTACCATTTGCCTCACCTAGCCATTTTTCCCTTGGGAGTCGCGCTCTCAAGGGTCATCTTCATTTTAGCCCCCCGGGCCAATGCTTGTCTAACTGTTGCTCCAAACTAGAGCCACTTGCGGTGCCGCCCCTAGGCAACTTGGGGTATCGTCGGTTGCCGTACGTATTGCTCATCCGGTCGTGGCCTGAGACGAGATACGCTGCTACTATCGGGATGTCGGCACGCCGGAGGTCTTGCTGGTCTTGTTTTATTGCTGTCGAAATGTCTTGTAGCCGGATTCCGAGACTGACCGGTCTTCCCGGGAGAAGGAATATCCTTCGTTGATCGCGAGAGCTTATCATGGGCTAAGTTGGGACACCCCTGCAGGGTTTGAACTTTCGAAAGCCGTGCCTGCGGTTATGTGGCAGATGGGAATTTGTTAATATCCGGTTGTAGTAAACTTGAAGCAAAATCTTCTAAAATACACCAACCGTGTGCGTAAACGTGAATGTCTCTTTTCGGGGTTGATCGAGAGGAGAACACGGTTTCTGGGTTATGTCTGATGTAAGTAGGAGTTCAGGATCACTTCTTGATCATTTCTAGTTGACGACCGTTCCGCTTGCTCTCTTCTCGCTCTTATTTGCGTATGTTAGCCACCATATATGCTTAGTCGCTGCTGCAGCCTCACCACTTTACCCCTTCCTTTCCCTTTAAGCTTTGCTAGTCTTGATACCCATGGTAATGGGATTGCTGAGTCCTCGTGGCTCACAGATTACTACACCACCAGTTGCAGGTACAGGTTTGCGATGATCATGACGCGAGAGCGATGTTTGCTTGTATTGGAGTTCTTCTTCTGCTTCTTCGATCAGGGGATAGGTTCCAGGTCGGCAGCCTGGGCTAGCAGGGTGGATGTCGTTTGAGTTTCTGTTTATGTTTCATCCGTAGTCGGATGTTGATCTTGTATATGATGTTGATGTATTCTTGTGACATTTGTGCCTTATGTATGTATCCCCATCTATTATGTAATGTTGATGTAATGATATCCACCTTGCAAAAGCGTTTCAATATGCGGGTCTATCCTTGGTGGGACCGTCGAGTTCCTTTTGGATAGGGTCGCATATTGGGCGTGACAAGTAGTCGACCAGCCAGTCTTCCTGTTTAACGGAGCCGGTGTACTTGGGTGTATCTCGGGGAGCGTGAACCCACTGGGGAAGGGCTCGTCTCGGATGCGAGGTCCGAAGCACGGCGGACCCAGCTCGTCCTCTTCTTCCAACGCCAGGGATCGGTGGAGTCGGTCGATCCGGTGGCGGGCGTCGTTTTCTCCGACTCCCTCTCGGCGGCCAAGGCGGTCGCCGAGAGTCGGATGCTCGACGGGCGGCGGGGAGACTCGCCTTTATTTGCGCGGAGGAGGAGGCAGATAGTCGTCCCGCCGCTCCACTGCTCAGGGGCGACCGTCTTGGTCGCGCTCGATGGTGATGCGAGTCCGACTGTGGCTGACGGCCGGATCCTTGTCTTTTCTTCCGCGCACACCGCCAGTCGGCGTCCGAGATGTCGCGCCTTGGTCTCGGCGGGGAGGCGGGCCGTCGTTTTGTCGTTGCGGCGCCTCTGTGCGGCAGCCGCCTCGCTTCGCATGGCAGCCGCGTCGAGGAGTTGCTGGACTCGCTTTTTCATCAGCGGCGCTTTTCACCTCGGTTGTTCAGCTTCGTCGCCGCCGCTGGCGGCGCGGATGTTCTCGCTGGCGTGGCGATACAGGCGATTAGCCTCGAACAGGTTGGCGATAGCCACGCCAGCCGCTGCTGGACCGCGCCTAGGCGGTGGGCCCGCTTGAGCTGCGAGCCGCCCACAGCGCGATCCATCTCACGCTGGTAGGCTTCTGAAAAGCGTCTCATGCTCGCCAGCTTCTTCGCGCCTTCGACGAGCTGAAGGCGGCGCGCCTACAGCGTCTCGGCATCAGCGTCTTCCGAAATAGGCGCGGTCAGGTCTTGCAGAGCCGCGTCGAGGGGTCGTGAGCTCCTTCACCGGGATGCTCGCCGTGACTGATGACGAGCACCTCTGTGACGGCGCTTCCGCTGCTCTCCGCGCGAGGGAGCGGCTCGTCATAGACCACCACGTTGGTGGGGAACGCGTCGAGCGACGCGGCGTCGGAGTCGACCAGCATCGGGTCGGTGGAGCCTACGGACTCCAAGTCCGTGGCAGGCTCGCCGGCGACGTGGATTTGTTCGAGGAGGCCCACAAGGAGGCTCTCGGGGCCGCCCATGCCTGCGTCGGATGCAGGCTCGTCGGAGAGGCGAACCTCGCCGACAAGTTCGGCGAGGCAGCTGGCCGCACAGGCGATCTCAGCGCCGTGCAGCCCGTCGGGCGCAGACTTCGCTCTGGCGTGCGGGCTGGCTGCGCCGCCGGGAGGAAGGGTTCCCGCCCGAGCAGGTCTCCGGACGACGGTGCACCTAGCCCCAAGGTGGACGCCAAATGTCGGGGGTTGGGTGCGACATATGCCAAAGGATGGCTTATCATGGTGGGGCGAGTAGAACGTCGCGGTGCTCGAAACGGATGAGGCGAAGACATGCACGCTGGCGAATCTTACCCAGCTTCAGGGCTCTCCGTGGAGATAATACCCCTACCGCTGCTCTGCGGGGTCTCCGCATGATCACTATGTCAAAGTGGGTACAAAGTTGCTCCTTGAGTTGTTCGAGGTGAGGAAGGAGAAGGGCACGACTAGCTCTTCTCTTCCTCTATGTGTGTCTAAAACTATTAGGGTCCAACCTCTTGCATGGGTGCCCCGGGGTTATATAGGCCTACCCGGGGTACAATGGTAATCCGCTGGGCGCGGGTCCCAGCCGTCTGCCTCTCGTCGCCGCCTTCTCCGCCGACCGCTGGGCTCGCTGACTAGCGGGCCCGCCAACGGGCCTGAATGGGGCCGACATGTTATGTCCGCCATGGGCGGGTCTTGCCGGCCATGGATTACCGTGGGCCGCTTCGATGACGCTGGCTTGGTCGTGGGGTCATGGCAACAGTGCCGCTGCCTGATGGGCGATCACTGTCGCCATTCCCTGTCTTGTCTGGTTAATGGCGTGCGGGACTCGCGGGAGGGGTCGGCCGACTCCTGGAGGCCGACTCTGGGACTCGGCCGTCTTGTGGCGCTCTCGCTGTCTCCTGCACCCTCGCCGACAGGCGGGTCCCGCCGTCTTTGGGTCGTACAGACAGGCCATCGTGGGCACAGGGGTCTGCCCACGGGCTGATGTTAGGGCCGGCGTGGCTACAGTGCCGCGCCGGACGGAGATCTCCGTCAGTACGGCGCACTGTGGCCATGTCTGCCCTTCGTGAACAGGGAAGGGATGGGCCGCGCGGCGGCCGCACCCCATCCCGTCCGTAGTTGTGTAGGTGGGAAGTGGTTGGAGTCGCGGGCCGATTCCCCGTAGCCGGCTTCTCTGGAGATCGCCAGTTGGGAGTCGGCTTTCCTCAAGGCCGCTTCTCGGACTCGGCCATGAGGGGCAGTCAGCGGCTCTGCCGCCGACTCTCAGAAAGCGGCTCTTCGTCTTGAGGTCTCGAGGGGCGCAGCCAGCCCCGATGTTTTGAAAGGTCCGGGGGCTCGGGTTTGCCTACCCGTGGCCCGTTACTCCGACATTATTCTATACTATATACTCAGTTTATTGCGTTAGCTCATCTATCATGCTTCTCAAATTCCAAATCGGTGGACGTTTTCAGTTAGTAGTTTGCCCTTTTTATTCGCAGTAGGTAAAATATTTTCCGTCTTCAACTAGGACATCTTTGAATTCTCATTTGCCCCAGTCAATTCGTTTAATTGCCATTTTGTAAGAAAAAAGGAGATAAATTCTGTCCTAAGCATATTACTTTGATGAGGGCTTCGAGCAAGCAAACATTGCTTCACATTTTGATAAAAAATTATGAAACTGTTTCTCGTATAGGTGTTGTAAGTTGTAACACTTAATTGAACTGCTTCTATGATCCAAATCAAGCGCTCCGGTGGTAGTCACTAGTCAACCAAATATGGTCAACAAATAACGGCCTTCCGAAATCCGCTCCTGCTGAAAGCAAACTATTCTTGCGAAATAGTAGTGCATTTAAAAGTGACCACGTGCTTAGCTCATACAAAGATACCTTTTGTCAACCCTCCCACCCAGAGTTAGAACTTCCATATGTTTTGTCACTTCTGCCACATTGCTGCAATAGGCTATGACAAACTATACTTGGACTGGTGTATTTAAAGTCAGCTTAGTTCATATACAAAGTAGCAAAGATACTATCCAGCGAAAGTGGCTGTTAGGGCAACAAAGAAGTGTGCCTTCTAAAGAATTATTGTATTCTGAAAGGCAAATGATAATTCAACCAAGTCGTAAAGGAGAATGTTGAACGCTCAATCCCCTTACCAATAGCGTACCTTTTAAAAATACAGTATGATTTTACTGTGGAAGGGAAATGATGTTTTGACCAAGTCATTGGAGGAAAATGTTGAACGCTCAATCATCTATCTCCTTTAAGAAGTGTTGCTATCATTCCCGACCTCAACGTCAACATTTTTCTTGTCCGTCGGAAATGAGGACTTTCGTATATTTCGTCACTTGTGTCACAATAGGTAATACTATGCTCATAATTGTGATATAATGGTGTATTTAAATATCAGTACCTGCTTAGCTGACACAAAAGACTATTTGTTAAAAGTACTTTTTTCAGTATACCTCCTAAGAAACAATGTTCGATGAAAAGTACGCTCAATTATTTATTCCCTTTAAAGTGTTGGTAACGTGTTGCTTTCATAAATCCTTCATTCCCTTTGTACTCAACATTTTGATCAATCAATCTTTATTAAGGAGTACATAAGTTTTGTAGGATATTTTTTATGGCAACAAGTTCATAAATAAGATTACAACACACTGGTTGTTTATAAAGGTAACGGTAGATCGATCAATCTTTATTAAGGAGAAAGCATATAACCAAGTGCATACATTGCAACAAACGCGTGCACCCATGGGCACATACCGCATTTCTACTTCAAAGATACCTACAGTTGGTAATTTTACGTAATGCAACATGGTACAGATACACAAAGCTCTGAAGCTCTCTGATAACAAAGGTGGCAGAGAAGCAAACAAGGAATGTAATTATTAACACAGTGATCTCTTCATTTGTAGGATGCTTTTCTGTACCATACGAGGAGGGCTGGTTGTCATTTGAATGAGGGTTGGGAGCCACAAATGAGTGGAAAGATAAGAGTGGATCACCAAGGAAAGACTGCTCATTGAAAGTGGAGAGTTGCCCAGTGTTTGGGACCTCTCCTGAGAGAAGCGGGTTGTACGAAACGTTCAATGTACTTAGTTTAGACAGCTCGCCTAGGCTTGATGGGAGTGTGCCGGAGAAATTATTCCAGGACAAATTGAGGCTCTCGAGGGAATTCAGGTGACCCACCGTGAATGGAATCTGACCAGAAAAAGAATTGTTGGATAAATTTAGAGCAACCAGTTGCATCGAACTTATTTCTGATGGTAGGTGTCCAGAGAGCCGGTTGCCATCAAGCAGGAGCAAGCTAATGTTCTTCATTGCGCTAATTGTGGAGGGTATCTCCCCGCTCAGTAGGTTTCCTGACAGCTGAACATATCCTAAGGCTGTTCGTAATGGTGAAGATACTGGAAGTATGTCATACCCCATGAGGAGCCTGTTCCACATGGTTAGGCAGTTCTTCTGAGACATCATCATTGATTCAACAAAGTCAAACTCTAGATAACTTGCTGGCACCCACCGGTAAACAGCAAAACATTTACTCGTGGCAGACTTGATCAGTGAAGGATTTCTTCGGTTCTTGGCGATGGTTGGATCGGGGTTCCTCCCCATATTTGTCATCTCAGGAGGGATTTTGCCGGATATCTGGTTTCCGACAAGGTTGAGCCAGAGCAAGCTAGTACAGTTTCCTATCTCTCTTGGGATCTCTCCTGAAAGTTGGTTCCCAGCCAGCATCAACAAGAGAAGCGATGCCAAATTACCAATCTCTGGTTGGATCTCGCCGGAGAGGTTGTTGTACGATAAGTCCAATGCTTGGAGCCTCAAGAGCCGACCATATGATGGTGGGATTTTACCAGAAAAGTTATTATTTGCAAGCACGAGGGATTCGATGCTTGTCATGCTAGCAATTTCATTAGGCAGCTTGCCGGAGAATTTGTTAAAGCTGAGGTCAAGATAGATTTATTTTTTTAGAAAAGGAGGACGACCCTCTGCCTCTGCATCTGGACGATGCATACGGCCATTTTATTAATTATTGACACAAGACCGTACAGAGTCATACAACAATAAGTCTAAAGCCACCAAACTAAGCAACAACTGTCGCTATCCCTATCAAGTTGATGTAGGGCGCTGAAAGTCCTGCTGTACCAAATGCACCACGCAGCCAAACCTAAACATCTAAAGACTTGAGGTCCCACCCAGACGCCTTGCCGGTATGGGCACCCACAAGTCCGTGTGCTTTCAACCAGACCCTGCCGGGTATGAGGCCGCCGCAGCCACCTGCCACCTGCCACCAATCCATCTTCAGAGCTGTCTCACAGCATCAACCTTGCCCGTCCAACCGCCGCCGACGCCACCATGACGCCAGTAGCGCCACCTCCTCGCGAGTCCATCTCCGCTCATCAGGCGCCGAGTCTCCACTGCGCCACGCCGCCGAGATCCACTGTCATCAATGGAGCCGATGAAACACCGCTCCTCCTCTTGTCCCCTCCAACCAGCACTTGCTCCAAAGTGATGCCCCCATGAGGGAGAACGATACCGATAGCACCGTCATCGTCCGATCCGGTAGACCCAGATCTAGCGTTTCCCCCGGAACTTCCCGATCAGGTTGATGTGACCTGCAACGACGATGCCTCCAGAAGGAAACGACGTCTGAGACGCCGCCATCATCCGCCAAGACCGCAGTCAGGCGCGATTTTCACCAGAAGCCACGTCTTCCCGACCTCGTGGCTGGCTGGAACCGAGCGGAACCTCGCCACCAAGACGTATGTTGCCGTCGGTACTTCGGCGGAGATCCGGCAAATAACTGTAACTATTTTCTTTCCTTTATAAAGATCGGTCTCCGGCCTTTTGAATAAATTGAGATCACAATAAACGATTTTAGTGTTCATGAAAATCGCTAGTAGTCCAAGTTGTGTGAGTTGAAAAATGCAAGATAGGAAATATTTCAAAGGGGCCAAATAATTTTTGGAGAAGAACCACCAGAACTATACCTCTTTTGAAGAATCCTGGGTCAGGGGGATCACACACTCACACATCCAGTACTTGACCGGTTGGCCTGGCCCGAGAGACAAGTGGTACTGATGGTGAAATCTCACAAGTGGTCTGCAGAAAAGTCGTCAGATTCTTGAAGAATTTTGCGCGTGCGTAGTCCTGTTCTGCCGACAAGGATGAGGATCCTATAAAAACTGAGGTACAAGCTGCAAACCAAACTCCTAGCACTTGTTTCTCTATCCTGTTCCATGGCTGCTTTTCACCACATTCTCGGTGCATTTTTCCAGGCACTTATCATCGGTATGTATTGGAATCTCCTGCCTGTGTGATCAGTCGCACGTTACGTTGCATTTCTTGCTTAATCCAGATTAATGATGGCCTCTGATTTAATATGGCGCTGCTGCAACAGCTGAGGTGATCCTGGGGCAAAGTGATAGGGAGGTGCTCCGCGAACTGAAGAGCTTCCTGCAGGCGCAAAACCCGATCAACCGTGGCACCTATGACACTTGGTCGGAGGCCGAGGTCTCGCCATGCCGTCTTCAAGGCGTTGGGTGTGACGCGGCCGACCGTGTCAGTTATCTCGACCTCTCGAGTTCCAGCATCGCTGGGCCGTCCTTCGGTAACTTTTCACGCCTCACCCGGCTCACGCACCTCGATCTCTCAACAAACAGTATTACTGGCCAATTCCATTCAGATCTCAAGCATTGTCGGGGTCTCCAGTACCTCAACTTATCAAGCAACCTCATTGGTGGCGCCCTTGATGTGTCCACCGTGACCAACCTGCGCATACTGGATCTATCCCAGAATCGGTTCCAGGGTGACATTAGGACAAACTTCCCATCCATCTGCCGCAACCTCAGTGTTATTGCTGTCTCCAGCAACAACCTCACAGGCAGGATAAGTGGGCTGTTCAGTGGCTGCTCCAAGCTTAGTGATGTTGATCTAGGCTGGAACCAATTCACCGGAAAGGTTGTATGAAAAGGGGTCGAAAGGCTTACATGGTTCACGGCCACAGCGAACAACCTCACAGGGATCATTCCTTTCAGCACGTTTCCCAAGGGGTGCAAGTTGCAGTCTCTGGATATCTCCAGCAACCAACTGTCTCGCAGTTTTCCAAATTCAATTGCCAATTGCACAAGCTTGAAAGCCCCGTCCCTATGGAACAATAGCTTTGGTGGATCTATACCACCAGGAGGAGAGTGGTTTTATATAGCTCGAGCTCCATGGGACCTCCTATCTAGGCCATTGAGTTCCATTAAGATATGTGCAAGACACTGACATGTCAACAGTGCATCTGCAGGATGCATGTGCTCAAATCAGATGTTTGACTCTCACTAATCTCCTGGCACAGTTGTGGCCGACATGCATGTTGACAGATCATGCGCAACGCCAACAATGTCACATGCCCGGTGCTCCTGGAATTAAAAAAAAGGAGAGAGTGTGTGTCGGCCTGTCTGGGGAGGCGACCGTTGTGCTGCATGCCAAGTTTTCTATAAAAAACTTTATCTCTGACTCTCTCTCGTGGTGTCTCTCCTCACTCTCTCTCAAACAGTATAGCATGCAGGACATGGGGACCTGCTGTGCCGTATACTTTTCGAGATTATTTGTGCACAAAGCTATGAGGCATGATGTAATTCAGTCCAAGAAAACTGCATACGGTTCACAGAAGATCCCACCTAAAATATTTTTGTTTATTCTACTTTTCCTTGTGCCTCTAGCCATCTCCATCACCTGCATGTACAGTGCACTGTACTGCAGTCCATGCAAGCTACTAATCGCTGCATGCAAAGGTTATGATGTTAATGATGCTCCAAGTGCACAGATCTCAATGTGAAACAGACGGATAAGATAATGGGCACCGTGGAGCTCGAGCTACAGAGGAACTTTGCCCACCAGGAATTGGATCGATTGCGGGACTCGAAGAGTTGGGTCTCTCGAGCAACCAGTTCCATCACAAGATACCACTTGAGCTGATGACCTGCACCAACCTAAAAAATTTGGAGATCAGTCGCAATACCTTTGGAGGGGAGGTGCAACAAGTCCTTGGAAAAATAACCAGCCTGAAGAGCCTTGTGCTTCAAGGGAATAATTACAGTGGGGCATTATCTCCTCTGGCATTCTAGTGCTGATGTTCAAATGCTTCCAGTGGAGGAGTAAGGGGTCGCCTAGCCCCTGTCGCCCCACGGGCGACCCGGGCGCCCAACCCTAGCCGCCACCGAAACCATGCTGTCGGTGTCAAAACCGGCGGATCTCTGGTAGGGGGTCCCGAACTGTGTGTCTAGGCGGATGGTAACAGGAGACAAGGGACACGATGTTTTTACCTGTGTTCGGGCCCTCTCGATGGAGGTAATACCCTACTCCCGCTGATTAATATTGATGATATGGGTAGTATAAGAGTAGATCTACCACGAGATCAAGGAGGCTAAACCCTAGAAGCTAGCCTATGGTATGATTGTTGTTCGTCCCCACGGACTAAAACCCTCCGGTTTATATAGACACCGGATAGGCTAGGGTTACACAGAGTCGGTTACAATGGTAGGAGATCTACATATCTATATCGCCAAGCTTGCCTTCCACGCCAAGGAAAGTCCCATCCGGACACGGACTAAGTCTTCAATCTTGTATCTTCATAGTCTTGGAGTCCGCCGTGATGATAGTCCGCTATCCGGACACCCCTAGTCCAGACTCCTCAAGAGTCCCTCGAACCAGCTTCAATGACGACGAGTCCGCGCGCATATTGTCTTCGCATTGCAAGGCGGGTTCCTCCTCCGAATACTTCATAGAAGGTTTTGAACACCAGATAGTGTCCGCTCGCAAAACAAGTTCCACATACCACCGTAGAGAGAATAACTTTTGCAAAGATCTGCCGACGTATTGCGGCGTGACATCACACCACGGCCGTGCCTTTATATGAATCGCTTTTTACCTTTCCACCTTAGCACGCTTAGCGAGGCGGTTTCCTTGGCACGCCTTATCAAAGCATAGATCGTGCCCCTTATTCCGGGATTCTCATCAATACGGACGCAGAACCCATCCGCGCCATTGATTACGGCGCTTGGGAGATAAGCGAGTTTTACCAGTGGTGGGGACGATAGTCATCCGTCCATATAAGGGATAAGGATCCACCTTTTACCCACGCCTTCTTCCTCCTTTACTTATCCATTTCACAAGACTCGAGCTCCAAATACCAAGTCCGCACATCCCACCTCAACCTTCTCCAACCATGTCGAGCGGAGGCAGTGGATGGCCTCCTCCGTCATGGAGGGCACATCACAAGATTGCGGGAGGCCGGATACTTGTCCGTGACATCGCAAGACAAGCTGCCTGCGATGCGGGCAGCTTATTCCAACCCCGGCCCCATGAGAGGGTGGTGTTTCTCCCCACTTCCTCCATGGACTAGGTTTTCAACTTCACCCATTTGTCCGGGCTCATGTTCTACTACGGCCTGGACTTCCACGACTGGCCCCGAATTTCATCCTCAACATCTCGGCGAAGCGTCAGTGCGAGGCCTTCCTTCAGATCCAGCCCCACTTCGCTTGTGGCTGAAGATCTTCAACGTCCGGCCAAGGTAGTGGGCGGCCGCTGCCGGAGTGCGGAGGCTCCATGGTTGGCAAGATGGCCAAAGTCCTATGGCCGGAGGGCGCCTTTGTGGAGACAATAAAGGGGTGGCAATCGGGTGGTTCTACATCACCGAGCCACGCGACCCGAATGGGTGGTGGCCCCGATTCAGATCTGCTTCCCACACGGCTCTCGCCATGGAAAGAGACGGGCCCGACGTGGGGAATTCGGACGAGCTATCCGGACTTCAAACATGCGTCCGCAACTCGGTGGACAAGAATCTCAAGCTTGTCGACGAATCGAGGTGATGCTCATCCGCCGATTCTCCCATGCCAACAGCGGACTTTTAATTTGTGGAGTTCGATCCGCACAAGACCAACCTCGAGCCGCTCTTCGACACTACGCACGAAGATGCCCGAAGGTGATGTTCAAGGGTGCCGAAGCCCCGCATCCGCTAACAAAGATCGCGGTACAGCTCAAGGCGTCAAGCCGGCGAGGTAAGTTTATTTACCTCTATGGGACTCTTTTTCATAGATTGACTCTATGTGGGATCTAAAACTCCCTAATCTTTGACAGATCGGTCAAGACGCCCGGACAGATTAACTGTCCGGCCTTTGACGAAAGACCCGGAGGACGCCCGATTGACGGGACTTCTGGCCCCGGCGCCCCATGTGGTGCCGGAGAAGAAGGCCAAGAAGGAGGCCACGGGAACTCGAAGGAGCTGCCGACGCCAGTGCCGCCGATTCGATGCGTAATCTTCTCCCGAGGACGAGGAGGAAGAAGAAGAAGCTCCTCCCCCGGCGGGGGAGGAGAAGAAAAGGAAGGCCACCCCAACTGGGGAGGCCAGAGGGTCCAAGAAGGGAAGAACCCTTCCTCCGGACTTCTCCACCAACGTCAACGACGAGGAGGAGGATTGGCCAACAAGGGCCAAGCCCCTGGCGAGATCGTAAGTGTCCGGATACCCACGGCTTTTTCATAATTGCATAGTGTTCTCTAATGCCGAACAATCATGCAGCCCGCCAAGGGCGAAGTTCGCCGATTCATCGAGCGGGTCCCGGGCTCGCCGGAAATGGAGAGTACTTGCCTCGACCGCCTCTTCGCCCCACGCCATGGACGACACCGAGGTGGTGCCCCAAGGGGGGCTTGGTCAAGAGGAGGTGGCGCAGGAGGAGCCACAAGGCAACCTCCCGGACTCAAGGCGCATGGGGGCAAGACCCCCAGGGGCTCTAAGTCTCACCTCGTCCGGACTCCATGCCGGAACCATCAGCGGTTCCAAAGTCCTGCCAGCGGATCCTTCGAAGAAGGGTAAGACGCCGATGTCCTCCGCCCAGCCGAGGCACCGGATAGCGATCGAGGCGCTTAACAGCGCTTCCATCGAGGAGGAGCACCGCACTGTTATGAGTGCGGTGATCCGACAGTTCAGTCCGCCAAGAGCGGATCGACCAAGCCTGTACTAGCCTTCTAACAGCTTTGAGGTAAGTTTAGAATATGTAAAAATATTACCGCATAGACAGAGTTCTCGATGCTTAGTTCGGTGTTCGGAAAGAAAAGCCGGACTAAGGATCTAAAAGATATACGCAGGAGTCTAACCTAAGTATGTCAATATGGGAATGAAGGTTGCGCTGACCTCGCCAGACCGATCATGGAGGTCAATGCATTGAAGCAGAACCTCGAGCGGTCCGAGAACGAGCTCGGACAAGCCAAGAAGCAGCTCGAGGACAAGGAAGGTAAGTAATACCTTATTAAAGAAATACCTTATAGAAAAGGTTTTGGTTGCAAAAATAACAGGAATAACTTGGGTACTACAGGCCACGAACGAGGTGGCGACCACAAGGAAGCCGTGTCCGTGGTCGAAAACAAAGCGGCCGTGAACGCACCGAGCGAGAGAAGGGGAGGCGCAGCTGGCCAAGATGCGGCAAGAGCTCCAAGCTCGTGGAAAAACACGAGGGTTTGAGCGTGACTCAAGACTCGAGAGTCCGAGCTCGCCTCGGCTCTTGAGAGTGCCAAAGCTGCTAAGGCCGAGGCCCAAAAATCCCTCCAAGAAATTGAGTCGTTGAAGAAAATAGCGGCGGGTAAGGCATTCTTTATGCAAAGCAAGCATGTGAATGTGAATTACCTGTTACTTACCCGGATTCGGAGCTCTCCAGGAGCATTCGCAGATTTGCCCCGTAGTGTGTCTGATGCTGCCGCATTCTACCGCGACAAGGAGGGGAGCTCGACGGAAAGGTATTCTGGTCTTAGTATGCTGAGGCCGGACATCCGGTGCCCCTAAGCGACCAGCTGAAGCAGCTGGTCGAGCTCCACAAGGTCGCCGAACAGGCCATGAAGGGCCTTGTAGCGCGGCTGTGGCCATTGGAAGCCATGCCAGGAGCTACTTCGCTTGGTGTAGCGGGCCGGTGGACGCCTGTCCACGGATTGAAGTCATCAAGCACTCCGCTCTGCATCAAGGTGTCCGTTGGCCCTTGCCCGTGCTAAAGTGCACCGGGGCAAGCTGGATGCGGAGAAGCTTGTGACGGACGGGCCACCAAGGGCAAGGAGCATCGCACGCCGAAATGTATTATGAGGGGCTCTCAAGGGTGCCCACTAATAGCGGATGAGTGCTCCAGAGATGTAATTTTGAATAGACTCGCATTTGTTATCCCAGACGCTGAAAACTTGTTCATATGCGCTAAGCAACACTTGTTAATTTAAAGTATTACCTTCATGCGGCCGCTTATCAAATTTGAGAGATGGCAAGTCGTTATTTCAGCCCCTTGCCACGAAAGTGTGGGTGTTCGATAAACTTGAGCGCTCTTGTTCCCATTCTTGGGTCCATCTAGGGAGGCGCTCAACACAACAAACAAGACAACCGGACTTATAATGCTTGAACACTCTCACTTAGCCATATAATTCTATAATTTTAAATTTCGGCGAAGCCCCTAGTATTCGGAAGACCGAGTTCGGGGCGCTATCCACGCCTTGGCCGGACAGTTCCGGTTCCTAGCTCTAAGCGGCATAAGTCTTTAGGGACCAGAAAAAACCTCTCGAACAGCGATCGGCTCTCGCCCTATCATGACGGTCAGTTTTAGCTTTCTCCACTGAGGTGCTCGACCCAGCTCAACTGGGGCACAATCGCAGTGGTTCTCCCGGGGCTACCTTAGCCGATATAACGGAACGTAAGGTACCAAAACACGGGAGCCGGGCAAACCCAACTATTGACCCAAGACATGATTCGGAGCCGATTCATATAATGCTATAAGTTCGGGGTGCCGCACTTGTGAAAGTGTTCGGACTTATCACACCATAATTTTGGGGTATTTAAGCCCCTGGTGTATTGGTCGTACCAAAGTGTACGGGTGCAACATGTCATGAAATGAACATATATATAGATAAAGAAACGAGTGCAATAATAAGCAAAAGTTGTGCATTGTTTATTCAAAAGGGTACTGCAATGAAAGCAGAACGATACAAATAGTGCGATAAGCAAGGGATGGGACTATCTAACATGTCCCCCTCTAGGGGTAAGCTGCGGGATGGTATGTAATACAGGTATAATGCTCGTAATAGAGACCACCAAACACTCGACGTGGCTTTCGCTTCCTCGCTGTTGCATCGTGAGTTCGGCGATTCTAGTGCCGGAAAGGACTTCAAAGACGGAGTCCCGAAAGTAAGAAAAGGAAGAAAAGGAAAAAGAAAAGAATGACACAATCGAGTTCTCAGTGCGGTCGAGCCGCATTCTTGGTGTGCCGTGGTCTTGCCCCTCCCCATATGCCCATGGTATCTCCAGAGCGTAATTATGTACGCGTATCACTAGCTTCGCAATTTAGCGAGGGCTGGGTTAGCCGGATTGCTACTGCGTGCTTGAATCGTGCCAGGCGGTCTTGTTGTAGGTTACTCCGGGCGCGCTTGACAGTGTCCGGACGCTTAGTGGCCGGACTCGAGAATTGCTGTGAGAGGCTGCTTTGTACCTCCGCCGCTAGGGCCGCCGTGTGCTCCTCCGTTCGGAGAGAGCGCTCGTGTTTCCATTGACCGTGATTACCCTCGAGGGCCTCGCATCTTGAGCTTGAGGTATGCGAGTGCTGCACCGCATTGAACTTTGTAATGCGGTTCGTCCGAGCAAAGGTATGATAGCCGCTGCGGAACGGGACGATGTCGAAGATTAACTCTTCGCTTCGAAGTTATCCGGGATCCAAGACCACTTCGAGTGTAATCGAGCCCGCAATTGGCCTCTACACCCGTATGACGCCTTTAAAGGTCGCCTTTGTAGGTTTAATCCTTGAGGGTCTATGCCCATTTTGCACATCAGATCCCGGTAAAGCATGTTCAGGCTGCTACCGCCGTCCCATTAGGACTCGGTGAGGTGAAATCCGTCAATAATTGGGTCAAGAACCAATGCGTGAAACCGCCGTGACGGATGCTAGTGGGTGGTCCTTCGATCGAAGGTGATCGGGCAGGAAGACCATGGGTTGAACTTTGGGGCGATTGGCTCCATCGCATATACGCCCCGTAGTGCACGCTCCGCCCCTTTTGGGTATGTGGGTTGCGATATCATGTTCACCGTCCGCACATGTGTGGGAAAACCCTTCGTCCTCTATTATTCGGGCGGCGGGCTCTTCCTCGCCATCGCTATGCAGCCCTTGTCGCTGAGTTCGCACTTAACTTGCTGCTTGTTTGAACACCCAACAGTCCTGTTGGTGTGATTAGCTGAGCTGGGGTGCCATGTATCCGCACAAGCGATCGAGTATTCGGTCCAAGTTGGACGGGCCTGGTATTTCTTTTGAATGGCTTCTTCCGCGACCGGTTTAGAGCCTCAATCCGCATTGACGGTCGATCTTCAGCATTATCGCCACGCGGCGCTTTGTTCTTGTTGCGACGCGACCTGCCATTGATGTCCTTGGTATCCGAACTATTAGGGTGTTTGGCCAAGTTGTTGCTTCTAGCTAGCTAGCTGTCCTCTCCCGCACAAAAGCGAGTCATGAGTGTTGTGAGGGCTGCCATGGATTTCGCTTTTCCTGTCCTAGGTGCCGGCAAGCCACTCGTCATGGATGTTATGTTTGAAGGCTGCAAGGGCCTCGTGATCCGGACAATCAACGATTTGATTTTTCTTTGTGAGGAACCGTGTCCGTAATTGTCCGCCGATTCTTCCGCTGCTGAATTATGTGGCTAAGGTCATCGGCGTCTGTGGTCGATATATGTGCCGTGGAAGTTATCAAGGAATGCGGCTTCCGTGTCCTCCCAACAACCAATTAATTCTGCGGCAAGCTGTTGAGCCAATGCCGAGCTGGTCCTTTAAGCTTGAGGGAGATATTTGATGGCATGTAGATCGTCACCAAGGGCCATGTGGATATGGAGGAGATAGTCCTCGATCCGCATCACAGGATCTGTGGTACCATCGTATGATTCGATGTTTACGGGTTTGAAGCCCTCGGGATTTGATGATCCATTACTTCATCCGTGAAGCATAGTGGGTGTGCGGTGCCTCTGTATTATTATATCACGACGTAGCTCATATGAGCTTTGTTCATCGTGTTCGCCCGCCGGGTTTGTCAGATCTGGCGCGACGGTAATCATCCCGTCGTTACGCCCACGCGATCCGTGGATCGATCTTGTATGTTTTGCCTTATCCTCCAATATATCTCGCAAGTCCGCGCGTTTTCCCGTGCCTTGGTACTTTTTGAGCGGCGCTGGGGTGGCTTGAGCGGAGGGCCGAGAGGCTTCTCCGTCGCTGCCACGGGTGGCCGCTCTGCCATGTCGTATGCTGGTGACTTGGTGCTTCCTCCTCCGATCGAGGCAACGGACTGCATTTGGGGTAGCTTTTGGAGGGCGCTCGAGTTCATACTCTTCGCTGCAAGGACTTCAGTCCATCCGTTAGCTAGCAGGTCTTGATCAGCTCTAAGTTGTTGCTGCTTTTCTTGAGGCTGATTGCCATGGCTATAAGCCTGCGCTTGAAACGCCCCTGTTCGCGGGATCCTCGTGTACGACAAATTGCTGTCGCCGAGGCTTGCCTCATCTTCGGAGGGAGGCGATAATTATCATCCTCGACCTTCTTTTTCTCTGCAGACCGTCAGGCGGATTTGCTTCTCCTCCTCCCTACCGAGTCCTGCTGAGGGGGTTCTCTTCGCACCGTCCGGTGTTATTATCTCCGTGCCGGAATCACCGCTTTTGCTGTGGCGGATTTAGAGCGCGCCACCGACGCCGGCACTTCGTTGCTTCTTGGAGGGTCATCCTCCGTTATTCCATCGTCGCTCCCATCTTTTGGGATGTCCACCATGTATATGTCGATGACGAGGTGGCCTTCCAAAGCCTCGTAGGCGCTGGGTCTTGGTTGTCTCCGCATCGCCGCCCATACCGCCGATGTCTTCGGTCAAGTCGAGCATGTCGGTTAAATCATCGGCATGGGCTACAAAGTGGGTGGTGGGTGGGCGTTGAATTTCTTCGTCCGTCCGTATCCCAACCTTCCTGTCCGTAGTCCGCCAGGCTCTCCGGATAAAGAGAGATACTTCAGTGAATTCAGGATGTCGCCAAAGGGCGAGTGCCGAAAGATGTCCGCGAGTGAACTCCATGACGGCGCCCAATCGGATTCGATTGGTAGGCGCGCGAGAGGTTTCGAGTCCAAGAGGAGTCCGACACCGAGAGTCAAGGTCTTCGCAGCGACAGGATAGAGTTCAGCTCAATCGCCAGAAATCGTAGCCCCGAGGCGGCGCCCAACCACTCGCCCTCGATCGGGAATCCGCCCGGATTAAGGGTCGGAGCGATATCGTGCGGCCTCGTGGCACCGCTCGCCTGCAGAGCAAGATCATGCCCATCGAGACAAGGTCACGCTTGGCTGCGGCTTGAACCGTCGAAGATCAAGTCTTCGCGGATATCGGCCGATAGTTCAAACTTCCAAATCGACTGATGGCTGGGCGAGCTTTTGATCTGCTCCAGATGGCTGCGAATTGGCCGCAGCAAAGCCGCCGAATACGAAGATCTGTCCGGGAGAAAAGTCTCACCTGGACCGCATCGTTGTTGATGATCGAAGGAGCCATCGGGCCTATCGGTGACGACACGAGGAACTCTCAATGAAAGCACCAATGTCGGTGTCAAAACCGCGGATCTCGGTAGGGGGTCCCGAATCATGCGTCTAGGCGGATGGTAACAGGAGACAAGGGACACGATGTTTTTACCTGTTTCGGCCCTCTCGATGGAGGTAATACCTACTCCTGCTTGATTAATATTGATGATATGGGTAGTATAAGAGTAGATCTACCACGATATCAAGGAGGCTAAACCCTAGAAGCTAGCCTATGGTATGATTGTTGTTCGCCCCACGGACTAAAACCCTCCGGTTTATATAGACACCGGATAGGCTAGGGTTACACAGAGTCGGTTACAATGGTAGGAGATCTACATATCCGATCGCCAAGCTTGCCTTCCACGCCAAGGAAAGTCCCATCCGGACACGGATGAAGTCTTCAATCTTGTATCTTCATAGTCTTGGAGTCCGCCGTGATGATAGTCCGCTATCCGGACACCCCTAGTCCAGACTCCTCACCAGCCCCCACCTCCTTCCTCTCCTCCGCCGGCCGTGGCAAAGCTCAGCAGGTGCCGGGGCGGCGGGATCTCGCTTGACCTCGCCGAACAGGGGCCGCGGGGCTGCTTCTTTGGCGCGGCGGCGGAGCTCGGCAGCCGGCGCGTCGGTGGCGCGCTGCTGGTGTCGGTGCGGAGCGGCGCGCTCTGGCTGATGGCGGCACGTCACGGTGGAGCGCGCAGGCCGGTGGCGGTGTAGTTCTTCGCGGCGGTGCTTGTTCTGGTCAGATACGCGCCGGCTGATCTGAGGCGGCGGCCTCGCTGGGGCGGACGGCGCTCCTCCGGCAGCGGGGAGTGCTCGTCGGTGAGGTAGGCCGGATCCCCTCGGCTACGCGGGCAGCGAGGTCCCGGTGGGCGTTGTTCATGGCGTGGGAGGCCCTGGCTCCCTCGCCGATCGGAGGTGATCCGTCCGCTTCGTTGCATGACCTCCGGCCGGCCTGGATCTCCGGCGTGCACGCGCCTGCTGATGTTGTGTCTGGTTCGGAGGTGGTGGCAGGGTGTTTGGCCGGGGGAAACCCTTGGTCGCCGGTGGCGGTCACGGCGTCGATGGCATCCCGGACGCCATTCCCTCCTTGGTGGCGGCGCCGAGGCTAAACCTCCCCTGCCTCCCCCCTTCCCTTGCGCCCGGGTGAAAACCCTAGCCCCGGTGGCTAAGCGGCGGCGGCGCCACATCGTCGTCACCTTCTTGAAGGCACCGACTTGGGCATGGGGATGCTGGGTGTGCATAGCGAGCTTGTCTGGTTCCTGGTGGCGGCCCGTCTGATTTACCGCGTCGCAGCTCCGGCCATGTCTCATGACTGCGGTGCTTATCTTCCGGCCGTGTCTCCGATGGCGACCTCGCCCTTCCTCACCTTGCCTACTTGCCGTGGTGGAGCGGTACTTCATCTCACTCATTGATGGCGGCGGAGATCGGCGGCATGGCGCTGTGGAGGCTCGGCGTCCGGCGCGCGGAGATGGACTCAGCAGGAGGAGGTAGCTGTCAAGGCGTCATGGTGACGTCGATGGCAGATGTGGCCTTCACAAAGTAGAAGACTCAATATAATCTGAAGACGGACTTGTGAAAGATGGCGGCGACGACACAAGAGTGCGTCTGACCGGATTGTGCCCCAGACCCGGTATGTGGCTCGGCTGGGGCTTCCGGCTTTTGATGTTAGGTTTAGGTGAGTGGTTTGGGTAGTGGCCCGCCCAGCTAGCATCTCTTCATCATATGGATAAGAGTAGCGGCATATGTTGCCAAGATGGTGGATTCACGTATATTGTTTATAATACTTTGTAAAGTCCTCAAGAATAATTAATAAAGTGGCCGTATGCATCTTCCAGATGCAGAGGCCGGGGATCATCCTCCTTTTCTGAAAAAAAACAGTCGCAGCCGAAGTTCTAACTCAGCACCAAGATTGTGACATTGTGTTGAAGTCCGGATGGAGGAGAGGATTTTGTGTATTGGCCTCACACTCGCTTTGGACTATATATTGTCCGTTCAGCATACAATCTCGCTCGATCTTCAGATTTCTTTTCATCACACAAGACGACTGGCCGTGGACTCCGCCAAGTAGGGAAGTTGAGGAGAAATATTGAAGGCAATCTGGGCAATCAAGGCACCAAACAAAATGAACATAGTGCTCGGAGGTTCGTACATGACTGCCTCCCATCCGGACTTCAATTGCGCCTTGAATATCCCCACAAATTCTGCTTGTGTGCATTTTGGGAGAGATGAGAGTATTGAGCATTGTTTGTTGTTCTGTCAGTTAAGCTTCGAGGTTTGGAACAAGGTCAAAAACGGTTCGACATCCACCTATGTCGCAAGAACTTCCATTCAACTAAACAGTGGCTATTCAATTTCATTGACAGAGCATCACCGAGCAGTCCACTGTGTTGGCAATCACCGTATGGCATATTTGGGAAGCAAGGAATGCGGTAAGAAATGGTGAAAGTAATATCCATCCACACCGTGTTGCCTCAAAGATACATGCTTATATCGATTTGGTTCTGCTGCATCTTTTTAAGACTGTTGCGGACATAGTCGTGAGACACCATCAAGTTCATTGGTTAGATGGTCTCCGCCACCGCACGGATCAGTCCTTATTAACGTCGACGCAGCTATCTTTTCAAACCTGCACAAACTGGGAATTGGCATCCTGATTCGGAACCACAAAGGCGAATGCTTGGTCGCTTGCACTGAGCCACTTAAAGGGATGGTACAGCCAGAACTTGCTGAAAGCTGGGCGCTCCGTCATGCCGTGATTCTCGCCCGTGATGAAAGGCTGACCTCTGTCATTTTCGCTTCAGACTGCCTCTCCTTAGTACAAAGAATGAACTCTTCATCCATGGACAGGTCTGAAGTGGGTGTAGTGGTGTCAGATATTAAGCGTTTGGTTGCTTGTTTTTCTTCAGTTTCCTTCTGCCATGTCAAGCGGTCATTGAATGCTGCTGCTCATATACTAGCTAGGTCCTGTGAGTTTGCCAGTTCAAAAGCCGTGTACTATTCTACTCCAGAGTGTATCAGGCAAACTCTATGTACTGATGTATACTAATTAATAAATTGCAGCATTCTCTCTCGAAAAAAGAGGAACAAACAACCAAAATGTCAGGGAAGAAAATGACAGCCACAAGAAACTGCGACCAGCATTGCCCTAGAGTTGAAAAGATGAAAGTAGCCTGTAGCTCTCCACACTCTCAAGTCTTCCCTGAGAGCCTCAAAAACCCCCGGGACCGAGCTATTGGAGCCATCGAAAAATTCTGGTATGATAGGGAAGTCTGCCTTAGCCTACTCGCGCACGCTGGTCTAAATTAGCTGCGAGAATCTGCAGTGGACGTCGCATTATTCGGCCAACTGAATGTTATCGGCCGTGAAGCCACGTTGATGAACAAGTACTCAAGTAGCCACATGAAGAATTTGCAGATGGGAGGGGACTCTAGACTTCAGTGGAGACCATCAGAGGCGGTAGGCCCTGCTCATGGTGAAAATGCCGTCAGTGGAGGCAAATCCTATTCAGGCCCGTTAGCTGGGTTCAAAAAATGATGCAGCCCCAGAATTCAAACCCGCGACCACCACGACCATCACTAGGCCATCGGAGGACTAGTGCTTTCTAAGCTTTTTTCTTTCTTTTATTTTATTCCACATTTCAATCGCGGGAATCCCCCGGTTTTGGGAAGCTTCTAGAAGCTTCCCAAACCAGATTTTTACCGATTCGCTGGTCATTTCCAGGGCGGTCTTATTCGAGTTTCCTTTTTTTTCCTTTTTTAAAGATTCGTGTTTTCTAAAATAAAATGATAAACTTTTTTAAAATTCAATGGATTTAAAAAAATGATAAAGTTTTTTCAAATTCTATGAAATTTTTTCAAATTCGATGAACTTTCTTAAAATTCATGATTTTTGAATTTAATGAAAATTTTAAAATTTGATGAACTTTTTCAATTTTTGTGAACTTATTTCGAAATCGGTGATTTAAAAAAATCAGTGAGATTTTTCAAAATAAATGGACATTTTCAAATTGGATGATTTTTTAAAAAAATCGATGAACTTTTTTCAAATTCGATGTTGTTTTTCTCAAAATTGAAGAACTTTTTTTTTCATGATTCGTGTTTTTTTACTTGTGCATATTTTTTTCCAAAATTTGTGAACTTTTTAACCCATGAATATTTTTAATAAATCTATGAACTTTTTTTATTTCATGAACATATTGAAAATCGTAAAAAAAACGAAGACCGGTCTTTTTCCTGAACCAGCAGTGCGACACTATGGAAAAAAAATACAACAAGGTGAGCTGATGGAGCGAACAATTTTTTCTTCAACGAGTGAGCGAAAATGAATCGAGAGAGAGCGAGGGAGCGATGTTATAACGTGTCGCGGCCCACTGCTAGTTGCTGTAGGCGCCACTTCTCCAACGGGCGCCTACAACGCCGACCAGGAGCTCCTGTCAGTGGAGGGTAGGGGTGGATTAACGAGCTACCCAGCTTGTTAAGCTCGTGCTCATTAAGGCTCGGTTCATTAAGCTCGTTAAGCTTAACAAGCAAAAAACTCTAATCGGCTCTGTTCATTAATAGCTTGTTAAGCTCGCGAGCGGTCGCGACAGACATTTCCCTTTTTTGCTTTAGTTGTGATGTGTTTTTATGAAGGAAGAAAGTTACCATATTAGGGGGTATGATAGGTATTGTCTCCTCTGGGCTAGGTTGGATAGATTAGATCGAATAGATGGTTGAAGTGCCAAGCAATGTTGCCACATAACATAAAAATATGTGTTGTGTTGTATTAGCGAGCTTAACGAGTTACTCGTGAAACTCGTTAGCTCGCTAAGTTTAACGAGCTGAAACCTGTGCTTGGCTCTGTTCATTAAAAAATGAGCTACGAGCTTAACAAGCCGAGCTATCGAGTTTTCATTAAGCTCGCGAGCTGCGAGCTTTTGATCCAGCCATAGTGGAGTGGGGCGATGTTGCTTTATCTTTTTTCTGGATAGTGAGGCCCGCCCAGCTTGTGTGGGCCTTTGTGTCTTCTTGTTAGACTTTTTTGGGTTGGAACGAATCATGGCGCACTAGCTAGGTGAGATTTAAGTGTCCCGGCTCTTCAAAAAAAAGATTTAAGTGTCCCCTCAAAAAGAAAGGGTGAGATTTAACCATTTCTCGTACGACAACGCGAGAATTAGTGAATCAAAATATATAAATCGTGTAAGGAAACACATGGATAGCACATTGAAGCCAATCTGTAAAATGAAGAAAATATGTAGTATGAGAATATGAATCACTATGTATTTAGGTCGTTGGAAGCATGTTATATGAACCAACAAAGCATGTTCATGTTAACTTGATATGAAAGAAAAATTCAATCGGCAACGAAGAAAAATTCCTGGTAAACCGAAACTTACTTTTAGTGCATGGAAAATAAAAATAGAACCCTAATAAGTGCCACATGTCAGGTACGAGCATATGGCAACTCTGAACGTTTTTTTATGACAAGTTAGTAAAGCGAGGATGGCAACTTTAGTTGCCAAGCATGTCAACTTTCATGCTTCGGTTTATTTTTGATAGAAATATGCCACGTGTCACTAGAATTTGCCATCCTTGCGTCACTGAAATTGCCATAGCAAAACGTCAGGGCCAGAGTGCCACGCACCTGACGTGTGGTACTTACCACCTGAGTAAAAATATAGGAACAAAAGGTATTTTTTTTAGTTACACTGCAAGCTAATTTTTGGCAATGTTGCGTACATATCTTGCTTCGTAGAGCATCTCCAACAGTTTCGGTAAAAAACTCTCCGTGGTGTTTATATAATTTAGAGGAAGTTCCTAGGGGAGGTCTTTTATCAGTTTCTATAAGAACTTCTAAAAGTGGTTTTTGGTGGGGGCGTAACGGTGACGACAAACTCCGATGGCGGCTCACAACGGACAATGGTGGTCGGTGGTTAGTGGCGGTGCGGCGGACGATGGCGGTGGCGCAGTGGTCGGCGACGGTGATGCGGTGGGTGTAGCGGCGGTGCGGCGGACGCAGGTCACGGTTAGCTGATATGGCATTTTTATGCGAAGGGCCATCTTTCCGCTGATGGAGCAGAAGTTTGAGAGAATTTACAGGATCCCATCAAAATTTTGCGTGTTTACCGGAACTGTTGAAGAACTTTTTTTTTACCCAATTCTTCTTAAACGGTAGTCATTTTATGGATGTGAAAACCTCGGACGAAACAAACTGCATGGCGGGATAGATTATTTCGCTAGAGTGATCATCTTTATTAAAAAAATAGAATTACTTCGCAGTACTAGTTTCTAATACGCGTTTGTTTTGCTTCCTACTCCCTCCATTCCAAATTACTCGTCGCAAAAATGGATGTACCTAAAATTAAAATACATCTAGTTACATCTATACCTGTGATAAGTAATTCGGAACGGAGGGAGTATAATATAATTTCTTTGTTTCTCAAATCGCGTCATGTCTACCAAGTGGTCAGCTTGGTAAGCTATCTACAAAAATATTGAAATCACGTGATGTCTGGGAAGTTATTGTACCTATACCTTAGGGTTCAGCGTAGGTAGTGCACGGTTGCAAGGAAATAAAACGAAGGCGGTAGTGTTTTTTGATCAAAAAAGGAAAAATAACGAAGGTGTGTCCGCCGGGGAAACGAAACCGTGTCCTCTACGTGAGCCTCCCCCTTCCTTCCAACTGCGTGTATAAGCCATCAGATCCCCAAAGAAGTATGTACCTTTTCCACCGAGGCCAACGAAACAACCAAGGAGTCTGTCTATCGATGTCGATGGCCGCCGCGCAGATCCACATTAGTCGAGGTCTGCTGGTGGTTGAACACCCCACCAAGGGCAGCTTCGTCTTCGAGTTCAATCTCGACCGTCTATTCTCCGGCGAACCCGACGAGGAGTTCCCAACGATTCTCAACCTTCCCGACCCCGTCGCCAAGTTCAACAGCGCACAACCCACGGAAAACATGGCCATCACCGTCTCCGGCAACCTCATCGTTGCCGCCACCTCCCTGTCCCGGACTCTGCTCTATGACACCGCCTCGCGCTCCGCCTCCGCCGGCCCGGACATGCTGTCCGGCAAAATCGATATCCTCCTCGTCCCTGTCGTAGACGGTACATTCTTCGCCATGTCCTTCTACCCGCACCTCGACGATGCTCCCCACGCCGAGCTTCTGGCCAGCAACATGGACGACGCCGGCGGTCGCCTGGCCTGGCACCCCATCACGGATCCACCGCTGTCGTCCATCCCTCGCCCTGGCTACAAGAGGGAGTGGCACGTCTCGGGCTACTTTGTCGTGGGCACACGCGTCTGGGTCTCCTTCTTGGATGAAGGCACTTTCTCCTTCGACACGGCGTGCCGCCAGTGGCACAGGGAAGGCACCTGGAAGCTGCCCGTGATGGGCCGAGCCCTTTTGATCCTAGACTTCCTGGGCAGCGGCCGACAGCTGCTCTTTGGCTTTTTCTTCAGGGATCGCCACTTTTGCGCCTGATATAGAGGCTAGGCCTCCGGTGATCATCAAGTCCTGGCCGGAGGCCATCCCCTCCCGGCTGGTCTGGCGTGCCAGATACTTCACAGAAGCACACACCGCCACCCTTGCCTACTACGGGGCCGGCAGATTTTGCATCTCGACGACCATCATCATCGGGTACTCCCCTCAAAAGCCTATCAACATGGACGAAGTGCTCAATCTACCACGCCGCGCCGTCTCCATCGTGGCCATTGAGGTCACCCCAGGAATGCAGTTGATTAAGCGCAAACTCGAATGCTACTCCATGCCAGCAGAAGCGCATGTAGGGAACGTCATCTAGACGGATGTAGCCAAGCTCATGGTGGCCACCACTGATCCACATTGTAAATCCAGATGGTGCATAGCGATGGTAGGCTCGTATAGAGGGGATCCCCTGGCGACGCGCCATGCTCGCTAGAAACTGGCCGTCAAAGGATGACTACTATGGCCGGACGACCATCTTACTCTTCTAGTATTGATGTATCAGATGTATGTACGCATTATTTACTTGAACTCCTTGCTTAATCAATAAAAATGGTAAATCTTTGTATTTGTTTGGTTTTTTGTACTATGACGAGTCAAACAAAAGCAGCAGATTAACCACTGAGACACATTGAACTTTTTCTCGAATGAGTAGAGATCCCAAAAATATAGTGCATGGTCCAGATTAACCACTCATGTGTTTATCCGGGCACAGAATCAATACTAAACATTCTGATTAAAATTAACGAAATTGTTATATGCCCTCCTCACCATTGCAAGCATGTCTTCTCTGTTGTGTTGGTGTTCTGTTCTCTCAGGCTCCCGCTGCCTGCACATCTCCACTCACCTCCACGCCAATTATGTCCTTGCCTAGCCGTGAGCCCGTGACGCCCACTATCTCCACCTTACCCTCCCTCGCGTGGCGATGGTATCTACTCCGAACAATGGTCAGTCTCTCCTGGTGAAGTTGGAGCCACACCTTCTCTTCCCCCACGGTGAGCCCGACCAGCCACCGTGCCTCTTCCTCTCCTCCCCAAGCGCCTCTGGAAGACCGTCCGTTTCCTCCCCGCCGCTAGTCCAGGAGAACGAAGCTCCGAGTCTGGTATCTAGTTGTGCGTAACAAGTGTTTGAAGTAATGCCTCAACACTCTGTTTATTGTGTCAGCTCATCTGCCATGCTTCTCAAATTCCGAATCGGTGAACGTTACATGAGCTCATGTATATGTCTCATATATATAGACGGCCTTTGTAGTATTAGTTATTTAATTTTTTTTTCAAAAAAGAGGATTACCTCTGGCCTCTGCATCATCATGATGTACACACAGTCATCGTTATTAATTATTGTACATCAGAGTCTGACAAAATTAATACAAGGATCAACCCGGAGCCCCCTTCTAGGCGAACAAAGTCACTACACCAACACCAATACATATGTGTCTTGTCCGCATAACAGACACAATATAATCCAGAGGTTTTAATACCATCCGGTCTAGGCGTCCTATAACATGCACCGCCTGCGCACACTGAAGGATCCGCCATCCCGTCTCCAGGAGGAATCACTGCATAGATCGTACCAGTCCCATCCTCTGTCAACATCATCACGACAGCAGACAACGCCACTAGCCTATGCGCGTCAATCAAAACGCATCCAACTCTGGGACTCCACTGCTCCACGCCGCCGAGACCCACCGTCTTCAATGCCCGGTGTGCCAGATACTTCACAGAACCACACACCACCACCTTTGCCTACTATGGGGCCAGCAGATTTTGCATCTGACGCTCATCATCACCGGGTACTCCCCTCAAAAGCCTATCAACATGGACGAAGTGCTCAATCTACCACGCCGCGCCGTCTCCATCGTGGCCGTCGAGGTCACCCCGGGAATGCAGTTGATTAAGCACAAACTCGAATGCTACTCCATGCCACAAGAAGCACATGTAGGGGACGTCATCTAGACGGATGTAGGGGACGTCATCAGGCAGCTCATACCAAGTGCTCACAACCATGCTTGTATGCTCTTCTGCTATCTGGGCTCAGTCTTCTGGTACTATAATCCAAGAGGATACTACTTGGTTTCAAGTCCCGAATGACAATCCATAACTTAGCCTTTGTGTAGTCCAGCAAACCCCTCCATTAACCCTTTCTTTTACGGAAACGTTAAAAGAACTGACGCCGGATTTTTAAGATTTTTCAGGAAACACTCCAGAATTGCCATGTGAAAACAGATAAAATTGACATATCATTGTAAGGGATTTGCCATGTTCCGAAGTGAAAATTACCATGCTATATGAAAAATTGTAAGATAAAGTGCCATTCTACGTGTCATGCATTCGTTCGGGATTCGGCGGCCCTAAGGGGGTTCGCTGAGATTGCTTAAAAATCGGACGTTCCCCAAATATTGTGGTCCTTCTTTTATTATCTTGACTAGCAAAAAGGCTGTGCGTTGCAACGGGATAAAAAATACCACACACTCTTAATTTACAAAAGAATGTCTGTAATATGAGAATTTGTAGCTACCGCCCAAACAATGATAATCTTAGCCCGTAGAAGTGCAGTTTAAGATTCTACAGGTGTTCTATTTCAACACGGCTTACATGTAGATTTAATCCGTACAAATAAACGAGCAAGTGATCATACATTTACTCATGTCATGTTCGGAATGGGGTGTTGTTACGGGGGAGTAAAGAAAAGCGACAAAAACAAACGATGACACATTAACAAAGTGCAGAGACATATGTGCATCAATGGAAGTTTTCAGTTTAAGAATCACCAACTTAGGGTAACTCTTGAACACTTTTTTCACATGCATATTTCTTAAATACATGAAGAGTTGTTAAAAAGGTTGCTAAAAAGATATAAAAAAATTTAATCATAAAAAGATAATTTTTTTTGTCTAGAAAAAAAACATTTTTGTATGGTTTCCTGTGGACGCAGGTACTTGCGCCCCTATTTCATCACTATTTCTTGCCATGCATATCATAGGTATTGGTCCCTGTTTCATGACTATTTATATCTTATCAAACTTGTGCTTTTATTTTATTTTTTGTCATGCATGCCTCCTTTTTACTTTTTTCCATGCATGTCTTCTTTTTTCTTTATCGGATCTCCTCTGCATTTTCTCTTTTATTTCTTTTATAGACTCTCTAGGGCAGCCGGTCAACACGACCAGCGGACGAACCCTAGGTACGGGCGGCGCGGCCCCCGGCGGCGGTCATGGAGGCCGAAGCGGCGACAGCTAGGGTTTAGGATCGACTTGCGATAGATACCATGTTAGAAGGGAGTAAGGATGGCAATGGGTAGGGTATGGGGCGGGTAGAGCAATACCATACCCATACCCGTGTAGTGAATGGGTACAAAGTTCTACCCATACCCATACCCATGAGTATGAAACTTTACCCGTACCCATACCCGACGGGTACCCATACCCATTGGGTACCCAATGGGTGGATCAAATAGTACACAAACTATTCACAATTTAACATTCATCGATGACACATTTAACAAAAAAAAATTTATCTCAAGTTCTCGACTCAATAAAAGATAGATGAGTGCATAACAATTATCTCAATTCGAATTGGCAATTGGTGACAACTTTAAAATAGGTTTTACAAGCTCACGGCACACTTCACGGGTAAGGTCAGTATAAATGGGTAGGGTACTGGTATATCCACGGGTACAAGGCTATACCCGTGCCCTACCCATTATTTAATGGGTAGGGTATGAGTACTACCCATGGGTATAAAGTTGTGCCCATACCCTGCCCATGCGGGTACGGTATCCGCGGGTACCTGTACCCATGGATAAAATTGCCATCCTTAGAAGGGAGAGAGAGGTTTCATGGAATAGTTCGATGTATTGCTTGAGCCTCGTGGGCATATATATATAGGAGTACATTACTTGAAGTACAAGACAAAGCAGGACCAAATCCTAGTCTATACTATACTTCCTAATAATCGTATACCCAACAAAGGAAAATGTTCAACTAAAGATTATCTATTGGATAAAGTAATTCAATTTTTATTCTTACCTATGTAGAAAGATGAGGCTGAAGCGTATGCGATGAGCAGGGGCGCATGCGTGTTGATATAGGCGTGATGCCGCGAGATATACAGGTTGTTGGGCTGTGGATTGATCTCCAAGACATAGTCTAGATAAGATTGCAATCTCAACAGCCCAATCTATTGTTACAACAACTACACGCACACAACTACATGCACGCCAACAACTACATATACGGTTTATAGTTATACCGTATGTACAATGTTTAACACTCCCCCTCAATCACAACTTATCTAAGTTGAGATTACGTCGAAATGCCTCCGGCTGCCTCAAAGAAAGAGGTTTGGTAAACCCATCTGCAACTTGATCACCAGTATGAACAAAGCGGACATTCAACAACTTGTTGGCTACTCGTTCCCGAACAAAGTGATAGTCTATCTCAATATGCTTCGTCCTAGCATGAAAAACAGGGTTGGCAGATAGATAAGTAGCACCCAAATTGTCACACCACAGTGACGCTGCCTTGGGATGAGAAACACCCAACTCTGTCAAGATGTTTTGGATCCATATCACTTCAGCAGTGGCATTAGCTAGGGCCTTGTACTCAGCTTCTGTGCTGGACCTAGAAACAGTAGCTTGCTTACGAGCACTCCATGAAACCAGGTTACCTCTAAGAAAAACTGCAAAGCCTCCTGTAGATCTCCTGTCATCAGGACAGCCTGCCCAATCTGCATCAGAGAATGCACTAACAAGCATGGAATCTGTCTTGCAAAGCTTAAGCCCATGACTCTGTGTTCCTTGAAGATACCTGAGTATCTGTTTTACTGCAGTCCAATGAACAGTAGTAGGGGCATGTAAAAACTGACAAACCTTGTTAACAGCATATGCAATGTCTGGCCGTGTCAAGGTTAGGTACTGAAGTGCTCCCACGATGCTCCTGTACTTGGTGGAATCTTCGGCAGTGAGAATAGCTCCATCGTGAAGAGATAACTTCTCGGAGGTAGACAGGGGTGTAGGTGAAGGTTTGCATCCACTCATGCCCATCCGCTAAAGTATCTCTTGCACATATTTTTCCTGTGACAGAAGAATTCCACGGGGAATATTTTTCACCTCAATACCAAGAAAGAAATGCAGGGCACCCAAATCCTTAAGTGCAAAATCCATACTCAGATCCTTGAGAAGAGCTGCAACTGCTTTTGGTGAAGAGCTTGTAACGATAATATCATCAACATATATCAGCATAAAAATAGTGACTCCATGCTTATGATAGAAAAACAATGAGGTATCTCCCTTAGAAGCAAGAAAGCCAAGAGACCGAAGTTTGGAGTACAAACGATAATACCAGGCTCTTGGTGCTTGTTTCAGACCATAAAAGGGCTTTGTCAAGCTTGCAGACGTGTCGTGGTGAGACCGAACTCTCATACCCGGGGGTTGCCTCATGAAGACTTCCTCTTCCAGAACACCATGCAAAAATGCGTTCTTCACATCTAGTTGACGTATGCACCAATTCCGAGAGATTGCAATGGAAAGAACTAAACAAATAGTAGCAGCTTTCACCACAGGGCTAAAGGTGTCTTCATAGTCCACACCATACCTTTGCTTGAAGCCTTTGGCAACTAACCGAGCCTTGTACCTGTCAATAGTGCCATCAGACTTCCTTTTGATCTTGTACACCCACTTGCAGTCAATCACATTTCTCCCTTTGGCAGGTGGAACAAGATGCCATGTTTGGTTATCCATAAGAGCAGAATACTCCTCGTCCATTGCCTTCTTCCATTTTGGGTCACCAAGAGCATCCTGTAAAGTTCTCGGTTCACCTGTAGCACAAAAAGACCCCCACTGAACACAACCATCTTTATAAACTTTGGGTTTTGCAATGCCACTTTGGGACCTGGTATGTGTACGTGTAGGAGGAGGCGGTGCTGGCTGGTCAGCCCAAACTTGTAGCCTGTTTGTCGGTGCAGAAACAGTAGAGTCGGAGATGGTTGGATCAGGCACAGAAGATCCGGAGTCTGCCGCACGGGATCCCACACCGGATCCGAGGTGGAACTCCTGTGGAGATCCGGTCGCAGGGTCTGATAGCGACCCGTCGCGCAGCCGCAGCTGTGAAGGGCCCGCCCCGCCCAGGCCAGCGCGCCACACACCGGAACGGCCATGTGGGCTGTGCGCATCCGCAGAAGAGGGGGTCCCGGCCCGCACCGAGGCGGGGGTGGACCGACCAGGGGACAGGGAAGCAGCAGGCCCACCTGGCCGACCGCCTGCCCCGCCTGCTGGCTGCGATCCCGAGGAGGATTCGCCTGATGCAGCGGCAGCGCCGGATCCCGAGAGGATTCACCCGCCAGGATCAGCATTGGAGCGGGCGCCTGGATCGTCTGCGGAGGTTTCTGATTGCTGCATAAAATCATGGGTATTTTCACCAATTTCTTCATGGTTGACCGGTCCTGATTCCTGCACACTATCAGCAGACCCTTCATCAAGAGTATTAGCTATCGACACATGACTAGTCGCATCATCAACTCCCCCTGGAAGAAACGTGGACGATGGTAGGAGATGTGAGGGCAATAAGACAAGCTCTTTGCGAAGTTGTGCACCGGCATTAGGATGAAGACTCGCAAAAGGAAAAACTTGTTCGTCAAAGACGACATCGCGAGAAATATAAACTCGGCCAGAAGAGATGTCTAAACATTTATATCCCTTGTGAAGAGTACTATAACCCAAGAAAGCACATTGCTTGGAACGGAACTCAAGTTTGTGTTTGTTGAAAGGGCGTAGGTTTGGCCACACGGCACA
Organism: Aegilops longissima; assembly: GCA_021605205.1. Classification (NCBI taxonomy): domain Eukaryota; kingdom Viridiplantae; phylum Streptophyta; class Magnoliopsida; order Poales; family Poaceae; genus Aegilops; species Aegilops longissima. The sequence goes on from CM038682.1 coordinate 694,432,794, forward strand.
GCCAAAAATGCGAAGGAAACTATAATTGGGTTTAGTACCAAAGAGACGTTCTAGTGGACTTTGGTTTTTGATGACTCGACTAGGGATACGATTAATGAGATACACGGCCGTGAGAAAGGCTTCATCCCAAAACTTTAAGGGCATGAACGCATGTGCTAAAAGGGAGAGGCCAACTTCCACTATGTGACGATGTTTTCGCTCAGCGGATCCGTTCTGCTGGTGTGCATGAGGACAAGAGACGTGATGAGTGATGCCAATGCGCTCAAAGAAAGAATTCAGACTTTGATACTCACCACCCCAATCTGTTTGCATGGCAATAATTTTGCGATTAAATAGGCGTTCAACATGAGCTTGAAAAAGATGAAACTTCGCAAACACATCAGATTTATTTTTGAGCAAATATATCCAACTAAACTTGCTGAAATCATCGATAAAACTGACATAGTATTTTTGCCTGCCTACAGAGATGGGTCCAGGACCCCAAACATCTGAGAAAATAAGCTCTAAAGGAGCCTTGGATTCACTAACTGAGCGAGGATAAGGTAGTTGATGGCTTTTGGCCATCTGACATGCATCACACACGAGGAGGTGATCTTGTTTATTGGACACGGGAAGATTAAAATCTCGAACAATTTTCTGAACAACTGGAAGGGAAGGGTGCCCTAGACGCTTGTGCCACCGGGATGTAGATGGTTTGATCGCCCCAAGTGCTTGCCGTTGAGGAGCACTGTGCCGCCCGGTGACCGGAAACAGACGCCATCTACTCTTGTTTTGAAGTATGGTCCTCCGGGTATCCTGATCCTTGACAGAAAAAGTTTCAGGATGAAGTTCAATAAACACGTTATTATCTTCCATGAGTTGATAGGCAGAAAGTAGGCTTTGCTCAGAGTTAGGAACATGAAGGATATTATTTAGTTTCAAAGATCCGGAGGGAGTAGATAAAACTGAGTGGCCAATGTGTGCAATATCCATACCTTGTCCACTAGCGGTGTGGATATGTTCATTGCTGGTGTAGCGATCCCGAACTGCCAGTTTTTCCAGCTCGCCGGTGAGGTGGTCAGTCGCACCAGTGTCGAGGTACCAATTGGTATATACACCGTATGAATGAGCCGCGTTGGCAGCGCGGTGTTGGCCACCATTGCCACCGCCGCCGCCACCGTTGCCGTTGCCTCTGCCGCCACCACCGTTTCCGCCACCGCCGCCTCCTGCGGGGTTGCGGAAATTGTTATTGTAGTTCTTGTCGTAGCGCTTTTTGCAGCGCCACGTACCGTGCCCTTCTTCTTTGCAGATCTGGCATCGCTCGCGATAGCCACGGTCACCACGGTCACCACCGCCGCGACCGCTGCCAGAGTTGTTGTTGTAGCCGCCGTTGTTGTTGTAGCCACCCTGTCCGCCGCCACCTCGACCGCCACCGCGGCCACCACCACGAGACGCAAGGTTGGCGGAGTGGTGGGGGGAGAAGGCCGTGTTGGGCGGTGATGCGAGCCTCGGCCGCCAAGAGCAACGAGAAGAGCTCCGTGAGCCCAACCTATTGGTCCATGGCAGTGCGTGTGGAGATGACAGAAACGAAACCGTTGTAGTCCGGTTCGTGCACCAGACCTTGGAGGATTTGGTCGACGAGGTCGTCTTCCCCAAGGGGCTTCCCAGCGGCGGCGAGCTCATCGGCGATGCCCTTCATCTTGGTGAAGTATGCTGCAGCCGAAAGGTCTCCCTTGCGCAAGTTACCCAGGGCGGAGCGGAGCTGGATGGTACGCGCCCTGGACTGTGATGAAAAACTCTGCAACAGAGCTTGCCAGATACTAGCAGCGGTAGTGTGGTTGGAGACTTGCATGAGAATGTCGCGAGAAAGAGAGGCAATCAGGAACGTGAGCACCTGTTGATCCTGCGTGACCCAGATGGCGTACTCCGGGTTTGGCGTGGTGACGATCTCCTTCTTCCCCTCCCCGAGATCCTTCTCAGAGACGAGGGTGGCGGCCGGCTCCGTGATCGAGCCGTCAACGTAGCCCATCATCCCTGCCGCTTTGATATGCGGCAGGACTTGCGCCTTCCATACCAGGAAGTTCTCCCTGGTGAGCTTCTTGGTGATGGTGTGGCCGAGCGCTGCGAGGGAAGGGGAGGCCATGGCGACAGAGGAGGAGGAGGAGGATGACATAACTAGATGCGTTGGAAGAGAGAGGCTCTGTATACCATGTAGAAAGATGAGGCTGAAGCGTATGCGATGAGCAGGGACGCATGCGTGTTGATATAGGCGTGATGCCGTGAGATATACAGGTTGTTGGGCTGTGGATTGATCTCCAAGACATAGTCTAGATAAGATTACAATTTCAACAGCCCAATCTATTGTTACAACAACTACACGCACACAACTACACGCACGCCAACAATTACATATACGGTTTATAGTTATACCGTATGTACAATGTTTAACAACCTAACCAAACTATTGGCTGCATTTCTTATCATATTCCCTTATCTTTGAGAAAACACTGGCCTAGTCTGGAATGATCTGTTTGAAAAGAAAACACATCGCGTCAAGACCAAGCATATGGTGGTGGCTCACCTCCAACGTGGGGCAACCGCTGGTGGTTGGGCTGCCCCGGGTCTTGTTGTTAGCTGCGACGCGGTGTTTCCATGGCGGTTTGCGAGTTTCATGGCTTCTACTAGATCACAATCGTGGATGTCGCATCCTCCTTTCTGGTTTCGTTGGGTTGGTGAGTCTCATGGCTTCACATATGGCGATCGTAGATCCTACATCACCCCGTACAGTTGGCTTTGGGGTAGCTCTTTCTCCCCTCTAAGAAGTTGCCACCACAAGTGCTATTAAGTTGGATTTTATGGTCGGACCTGGTGTGGTCCCTCGGTACCCTAGGTTGGTGTTGCTCTTCGATAGTGCAGGTGGACGGTGCAACATCAACTGTGATGTGCCCTTTGGCTGCTCTCATGGCTCTTCACACAAAGGTGACTATGCGGTGTGGACTCAGCTTTGTGATGCTCTATGTTTTCACCGGCAGCACTTCTATTGTGGTCACCCGCCAAAAAGGAAAAAAAAAACACCTCTATTGTGGTGTAGCCTCAGTTATACGTGGATCTTTGGTTACACATATGGCTCTTTGGTTACGCATGTGGCGTAGACTTGGTTGCACGCTGCCCTGCGGTTGCGCCAATAGCATCCACGTGTCATGGTTTTGACTCAACTGATTGGATGGTTTTTGTCTACGATGGTGACAATTCTCGTGCATTTGCCTTCATTGGTTTTATCTTTGTCTTGACAGTGGTTGGCTAGCGGTGTGGTGAAGTTCATGCATGTGGGGCGGTCTGGTTTATGTGCTACTCCCTCTGTCCCAAAATATAAGACGTTTTTTGATACTATGATAGTGTCAAAAAGCGTCTTATATTTTGGGACGGATGGAGTACCTTCCGATGGGGCTCCAGTGTTGTCTCGGAGATTTAATTGTTTTTTTGATAAAGAGCATTTTATTAAATTGATATATCTTTTTTTTGATATATCAAGGTGATACAACCGCATTGAAATAATGTCCGGCCTCTACATAACGTGATGCACACAGCCAACAAGTTGAACAAGTCTAAAAATAAATATCATTTTACAGCAAGTAAATCAGTCCAGCGTAGAGTGGGGCAAATCCTATCCGAAAATTACACCGTCATTCATGTTGGGAGAAAACCTTTCTTGTTGTATGCTCCAGTCGTGTAGGCGTCATCATAAAAAAAATCTCTGTGCACCGGTCTCTACAGGATAGACCACGTACTGAGTCATCGCCTACACGCATGAATAACCCACACGAGAGATGTAATTGTGTATATGGCCCCCTCGTCGAGTATGGGGATGTAAGTCTTCTATACAAACTGAGTGAAACATATTCAGGTGGGGATTCAGTCCCTCAGTGACCACTAAAAATTAGAAAAAAAATCAAGGTTATCTTCTCGCCACACGATAAAAGCATCTACAACCAGATTCCTATACCCGCTTCAAACACCCGGATGGGTTGTCTGTTGAGTGCCTAGACAAAAAAACGCCATCCAACCGGCCTTTTCATAGCCGGCCCAAACGTATTTGCACAGGTGCCCTAACATATTTGTACAGATGCCCTTCATAAAACTTCCATTTAAAATCATAACCTCAGATTTGCACCATACGATTTTCATGAAATCCGATACTTTTGGATAGAGGAGCACCTTCGTGCATTTTGGTAGGTCCATATCATATAGCTGGGACCCTTTGATTCCATTTGATTGTTTGCTGATAGTAAACAATTGGTTTGGTTTTCCGACTTGAGACTTGTATATGACTCCCATTCTTGTGTCAACTGAACACTCATAGTTCTGCAAATTAAATTCTAACTCTTGAATTCTAGGCCCAATTCATGGGAACCAAAATTCTCATCTTCGTCAAGAATCCTGTTAAACGGTGTGCCCGGCCCTCCGATCATGCACGGGAGTGAATTCAGACAAGGAGGGGGGGCTCCCCTCCTTTTTGTCCTGGCGATTGACCTCTTGCATAAGATTCTGGACATGGCCACGCGGAAAGGGCTCCTTCATAAGATTCGCGGTCGGGGCGCCATCACAAGAACGTCACTATATGCGCACAATGCGGCGGTCTTCGTGGCGCCAATCAAGAAGGACATTGACAATCTTAATTGCTGCTATCTTGCGGGGCTTCGGGGACGTGACGAGCCTATGCACCAACTTCCAGAAAAGCTCGGTCGTTCCAATTCGTTGCCAATGACCCAAGCCTCCTTCCCGGTGAAATACTTAGGCCTTCCACTATCGGTATGGCAGTTGAGGGCGGTGGACTTCCAATACCTCGTTGAAAAGTGATGTCTACTACACAACTTGTTCTTGTAGACTCGTGTTGGACCTCCAAGCGTAGAGTTTTGTAGGACAGTAGCAAATTTCTCTCATGTGGATGACCTAAGGTTTATCAATTCATGAGAGGCGTAGGATGAAGATGGTCTCTCTCAAATAACCCTGCAACCAAATAATAAAAAGTCTATTGTGTCCCCAACACATCAAATACAATGGCAAATTGTATAGGTGCACTAGTTCGGCAAAGAGATAATGATACAAGTGTAGTAATAATAGTAGATATTGATTTTTGTAATAGGAACAATAAAAAACAGCAAGGTAGCAATTGATAAAACGGAGCACGACCGATATTGCAATGCTTGAAAATGAGGCCTAGGGTCCGTACTTTCGCTAGTGCAATCTCTCAACAATGCTAATATAATTGGATCATATAACCATCCATCAAAGTGCAACGAAGAATCACTCCAAAGTTCTTATCTAGCGGAGAACATAAGAAGAAATCGTTTGTAGGGTACGAAACCACCTTGAAGCTATTCTTTCCGATCGATCTATCCAAGAGTTCGTACTAAAATAACACCAAATAATTTCAGATTTAAAATACTCAATCCAACACAAAGAACCTCGGAGAGTGCCTCAAGATTTCTACCGGAGAAACAAAGACGAGAACATGCATCAACCCCTATGCAAAGATTACCCCAACTTCACCTCGGGAATCCACGAGTTGAGTGCCAAAACACATATCAAGTGCTCTCAAATCCATAAAAGTATTCAATCCTATAAAACGAAATCTCAAAGGGAAAACTCAATTCATCACAAGATAGAGAGGGGAAAACACCATATGATCCGACTATATTAACAAAGCCCGTGATACATCAAGATTCAGGACATCTCAAGAACACGAGAGAGAGAGAGAGAGAGAGAGAGAGAGAGAGAGAGAGATTAAACACATAGCTACTGGTATAGACCCTCAGCCCCGAGGGTGGACTACTCCCTTCTCATCATGGTGGCCGTCGGGATGATGAAGATGGCCATCGGTGATGATCTCCCCTTCGGCAGGGTGCCAGAACAGGGTCTAGATTGGTTTTCATGGATACAGAGGCTTGCGGTGGCGGAACTTCCGATCTAGGGTAACCCCGAGGGTTTTTGGAATATTTGATGATTTATAGGGTGAAGAGGGCACTACTAGAAAAACCACTACTAATGGCGCACCTAATTTGGCCATTAATGGCGCATCACTGGTGCGCCATTAATAGCACGCCATTAGTATTTTTACTAATGGCGCACCACCGTGCGCCATTAGTATTCAGATATTAATGGCGCACCACTTGCGCGCCATTAGTATATGTCGTGGTGCGCCATTAGTATGCCTCCTGTGGGCATGTATACCAGTGCTTTGGCATACTAATGGCGCACCACCTCTGGATGCGCCATTAGTAACGCATACTAATGGCGACTACTCATGATGCGCCATTAGTATGCACTGTCATACTAATGGCGCACTGTCATGTGATGCGCCATTAGTATGAATATTAGTAACCGCAGCATACTAATGGCATACTAATGGCGCACCACCTCTGGATGCGCCATTAGTAACCGCGGCATACTAATGGCGCACTACCCAGTGATGCGCCATTAGTATGCATCATCATACTAATGGCGCACTCGTCATGTGATGCGCCATTAGTATGAATATTAGGTTTTTTTATTTTTTATTTTCTGTTTTTGCACAGGTTACAAAATGTATAATTTGACAAAATATAGACAGCACACATCAACAATAGATTCATCAAATACAATAGAAGATTAGTCTTTGAATAGAATTCATCATATTAGTCTTCAATACAATTCATCATATTAGTCTCCAATTGAAAAGACCGAACAAAGATAGAACATTATATTACAAGTCTCGAGACCGCGAGTAGCGAGTTTGTCTTCACATTACAAGTCGATATCGATCATCTAAACTACCATCACATAGAAGAGAGCTGCGGTCATCACGATGAGCATCATCACGATGAAACTCGCCTTCATCCGGTTCCTCCAACGCCCTCCCTCTCCCGCTAGATAGCGGGCGATCTAGATTCGCCTCGCCCTAGTGGTGTACCTTTGTAACTGTTACCGCTGAATCGGTGAACCTGTCTCCGACACTCCTCCCAGTCATCGAGACTCCGAACCTTACCCTTGTACACGACATACGCCGGCATCGCTATGCACTAGCCAAACGAAACGTTAGTACCAATTCACGCATAATACATAAGCAATATATAAGTATGCAACAGAACGATCGGAAGAGAAAAGCAAGACATTAATAGCATCGATTACATCTAAGTTGAACGACTCTCAAACCAAAGAGACATACTACAAGTTCATTAAAGTTTAATTACAACATGAGCCAATCGATGTTTCAGAACTAGACAACTCGACTCAAGGGATCGGAGCGTGGATGAAGCCGCCGCTCATCGTGGGAGTCATGAAAGAACGGGCGTTGTCATCCTGCATTTGTAGCATTGTGTCGATGTCACCGTTGGACGGTTGATTTCTGAGGTAGAACTGCCCCGAGGTACGGCGACATCTTGATGGATGATTTCCGCAAACTCCGATCGGATGCGAAAGAATTCTTGTCGGAGGTCCGCGTCCTGGATTGCCGACACGCCGCAGCCCAATCTTGGAGTTTACTCGGTAGCGAAGTTGATGATGGTCCCGCACGATCGCCTCGCATGTGATGGATGGCATAGTAGGCACCCTTCGATCCGCCAGCGGCTGCTTGACGCAGCGTAACATCGATTGGGGAGAACACGTGCTTGCCGTGCTTTACGAATAGGCCTGGTGAAGGTGCCTCCAGATTTGGCGTGGCAGGGAGAACATCATCAAGAACCTTCTTGACATTTGTGTAGTCTAAGTTCGACCGACGGTCCGGTCGAAATACGTGGCCATGGAATATTTGGGGCTTAGGAGGATGAGCGCAACGTGTGTCACCGCAGAAAACACGGAATGTTAAAAGAAAACGATCGAAATGTAAGAATTCATATGTTACGGGCGGTTGAGGGAGGACTTACTCAGAAAGTAAGGCACGAGGAAGTTATCCTTATCTTGGTTTGCCAAAGATGACGCCTTCGAGGTAAGAACTCGCGACTTGCCGGTCCCCGCGCTACCCAAGATCTTGGCACGCATGTAGAAGGGGTCAACTATCACGATGTCCGGGTCTTGTCGCGAATGATCCGCATCTCCATACTCAGCGAAAATAGCCGAACGAAGGTGTAGTGCAGCGGATGAAGGTTCAACATAGCGTGGATGTCATCAAACGCAGGATGATCGACGCCCGATGGAGTTATCCACAAAGCCCTTGCCCTCTCGCACCTTGGCCGCGAAAACCGGTATGCCACATCCTTCTCCCCGAGACGCCGCTTCTCCAAAGAAAGAACACCATCATGCAGACTCCGCATAGCACCGGTTGCAGCATTGAGCATATTTGTTGGTAGCATCGCCCTACCCGCCACATGCACCCTCCTCGAGATATCCTGCGGTGAAGGTGGCCCGCCCCGAGCACGGATCGCACTCGGTGCCGCTGGCTCGCACCTTCTTAGTCTTTCTTTTGCGTGCCTTCTTCTCTCCTGTAATGGGACCGAGTTTTGCTCACAGACCGCCTTCTTGAGTGTGTTGGGGCTGATAATATTTACGCACCTCGCCTATCTCGAGGCTCGGTGAAGTCGGCAGCCGGAGGCGCGTCTCGAGAGCTGAACGCCGACGGTGCCTATTGCAACTTGGCTTCTCCGCTGCACGAGCTAGATCGCACACGCCTTTTGTTGGGTTTGGTTCTTGAGAAGGAGGCCCCATGAAGTCGCCATCATACCCATGCTCGCAAAGTACTCGATCGACGCTGCCAAATGTATCATAGTCGCCGCCGTCGTTCGATCCCGTGCCATATGCATGTTTGGATCCATGGCATAGGGATGTCCGCACCGTTACTGGCGGTCTTGCCATGGGGCCGACTTGGCGCCGCACGACCGGCGGTGTTGTCTTTGGGGTGGTGGCCCCGCCTCAAACGAATCGGCTCTTCGCCAAAGCAGGGCCAGCTCAGCAAAGCGCCGAGGGTCATCACGCATCATCGCCGGCCCCGACGGGTCGATTCGAGGTAACAAGTCGTCGCAGCCTGGCAGCACCAACCAGTTGAACCCTAAACAAGTTGGGTGGCATCTGGGTACCGTGGGACCACGGATTGCAACCGGAAGTATCTGCGCATCAAGACGTGATACCGTGAGACTTCATCCCGCTGAACTTCGCTACGCTGGGTCTAGGTATCCGCTTATCTTCCCAGCAGAATCAGAAGGAAGTTTTACTCCTAGGAGGCAGGTGAAAACTGCTCGATCTCCTCTTGACTTAGAGTGAAGCACGCGGAGGGTAGTCATTTCCGGTCTTCTTGGCCTTTTGCCTTTGCGACGACTTTACGTGTCCCGCTTCACCATCATCATCATCATCATCATCATCATCATCATCATCATATATAGGTGAAGCTCCTGCCGATGCCCATTGATTTCAAGTCTGCCCTTGCTTTCGCCCATCTTTGGTCCTCTCGGCATGTTGAGCAGGGTACCAAGCAGACTCTCGCACACGCTCTTCGTGATATGCATGACATCAAGGCTGTGAGGCACACGGTGGATCTTCCAAGACGGCAAGTCCCGTAAAACAGACCTCGCTTTCCATACCTTCAGCGGCGGCTCTGGCGCCTTTCGCTTCTTTCCCGCTCTCGCGCCTTTTGCTTCTTTCCCGCAAGGGCAGTCTTTCCAATTTTTCAACAGCTTGTCTATTTCTCGCCGCCCTCGTGACACGCGCGCTGGGTTCGGTTTCACCATCGAACAGATCCTTGCGTTTCCTCCACGGGTCATCGTCGCGAAGCCACCTTCGATGTCCCATGAACACGGTTTTCAAGACCCAGGATCTCTATCTAGCTGGCGATACGCTTGTGTCATCCATGCACCTTACGCATCCGTAAAATCCGTGGACTACCTGCCCCGCGAGATATCCGTAATCGAGATAGTCGTGCACCGTCGTGAGCAAAGCGGCTCTCATAGGGAAATATTCTTTCTGCGGCGTCCCACGATTGGCGGGCGTTTTCCACAGCGTGTCAAGCTCCTCTTTCAGCAGCCCCGATACTGATTGATGTCGCTCCCTGGTTGTTTCGCCCTTCAATTAGCATACTCATGTGAATGTACTTCCTCTTCATGCACAACCAGGGGAAGGTTGTACATCCACACAAACACAGGCCAGGTGCTATGTGTGCTTCTCTCGCTGCCAAACGGATTGACTCCATCGGTGCTCGCGCCCAGCACGATGTTTCTTGGATCGCTCCCAAATTCGAAGTCTTCAAGTTCAACGCTTGTCACCGCTCGCATCCTTAGGGTGACTCAGCATCTTGTCTTTTTATCTATCTCCGGATCATTTGCGCCATCTTCTCTTCTTCTCCTCCCTATCCGCGCGCCAACGCAGGAGCTTTGCTACCTTAGGGTCCGCGAAATAGCGCTGCAGACGAGGAGTGATCGGAAAGTACCACACCACTTTTCGAGGAGCTTTCTTCCTCTTCTTGTATCGAGTGGCGCCAAGACACCGGACATATGGTAGACTCCGCGTGCTCGTCCCGATAAATGATGCAATTGTTCATGCACACATGGTATTTCACGTCGCGGTAAATCGAGAGGACACACGATTTTCTTCGCCTCCAAACTGGTCGGGCACTTGTTCCCTTTGGGAAGTCGTCGTGCTGAATGACATGTTCTCGCCGGCACGCGCCGGTCATTTTGTGTTTTACCTTCATCTCCGAGCCATGAGCGCACTTTCAGCGGGTATCCTCGGCCTGCATCCTTCATACAATGGAGTAACCGCGTCTAACTCAAGTTGATCCATCTTGGCTTTCTCTCGGCGGCAGCTCTTGCGTTATCCGTCCGCTTGAGAAGCAGCTCTTGAATATGAGGGTCCTGCACCCAGCCCATCGATGGTCCAGCGTCGTCGCTCCGCCGCATCATCATCTTCATGATCATGCCCGTCCGCCTGCTCCGCATCTATCTCATCATCATGTCCTGCATCTTCTACATGATGACTGTGTACAACATCACGCCGTGATCATCTCCGGGATTCTTCGCCTTCTTGCCCGCCGAGCCGCGGTGGTTGTCTTGCTGCCCTTCCTCATTTCTTGCCCGCCCGCATGGACGACTTCGTAGTCATCTTCATCACCTTGCCACCGATAGCCATCCATGAAACCACGCAACAGCAGGTGGTCCCGCACCTGCCGGAATCCGGGTCCGCAATAAGGCTCTTCAGCTTGCATCTTCGACACGGACATCTTATCTCCGCCTCGCTCTTTTGAAGCATCTCGCCTTCATGGACCTCAAAAACCTATTCACGATGCCTTCGGTCATCGTATGGACCATGGTCGTCAAGGGTAGAGCAAAACGATATTTTAGAACCAAACAAAATTTGGCATGACTTTCCTAAAAATAGGACCAAAAGAATGCTTAATGCCAAAATTCTCACTAAACGGAAATGAATCAACATTCCGCAAAATATTGGCAACTATCGTGATTTCAAATACCGCACACCTCCAAACACAAACACATATGCAACACCACAAACATATGCAACACCACGAACATACATAGATCTAGCTAGGCCGTAAAAAGTGCATGTGCACATTGTTGTAGGGAGAACAACCTAAATATAGCTTCCCCCCTTACTTACCTATTAAAACAAGGTAATTTAACCACTTAATTTGAATGAATCTATGGTGGAAATGAGGTGAAAAAGAGGAGGCACCCGAGACAAGGAGGACGTGGAGAGAATGAAGTGGGGAGAAAGTGAGTGTGTGGGTAGGAGAGGCTGTCCCAAATATCTTGTTGCTGCCCACTTACTAATGGCGCACCTCTTGCATGGTGCGCCATTAGTAGTTACAACTACTAATGGCGAATTAAGCAGGATGCGCCATTAGTATGTTTGGATAGGCGCACTAGTTCAAAAAAAAATTCTATACTAATGGCGCACCCACTGCCTGGTGCGCCATTAGTAGTTACAACTACTAATGGCGCACTTGGGCAGGATGCGCCATTAGTATGTTTGGACAGGCGCACTAGTTAAATTTTTTTTTTGATACTAATGGCGCACCCTTTGCAAGGTGCGCCATTAGTAGTTTAAACTCTAATGGCGCATCAGAAGGTGGTGCGCCATTAGTATATACTAATGGCGCACCATCTTTCTGGTGCGCCATTAGTGTCAATCCCATCTATAGCCCTTTTTCTAGTAGTGCGGGGGTGTGGTAGGCCACCGAGGTGGGTGGGCACAACCCACCTGGGCGCGCCTGGGGGCCTAGGTGCACCCTGGTGGGTTGTGCCCCTCTTGGGGCAACCCCCAGGTGCTACTCTGGCCCATTGGATGTCTACTGGTCCATAAAAATTCCACAAAAAGTTTCGCGGTGTTTGGACTCCGTTTGATACCGATTTCCTGCGATGTAAAAAACAAGCAAAAACAGCAACTGGCACTGGCCACTGGGTCAATAGGTTAGTCCCAAAAAATGATATAAAGTTGCTATAAAATGATTGTAAAACATTCAAGAATGATAATATAATAGCATGAACACTTCATAAATTATAGATAGGTTGGAGACGTATCAACAAGGCAGCCAGAAAACTCGTCACTTGGGAAGGTCAAAACATCACTGCTATTGAGCGAACGACCCTTGTCAAGTCGGTCATTTCCTCCCAAGAGGTGTTCTCGATCACACCTCTCATCGTGCCCCCTAGCACTCTGGATAACCCCAACAAGATTGAGAGGGCTTTCCTTTGGTCGGATGCGGAAAAGACAACGGGAGCCAAATGTAAGGTCATCTGAATGCGGTTTGTAGACCAAAGGAGTACGGTGGCCTTGGGGTGCTCAATACCGAAAAGTTCGCAAGGGCCTTGCGGTTGTGATGGATGTGGTTTGAACGGAAGGAGCCCCAAAACTTTGGTTTGGTCTTGGCAACCCTCATGAAGAGGACCGCGAGTTCTTCTATGCATCTACGACTATCATCACAGGGGATGGCGCCAAAACGCCTTTTTGGGACTCCCCTTGGCTTCTTGGTCGCAAACCCAAGGACATTGCACCGCTAATTTTTGAGGTCTCAAAAAGAATGAATTAGAGGGTTTGTGAGGCTCTCAAGGGGAATGCTTGGACCCTCAAAATAAAGCAAGACACCACTATCTCTGTCAACCACATCTCGGAATTATTCAACCTTTGGATGCTGGTGCATAACTTTCGCCTTGATATGCAAGCGTAAGATGATATCATTTGGAAGCATACGAACGACGGGATATACACGGCGAGTTCCGCCTACAAGGCTCAGTTTCTAGGCTTGACCCTCTCCCCCATGGACCGCATGGTTTGGAAGGCTTGGGAACCTCTGAAGGTTAAATTCTTTGCTTGGTTGACCTTGCAAGATAGGATTTGGACAGCCGATCGTCTGGAGAAGCATGGTTGGCCAAACTGTGGCCTTTGCTCGCTTTGCAAGAGGGAACAAACGGGGACACGTCTCTTCTTCAAGTGTCACTACATGCTTAGGCTTTGGAGATTGATCATAGAGAAGCTTGTACTTGCACATATGGACACCTCCGAGTGGCACTTGGATGAAACCGTCAATATGTGGTGGCAAAAAAGAACCGACGATAATATTTCTAACCGAAACGCAATGGCCTCCCTCACCATGCTCGTTTCTTGGGCCATTTGGAATGAGAGAATTGCCCATGTTTTCCGCCACAAAAGCGTGCCGCCAACGATCCTTCTTACCAACATTTTAGAAGATGCAAAACTTTGGGTGACCGCCGGCGCAAAGAAACTAGGGAACATCATAGTGTACGAGTAATTGCCACGCCACATTTGTGAGTGCGTTGTAAAAAAACTCTAAACTCTACTCTCCCTTATTTAATTTAAGAGTCAAATATTTTGCCTTCGTTTCAAAAAAAAGAGGTGGTAGAAGAATTCCGATACAATACTTACGGGAGACCAGGCCAAGATATCTTAGCCGGATACATTACATTACAAAGTTTAAACATTTCCCCTCAATTTCAACCAGTTGATTTTTTTTCTGCATGCATGTAAAATATCTACTCGTTATAAAAGAGAATGCATTGATTGCACCTTAAACTATGTACCATCAGACCCCCCCAATATTAATTTTTTTAAAGGTAGCTTGTGCTTTGTGAAAAACAAACAAGTTCAGTGTTCGATATTTGGTTTTGTGCAGAAATTTTTTATGCCTTAAGCACACAAAAAATGTTTTCTTGTGTACTATTTCCCTGTTCTAGTTTATAAGGTGTTTATGCATTTCAAGGTTTAACTTTGACAATCAATAGATCCATATTATATGATTTATAGTAAGATATAGAATTTATACCACTAGAAACATCTTTCATATTATGAGTTCCATGTATAATTTTGTGGCACATAATTCACCCTTTATCGGTCAAATTAATCGCCAGATTTAGGCTTGAAAGATGTGTGTGTCCTATAAGACGGAATAGTGCTACTTATCTCTTTCCTCCTCTACAAGAAAAACTCTTCTCCTCCCGTCGGCGCCGCCGCCGGTCCGCCCCATCTCCGATGGCCTCTAGGCCATGGAGGTGCGGAGGATCACGGACCCCGCCGACGAGAGGGACCCCGTTCTTGTTCTTATTAGATTCAGCGTCTTGGTTGGGGATGTGTGGCGGCGGCGGCGATGTCCCTTAGTAGGAATAATGTCTCCCACGTTCTACCCCCATCCCGATGATGCGTCTAGCATCGTAAGGCGTGTGAAGGTTTGTCTCCATCGGATCTGTTTGGATCAGGTATTTATTCGTCTTCGTTTGGGTGTTTATAGGTTTGACCCTTCTGATCTACGAGACTACGACTTTCTTCATCGGCGATGGTTGCTACTCTGGTGTGCTGGTCCTATGGGGCCTTAGCACGACGACTTCCCGACTGTCTACTACAACAAGGTTTGCCCGGCTTCGATGAGGGAGGGGCAATAACGCCGACGTGCCTTTGGTTCATTCCAGTGCTTGTAGTCGTTGCTAGGTGGTCCATGGACATGGTTGTAATTTTTATTACCTATGTTGTTCTTTGTACTGCCATGATTGAAGATGAATAGATTGGAAGTTTTTCGCAAAAGAAAAAGACGAAATAGGGTTTAGGGTCGTATGTACTTTTAAATTTGCTTCATGTATTATTAATTTATATATTTAAATTCCACACAATCAATCTCATTAAAATATATTGCAACCGATCCCAGTAGCAATGTGTGGGGTATGATCTAGTTAGCTATATGTCCTGAACGCCATCTACATGAGTTACCGCCAGGTTGCCGTCTACATGAGTCCCCGTTGTTCTTGGCTGCAGGAGCGGAAGAACGTGTTGCGCGCAGTCGACAGCTGTGCAACTGAGGTAATTTTACCCTTTATAAAAGCGCAGCTACCTTCATGAGCAATACAAGGAAAAGGTCCAAAAAACACAAAATAATGTAACGAAAACAAAGTTTTGGACCGTGATCGCAGGAGGACAACCAGCAACTAATGAAACCAAGGCTGTAAAACAAATTTAGCACTTGATTTGTAAAATTTAGCATATATAACCATCATGATTGAGCTAAAAAAACCATATCAAATTAGGAGGAAGACAGTTAGGTGAGAACTTCTAGTGTTGATAACACACATTGTTTCGTAGCTGAAAATTATAACCTGCCGCCTTTGCTAAGAGTTTCAGGTGCTTTACTAGGAATTTTTACTAAGTAGATGATTCACGCAAGAAGAAGCAAATTAAGACACTAGAATATTTAGCAGATTCAGCTTCGGTTGACGCAAAACGACTTCACATAACATAAGCAGCACACTGCTAGATAAACATTACATTACAATTCAAGACATAGGCCCAGTTCTTTTTAAGATTCTTCCCGAATCTTCTCCTCTCTAACTTCTCCTAGAACTTTGGACCCTCATTTGTTTTACAATTCTAACCAATTAGACCCTAACTAGATAGGATTGTAAAACAAATGGGGCTCAAAGATTCTAGGAAAATCTGGGTAGGAAGAATCCGGCAAAAGAATTGGGCCATATTTTTGTGTAGCATATAATGTGGCATAGCTCAGATCACATCTACTCCCTCCGTTCCTAAATATAAGTCTTTTTAGAGATTCCACTACAAACTACATACGGATGTATATAGACATATTTTAGAGTGTAGGTTCACTCATTTTGCTCCGTATGTAGTTCATAGTGTAACCTCTAGAAAGACTTATATTTAGGAACAGAGGGAGTAATATATAATCATATTTGGCGCCTGCGCCTCCGACTATGGTTCAATCTCCCTCCACAAGTTAACTTATCCCCATCTGAGAAGCCGTTGAGCGCCAGCTTGTAGGAAAGATCAGAATTGTTCGCTTTGTATACATGTTGTGCACGCTCCTTGAATTTGTCGAACCTGTCAACCATCTCATCACGGTCACGCTTTTTGCCATAAAACTGGCACCAGCGCTCATACAAGGCCGATATGGCTTCATCTGACTCAAGATCATTCTCATCAAACTGCAGAGAGATGTTAGCTTTTTCCCTCTCGACCACATCAATGTCACGACAAGCAGGCAATCCTAATACAGAAGTATAATATGTCAAGTGTACAGAAAATACTTGTAACAAGCAATAAGGCAACAATTATTGGGTCTATTATACAACTAAGAAATTTTCCTGTGAAAAGTTGACATTAGACTTGGCTCTGTTTGGATGCAAAGTATATTTTAAAAACCAAGGTCTTTGTAATCCACAGTTTTACATGTTGCGTTTTCAGATACTTTAGTTTTTCACGGTATTTGAAAGACCTGGAGTGTGTTTGGCAAATGCAGTATTTGGTCAAGTATTTACTTTTGGCGTTTCAGACCATGTTTAGGTAACTAGACGTTAAAAATACTAAAGAAGATCTTCATGCACGTATGAATATGTTGTTAATTATCCTTTAATATATAGTACGCACACTCGTGCGTATTCGAGAAAAAACATGTCGTTAATTAGTGTGAGTATTAACTAAGCAGCTAATAACATCCATATTATATTTCATGAAGGTTGGACTCCGAGACCCCTTCTTCCCCTCCTTGCCCGGCTCCGGTGTGCAGCTTCCCTGTGGCTGCGGCGGCGGGTCGCCGGCGTAAGTTTGCGCTCGGGGTGCGGGGGCGGCTCGTTGGGGCTGCCGTGGAGGTGGATGGGTGGCGTCGCGTCTCCCGTGGCCGTCGGCGTGCGCCGACGTGGTCTCCTGTTGAGGTCTCGCTGGTGTCCGCTGGGGTGGGTGGGTCGGCGCCGGCGTTGGCGCCCTGCTCTCCGGCGGCTCCTCTAGCTTGCTCGTCCTCGTCTGCGGCCTCCGCCTCTCCGGCGGCGTCGGCGCTGGTGCCAACCCTAGATCTGTGATCAGGGGCGGCGCTGATGCCCTCGTCTGGGGGGCGGGCCCCGATGGCTGCTGCTGGGCCTGGTGGGCCGGTCTTGGCGCTAGCCTTGGCTTCCTTTTCTAATTCCCACCCCCTTCCTTCTTTGGTGTCTGGGCCGCGGGTGGCCCAGGCCCAGCCCGCCCCTCCCGTGAGGCCTTCTATCGAGTCGGGCCTGGCTCGGTCCAGGTATTTATGGGTGCGGAAGGGTGCGGTTCCCCCATTTCTAGGGTTTCCTGCCTCCTCCTCGGACCTGCATCGACACCATCTGCTCATTCATTGGTTCGTCAGATCTGTTCCTCCCCCCCCCCTCTCCCTCTCCTTCGCGGCGGTGGCGGCGATGGATCGCTCTCGTGCTTCTTCCAGTGAGGCGGTCTCCGGGCAGAAGCGGGGGCATGATGGCTCTGATGAGGCGGCCGCGGATCTGGAGTATGAGGCGGCTCTGCGCGCTAAGCTCCAGGCCTCGCTCGCCCCGGTGGCGGATTCGGCGGCGGCGTCCGCTAGTGCGTCCCCCCGCGCCTCTGGTTCTGGCCCGTCGGTGCCTCTGCCCCGGTGCAGTGCTCTCGCGGCGGTGTCGATCCACGAGGAGGTGGCGGCGGCGATCGTCGGGCTCGCTGGGCCGCCCGCCGTCTCCTCCGCTGAATGCTGCTCCCCGGGGCGACGCTCCGTTGCGGGCTCCGGCGGTGGTTGGTGGTGGCCCGTCCCGCTTCTTCCCCGTGGCGCGTCGGGGACTGCGGCTCGTCGCCCCGTCGGTCCCGCTGCTGGGCGGGGCTCCGGATCTGGGCCTGTTGCGTCTGGTGACGGTATCCTTCCCCCTCCTCCCCGTGGTTCTGGTCGCATCCCTCCCCAATCCCAAGTCTCCAACCCCATCCTCACCTGTTTTGCTTGTCACCGCCCCGGCCACTTCCAGTCTCGGTGTGAAAATCCTCCCTTCTGCCTCATATGCAGGGAAGACGGCCACCTCACGGTGGACTGTCAGAATCGTGTCAAGCCTCCAGCTTTTGTTCATTATGGTACCGGCCTCCCTGGGTGTTCTTTCTTTGCTTTAGATAAGGGGATCCCTGAGGCAGCCCCTATCCCGTCGCTTTCCAATGTTGGCATCATCTCGGTCCAGGCTAAACGCATCTCTCCCCAGATCCTTCTTGATGAACTTCGGTTGTGGGATGAAGGCGGTTGGGATTGGCAAATCCGCCAACTTTCTGAGTTCGAGTTTGCTGCGACATTCCCTTCCAAAGAGAGTCTCCGTATGATATCCTCCTGCACTAGCTTCACGCTTCCTCTGAATCAACTGGTGGTCTCGGTCAAAGCTGCTTCCAACGGGTCCAAGGCGATCTCTTCTTTGTCTGATGTGTGGGTACTTGTTGAAGATGTTCCTCCTAACATGCGCACCACGGCGTTCCTCATGGCGTTCGGGGTCCTCATCGGGAAACCTATTGAGGTGGACCAAGAATCTCTGGCCATCCTAGGGCCGGCCCGGCTCCGGGTCTGGTGTGTTGACCCTTTGTGCATCCGTGGCTCTATCAACGTCTTTCCTGCGGCTGGTGGCTTTTGGCTCCGGGTGCGGGTGGAGGGGGCCTCGGGTTTGGTGTCGCCCCCTCCTCCTCCCCCGCCCCCGGCCTCTGGCAATGGTGACAAGAGCAAAGATGGGGATGGATGCCCTGATGACTCCATGCATGGGGTCTGATCCTCGTTTTACCCAGTCGGAGTTGGATGGGCTTTCTCCCGAAGAGCAGTAGATGCTAAAGGAGAATGCGCCTGCTGGCAGGGGGGCTCAGGATTCGGTGCCTGTTTTGGGCGGAGGGGATGCGGCTTCTGGTGGGGCTAAGGGCACGTCTTTCTCGGCGGTGTGCTCCAATCTCCCAGCCCGTCCCGCATCTCCTTCCCTGTCTGGCATTGAAGATTTGCCCCCAGCTGGTCCCGCTGCGTCCAAGAAGAAGAAGAAGGCGTCTGTCAAGAAATTCTCTGCAAAGAGCCGGGCTTCTGGTGAGTCTAGGTAGTCTGTGGCTGGGCTTTGCCGCAGGCTTGATGCTGACCTGGGTACGGCCTCGGGCTCGTCCTCTGCTGCGGCTTCCCCCAGCCGTATGCGCCCTGTGCCTATGCGCTCGCCTGCCTCCACGGCGCGCAAGAGCGGCCGCGTCTCCAACAGTGGTGAGCGAGTGGCCGATCGGGCTGCGCGGCGTGCTGCGGCTCGGGATCTGCCTCCTTCAGGTTCGCCCCCAGCCCCCTCCCCTCCCTTCCCTCGGTTCTTTCTCCTGTTCGTTTAGTTCTTCCTTCGCAATCCGATGTACACCTGCTTAAAATTTTAGATGATGTGGGTATTTGTTTAGATGCTAGCTTGGGATCCCCCTCGTCGGTTCTTGGTATTATTAGGGCTAATGAAATAGCGCAGGCTGATATTGCGAAAGCTAAGGAGGCTGGGGTGGGTTCGGGTGCCCCACTGGTTGTGGCCGGTGGGGACGGGGTGGGGGGGGGGAGATGACAGGTGTCAGGCTCCCCCGGTGGCTTCTAAACGTGGGGCGGGGAAGCGTGCTAAATCCTGCATGGCTCCGAGCAGGTCGAGTCTCCGAATTAAAAACTTGTCCTACAGATGAAGGCCTTATTCTGGAACATTAGAGATTTCTGCGCTAGGGGGCGCAGGGATCAGCTTAAAGACTTGGTGCGGTCTGAAAATGTGGATTTTATTGGCCTTGTGGAGACTTTCAAATCTTCTTTCTCCTCTAGCGAATTATCGGCCATTGCTGGGATAGATAGATTTAATTGGAACTTTGTGGCCTATGTTGGCCATTCGGGTGGTATTCTTCTTGGCTCCAGAAAAGATATGTTCGATTTTGTTGCTTTTGACCATGGCATTTTTTGGGCCAGCACAGTGGTATCCCATCGATCTCTCAATTCTTTACTGGAATTCATGGTGGTATATTGTGACGCCCCCGATTCAACCGTACACTAATCATGCAAGCAAATGTGTACGATCAAGATCAGGGACTCACGGGAAGATATCACAACACAACTCTAAAACATAAATAAGTCATACAAGCATCATAATACAAGCCAGGGGCCTCGAGGGCTCGAATACAAGTGCTCGATCATAGACGAGTCAGCGGAAGCAACAATATCTGAGTACGGACATAAGTTAAGCAAGGTGCCATAAGATGGCTAGCACAAACCGGGATACTGATCGAAGAGGAGCAGCCTCCCGCTCGATCCTCCTAAACTACTCCTGGTCGTCGTCAGCAGGCTGCACGTAGTAGTAGGCACCTCCGGTGTAGTAGTCGTCATCGACGGTGGCGTCTGGCTCCTGGGCTCCATCGTCTGGTCGCAGCAACCAAGTAGAGATAGGGGGAAAAGGGGGGAACAAGGCAACCGTGAGTACTCATCCAAAGTACTCGCAAGCAAGGAGCTACACTACATATGCATGGATGTATGTGTAAAGGGCCATATCAGTGGACTGAACTGCAGAATGCCAGAATAAGAGGGGGATAGCTAGTCTTATCGAAGACTATGCTTCTGGTCACCTTCGTCTTGCAACAGTAGAAGAGGGTAGGTTGAAGTCCTCGAAGTAACATCATATAGCAATAATCCTACCCGCCATCCCTCCTCATCGCCCTAAGAGAGAGCGACCACCGTTGTATCCGCACTTGGAAGGGTGTGTTTTATTAAGTATCCGGTTCTAGTTGTCATAAGGTCAAGGTACAACTCAAGTCGCCCTGCATCAAGATCACGGCTATTCAATAGATTAACTTCACTGCAGGGTGCACCAACTTACCCAACACGCTTGATCCCATTTGGCCGGACACACTTTCTGGGTCATGCCCGCCGCTGAAGATCAACACGCCGCAGCCCCACCTAGGCTCAACAGAGAGGCCAGCACGCGGTCTAAACCTAAGCGCCACAGGTCCGGGCCCATCGCCCATAGCACACCTGACGCTATGTATGCGGCGAAAGCGTAACTAACCCCTTAACACAAGAGCAGGCTTACGTTCCAATCCGGCACGCGCCACTCAGTCGCTGGCGTCACAAAGTGCTTCGGCCGATACCACGACGCCGAGTGCCCATATCTTTCCCACGTAGTTGGTTAGTGAGTATAGGCTCGTAGCCAACTCAGATCAAATACCAAGATCTCGTTAAGCGTGTTAAGTATCCGCGAACGCCAAGCAGGCCAGGCCCACCTCTCTCCTAGGCGGTCTCAACCTGCCCTGCCGCTCCGCCACAAAGATCCACTCATGGTGCTCCACCACCGACCCGACTTTAGTCTCCACATGTATCATGTATAAGTATATAGTATATAACCGTGATCACCTCCCGAGTGATCACGGCCCGATAGTATAGCACAGCAGACGGACTAGAATGTAGGGCCACAGATGGAAATACTAGCATCCTATACTAAGCATGTAGGATTGCGTAAAGGTAACAACAAGAGTAGCAAGGACAAAGCTATGCAAAGAAGATAGGATAATGTAGCAATAACATGCTACACTACTCTAATGCAAGCAGATAGAGTAGAATAGGCGATATCTGTGATCAAGGGAGGGCTTGCCTGGTTGCTCTGGCAAGAGAGAAGGGTCGTCAACTCCGTAGTCGAACTAGGGGTCGCCGGCAGTCTCGGGGTCTATCGGAAAGAAGTAACGGAGGGGGAACACAATAAATAACAGATCAATCAAAGTATCACAAAGCGTAACATGGCAATACGCGGTGCTAGAGGTGACCTAATGCTGTAGGAGGTGATACTGGTTAAGGGGGGAAACATCCGGGAAAATATCCCCGGTGTTTTGTGTTTTCGGGCAGAGGAGCCGGAGGGGGAAAGTTGCGAGTTCGATAGGTTAGGGGTGTGTGGTGGACGAACGGACTGCGTATCCGGATTCGTCTCGTCGTTCTGAGCAACTTTCATGTTGAAAATATTTTAATCTGAGTTACGGATTAAAAGATATGATTTTCTAAAGATTTTATTAATTTCTGGAATTTAATTAATTATTTAATTAATTCGAAAATTAGATTAATGACATCAGCATGATGTCATGCTGACGTCAGCAGTCAACAGGGGTTGACTGGTCAACCTGACCAGTGGGTCCCACTGGTCAGTGACACATTTTAGTTAAGCATATTAATTAACCTAATCAAGATTAATTAGGGGGCTAGGCCCCACTGTCATTGGCTACTTAATTAACTAATTCATTGATTAATTAGTTTAGCTAATTGATTAGGTTAATTAAGTTAATTATTTCTTTAATTAATTAATTAATTAATACTTTTATTTATATATATTATTATTTTCTTAATCTGTTTTTTTATTTTAGCTCGGGTGGGCACCTTGTCATTGGCCCTAGGGGCCAAACAGGCGGCGGGGTTAGCGGGCGTCTAGAGCGATTGCCGGGCACCCGCTCAGGTCGACGAGGAAGGAAGGGCGCTGGCGCCCGGCCAGCGACGACGAGCGACAGCGACAGCAACCTGAGGGCCAAGGCTGCTGGTGTCGGCGAACTCTTGGCAAGGCAGCCGTGGGACGTAAAGCAGCGTGGCGGCTCGTGTTCGCAAGACACGGCAGGGAGCAGCAGGCGTTATCGCCCTCAATGCGGCTATATCTCCCACGGTCGAAGCACGACTTAGAGGCATAACCGCATTGAAAGCAATGTCGCAAGTGAGGTAATCTTCACACAACCCATGTAATACATAAGGAAAGAGATACATAGTTGGCTTACAATCGCCACTTCACATAATACATGAGTAAAACATTACATCATACAGATACAATCAAGGTCCGACTACGGAACCAAAATATAAGAAGACTACCCCAAATGCTACACGGATCCCGATCGTCCCAACTGGCTCCACTCTTGATCAACTGAAACGAAACAACACAATGAACAAGATCTTCATCGAGCTCCTCCTTGAGCTCGGGTTAAACCGCACGGTTTCATCGGCACCGCAAACTGGTTTTGAAGTATCATGTGAGTCACGGGACTCAGCAATCTCACACCCGCGAGATCAAGACTATTTAAGCTTAAAGATGGACAGGGTAGTGAGGTGGAGCTGCAGCAAGCGACTAGCATATATGATGGCTACCATACGCAAAAGAGAGCGAGAAGAGGAGGCAAAGCACGGTCGTGAAGCTAGTAGCGATCAAGAAGTGATCCTGAAACTACTTACGTCAAACATAACTCCAACACCGTGTTCACTTCCCGGACTCCACCGAGAAGAGACAATCACGGTTACACACGCGGTTGATGTATTTTAATTAAGGTCAACTTCGGGTTTTCTACAACCGGACATTATCAAATTCCCATCTGCCTCATAACCACGGGCACGGCTTTCGAAAGATAATACCCTGCAGGGGTGTCCCAACTTAGCCCATGATAAGCTCTCACGATCAACGAAGGATATTCCTTCTCCCCGGGAAGACCCGATCAGTCTCGGAATCCCGGCTACAAGACATTTCGGCAGCAATAAAACAAGACCAGCAAAGCCGCCCGATGTGCCGACAAATCCCAATAGGAGTCGCACGTACCTCGTTCTCAGGGCACACCGGATTGTCCAAACTTCCGGTAGGCGAGCCCAGAGTTGCCCCCGGTACACCGGCGATGACAGCTTGGACCAACACTCGAAGGAGCACTCGCCCGGGGTTAAAATAAAGATGACCCTTGAGTCTGCAGAACCCAAGGGAAAAAGGCTTAGGTGGCAAATGGTAAAACCAATGTTGGGCCTTCTTTGGAGGAGTCTTATTCAAAGCGAACTGTCAAGGGGGTCCATAAATCACCCAACCGCGTTAGGGACGCAAAATCCGGGAACATAATACCGATATGACGGAAACTAGGGTGGCAAGAGTGGAACAAAACACTGCATAAGGCCGAGCCTTCCACCCTTTACCAAGTATATAGATGCATTAATTTAATAAGATATATTGTGATATCCCAACAAGTAAACATGTTCCAACAAGGAACAACATCTCCATGTTCCAACAAGGAACAAACTTCATCTTCACCGCAACTAACAACGCTATAAGAGGGCTGAGCAAAGCGGTAACATAGCCAAACAACGGTTTGCTAGGAAAGGATGGTTAGAGGCTTGACATGGCAACATGGGAGGCATGATATAGCAAGTGGTAGGCATCGTAGCATAGGCATAGCAAAAGAGCGAGCATCTAGCAAGCAAAGATAGAAGTGATTTCGAGGGTATGGTCATCTTGCCTGAGATCCCGCAAGGAAGAAGAACGAGTCCATGAAGAAGACAAACGGACGTAGTCGAACGAATCCTCACAACTCCGGAAGGAAACCGAAGCTAGCGAGAGAAGCAAACCGGAAAGAAGCAAACAACATGGTAAACAACCATCACATACACATGGCATGATGCATAACCAAGTATGATGCGTGTCCGGTTTAAATAGCATGGCATGGCAATATGCACAAACAAAACTACAAGTTAAATGGAGCCCAATATGCAATGAGTTGCATATTGACGAAACACCACATCAATTATTTAGTTCTCTCTCGAGTATGTACCCAACAATATTAAATGTTGATTAACATGGCAAGAGGTGAGGCATAAGAAAACTATACCATCTAAACAATTTAAATGGGGCCGGACATAAAAACAACAAATCCGGTAAATCCCCATATGCATTTAGCAATTTAATGCAACAACAATTTTAAACATTTAAATGTTGTTATCATGATGTGGATGACATATACAAGTTATATGCAATTTTTATGAAAATGTTGACATGAGCATGATACGAGGCATTTGGACACCATGGCGGAACAAAACGGGTGCCACGGCAACGAATCCAAAAATGATGCCACGGCAACATATCGGTTCCGGTAGCTCACGGAGATACAGGTGCAAAAGGAAGTGAGCGTGAGCGAGTCATGCAAGATGGTGGGGTGCTCCCGGTTACCGGGTTCCCACGGGTTAGTGGCATGGAAAACGAGTGACAATTCGGACACAATGCAAACGGTGCATCTCATACAACACATGCATTCGGTCCACGGCGGTCGTTCCGGCGGTTATACCTTCGAAGCGTGCATTTTGGAGTGGTTCGAGTTCGGTATGATGTAGAGGAAGTAGTCGTTCACGGGTCGTCGTGGGAAGTAGTTGTTCACGTGTCGACGATAGTGGAAGTAGTTGTACATGTTGTCTTGTCGAATCAACGGCGGCGGTAGTTGTAGTCATGACGGTCTTCGGCGGCGATAGTGGAAGTAGACGTTCACGGATCGTCGGGGGAAGTAGTGGTACTCGCGGGCTTGGCGACGGTAGTTGTACACGTTTTCGTAGACGTTCAGGTCGACGGTAGTGGTACACACGTCATCGGGGTACTTGTCGGATCCGAGAGGGTCTTGCGTATCCGTGCGTAGAGGTACTTGGCGACGTTTCGATGAAGCTCAAACGAAGCACCCGCAACTAGAGGCAACCAGTGCCCCGGTGCTCTGGACGACGGTCGATGCACTTGGTTTTGACGGACCCATAGCAACGATAGACGTACACGCATACTTGGTGCATCACTGGTCTTGGCAATCTCGAAGAACTGAAAGGACATCGAGGGACTTGCAAGGCTCTGCCTCGGGAGGTCACCGGGGACAGCTCGAGCTGCTGGATATTGGCGCATGGCCGAGCAGCGGCTGGAAGAAGTGGCCGGCGTGGCGTTGGCCGCAAAGGGACGAGCTCGCTCCGGGAGACGTGGACGAGGCGAGGAGGAGCTGCTGTCGTTCGTCCCGGCGCTCGACAGAACGATGCAGGCGGGACTTGGCGGCGGGGCCTCGGCAGCAGGGAGGCGCGGCCATGGCAGGGCCCGACGAATCCGGACAGGGGCGGCGCTGAACGAGCTTGAGGGCGACGGAGGGCCGCCGGAGTTGGCCGTCCCAGTGGTGTTGCGGAGGCCGGGCGCGGGGCTGATGGAACGGGGCGCGACGGAGGCGAGGAGGCCGACGGGGCTCCGGCCTGGCTCTCTTCTCCGGCGAGGGCGGAGCGCGGGAGCAAGGGGAGGACCAAGGAGGCACGGCGAGGCTGGCGATGGGGGTTGTAGCGGAGGCATGGTTGCGGGCGCCATGGGAGGAGGCGCGGGCGACCGAGCTCGCCGGAGGCCGCAGGGACGAGCGGGATTGGGCACGGGGTGAAGGAGGATGGGGATGAGGCGCTCGGGCCTTGCAGCGCGGGGAGCTCCTCTCCCTAGCGATGTGTGCGATGCGTGGCGGCGGGCAGAGGGAACGAGGGAGGAGATCGATGGAGAGGGGATCGGGCTCTCTGGCGGCTAGGGTTAGGAGGGTTAGGTGGGCCTCGGCCTTGGGCCGGCGCGGGAGGTTGGGAGGCCCACGAGGCATGGCTGGGCTCTCTCTCCCTCATATTCTTTAGCAGAAAAGAATTATAGAGAGACAAAAAGAAAGAGAGGGTTAGGGAAAGAATTTGGGAACGAGGACAATTTTCCTGGACTCATAAAAATGAGTTTGATCCAAGAAAAATAGAAAGTGAGCATGGGCGTGAAGTTGAATTCAAACTCATTTGAAATTCAAATGAGTGTAGGAAGGAAGTGGGTATTTGGTAGATCCAAAAATGTTGAGAATTTTGGAAGAGCCTCGATAAATGAGATAAGAATTGTTGGCAACGTTTGAGGCAAGGAATTGAGGTAGAAAAATGCATGGAACTTAAACTGTAAGTGTGTTATGGTGATACCGAAACAATGGAATAATTTTATTATAGCTCCCTAATAATATTGAGAGGCTTTAATATGTTATAAAGAGAAATCACAAGTGAATTCCCTCGATTTAAATGGATCAAAGACCCATGCAATTTATTTAGTTGAGTTGCAAAAGATTTATGAGATGATGGCATGATGACATGATGCAATGCAAAAATAAAAGAGCAAGCACAAATAAAGACACACGGAGGTCACAAAATATGGAAGTCTTCTGGATCGTCGGTCTTGGGGCGTTACAACACTCCACCACTACAAGAGGATCTCGTCCCGAGATCTAGGATGGCACTGGAGAAAAGCGAAAGAGAAAGAGGTAAAACAAAGTTGCTTCTACGACAAACGAGTGAAACCACGAACCTTGAGAGGTTGAGCAAATCGAAAGAAAGAATACAATGGAGGTGAACGAGATTGCAAACACTGCGTTAGCAGAGAAGAACAAAGAACATGATGAGAACCAAGAGCTAGGGGACAAGATAGATTTTGAAGCCACTCCTGTTAAAACAAGATAGAGTAGGATTAAGAATGATATAATTTGGACAGCACTCGGACTGAAAATGGCAGGAATTGACATGAACTTTAGAAGATGGGATGATACTTGATGAAATCAACAACACACTGCCTCCGGAACTATTGAAAGAATGGCACAAGGGGTAAGAAGGATTTCAGACAGCACTTAGGTTGAAAAGAGAGGCAAAACTTGATATATGAAAGAACTTGAATGAGAACACAACACTCCGGTTAAATCGATAAGCATGAAAAGAACATGGTCTTGACAAAAGAAGATGATGGGTCGAAGAGAGCAACATCACAATGCCTCCGGAAGAAAAATTGAAGATAGATCATTGGAATAAAGGAATGGAGAAGAAAATGACAACTTCTACCACAAATGAGTTTGGAAAGCACCCTTAAAAAGAAGGATAGAACGGAGTTGTTGGAAAACCAACAACGAAAAGAATAACCTTGTAGTGGACTTATGGAAACATCTCAACATTATGAGGTGAGCTTCGCCACCAACGAAACAAACGATTGGATTGATATCAACAAGGAGACGAAACTTATTTCACCGAGAGGACAAATGAAGAACTTGGGTCATTTATAAGCACCATAATTAGCAACAATCCTTAGGGAAAGCTTTAGGTGAAATATAACCCAAGATAACTCCAATGAAGAGATTGATGGATTTAAATATCTCATTCTTGACAACAAGTGCATCATGAAACATGAATGAAACTGTCAAAATGACATAACACCACCTCAAAAGATAAGATAGAGAGAATTGCACTTCGGAATGCAAGATGAAGAATGCTTGAACTCCTCAAAACAAAACATGTGTTGAGCACCATGTTTATTTTGAAGTATGGCTTGACGGATCTTAACTCCGAGAGAAATCTTGATGAACAATTGAAGAATGAAAAGAATCCTTGACGAAGCACCATGTAGAGCCTCCATGAAGAACTCCGGTAAGAAAAAGATGATAAAAAGAAAGAGAAGTTGAAAACACAAGGTGAAGCCTTGCAATGACTAGATGGAGCTTCGCGATGATATAATGAGAAAACTTTGAACTCCGGAAAATAAAAGATGAAGCAACTCGAACCGAGAATGTGATATGATGAACAAACTCCGGAAAGAAGAGATGAACAACTTAGAACTGAGAAATTGATACCATTACGAACTCCGGAAGAATGAATCAATCACTTGGATGAAACAAGAACAAGAATTATGTTATGCGTATCCTTCACCAATTTAGATTGATGACAAGCAACGGATTAGGCATACTACTTATTCTCGTTGAAAAAGGATTGAAGAGAGATATTGCTCAACTTGGGAAGGTCTTCAACGATCCGCCGGTAGGATTTGGGAAGAACGAATGAATCTATATAATAACGAAGGAAGAGAACTCTTGAACGAACCACCGTAAGAATTAAAAAAACAAACAAAGAAAATATAGCGAAACCTTGGGAAGAATTAGAAAATGAACGAAGATACTTGAGGGGATTTAGATACATGAGAACGGAGAGATCATGAACTGATTAGTGAATACTTGAATGATGCACCGGTAAGATTTGGAGAACAAGAGCTGAAAGCTGGAATGAATAATTCTGAGATGATGGGCTCAGAAGAATCAAACTGAAAATACTCCTGAATTGCTCCGGATGGGTGAAAAGAACTCTCACAATCAAAACAATTATGAGGATGGCAACAAACTAGAACCATGAATCTTGAAGAGAATGGAGCAAGATTTAAGAGAAACTCATCTTCAGTCTTCAAATGTTGAGAATGACGATGAGAAACACCACCATGAATTGTTGAGATACTCCGGGATGAAAATTAGAAAGGTTGAACCAACGATGAAAAGAATTTGAAAGATCTTGGAGAAATCCATGACTGATGATAATTCATTCTTACGTCAAACTTCGAAAAGAATTTGGGAATAGCTCCGGGAAAAATTAGAAGAGTGAGGTAAGATCCTGGAAAAAGACCTGTGGGTTAGGGCCCACTCACAAGAACCACCATTGAACGATTGTTTGAAAAGAGAGATTGCACCGGTTGAATTAAATGGCTCAAAAGGGATAACAACTTCGTGAAATCTTGCACGGATTAGGAATAAAAACACGAATCTTCTGAGATAATCTTTAGCACACCGGAACAAATGGAAAGCGAGAGGTGAAAGATTAAGAGATACACCGGCATGAGAAAAGCATTGTGAAAAGAGGAAAAGGGATAAGATCAACACCGAAATCTTGAACTAAATCCACCGGAGAAGAAAATTAGAATGGAACAATGATAAGGTTGAAACTTCCTTAGCGTCTTCATGAGAAATCACCGGATAATAACATTGAGGAAAAGAATGAAGAGACTTCACAGCAGTAAAATGGATGCTTGATTAAGATATATGAGTCCTTGAATAAAAAGGGTGGGAGGGCGGGAAAACAAAACAACTTGGGACGGATGAAACAAACACCGTTGAGAAAACTTAGAATTGATCTTGCAAACGTTGAAATGATCGGATCCACTTGAAGAGAAGCACGCCGGTTGGGAAAAGAATTAACATGATGACCTCGATGATCAAGAAGGATTAGTATTCACATAGCAATATGAGAACACCGTTTAGGGAAGGTATGGATTCAACATTTGACTTCGAAGCAACTCGAATACCACAAATAAAACAAAACAAAGGATTTGGCTTGCGGAATAAGCCGGAACAAATACATATGATAGAGATTTACCCAATCTCATATCATGCATCTGTCGGAAAGATATTCTAGGAGCTACTTGAATTACCACCTATAAACTCCCGAAACTTTCTGGTTATGCAATCTGGTGTTGGGGATACAGGGGACACAAAATATATCACCCAAACTAACAATACCTAGATCCAGCTGTATCCATCCGTCAACACATAACCAAGAAACCTTCGGAAATCGTTTACCTCGACCTTCGAAAAGCATCTGTTATACGAGTTATGGCAATACTCTCGAGCTCGCCCGAGATCGGGTTATCGAGGTTATCTCACCAACAACTGCATAAAAGGGATTTTCGATGTCGGCAAAACTCAGTATTCGAGAATCTGCAACGATAAAATTCGACGACAACACCTCGGAGCTCAACTCCCGGGACACCGCCACAACCCCTAAATGTCGAGGCACCAAGAACAATGTTCTCGTCACAAAACCATCGAACGATTCCAAGATACCAGCGTGATCCTAAATTTTTTTTGTGAAATTTGAGGAGAGGAAAGTCAAAACATCTCGTCAGAGGCCTCACCAGAGCGATTTAAGGGACCGAGGAGTAAAAAGAATCCTACTCTTCGATATATAATCCTAAGACTCAAAACATTTTTGTTCTAGACTCAACAACGCGAGCAAACAATCAAGGAGGGGGCTCCTAAGTCGGGGATGGCTCTGATTACCAACTTTTAACGCCCTCGATGCGGCTATATCTCCCACGTGTCGAAGCACGACTTAGAGGCATAACCGCATTGAAAGCAATGTCGCAAGTGAGGTAATCTTCACACAACCCATGTAATACATAAGGGAAAGAGATACATAGTTGGCTTACAATCGCCACTTCACACAATACATGAGTAAAACATTACATCATACAGATACAATCAAGGTCCGACTACGGAACCAAAAATATAAGAAGACTACCCCAAATGCTACACAGATCCCGATCGTCCCAACTGGCTCCACTCTTGATCAAGCTGAAACGAAACAACACAATGAACAAGATCTTCATCGAGCTCCTCCTTGAGCTCGGGTGGCCACCGCACGGTTTCATCGGTACCTGCAAACTGGTTTTGAAGTATCTGTGAGTCACGGGACTCAGCAATCTCACACCCGTAAGATCAAGACTATTTAAGCTTAAAGGTAGGACAGGGTAGTGAGGTGGAGCTGCAGCAAGCGACTAGCATATATGGTGGCTACCATACGCAAAAGAGAGCGAGAAGAGGAGGCAAAGCACGGTCGTGAAGCTAGTAGCGATCAAGAAGTGATCCTGAAACTACTTACGTCAAACATAACTCCAACACCGTGTTCACTTCCCGGACTCCACCGAGAAGAGACCATCACGGTTACACACGCGGTTGATGTATTTTAATTAAGGTCAACTTCGGGTTTTCTACAACCGGACATTAACAAATTCCCATCTGCCTCATAACCACGGGCACGGCTTTCGAAAGATAATACCCTGCAGGGGTGTCCCAACTTAGCCCATGATAAGCTCTCGCGATCAACGAAGGATATTCCTTCTCCCCGGGAAGACCCGATCAGTCTTGAAATCCCGGCTACAAGACATTTCGACAGCAATAAAACAAGACCAGCAAAGCCGCCCGATGTGCCGACAAATCCCGATAGGAGTCGCACGTACCTCGTTCTCAGGGCACACCGGATTGTCCAAACTTCCGGTAGGCGAGCCCAGAGTTGCCCCTGGTGGCCACCGGCGGTGACGCTTTGGACCAACACTCGAAGGAGCACCGCCCGGGGTTAAAATAAAGATGACCCTTGAGTCTGCAGAACCCAAGGGAAAAAACTTAGGTGGCAAATGGTAAAACCAATGTTGGGCCTTCTTTGGAGGAGTCTTATTCAAAGCGAACTGTCAAGGGGTCCCATAAATCACCCAACCGCGTTAGGGACGCAAAATCCGGGAACATAATACCGATATGACGGAAACTAGGGCGGCAAGAGTGGAACAAAACACCAGGCATAAGGCCGAGCCTTCCACCCTTTACCAAGTATATAGATGCATTAATTTAATAAGATATATTGTGATATCCCAACAAGTAAACATGTTCCAACAAGGAACAACATCTCCATGTTCCAACAAGGAACAAACTTCATCTTCACCTGCAACTAACAACGCTATAAGAGGGGCTGAGCAAAGCGGTAACATAGCCAAACAACGGTTTGCTAGGAAAGGATGGTTAGAGGCTTGACATGGCAACATGGGAGGCATGATATAGCAAGTGGTAGGCATCGTAGCATAGGCATAGCAAAAGAGCGAGCATCTAGCAAGCAAAGATAGAAGTGATTTCGAGGGTATGGTCATCTTGCCCGAGATCCCGCAAGGAAGAAGAACGAGTCCATGAAGAAGACAAACGGACGTGGTCGAGCGAATCCTCACAACTCCGGAAGGAAACCGGTTAGCGAGAGAAGCAAACCGGAAAGAAGCAAACAACATGGTAAACAACCATCACATACACATGGCATGATGCATAACCAAGTATGATGCGTGTCCGGTTTAAATAGCATGGCATGGCAATATGCACAAACAAAACTACAAGTTAAATGGAGCCCAATATGCAATGAGTTGCATATTGACGAAACACCACATCAATTATTTAGTTCTCTCTTGAGTATGTACCCAACAATATTAAATGTTGATTAACATGGCAAGAGGTGAGGCATAAGAAAACTATACCATCTAAACAATTTAAATGGGGCCGGACATAAAAACAACAAATCCGGTAAATCCCCATATGCATTTAGCAATTTAATGCAACAACAATTTTAAACATTTAAATGTTGTTATCATGATGTGGATGACATATACAAGTTATATGCAATTTTTATGAAAATGTTGACATGAGCATGATACGAGGCATTTGGACACCATGGCGGAACAAAACGGGTGCCACGACAACGAATCCAAAAATGATGCCACGGCAACATATCGGTTCCGGTAGCTCACGGAGATACCGGTGCAAAAGGAAGTGAGCGTGAGCGAGTCATGCAAGATGGTGGGGTGCTCCCGGTTACCGGGTTCCCACGGGTTAGTGGCATGGAAAACGAGTGACAATTCGGACACAATGCAAACGGTGCATCTCATACAACACATGCATTCGGTCCACGGCGGTCGTTCCGGCGGTTATACCTTCGAAGCGTGCATTTTGGAGTGGTTCGAGTTCGGTATGATGTAGAGGAAGTAGTCGTTCACGGGTCGTCGTGGGAAGTAGTTGTTCACGTGTCGACGGTAGTGGAAGTAGTTGTACATGTTGTCTTGTCGAATCAACGACGGCGGTAGTTGTAGTCATGACGGTCTTCGGCGGCGATAGTGGAAGTAGACGTTCACGGGTCGTCGGGGAAAGTAGTGGTACTCGCGGGCTTGGCGACGGTAGTTGTACACGTTTTCGTAGACGTTCAGGTCGACGGTAGTGGTACACACGTCATCGGGGTACTTGTCGGATCCGAGAGGGTCTTGCGTATCCGTGCGTAGAGGTACTTGGCAACGTTTCGATGAAGCTCAAACGAAGCACCCGCAACTAGAGGCAACCAGTGCCCCGGTGCTCTGGACGACGGTCGATGCACTTGGTTTTGACGGACCCATAGCAACGATAGACGTACACGCATACTTGGTGCATCACTGGTCTTGGCAATCTCGAAGAACTGAAAGGACATCGAGGGACTTGCAAGGCTCTGCCTCGGGAGGTCACCGGGGACCGCTCGAGCTGCTGGATGCTGGCGCATGGCCGAGCAGCGGCTGGAAGAAGTGGCGGCATGGCGTTGGCGCAAAGGGACGAAGCTTCGCTCCGGGAAGCGTGGGCGAGGCGAGGAGGAGTCTTGTCGTTCGTCCGGCGCTCGGCGTAACGATCAAAGCGGGACTTAGCGGCGGGGCCTCGGCAGCAGGGAGGCGCGGCCATGGCAGGGCCCGACGAATCCGGACAGGGGCGGCGCTGAACGAGCTTGAGGGCGACGGAGGGCCGCTGGAGTTGGCCGTCCCGGTGGTGATCACGGAGGCAGGGCGGGGGCTGATGGAACGGGCGCGACGGAGGCGAGGAGGCCGACGGGGCTCGGCCTGGCTCTCTCTCCGGCGAGGCGGGCGCGGGAGCAAGGGAGAACCAAGGAGGCACGGGCGGCGAGGCTGGCGATAGGGGTTATGGCGGAGGCATGGTTGCAGGCGCCATGGGAGGGCGCGGCGACCGAGCTCGCCGGAGGCCGCAGGACGAGCGGGATTGGGCACAGGGGTGAAGGAGGATGGGGATGAGGCGCTCGGGCCTTGCAGCGCGGGGATCTCCTCTCCCTAGCGATGTGTGCGATGCGTGGCAGTGAGCGGAGGGAACGAGGAGGAGATCGATGGAGAGGGATCGGGCTCTCTGGCGGCTAGGGTTAGGAGGGTTAGGTGGGCCTTGGCCTTGGGCGGCGGGGAGGTTGGGAGGCCAGGAGGCATGGCTGGGCTCTCTCTCCTCATATTCTTTAGCAGAAAAAGAATTATAGAGACAAAAAGAAAGAGAGGGTTAGGGAAAGAATTTGGGAGCGAGGACAATTTTCCTGGACTCATAAAAATGAGTTTGATCCAAGAAAAATAGAAAGTGAGCATGGGCGTGAAGTTGAATTCAAACTCATTTGAAATTCAAATGAGTGTAGGAAGGAAGTGGGTATTTGGTAGATCCAAAAATGTTGAGAATTTTGGAAGAGCCTCGATAAATGAGATAAGAATTGTTGGCAACGTTTGAGGCAAGGAATTGAGGTAGAAAATGCATGGAACTTAAAGCTGTAAGTGTGTTATGGTGATACCAAACAATGGAATAATTTTATTATAGCTCCCTAATAATATTGAGAGGCTTTAATATGTTATAAAGAGAAATCACAAGTGAATTCCCTCGATTTAAATGGATCAAAGACCCATGCAATTTATTTAGTTGAGTTGCAAAAGATTTATGAGATGATGGCATGATGACATGATGCAATGCAAAAATAAAAGAGCAAGCACAAATAAAAACACACGGAGGTCACAAAATATGGAAGTCTTCTGGATCGTCGGTCTTGGGGCGTTAC
This sequence comes from Aegilops longissima, assembly GCA_021605205.1. Lineage (NCBI taxonomy): Eukaryota > Viridiplantae > Streptophyta > Magnoliopsida > Poales > Poaceae > Aegilops > Aegilops longissima. The sequence goes on from CM038682.1 coordinate 694,468,021, forward strand.
AACACTCCACCACTACAAGAGGATCTCGTCCCGAGATCTAGGATGGCACCGGAGAAAAGCGAAAGAGAAAGAGGTAAAACAAAGTTGCTTCTGTGACAAACGAGTGAAACCATGAACCTTGAGAGGTTGAGCAAATCGAAAGAAAGAATACAATGGAGGTGAACGAGATTGCAAACACTGCGTTAGCAGAGAAGAACAAAGAACATGATGAGAACCAAGAGCTAGGGGACAAGATAGATTTTGAAGCCACTCCTGTTAAAACAAGATAGAGTAGGATTAAGAATGATATAATTTGGACAGCACTCGGACTGAAAATGGAAGGAATTGACATGAACTTTAGAAGATGGGATGATACTTGATGAAATCAACAACACACTGCCTCCGGAACTATTGAAAGAATGGCACAAGGGGTAAGAAGGATTTCAGACAGCACTTAGGTTGAAAAGAGAGGCAAAACTTGATATATGAAAGAACTTGAATGAGAACACAACACTCCGGTTAAATTGATAAGCATGAAAAGAACATGGTCTTGACAAAAGAAGATGATGGGTCGAAGAGAGCAACATCACAATGCCTCCGGAAGAAAAATTGAAGATAGATCATTGGAATAAAGGAATGGAGAAGAAAATGACAACTTCTACCACAAATGAGTTTGGAAAGCACCCTTAAAAAGAAGGATAGAACGGAGTTGTTGGAAAACCAACAACGAAAAGAATAACCTTGTAGTGGACTTATGGAAACATCTCAACATTATGAGGTGAGCTTCTGCCACCAACGGAAACAAACGATTGGATTGATATCAACAAGGAGACGAGAAACTTATTTCACCGAGAGGACAAATGAAGAACTTGGGTCATTTATAAGCACCATAATTAGCAACAATCCTTAGGGAAAGCTTTAGGTGAAATATAACCCAAGATAACTCCAATGAAGAGATTGATGGATTTAAATATCTCATTCTTGACAACAAGTGCATCATGAAACATGAATGAAACTGTCAAAATGACATAACACCACCTCAAAAGATAAGATAGAGAGAATTGCACTTCGGAATGCAAGATGAAGAATGCTTGAACTCCTCAAAACAAAACATGTGTTGAGCACCATGTTTATTTTGAAGTATGGCTTGACGGATCTTAACTCTGAGAGAAATCTTGATGAACAATTGAAGAATGAAAAGAATCCTTGACGAAGCACCATGTAGAGCCTCCATGAAGAACTCCGGTAAGAAAAAGATGATAAAAAGAAAGAGAAGTTGAAAACACAAGGTGAAGCCTTGCAATGACTAGATGGAGCTTCGCGATGATATAATGAGAAAACTTTGAACTCCGGAAAATAAAAGATGAAGCAACTCGAACCGAGAATGTGATATGATGAACAAACTCCGGAAAGAAGAGATGAACAACTTAGAACTGAGAAATTGATACCATTACGAACTCCGGAAGAATGAATCAATCGCTTGGATGAAACAAGAACAAGAATTATGTTATGCGTATCCTTCACCAATTTAGATTGATGACAAGCAACGGATTAGGCATACTACTTATTCTCGTTGAAAAAGGATTGAAGAGAGATATTGCTCAACTTGGGAAAGTCTTCAACGATCCGCCGGTAGGATTTGGGAAGAACGAATGAATCTATATAATAACGAAGGAAGAGAACTCTTGAACGAACCACCGTAAGAATTAAAAAAACAAACAAAGAAAATATAGCGAAACCTTGGGAAGAATTAGAAAATGAACGAAGATACTTGAGGGGATTTAGATACATGAGAACGGAGAGATCATGAACTGATTAGTGAATACTTGAATGATGCACCGGTAAGATTTGGAGAACAAGAGCTGAAAGCTGGAATGAATAATTCTGAGATGATGGGCTCAGAAGAATCAAACTGAAAAGACTCCTGAATTGCTCCGAATGGGTGAAAAGAATTCTCACAATCAAAACAATTATGAGGATGGCAACAAACTAGAACCATGAATCTTGAAGAGAATGGAGCAAGATTTAAGAGAAACTCATCTTCAGTCTTCAAATGTTGAGAATGACGATGAGAAACACCACCATGAATTGTTGAGATACTCCGAGATGAAAATTAGAAAGATTGAACCAACGATGAAAAGAATTTGAAAGATCTTGGAGAAGGCCATGACTGATGATAATTCATTCTTACGTCAAACTTCGAAAAGAATTTGGGAATAGCTCCGGAAAAATTAGAAGAGTCGTAAGATCACGGAAAAAGACACGTGGGTTAGGGCCCACTCACAAGAACCACCATTGAGCGATTGTTTGAAAAGAGAGATTGCACCGTTGAATTAAATGGCTCAAAGGGATAACAACTTCGTGAAATCTTGCACGGATTAGGAATAAAAACACGAATCTTCTGAGATAATCTTTAGCTCACCGGAACAAATGGAAAGCGAGAGGTGAAAGATTAAGAGATACACTGGCATGAGAAAAGCATTGTGAAAAGAGGAAAAGGGATAAGATCAACACCGAAATCTTCAACTAAATCCACCGAGAGGCAAGGAATTGAGGTAGAAAAATGCATGGAACTTAAACTGTAAGTGTGTTATGGTGATACCGAAACAATGGAATAATTTTATTATAGCTCCCTAATAATATTGAGAGGCTTTAATATGTTATAAATAGAAATCACAAGTGAATTCCCTCGATTTAAATGGATCAAAGACCCATGCAATTCATTTAGTTGAGTTGCAAAAGATTTATGAGATGATGGCATGATGACATGATGCAATGCAAAAATAAAAGAGCAAGCACAAATAAAAACACACGGAGGTCACAAAATATGGAAGTCTTCTGGATCATCGGTCTTGGGGCGTTACAGAGCGCCTGCGAGGCAGGGCAGTGAGGGGCGCGAGCGAGGGCTCGGCAGGTGGGGCGTGTCGATGCGGGGCGGCGGGCGCGGCCAGGGGGCGGCCCGACCGCGGTGAGTGTGGTGGCGCGGTCGCACGGTGTCTGAGCCAGGAGAAGGGGAGCTCACAGGGGGGGCGTAGGGATCTGGCAGTGGGCTCGGGGAGGAGTTGAGGTAGCGTCCGGCGAGGAGGAGACGAGGACGAGGGCGGCGACGGAGTTGCATCGGGCGGCGTCGGCGAGGTGGCGGTGGTTGGTGACGGCGTCAGCACGGGGCGACGAGGAGGATGCCACGGCACGAGGGGTGGTGGCGAGCTTCGGCGGGGTGTGGCGATGACGGCACCGGCTGGTGGTGCTGCAGGCGCGGCGCGAGGGCAGTGAGGAAGCCGGGGACGGGGGCGCGGGGAGCGGCCGGGAGACGTGGTCGAGACGGCGAGGCGCCGGCAGGGAAGGGCGTCGCCTTGAGGGGGGCGCGGGCGAAGAGCGAAGCGCCCCGATCCAGATCGGATCGGAGGAAGCGAGGGGATCGGGGGGATTTTTAGGGTTTGGGGTGGGGAGCGAGGGGGGCCTTCTAGGCCGACCGGGGGGTGCGACCGGCTGGGCCGGCCGGCTGCAACCAGCTGGGCCGAGGCCCGAGGGGGTCTTTCTTATTTTTATGTTTTGTGTTTGCTTCTTTTCTTTATTTTCCTTTCATTATTTTACTTCTAGTTTTCTTTTATTTTAGTTTTATAAAAATTATCACTAACACCTAAAATTGTATTTATAAATATACTACTGTCACTTCAATTCTTAACCCATAATAAAATATTTTAATATTTTATAAAATCCAATAGGTATTTGTTTAATTGTTTTCACTACTGTTTTAATTAGTTTAGAGCCCTTAAACATCTTATCAAGGTTTGGTTTCTCCATCGTATTTATGCATGATTTACCTGACCCACCTTGAACATTTTGGTTTCATTGTTTGAAAACTTATATTATTTGCCTTTAATCAAATTTGAATTTGAATCGGTTTCGAACTAACACGAGATTAGTGATAGTAATCAAAGTGACATGGCACCATTAGCAGAGAATTACTGTAGCATAATTATCCGGGCGTCACAAATCTCCTCCACTACAAGAAATCTCGTCCCGAGATTTAGGAGGGGAGTAAGGGTGAAAGGCTAGGTTGCGAAATTCTAACGGGTCTTCTCGGTCTTTGTTGCACTTCCCGAAGTAGCTGATCCCTTACGTTGATGTCTCCATTTCTCTGCTTTATGTCATCATGACGAAGTCGGCATTCTTTCTTCGGAAACTTCATCGTATTTACGAATAGGTAACGGGGCAGATCGGCAACGACAGAATGCTATAAGGGTAATAATCTGGGATTAGCCCATGAATGAGCATATGAGTACCTCTCGAGTTGAACAAATAAAACACATCGAGAGTAAAGTTGGGAGGTACAATAAGATGTTTCAAGCAGATATGCAATCGTCCATTGCCTGAAGCAGAGTGCAAAAGAGGTTCAGAGCAACGGGAATAAGTATTGTGTCCGATACCAGAATAGATCAACAGGCAAGTGGCCCGTGAATTACATACAAAGTCAAGCACGAGGAATAACTTTGTCAACAGGTTGTACAGGAGAGTCAGGTTTCGATCCTGTGGAACTGTGGGTTATGGGCCCACCATGTGGTTAAAGTAGGAGGGGCGGAGACGTCTTGCGTGATCATGCAAGCAAGGCATGTCAGGGGGTAGCCCGTCGATTATGTCGGCAACAACGCCGATACCAAGGGCGAGGGACGAAGAGAACTATTTTCCTGCTTTCGTTGAACGAGGCAGACCAATAGGCAAAGTTCCGTCCCATCGGTGGCTACCGAATGTCATCAACAAGAGAAACAGGGTCTTCTTGACAGAGTTGTACACCGAGGTGTTTACATAAGCAGGAGAATAATACTGCTTAGATTATATAGACCTCAAGAAAGGTTAAACCAACCAATGGAAAGGAAAATAAGATTATCAGATTAAACAGAACAATGGAAATGAAAAATGTGTTTAAACACATAATTCAGGGGTATATCCTTCCCAAGGACAAGCAGCGCATGATATGCATGAAAGGATATAATGTAGAAAACCCTTTAGGTAAGGGAGAGAATAGTCATGACATTACCCATACAACGGTGTTTGGATAATTGTGCAAGAAACATTTAGCACTGGGCTTCAAATGTTCTTATTGAAAATCGGAGTACCACAGACATGCTTCGAGATAGCATTGACATGGTCTTCATGTAAAGATCATACTTCGGATACACAAAGGATTCATCAGGAATAACTTATAGAATAAGTCTTACAATTTCCTCCAGGAAGAATGGTTATCCTTGCAAAAGAATTTATAATGATCCGTCCTCCACCCAGGGGGGGTGCTAGGCATGACATCATGTTACCGGTTCATCAAAGGACCAATATCATAACTCTTGGAAAGTTGTCCCAGCCATCATATCTCACCGAGATTCAGATCCGATTGGTGTCATGTTACCTCAGACTCAGGATGTCCGAGAAGAAAAGGTGCAACACAAATAGACGAAATGACATTTCAAGATTCTCGTGAAATGAACTACGGAGCGGGTTCTTGAAGCAATAGTTCATCCTTAAACCAAGGAGGGATGAGAAGGTGGCTGATGGGCTCGGTGACAACTCATCGAGAATTCCAAGCGGATGGCTTTCCACAATAAGGTGAACAAGAAGATGACACTTGTCAATTCAAATGATAAAATGGTGTATGCTCGAGGAGAACATACACGTTAAACATTGGATGAGAGGTGCACGAAATATGGGTTGGGTTGCACGACCAACGTCGGAATGATGATTCAATAATCAATAGTCTAGGAATGAGCGGTTGACCATTAACTTCAAAGCAATAGGGTTGCTAGAAGTACAGAATCCAAACAACACCGTTCACTTGTAGGTACCTCGGTTAGAATTAACACGGAACCAAGAAAGAATGGTGATGGTGAGAAGTATCACTATACCAAGAATTCTTAAGAGGTGGAGTAATCCTCATGACATTCTTGTCATAAAAGAGGGTAATACTCAAGCTAAAGAAGAACAAATGTTGGATAGTAAGGATCTCAAGGTTTACATAAAACACGAACAAGTTGTGTTGAGCGGAAGGCAATAAAGTGGTCGATGAGAACAGGAATCATCGAGGGCAAGGATGGTATTACCCATCATGAATTCAATTGAATTCTGGAAGAGCTCATCAGGTTGATGATGATCACGACACAATTGTTGAGAGATTTCATGAAGATGTAATCAATCAAATGATTTACATCAAGTCAAAGGAATGATGAAGCGAAGGTTATTGGAACCATGGGTAGGACACAAGCTTGATATCAAGCTTGTTGTTCAAGTTGAACGATATGATGAGCAAAGTCTACGTAAGCTTAGCTCATCGTCGAAAACTTTGCTCTAGGAAGGACCAAGTAGCACAGTTAAAAGTTGCACGATAATGATATGGCCAATCAGGCTAGGTATGACATGATCGAGTACAAACTCGGACTTAAAGAAGATTATCAAGAGTTTTTGAACCGTAGGGCAGACTCGGTTCAGTTATCGGTGTTTTTTTGTAGTGTTTAATAACTCAGAGCCCATGAAAAACTGTAATCAGTGAGAATGTAGTACTTGATGAAGAACTCATAAGAAGTTATGCAGTTCCAAGATAATCTCGAGATAACAGGGGGTAATACTCGAAGACGGATCAAAGTAGAGGTTGGACCGGGGTATTGATGAAGGAAATATGCCCTAGAGGCAATAATAATGTTATTATTTATTTCCTTATATCATGATAAATGTTTATTATTCATGCTAGAATTGTATTAACCGGAAACATAATACATGTGTGAATACATAAACCTACAGAGTGTCACTAGTATGCCTCTACTTGACTAGCTCGTTAATCAAAGATGGTTATGTTTCCTAACCATGAACAAGGAGTTGTTATTTGATTAACGGGATCACATCATTGGTTGAATGATCTGATTGACATGACCCATTCCATTAGCATAGCACCTGATCGTATAGTTTGTTGCTAGTGCTTTTCTTCATGACTTATATATGTTCCTATGACTATGAGATTATGCAACTCCCGTTTGCCCGAGGAACACTTTGGGTGCTACCAAACGTCACAACGTAATCGGGTGATTATAAAGGTACATTACAGGTGTCTCCGAAGGTACATGTTGGGTTGGCATATTTGAGATTAGGATTTGTCACTCCGATTGTCGGAGAGGTATCTCTGGCCCTCTCGGTAATGCACATCACATAAGCCTTGCAAGCATTGCAACTAAATGTGTTAGTTGTGAGATGATGTATTACGGAACGAGAAAAGAGACTTGCCAAGATGTGAGATTGAACTAGGTATTGGATACCGACGATCGAATCTCGGGCAAGTAACATACCGATGACAAAGGGAACAACGTATGTTGTTATGCGGTCTGACCGATAAAGATCTTCGTAGAATATGTAGGAACCAATATGGGCATCCAGGTCCCGCTATTGGTTATTGACCAGAGAGGTGTCTCGGTCATGTCTACATAGTTCTCGAACCCGTAGGGTCCGCACGCTTAACGTTTCGATGACAGTTATTATGAGTTTATATGATATTGATGTACGAAGGTTGTTGAGTCCGGATGAGATCACGGACATGACGAGGAGTCTCGAAATGGTCGAGACATAAAGATTGATATATTGGAAGCCTATGTTTGGACTCCGGAATCACTCCGGGTGAAATTGGGAATTTTACCGGAGTACCGGGGGGTTACCGGAACCTCCCGGGGGGTCAATGGGCCTTGATGGGCCTTAGTGGAAAGGAGGAAAGGGGCCCAAGTGCTGGCCGCACCTTCCCCCCTTCCCTAGTCCTATTAGGACTAGGAGAAGGTGGCGCCTCTCTCCTTCCCACTTGGCCAATCCTAGTTGGACTAGGATTGGGGAGAATCCTACTCCCGGTGGGAGTAGGACTCCAGCGCAGCCCTTGGTGGCCGCCAGCCCCTCCCTTCCCTCCTTTATATCTGAGGCAGAGGGCACCCCATGACACACAAGTTGATCATTGAGATCGTTCCTTAGCCGTGTGCGGTGCCCCCTTCCACCAAACTACACCTCGAATATACCGTTGCGGAGCTTAGGCGAAGCCCTGCGCCGGTGGAACATCATCATCGTCACCACGCCGTCGTCTTGACGAAACTCTCCTCAACACTCGGCTGGATCGGAGTTCGAGGGACGTCATCGAGCTGAGCGTGTGCAGAACTTCGGAGGTGCCGTCGTTCGGTACTTGGATCGGTTGGATCGGGAAGAAGTACGACTACTTCCTCTACGTTGCGTCAACGCTTCCGTTGGGTCTCACGAGGCGTACGACAACACTCTCATCTCGTTGCTATGCATCACCATGGTCTTGCGTGATCGTGGGAAAATTTTTGAAATTACTCGTTCCCCAACAGTGGTATCGAGCCTGGTTTTATGCGTTGATGTCATATGCACGAGTAGAACACAAGTGAGTTGTGGGCGATACAAGTCATACTACCTACCAGCATGTCATACTTTGGTTCAGCGGTATTGTGAGATGAAGCGGCCGGACCGACATTACGCGTCGCTTACGCGAGACTGGTTTCACCGCTGTGAGCACTCGTTGCTTAAAGGTGACCGGCGGGTGTCTGTCTCTCTCACTTTAGTTGAACTGAGTGTGGCTACGCCCGGTCCTTGAGAAGGTTAAACGGAGTCTATTTGACGAAGTATCGTTGTGGTTTTGATGCGTAGGTAAGAACGGTTCTTGCTCAGCCCGTAGCAGCCACGTAAAACTTGCAACAACAAAGTAGAGGACGTCTAACTTGTTTTTGCAGGGCATGTTGTGATGTGATATGGTCAAGACGTGATGCTATATTTTATTGTATGAGATGATCATGTTTTGTAACCGAGTTATCGGCAATCGGCGGAGCCATATGGTTGTCGCTTTATTGTATGAAATGCAACGCCATGTAATTGCTTTACTTTATCACTAAGGAGTAGCGATAGTCGTAGAAGCAATAGTTGGCGAGACGACAACGATGCTACGATGGAGATCAAGGTGTCGCGCCGGTGGCGATGGTGATCATGACGGTGCTTGGAGATGGAGATCACAAGCACAAAATGATGATGGCCATATCATATCACTTATATTGATTGCATGTGATGTTAATCCTTTATGCATCTTATCTTGCTTTGATTGACGGTAGCATTATAAGATGATCCCTTACTAAATTATCAAGAAGTGTTCTCCCGAGTATGCACCGTTGCGAAAGTTCTTCGTCTTTGAGACACCACGTGATGATCGGGTGTGATAGGCTCTACGTTCAAATACAACGGGTGCAAAACAGTTGCACACGCGAATACTCAGGTTATACTTGTCGAGCTATGCATATAAGATATGACCTCGGAACACGGAGACCGAAGGTCGGCGTGAATCATATAGTAGATATGATCAACATATTGATGTTCACCATTGAAACTACTCCATCACACGTGATGATCGGTCATGGTGTAGTTGATATGGATCACGCAATCACTTAGAGAATTGGAGGGATATTTTTCTAAGTGGGAGTTCTTAAGTAATATGATTAATTGAACTTAAATTTATCATGAACTTAGTACCTGATAGTATCTTGCTTGTCTATGATGTGTAGATAGATGGCTCGTCTTTGTTGTTCCGTTGAATTTTAATGCGTTCCTTGAGAAAGCAAAGTTGAAAGATGATGGCAGCAATTACACGGACTGGGTCCGTAACTTGAGGATTATCCTTATTGCTGCACAGAAGAATTACGTCCTGGAAGCACCGTTAGGTGCCAGGCCTGGTGCAAGGGCTGCGCCAGAAGTTATGAACGTCCGCAAAGCAAAGCTGATGACTACTCTATAGTTCAATGTGCCATGCTTTACGGCTTAGAACCGGGACTTCAACGTCGTTTTGAACACCATGGGGCATATGAGATGTTCCAGAGTTGAAGTTAATATTCCAAGCGAATGCCCGGATTGAGAGATATGAAGTCTCCAATAAGTTCTATAGCTGTAAGATGGAGGAGAACGGTTACATCGGTGAGCATATACTCGTAATGTCCGGATATAACAATCACTTGATTCAACCGGGAGTTAATCTTCCGGATGATTGCGTCATTGATGAAATTCTCCAATCACGCCACCAAGCTACAAGAGCTTCGTGATGAACTATAATATGCAAGGGATGACCAAAACAATGCCCGAGCTCTTAGCGATCTTTGAAAGCATGGAGGTAGAAATCAAAAGGAGCATCAAGTGTTGATGGTTAACAAAACCACTAGTTTCAAGAAAAGGGCAAAGGAAAGAAAAGGAAACTTCAAAAGAGCGGCAAGCAAGTTGCTGATCAAGAGAAGAAACCCAAGTCTGGTCCTAAGCACTGAAACCGAGTGCTTCTATTGCAAGCAGGCTGGTCACCGAAGCGGAACTGCCCCAAGTATTTGGCGGATAAGAAGGATGGCAAGGTTAACAAAGGTATATGTGATATACATGTTATTGATGTGTACCTTACTAATACTCGCAGAGCACTGGTATTTGATACTGGTTACATTGCTAATATTTGCAACTCAAACAGGGCTACGGATTGCGAAGATTGGCTAAGGACGAGGTGACAATGCGCGTGGGAAATGGTTCCAAAGTCGATGTGATCGCAATCGACACGCTACCTCTACATCTACCTTGGGATTAGTATTAGACCTAAATAATTGTTATTTAGTACCAGCGTTGAGCATGAACATTATATCTGGATCTTGTTTGATGCGAGACGGTTATTCATTTAAATCGAGAGAATAATGGTTGTTCTATTTATATGAATAATATCTTTTATGGTCATGCACCATTGAAGAATGGTTTGTTTTACTTAATCTTGATAGTAGTGATACACATATTCATAATGTTGAAACCAAAAGATGCAGAGTTGATAATGATGGTGCAACTTATTTGTGGCACTTGCCGTTTAGGTCATATCGGTGTAAAGCGCATGAAGAAACTCCATCTTGATGGACTTTTGGAGTCACTTGATTATGAATCACTTGGCACTTATGAACCGTGCCTTATGGGCAAGATGACTAAAACACCGTTCTCCGAACTATGGAGAGAGCAACAGATTTATTGGAAATCATACATCCGATGTATGTGGTCCAATGAATGTTGAGGCTCGTGGCGGATATCGTTATTTTCTCACCTTCACAGATGATTTGAGCAGATATGGGTATATCTACTTAATGAAACACAAGTCTGAAACATTTGAAAAGTTCAAAGAATTTCAGAGTGAAGTGGAAAATCATCGTAACAAGAAAATAAAGTTTCTACGATCTGATCGTGGAGGAGAATATTTGAGTTACGAGTTTGGCCTACATTTGAAACAATGCGGAATAGTTTCGCAACTTACGCCACCGGAACACCACAACGTAATGGTGTGTCCGAACGTGTGAATCGTACTTTATTAGATATGGTGCGATCTATGATGTCTCTTACTGATTTACCGCTATCGCTTTTGGGGTTATGCTTTAGAGACGGCTACATTCACTTTAAATAGGGCACCATCTAAATCCGTTGAGACGACGCCTTATGAACTGTGGTTTGGCAAGAAACCAAAGTTGTCGCTTCGAAAGTTTGGGGCTGCGATGCTTATGTGAAAAAGCTTCAACCTGATAAGCTCGAACCCAAATCGAGAAATGTGTCTTCATAGGATACCCAAAGGAGACAGTTGGGTACACCTTCTATCACAGATCCGAAGGCAAGATTTTTGTTGCTAAATTGGAAACTTTTGGAGAAAGAGTTTCTCACGAAAGAAGTGAGTGGGAGGAAAGTAGAACTTGATGAGATAATCGTATCTACTCCCTTATTGAGAAGTAGTACATCACGTAAAACAGTTTACGTGACACCTACACCAAATAGGGAGGAAGCTAATGATGATGATCATGAAACTTCAGATCAAGTTTCTACAGAACTCAGAGATCAACCAGAGCAAGATCCGCACTGAGTGGTACGGTAATCCTATTTTGGAAGTCATATTCTTTGAACATGATGAACCTACGAACTATGAAGAAGCGATGGTGAGCCCAGATTCCACAAAATGGCTTGAGGCCATGAAATCTGAGATGGGATCCATGTATGAGAACAAAGTATGGACTTTGGTTGACTTGCCCGATGATCGGCAAGCAATTGAGAATAAATGGATCTTCAAGAAGAAGACCGACGCTGATGGTAATGTTCTCGTCTATAAAGCTCGACTTGTTGCAAAAGGTTTTCGACAAGTTCAAGGGATTGACTACGATGAGACCTTCTCACCCGTGGCGATGCTTAAGTCCGTCCGAATCATGTTAGCAATTGCCGATTTTATGATTATGAAATTTGGCAAATGGATGTTAAAACTGCATTCTGAATGGATTTACGGAAGAAGAGTTGTATATGATGCAACCAGAAGGTTTTGTCGATCCAAAGGAGCTAACAAAGTGTGCAAGCTCCAACGATCCATTTATGGACTGGTGCAAGCCTCTCGGAGTTGGAATAAACGTTTTGATAGTGTGATCAAAGCATTTGGTTTTATATGAGACTTTTGGAGAAGCCTGTATTTACAAGAAAGTGAGTGGAGCTCAGTAGCATTTACGATATTATATGTGGATGACATATTATTGATCGGAAATGATATAGAATTTCTGGATAGCATAAAGGGATACTTGAATAAGAGTTTTCGATGAAAGACCTCGGTGAAGCTGCTTACATATTGGGCATTAAGATCTATAGAGATAGATCAAGACGCTTAATAGGACTTTCACAAAGCACATACCTTGATAAAGTTTTGAAAAAGTTCAAAATGGATCGAGCAAAGAAAGGGTTCTTGCGGTATTACAAGGTGTGAAGTTGAGTAAGACTCAATGCCCGACCACCGCAGAAGATAGAGAGAAATGAAAGATGTTCCTATGCTTCAGCCATAGGCTCTATCATGTATGCAATCTGTGTACCAGACCTGATGTGTGCCTTGTCAGTAAGTTTAGCGGCAGTACCAAAGTAATCCAGAGTGGATCATCGGACAGCGGTCAAGAACATCCTTAAGTACTTGAGAAGAACTAAGGATATGTTTCTCATTTATGGCGGTGACAAAGAGCTCGTCAGAACGGTTACGTCGATGCAAGCTTTGACACTGATCCGGACGATTCTAAATCGCAAACCGGATCGTATTTACATTAAGCGGTGGAGCTGTCGGTTGGTGCAGTTCCAAACAAAGCGTCGTTCGGGATCTACATGTGAAGTTGAGTACATAGCTGCTTCGGAAGCAGCTAATGAAGGAGTCTGGATGAAGGAGTTCATAACCGATCTAGGTGTTGTACCTAGTGTATCGGGTCCAATGAAAATCTTTTGTGACAATCTTGGTGCAATTGCCTTGGCAAAGGAATCCAGATTTCACAAGAGAACCAAGCACATCAAAAGACGCCTCAACTCCATCCGGATTTGGTCCAGTGGGAGACATAGAGATATGCAAGATACATACGGATCTGAATGTTGCGCACCGTTGACTAAGCCTCTTCCACGAGCAAAACATGATCAGCACCAAGACTCCATGGGTGTTAGAATCATTCTTGTGTAATCTAGATTATTGACTCTAGTGCAAGTGGGAGACTGAAGGAAATATGCCCTAGAGGCAATAATAATGTTATTATTTATTTCCTTATATCATGATAAATGTTTATTATTCATGCTAGAATTGTATTAACCGGAAACATAATACATGTGTGAATACATAAACCTCAGAGTGTCACTAGTATGCCTCTACTTGACTAGCTCGTTAATCAAAGATGGTTATGTTTCCTAACCATGAACAAGGAGTTGTTATTTGATTAACGGGATCACATCATTGGTTGAATGATCTGATTGACATGACCCATTCCATTAGCATAGCACCTGATCGTATAGTTTGTTGCTAGTGCTTTTCTTCATGACTTATATATGTTCCTATGACTATGAGATTATGCAACTCCGTTTGCCCGAGGAACACTTTGGGTGCTACCAAACGTCACAACGTAATCGGGTGATTATAAAGGTACATTACAGGTGTCTCGAAGGTACATGTTGGGTTGGCATATTTGAGATTAGGATTTGTCACTCCGATTGTCGGAGAGGTATCTCTGGCCCTCTCGGTAATGCACATCACATAAGCCTTGCAAGCATTGCAACTAAATGTGTTAGTTGTGAGATGATGTATTACGGAGCGAGAAAAGAGACTTGCCATGAACTGAGATTGAACTAGGTATTGGATACCGACGATCGAATCTCGGGCAAGTAACATACCGATGACAAAGGGAACAACGTATGTTGTTATGCGGTCTGACCGATAAAGATCTTCGAGAATATGTAGGAACCAATATGGGCATCCAGGTCCCGCTATTGGTTATTGACCGAGAGGTGTCTCGGTCATGTCTACATAGTTCTCGAACCCGTAGGGTCCGCACGCTTAACGCTTCGATGATGCTTATTATGAGTTTATATGATATTGATGTACCAAGGTTGTTCGAGTCCGGATGAGATCACGGACATGACGAGGAGTCTCAAATGGTCGAGACATAAAGATTGATATATTGGAAGCCTATGTTTGGACTCGGAATCACTCCGGGTGAAATTGGGAATTTTACCGAGTACCGGGGTTACCGAACCTCCGGGGGTCAATGGGCCTTGATGGGCCTTAGTGGAAAGGAGGAAAGGGGCCCAAGTGCTGGTCAGACCTCCCCCTTCCCTAGTCCTATTAGGACTAGGAGAAGGTGGGCGCCTCTCTCCCTTCCCACTTGGCCAATCCTAGTTGGACTAGGATTGGGGGAGAATCCTACTCCCGTGGGAGTAGGACTCCCGCGCAGCCCTTGGTGGCCGCCAGCCCTCCCTTCCCTCCTTTATATACAGGGCAGAGGGCACCCCATGACACACAAGTTGATCATTGAGATCGTTCCTTAGCCGTGTGCGGTGCCCCTTCCACCAAACTACACCTCGAATATACCGTTGCGGAGCTTAGGCGAAGCCTGCGCGGTGGAACATCATCATCGTCCTGCCACGCCGTCGTCGACGAAACTCTCCCTCAACACTCGGCTGGATCGGAGTTCGAGGGACGTCATCGAGCTGAGCGTGTGCAGAACTCGGAGGTGCCGTGCGCTCGGTACTTGGATCGGTTGGATCGGGAAGAAGTACGACTACTTCCTCTACGTTGCGTCAACGCTTCCGTTGCTGGTCTACGAGGGTACGTAGACAACACTCTCATCTCGTTGCTATGCATCACCATGGTCTTGCGTGATCGTAGGAAAATTTTTGAAATTACTACGTTCCCCAACAATTGATCCACAGAAGACAAGTGCTTACACTTGCATCGAAAATGGTATTTAAAGGAGAACATGGTCGGAACCACGATTGTAAAAGGCCAGATCCCAGATATAAGAACTTATACCAAGGAAATAATTAATTTAAGAGAAGCTTTAATGATAAGATCTACATCGTGTCCATGGGCATGAACATAAAGTTCAAGGTCGACTCCCACTTCTCCAAAGGCATAACCTTTCATTCACTTCTCGCGTTCGATGAAGTTGCAGTGTTGAAATTTTATCCGCGAAACACCGTAAGAGTATGGCTCGTGAAAACTTTCGGGTTCACACGGTTTAGAGAAGGCATATGTTCAACCCATAGGGCTTCTTAGAAACATACACCACAAGTTCCAAGAGTAAATAACACAAGCCCGAAAGCGAGCATGGTTGGCCAAGCAGAGGATACAACTTAACAAAGGCATTATGTATCGGGGAAGAACTCACAAAGTGATCAAATGTGAAAGACAACGCTCGGATAACAATCCAACAAAGGACTTGATGGTCCACAAAGGATCGATGTGAGTATCGATACTCCACCGTAAGAGGAAGGAATGCAAATGCAACAGGTTATGGCATCATCTGAATAATTCAAAGCTTAAGTGCAAAGGAATTATGATTTCCAAAACAAAGGATCGAAGCGACGCCTCGATCAAGGATGGTTCAATTGAATATACCGAGAGCACGATCGACGGACGTATAGTTTGGTCGAGAACCAGCTCATGTTCAAAATGACGTCTGAGCTAGAAAGATAATCCTAGGACTCGACTGATGATTGTGAACATTCACAACGTATTGAATCAATGGACTCAAAAATGATGGTGTCAAAGCATGCCAATATGATTACTATACTTATGGGATTAACCATAATGAAAGCAAACAAGAAATTCCAAAAGCAACAGGCTACTCAGGGTTTTCGGCAGGTCGAATGGCACTTTGAAGACTTTTGGGAACACCTGAACAACTGGGGATGAGCGGATACTCGATAAAGGCGAGGAATTATCCGTAGGGGGTATTCGTTAGGCAAGAACTACAGGGCAGTAAGCTCAAATGATTCTCGGAACAACGAAGAGCAGTCCAGGCACCTCAGAATAACAAGATCAATGGGATTGAATGTAGGCAAGTGTGTCCAGTTATCCATACCGATAATAGTGGTAGGGATTTGCAAAAGCGGTCGGCACAAGCGTCTCGGGAAAACAACAAATAGTATCTTCAGAACCTTCTGGTGCAGTAGGCGATCGTTGTAATAAGGGGCTCTCCGGGAGGAAGTAGTAACGGGAACCTAAAGTTAGATTTCAGTAAAAATCGTTTAACCCGAATAGAAGAGAGTTCAGAATCCTAGAGTAAAGGTCGAGGAGTAAAAGATCCTAGTACCACCCGATAGCGACGTGGGCCCGTAAGGCACACAGCCAAGTTAGTAAAAGTTTTTCAATGACTAGACTCGACTTCGGCCAAGGAGTGTGGAAGGGGGAATTCCTACAGGCAGTCGGCTCTGATACCAACTTGTGACGCCCCCGATTCAACCGTACACTAATCATGCACGCAAATGTGTACGATCAAGATCAGGGACTCATGGGAAGATATCACAACACAACTCTGAAACATAAATAAGTCATACAAGCATCATAATACAAGCCATGGGCCTCGAGGGCTCGAATACAAGTGCTCGATCATAGATGAGTCAGCGGAAGCAACAATATCTGAGTACGGACAAAAGTTAAGCAAGGTGCCATAAGATGGCTAGCACAAACTAGGATACAGATCGAAAGAGGAGCAGGCCTCCTGCCTGGGATCCTCCTAAACTACTCACAGTCGCCGCCAAAGTCGGCTGCACGTAGTAGTAGGCACCTCGGTGTAGTAGTCGCCATCGACGGTGGCGTCTCGCTCTGGGCTCCATCGTCAGTCGCAGCAACCAAGTAGAGATAGGGGAAAAGGGGGAACAAGGCAACCGTGAGTACTCATCCAAAGTACTGCAAGCAAGGAGCTACACTACATATGCATGGATGTATGTGTAAAGGGCCATATCAAGGACCGAATCTGCAGAATGCCGTAATAAGAGGGGATAGCTAGTCTTATCGAAGACTACGCTCGTCACCTTCGCCTTGCAAATGTAGAAGAGGGTAGGTTGAAGTCCTCCAAGTAACATCACATAGCAATAATCCTACCCGCGATCCCTCCTCATTGCCACGAGAGAGTGACCACCGGTTGTATCCGCACTTGGAAGGGTGTGTTTTATTAAGTATCCGGTTCTAGTTGTCATAAGGTCAAGGTACAACTCCAAGTCGTCCCACATCAAGATCACGGCTATTCAATAGATTAACTTCCTGCAGGGTGCACCAACTTACCCAACACGCTTGATCCCATTTGGCCGACACACTTTCTGGGTCATGCCCGCCGCGGAAGATCAACACGCCGCAACCCCACCTAGGCTCAACAGAGAGGCCAAGACGCCGGTCGAAACCTAAGCGCCACAGGGTCTGGGCCCATCGCCCATAGCACACCTGCACGTTAACGTCGCTGTGAAAAGCGTAACCAACCCCTTAATACAAGAGCAGGCTTACGTTCCAATCCGCGCGCGCCACTCGGTCGGTGGCGCCACGAAGTGCCGGCCGATACCACGGCGAAAGTGCCCATATCTTTCCCACGTGTTGGTTAGTGCGTATAGGCTCGTAGCCAACTCTGATCAAATACCAAGATCTCGTTAAGCGTGTTAAGTATCCGCGAAAGCCGAACAGGCCAGGCCCACCTCTCTCCTAGGCGGTCTCAACCTGCCTGTCGCTCCGCCACAAAGATCCACTCATGGTGCTCCACCACCGACCCGACTTTAGTCTCCACATGTATCATGTATAAGTATATAGTATATACCCGTGATCACCTCCCGAGTGATCACGGCCGATAGTATAGCACAAAGCAGACGGACAAGAATGTAGGGCCACAGATGGAAATACTAGCATCCTATACTAAGCATGTAGGATTGCGTAAAGGTAACAATAGTAGTAGCAAGGACAAAGCTATGCAGCAGTATAGGATAACAGAAAGCAGTAACATGCTACACTACTCTAATGCAAGCAGTATAGAGTAGAATAGGCGATATCTGGTGATCAAGGGGAGGGCTTGCCTGGTTGCTCTGGCAAGAGAGAAGGGTCGTCAACTCCGTAGTCGAACTAGGGGTCGCCGGCAGTCTCGGGGTCTATCGGAAAGAAGTAACGGAGGGGGAACACAATAAATAACAGATCAATCAAAGTATCACAAAGCGTAACATGGCAATACGCGGTGCTAGAGGTGACCTAATGCTGTAGGAGGTGATACTAGTTAAGGGGGGAAACATCCGGGAAAATATCCCCGGTGTTTTGTGTTTTCGGGCAGAGGAGCCGGAGGGGGAAAGTTGCGAGTTCGATAGGTTAGGGGTGTGTGGTGGACGAACGGACTGTGTATCCGGATTTGTCTCGTCGTGCTGAGCAACTTTCATGTTGAAAATATTTTAATCCGAGTTACGGATTAAAAGCTATGATTTTCTAAAGATTTTATTAATTTCTGGAATTTAATTAATTATTTAATTAATTCGAAAATTAGATTAATGACATCAGCATGATGTCATGCTGACGTCAGCAGTCAACAGGGGTTGACTGGTCAACCTGACCAGTGGGTCCCACTGGTCAGTGACACATTTTAGTTAAGCATATTAATTAACCTAATCAAGATTAATTAGGGGGCTGGGCCCCACTGTCATTGGCTACTTAATTAACTAATTCATTGATTAATTAGTTTAGCTAATTGATTAGGTTAATTAAGTTAATTATTTCTTTAATTAATTAATACTTTTATTTTTATATATTATTATTTTCTTAATCTGTTTTTTTTAATTTTCGTTCTGGGGTGGGCTGCTTGTCATTGGCCCTAGGGGCCAAACGGGCGAGCGGGGTTAGCGGGCGTCTGGAGCGGGCGCTGGGCACCCGTCCAGGTCGACAGGAAGGGAAGGGCGCTGGGCGCCGGCGGCCGCAGCGACGAGCGACAGCAGCGGCACAGGGGGCCAAGGCTGCGCTTGCGGGCAGCAAGCAAGGCCGCCGGGGATGAAACGGCAGCAAGGCGGCTCGTGTTCGCGTGCACACGGCAGGGAGCAGCAGGAGCGCTGCGAGGCAGGCAACGAGGGCGCGGGCGAGGGCTCGCAGTGGGGCGTGTCGATGCGGGCGCGGGCGCGGCGGGGCGGCCCGACCGCGGTGAGTGTGGCGGCGCTTGATCGCGTGTGTCGAGCCAGAGAAGGGAGCTCACGGGGCGTGGGGATCTGCAATGGCTCGGGAGGAGTTGAGGTAGCGTCCGACGAGGAGGAGACGAGGACAAGGGCGGCGACGGAGTTGCACCGGGCGGCGTCGGCGAGGTGGCGGTGGTTGGTGATGGCGTCAGCACGGGGCGACGAGGAGGATGCCACGGCACGAGGGGTGGTGGCGAGCCAGGGTGTGGCGGCGATAACCGGCACCGGTGGTGGTGCAGCAGGCGCGAGGGCGATGAGGAAGCCGGGACGGGGCGCGGGAGCGCCGGAGACGTGGTCGAGACGGCGAGGCGCCGGCAGGAAGGGCGCCGCTTGAGGGGGGCGCGGCGACGAAGCGAGCGCCTGATCCAGATCGGATCGGAGAAGCGAGGGATCGGGGATTTTTCGGGTTTGGGGTGGGGAGCGAGGGGCCTTGTAGGCCGACTGGGTGCGACCATTTGGGCCGACCGGTTGAACCAGTGGGCCGAGGCCCGAGGGGATCTTTCTTATTTTTATGTTTTGTGTTTGCTTCTTTTCTTTATTTTCCTTTCATTATTTTACTTCTAGTTTTCTTTTATTTTAGTTTTATAAAAATTATCACTAACATCTAAAATTGTATTTATCAATATACTACTGTCACTTCAATTCTTAACCCATAATAAAATATTTTAATATTTTATAAAATCCAATAGGTATTTGTTCAATTGTTTTCACTACTGTTTTAATTAGTTTAGAGCCCTTAAACATTTTATCAAGGTTTGGTTTCTCCATCGTATTTACGCATGATTTACCTGACCCACCTTGAACATTTTGGTTTCATTGTTTGAAAACTTATATTATTTTCCTTTAATCAAATTTGAATTTGAATCGGTTTCGAACTAACACGAGATTAGTGATAGTAATCGAAGTGACATGGCACCATTAGCAGAGAATTACTGTAGCATAATTATCCGGGCGTCACATATATGGTCCGGCTGACCACGCTATGTCTTTTGTTTTTTTGGACGAGATTAGTAATAAAATAGAATCCTGTCAGCTACCTCTCTTGATTGGGGGTGATTTTAACTTGTTGCGTCTTCCGTCTGACAAGAGCTCCTCCAATTTCTCTTGGCCTTTGGCTGATGCTTTCAATGCTTTCATTAGGGACACGGCTATTCGTGAAATCCCTAGGGTTGGAGCCCGGTACACTTGGACGAACCATCAATCTGTCCCCATCCGCTCTGTTCTCGATAGGGTTTTTGTCTATCCTTTGTGGGATTCTTTATTTCCCCGTGTCACTCTCAGAGCCCTTGCTTGTGTGGGTTCTGATCACACCCCCTTGATTCTTGATGATGGAGCGCGCCCAGTTGGTTTCCCGATGTTTCAGTTAGATGCTTCCTGGCTACAGGTGGAGGGGTTCAATGAGATATTGTCGCATAAGATTTCGTCTTTCCTCTCCTCTACTCGCCGTTCTTTTGGCCCGATGAACGACTGGCATCAATGTTCTTATTTCCTCCGTAGATTCCTTAGAGGTTGGTCCAAAACCCACTATGCTGAGTCAAGGCGTGACAAAGCTAGGTTGGTGGCTCAAATTGGTGTTATGGACGAGCGCGCGGATATTGCTGGGCTATCCACGGACGAATGGCAAATCCGGTATGGCTTAGAAGAGGCGCTTTTGGGCATCCAAAGGCAGGAGGAAGTGTACTGGAAGCAGCGAGGCACTATCAACTGGACCTTAAAGGGTGACTCACCCACGTCCTACTTCTTTGCTATTGCTAATGGTCGACGTCGGAGATGCATCATTGATAGCCTTATTATTGACGGCGTCAGGGTCTCTGACCCTTCGGTGATTATGCGTCATGTGGTTCATTTCTTCTCTAACCTTTTAGCGGCTAAACCAGAGTTGGGTCTTAAGCTAGCTTCGTCCTTTTGGTCCCCTCTCGAACAGCTTTCGATTCCTGATAATGACAGTTTGCTGATCCCACCGTCGGAAGAGGAAATTTTTGAGACAATCCGCAATGCCAACTCTAATGCGGCTTCAGGTCCTGACGGCTTTTCCATTCCTTTTTTTCGGCAATTCTGGCCTCAGTTAAAAGGCCTCATTACGGCTATCACTCAAGGGTTTTGGTTGGGGACTGTTGACATGTCGAGGCTTAACTACGCAGTACTCACCCTCATCCCTAAGGTCAAAGGCGCTGACTTGATCTCCCAATTTAGGTCCATTGCTCTAATTAACAACTTTGCTAAGATCCCTGCTAAGGGCATGGCTACTAGGGTCTCTCCGATCGCCCATCGGGTCATTAGTCCTTTCCAATCAGCCTTCATTAAGGGGAGATTCATCTTGGACAGGGTGCTTTGCTTGCATGAGATTATTCATGACCTTTGCAGTAAGAACACCAAGGCTGTGGTACTTAAATTGGACTTTGAAAAGGCGTATGACTCGGTGAGCTGGAACTTCTTCCGGCAAGTTTTGCTGGCCAAGGGCTTCGATGGGTCGGTGGTTCACCGTCTGATGCAGCTAAATCACTTGGTGGCCACACAATTTGTGGCTGTCAACGGCCATACTAGCAATTTTTTTGCGAATGGTAGAGGCTTGAGACAAGGAGACCCGGCGTCCTCCTTACTTTTTAATTTTGTGGCCGATGCTCTATCACACATTCTGTAGCGTGCTGCGTCTGCTGGTCACATTTCGCCTGTTAGCACTCACCTCATCCCTAATGGCATTACTCACCTCCAATATGCGGATGATACCATCATTATGGTTGAACTTAATGAGAATTCTCTCACGAACTTGAAATTTCTTCTTCTTTGCTTTGAAGCCCTTTCGGGCATTAAAATTAACTTCACTAAGAGCGAGGTCATTGTTACTGGAGTGCCTGACTCGGAAGCGCAGCAGGTGGCACATCTCATGAACTGCTCTCTTGGGTCTTTTCCTCTCAAATATTTGGGCTTACCTATTTCCCCTCTCAAGCTTCTGGCGAAAGATTTTGCCCCAGCAGTGACTAAAGTTGGCAATAGAGTTTTGCCGTGGCGAGGTCGCTATAACTCTCAGGCGGGCAAGGTTGCCCTTACCAATTCCTGCCTGTCCACTCTCCCGATGTTTCTAATGGGTTTTTATCTCCTGTCCGAAGGGACACACACGGGTTTCGATAAGCACAGGGGTGCCTTTTACTAGAACTCTCCCCATAATAAACGCAAATATAGGATGGTTAAATGGGATCTCATTTGTAGACCTAAGAACATGGGGGCCCTTGGCATCATTAACACTCGGATCATGAATAATTGCCTTTTGCTAAAATGGTGGTGAAAAATAATGTACCTTGAGGATCGCCCTGCTTGGCTTACCCTTCTCAAAGCTAAATACTTTCCTTCCTCGAGCCCTATGTTCGCTCCCTCTTCTGGTGGTTCTCAATTTTGGCGTCAACTAGTTAATATTAGACCGATCTTCCGGTCTCTTGTGAAGTTCGTCGTTCGAGACGGTAAATCTACTCGCTTTTGGTTAGATTGGTGGGTAGGGACACCTCACCGGCGGTGGGCTATCCGACTGCTTTTCTTTTGTGCCGATCCCGAGATCTCTATCTTTGAGCTATCGGCTCGGGGTTGGGTTTTAGATTTTCGCGTTCTCTTTCCCTATGGAGTTGGAAGATTGGCGCGCCTTCGCTGCTTCCCTTGCTCTCGGAGGAAGAGGACTCGTTGTTTGGCCCCATTCCTCCTCGGGCGTTTCTCTGTTAAATCGGCGATTCTAAACTTATCTCCGTGCTCGACCGAGAAGTTTAAGTACATTTGGTCTGCCCGCATTCCTCCCAAAATTAAAATCTTCCTTTGGCAAGCTCTTCGTCGTAAACTCCCTGCGGCTAATCAGATTAAGAAGAGGAATGGGCCGGGTTCTGACAGGTGCCAGCTTTGTGGTGCTATTGAGAATACCGAACATATCTTTTTTCTTTGCTCTTTGGCTAAATTCATTTGGAGTTGCATTAGACTTTGGGTTCGTGTTAATTGGAACCCGTCTTCTTTTGAGGAGCTTCGGCGTTGTATTGATTCGCTAGCAGGCCGGTCTAAGCGGGTATTCATGGTTGGCTGGGCTGCGATTTGTTGGTCGCTATTGAGAAACAGTATAATGAAGCTACCTACTAGCCCTCTTAGTGATTAGAGGTCGTCAGCCATCGATCATATCTACGGACGGATCAGATTTTCGTGTCTCTGCCCAGCGCAGGAATTAGTTCCGCCGTCCCAGCCACAAGCAACACAGTCTCGCGGGCCGCTCCTCCGGGGATTGAGCCACGGTCTCCGTCCATAACCGGGCCTTGAGATAGAAGGCCCAGGTCCAGTCCAACGTGTAGAGGAGCGGCTCGTCCAGGTTTTCCGTCGGCAGCGCTATCCATATCCACGGGCTGCTCCTCTTCTTCATAAAAAAAGGGCTGCTTCTCTGTTCCTCGACGCTGCGCCGCCGCCGTCCTTCGTCCCGGCGGCGAGCTTCTACAGAAGATATGCTTCGGCGTCGGTGCCCTCCGCTCGCACTCCACTCTTCCTCCACATGCCCCATGGTGGGTCTCTTCCTTACTTTTTTTTAATGCCGTGCAGCGTTCTTCCATGGCGGCTGCGGCGGCCGCACCTGCCGTCGGTGTCCATCTCCGTCTGTCTTCCTCCTGCGTTCGCCTCCATGCCTTGCAGCTATGACGCACGTCCCTCCCCATTCCATACCTGAAACTGAAACTGCCGCCGCGCCGATGCGTAATTATCCTGTAATAATGGTGATAATTTGCGTCACCACAGTTTCCTGTTCTCCTTCATATATTGCCTCACGCCATCCCTTCCTTCCCGCCTTCCGTTCTCCCTCATATATATTACGCCTCCCACCATCTCTTTCTTCCTGTCTTCTGTGTCGTCTCTCACCTCCCGCTGTTGGACGGCCATGCTCGTTGCTTAGTTTTGTTCTTGTCAATCATCCATCTTCCTCCCTCTAATTATCCTCCACGTATTCATATCTACGAAACAGACATATTATTCCTCCTTACAGGTTTGTGGTGCTCCTTCGTTGGGGTTCCCCGGGGTGTGCGTCACACCCAATTGCAACAATGTTTGCTGGACAGGTGCCACTGCTGTGATATTCTTACATATGGTTGCATGGCCTTTTCATCTTCTTTGTTTTGTTTGTTACTGTGAGTTTAATTGTGCATTTTATTCCAGCTGGGCACATCCATTTTGTCTGCTCCCTTTCTTTCTGATTGTTTCAGATTTCATATAATCTGTCTATGGGATGTGCTGAACCTCAATAGAATAAAAATACCTAATTGTTCCCGATTACAGGCCCATGGAACCGATGAGTGCCAGGCACGTTGAGCTAGCAGTCCAAGAAGAGTCCTGCCCCAAAGTAAGCGGGCAAGGATTAATGAACCACTTACTATATACAATTCGATTGGGCGACCAAAAAGAAAGAGTTATGTTAATTCACCTCTGCTTCTGCTACTTTACAGCCATATTTATCTTACACTTGACATTTTTTCCCTTGATAATTGTGTTCTGTGCTGCCGTACAAACTAGGATACGAATTATTCCCTCTACTCTGTGCGACATGCAAGAGAAAATCATGTTTGCCTCAAATTGAGGAAGCAATTCAAAATGGTTCGGCTAGGGCCACTGTTTTATCCCAATGGACAACCCCATTTTGTTTGTTGCTGAGTTCATCAATGACCTTAAAGGTTTTTACCAGATTACTGACCTCTGTACAAATATTTTGCAACCTGCCTTTTTCTCTAATCTTGCAATCTTGCTGGTAATTCTAGCTACTGACCATGGCCGATCAAATCGGGGATCCCCGTGTTGTAGATACGTGCACTGTGATACAGTTTTCCGGTGGGAAGAAAAGAATGGATCCATAAAGATTGTAATTGGCTAAAGAGACTTGTTGAGTTCAACTGTTGCTGCCGTGGTGGCCGTGTTCGCATCCCAGCCTTCCAGACACCTTCCCCAGTCCTTGCACGCTTGATGCGGTTCAGTGGAGCCAGGAGAGTCTTGTGTTTATGAACCACATACGAGAATACAATTGCCTATTTAGTTCACATCTCTTGGAGCTCATACAGACAAAAACATCAATGACGGCCACAAGCGGATATGTATTATGTCCATCACTATCGGGATACCATCTCCATTTGTTGAGTACATGGTGGTCCTGATACATTCACAACTTTTACTTGCAATCCTAAATGGCCAGAAGTTGGTGAGGCACTTTGGATTTAACCTGGACAACACCCATCAGATCGGTTGACATTGTTAATAGGGTGTACAAAATGAAGCAAGACAACATAATTGATGACATTCAAAGAGGCAAGGTTTCTGGACCTGCTGTAGCAGGTACTTTTCTTTACAAAATTGCTTTTAAATCACGGATACTTCTCTGCCAAATAACACTCATCCTTCATTTTGCAGTGCTACACAGTACTGAATTCCAGAAATGAGGCTTCCCACATCTACACTGTCCTGGCTTAAAAACAAGAGTAAAATCGATTCACTTTCCATTATTGTCTCTCTTATTAGTGCTGAGATACCTGATTTTGCTATTGATCCATTAGGATATGCGTTGGTAGTGTCAACTGATGGCATCATTCCTTCACCCAGTTTCTTTCATACATAGGTGCTAATCTATGTTGCTTTTTTCGTGTGATTGTCTTAGGGATCATGATGTCGACTGCAGCGATGGGTGATGAGCAGTGGTAGTACGTGTCAACAGTTCTTCAAGGTGCGAAGGAGGAGCACCTGATCCTGTCCTCGCTACTCTTTCATTGTTCTATCTAAAGAAATTGCTTAGGGATTAAGACTCTTTGTTATCCAATAGCATGCTCCAAGTTATCTTCCAAGAGATGCGAACAATCCCCAAGTTATCTGTGTATTCCTGGCAATGTGTACACAGAATTTAGAAGGGAGAATCAGAAACACAATTCAAAATAATTTAATCATATCAAATATTCTTTTACAGTAATAATCATATCAAATCTATTACCACCGCAGCCATGGATCCTTCTTGCTTCATCTCACAGTGACCCACACGGAACTTACGTCAAGTATGGCACCAAAGAGGCATAATAAAGAGCAAATGAGCGCCCAGTTTTGTACTATTAATTACCAAGCAAAACTAATTGTAACTGAATCATTAACTTCCCACCACCCATTAAACTAACAATTATAGTTCGGACAGTAAATAAATTACAACCCTTCGCATTCATCTTAAATTAAATTAAGTAGTTTTATATGTTTTTTACAGAGTAAAACTAAGAGGAGGCAGCGATTGCTTTCACAGTATTTTACAGTATATAGTACAGTATAGGCCATTCCAAGCCCATCCAATTGCGCGTCCGGACAATTAAGGCCGGTTGTGAGGGACTATAAGATTAATCTATTGTTTCGTTTCTACGATAACTAATGTCTAAATATGTAGAAATAATTGTTCCAAGCCTAAAAAACAAAAAACAAAACCTATATATTTTTTATCATAGGAAAAATCACTACACAACATAATCATCAAATTAAGGGTAAAGACCATCATTCTTACCATTTTTCTTAACTTAGCGTGGAAGAGTGTTCGAAACTAGCATGTATATTTTCAAAAGCATCTCTACTATTGCATAAACTATGAGCGGGCGCGGCAACGCGCGCCTATATGTTCTAGTGGACTACTAGAAACAAGTTTACTATTGAACACATTTTCCCGGCTAACCCAGTGAGCTGCTTATTTAAAGCCAATGTCTTTTTGCAGCAGTGGAGATCATTGACTAAGGAAGGGGACCTAGAGGCTTTCGACGACATGCTATCTAAAATGAAATCTACGGCTTCTTCCCTGCTGCGGCGCTCCAGGAGGTCGGATCCCTAGTGGTTTGGTTGTTTGTTGCGTTGGCCTGCGCGCCATATTAGGCTGGATGCCTTGTACCCGTTCTCCCTAGACTTATTCTGGTAACTTATGTGGTATGATGTATTGATGTTTGACTCTGCCTGGTGGCTTTATTTATAAAGTCGGGCGCTCGCCTTTTCTCTAAAAAAATGAAGGCTGTAAAGCTGGTAATGTAGTAGATCAGACCACAAATGAGGCGAACGAGACAAAAGCTACTCCCTTCATCCCATAATATAAAAATGTTTAGCTAGACATTTTTTTAGACAGGTCTTCCAACAGGGCCGCCTCCTCCTCCCAACCCTAGCTGCCGCCTCCTCCTCCCAACCCTCCCCTCCTCCCTCCCTCGCTGCCGCCTGAGGCAGCCGCCGGGCAAGCCCAGGGCGCCAAGGATCATGGCGGCAGGGACTCGGTTGCCCTGCTCCTGTGTGGGGAACCCGGGATCTGGAGCGGCGGCTCCATTGGCAAGGCGGCCGACTAACAGCCGAGCGGATGGTGGATCCGGTGTCCCGGCCGCGCGGGCGGTGGGATCCGGTGGTCGTTGCGCGGCGGCGGCTTCGCGGCGGTGGTGTGCGATCCGGCGCCTCCTTCTTCCCCGCTCGATGTGCGGGCTAGCTCGGTCGGGCCGCTGCCTTCCTCTCGATCGCCGGTTGATGCATGAGAGGTGCCGCTAGTGGCGGAGATCTAGTTCGGCGAAATCCTGGCGGCCATGACCGGCAGCGCGACGGCGACGCTGAGGGCGCTGCTTCTCCTTGAGGCGTCGGTATGGACTGATCTCCTCACTTCACTTTCCCCTAGGTCTCCCGGGTGAAAGCCCTAATTCTGTTGGGCAGCGGCGGCGTTCACGGCGCCGTTCCCTTCTTGAAGGCGCCGTTTTGGGAACCTTGGGGTTGGGTGGCGCTTGTGGGTGGTGGGCGACGGCTTCGGTGCGGCCCTTTCCTAGCATGGATTTACGTCCGTTGCTTGGAGATGGACTCACGTAGGTGGAGGTCATCAGCTTGCGTCGTGGTGGCGTCGATGGTGGAGGACCTGCCAAGGCTCGCGTAGGTGGAGGTCGTCGTTTGGCGTCGATGGTGGAGGACCTGCCAAGGTTGTCACCTCAGTCTGCTCTGAAGATGGACTAGTGGAAGATGGCGGCAACGACACATGTGAGTGCGTCAGAC
This sequence comes from Aegilops longissima, assembly GCA_021605205.1. Taxonomy (NCBI): domain Eukaryota; kingdom Viridiplantae; phylum Streptophyta; class Magnoliopsida; order Poales; family Poaceae; genus Aegilops; species Aegilops longissima. Next base: position 694,496,548 of record CM038682.1, read on the forward strand.
CGGTTGAGCCCCGGACCTGGCAGATGGCTCAGTTAGGGCCTCCGGTTTTAGATGTTAGGCTTAGGTGAGAGGTATGGGTATGTGGCCCAGCTTGCACCCCTTCATCATTTGGATAGGAGTAGCGGCAGATGCTGCCAAGATGGCGAATTCAGTCATATTGTTGTTATACTTTGTAAGGTCCTTGAGAATAATCAATAAAATGGTCGTATGCATCTCTCAGATGCAGAGGCCGGGGGTCATCCTCCTTTTCGAAAAAACGTTTTTTTTATATTATGGCACGAAGGGAGTAGTTCCCATAGGTTTTGGACACCGATAACTGCCACACGTGTGGTATATTTGGCATGCGCCCACACATGGTGTGTGGTGTGAGCCGGAGGCAGCCCACACGAGGTCACGGGCTGTGTGTGGGCGGACGTTAGAATTGCCCACACGTGTGGGCGCGGCTACTTCGTGCCACACGTCCAACAAGTACTACTCATCTCCACCCCGCGTTTGTGGCACGAAGCAAAAGTGCCCACACGTCCTGGCGCAGCTACGTTAGGTACCCCGTGGGATGACAATTTAGTTGCCATCCTGGTTGGCAGATGTAGTTATCCGGGATGGCAAGTGTAGTTGTAAAAGCATGGCAACTCTATCTGTTTTCGTTAACTATAGTTGCCATGTCTAATTTATATAGTTGCCGCGCGTAATCAAACCATAGTTCCCTTGTGTGATTAACTACTTGCCACATATGGTCAAACAGTAGTTGCCGTGTGTGTTTACCTAGTTGCCACGTGTGGTCCAACCATGATTGTCATGTATTGTTAATCGCAGTTGCCATGTGTGTTTATCTTGTTGCCACGTACGCGCAACTGCAGTTGCTGTCTAGCAAAGAATCACAGTTGCCATGTGTGTGTACCGAGTTGCCACGCCCGCGTAACTGCAGTTGCCATCCACAACGTAGGAGTGTCGTGTGGGGCGAAAAGCAGTTTGCCCACACGCGCATGACCTAGGTGGTGGCTGTGTGGGCAGAAACTAGTTCGCCCATACAGCGCGGCTGGCAAACGGCGTGGTGCGGACGTGTGGGCAAACTCTCCAACGCCCACACACCAGCACCGTCCTACGTGACATAGAAAATCAACCTTTTCGTGCCAAGATTCGTGTGAAAGGCACTGGACAACGATCCAGGCGTGTGGGCGAGTTGAGGAACGCCCACACGTGTGGGCGTTAGTGTTTCCGTAGGTTTTTAAAAAGTACGGGGTTCTTAATGTGAAAAAAATGTAGCATTAGGGATGCTGCAGTTTTAGTTCGATCTGAAGAGCATAAAATATTTGAAACCTTGGTATTTTCAGTAACTGTGGTCCATCTAAAATACATTGAAGATACTTCGCTACGATATGTAACAATTTGTATGTGGTAATAAGCAAATAAGTTTAATGGCTTCAAATTTCGAAAAACAAGGTTAATGCCTTCAATCTGAAAAAACAAAAACTGAAATGGCCTAGTACTTTCAATTTTAAAAGTGTGGAGATCAGATTCGAAGAAATTTGGCAGCAATCCATCTTATTAAAATGCACGTGTTGACATGGAGAATTTCTGTGGGGTGTTCGAGGATTTAATTTTTAAAGAATCTCAGATCCAAACACGGCAAGAAACCAGTAACTAATTAGAAGATGGATTACCGTAGGTGGAGTGATCACTGCGGGGCGGGCACGACTGGCTGGGGGCATCGCCAGTCAGGTCGCGTGGACGGAGAAACGATGCGATCGACTAGCTGGCCCTAGCAACATGTCCAGCGGCAGCGGCAGCGGCGCGGGAGGCGCGAGATGCATATGCGGCGGCGGAGGCGGCTCTATCGGCGCCGGCGGCAGTGCGGACGGCAAAAGCGGCGGCGGCGTCCTGGGTGGTTTTTGCGAGCTTGGAGATGATTGAAGTCATTGCGGAAGGATGGGCGAGGGACGGAGGGTTGCTGCGCGTTGCCTTTGTTAGCCCAGATTTCCTCGTAATATAGCAGCGTCGAAAAAGTTCACGAAAAAACATAATTTGGGCGGTCAATTATGAGTTTGGGTCTTTTCTAGCCGTCCGATGGTTTAGGCCAACTCAAGTCGCTCACCTCAACTCCCTCCCCTTCCCCACTCTCGCGCTGGCGGTGGTGGGCAAGGACCTCTTCCTGGCGCATGAAACCTTAACCTGCTTACCTTCTCTTCATCTTGCTTGTTGATTATGATTGACTTTTGGTTCACAGGAATAAGGTTAGGCAAATAACTCTCTGCATGGAGAAGATTTCATTGGCGTCTTGATGGCAAGCAGGTTGCAATGGCATCCTATCATCATCATCCTGGTTATAGATGGAATGGATACCAATGGCGTAGTAGTGGCGCACCATGTGCTGGTGCGCCATTAGTATGGAAGACATTAATGGCACACCAGGCACATGGTGCGTCACTAGTAACAAATATATTTTTCCAAACATACTAATGGCGCATCACTCGTAATGGCGTACCGGCCATACAGTGCGCCACTACTGTTGTTTTTTTATTGCTTTTTTTTTACAAAACTACTAATGGCGCACCGTAGCATAGTGCGCCATTACTAGTTTAAACTAGTAATGGCGCACTATGCCATGGTGCGCCATTAGAATATATTTTTTTACGAAACTTCTAATGGCGCACCAGCAGCAGGTGCGCCATTAGTAACCAGGGTTTCTAATGGCGCATTTGCAGGTGGTGCGCCATTAGTAACCTGGGATAAACAAGATATTTTGTACAGCCCACCTACCCACTCACTTTCCCCACTTCATTCTCCACCTCCTCCTCCAAACTTGTCTCGGCTGCCTCCTCCTCCTCACCTTGCACCATAGATTCATCCAAATTAAGTGGTTAAATTACCTTTTTTTGATAGGTAAGCAAGGGGGAAGCTATCTTTATGTTGTTCTCCCTCTCCAACAACGTGCACATGCACTTTTTGTGGCCTAGCTAGATCTATGTATGTTCATGGTGTTGCATATGTTTGTGGTGTTGCATATATGTTTGTGTTTGCAGGTACCGGTATTTGAAATGCGATAGTTGCCAATATTTTGCCGGAATGTTGATTCATTTCCGTTTCGGCGAGAATTTTGGCACTATGCATTCTTTTTTGTCCTATTTTTAGGGAAAGTCATGCCAAATTTTTTCTTGGTTCTAAAATATCATTTTGCTCTATCCCGCAGGCGACCATGGTCCGCACGATGACCGAAGGCATCGTGGATAGGTTTTTGAGCTCCGCGAAGGCCGAGATGCTTGAAAAGAACGAGACGGAGATAAGATGTCTGTGTCGAAGATGCAAGCTGAAGAGCCTTATTGCGGACCCGGATTCGAGCAGGTGCGGGACCACCTGCTCTTGCGTGGTTTCATGGATGGCTATCGGTGGCAAGGTGATGAAGATGACTATGAAGTCGTCCATGGGGGCCGGGCAAGAAATGAGGAAGGGCAGCAAGACAACCACCGCGGCTCGGGCGGGCGAGAAGACGAAGAATCTCCAGGACATGATCACGACGGTGATGCTGGACACAGTCATCATGTAGAAGATGCAGGACATGATGATGAGGAAGATGCCGGAGCAGACGAAGGGCATGATCATGAAGATGAAGATGCCAGCGGAGCAGACGACGATGGACCATCGATGGGCTGGGTGCAGGACCCTCATATTCAAGAGCTGCTTCTCAAGTAGACGGATAACGCAAGAGCTGCCGCCCGAGAGAAAGCCAAGCTGGATCAACTGGAGATAGACGCGTTACTCCATTGTATGAAGGATGCAGCCCAAGGATACCCGCCGAAAGTAACGCCATGGCTCGAGATGAAGGTAAAACACAAAATGACCGACGCATGCTTCGACGAGAACATGTCATTCTGGCACGAACGTCTTCCCAAGGGGAACAAGTGCCCGACCAGTTTCGAGGAGGCGAAGAAAATCGTGTGTCCTCTGGATTTACCGCACGTGAAATACCATGTGTGCATGAACAATTGCATCATTTATCAGGACGAGCACGCGGAGTCTACCATATGTCCGGTGTGCGGCGTCACTCGATACAAGAGAGGAAGAAAGCTCCTCGAAAACTGGTGTGGTACTTTCCGATCACTCGTCGTCTGCAGCGGTATTTCGCGGACCCTAAGGTAGCAAAGCTCCTGCGTTGGCACGCGGATAGGGAGGAGAAGAAGCGAGAAGATGACGCAAATGATCCGGAGATAAATAAAAAAGACAAGATGTTGAGTCACCCAAAGGATGCGAGCCAGTGGCAAGCGTTGAACTTCGAACACCCAGAATTTGGGAAGGATCCAAGGAACATCGTGCTGGGCGCGAGCACCGATGGAGTCAATCCGCTTGGCAGCGAGAGAAGCACACAGCACCGGCATGTGTTTGTGTGGATGTACAACCTTCCCCGGTTGTGCATGAAGAGGAAGTACATTCACATGAGTATGCTAATTGAAGGCGAAACAACCAGGGAACGACATCAATCAGATCCGGGGCTGCTGAAGAGGAGCTAGACACGCTGTGGAAAACGCCAGCCAATACGTGGGGCGCCGCAGAAAGAATATTTCCTATGAAAGCCGCCTGACCGCCACGACGGTGCACGACTATCTCGATTACGGATATCTCGCGGGGCAGGTGGTCCATAGATTTTCTGGATGCGTCAGGTGCATGGATGACACAACGTATCGCCAGCTAGATAGAGATTCCGGGTCTTCGAAAACCGTGTTCATGGGACATCGAAGGTGGCTTCGCGACGATGACCCGTGGAGGAAACGCAAGGATCTGTTCGATGGTGAAACCGAACCCCGAAGACGCCCGCGTACGAGGAGCGGCGAGGAAATAGACCAGCTGTTGAAAAATTGGAAAGATTGCCCACTGCCGGGAAAGAAGCAAAAGGAGCCAGAGCCGGAAAAGAAGTGAAAGGCGCCAGAGCCGCTGCTGAAAGTATGGAAAACGAGGTCTGTTTTCTGGGACTTTCCGTACTGGAAGATCCACCGTGTGCCTCACAGCCTTGATGTCATGCATATCACGAAGAACGTGTGCGAGAGTCTGCTTGGTACCCTGCTCAACATGCCAGAGATGACCAAAGATGGGCCGAAAGCAAGGGCGGACTTGAAATCAATGGGCATCAGGGAGGAGCTTCACACTAATGATGATGATGATGATGATGAGGCGAAGCAGGACACGGAAAGTCGTCGCAAAGGCAAAAAGGCCAAGAAGACCGGAAATGACTACCCTCCCGCATGCTTCACTCTAAGTCAGGAGGAGATCGAGCAGTTTTTCACCTGCCTCGTAGGAGTAAAACTTCCTTATAGTTACGCGGGGAAGATAAGCAGATACCTAGACCCAAAGCGAAGTTCAGCGGGATGAAGTCTCACGACCGCCACGTCTTGATGACGCAGATACTTTCGCAATCCATCCAGGGGGTCATGGACGCGCACGTCCGTGAAATGCTATTTGGCCTATGCAAAATTTTCGACGTCATCTCTCGGAAGTCGGTTGGCGTGAGGCAACTCAGAAGGCTACAGGAAGAGATCGTGGTGATACTATGCGAGCTTGAGATGTACTTCCCACCCGCATTCTTCGACGTTATGGTGCATCTGCTGGTCCATATCGTGGAGGATATCATCCAACTCGGGCCGACGTTCCTGCACAGCATGATGCCGTTCGAAAGGATGAATAGTGTCATCAAAGGATACGTTCGCAACATGTCACGTCCAGAGGGAAGCATAGCCAGAGGCTTTCTGACCAAAGAGTGCATCTCCTACTGCACGAATTATCTAGGCATCGAGGACCCCGTTGGTCTGCCCGTCAACAGGCACCTCGGCAGGCTCGCTGGATGGGGTCACCGTGAGGGTCGCCACGAAATGCATGTCGACTTCGAGGGTCGACTCGCCGACTTTGAAAGAGAAAACCTAGTCGCGCTACAACACATAGACGTGGTCGATCCTTGGGTGGTAGAGCACAAAACCTTTATTGAGAAGACGTACAATGACCGAGGCCAACAGAGGACGGACGAAGATATAATCAAAGAGCACAACTCATGTTTCACGCGTTGGTTCAAGCGAAGCTTCGTCGCACTTTACATGAAGATTCTTCCGCGGAAGAACAACTCATATTCGCCTTGTCACAGTATGCCGAGCACAACCTCGATGACCTATGAGGCGATTTATATCAACGGCTACACATTCTAAATCGAGGACAAGGACATGAAGAGCGATGGTTATCGAAACTCCGGGTAACAATGGAATCCTACACCGTAACGACAAGGACAGATACTATGGAAGGATCGAGGAGATCTGGGAGCTGAGCTACGCTGGAGAGAAGGTCCCATGTTCCGTGTCGATGGTCCAAGAGCGTCATAAAAGAAGACCGTATTTCACCACCATGGTTATACCCGGCCAAATCAAGACCATGGGTGCAAACGCCACCGCAAAAAATGAGCCATGGGTACTGGCTTCCCAAGTGGACCAATGCTTCTTCATTACCGACCGCCAAAGCCCACCGTGTTGTCGGAGGAGAGGCAAAGGAAGATCATCGGAATGGATGGAGTCGCCAAGAGCAAGACTTCGACAAGCACGGCGACCAAGATGGAACATGACGACGACGATGAAGTATCAACATACACCACAAGAAGAAGCAGGACCACCCTACCTAAAGGACGTCCGTTCAAGAGAAGAACTCCATTTACTGAAAAAATAAGGGCAAGAAGATTGTGAATGATAGCTAGCTAAGATCGATTGTATTTAAATTGTAGCCTTCATTTCTCAATTGTATTTCATGGGCACTTTTGGACTCATGAATGTTTTAAATTTCATGGACACTCGATCTCGATCCCCTCCATCTCGATCGCTATCCCACCTCGCCAGATCCGGTCCCCTCGCCACGAGCACCCCCGCACCATCTTCCCGCTCCACCACCCGCCGCCCCCCCCACCCTCCCCACTCCACCGCCGCCGACGACCCACCACACCTCCCCGCCCATCGGCCGCCACCCCTCGCCCGCACCTCCCCCACTCCACCGCCGCCGACGACCCCCGCACCTCCCGGCCCGCTCCATCGTCACAAATGAATGCAACTAAAATTGCAAAAAAAACAAATTTGATTATATTTTCAAATAACAAATTTGATGATATTTTCAAATAATAAATTTGATGATATTTTTCATATTAATAACTATTTTAAATAACAAATTTGATGATATTTTTTAAAAAAATATTACTGTTTTTATAAAAAATATTACTGTTATGATTTAAACAAGTTTGAACATATTTAAACACAAATAAATATCAAACAGCATTTTAAATGCATAAAAACAAAAATTGGGGAGCCTGGGAATCGAACCCAGGACCTCCTAGTGTGTGTGCTGCGTGCTCATCCAATCTTTTAAGTGTTCTAATTCATAAGTAAATCGCCTTAATTCATTCAGTGTAGGGGAAACTTAGAAGAGAATTCAACATCCTTGGTCTGTTTTATACGCAATTCATAAAATAAATTGCCTTCAATATTTTCCCTCAAGCAATGTTAATAACCAACATATACTCCTAGTTTAATGTTTGACACAACTGTCCAGTACCAAAGACTTAGGATGTTTGCTGAACCGAATAAATTAATGCAATATGTGCTGAACAATTTTACAACATGTCCTTGTACAAGCTTGTTGTGACACTTTTTTTGGTCCTAAGTTCCAATTTTACAGAGAGATGCCTCCTAGAGTTACTAAAGTACATTCTTCTAGAGCTCATGATAATAATAGTCATGTTGGGACTCATGTAAGGAAGTAACAAAAACATACTGCTCTTTAGTTCACTGTTTTCTTCTTTCTTCTGTTTTTACCTGCTACCTGAATGTAATGGCTATAAAGCCCCCTTTATCCTTTCATTTGAACCATGTTGTTGAACTGGGTTAAACCCTAAACCAAGTGCATGTTCCACTTAAAGTTCTCTGAATGTTTAGTTTCATTCTTTGGAATAGTTGTGTTCTTGACATAACTGCATTTTGAAATATTTGCTAGATGTAGTTGTGGGCACAGACCGGCAGTTAATTTAGACATTTTTTATATAAGTTTCATTCTGGTACAAGGCAAGATTCAGTTTAGGGATTTTGTTTTTGTTTTTGTGGTTCAGTGTTGTCATTGTCCTAGCCCATGCTTGATGTTTATGGTCTTTGAGAATGTAGTTGGATATTGATGTAGGACGAATGCCCCTGGCTTGGGCTTGTGGTTTAGTTCTATAGGACTGATGCCCCTAGCTTGGGCTTGTGGTCTTTGAGAATGTAGTTGGATATTGATGTTTTTTGAGAAACACAGACCAGCATGTCGATAATGATTTTGGCAGCAGTGTGAGGCACCAGTGTGCGGAGCAATTCCTTCATTGGATAATGAATTTGCAGGTACCCCAAGAGGCCCTTGAGTTTGCCGGAATGTCGATTAACTTCCGTTCCGGCAAATTCGGGTACTCCATATGTCCTATTTTCAGCAAAGGTCATACTGAAATTTTCCGTGAATTTTAGCATGACTTTGCTAAAAATAGGACATATGGGGTACTTGAGACTAATGCATGGGCCGGGGTATCTTAGTACTTAGTTAAGTAAGATCAACTGCCCCTTTATTCTTGTTGCATTAAACCACAGGTGGCAATAGAGCCAAGTGATTAGGCCCAACTTAGAATTCTCCTTAGCATCGATAAACCCTAGATGATAAACCCAACATAGGTGGCAATAGAGCCAAGTGATTAGTGCCAAGTGATTAGGCCCAACCTAGGATGCCTCGGCGTCGACAAACCCTAAATGATGAAACCTTGGCTTCTATAGGGTGCCTCGGTGTCGATGAGAACCTAAATGATGTATGCTTACGCTTTTAGGGTGCCTCGGCGTCGACAAACCCTAAATGATAAAATCTTAGCTTTTAGGATGCCTCGGTGTCGACAAACCCTAAATGATGAGACCATGATCTTGTTCCTTGACAATAACCAACTTTTTGACCAAACTTTTTTCCTATTTAGAGCGAAACATGGCCCACAACGATGAGGCCGGCGGTTCGGGCGGCAAGCAATTCTGGGAGCTGTCCCAGGAGATGGAGGAACAACCTCACCGCTATGAGGACGCCGCGGAAGACACCGATCCTGACTACACAACCCCTAGTGGCGTCGGGGATGACACCACTGATGGTGCCGCCGAGGATGCCACCACTGATGGTGCCGCCGAGGATGCCACCACTGATGATGGTGGCGCATGCACAGATGGCAGCCAACCGAAGAAGCAATGGAAGGACCGACGCCCGAACGCACTCCGCACCGTCAAGGAGGAATTTACTCAAGTGGACTCCGACGGGCATCCAACAGAGCCCAAACATATAGTCAAGGGGTACTCTGTTCAGCTCGGGTGCATTCTCCGGAGCACCGTCTCGATCAACACCGAGAACCTTAGGCATAAGGACCGAGGGAATTTGCGCAACCTCCTCTTCACGAAGCTGCACGAATGATACAAGTTCCCCGCTGAATTTGAAAACACACGCCTCTCAAGGAATAAAGTGAACAGTGCCGCCGTCACGAGGATGAGCACCGCCCTGTCTACTTGGAGAAGCGCGGTGAAGAGAATGATTGAGAAAGGTGATAGTTATGAGAAGATCAAGGCAAAAAATCCTTCGATCAGCGAAGAGGACTACAAGGAGTTCAAGATCAAGTGCGAGAGCAGTGCAACCTCCGAATCAAGTCGATGGGGAAAGAAATGCGGAGTTAAACTTAGGGAACACAAACTCGGTCCCGGCGGTTACAGAGTGGCGGAGCCTATATGGGACGAGGAGGACGCGGAGCGTGCCGAGCAAGGCCTACCGCCCGCCCGAGAAATACAGCAAAGGATAAGAAGACCAGGAACTATGTCGGGCCCGTACAAGGAGGACCCGATAACAAAGGAGCTTACCACGGATCCGAAGACCAGGGCACTTGAGCTTGTTCTGGAGAAGGAGACTGAAAGCAGTAGCGCGGGGTCATCTCAGAGCACCCCTTCTTGGGACAGCACTCTAAATAGGGCGTTGAACGTAATGAAAAACAAGGATAAGCTTAGTAAGCCGTCGTCAGCTGGTCGTGTGGCCGGCAAAGGCTTGTCCACAAAATGGTCGTCATACTATACCGCTGGTGGGCGAAAGGAGAAAAGGACCAGCTCAGAAAGCCAGTCGCGCGAGGTTCAATAACTCAAGGAACAAGTGGCGCGGATTCCGGAGATTGTCCAAGAGCAAGTGCAACAACAACTGGGATCGACGCTCACCGGCATTATGCCTACCTTGATTCATGGGCTGACGACGTGGATTGCGGGTGGCCAACAGGGGCCGCCCCTGATTCCCAGCTTCATGGCCAGCAACTCGCATAACACGCAGGCGGCGCCATTGGTGTCCGGCGGCGGCGGTATTGGTGTCTCCGACGCCGGCACGGCCGGCATTGGAGCTTAATGCACCCGGGTGTACGCCGGCCGGCACCTCGCCAGCAAGCGGCCCCTCCGTCGGTTACAGACGCCGCCGCTGGCGGTGCTCGACATTAGCCGAGCTCGACGCCATCATCACGGTAACTAATTAAGCCTCTCGGCCGAGGACTTCATCTCCTTGCCTTTGACTGGGCATCCCTGACGCCCTACATGTTTTCGCAGGGCGCCGCCGACGTTCCGTGCACTCTCCTGCACTTCGTGAACGACGAGTTGGTCGATGTCGCCAAGGGCAAAATCATTCAACCGGGCAACCCCGTGTTCCACGGTAAACCGATGACACCCACCGTGTATAGGGTTCAACTGGTTCGGGTGCTGCCAGGCTGCGATGAGTTGTTACCTCCGATTCGACCTGCCGGGGCCGACGAAGATGCTCTGATGACCCTCAGCGCCTGCATAAGCTGGCCCCTGCTTTGGCCGAAGAGCTAGATTCGTTTGGGGGCGGGGGACACCACCCCAAAGTCAACACCGCCAGTCGTGCCGGCGCCAAGCCATGGCAAGACCACCGCAACGCTACCGGACATGCCAGACATCCCTATGGCACAGGATCCGAACATGCATATGGCACAGGATCTGGACGACGACGACAACGACGACGGTCGTACATTTAGCAACATCGATAAGTACTTTGCCGAACATGGGTACGATGACGAATTCTGCGGGCCTCTTTCTCAAGAACCCAACCAAGACGACCGCGGTCTAGCTGGTACGGCGGAGAAACCCAGCTTAACAAAGCGCCGTCGCTCATGTTCAGTTCTCGTGAGACGCCTCACCTGCCGACTTCACCGAGCCTCGAGATAGCCGAGGTGCCAAATATTATCAGCCCCAACACACTCAAAAAGGCGGTTCAGGAGCAGAACTCGGTCCCATTACAACATAAGAAGGGACGAAAAAGAAAGAGTAACAAGGGTGCGAGCCAGCCGGCACCGAGTACGATCCATGCTCAGGACGGGCCACCTTCACCTAAGGATATCTCGAGGAGGGTGCATGTGGCGGTTAGGGCGATGCTACCGACAAATATGCTCAATGCTGCAACCGGTGCTATGCGGAGTCTGCATGATGTTGTTCTTTCTTTGGAGAAGCGGCGCCTCGTAGAGAATGATGTGGCATACCCGGTTTTCGTGGCCAAGGTGCCGAGGGCAAGGGCTTTGTGGATGGCGCCATCGGGGTAATGATCGTCCCGCGGTTTGATGACATCTTTGCTATGTTTAACCTTCATCCGCTGCACTACACCTTTGTTCGGCTGTTTTCACTGAGTATGGAGATGCAGATCATTAGAGACAAGACCCGGACATCGTGATAGTCGACCCTTCTACATGTGTGCCAAGATCTTGGGCAGCGTTGGACCAAAGAAGTCGCGAAGTTCTACCTCGAAGGCGCCATTCGCAAACCCAGATAAGGATAACTTCCTCGTGCCTTACTTTCCGAGTAAGTCATCCCTCACCGCCCGTAACATATGATTTCTTAGATTTCGATCGTTCTTTTTTTCTAACATTCCGTGTTTTGTGCAGTGACACACATTGCACACTCATCCTCTTAAGCCCGAAATATTCCATGGCCACGTATTTCGACCCGGACCGTGACTCCAAGATAGACTACACAAATATCAAGAAAGTTCTTGATGATGTTCTCCCCGGCTACGCCAAATCTGGAGGCACCTTCGCCAAGCCAGCTCGTAGGCGGTACGGCGCGCACGTGTTTGCCCACAATACAAAGTTCTCCTGCGTCAAGCAGCCGCCTGGCGGTCAGAAGGATGCCTACTACGCCCTCCATCACATGCGGGCGATCGTACGGGACCATCATCATCTTCTGCTACCAGATAATCTCAAAGATTGGGCCGCGAGCTTGTCGGCAATCCAGGACGCGGACATCAGACAAGAATTCTTTCGCATCTAGTCAGAGTTTGCGGAAATTATCCATCAAGATGTCCTTCGTACCTCAGGGCAGTTCTACCTCAGACATCAATCATCCAACAGTGAGATAGACACTATGCTACAAATGCAGGCTGATAACGCCCGCGATTCATGACCATCATGACAGACGGCGGCTTCATCCACGCTCCGGTCCCATGAGTCGAGTCGACAGTAGTGATGCTATGTGTAGTTCTAAAACATTGATTGGCTCATGTTGTAATTAAACTTTAATGAACTTGTATGTCTCTTTGGTTTGGACAGTCGTTCAACTTAGATGTAATCGATGCTATTTATTAGTAGGACCATGAATCGTGCTATTAATGTCTTGCTTTTCTCTTCCGATCCTTTTGTTGCATACTTATATATTGCTTATGTATTGTCTGTTGTTTGTCTTGTGCATAGAGATGCCGTCGTATGTCGTGTACAAGGGTAAGGTTCCCGGAGTCTATGACGACTGGGAGGAGTGTCGGAGACAGGTTCACCGTTTCAGCGGTAATAGTTACAAAGGGTACACCACTAGGGCGAAGGCGGAATCTAGATAAGCCCGCTATCTAGCGGGAGAGAGGAGGGAGCGTTGGAGGAACTGGATGAAGACCAGTTTCATCGCGATGATGCTCATCGTGATGACCGCAGCTCTCTTCTATGTGATGGTAGTTTAGATGATCGATATCGACTTGTAATGTGAAGACAAACTCGCTACTCGCGGTCTCGAGACTTGTAATGTTCTATCTTTGTTCGGTCTTTTGAATTCGGAGACTAATATGATAAATTGTATTCGGAGACTAATCTTCTATTGTATTCAATGAATCTGCTGTTGCTGTGTGATGTTGTCTAAATTCTGTCCAATAATATATTTTGTAACCTGTGAAAATATCAGGAAAAAAATCCCTAATATTTATACTAGTGGCGCACCACACAAGACACTAATGGCGCACTGTGAAAATCACACTAATGGCGCATCACCCACCGGTGCGTCATTAGTATGCCAAAGCACATGGGTACATATGGCCCCCTGGAAGGCATTCTAATGGCGCACTACATGATGCGCCATTAGAACACCAGATGCTAATGGCACACCAGTGGTGCGTCATTAGAATTTAATTCTAATGGCGTGATGCTAGTGGCGCACTAGTAGTGCGCCATTAGTAGGCAAAACTGGTGCGCCACTAGCATGCCTTTTCCTAGTAGTGAAGTCTTCACCTTGCTTGTTTTCTTTAAACTATTTGTGCTTTTATTTCCTTAACTACTCTCGCCATTTCTAAATATAGGCCCTTTTAGAAATTTCAATATGGATCACATACAGATGTTTATAGACATATTTTAGGGTGTGGATTCACTCATTTTGTGCTTCCTATTAGTCAGTATTGGAATCTCTAAAGGATCTTATATTTAAGAACGGATGGAGTATGTGCTTATCAAGTGTTTCATGCAATGCACAAGAATAATCGGGCACTCGGTGGTATTTATTTCTATGTGTGAGGAGTACAACATGTAAATGCCATCAATTTCCAAACCTGAGCGCTGCAACTGAGCTTCATGTGAAGCTTACCCTATAATTTACGTTCTAGGCACAAGCACGTTAGCTCAAGTGCCATCATAATTGTCCACTTCTTAATAGTATTTGGATAGCTTGGTTTAGGGAGATACGAGGCACTGGAATTTTGAGATGGACTGATGGAGGATCTGATTATGTTGGTAAATGTGATCTCAATGTTAGTTCACTTACCATTCCTTCAATTCAGATTCAAGGCATTATACCGTTATAATAATTCACACTATAGTTATGCATTTTAATTTTGTATAGAGAGTAGTGCTCTTCTTTGGCAAATGTGATAAGTTGCAACAAACTATAATCTTTTTAATACGACCGAATTTCTTCTACTACCCTGTACAAGCACCCGGTGCAGAGAACCAAAAACATCCCGAACATTAAACCATACTCTAATGTTTAGCACCAAACCATGCTCTAATGATCTCCCCAATGTTTAGCATCAAACATGTTCAACACTTAACCTCATTGCTAAATCCCATGCCTGTTTGTTTAAATAAAAACACAAGCTTTATTCATTTGAAATAATCGTTACATCATTTATGAGGATTGTACAATTTATTTTAAAGGCTCCTTAAATCCCACGCCTGGTTATAAGCACCAACTAACCCGAGTCCTACCCCTTGCCTCTGCTTTCCCCTTGCTCCTCTCCATAATATTCCGAAGAGACAGGGGAGCAAAGCTAGGGTTTCGACATCGCCGCCACATTGTCCTCCCAACATCAAACTAAGTGCAGAGCTAGGGCATGAGCTCTTCTATACACCAACTCAAACCAAGTGCATTCTAGGTGAGCGTACATGGAAAAAGTATTATCAATATTTACGTTCTTTGGTTATTATGATTACGTTAATATTCCAAATATAATTACAAAGCACACACATGTTTCCCAATTATACTGAACCCACGTTGCAAGAACATTTATCACCCACCAGAAATTTCTATAGGTATATGATTACCTACTAATACACTACCAAATATTATTAAGATATTTGTTAGAGTCCATAGTTTGGAAATCTCTACAATGATATTCAATGTTACCAAAATAGATATGAACACACACACATACATGTGAATATATATTTTACAATACATAATTTATGTAGCGTTCAATTTTTTTTCTTAAATCGCATTTTAAATATAGCAAAAGCAAAAATTTCACTGACATACATTACAATTTCTTAACTTTTTACACTATAAGTAGTATTTGGCAACACTATTACGTGGTTAACTATGGTAGATAAACAATATAAAATTATGCTCATTATCACTATACTATGTTAATTTTGATTACAAAACTATAGTATGATACAAGTAACTAAAATAAATATAAAAAATTAGCATAAAAACTTTGTCCGAGGTTCATTGCAGGGACCGGCCCTATCACAAATTCGTTTCTAAGAAAGTGAAGATATTGCGCTAAATATCTAGTTTCCTATCTAATCAAATTCCAGCATTTGTAGTTCCTGCAGCTCGTGGTTGTTTTGTAGAGAAACTAATGGAATTGGAGCATATGACCTAAAGTTGGAAGCTGTTAAAGCAAGCTCTGATTCATGCACTCGGGCCACCTTTGTGCATGTGTCTGGCAGGCGCCTCAAGTTTCTACACCGGTTGTGAGTGTCCCCTCTTTGATGCTGAAGTGCTACCCCAAGCACAAGAAAATGAGATGGAATACGTATGTGCTTTGTTTAATATGTTGTTTTCACTTCAAACAGGCAGTGGATATTCCACTGCATGTGGTTAGAACAATCGTTTCTCAATTGAAGAAGTTCTAGGCCATATTTCTGAATATGTATGTTGCATGTAGTGTACGTTCTATCTTGTATGTCTTTCGGTTTTCTAAACCATATGTTTATGAATATGTGTATGTCTCATCTTATACCATGTATGTCTACCAAGTTTCAAGTTTATGAATAAGTATGTTGCATGCCGGTCATGTTCTATCATATATGTCTCTTAGTTTTAAAGTTTCCGAACCATCTTTATGAACTCATTCTTTCAGACGTTTTTGAATCATGTTTTGTTTTTGACAAAGAGAGCTCCCTCTCCAATATCGTATACTATAAACCAAATGTCTCACAGAACAACTATAGAAAAAAAAGTAGGACAAGCCAAACATGTTTCACATCTTGCAATTTTGGGGGATCCACAAATTGGATCTTCAAAACACAAGACAAAACAATGAACTCCATATCAAGGAAAGACATAATAAGTTTTTAGAACAATGATAGCAAACACTAAAGATCGAACTAATGGCAAAGTATGTGCGAGCACACACACAAACACACACACACACACACACACACACACACACACACACACACACACACACACACACACACACACACATGCATAAGCACACAAGACACGCAGACACACACATGTAGAGAAGTTCTTTGTGCAGATGGACTTTGAAGAAGGATAGGAGACGAAGGCAGCTCAAGGCGTTATAATTCTCCCCACCCCTACTGTCCATCCATGCACTACATCAAACACTTCATTTGCTATCATCTCAGACATTTTTACTTGTCGTCATGCTTGATTTTCCTGCTTTATCTACAAAATGATCCAATCATTAAGCCACATTGCAATCATGTTGACAACAACATTAGGATCGTTGATCTTTTTGTTATATACCCCGCACTATTTCTTAATCACCATATGGACCAAAAGACAGCAGATACACCGACAATCATAAGATGTTTATAATGTTTTATAAATCTCTTCATATTACCAGGAACATGAAAGGCGTATTTTAGAATATTCCATAACATTTTAGAAATTGAGCATTGCAAAAGTAGATGGTTAATTTATTCATCTCTACCACAGAAGGGACAAGATTTGTTTACTAACCATCCTCTCCTAATCAAGTTATCATTGGTTCGAACATTGTTTCTAAGAACCAACCACATAAAAACTTGATTCTAGAAAGCATTTTAACTTTCCACAAAAAAAATTGTGTGGGAAGGAGCCCATTTTCACTCAAATCCCTACAGTAGGGTTTCACAAAATATATCCCACCCATTTAACTCAACATTAGAATATGCTTATTTGATGTCTGTCCACAATTCGATTGACTACAAACCCCTACCCCCCCACACACACACACATGCGCACATCACCACCACCACAAAATCCTTCTAAAATAAGCATTGTCTTATCCTTTTTTAAGTACTTCAACTACTAACATTTCTTATCAAAACAAATATTGTATAATCTGGGTAGTCGGATTTCAGAGGTTTATCCCTAATCCACCAGTCTTCCTGAAATCTCACATTTTCACCATTTCCCACGCAAAATATACACAAAGAGAAGAAATGGTTTCTATGTTTAAGTAATCCACCCCAAAACTGGGATCACCCTATTTAGATTTGATTCCAGTTTTAAAAAGTTGTCCCATATACTTATGAGAATAGATTGCCATAATCCTCCTAAATTATAAATTTTCCACCACCATTCACATCAATGATTGATTCACTAAGGCGAGAATTTGAGCACCAACACCCCCAAGGTTTTTTGGCAAACAAACATCATAACATGTTACTAGGTGATATTTCTTTTTGTTAGTTTCTTCCTACCACAACAATCTAACTCTAAAAACACTCATTCGATTTGAACCCCTACAGGTAACCCGTGGAAAGACATCATAAAATTTGGGATACCAAATATGGATGATTGCATCAAAGTGACTGCTACTTGTGATCTCCGTTGGTTTTCCTCGAAGAGGAGAGGATGATGCAGCATAGTAGAGATAAATATTTCCCTCGGTTAAGAACCAAGGTTATCAATTCAGTACAAGAATCAAGCAACACCTCCTTAGCAGCACATGCACATAAAATAACAACTTCTTGCACCCAACGCGAACAAGGGGTTGTCAATCCCTTGGCAGTAAGTTGCAAGGATTAAATCTAGTAGGGATAAATAGATGGATAAAAATACAAAATAAAATAACAGTAAATAAATAGCAGCAAAGTATTTTCGGATTTTAATATATGATAAAAATAGACCCGGGGGCCATAGTTTTCACCAGAGGCTTCTCTCTTGAAGATAGCATACAGTGGGTAAACAAATTACTGTTGGGCAATTGATAGAAAAGCAAATAATCATGATGATATCCAAGGCAATGATCATGTATATAGGCATCACGTTCGAGAGAAGTAGACCGACTCCTGCCTGCATCTACTACTATTACTGCACATATCGACCTCTATCTAGCATGCATCTAGAGTATTAAATTCATAAAGAATGGATCAACGCCTTAGGTAAGATGGCATGTTGTAGACAAAGTAAACTCACGCATGAATAAACCCCATATTTTTATCCTTAATAGCAACAATACAGTAAATGTCATGTCCCCTTTTGTCACTAGGATTGAGCAGCGCAAGATCGAACCCTTTACAAAGCACCTCTCCCATTGCAAGAAAAATCTATCTAGTTGGCCAAACCAAATCGATAGATTAGAGAGAAATACGAAGCCATAATAATCATGCATAAAATAGTTCAGAGAAAAATCAAATAATATTCATGGATAATCTGATGATAAACTCACAATTCTTTGGATCCCAACAAACACACCGCAAAAAGTGATTACAACGAATAGAACTCGAAGAACATCGAGGAGAACATTCTATTGAAGATCAAAGCGACAGATGAAGCCATCTAGATACTAACTATGGACCTGTAGATCTGTGGTAAACTACTCACACATCATCGAAAGGGCAACAAGGCTGATGTAGATCCCCTCCATGATTGATTCACCCTCCGGGAGAGTGCCGGAAAAGGCCCCCAGATGGAATCTCTCAAGAACAAAAGCTTGCGGCGGTGGAAAAGGTATTTCATTGCGTCGTCTGTTGGTTTCCTGATTATAGAGAATTTATAGAGGCGGAATTAGGTCAAACGGAGCCTCGTGGGCCCCATGAGCCACCAGGGCGCACCTACCCCCTGGGCGCGCCCTGGTGCCTCGTGGGCCCATGGTTCATCTTCTGACCGTCTCCCGAAGCTTCAATTGTCTCTTTTGTCCAGAAAAAATCTCCAAAAAGTTTCGTGGCATTTGGACTTCGTTTGGTACTGATATTCTGGAAAACCAAAAATAGGCAAAAAAACAACAATTGGCACTGGGCACTAAGTTAATAGGTTAGTGCCAAAAAATGATGTAAAGTTGCTTGTAGTTGAATATAAAACGTCCAAGATTAGCATGGAATAGTAAAAAAATTATAGATACGTTGGAGACGTATCAAGCATCCGCAAGCTTATTTCCTACTCGTCCTCGAGTAGGTAAATGATAAAAATAGAACTTTTGATGTGGAATGCTACCTATCATATGCATCATATAATCTTTCTTTTTTGGCATGGACATTTGGATTAGAGTGACTCAAAGAAATAGTCTATAGTTTGACATGAAGACATAAATACTCAAGCGTATCAACAAGCAACCATGTATTTTGATGTCTACTACACAACCTTCTTCTTGTAGACGTTGTTGGGCCTGCAAGTGCACAGGTTTGTAGGACAGTAGCAAATTTCCCTCAAGTGGATGACCTAAGGTTTATCAATCCGTAGGAGGTGTAGGATAAAGATGGTCTCTCTCAAACAACCCTGAAACCAAATAACAAAGAGTCTCTTGTGTCCCCAACACGCCCAATACAATGGTAAATTGTATAGGTGCACTAGTTCGGCGAAGAGATGGTGATACAAGTGCAATATGGATGGTAGATATAGGTTTTTGTAATCTGAAAATATAAAAACAGCAAGGTAACTAATGATAGAAGTGAGCGTAAACGGTATTGCAATGATAGGAAACAAGGCCTAGGGTTCATACTTTCGCTAGTGCAAGTTCTCTCAACAATAATAACATAGATAGATCATATAACAATCCCTCAACATGCAACAAAGAGTCACTCCAAAGCCACTAATAGCGGAGAACAAACGTAGAGATTATGGTAGGGTACGAAACCACCTCAAAGTTATTCTTTCGGATCAATCTATAAAAGAGTTCGTACTAGAATAACACCTTAAGACACAAATCAACCAAAACCCTAATGTCACCTAGATACTCCATTGTCACCACAAGTATCCGTGGGCATGATTATACGATAAGCATCACACAATCTCAGATTCGTTCAACCAACACAAAGTACTTCAAAGAGTGCCCCAATGTTTCTACCGGAGAGTCAAGAACGTGTGCCAACCCCTATGCATAGGTTCATGGGCGGAACCCGCAAGTTGGTCACCAAAACATACATCAAGTGGCACATGATATCCCATTGTCACCACAGATAAACACGACAAGATATACATCAAGTGTTCTCATAAAAGACTCAATCCGATAAGATAACTTCAAAGGGGAAACTCAATTCATCACAAGAGAGTAGAGGGGGGAGAAACATCATAAGATCCAACTACAATAGCAAAGCTCAGGATACATCAAGATCGTGCCATAGAGGGAACACGAGAGAGAGAGAGAGAGAGAGATCAAACACATCGCTACTGGTACATACCCTCAGCCCCGAGGGTGAACTACTCCTCTCTCGTCATGGAGAGCGCCGGATGATGAAGATGGCCATCGGTGATGGGTTCCTCCTCAGCAGGTGCCTAACGGGCTCCGAGAGGTTTTGGTGGCTACAGAGGCTTGCGGCGGCGGAACTCCCGATCTATCTTCTGTTCTGGAAGTTTTACGATACGTAGGTATAGATGGGTGCAAGGGGTACGTCGGTGGAGCTTCATGGGCCCCACGAGGCAGGGGGCGCGCCCTAGGGGGGTGGGCGCGCCCCCCACCCTCGTGGCCTGCTCCCGTATCTTCTGACGTTGAGTCCAAGTCTATCCGGTGGCTTTCCTTCCAAAAATAACTTCTCCAGTTGATTTCGTTCCGCTTCGACTCGCCCGATATTCCTTTTCCTCGAAACACCGAAATAGGCAAAAAAACTGCAAATCTGGGCTGGGCCTCCGGTTAATAGGTTAGTCCCAAAAGTAATATAAAAGTGGAAAATAAAGCCCAATATTTCCCAAAACAGTAGATAATATAGCATGGGGCAATCAAAAATTATAGATACATTGGAGACGTATCAAGCATCCCCAAGCTTAATTCCTGCTCGTCCTCGAGTAGGTAAATGATAAAAAAGATAATTTTTGATGTGGAATGCTAGTTAGCATAATTCTCAATGTAATTTTCTTTATTGTGGCATGAATGTTCAGATCCAAATGATTCAAAATAAAAGTTCATATTGATAAAATAAATAGTAACACTTCAAGCATACTAATCAAAGTAATCATGTCTTCTCAAAATAACATGGCAAAAGAAAGTTCATCCCTACAAAATCATATAGTTAGGCTATGCTTCATTTTCGTCACACAAAGATGTTCCCAACTTCTATACCCCCGATGACAAGCCAAGCAATTGTTTCATACTTAAATAGTCTCAGACTTTTTCAACCTTCACGCAATACATGAGCGTGAGCCATGGATATAGCACTATGGATGGAATAGAATATGATGATTGGGGATTGTGTGGAGAAGACAAAAAGGAGAAAGTCTCACATTGACGAGGATAATCAACGGGCTATGGAGATGCCCATCAATGTATGTCAACATGAGGAGTAGGGATTGCCATGCAACGGATGCACTAGAGCTATAAATGAATGCTCAACAAAAGAAAACTAGTGGGTGTGCATCCAACTTGCTTGCTCACGAAGACCTAGGGCATTTGAGGAAGCCCATCGTAGGAATATACAAGCCAAGTTCTATAATGAAAAATTCCCACTAGTATGAAAAAGACAACTTATGAGACTCACTATATGAAAAACAAGGTGCTACTTTGAAGCACAATATATGAGACTCACTACATGAAGAACAAGGTGCTACTTTGAAGCACAAGTGTGGAAAAAGAGATAGTAACATTGCCCTTTTTATTTATTTTCTTTTTTTTGGCCTTATTTTTTTCTTTTGGCCTTTCTTCTGTTTTTTGGGCAATGCTCTAATAATGATGATCATCACACTTTCATTGATTACAACATATGAATTACAACTCGAAACTAGAACAAGATATGACTCTATATGAATGCCTCCGGCGGTGTACCGGGATGGTGCAATGAATCAAGAGTGACATGTATGAAAAATAATGAATGGTGGCTTTTCCACAAATAAGATGTCAACTACATGATCATTCAATGGCAATATGACAAAAGTAAAGTATGTCATGATGATGAAGAACGGAATGGTGGAAAGTTGCATGGCAATATATCTCGGAATGGCTATGGAAATGCCATAAATAGGTAGGTATGGTGGCTGTTTTGAGGAAGATATAATGAGGCTTATGTGTGATAGAGAGTATCATATCATGGGGTTTGGATGCACCGGCGAAGTTTGCACCAACTCTCAAGGTGAGAAAGGGCAATGCACGGCACTGAAGAGGCTAGCAATGGCGGAAATATAAAAGTGCGTATAATCCATGGACTCAACATTAGTCAAAAGAACTCATATACTTATTGCAAAAATTTAGAAGTCATCAAAAATCAAGCACTACGCGCATGCTCCTAGGGGGATAGATTGGTAGGAAAAGACCATCGCTCGTCCCCGACCACCACTCATAAGGATGCACAAGCCAGGTACACTTCATGTTTCAAATTTGTTACACAACTTTAACCATACGTGCATGCTACGGGACTTGCTAACTTCAACACAAGCATTCTTTAAATTCATAATCACCCAACTAGCATGACTTTAATATCACTACCTCCATATCTCAAAACAATTATCAAGCATCAAACTTTTCTTAGTATTCAACACACTCATAAGAATTCTTAAAAATCTTTTATGCTTAGCATATTAGGATTATTTAAGAAAATTACCATGCTATTTAAGACTCTCAAAATAATCTAAGTGAAGCATGAGAGATCATCTATTTATTCAAAATAAAACTACCACCATGCCCTAAAAGATATAAGTGAAGTACTAGAGCAATAACAAAAACTACTCTGAAAGATATAAGTGAAGATCAACGAGTAGTTGAATAATTATGCAACTATGTGAAGACTATCCCATTTAATAATTTCAGATATTGATACTTTATTCAAACAGCAAGCAAAGCTAAATAAAACTACATTGCAAGGATATCACAACTCATGTGAAGAAGCAAAAACTTTAGGCTCAACCGATACTAACGAATAGTTGTTGAAGAAGAAAGGTGGGATGCCTACCGGGGCATCCCCAAGCTTAGATGCTTGAGACTTCTTGAAATATTATGTTGGGGTGCCTCGGGCATCCCCAAGCTTGAACTTTTGGGTCTCCTTAATTCCTCTCATATCATGATTTCTCTTTTTATCAAAAGCTTCATTCACAACAAACTCAACAAGAACTCGTGAGATAGGTTAGTATAAACCAATGCAAAACCTTATCATTTTCTACTGTAACAAATCACTAACATTATTATTCAAAATTTCATACTAAATGCCTCTGCATATTTAATACTCCTATCCTCAAATAGAATCATTAAACAAGCAAACATATGCAAACAATGCAAACATAACTGCAATCTGCCAGAACAGTACAGTCTGTAAAGAATGCAAGATTCATCATACTTCCCTAACTCCAAAAATTATGAAATAAAATTCCCACTGTATTAAATTTATCAGAGCTCAATATGCAAAAAGATTCAACATTATAACACTCTCTGACTTTTCTAGAAATTTTTTGCAACAGCGGTAAACTTTCTGTTTTCAAACAGCAACATGTATACTAGCAAAATAAGCATGGCAAAGGCTATCCTTGACTTTTTTATTGAAACTAAAGATGCAAAACATTATTATAGATAACTGCAAGAAAATACTAACAAAATAAAATGACGCTCCAAGCAAAACACATATCATGTGGTGAATAAAAATATAGCTCCAAGTAAAGTTACCGATGAACGAAGACGAAAGAGGGGATGCCATCCGGGGCATCCCCAAGCTTAGGCTCTTGGTTGTCCTTGAATATTGCCTTGGGGTGACTTGGGCATCCCCAAGTTTAGGCTCTTGCCACTCCTTATTCCATAGTCCATCGAATCTTTACCCAAAACTTGAAAACTTCACAACACAAAACTTAATAGAAAACTCGTAAGCTCCGTTAGCGAAAGAAAAGAAAACACCACTTCAAGGTACTGTAATGAACTCATTCTTTATTTATATTGGTGTTAAACCTACTGTATTCCAACTTCTCTATGGTTTATAAACTATTTTATTAGCCATAGATTCATCAAAATAAGCAAACAACACAATGAAAACAGAATCTGTCAAAAACAGAACAATATGTAGTAATCTGTAACTAACGTAAACTTATGGAACTCCAAAAATTCTAAACTAAATTGGTGGACCTTATGAATTTGTCTAGTAATCATCTTCAAAAATAATCAACTAAGTATCACTCTCCAGTAAAAAGTTGAAGCTAATCTCGTGAGCCCTAAAGTTTCTGTTTTTTACAGCATGATCATAAAGACTTCACCCAAGTCTTCCCAAAGGTTCTACTTGGCACAAACACTAATTAAAACATAAAACCACATCTAAACAGAAGATAGATGGATTATTTATTCCTAAACATAACCAAAAAGAAAGAAACTAAAATAAAATTGGGTTGCCTCCCAACAAGCGCTATCGTTTAACGCCCCTAGCTAGGCATGATGATTTCAATGATGCTCACATAAAAGATAAGAATTGAAACATAAAGAGAGCATCATGAAGTTATGACTAGCACATTTAAGTCTAACCCACTTCCTATTCATAGGGATTTTGTGAGCAAACAACTTATGGGAACAATAATCAACTAGCATAGGAGGGTAACACACGCATAGCTTCAAGATTTTCAACACATGGAGAGGAAACTTGACATTATTGCAATTCCTACAAGCATATATTCCTCCCTCATAATAATTTTCAGTAGCATCATGAATGAATTCAACAATATAACCAGCACCTAAAGCATTCTTTTCATGCTCTACAAGCATAGAAAATTTACTACTCTCCACATAAGCAAAATTCTTCTCATTCGAAATAGTGGGAGTATCATAAGAGACTTGAACACTAAAAATTGTTTCCACATTAAAAGAGTAATGTTCAGAAAAAGGGTAATCATAATCATGACAAGATTTGTAAATGTAATCATCACTACTTTTTATAGCATAAGTTTCATCACAATAATCTTCATAAGTAGCAACTTTGTTCTCATCATAATTGATTGAAACCTCTCCCAAGATAGTGGAATCACTAAATAAAGTTGACACTCTTCCAAATCCACTTTCATATTCATCACAATAAAATTCAACATCCTCCAAAATATTGGGATCACTACTTCCCAAAGTTGACACTCTTCTGAACCCACTTTCATCAATATAATCATCATACATAGGAGGCATGCTATCATCATAACAACTTTGCATATCAAAACTTGGGATGCTAAAAAATATCATCTTCACTAAACGTAGAATCCCCAAGCTTGGGACAAACATTAATTTCAACAAATATATTCTCAAATATGTCATTCTCATCAAACATAGCTTCCCCAAGCTTGGGCCTTTTCATATCATAAGCATAATCACTCTCATCATTAAAAATATGGATAGCACCAATAGTAAAGCAATTATCATCATCACAATGAGTAGTAGGAGCAACATCATTTGGGAGGGATACCTTTTTACCTTTGTTGCTCCCTCTTTTCTTTTTCTTCTTCACATTATGTGTAGATTCAACCTTCCTCTTTGAGCTCCTTATTGATGAGATTGGTTGAATAGAAAGCTCCTCCTCGTTACCTAATTCATCATAAGAAATAATAGGAGGAGATTAGGAAGTCTCTTCCCTTTCATTAGTATTCTCATCATCTTCCATTTTCTTTCTTTTCTTTAGGTAATTGGCAATATAAGGATTTTCAATGCAATTCTCCGCACAAAACATATAAATCTTTTCTAGATCAATATCAAGGAATTTCTTATGGGAAAATTCTGGAAGGTCCTTAAGTAAACGTTTCAATTCTTCATAACCCAAAAGCAAACTAAGTTCATTATAATGTGCAAGGGAAATCAAATCATCACAATTTTTGGACATGATTCGGTCATGAAACAATTTGCATTGGAGATGTAAATGACCACGTTCATTGCAAAGTTCACAAGTACGGCAAAGGAATTTTAAATTTTCAGCACTCACATCTAGCCTTTCTTGCAACCATTTAGTTTCTAAATGCTTATGCCTCTTGCAATACATATCTTCTCTATTTGGTGTGTTCATGCAAACATGCACTCCACAAAAGTTGACATGCTCATAAGATATATTTGCATCATGACTACAGCAATCATCATTAGTACTATGGATATTCAAGGAGTTTATACTAACAACATTGCAATCATGCTCATCATTCAAAGATTTAGTACCAAGCATTTTAAAGCATTCTTCTTCTAGCACTTGAGCACAATTTTCCTTTCCATCAAACTCACGAAAGGTACTAAAAAGACGAAGCGTATGAGACAAACTTAACTCCATTTTTTGTAGTTTTCTTTTATAAACTAGACTAGTGCTAAAACAAGAAACAAAAAGATTCGATTGCAAGATCTAAAGATATACCTTCAAGCACTCACCTCCGCGGCAACGGCGCCAAAAAAGAGCTTGATGTCTACTACACAACCTTCTTCTTGTAGACGTTGTTGGGCCTGCAAGTGCACAGGTTTGTAGGACAGTAGCAAATTTCCCTCAAGTGGATGACCTAAGGTTTATCAATCCGTAGGAGGCGTAGGATGAAGATGGTCTCTCTCAAACAACCATGCAACCAAATAACAAAGAGTCTCTTGTGTCCCCAACACACCCAATACAATGGTAAATTGTATAGGTGCACTAGTTCGGCGAAGAGATGGTGATAGAAGTGCAATATGGATGGTAGATATAGGTTTTTGTAATCTGAAAATATAAAAACAGCAAGGTAACTAATGATAAAAGTGAGCGTAAACGGTATTGCAATGATAGGAAACAAGGCCTAGGGTTCATACTTTCGCTAGTGCAAGTTCTCTCAACAATAATAACATAGATAGATCATATAACAATCCCTCAACATGCAACAAAGAGTCACTCCAAAGCCACTAATAGCGGAGAACAAACGTAGAGATTATGGTAGGGTACGAAACCACCTCAAAGTTATTCTTTCGGATCAATCTATAAAAGAGTTCGTACTAGAATAACACCTTAAGACACAAATCAACCAAAACCCTAATGTAACCTAGATACTCCGTTGTCACCTCAAGTATCTGTGGGCATGATTATACGATATGCATCACACAATCTCAGATTCATCCAACCAACACAAAGTACTTCAAAGAGTGCCCCAAAGTTTCTACCGGAGAGTCAAGAACGTATGGCAATCCCTATGCATAGGTTCATGGGCGGAACCCGCAAGTTGGTCACCAAAACATACATCAAGTGGCACATGATATCCCATTGTCACCACAGATAAACACGGCAAGACATACATCAAGTGTTCTCATAAAAGAGTCAATCTGATAAGATAATTTCAAAGGGGAAACTCAATTCATCACAAGAGAGTAGAGGGGGAGAAACATCATAAGATCCAACTACAATAGGAAAGCTCGGGATACATCAAGATCGTGCCATAGAGGGAACACGAGAGAGAACACGAGAGAGAGAGAGAGAGAGAGAGAGAGAGAGAGAGAGAGAGAGAGAGAGAGAGAGAGAGAGAGAGATCAAACACATAGCTACTGGTACATACCCTCAGCCCCGAGGGTGAACTACTCCCTCCTCGTCATGGAGAGCGCCGGGATGATGAAGATGGCCACCGATGATGGGTTCCCCCTCCGGCAGGGTGCCGGAATGGGCTCCCGAGAGGTTTTTGGTGGCTACAGAGGCTTGTGGCAGCGGAACTCCCGATCTATCTTCTGTTCTGGAAGTTTTACGATACGTAGGTATATATGGGTGCAAGGGTACGTCGGTGGAGCTTCGGGGGCCCCACGAGGCAGGGGGCGCGCCCCCCACCCTCGTGGCCAGCTCCCATATCTTCTAACCTAGAGTCCAAGTCTATCCGGTGGCTTTCCTTCCAAAAATAACTTCTCCAGTTGATTTCGTTCCGTTTCGACTCCGTCTGATATTCCTTTTCCTCGAAACACTGAAATAGGCAAAAAAACTACAAATCGGGGATGAGCCTCCGGTTAATAGGTTAGTCCCAAAAGTAATAAAAAAAGTGGAAAATAAAGCCCAATATTGCCCAAAACAGTAGATAATATAGCATGGAGCAATCAAAAATTATAGATATGTTGGAGACGTATCATCTTTTCAAAATATCAATGCTAAAAAAAGTTATCCCTAGCCCATTATGCTCAATCATTGATCCATTCATGAAATACACTCAAATATTAGCTACACCCAACACACAGTTATGACAATAGTGTTCTCTAGTTGGTGCTTTATAAGAAGACGGAGACTCATAATAATAATAAAAAATAAAAACTGCATAAAAGTAAATAGATATGCCCTTCACAGAGGGAAGCGGAGATTTGTAGAGGTGCAGAGCTCAAAGCTTAAATTAGAGAGATAAAATTATTTTGAGAAGCATGATTTTCCTGTCAACGCTACGACCGAGAATTCCCAACATCTTCCATGCTAGACACATTATAGGCGGTTCCCAAACAGAAAATGAAATTCATTTCCTTTCCACCATTCTTACACAATCAATGGCTAGCCGTATCCACGGGTGCCTTCCAACTTCTCACTTTCCAAGGAATTTTTTTGTTATTATTTTTTATTCATTCTGGGACTGGGCATCCCTATTACTTGCCACTTTCTCGTGCAATGACAAGTGAATAAACATTCATCGTGAGAATAACCCACCTAGCATGAAAGATATTGGCCACCGCCTGCCGCCACATGAGCGGGACGAGCACACAAAATGGAAATTTATTTTGAATAATTAGAGTTGGCACATGCAAATTTACTTGGAACAGCATGGAGATACCACATATAGGTAGGTATGGTGGACTGATACGTCTCCGTCGTATCTAATTTTCCAAATACTTTTGCTCTTGTTTTGGACTCTAATTTGCATGATTTGAATGAAACTAACCCAGACTGACGATGTTTTCAACAGAACTACCATGGTGTTGTTTTTGTGCAGAAATAGAAGTTCTCATAATTGGACGAAACTTTTTGAAGATGTTTGTGCAATATAAAAAAAATACTAAAGCCAAGACCTAGAGGAGGGGAGCCACCAGCGGCCCACGAGCCACTAGGGCGTGGCCACCCCCTGGGCACGCCCTGGTGCCTCGTGGGGCCCACATGGCTCCGCTGACCCTAATCTCAAGCCTATAAATTCCTATTTCCTAAGAAAAAAATAGGAGAATAAGTTTCATCGTGTTTCATGATACAGAGCCGCCACCACCTCTTGTTCTTCATCTGGAGGGCATATCAGGAGTCCGTTCTAGGCTCCTGAGAGGGGGATTCGTCGTCATCATCATCACCAACCCTTCTTCATCACCAATTTCATGAGGGTCATCACCGGGTGTGAGTAATTCCTTCATAGGCTTGCTGGACGATGATGTGTTGGATGAGATTTATCCTATATTTGAGCTAGTTTTGTTAGGGCTTGATCCCTAATATCCACTATGTTCTGAGATTGATGTTGCTATGACTTCGCTATGCTTAATGCTTGTCACTGGGGCCCGATTGCCATGATTTCATATCTGAAACTTTATATTTTCATGAATATATTTGTGTTCTTGATCCTACCATGCAAGTTATACGCACCTATTATGTGTTATGATCTGCATACCCCAAGGTGACTATAATTGGGATTCTTTCCGGTGATTACCATAATTTGAGGAGTTCATGTATTCACTATGTGTTAATGCTTTGTTTAGGTTCTCTATTAAAAGGAGGCTTAATATCCTTTAGTTTCCTTATGGAGCCCGCTGTCACGGGAGGGTAGGACAAAAGATGTCATGCAAGCTCTAATCATAAGCACGTATGACTATACCGGAATGCATGCCTACATTACATTGATGAATTGGAGCTAGTTCTTTGTTGCCCTAGGTTATAATTGTTACATGATGAATGTTATCCAACATAACTATCCATCACCGATCCAATGCCTACGAGTTTTTCAGATATTTCTTTTGCTAAGTTGCTACTATTGTTGCTACTATCGCAATTGCTACAAAACTATTAGCTACCCTTACCATTACTGTTTCTAACGTTATTATTGCTATCAAACTATCATACTATTGTGCTACTGATCACTCGTTGGAGATATTTAGTCTCTGGGTGTGGTTACAACTCAACTGCTAATACTTGCAAATATTCTTTGGCTCCCCTTGTGTCGAATCAATAAATTTGGGTTGAATACTCTACTCTCGAAAACTGTTGCGATCCCCAATACTTGTGGGTTATCAAAACCTTTTTCTGGCGTCATTACAGGGGAGTGATGACCCACAAGTATAGGGGATCTATCGTAGTCCTTTCGATAAGTAAGAGTGTCGAACCCAACGAGGAGCAGGAGGAAATGACAAGCGGTTTTCAGTAAGGTATTCTCTGCAAGCACTGAAATTGTAGGTAACACATAGTTTTGTGATAATATAATTTGTAACGAGTAACAAGCAATGAAAGTAAATAAAGTGCAGCAAGGTGGCCCAATCCTTTTTGTAGCAAAGGACAAGCCTGGACAAATTCTTATAATGAGAAAAGCGCTCCCGAGGACACATGGGAATTATCGTCAAGCTAGTTTTCATCACACTTATATGATTCGCGTTCGGTACTTTGATAATTTGATATGTGGGTGGACCGGTGCTTGGGTACTGCCCTTACTTGGACAAGCATCCCACTTATGATTAACCCCTATTGCAAGCATCTATAACTACAAAAGAAGTATTAAGGTAAACCTAACCATAGCATGAAACTAGTGGATCCAAATCAGCCCCTTACGAAGCAACGCATAAACTAGGGTTTAAGCTTCTGTCACTCTAGCAACCCATCATCTACTTATTACTTCCCAATGCCTTCCTCTAGGCCCAAATAATGGTGAAGTGTCATGTAGTCGACGTTCACATAACACCACTAGAGGAGAACAACATACATCTCATCAAAATATCGAACGAATACCAAATTCACATGACTACTAATAGCAAGACTTCACCCATGTCCTCAGGAACAAAAGTAACTACTCACAAAGATATTCATGTTCATGATCAGAGGAGTATTAATATGCATTAAGGATCTGAACATATGATCTTCCACCAAGTAAACCAATTAGCATCAACTACAAGGAGTAATCATCACTACTCAACCCGCAGGTACCAATTTGTGGTTTTGATACAGGATTGGATACAAGAGATGAACTAGGGTTTTGAGAGGAGATGGTGCTGGTGAAGATGTTGATGGAGATTGACCCCCTCCTGATGAGAGGATCATTGGTGATGACGATGGTGATGATTTCCCCCTCCCGGAGGGAAGTTTCCCCGGCAGAACAGCTCTGTCGGAGCTCTAAATTGGTTCCGCCAATGTTCCGCCTCGTGGCGGCGGAGTTTCTTCCCATAAGCTTGCTTCTGATTTTTTTTCCAGGGTAAAAGCCTTCATATAGCAGAAGATGGGCACCGGGGGGCCACTAGGGGGCCCAGGAGACAGGGGCGCACCCAGTAGGAGGGGGCGCGTCCCCCACCCTCCTGGCTAGGGTGTGGGCCCCCTCTGGTACTTTCTTCGCCCTATAATTCTTAATAATTCCAAAAATGACATTCATGGAGTTTCAGGACTTTTGGAGCTGTGCAGAATAGGTTTCCAATATTTGCTCCTTCTCCAGCCCAGAATCCCAGCTGCCGGCATTCTTCCTCTTCATGATAAACCTTGTAAAATAAGAGAGAATATCCATAAGTATTGTAACATAACGTGTAATAACAGCCCATAATGCAATAAATATTGATATAAAAGCATGATGCAAAATGGACGTATCAACTCCCCCAAGCTTAGACCTCGCTTGTCCTCAATCGGAAGCCGATATCGAAAAATATGTCCACATGTTTAGAGATAGAGGTGTCGATAAAAATAAAATACAGACATGAGGGCATCATGATCATTCTCATAACAGCAACATATATAGATTTTGTCATATGATTTCTCATGCTCAAGTAACAATCTATTCACAATGTCAAGTATGGTTCAGAAACTTCATTGAGAACTAGCAAACTATAATCTCAGTCATTGAAGCAATTGCAATTTATCATAACATCGGAAAGAGTCAAGAATAGAGCTTTTCAGCAAGTCCGCATACTCAACTATCATATAGTCTTCTACAATTGCTAACACTCACGCAATACTTATGGTTATGAAGTTTTAATCGGACACTGAGAAAGATAGGGGCTTATAATTTCGCCTCCCAACGTATTCACCTTTAGGTGATCTCAACAATAATAGCCCATGCTAACTTACATCCAATTGGATATATATATCAGGATCTTTCCAACACGAGGTGCTTGCCAAAGGATAAAATGAAAAAGGGAAAGGTGAGGATCACCTTGACTCTTGCATAATATAAAAGACATAAAGTAAAAGATAGGCCCTTCGCAGAGGGAAGTAGAGGTTGTCATGTGCTTTTACGGTTGGATGCACAAAATCTTAATGCAAAAGAACGTCACTTTATATTGCCACTTGTGATATGAACCTTTATTATGCAGTCTGTCACTTTTATTACTTCCATATCACATGATCATATAAAGCTTATTTTCTCCGCACTAATAAGTCACGCACATTTAGAGAGCAATTTGTATTGCTTGCAACATGACAACTTACTTAAAGGATCTTACTCAATCCATAGGTAGGTATGGTGGACTCTCATGGAAAAACTGGGTTTAAGGATATTTGGAAGCACAAGTAGTATCTCTACTTGGTGAAAGGAATTTGGCTAGCATGAGGGGGAAAGGCAAGCTCAACATGTTAGGAAGATCCATGACAATATACTTTAACTGAGATGTGAGAAAACATAAACCATTACGTTGTCTTCCTTGTCCAACATCAACTCTTTGGCATGTCATACTTAATGAGTGCTCACAATCATAAAAGATGTCCAAGATAGTATATTTATATGTGAAGCTTCTCTTTCTTTATTACTTCATATTAATTGCAACGATGACCAAAACTATGTTTGTCAACTCTCAACAACTTTTATGCCTCATACTCTTTATATGTGAAGTCATTACTATCCACAAGATCAATATGAACTCTTTTATTCCTTTTTATTTTTTCTATTTTCTCATGATCATAACAAGATAGCAAAAGCCCTTGACTCAACACTAATCTTTATTATATAGTTCACGGATTCGATTACATAAAGAGATCACGAAGCAAAACTCAAAACTAATTCATAACAAAACTTTATTCTACTAGATCAAGATATTACTAAAAGGATCGGACTAACTAAAAGGTTAAGATGGGAGTGCGATGGTGATATGATACCGGGGCACCTCCCCCAAGCTTGGCAGTTGCCAAGGGGAGTGCCCATACCCATGTAATTATGTCTCCTTCTTCAAGGTTGGTGTTGTGATCGTCTTGGCGATGATGCCCCTCAGGATACGATTCTCCTTCTCGAGCTTATTGACTTGTTGCTTGAGGTCCATATTTTCCTTGCGAAGCTTGCTCGTGACGGCTAAAGCTCCTTTTACCCAAGGATGCTGCATAGCTTCTGGAGAACAAATGACACTCTTTTTCATATTTTCATAAGAAAGAAATTTAACATTGGAAGGGATGACCGAGTTTGGAATAGCCGAGCTCTGTAGTTCCCCCATGACATCTATCATTTTTAAGTCGGCATTCATCTCATCCTCCGTTGATGGCCCAAAGTGATAAGCATCGTTGTTTGCTCCTGAACCTGGTGTCGGGTGAGACATCCGACTCTCCCCGACTGACTCTTGAGAAGACATCTTGCTTTAAATTTGCGACAGAAACACCTCGAAACAAAAACAGAGGATATTTGCGTGATACGATGGTCAAAACTTTCGAGAGATTATATAATGAATTTTTACCGACCAAGAGAAGTAACGTGCAAGAAACGGAGTCCGGGAGGCACACGAGGTGTCCACGAGACAGGGGGCGCCCACACCCTCCACCCTCGTGTCCCTCCTGGATTACTTCTTGCTTCCCAAAATTCTTAAATATTCCAAAACGGATAAAAATTGCCATTAGAATTGTTTTGGAGTCGGTTTACTTACCGTACCACATACGTATTCCTTTTCGGAGTCTGAAACGTTCTGGAAAGTGTCCCTTATGTATTCCTCCGGGGTTACTGTTTCAATAATATTAGTTTCAACATTGATATGATTACCCGAGATATAATGTTTGATTCTTTGACCGTTCACCACCTTCGGATTTGTGCCTTCGAAGTTGTTGATTTTTATGGCACCGGAACGATAGACCTCCTCGATAACGTAAGGACCTTCCCACTTAGAGAGAAATTTTCCTGCAAAAATTCTTAAACAAGAGTTGAATAGCAACACATAATCACCTACGTTAAATTCTCGCTTTTGTATTCTCTTATCATGCCATATTTTAACTTTTTCTTTAAACAGCTTGGCATTCTCATAGGCTTGGGTTCTCAATTCATCAAGTGTGCTAATATCAAATAACCTCTTCTCACCGGCAAGTTTGAAGTCATAGTTGAGCTCTTTAATAGCCCAATATGCCTTATGTTCAAGTTCGAGAGGTAAGTGACATGCTTTTCCATAAACCATCTTATACGGAGACATGCCCATAGGATTTTTATATGCAGTTCTATAGGCCCATAATGAATCATCAAGTTTTTTGGACCAGTTCTTTCTAGATCTATTAACAGTCTTTTGCAAAATTAATTTGAGTTCTCTATTTCTCAATTATACTTGACCACTAGACTGAGGATGATAAGGAGACGCAATTCTATGATTAACATCATACTTAGCAAGCATTTTACGAAAGGCACCATGAATAAAATGTGAACCACCATCAGTCATAAGATATATAGGGACTCCAAACCTCGGAAAAATAACTTCTTTAAGCATCTCAATAGAAGTATTATGATCAGCACTACTAGTTGGAATAGCTTCTACCCACTTAGTAACGTAATAAACAACAACTAAAATATGTGTATATCCATTAGAGGCAGGAAAAGTTCCCATATAATCAAAGCCCCAAACATCAAATGGTTCAATAACAAGAGAATAATTCATAGGCATTTCTTGACGTCTACTAATATTACCAATTCTTTGACATTCATCACAAGACAAGACAAACTTACGAGCATCTTTGAAGAGAGTAGGCCAATAAAAACCGGATTGCAATACCTTATGTGCAGTTCTATCTCCAGCGTGGTGTCCTCCATATGGTTCAGAGTAGGGATGGCAATTTTATGCATGGATCTGGATACCCATGGATACCCGACCCGATTGGGCAAGGGTATGGGGCGCATTTCTGCCCATGGGTCTGTGGATATGGATACCCACGAACAGCCGGGTTGGGCATGGTTATAGTTTGTGCTCCATGGATATCCAATGGATACCAGATGACATGTGGGGCCATATGCCCATGATAGTAGAAAGCGAATCAATAGGAAATGGCAGGCAATATGCAACTGGTTCCATAAGCTATATGCTCTGTAATCAACCTCTAGTATGTCACACTTAAGGACTCATCAGACATTTTTGCCTACTTATGCATGTAGTTTATGTTGTCATTTTGCGAGTGAATGATGATGAGTTAAATTGATCTTTGGGAAGGCTTCATGCTTACTTTTCTATGTCCATGGAGCTCCATGGGTATGTGGGTATCCAGCGGGTTTGGGCATGGGCACAAGTTGTGCCCATGGATAATTTGGTGGATGGGCAGAGGGTAGGAAGATGGTTCATGGGTTGGATTTGGACTAGCTCCACCCGCCCCAAAACCGACCCATTGCCATCCCTAGTTTAGAGTGACACTTGCGTAGGATCTGTTCATGTTCATGCTCAGGTACACAACGTCTAATAACACCATCTACTCCTTCTTTATAAAGGTGTGGGTCATCCCAGAAGCAATGTCTTAAATCATAAAAGAACTTATTCTTTTGCTGGTATGTATAACTAGGTGGTATAAATTTAGCAACAATATAATTAGCATAATCAGCATACCATGGAGCAGTACGAGAAGCATTAATGACCGCTAATTGTTCATCAGGAAAGCTATCATCAATAGGTAGTGGGTCATGAAGAACATTCTCTAACCTAGACAAGTTGTCTGCAATGGGGTTCTCGGCTCCCTTTCTATCAATAATATGCAAATCAAATTCTTGGAGCAGGAGAACCCATCTAATAAGTCTAGGCTTAGCATCTTTCTTTTCCATAAGATATTTAATAGCAGCATGATCAGTGTGAATAGTAACTTTCGAATCAACAATATAAGGTCTAAACTTATCACATGCAAATACTACTGCTAAGAATTATTTTTCAGTGGTAGCATAATTTCTCTGGGCAGCATCAAGAGTTTTACTAGCATACTGAATAACATTTAATTTCTTATCAACTCTTTGCCCTAGAACAACACCTACAGCATAATCACTAGCATCACACATGATTTCAAAGGGTAAATTCCAATCAGGTGGCTGAACACTAGGTGCAGTGATCAAAGCTTTCTTAAGTATTTCAAATGCTTCTACACAATCATCATCAAAGACAAAAGGAATATCTTTTTGCAATAAATTAGTCAGAGGCCTAGAGATTTTAGAAAAGTCTTTAATGAACCTCCTATAAAAACCGTCATGACCAAGGAAACTTCTTATACCTTTTATGTCCTTGGGACATGGCATCTTTTCAATAGCATCAACTTTAGCTTTATCAACTTCAATACCTCTTTCAGAAATTTTATGCACCAAGACAATGCCTTCATTAACCATAAAGTGGCACTTTTCTCAATTCAAGACGAGACTAGTGTCTTCACATCTCTGCAAAACTTGATCAAGGTTGCTCAAGCAATCATCAAAAGAGGATCCATAAACGGAGAAATTGTCCATGCATACCTCACAAATCTTTTCACAAAAGTCAGAGAATATAGCCATCATGCATCTTTGAAAGGTAGCAGGTGCATTACATAAACCAAAAGGCATACGTCTATAAGCAAAGGTACCGAAAGGGCAAGTAAAAGTAGTTTTGGATTGATCTTCCGCTAACACAGGTATTTGAGAGAAACCAGAATAACCATCTAGAAAGCAGAAATGTGTATGTTTGGATAGTCTTTCTAGCATTTGATCAATAAAAGGTAAAGGGTAATGATCTTTCTTAGTAGCTTTATTTAATTTACGGAAATCAATTACCATCCTTTAACCTGTAATAATTCTTTGCGGAATCAATTCATCTTTATCATTAGGAACGACAGTAATACCTCCCTTCTTAGGAACGCAATGGACAGGACTTACCCATTCACTATCAGCAACGGGATAAATTATACCTGCCCCTAGGAGTTTTAGTATCTACTTTCTTACCACTTCTTTCATCTTAGGATTTAACCGTCGTTGAGGGTCTCTAACTGGTTTAGCATCTTTCTCCAATTTTATTTTGTGTTGGCATAGAGTGGGACTAATGCCCTCAAGATCATCCAGAGTATATCCAATAGCAGCACGGTGCTTCTTCAGAGTTTTCAATAATCTTTCCTCTTCTTGCTCTGAAAGGTTAACACTAATAATAATAGGATATATCTTATTTTCATCAACATAGGCATATTTAAGATTATCAGGTAAAGATTTGAGCTCAAACACGGGATCACCCTTGGGTGGAGGGGGATCCCCTAGGATTTCAACAGGTAAATTGTGTTTCAGAATAGGACCCTGTTGAAGGAATACTTCATCTATTTCCCTTCTTTCATTCATAAACATATCATTTTCATGGTCTAGCAAATATTGTTCTAAAGGATCAGTAGGAGGTACGACAATAGAAGCAAGACCAATAATTTCATCCTTACTAGACAGATCTTTATCACGGGGTTGTCTACGAAACTTAGCAAAATTAAACTCATGTTTCATATCCCCCAAGCCAATTGTAACGACATCCTTTTTGCAATCAATCTTAGCATTAACAGTATTCAAGAAGGGTCTACCAAATATAATGGGACAAAAGTCATCTTGTGAGGAACCAAGAACAAGAAAATCAGCAGGATATTTAACTTTCCCACACAAGACTTCGACATCTCTTACAATCCCAAATGGCTTAATAGTATCTCTATTGGCAAGCTTAATTGTAACATCAATATCTTATAACTCAGCAGGTGCAATATC
Source organism: Aegilops longissima (assembly GCA_021605205.1). NCBI lineage: Eukaryota > Viridiplantae > Streptophyta > Magnoliopsida > Poales > Poaceae > Aegilops > Aegilops longissima. The sequence goes on from CM038682.1 coordinate 694,534,728, forward strand.
ATGCATAATTTCTTTATATAGGGAAATAGGTATTGCACTAGCACTAGCACCCATATCACATAAGCCATGATAACAATGATCTCCTATTTTAACAGAAATAACAGGCATGCCTACAACAGGTCTATGTATCTTAGCATATGGTCTAGCAATATTAGCAGTTTCACCACAGAAATAAATAACATGCCCATCTATATTATCATCCAAGAGATCTTTAACAATAGCAATATTAGGTTCAACTTTATTTGCTCAGGAGGTGTGTATATTCTAGTATTACTCTTACGAACAACAGTTGAAGCTTTAGCATGATCCTTTATCTTAACAGGAAAAGGTGGTTTCTCAACATAAGTAGTAGGAACAATAGGATCATTATAAGTGATAGTCTTTTCTTCAACTTTAATAGGTGCAACTAATTTTACTTCAGTGGGAGGATTATATTTAAACCACTTCTCCTTAGGGAGATCAACGTGAGCAGCAAAATATTCACAAAAAGAAGCTACTATCTCAAAGTCAAGTCCATATTTAGCGCTAAATCCACGAAAAGCATCGGTATCCATAAAAGATTTAACACAATCAAACTTAGGTGTCATACCTGACTCCTTACCATCATCGGAACCCCAATCTTCAGAGTTGTGTTTAATTCTTTCCAATAAATCCCACTTGAATTCAGTAGTCTTCAGCATATAAGAACCAGCACAGGAAGTATCGAGCATGGTGCACTCATTAAGAGGAAGCCGAGCATAAAATTTTTGAATAATCATTTCTCTTGAGAGCTCATGATTGGGGCATGAATATAACATTGATTTAAGCCTCCCCCAAGCTTGAGTGATGCTTTCTCCTTCGCGAGGCCAGAAATTATATATGTAATTGCGATCACGATGAACAAGATGCATAGGATAGAACTTCTGGTGCAATTCCAACTTCAATCGGTTCCAAGATCCCCTATCATCACATAGCCTATACCATGTCAATGCGTCTGCCTTCAAAGATAAAGGAAAGACCTTCCTCTTAACAACATCATCGGGAATACCTGCAAGCTTAAATAATCCACAAACTTCATCCACATAGATAAGGTGTAAGTCAGGATGCAATGTTCCATCTCCTGCAAAAGGATTAGCTAGCAGTTTTTCTATCATACCCGAAGGAATCTCAAAGTCAACATTTTCAGTAGGTTCAGTAGGTTGAGGAGCAATTCTTTGCTCTACTGGTCGGGGCGAAGATGCCCCGAACAAGCCCCTCAAAGGATTAGTTTCCATAGTAACAAGTGACAGAAAATTTCAGCACACTATATAAATGTTTCCTTACCAAGTTCCACTCACCAAAGGCGCTTCACTCCCCGGCAACGGCGCCAGAAAAGAGTCTTGATGACCCACAAGTATAGGGGATCTATCGTAGTCCTTTTGATAAGTAAGAGTGTCGTACCCAACGAGGAGCGGGAGGAAATGACAAGTGGTTTTCAGTAAGGTATTCTCAGCAAGCACTGAAATTGTAGGTAACAGATAGTTTTGTGATAAGATAATTTGTAACGGGTAACAAGCAATGAAAGTAAATAAAGTGCAGCAAGGTGGCCCAATCCTTTTTGTACCAAAGGACAAGCCTGGAAAAATTCTTATATTGAGAAAAGCGCTCCCGAGGACACATAGGAATTATCGTCAAGCTAGTTTTCATCACACTCATATAATTCGCGTTCGGTACTTTGATAATTTGATATGTGGGTGGACCGGTGCTTGGGTACTGCCCTTACTTGGACAAGCATCCCACTTATGATTAACCCCTATTGCAAGCATCAGGAACTACAAAAGAAGTATTAAGGTAAACCTAACCATAGCATGAAACTAGTGGATCCAAATCAGCCCCTTACGAAGCAATGCATAAATTAGGGTTTAAGCTTCTGTCACTCTAGCAACCCATCATCTACTTATTACTTCCCAATGCCTTCCTGTAGGCCCAAATAATGGGGAAGTCTCATGTAGTCGATGTTCACATAACACCACTAGAGGAGAGACAACATACATCTCATCAAAATATCGAACGAATACCAAATTCACATGACTACTAATAGCAAGACTTCACCCATGTCCTCAGGAACAAAAGTAACTACTCACAAAACATATTCATGTTCATGATCAGAGGAGTATTAATATGCATTAAGGATCTGAACATATGATCTTCCACCAAGTAAACCAAATAGCATCAACTACAAGGAGTAATCAACACTACTAGCAACCCACAGGTACCAATTTGTGGTTTTGATACAAGATTGGATACAAGAGATGAACTAGGGTTTTGAGAGGAGATGGTGCTGGTGAATATGTTGATGGAGATTGACTCCCTCTCGATGAGCAGATCGTTGGTGATGACGATGGTGATGATTTCCCCCTTCTGGAGGGAAGTTTCCCCGGCAGAACAGCTCTGCCGGAGCTCTAGATTGGTTCCGCCAAGGTTTCGCCTCATGGCGGCGGAGTTTCGTCCCGTAAGCTTGCTTCTGATTTTTTTCAGGGTAAAAGCCTTCATATAGCAGAAGATGGGCACCAGGGGGCCACCAGGGGGCCCAGGAGACAGGGGCGCGCCCAGTAGGAGGGGGCGGGCCCCCCACCCTCCTGGGCAGGGTGTGGGCCCCCTCTGGTACTTTCTTCGCTCAATAATTCTTAATAATTCCAAAAATGACTTTCGTGGAGTTTCAGGACTTTTGGAGCTGTGCAGAATAGGTTTCCAATATTTTCTCCTTCTCCAGCCCAGAATCCCAGCTGCCGGCATTCTCCCTCTTCATGATGAACCTTGTAAAATAAGAGAGAATAGCCATAAGTATTGTAACATAACGTGTAATAATAGCCCATAATGCAATAAATATCGATATAAAAGCATGATGCAAAATGGACTTATCAGGGAGCATAGCTATATTTGCTGAGTAACTTGGGATTTATATCTGTTGATCATTGTGAGGAATCTTAAGGATGATAGAATCAAGATCGTTCCCTCTAAGACGATGGGAGGAAAGGAACTGCCATCTAGCTCTGCACTTGATTCACATTCTATTTTAAGTAAGCTTGCAACAACACCACATGTTGTTAATTCTGATATGTCGCAAGTAATTGATGATGCTACTTATGCTATGAATGATGCTATTGATGATGCTAGTACTTTGCTTGATGATAATGTGGCACTTGATGAATTTCTTGATGAACAACTTGCTAAAGCCAAAGAATTTGAGAATGTTGAAACAGATGTAATTATTGAAACTGAAAATTATGAAACACCTATTCGACCTAGCTCTCCTAGATATGAATTTCCTAAGATAACAGAAGGTTATGTGATGGAAGGAGAGGTAGGTAGGGTATTTATTGCTTGAAATGATATAGATGATCTAAAGAAATTGCTATGTAAGCTGAAAGGAAAAAAAATCGGAATGCTAGAATGAAACACGATCCGCAGTTTCCTACTTCACCTATCTTTGTTAATGATAAGGATTATGAATTCTCTATCAATCAAGAGTTAATTACTTTGGTTGAATCTGATCATTTCCATTGTTATGAATCTGAAACTGTTGCGACACATCTTACTAAGTTGAATGATATAGCTACCCTATTTGCCCATGAGGAAAAAACTCATTACTACTACATTCTTAAGTTTTTTTCCTTTCTCGTTAAAGGGTGATGCTAAGACTTGGTTTAATACTCTTTCTCCTCGTTGTGTGCATAGTCCTTGGGATATGATATATTACTTTTATGAAAAATATTTTCCTGCTCATAAAAAACAAGCTACCTTACAGGAAATATTTAACTTTGTGCAAATTGAAGAAGAGATTCTCCCTCAAGCTTGGGGGAGGATTCTCAAATTGCTTAATGCTTTGCCTAACCATCCTCTTAAGAAAAATGAAAAACTTGATATCTTCTATAATGGACTAACTTGTGTTTTCAGGGAAAGAACTATTGAACAAGCTGAAGAACTATTGAATAACATATTGAAGAATGATAATGATTGGACACTTCTGAACCACCGCCTAAACCTACTCTGAAGAAGAGATGTATTTTATTTCTCAATCCTGAAGATACGCAACAAGCAAAGAAGACTATGAAAGGAAAAAGGTATTAAAGCTGAAGATGTCAAGAATCTACCACCCATTGAAGAAATACATGGTGGTAGTAGAGGTAAATTCTCTTATAAGATTTGATGAAGGAGATATTCCTTATAATAAACCTTCTAGTCAATGCTTGTATGAATTTGACAATTACATTATTAAGCAAGATCGTTTTAATGCTTATGTTATGAAACAATTGAAACGTAATGCATACATGATAGATCGCTTGAGTGACCTGCTGTTTAGAATTGCTAATGATGTTAATGCTGTAGATGAACATGCTTCCATGGTCCAAACCCAGTTAGAACAAGTTGCTAAATCTCAAAGTGATTTGCTTAATGAGATGAATAATAATATGAATGATCACGTTGTTGGAGTAATGACTAGAGGGGATACAATGACTCATGAGCCACTTTATCCTGAAGGTCACCCTAAAAGACTAGAACAAGACTCTCAAAGAATTAATCTTGATGCACCTAGTCCTTCTAAAAGGAAAAATAAAAATAAAAATAATAGGACTTTCCATACTTCTAGTGAACCTGGGGTGTAAAAACCTTTTGAGAATAGTAATGATGTTTCTATTTCTGATGCTGAGATGCAATCTTGTAATGAACATTCACCTAGTGATAAGGATAGTGATAGTGATAATGATAATAATGAAGTTCATGTGGATGCTCAACCAGACAAGGATAAAGAACCTGACAATGATATTGAAATGGAACCTGATATTGATCTTGATAGCCCACCTCCTAAAAACAAACGTTATGATAAAAAAAATTCTAGAAAACATGGTAAAGAAAGAGAACCATGGGTTCAGTAACCCATTCCCTTTCCTCTTAAACCATCTAAGAATAAGGATGAGGAAGAATTTGAACGTTTTGCTAAAATGATTAGGCCAGTCTTTCTGCATACTCGTTTAACTGATATTTTGAAGATGGCCCCGTATGCTAAATATATGAAAGATATTGTTAATAATAAAATAAAAATACCTGAAGCTGAAATCTCCACCATGCTTGATACTTATTCTTTTAAGGATGGAGTACCTAAGAAACTAGGAGATACAGGAGTACCAACTATACCAGGCTACATTAAAAGAAATTATGTTAAAACTACTTTATGTGATTTGGGAGCCGGTGTTTGTGTTATGACTTTATCTTTATATAAAGATTTTACTTGAATAGACTCACACCTACTGGATATATTTGCAAATGGCTGACAAATCAACTACCATTCCTATCGGTGTTTGTGGGATGTGCCTGTTGTAGTTGCAAATGTTACTATCTATACAGACTTTGTTGTACTTGATATGCCCGAGGACGACAAGATGTTGATTATCCTTGGTAGACCCTTTTTGAATACTGCAGGGGCTGTTATTGATTGCAACAATAGCAAGGTCACCTTTGATATCAATGGTAATGAGCTCCCGGTGCACTTTCCGGAGAAACAATTTCAAGTGAATGGTATTAATGTTATTGAAAAGACTCCGACGATTATTATTGGAAGTTTTCAACTCCCTCTTCCTATTTTAAAAAAGAAGTATGGAACACTTATTATTGGGGAGATGCATATCCCTGTTGAGGTAACCTAGTATTATACGAACATTCTTCGATTTCATGTTACTCGGAAATAGTTTGTTAATAAGACTTGATCAACCTTATTAATGGATTCTTTCTTAGGGGCATGTGGTCGATGAATTTAGTAAGCACAACCTACTGCACCTACTTTTTGCTCTCTGTTATTTTTAGTTAAATGCAATAAAATGCCACGATTACCCTATTTTTTGAATTATCCATGCAATAAAAAATAGCCCAAAATGAAAGTGCTCATAATGACGTGAAATTTTAACATGAATTTTTATTGAATATTTAAGAATTTATGGCACTGAAAACACCCTAGGGGAATCCCCCAAGTGCCCACGAGGCACCAGGGCGCACCCTGGTGGCTTGTGGGCCCCATGGGGACCCCCTCACTTATTCCTTCAGCCCACTTCGTCTCTTACCCCTAGAAAAATTTCTCGGTAGCTCTCTCTCTCTCTCTCTCTCTCTCTCTCTCTCTCTCTCTCTCTCTCTCTCTCTCTCTCTCCTCTCGTGTTCTTGTTCCCAAACCTGAGATTTTCAATCTCTTTGCTCGGAGCTCTGTTTCCGAAACTTTTTTGGAAGATTGCTACTTGGTATGTGACTCCTCCATTACTCCAATTAGTTTTTGTTCTAGTGGATTATATTTTGCATAATTATCTGCTCTTGGTGCTACTGAAAATGAGCTCGCATTTTGAATTCTTTGAGTTCCAAGTAGTTTGAATGCTTGATATGGCCTATAGACATCCACATGAGTAGTTGCTATCAATCTTGTGAAATTTTATTGATATCATTTTGTGGCCCAAAAATTTCAAAAATTTGTTCATAGGAAAGATGAACTTCTTCAGGAGGACTTCCTCAAAACAGAACGCCAAGGGAGTCCTTGGGGATTCCTCAGACAGTGACCTCAACATTTTGCGTTGGACGGAGGTCCTTCCATGCGGATGGCCGCACAATGCCTTCATGAACAAAGACGGATTCTACCAAGAGTTCGCGCAGTTTGTTGAAAATGCTGGGTTAACCAACTTCCTCGCAGATGAGTGTGATCAACACCACATCCTTACAAATTCCTTTGTGCGAAAGTTTCATTTCCTGAATAGGCTTTGATTTATATGCTGAACCTCCTATGGTACGCTTTGATTTATACGTTGAACATCACCAGATACCGCTTGCTGAATTTTGTGAGATATGTTTGATCCCGTTTGATGGGGAAATAAGAGAACCTCGACCGGAGGAGTTTGATGGCTTCCTACACACTTTAACTGCGGGAGAGGAAAGGGGCGTGTCGAAAGCCCGATCCACTAGCTTGCATTTTACTACTGTTCATTACTTTGCTCTATTCATAGGGAAATACTTGACTGCTAGAGAGCAAGGTGGTGCACTATGCGCCCCTGACTTTGCCATATTATGCCCTGCACTTCATAATGACCACACATATAATCTTGGAGCTATCATTGCACATCGCCTGCACACCAATAGGACTAGGGGTAAAACTCATGGGGGTATTTATGCTACTCGCTTAGCGAGACGTTTTAATGTTAGCATACGCCCTCATGACTACTTGCTGCCTAAAGGTTATCTAGACCACCGGTCGATGTAGGATCACCACTTATTTATGAGCCTGAGCCTCCTCACCATATTCGCTATAACTTGGTTTTTAACGAGGATACTCGTGATATTATCACGTTCCCTGCACCTGCTTTGTTTGATTCTCATGCCAGAAACGGATATATTATTATGCCACCAGACATTGTTACCTACGGGAATGCATTGGCAGCGGCAGAGGACGAGGCCCAGGACAGGGACACTCAGGTGCCGCCTCCTCAGCACTTTCATATGGGACCATATGGCTACTACGGATGGTGATTACCAAGCTAGGCAAAAGCCTAAGCTTGGGAGAGTACGTTTTCTCACGGACATTACGTTCATGTTCACACATTTCATTCCAGTTGTTGGTGTTCATCCTCTTTCATTGTATTATCCATGTTAGAGTTATTTTCTCGCTTTCTTCTTGTGTGTTTGAAAAACTTTGAGAAAATCCAAAAATATTTCTTGCTTCTTTTCAGTTTTTCTTTCTAGTTTGATTAGTCGTAGTATTAAAAGAAAACCCAAAAATATTTATTGATTCTTCTTTTGCTTGATGGGAGCTTTCCCGTGTAAATAGTTTTTCTCGTTTTTTCGTTAATTGACTTTCTTCAAGAAAAACTAAAAACTCCAAAAATATTTTAGTGTGTTTTTCTGAAATTCTTTTCTTTTGTTGAGTCATACTAAGGAGAAGACCATGATAAAATTGTTGAGTGGCTCTCATATGCATTATGGTTGATCTAACAAAGATCCTATATTATTTTGTCTTCTCCATTGAATAAAATGTTTGCAGATTCCAGCTTAGTCCACGACACTCCCGCACTATTATTATTTTCATATCATTTGGTCGTGCAAGTGAAAGGAAATAATGAGGATAATTTGATGAAGTGGTTATGGCAAGGAAAAGAGGGTATGAACTCAACTTGTTTTTGTTTTTGTAAATATGTTTAACTCAGTATCTATGATTCATCATATTATGATTAAACATGTTTATGATGACAATTAGAGATTGCTAGTAGAATGCATGTGTGTTGCCACGGGCTTTAAAAGAATGTCTTAGCTAACACACATATTTTTTTATTGACAATTAACTAACACACATCATAGTATCAAACAAAATAATATGTTATTTAAAAATCTCAAAAATATGTTAGTGAAACCAACCAGTAGTTGAATGGTTAGAATGACTGTGATACTCATCCACGTGTGTGGTGGTGTACGTAACCGCCATTCCTATTTCCTTAAACTTTAATCAAGACATCGAACAATTTTTATTATCTTGCTCTTTTCTTAATTCAATACAAACACATCATAGAAATCTATGTTCATGTCGCTATTATCATTCCTTGGCCGGTCGATATTCTGTGGGGAGCATATTTGAGCCACCGCTAGTTTATAATAATCTTTTATAGAAACACTTCCTAGTATCTCAATCTTCCAACCTTCTAGACATGGAGACTGCCCAAACAAAGTATTTTTTTAGCATTATCACCTCTTTATGAGGTAGAAGATGCCATCCTTTTTATAGAAGTATGACACAATTTCTAAAACACATACAATGATATTATTTTCATTATATATATAATGCATCTGTCAGTAAGTCATAAAAGTTTGATTTTACATCGAGGAACATCCAATTAATTCTTTAGATTCAGTTACAAACAAAGTATGACATGAGAAAAACCAACAATCATGTGTGCCTTAACATCTTTTCACCATGAAAAAAGGCATTTTGGGAGTCTTGATCATCACTGAAAGTAAGTTGATTGATGCATCGCGGACCCACACCAATACCAGACAAAGAATTTGAACTGTATGTTCTAGTTTCCTAAGTAAGGTCATGCGTTGCACCGGGCGCAAATTTATTCTAGTGGTTCAACGCAAAAAAAAAATTGATTGGGTTGAGACTGATATATGTTGTGGGGAGGGAATAAATAGGCAATGGCGAGAAAAGATATGATGTGATTGAGATTGTGTATGCAGAACTACGTGAGTTGATTTTGTTGTTTACTTGGAAGGGATTTCTTGTTGTTTATTTGGTTTCTGTTGATTGCTTTGCAATGGATTTCTTTCCCAGAAACAAGGAGCTAGTGGTTGGTTTGGGAGTACTTATTTTCAAATGTCTCGTGTTATGATACGGAGGGGGTACTAATTTATATTATCAAAGGGATCATTTCCGATTGGTGTCTAAACAGTGTTAATTTTGTTGCTTTTTATTTTCAAATTGAATGTTCATGGTCCGAGCATCAGTAAAACTGCAGCATCTAACCATGATTCTGATAAATGATGGAGCAACTGATACATAATGCCCCTAGCACTGATGCGGTAGTTGGGGTTCGCATGGTAAAATATACACCGAATGCTCAGAGCGAAATGTCATCTATGGAGAAAAAGGCTCCTCCCCACCGAGCCAATTTTAGTTGTTGCTCCTAACATACCTTCCCCTGTCACGGAGTCTCCAAGCCTTTGAGAAGTTCCTATGCTACTGCATGAAAAACCAGCTATTTTGGTACAATCTCTCTCTCTCCTTCTCTCTCTCAAAGACGAATCTCCTCCCCTCTAAAACATGAATCTCCTTCCTTTATAAAGGATGTGTCCACAATTACCATTGAACAACTTTCTCCTATGAAGGAAGAGACTGTAACTTCAAAGGCTTTTTCTCTCGAAGAAACCCTTCCCAAAGAAACTATCACCTTAATTTACCTAGGATTTTTCAGTGCCCATAATCATCAATTATCTCATGTAAGTATCCATTATGTAGTTCTATTTTAACTTCATAAGACAGAAAAAGAACATAAGGCTTTTAAAAATTTCTGTTAGTGTAAATGGTTGGTTGCTGGCCTTTGGGTGGCTTAGATGGACAAGATCTTGCACAACCCTAAGTGGAACCTAGTTTAAGACTGGCTAGATTTTGGTAGAAACCTATTGCATTTGTAGCTAAATGGTCTGAAGTCTAAATCACTAGCATTTTCAAAATTGCAAGAAAGGAACTTAAAAGAATAGTTGGAATCATCTTAATTACTAACCACAAATTTATCTAACTTGGTATACTTTGGACAAGTGTTGGTTGTATTATTTGGGCAAGACTTTCCCTAGCTAGAAAATCCTATAGGCTTCTATAAATGGATTTATTATCCCTATAAATTAAGCTAGAAGCAATTTTGTAAGCTAAGCTTTATAATGCATAATACACTTAACTATGATATAGCTAGAGATCTCGACACCCCAAACTATAAACCCGATCTTTTAATTTTCAAGAGACGGAGGTTATTTTACTTTACTTCTTTCTTGCATCAATATGTAACAGGTACTGGAAGATGTTCAGAATCTGAAGTCAAAACTGAACAACCTTGAACCAAAATTGGAAAGGGTAAGATGACCACCATAAAGTGTGTTTGGACTGTTCAAACAAGTTTATTGATAAGATCCTCATGAGACAGTGGAGCTTATGGGTCAACATCAATCTTGTCTGACATATGTCAATCATTAACGGGGGCTTACCTATTTATGGTTTTTACCGTCATGCATTGTTGTAATCATAAACATGTGATCTGCGGATTAGCCTATCATAATAATCTAAAGCATGATGTAAGAAATATCAAGCGGGACATGTTTTGCCTCACTTTATGATAAGCAAGCAGAAATTTGCCTCGTTTTATGATAAGCAAGTAGAAATGGCAATGGGACTATTCCTGCAGATAAAAAAACTAGGTCTAGTGGTCTCCTAGAGGCACATGTACTGGCTGATCTTGAAGGAGATGTCCCAGAGCGGCCACTTCCCTAGCGCCTCTCTGTACATGAATGTCACCATCCTCTCCACCGCTTCCGCCCAACTATCGGCTACCTCTCTGTCCATGTATGCTTTGTCATCCCTCTCAATGTCATTCCGCCTATGCCACAAAGATGTAACAATAGATATGGGAACCTGCAGATCAATCAACATGTGGTTGTTCCATTCCAACCACTGCGGTTCTATGGAAAGGCTTGATTAAAAATCAAAAGGGGAAACAAGGTATAGAAGTCTCACTTACAAAAACTATTGTTGTCCGCATCAGGTGACAGAATAAAATGTACGAAGCAATGAAAATTGGCTTACAATTGAGGAGTGCATCAAACATAAAACAAAACTACTGTTTTCTGCATCAATGACACTAATAGTAAACCTAATAAATCATTTTGTACCCTCTCATAATAGCTATGACGTGAAATAATGCTCACACTTCCTAAATATTGCTATCAAGAAGATTGATAATTAATGAAGGGAAATACAAAATAATCAATCTGAGAACTGTAACCTTCTAGGATAATTCTTTAAATATAACTTTTGGCAAACCCATACATATATCTAACTTTGGCTCATGAGGGCCACCTGAATTGCATGAGCCTCTAGGCACATCCATATTGTGCCAATGCCCATAAGATTCCTGAAACCAAAACATGGTTGTCGATGCTGCTCTCCACCTCTATATCCTTACTGAAACGAGATAAAAATGCATTATAGCATACAAATCATGATAGTAATATATATTATAGAGTCCAAGCGCAAGCGCAAAAGCTAAATCATTTTTATTTATGGTAGGTAAAATGATCATTTTTCTGAAATAACACATGGCATGTAACAGTTATGGTTATCTTAATAAGCTACAAAGATAAGAGGGTAACTTTCTAAATGATGGAAACTCACATGTGCAATGTAAAAAAATATGAAACTTGCCCGAAAGGAATAAGATTCTAACATGTCTAATAAGAGGGTAACAATTATGATCTTCCACTTGCTCAAAAGGAAAATGGATCAGAGGGTAACAATTATGATATTGCCACTTGCTCAAAAGGGATAAATTTCTAACATGTCTAAGAAGTACTCCCTCCGTCCGAATATACTTATCAGAGAAGTGGATAAAAATGGATGTATCTAGAACTAAAATACATCTAGATACATCCATTTCTCTGAATAGTATTTACAGACGGAGGGAGTACATTTTTTTTCAAAAGACAATAAGTGAAGTATCTCAACATCCATTTTAAGCCCATTTGTTGGCATGAAGAGCATGATACCTATCAAAGCCCAAGGCCGTAAAGGCCGAGTTTTATAGTTGCACACTAACACAATGATAGACCAAAATATACATATATGCAATGAAAACACAGCAATCGATCCTCGTGAATATCTATTTAAGATTCGGCCAATTAATCTTAACTAACAAAAAAACACATACAGAGATGAAGGATTGCCTAAAAGTTTATGAATAATTAGGTTATGACTTTCACCAAAGGCATAGTAGGAAGAGAACCATGAATCGTATATATCTTGAGATGAATAGCTTCATCCATGAATAAACTCCAATATATTGTTATTGCTGGTACCCTGTACGTACAGAAAGAAACACAGGAAAGTACACTATGGTCTTGAAGGTAAAAAATATAAGCAATCATTTCTCTACTTCTAATTGCAATACCCTATAAAATTAGTTAATATGGATTAACACCAATAAATAATCTAGATTCTAGGATGCGTCCTTTCATTGTAGCTGATTGATTAAAAAGATCCAACAAACACATGACAGTAATCTCTTTTGTGAAGTTTTGTGCATGTATGAAGCCAACCAAATCAGTATACCAAACAACCACAACTGAATTTACTCATGTATCCATGTGAGAACAGGTGGAGAGAGCAAGTGGTTGCCATTTCCAACAACACAAATAGAGAATAAGGAGAGGAAGCTTTCATGGAAATATCGTACTTCTACTTAAGGTGTCTACAATGTTACTGATACGTCTCCAACGTATCTATAATTTTTTATTGTTCCATGCTGTTATATTATCATTCTTGGATGTTTTACCATCATTTTATAGCAACTTTGTATCATTTTTGGGACTAACCTACTGACATAGTGCCCAGTTCCAATTGCTATTTTTTGTGTGTTTTTTACTTCGCAGAATATCAGTACCAAACGAAGTCCAAACGCAGTGGAGATTTTTTCTGGACCAGAAGACACCTAATGGGACAAGAAAGTACTAGAGGGGAGGCCCGTGGGGGCCACTGTTGGAGATATGCCCTAGAGGCAATCATGTATGATGATATTTCCTATGCGTGTTTATGAATAAGGATAGTCCTTGGACATTATCAATGATGTGTATCAGCAAGTATGCGACTTGTTTGTGGGACTATGCATTGAATGATGACTGTCCCAAAAGGTCCCTAGTCGAAAGGGTTGTGTGGACACGCAGCCGACTAGACTAGCATATGACACGGTTGATGACTTGGTCTCACTAGCCATGGAGCATTTGATGCTAACCGGATAATATGGACTTGGAAGGATCTAGTCGGATTCAACATAGTCAGATCTGAGTCGAGATAAGGTCTGAATCGGACAGACCCAACTATGAGACGCAGCGATATGCCATCTGTGAGTCTCTAGTACAACATGCATTCTATGTCCTAAGACCTGAGTTGGCGCATGTACTCGGGATGGTGACATACCTGCTTTGGGCCGACCAAACGCTACTCCATGACTGGGTAGTTACAAAGGTAGGTTTCGGGCTTGTCCAGACCCATGCTGCGAGACATAGTCGAGCAAGATGGGATTTGCCCCTCCGATCAGGAGAGATATACTCTGGGCCCCTCGTGTGATCCGACCAAGATAAGCATGGCCATGCGACAAGGATTATGTGATAATTCGATTTGTGGTTGGCATCACTAGAATGAGAAAGAGGTCGGGCTAGCACAAGGATGACAGTCTTTCCTTGAGCCCGACTACATGTATCGTGTGGCAAAGGGAACAGAAGTGTGACACATTGTACAGGTTCGCCTAACCAGCTTCATAGTCTACTTGGTGGTCAGCACGCGTTGCTAGAGGCCGCTACCAACCGTGCAGGTCGGAGGTGATCCGAACTTTGACCAAGCCGACTTGAACCTAAGGGGTCGCGTGCTTGAGGGAAGGAACCTACGAGGTCGGATCCAAGGACACTGGTCGGATGTGATCCGAGCCAGACTTGGATCATGGCCGAGTAGACTTGTAGGCTTTAGGGTCCGTGCGAGGCCCAAGTGTTGAGCCCACGACGGATGCATATATAAAGTGGAGGTGTGGCACACTCATTTGGTTGATCGCTTCGGCGCTGTCACTAGGGTTTGCATGTGTTGTGAATAGCCACCTCCACTCGCTGCCGGTTGTGTGATCGGACCTAGCAGTCCGCCGCACGACGTTCCTCCTACACGCGCGGATACCGTTAGAGCGATGCACTTGCGCCACTCCGGTGAACCCGTTCGCGGCATCCGATTAGCTACGTGGGAGACCGGCAAGGAGGAGACAACTCCGGGAACGCGAGGCGACTCCAGGAACGCGCTGCCTCAACTCTGCTTCCGTTGCACTGCACTGCGCGTCTAGTGGTAACGATCTGTGATCCATCTCCCTTAGCATGTTCCTGGATGTTCTGCGTGTAGGAAATTTTAATTTGCAATCGCCGCACCCTATCGCATAACCCAACAGGCACAACCCACCAGGGCGCACCCAGGGGGGTTGTGGTCCCCATGGAGACCTCGTGCACCGCCTCTTTGCCCTATAAATTCCCAAATATTTCAGAAACCCTAGGGGAGTCAACGAACACAATTCCAGCCCCGCAAGTTCCAGAACCACGAGATCCAATCTAACACCATCACAGAGGGGTTCATCATCCTCATTGGTGATTCTTCGATGATGCGTGGGTACCATAGACCTACGGGTCCGTAGGCAATAGCTAGATGGCTTCTCTCTCTCTCTCTCTCTCTCTCTCTCTCTCTCTCTCTCTCTCTCTCTCTCTCTGATTATATAATGGTCTCTTGGAGATATATTTGATGTAACTCTTTTGCGGTGTGTTTGTTGGGATCCGATGAACTTTGAGTTTATGATCAGATTTATATCCATGAATATTATTTGAGTCTTCTTTAATCTCTTATATGCATGATTATTTATAGACTCGTATTCCTTCTTTGAATCTTTGGTTTAGTTAGGCCAACTAGATCGATTTTTCTTGCCTTGGTAAGAGGTGCTCTGTGATTGGTTCGATCTTGCAGTGTTCTTTCCTAGTGACGGAAGGGGCAGCAAGACACACATGTATCGTTGCTATTAAGGATAACAAGATGGGCGCTATTCCTACATGACTAGATCTCGTCTACATCAGGTCATCGTTCTTATTGCATTACTCAGTTTCTCCATGAACTTAATACACTAGATGCATGTTGGATAGCGGTCGATGTGTGGAGTAATAGTAGTAGATGCTGGCAGGAGTCGGTCTACTAATCTTTGACGTGATGCCTATATATTGATCATTGCCTTGGATATTGTCATAATTATTGGATCTTCTATCAATTGCCCAACAGTAATTTGTTTACCCACCGTGTGATATTTCTCGAGAGAAGCCACTAGTGAAATCTACGACCCGGGTCTATTCTTTATCATATTTGCTTTCAGATCTATTCTTATTCGCTTTTATTTTCAGATCTATTATTCCAAAATTCCAAAAATACATTGCTGCACTTTTTATTTGCATCTTTTATTTCGCATTTTATCGAGATCTATTTATCCAAACTACCACAAAAATTATCTATCTTTTTACCGTGGAGGGATTGACAACCCCTCTTACGCATCGGGTTGCAAGTTTTTGTTCTTTGTGTGTAGGTACCATTTACATAGTGTTGCTTGGTTCTCCTACTGGATTAATACCTTGGTTTCATAACTGAGGGAAATATCTACTATAGCTGTGTTGCATCATCCCTTCCTCTTTGGGGAAATACCGACGCAGTTTCAAGCGACATCAAAAGGAATTTCTGGTGTCGTTGTCGGGGAGACATCATCAACATCTATAAAGTTCATAATCATAAATCTAATCTCCTTGCAATTTACATTATTTCCATTTGCCTCTCATTTTCATCTCCCCACTTCACAAAAAATTGCCTTTTTATTCGCCCTCTTTTTCGTTCGCCTTTTCGTAGTTACGATGTCTCAAGAAAATACCTCATTGTGTGATTTTTCCAATATTAATAATAATGATTTTATTAGCACTCCGATTGATCCTCCCGTCACTAGTGCGGAATCTTGTGATATTAATGCCGCTTTGTTGAATTTTTCATGAAAGATCAATTTTCCGGTAATCCTAATGAGGATGTCGCGTCCCATCTAAACACTTTCATAGAATTGTGTGATATGCAAAATAAAAAAGATGTGGACAATGATATTGTGAAGTTGAAATTATTTCCTTTCTCTTTGAGGGACCATGCAAAAAATGGTTTTCTTCTTTGTCTCGCAATAGTATCAACTCTTTGGATAAGTGTAAGGATGCTTTTATTACTGAGTATTTTCCGCCCGTGAAAATTATTTTCTTTAGAACTCAAATCATGAATTTTAAGCAACCTGATCATGAACATGTTGCACAATCTTAGTAAAGAATGAAATTAATTCTAAGAAATTGTCCTACGCATGGTTTAAATCTTTGGATGATCATACAATAAAATTATGTGGGATTGCATTTTGTTTCTAGAAATCTTTTAGATTCCGCCACGGGTGGTACTTTTATGGAAATTACTTTGGGTGAAGCTACTAAATTACTTGATAATATAAGGCAAATTATTCATAATGGCATAACGAAAGAGCTCCTACTAGTAAAAAGGTTAATTCGGTTAAAGAAATTTCTACTTTGAGTGAAAAGGTTGAGCTTTTATGAAATTGGTTGCTAGTAAAAGTGCTTCTATTTATCTTAATGATGTGCCTTTGTCTACTTTGATTGAGAAAAATAGTGATCCCATAGATGTGAATTTTGTCTCGCAAAACCATTTTAATAACAATGCTTATTGAGGTAATTTTAATCCTAGGCCTTTCGCTGGAAATTCCTCTAATAATTATGGTAATTCCTCTTACAATCATAATAGGAACCCCTAGACGTGTGAAAAAGTCAAGTCCTACAATGCACCTGAGAGGCTCCGGTAAGCCGTGGGATTTCGACGGAGGAGCCGACTGTGGCGGGCAACTTCAAAGGCATGCCGACGGGAGTCGATGCAGGCTTGCAACTGCTTATGTAGGCACACTCAATAATTTTGAGTGCATACTTGTCTGGGAGAGAAACATTCCAGACGAGTTACGACGAACCGCCACACTGAGGAAGTAAGAGAGACCGCCATGTAAGTCATGGTGAACTCAGAGCTAAGGGCGATTGATGACGCGATCGAAGAGTGTGAGCGAGGAAGCCATGAGGATGATGTCGTCGGCCTAGAGTAGAAGAAAGGTCGGGTCGGTCATGCCATGGAGGACGAAGAGCGAGGTGTTTTACTTGGAGCAATAATGAGGATGAATGTAGAGAAGCACTGGGATCATGCTCTTGGCGCTCGCTTCAGACCGTAGAGAGAACGACTAAGGTGACATGCGTGATCGAGGTGAGTGTCGCCCACAAATCTTGTGAGTTGACAGCTGTAAACCATCTCGAACAAAATTCCGTGAAGGAAGGTGTTCTTCACATCGAGCTGGCGAACACTCCAGCTAAGGGAAATGGCGATGGAGAAAATGACAGGGATCGTAGCCGGTTTAGCGACCGGGCTGAACGTGTCGCAAAAGTCAACACCTTGTTCTTGTGAGAAGCCACGAAGGACCCAACGCACCTTGTACCGGTCGAGGGAGTCGTCGGGGTTGAACTTGTGACGAAAAATCCATTTACCGGAGATGGTGTTGGAGGAGGAGGGGCACGCACGAAATCCCACATGCTATTGGTGATGAGGGTGTTGTACTCGTCCGTCATGGCCGCGAACTAGTTGGGGTCTTTGAGAGCGATAATCCTACATCTACCTAACACACTACGAAAACTTACGGAAGCTTCCTAATAAAATCTTCCCCACCCCCTAATTTTCACGGGGTGGGCCCTTCCTCCCCCTATCAGTCCAATTCCACCTCTCCATGTTTCCTTTTACGTAAAACATGTAAGTAATCTTATACATAGGTCTAGCATTACTCTTTTGAGAGCACCATGAACTGATTTTGGAATGGGTGAGGTAGTATCAGCAAGGACGATGTTAAGTTTGAGCCGCTCACAAGGTCCCACGATTTTGTCGGCGTGCCGATGAGCTACCATCTTGGTTTTTTAGAAGTGCTAGCAAACCTGTCCGTGTGTTGCACCGGAAGAAAAAAAATCATCCCTCGTACACACGCCCGACATCATCAACAAATCCCTTGAACTTGAAGTCTTTCACGATGCTGCATGGCAAGCAACATGATAAGTGGTGTTGCGCAAAAAACATAAAGGTGGGTTATTTTGGAAGTGTACTCAATGTGTTTTCGATTTATTAGACAACAAAAAAATCTACCTAGCTGCCGCTATCTCCTTTATGCCTTTGTTGTCGTTCCTCCTTAGTGATGCCTAGCAAATATTGCATTAGGATGAAAAGAGAGAAGTACATTTTAGTACTCAACGATAACTTGTGCATAAGAAGCATTATTTTTCTTGTTGCTATAGGTGTTTGCAAATGTAATCCAAGTTAGATTTAGTTTAGTTGCAAACATATTAGACATCTACACTGAAAACAATCAATCTATAAGCACATGCATACCAAATGTTCAAGATTGCATATGAACATCGATATTGTTAGAACAAAACTTTATAGGCACGATTTCAAACTACGAAAACCAATGTTAAGTCACTAGTTTCCATAAAGCTCGTATCTGTACTTTAGTGTACATCATCATATAGGGGTCGGTTATTGTGCATTGTGCAAAATAGAGAGGATGATTATACACCTGTTGTAATTTAAGTAGGAATCAACATCCCCTATGGTGCCCATAATAGTTTTTGTGAAAGCATCAAACTATCATATGTACTCAATTTAACTGATTTAGGAACATATATAATAGACATTTCCAAAATACCATACATAAAAAGGTATTAATTGATGTTGCATCCTAAACCTAATTTTAGAGATGATTGACATGCAAGTATATATATAGTGATGCTATTCATCACCCAGGGTGCAGAATAAGTTATTCTTCACCGAGGTAATCTTACGATCACTTCATAATTAAATTACATTTGGAATTCAAATAGTTACATTTCTATTGATTCACTACGTAAAGTTTTGTATAAGAAAATAAAAATATAGGTCGTAAGACAACAAAATTTAGAGTTTATGTATATTTTACACTATGTTTTTACGTTTGTAATTTTACATAACATAAAATATTTTTTATGGTGATTATTTATTTTCTTACGGTATCTTTTTACGGCAAAAATAAGAAAAACTTACGGAACATAAAATTACAGTGCATTCGTGGTAAAATAGAGGGAGGTGAAGAATAACTATTCCTCACCCAGGGTGACGAATAGTCAATCTCTCTCTCTCTCTCTCCCTCTCTCTCTCTCTCTCTCTCTCTCTCTCTCTATATATATATATATATATATATATATATATATATATATATAGAGAGAGAGAGAATAGTTTGGTGTACAGCGCCCGTATTAGCTAGTATTAAATAATCACTACTGTCTCACGTACACTAGCAGGCACACGAGTGCAGCACAACTGCATAGTAGGCACACGAGATGCAGCACACCTGCATGTCTCGTTCACGCGCGCAACAGTCCCTGCCTTATGTACACGGCACGGAATTGACTCGGTCAACATGTTTGGTTTTCTTGTTTTTCTTCGAGTTTCTCTTATTCAACATTATATTTTGGTTTTCTCCTTTTCTTCACTTGGTTTTTATTTCTTTTCCTTTCGTTTTTCATTATATTTCTTTCCATACGCGGAAAAAAAATTTCCTTTCGTTTTTCATTATAGTTCTTCCCATACGCGAAAAACATTTTTTTAATAGGTGATCAACATTTTTGGGTATACACATGCAACGTAGTCCGAACATTTATTCAATATTTTTCATAAACTTGTTCAACACTTTGATACTTTATTCAACATTTTTCAAAATACTTGGTCGACATTTTTATATATTCGTTCCGCATTTTTTTAGTATTTCTTCAACTTTTCAAATACTTCATTCAGCAATTTTCAAATTCTAGTTTAACATTTCCCATACACTCGTCAAGATTTTTTAATACATGTTCAACAGTTTTAAATGCTTGTTAAACATTTTCAAAAAAAAATTCATCATTTTTTCATATCTCTGGGTCAACGTCTTCTAATACTTATTTCAGCATTTTTTTTTCAAAATTACTTGTGCAACATTTTTTTCGAATCGTTGTTCAACATATTTTAATATTTATTTCACCTTTTCTTCAAATACTTGTTCAACGTCTTATAAAATACATGATCAACTTTCTCATTCACATATGTATTCCAGTGTATCAATTTATTTTGTTTAGATGATAATGATTTTCAGGTTTGCATCCCCCGTTTAGAATGATTACTTAACTTTTCTCAACCTGAAGCAGAAAACTCCACATTAAGCAAACCTTACTCAAAGAGAAAACTACAGTTTTGGGTTAAATTTTGGGGCTACATATTAGGTGATACACCAAGCAAAAGCAACACAAATACAGGACCAAACAAGAGATTTCACATTTGGAAACAGATCATGTCCAACTAAATTCTTCTGACAACAAACGGTACTACGGATTCTGAGATTCGCTAAACAGGTGAAAAAAGTTACTATCAGTCTGAGGGCAAGCCGTTGCAATCAAACAGCCGCTCGACAAGGTGTGGATGCGGCGCATTGATGCAGGTGCTTAGATCAGATTATAAGAGGTGGTACATATGTGAACACAAAACAGAGCACAACCATGCACTATCGGTTAACCACATGGAGAAGCTGCACTGGAAGTCGCACCAGCACATAGATAGTTATACCAGAGACTTGGAGAAGCAGATAAGAGAAAACAATATCAACAGCTACGCTTCAAATAGTACTCTGGCTAGGAAGCGAACTGGGAAAGATCACATCGCATGGTCCCTCCGGCCAGTTAACAAACCATGAGCTGCGCCACTTCGTCCAACTTGGTGTATCAAATTTCTAGGACAAATCGTCACTGTGTAACCACCAACATAATATGCCCATTTTAGTGCATGAAATCACCTGAAAACATTATTTCTTTCTTTCTTTCTTTTCGAGTCATGAAAACATCATTTCTTGCTTGACATTTTTCCTTCAAATGCTTAATTGTCTAGACGCATTTTCCAAATTACTTTTGCCTCACAATTTTTTGTTAGAAAATTCTGGTGAGAAATTTCCATTTTAACACATAAACACAGCCACCCTCGCACGGATTCAGTTTATGATGAAATTTTCACACGCTATCAACAAAAATGTGTTCAGATTGTTTGTCGTTTTATACAAGAATTTTTTTAAAACAACCACTCCCCTAGCACTAATAATTTCGTTATCAATTGAATAGACACCACCACCCCTTAGTTCTTTGATGTCATACCGTAATTGCGGCTCACGTCAACCCCATGGCACTCCAAGTGTACTAATCGACATTTTCTAGGTGTGAAAATTCCAAGAAATCCTCATATCTTATACGCACATGGGCAGAAGATAAATCACACATATGGAATAATATTTATTGTCGACCACTTTAACAAAGGATGGAAACCGTTCGACTATTTTTTGCCAACCACAGATGTTACCCAATGTTCCTAATCATTTCAATAAGATGCACTCTAGCATTTTTTATGGCGACTTTTTTCCAGAGGAAGCTAGACAAAAATTATGCTATTTTTTCATTTTAAATAATATTTCTTATTTCTTAAGCAGCAAAAAGAACACATTGTGTGCTCATATTCCATTTTTAAATGAATTGCGCTCACCAGGTTTGTCATCGGTTTTATTTGTATTTTCTAACTAGCACTACATTAACTTGTATGAAGAACTGTTTTTGTGTTTGTTGCATCATAGTACTGCCAAATCCCAAAACTAGATGAAGCACAAATTTTGATAGATCTGTCAAATGATTACCTGAATGACACTCCTCGGAGAAGAATTCCATCCCATCGATGACGAAATCGCTCATGTCCAATGTGCCAGATTTTTCCTTTTAGAATATCCAGTGTGCCAGATGAAGGGGACGCCTCCAAGTAAATGTAACGGTATCATTAGTTGGGCCATTCATAGCATTTAATGACACACCAGGCCGGCCCCTAGCACCACATGTGAAAAATTCGGTTACACACACGGCCCATGTACAACGCTAGCACAAGAGCGAGGTCCCGATGTATTTCAACTTTAGCAGTCTCCGTATAGCTGCGTGGAAACGGGCGCGCACACATCGCGACGCTGCATTGCGCGGCGCGAGATTCCGGCCTGCACGGTGCTCGGCCACCAAAACGCCACACTCTATATATATTGAATATGCCAATTGAACAGAAATTGAGAATTTTAGAAATAATTCACATGCAAGATAATAACATATTTGAAACCTGCACATTTTTCTAAGGAATTTTCATATATAACATGTTAGATTTCGAGTTAGGGTTTAATGGATATGATTATTTAAAAAAAAGTATTTGAATATGCCAATAAAAGAAATATTAATCCGCTCCGGGAGCGCGGTCCAGGGAGCGGAGAGGAGCCGAATGCGGCCTAAGAAAAATGGGATAGGCATGATTTGAAGCTAGGCCTGTCAGGTAGAAGGGTGGCACTTTTGCCAGCACGCTGCTCATCCTTTGTTCTACTTTAATGGATCGTTCCTTATAATAAACCAAAGTCTGGTGCAACAGCTAAGAAAAAAAACATTTTTTTTTCACTTACGGGTAGCATAGTGGATAATTATTGATAACTTTATAGGCAATTTTCATGACGTACTGTCAGAAACAATAACTCCTTTACTGTTAGGCATAGATAGTTACCATCTCGTGGATGGTTCGGCTGGAGGAGTGTGGCGACGTGCACCACGAAATAGGTGCAGGAGAAGCTAGCTCAGCAACCAGCTCGGGGAGAAGCCAGCAAGGGAGGCCGAGGCCAGTCCTATTCGGCGCACAGGGACCTCCTATTTGGCTCTATAGGCGCCAGCGAATCAGCAAGCGCCCCTCCCCCCTTTCCTTCCACTTGCGCGCCCTTTTACGACCGCGCCCTGGGTGGAGGTGGGACGTCCTTTGTTTTCTTTATTTCTTTTCTTCCTTAAAATAATTCAGGATTTAAAAAAAAAACTCCAATTTCAGATAAATGCGATTTTGAAATAAATGTTCAAAAATTCATATAACTTTAATCGAATACAAAATGGTCATGACTTCGAAAAACGTTCAAAAAAATAAAAAAATGCTTGCAAATTTATAAAATTGACCGTTATTTTGAAAAAAAATTCGCATATTCAACAAATTTTCACATATTTTAAAAATGCTTGGGATTTCATAAAAATGTTCAAGAAATTTAAAACAATTCAAACAATCAAAAACGCATGCGAATTTCACACATAGTTCCGAAATTTCAAACAAAGTTCATCAATTCAAAAAGTACTAGCTTATTCAAAAACTGTTTATGAATTCGAAATTGTTCATGTATTCATAAAATGTTAGTCAAAAATAAAAAAATCGTGAAATACAAAAATTGTTCCCTAATTTGAAAAATGTTTGTCCTTTAAAAATGTTCCCAATTCAAAACAATATTCATGAGTTTCAAAAAATGCTCACGATTTTTAAAACTATTCACGAATTCAAAAATGTCACTATTTCAAAAAAATGGTACGTAAATTTTGAAAAATACATACAATTTATAAAAATGTTCATGATTTTCAAAAATGTTCACAAGTTTTAAAAATATTCATGTTTCAAACATTGATAACTTATTTGTAAGATGGTCACGAAAACAAAAAAGAAAACATAAAATAAAAATAAAAACAAAATAACATGAAAAAATAAATAGAAAAAATTAAATAAAAATATATAAACAGGAAAATGAAAAGCAGAAAAGATATAGGAAAACACTAGCACATATGCCAGTGCTTTGCAACTGGAGATATATTTCTTTGAGAAGAGCAACGGGAAAGATAATTGATGTGTTCACCAAAAACGATCTCCATAATGGTCTTCTCGTGGGTCATGTTTATCCCGCGAGATCTTGATAGTGATGGGGTTAGTCGGCTTGGCAGCAACCATTCAACTCGTGCCTTTTTTCCTCCGGGTCCGCTTCTATCTCAGGGTTCTGTCTGTCTCCTCATTTTGTAGCTATGCAGCGACCTTCGGGGCACAGTTGCTTCAATCATTCTCTGTTACGATGGCGTAATCGGATGGATTACTAATTGTAGCGCATAAATCTCATTTCATTAGCATATTTAGTGCATAACACACATCAATGTCACTTCTTTATTAAGGTTTATTCTCTTTGATTATTTTAGCGCTCACGTGCCCACAATTTTTTTATTTGAGCCAAACCAACATATTCTCTTTTATTGGTCCAAGAAAAAAGTTGCTCCCTCGGACGACCTAGTAGGGGATTGCGGCTGAGGCCTAATACCGCGTGTGCGACAGAGAGCGCGTGACAGGCACATCAGTTCATGTATGGACCAACAAACTGGTAGGCTCTAAGACGACCTGTGTTTGTAAGGCATGAAAAAATCCAAAAATTGGTGAGTTGAAGGATCGAAATCATGCCGTCAAAGACCCGACTACGTGTTGGTAGCCACTCAAAGAAACGAGTCCTACGAACCAACGGCCAGCTCAAACCTTAAAGATCATACTCCAATTTCATATTAGAAACAATTTTTTGTGTTTTTTTGAACTTTTTAAACAATACATAAATTCCTGAATATTCTTGGAAACATTAATTTTTTTGAAAATCCAAAACATTTTTTTGAAATCTTTACATTTTCAAAATACATGGAAAAAATTGAAACGTTCAAATTCACAATTTCATTTGAAAACATGAACCTTTTATAATAACATTAAATTTTTATAATTTGCTATTTTTTAAAGGAAACAGAATTTTAACATTCAGAAATATTATTTAAATTTTGTTTTTATAAATCAGACATTATTTTGAATTTGTGAACATTTCACTAAGTCAAGCATATTTTCGAATTTCAAACATTTTAAAAATGCATTTTTTTAAAAAACATCAAACAACTTTGGAAAAGAAAAAGAAAAAATGGAACATTTTTTAAAAATCTGAACCAAATTTTAAATGAGAACAAAAAAGAAAATGTTTCAGCCCAGCTTTGGCATCCTGTGTGAATTTGCAACTATTTTGGAATGAGAACAAAGATTTAGTGTTCTGAACGTTTTTCAAAACAGGATATATTTTAAAATTCTGAATATTTTTTAAAAATCATTTTTTATTATGAACTGTTCTAACAATTTTGAATTTGTGAAAAAAGGAGAAAGAAAAGTAAACTTGAAAGGAGAAAATACAAAATAAAATTCGAAAGAAACGGAAATCTATGAAATTTGAATGCAACGAACATACTTTGAATTTGATAAACATTTTCTGAAATTTATGATTTTTTTGAATTTGATGAACAAAATTTGAATTCTGATGACCATTTTAGAATCCATTGAACAAAATTTCAAAAAATATCTTCATGATTTCAAAAACAATTATGATTAGAGAAAATGTTCAAGAATTTGAAAGGTGTTTTCATAACTGAAAATGAAATAGAAAAAACAAAACTGTAAAGTTGACGAACATTTTTTAATTTGATGAACATTTTAAAACCGATAAACAACATTTGAATTCGATGGACTTTTTTACATTAATGAATATGTTTTGAAATTGATGAACACAAAATATTGGTGAATTTGAAAAGAAAATTCACAAACAAATGAAAAATTAAAGAAGGAAAAAATAAATTAGAAAAAGAAACGAAAAAACGAAAAATGAAAAGGAAGGAAATAAACGAAAGAGATAACCGACCAATGGGTCGGCCCATGTCTAAACCAGCTACGGCCAAAACCAACGGAAAATCCTATCTGACGCATTCTGCGGCCGATTGCAGTTGATACGCACAGAGCGATCGACCAGCGATCGTCATGCGCCGGGCCAATAATCAGAACGTGCTGCAGTATCGGCAGGTTTTGGGATCGTTTTAGGAGATTCCAGTCGGGCTTTTCTGGTTTTAGGAACCTTCTAGAACGCAAGGGATGTTCCTGAACCGGTTTAGGTCCTTTTTTTCGTTTTAGTTTTTTTCCTGTTTCTTTTTTTCTTTTCTATCCTTTTTTCGTTTTCCTTTTTCTTTTTGTTTCATTTTCCTTTTTTATTTCTTTCTTTCGTTTCCTCTTTTCTTTCCTTTTCACTTTCGTTTTTATCTCTGTTTTTCAACAAATCTTCAGAAATCTAAAAAATGTTCGCATTTTTAAAAAATTGTTCATTTTTTCTAAAATGTTCCTATTTTGAAATTTGGTTTACATATTTAGAGAAAAGCTAGAATCTAAAATAATCTCAACTTTGCAACAAAAACTCCAAAATTCGAAAAAAATATAATTTCAAATTTAAAAAATGGCCACATTTTAATTTTTGTTCACTAATTCAGAAAATGTGTGGGATTTACAATAGATGTTCCCACTTTCAGAATTTGTTCACCAATTCAAAAAATGTTCATGTTTCCAAAATAATTTTTGCAAAATCAAACAAATGTTGTGGTGATCTCAATAATGTTCGCCTTGGAATTTTTGTTCAAAAATTTGAAATATGTTCTGGAAATTTACTTCCCAAATATGTTCACAAATAAAAAATTCATGTATTCAAAATGTATTTAGTTATTCAAAAATTGTTCAGGGTTCCAGAAAGTGTTTGCATTTTGAATAATTTGTTCGTAATTTCAGAAAATGTTTGCATTATTCTTTTTTGTACGTGTCTGTCAAAAAATTTGCATTTTCAAAAATTGTTTGTAATTTGAAAAATTGCATTATTAATTTTGTTCTTGTTTGTCAATTTTTTTATTTTTTTCGAAAATTGTTCTTAATCTAAAAAATGTTCTATCCTTAGAAATTTGTTCATTTTTCAGAAAATCTTTGGGTTTCAAAAAATGTTTTCCTTTTTAAAAAATTGTTCAGGAATTAGAAAATGTTCGTTTTCAAAAAATATTTACTTTTTTGGAAATGAAATCGGGTTTAATGTGTTTGCGTCTTATAGTTCATACACACTTGGCTGCCATTTTGGACACCTAATCTCGGTAATGTAAGTGGCTATAGGGCCTTGGTTTGATCCCTTGGACATACTTTTGTTTATTCGAATTTGTGCTATTGGGTGTTTAGGATTCGCCTCTGCCTTTTATTTCTTGATGTAGTGTGGCACTGCTAATCTAACACAAGAATTTGTTTGTCACTGTGGCTAGCTGGATGAGCAACCTGCTTTGAGATCGCATGTTTGAATCCCAGTGCTGATGCGCTCTTTTTTTGACGTTTTTCTTTTCTCGCCAATGCAATTGGGCTCGGCCCAGGTGCGCCCTTGCAGCAACGCGTGGCATATAGGAGGTCCCCAAACCAACGCCCTACGCGCGCTATCTTGGAGCCGCGACAAAAGGTTGCTGAACGGTTTTTTCCTATTTTTCTTTTTCTTCTTCTGGTATTTTTCCTTTTTTATATTTTTCTTTTTTCTGTATTTTTCGGTTTTCTTATATATTATTTATTTGCTTATTATTTTCATTTTTCCCATGTTTATTTGTTATTGCCTTTTTGTTATTGTTCTATTTCCCTTTTTGATATCTTTCTATTATTTTATATTTTCGAAAATCTTTAAAATTCATGAACATTTTTTGAAATCAAGGATAATTTTTTAAATTGTAAACATTTTTGAAATTTTGAACATTTTTAGTTCCCGTACATATTTTAAAAGCATAAGACTTTTGAACGCATGCAAGTGCTTTTTAAATTTGTGAATATTTTTTCAAAGTCCTGAACATTGTTTTGAATCGGTAAACATTTTTAATCGACAAACGTTTTTAAAATTTAGGAACAATTTTGAAATTCACAAACATTTTTTATACTAACATTTTATGAATGCATGAACATGTTAGAATTCATGAATAGTTTTAATTCGTAAATTATTTTTTGAATCAATGAACATTTTTCGAAATTTGGGAGCAATCTTTCATATTTCCAAGCATTTTTTTTGTGATTTTGTTTCAAATTCATGAAAAGCACATGAAACCTCGGGCATTTTTTTAAAATTCCTGAACATTTCTTGGATATGCGAACATTTTTCAGAATAAGTATCATTTCTTGAAATAAGGGAATGTGTGTTGATTTTTGTGAACATATTTTAAAATCATGCTAATTTTGAATTTGATGAATATTATAAGCTTTGCCGATTTTTTTTCCTAAAATTCATATTTTTTCTGAAATTTGGAGCATTTCGATATCTTGAATAGTTTTCAATAAAAAATAAATCAAAAAACGAAATAAAAATATGAAGGAAGTTTCACCCTGCGCACGGGTTAGCGCAAAAGAGCGTACGGGTGGAAAGAGAGAGCAGGGGGGTGCGCGCTGGCAAATTCGCTAATGCCTTATGCGCCTAATATGAAGTCCCAGAGGCCGACGACTCGTCTTGCCTGGGAGAGGCCATGCGTGGTTTGGGAAGCCGCAGCTGGAACTGTGCCGACCGTGCCCACACGAGAGCGGGAGGCAGGCTGGGGGAGCCTGCGAGTGCTATATATCGCTTAGTGCGAGAGTAGCTCTCATCTCGCCCGAATTACTTCCCTAGGTCATTAGTGTTTTTTGCCCCATGCTAGCGTTGAATGCATTCGTTAGCTGTAGTCGCTTGCTGTAACTTTGCTTTAGGTCTGGCTATCTGCGGGTTCGTACTTTCTTTTTTCTTTTTCAGTTCTTTATGTTTTTTCACTTGTTTTCTTCTGTTTTTTCTTTTTCTTCCTTATAGCTACTATTTTCGCTTATTTTTTCATGGTTTTCACCAGTTTTTTTTCATTCTTTTCTTCTCAATTTTTTGTTTCTTTTCTTTTCTTTTACACTGTTTTTATTCAGATTTCTTTGTGTTTTTTCTTTGTTTTCTTGTATGTGTTGTTCTTTACGGTTTTTACCGATTTAAAAAAATATATTTGCTGATTGTTTCTCGTTCATCGGTTTGTCTTACTTCTTTCATTGTTTTCATCGTTTTATTTGGTTCTTTCTCGGTTTTCGTCTTCTACTTTTTTCTGTTCGGAGCATTAACATTTTTCAAATATATTGATTAATATTTGAAAATACATTTTGTATGTCTACATTTTTCCCGTACATATTACATATTTTTCAATGTGTTGAGAACTTTTTAAATAAATATACATTTCGTATACATTCTAATTTTTTACACATTAGGAACATTTTATATATACCTAACATTTGTTGTATACACGTTGGATATTTTTCTAATACATATTTTTATGTCTAATTTTTCCATACGCAGTCTACATTTTTATATGTTATAAAAAGTTTCAGACACATTTTCATTTTTAAGATTCATGATTAACATTTTGAGATATATTATTAAGTTTTTAAGCATATATATGGATATATATATCGATTGCTAGTTTTTTCCATACGCATTTGATATTTTTTATACATCAAAACATTTTTCATACATGTTTAACATTTGTAAACACATAATTAATATTTTTCAAATAGATGTTTAACATTTTTAAAACATATATTTTATATCTACTTTTCCATACAGATTCTACACTTTTTTAAGATGAGAAATATTTTTTACATGATTAGTTTTTTTATTTTTTATGTAAAGTGATTTTTGTAATAGATATTGTTAGAATAATATTTCGAAATATAGGAAAAAGTAAAAAAACAAAAATGTGAAAAAGGAATAAAAATGGAAGAACTACCTACCTGGGCCAGCCAATTTATGGCATTCCTTGACACAGCGAGCGTTACAGCTCGCGCAGGCGATACATAGTTGCGCCCGGGGGAGCCAGCACGTGTTGGCGCGACGCGCGACCGCACGTGCTTCTGATACCCATTTTGCATGGGTACAACGACAGATGTCGGGATGTCTATCGTACTATCGAACGTTGGTGTAGTTCCTATAAAAATTCATACAAAGAAGATCGTACAGATTGTGTTCCAGAAAATAGAAAGTTATTCTCATCTAAACATGACGCGATATGAGTAGGCAACTGATAGGCGCCGGTAGACCAACCCAAATTTAGGCTGGTCGCCCCGCAGCCACCCGATTCGGCCGCGTGCAGCCGTACGGTTTGGTCCTTCCCACACACGCCCACTCCCCTCCCCGCGCGCGCGAGCTCGCCGCAGGTAATGTCTACTCGTCGTTGTGGCAATGCCTGATGAGCATCTACGAAGGCCCCACCCCGCCGTCCGGATTGCAACACGGCTCCCGGTGGATCCAAGGGCGTGGTCATCATGGATGTTGCACCGACTCCTGTCGGTTCCAGCTCGTGGGCACCATGGTTGCAACAATTCTCACGTCACATACTTCGGCTTGTCGTCATAGTCCAACTAGCACCATCGTGTTCCCGACAAAAAATCTGAGCAAACAAAAAAATCTCGGTGGTCAGTTGAGGCAAAAATTGCCCGCTTCCAGCTAGAATAACAAAGGTTCCAGCAAAAACAGACACAATAGCAAACTCCAACATTGTTTGATGTAGCAAATGAACTAGCTGGTTCCAGCAAAAAAATTGCGCTTGATCGGCAAAAAAATGTTGCCGTCATGTTCCGAGTAAAAAATCTTAGCAAACAAACATCTCAGTGGTTAGTTGAAGGAAAAAGATCGGCTAGGTCCAGCCAGAATTGACATAGTAGCAAACTCAAACAAAAATCCAATGTAGCAAATAAACAAGGCGGTTCTAGCAAAAAAAATCACTGGTTCCAGCAAAAGTAAAGTCTCCAGTGAGGGCACGTTCTAGTTCTAGCAAAAGTGAAAGTTGGTTAGAGCACATAGCCTTGATGGTTGCAGCAAACACCAACATCGGTTCCTTTTTTCACGAATACGCTTGAGAGCGTATCTTTTCATTGATAGCAAGAAAGGGAGAGTACACAGGAGGGGGTTGCTCAGTGTCCAGCACGCAGGCAAGATAAGGAGCAGTGAGCAGAGATGATGGGCTGCTCAGCCCGGGTACATGGCTAAGGACCTATGCCAAGAGCGCAGCTAAACTGTGAGCTCCAGCCCTAGCCCAAAAACGCGCGTCGTTCTGGATAAGCTCAACAGCCGAGAGGTGGAGGGGGACTCGCCGTTGAAGACGCAGCGATTGCGCTGCTTCCAGATAGACCAAGCCGTGAGGGTTGCGAGGGTGGCAAGCCCCTTGCAGTGCCCTGTGGGGGAGCTCATGATCATCGAGGAGCACCAAGGGAGGAACTCATCGGGACCGGACGGAGGGGGGACGGTGGCGCGCACCCAAGCCAGGACATCATGCCAAATCTGCCTGGAGAAGGGGTAGGCGATGATAATATGTTGCATAGTCTCGACGTCCTAGTCGCAGAGAGCACATCTGTCATTGTGGGCGAGACCGTGGTGAGCCAGTCTATCGGCAATCCAGCAGTGGTCAAGGTCGGCCAGCCAGGTGAACATCTTAACGCGCAGGGGAGCCCAACACTTCCAGGTGAGGCGCCGGAATGGGGCGGATGTGGAGCCGACAAAGAGGGCTCGGTAGCATGATCTGGCAGAGTACTTCCCATCCGCAGTCCAGCGCCAGACAAGGCGGTCTGGGGAGGTAGAAAGGTGGAGGTGACGGAGTATAGTCCATAGATGGACGTACTCCACCAGCGCGGTGGGCGTGAGTGCGCCACGCAAGTCCGCGATCCAGCGATGATCCTGGAGCCCATCCGCCACGGTGCGCTTGCGTCTCCGACAGGGGACCAGGTGGAGGAGGGCAGGGTGATGTCCGCAATGGCCATGCCGTCGATCCAAGCATCAGTATAGAAACGACAAGATCTTCCATCACTGAGAACCCAAGAAGTGGATGCGCGGAAGATGGAGGAGGAGTCAGCGTCTGAAGACAGGTGCAGGTGTGCCCACGGTCTGGCCGTGTCGGTGCGCTGCAGCCACAGCCAGCGAACGCGGAGAGCGATCCCTTGCCAATGGAGGTCCGGAATGCCGAGGCCGCCCAGATGGAGGGGGCGGCAGACGCGCTGCCAGCTGACTGGCCCGTGGCCAGCGCGGGTCTCCTTATTGCCATGCTAGAGGAATTCGCTGATCGTATGGTTCACTTGCTTGAGAATCGTCGGCCAGAGAGCGATGACAACCATGATGTGGGAGGGAATCGCGCACAGCATGTGGCGGACGAGGGTGAGACGCTCGCCACGGGACAGGAGCACCGCGCGCCAGGAGGAAAGCTTCTTGGCCAGCTTCTCAACAATCGGCCGAAGCGACGAGGCGGACGGCTTCCGGAGCGAGAGAGGGATGCCCAAGTAGGTGCTAGGGAAGTCCATTACTGCGCAAGCCAGCTCGCACGCGATGGAAGCTCGCGTGGGGTCGTCGTAGCGGATTGGGGTTGCCGAACACTTGGCAAAGTTCATGCAGAGCCCTGAAGCCTCGCCAAAGACACGAAGCAGCTCCCGAATGACCCGGAGATCGCGGGTTGAGGGGTGGCAAAAAATGATCACGTCGTCGGCATAGAGGGAAATGCTCGAAGAGGCGTGCCGAGTGGTGAGCCGCTGAAGGAGGCCGCTGCGGTGGGCATGGAGGAGGAGGGATTTGAGAGCATCAATGGCAATTGTAAACAGCATCGGTGACACGGGATCGCCTTGCCGCAGCCTGCAAGCGTGGGCGATGGGAGGGCTGGGGGATCCATTGATGAGGACGCGCGTGCTGGACATGGAGAGCAAGATGGCAATCCACTCGATCCATCGCCGACCGAAGCCCAGGTGGCGGAGCACGTCAAGGAGGAAAGCCCATGAGACCGTATCAAACACACGTGCAATGTCGAGCTTGAGGAGGACACGAGGCACGCAGAGATTATGAAGCTGGCGGGCGGTCTGCTGGACCAGCATAAAATTGTCGTGCACGCACCGCCCTGCGATGAATGCACTTTGGTTGGAGGAGACGAGCTGGCCCAGGCGAGGAGCAAGGAGAAGCGAGAGGACTTTGGCGATGAGTTTCGTGATCAGGTGGATTAGGCTGATGGGGCGGTAGTCCGAAAGAGAGGAGGCGTCCGGCTTCTTGGAATCAACGTGATTAGGGCTTCATTGAGATGCTGGAGGCTGCGCCCGTTCATGGTGTAGAACTTGTCAAACACCTCGCAGATGTCGGCCTTGACAGTATCCCAGCACGCCACAAGGAATTCGGCCGTGAATCCATCAGGGCCCGGGGCTTTTCCACGGGGGAGCGCCTTGACCGCAGCCCAGATTTCTGCCTCAGTGAAAGGCAGCTCAAGCTCCTCAAGATCGAAGGAGCGGTCGTCAATCTGTTGCAGGTCGAGGGAGAAGTCACAGGGTCTTGGAGTGCCAAGGAGCGCGGAGAAGTGGTGGTATGCCGCCTTGGCCATGTCTTGCTCATCGGTGATTGTAACGCCCTCATGCTGAAGGGAGAGAATGCGGTTCTTCGGTGCCTGTGGGCTGCGTGGATTTTGAAGAAGGCGGTGTTAGTCTCACCCTCCTTCATCCAGCCAAACCGCGCCCGCTCACGAGCGATGGATCTCTCGAGCGAAGCTAATCCAAGGTAGGCGCGCTTGAGGCTGCGTCGAAGCCAGACCTTAGAGGGGGAAAGAGCCCGGATGTCCTGGGCAGCATCAAGACGGGCAATAAGCTCCCGCGCGATCATAAGTTGCAGGGAGTGGCCATGAGTGCGCCCGCCCCAACTCTGGAGGCGGCGAGCCATGATCTTGAGGCGGAGGTAGATGCGCCGGAAAGGGTCCGGGTCGTGGACGGAGCCCCAGGCAGCCACCACCGTGTCCTGAAACCCTTCAAGTTTGATCCAAAACCGCTCAAAGTGGAAGCGTCTCGGGCCAGCAGAGCGCGGAGTGCAGTCGAGGAAAAGCGGGCAGTGGTCGGACACCGTCATGGCAAGGCAGCGGAGGATGGCATGAGGCTGTGCGAGGTCCCACTCGGAGGTGCAGAGAAAGTGTTCGTTACGCACAAGCGTGGGCGAGTCCCGCTCATTAGACCAGGTGTAATGGCGGCCGTGCATGTAGATGTCGCGCAGCTCCATATCAGCAATGAAGCGACGGAAACGATTGGAAGTGTGTCTGTTTATCCGCCTGTTACTCTTGTCACCGAAGGAGGAAACGAGGTTGAAGTCACCGCCGAGGAGCCAGGGGCCAGTGCAAGAGCTGCGGGTATCTTGCGGGTCCTCGAGAAACGAGGGCCGTGATGTGGTGTTGACCGATGTAGGGGCTGGAGATAGCGATCTCATTGCGGTTCCAAGCAAGAAGGATGCCGCCTCGGGTGCCGATGGCGGGAGGAAGAAGTAATCCAAGAAGCATGAGCCGAGCATCTCCACAACAAGGGGCAACGAGAACGAATCGAGCCTCGTTTCTTGAAGACACACAATGTTCGGTGAAGCCGATGAAATTACAGAGCGGACCGTGGTGCGCTTAGCCATAGAGTGAAGGCCACGAGACGTTCCAAAATACAGTCTTGAGGGTGCACTCCATGGGGAAGGATGGAGGCCGAGAGGAGAAGGCACGACGGCCCTAGTTGGTGGCAACTCCGTGGGCCGCCATGATTGTGCTGCACGGAACAGGGAGAGAGCCTGAAGGGATGTGCCATCTGTAGTAGTCTGCGAAGCCTGCACAACATCCTCGCCAGCGGCTGCTCGAAAAGTTTGTTGTAGCGCCAATGGCGAAGGGGAGACGTGCTCGTTCTCGCGGATGATGCCGAGCGAAGAAGAAGCACACATTTAGCTTTAGCTTCCGAGTCGAGGCTCCGATTAGCCTTGGCAATGCGGTGGCTGCGTCTAGGAGTGAAGTTAGGAGGCAATTCCGTCCTTCTATGCTTGGGGCCTGGGATAGGCAGCACGGGCGCTGTCCGCAGCTTGGATACCAGCCATGAAGGTTTGAAGTTCACCGCCCTGGGCAGCCGAAGCGCTATCTGCATGGCCAGGGGATGCCAAGGCGCTAGGGGACTGGCCACGTGGCGTGAAGGGGGGCGGAGGCCGAGAACGGGCAGGGTGATCGTGGTGGGGTCGCCTGGAAGGGTGGGTCCGGTGTTGCGGCACGGGGGACAGGGGATCGCGGGTTAGAGGCAGGGATTGCCTCGGGATCTGATCGAGCCTGTCGCGGCCTCGGAGGGGATTGGGCGGCGCCCAAAAGAGGAGTGGCCGGGGCACAGGCCGGGTCCACCAAGGAAGCGCGACCAATGTGGGGTGAGCGCGGGGATCCGGAAGCCTCGGTGGTGGGGTCCGGGGATGGCACATGCTGCGGCTGCTCCTGGTGGGTCCACCAGGTCAGCAGGAGGGGAGTGGGTGCCACAAGCGGAGGCGCGGTCGTGGTTGGCGGACTTGTCGTCGTCCGCGGACCGCGGTCAAGGCGGCTTTGCCGCGTGTCAAGGCAGGTTTTCTCCTAGGCCCGGGCAGGTGCGCCAACGGGTAACGGGTGGGGTCCAAGGATCCCATGCCAGTCCCGGTGAGGCAGAGGAGGGTGCCGGTGGCGACAACGCACGCCAGCGCCGGAGGTGCCACCGCCGCGGCCAGGCGGCGGCCGCGCATCACCACAGTTTCTGGAGCGACGCGGAAAATCGTAATGATGCGGCCAGGGCCTGCGGCACGGCGGCGATGGAGGGACCGTCGAAGGGGTTGGAGTCGTCCGCAGGAGGAGGGGGCGGCGGGGCCGGGGCCGGCAGGCGGAAGTCGGTGGAGCGGGTAACGTGGATCGTCACCGGGTAGCGCAGGACCTCCAGCGCAAACCTCTTCGCGATGTCCGGGTTGGCGCCGGCGATCACAGCGTTGTTCTCCGGGAGGTAGAGGTCGAGGAGCGGGGGATCGTATCCGGGTTGGGAGTCCAAGCCGAGACTCGGAAGACTGACATGTCGGTGCCATCGCGCGTCTCCGGGGTGAGCTCGTCGACTTTGTAGAATGGAGCCAGCAGAGTCACGGCAGAGGAGAGGTGACAGCCGTGGTCGGGATGCCGGAGATTTCAAGGTCCACCTTGAATCGCAGGGAGACGGCCTGGGCACCATCGAAGCGACTCTAGGGGCGCAGGAGAAGGCGGAACCGCGGGCCGCGAGCAACTCCCGCCGACGCGCGCGCACGGTCCTCCATCCTCTGGAACCGGAGCAGGAACTGCGCCGGCCCGTGGCGATGGACTGAGAACATGTCCGCGGGGATGTCAAAATGCCCACTAACAAGTCCCGTAACATCGGCGCAGGAGACGCCGGAGCGGCGACTAGCCACGGTGGCGAGCAGAGCGCGCTAGAGAGCGGCCTTCGCGGCCTCGATTTCGGCGGAACGGGGGAGGAAGCACGTCGCGCCGGACGGCCGGAGAGCGGGGTGACCAGACATGACGGTGGGCGTGCCTGACGAGGAGGAAGGGGCCGGGCTCGAGGACGGTGGCGGAGACGACCGCGGGAAGGGCGCCGGAGATGCCAAGGGGGAAGCCCGCCCGGAGGACGTGGAGGGGCTTGACCCTCCCAAGCTCATCGACGGCGAGGAGGTGCGGGGCCGCTTCGCAAGGCTCTGGGCAGGGAGGCGCTCACGGGGCGCGATGCAGACGCGCCATGTGGCCGTAAAAGCGGCACCTTCGGCAGCGGATGTCGCGGCAGCACTCCTCGAGCAGGTGGCTTGGGGACTTCGTGAGGCAGTGGGGGCACTCGTCGCTGGCCGAGGATGGAGCGCGGTGGCGCAGGCCTAGCAGGGCAGCCCATACGCGGGCGGCGCGGGCATTTCTGGCGCTGGCGCCCGGCAACAGTCCAGGGGGTGTCCGGTGGGAGGTCGACGCGGTGGACCTCCGACCGTGGCCCAGAGTAGCGCGGGATGGCGGAGTCGAGCGGCGTTCCTCCACCGGAGGGGGGAGTAGACGGGGAGGCGAGCAGAGCGTCTCGGTACGACGCGACAGTCGAACCAGATCTGGCCGAGGAGGGGCTGGATTCCAGCCAACGGGGTGTGGGGTGCAGCCCCACGGGGGAGGAGGGGAGACGTCCATGGGACGGGGAGCGGGCCGTCGGGGCCCAAGCGGTAGCCGGCGGTGAGGGGTTGGTGTGGCCGCCGGGGCCGGAGTGGCCACCGGCGCAGCGCGAAACGGAGCGGGGCAAGGAGCGGAGCGGGGCCAATCTTTAATTCTGGTTTCCAGCAAAGTGTTGTCCCCCCTCCTCCCGCCCCGCGTCACCGCACGCCTCTGCCGCAACATCTCTGTCACGTCGCCGCCGGTGGTTTGCCCCCAAAGCATCTCTGTCACGCCGGTGTTGGTGGTTTCAACAAAACGCACGCCGTTGGTTCGCCACCAAAGCTGCAATGCCTCATCGCGTTGGTCGCCGCCGCACGGCAGAAGGGGTTTGAGGTTG
The DNA here is from genome assembly GCA_021605205.1 of Aegilops longissima. Taxonomy (NCBI): domain Eukaryota; kingdom Viridiplantae; phylum Streptophyta; class Magnoliopsida; order Poales; family Poaceae; genus Aegilops; species Aegilops longissima. The sequence goes on from CM038682.1 coordinate 694,572,244, forward strand.
TTGGCGTAAAAAAGAAACAGAATAAGAGCTTCTCCAATAGACAGTCCATATGTAAAAATAACTAACTTTTGGAGCTTCAAAAGCAAAAATCGTTGTTTCAACAGACGGTCCATATGTAAAAAAAATTGGACTACGCTTTCCGGAGATGTAAAATTGAAAACTTCGTGATGCAAATTTACATCACGAGATACAAATGATGTAAAATCGCGGCCGCCCGCCAAATGACCAACCGCCAGTTCATTCCCCTTCCGCCTCGTGACCACCTGCCTCCTCCCCCGCCTTCCGCCGCCGCCATGGCCGAAGCCGGCGACCCCGCCGCCTTCACCGCCGCCACCGCAGCCCGTGGGCTGACCCACGTCGTCGGCCCCACTGCCACCGCGGCGAACTTGACCTCTGCCGCCGCGTCCATGCCACCGCTCCCCGCCCGCCGCCCCAAATTCACGCCGCCCCGGCCGGTCGCCACCGTGTTGACCGTTCCTATGAAGGCGACGAAGGCACGACGTGAGGCAAACGGCCGGCAAATCACGGCCGGAACCTGGCCGGCCAAAATCTTGAAGGAAGCCGCGGCGGCTCGGGCCGCCGACTCGCAGCCACGGTCGGCGGTGTCCTCCAGCAGCCAAGGAGTCGTTCATCCACCTCCGCCGATGCTACCGCCGGTCGTACAGTGGCTGAACAGAAGCTGTGTGGCCGCCAGTCGGTTTACATCTTTGTTTTGGACCATCTGTTGGAGTTGCTCTTTTGTTTACATCTCCGTTTTGGACCATCTGTTGGAGTTGAGCCTTTTTCGAAGATGTAAAAAGCACTTTTTGGTGCTCCAAATTTGGACCATCATGGTTTGGACCACCAAAATATATATCATCTATTGGAGATGCTCTAAGCGGTGGAGAATGGAGTAGGCGACGCAAGCGAAGGGATTAGGCTACGTCCAAAGCGGTCCATGGAGCTTGCCAGCACTTGGACGTGTGGGAGTGCAGTTGAGGCCGATCTAAACACATCAGAAGACATGCGTGAATCGGCCCAAAGCTTCGGCCAGCCAGCCGGTGGAAAGCGTTTCCCATATGAGAATGCGGAGAGATGAGATTTTCATGAAGCGATATCCTTTGTGATTAAATGTGTACTCAAAAATACATACATTGATGTTGTGTCAATATGCTAGATTTTTTTTCAGATTTTTTAAATGTTCTATGGCATCTGCCAGTAGCACCACAAGTGTGGGTGCACCGGATATATTCACGTGAACACCATGGGTGGCGGCAAGATCATGAAGCGAGTTGTTGTCAAATTCGGGACCATTGTCACACTGAATTTTTTGGAGAATGGACGCAAACTGTGTAGCTACAAAATCTCGAAAAGAGGGTAGGTGGCTAAAGGCTTCAGATTTCTGACACAATGGAAAAGTCCATAAATAATGAGTGCAACCGTGAAGAATGACTAAAACAATTTATAGAGGTGTGCTACGTGTCGTTCGGCGGATATTTTTAAACCGTCCGATCTTAGTTGCTTAGCATATGATCCCTCTTTGCAACAAGAGTATTGTTCAGAAACAACAATGACTATTGAGGGAGTCCTGGATTAGGGGGTATCCAGACAGCCGGACTGTGTACAACGTCCGGACTATTGAAGCGTGAAGATACAAGACTCAAGACTTCGGCCCGTGTCCGGATGGGACTTTCCTTGGCGTGGAAGGCAAGCTTGTTGATCCGGATATTATATTTCCTTCCTTGTAACCGACTCCATGTAAACCCTAGCCCTCTCCGGTGTCTATATAAACCGGAGAGGTTGGTCCTTAGAAGGCCGATCACAATTACAATCATACCATAATAGGCTAGCTCTTAGGGTTTAGCCTCTACAATCTCGTGGTAGATCTACTCTTGTACTACCCATATCATCAATATTAATCAAGCAGGAAGTAGGGTTTTACCTCCATCGAGAGGGCCCAAACCTGGGTAAACATCCGTGTCCTTTGCTTCCTGTTACCATCAGCCTTGACGCACAGATCGGGACCCCCTACCCAAGATCCGCCGGTTTTGACACTGACATTGGTGCTTTCATTGAGAGTTCCTCTGTGACGTCGCCACAAGGCTCGATGGCTCGTCTCATTGTCAAGGACGACATTACCTCGGAGGGGGCTCTGGCTGTAGGCCAGACGCTCCGGCTCGGCGGCTTCATCATGGCCGCCCCATCGGCGGTGGCACCGACGATGACTTCTCGGGTCATCAATCATAACCTTCGTGTCAGTTCGGAACTTGCCGAAAAGATAGATCCAATGGAGCTCTCCTCCCTTAACAAACTCTTGGATCGCATCGCCGCTCTGGGAGTCGCTACAGACTACGACCCGATTGGGCTCAAACCCGACCAAAGGGACATCAGGTCCCCGCCGGCCACCCATGAGATAGCGATAGTGGAGGAACCACACGCGGATTGCCCCTCTACTTTGAGGACAGGTTATGTTCGGATCACCGAACTCCTTGAGCCAAAGACCTGCTCAAAGGAAAACCTGACCCAGGTCCCGGACTTATAATCGGGCATTGGGCCGAAGAAATTGGGCACTCCGGATTCTGAGCTGTTGAGCTCGGGACCGCCCGTGCCCTTGGGCGTTAGATCGGATCAAAATCCGGACTCTAAACTGGACCTAATCTGTCTCTCCCGCATCAGGCAAGAGCCCCAGGAAACCGTACATCGCTACTGGGCCAGATTCCTCCTTGCGCTTAACAAGGTCAGGGACTACCGCGAAGAGAACATGGTCTCACTTTCTGCAAAAACTACACGGACGAGGGACTCCTCAATGCTATAAGCCACCGCGACATAGTATGCTTCACAGACTTGGCAACCATAGTACGGAAGTACTGTGCGATGGAGAGTGCTTGGAAGACCCAAACAGAATTTTGGGATAGTACTGCTCTCACCAAAACCCTTGTCCGAACTAAACGGACGAACTCTCGTAAGTCGTCTGACCCAACCCCCAAGAAACCAAAGCCAACCCTGTATGGGATCCAGATGGAAGAATGGCTCGACGGGCCATGTAAGCTCCAGAGTACTCCGGATACAACACCTACTCATAGCCTTAAGGCATGTTGGATACTCCGACAGGTGGCAAAAAGTGGCGAGGATCTTCTTGTGGGCCATAGAGCGGAACAACATCCTGCCAGCGAACACAATACGGTACTAACAGCCTTCGAGACTTTCGCCTCGAACAATAGGCGCAAGCGAGCTCGTCGAAGCTCTGCTGAAATTTACCATGTGGCAAAAATAAACCCTTGGAATGACACTGCTATAACTTTTAATGCTAGTGATGAACCTCAATTCCGGGCTGTCCGGGCACCAGCCGCTCTGGTCCTTAGTCCGATTGTAGATGGCTTTCGGCTCACTAAAGTACTCATGGACGGCGGAAGCGGATTAAATCTGATTTATGAAGAAACACTCACCAAGATGGAGATTGATAAAAGCCGCATTGAACAAAGCGGCATCACCTTCAGGGGAATTATCCCTACTCGGGAAGCGCGGTGTGCGGGAAAAATCACACTCGACATGGTATTCGGCACCCCGGAGAATTATAGGTCCGAGGAAATCACATTCCAGGTGGCTCCTTTTAGCAGCGGATACCACGCCCTTCTAGGGCGGGCCGCGTTTACAAGCTTTCAAGATGTACCCCATTATGGGTACATGAAGCTTAAAAAGCCCGGACCCAATGGAATCATCACTCTAGCCAGTGATCCAGACGTTGCACTTCGCGCTGAAAATAAAACCGCAGCTCTAGCGTTAGAAGCATTATCTGAAGCCCTAGCAGCCGAAGAGTGAACAACACTGCGGGCCACCATGGACAGGGACGACGTGATACTAGTCAAGCGACCCAAGTCCACCTCATTTAAACCTGCAGACAAGATAGTCAAATTCCAGACCCATCCAACGGACCCCACGAAGACAGCTTCCATCGGGACACAGTTGAGCCCCGCGATTGACGCCGCACTATGAGATTTCTTACGCAAGAATTGGGACATTTTCGCCTGGCACCCATCGGACATGCCAGGCATCCCACGCAGACTGGCCGGGCACAGCCTCAATATTCTAAAAGGATATAAACCAGCCAAGCAGACCCTAAGGCGATTCTCAGAGCCCAAACGACAGGCAATGGGGGAAGAGTTAGCCAAGCTACTCGAGGCCGGATTTATCAGAGATATTAAACATCCGGATTGGCTGGCAAATTTGGTGATGGTACCAAAGAAGGACAAATCCTGGCGCCTATGCGTCGACTTCAAAGACCTCAACAAGGCTTGCCCCAAGGATCCCTTTCCCCTCCCTCGCATCGATCAAATCATCGATGCCACAGCTGGACACGACTCGCTGTGTTTTCTCGACGCATACTGTGGCGACCGGTTTTCCGGGTATTGAATTCCAGAAAATGGCCCTTGTGCTCACCAGCCCCAGGATTACTGTTAGTTGATGAGGCACCAACTTGATACAGAAATTCCAAGCGAAATACAAAAATGTAGTACAATACAATTCTGGCCTGTGAGTACAACAAATGGTTTGTAGTGGTTGATGGCGGAAGCGGTTTGTGGATCATCAGTGTCTATGGGACTCCATTTCCCACAGGAACAGCTGACCAGGATAACTCCTATCTTCGCGAGGCTGCTATCACCAAAGCTTAGGTTCCGGGGCTGTCATCACGGTTGCTCCTCTCCGCGCAAGAAATCTGGCCAAGACAATAGCCAGGGACAAGCCAGTGAGTACTTTTGAATGTACTCGCAAACATTATGAACAAGGGTATAATATAACAACGATAATTATGTACTGAAAATATTTTAAGATCATGACGTCAGTCAAAAAAATATAATCTCTGATGCATGCAAGCAGGTAATTTATGGATATGCAATAACATAGTAGTAATAAAATGCACCGATCGGGTGTCTGGAGCGACACCTCGAAAGGTTAGTAGACAAAAAGAGAAGCCTCAGTCGGGCGTCTGAGCGACGCCACATAAAGGGCTTATAAAAATAAATAGATAACAAGCATGCCACAATCGGGCGTCTCAGCGACACCACATAAAGGGCATATAAAGAAAATAAATAACAAGCATGCCACAGTCGGGCGTCTCAGCGACACCAAATAAAGGGCTTATAAAAATAAATAAATAACAAGCATGCCGTAGTCGGGCGTCTCAGCGACACCACATAAAGGGCTTATAAGAATAAATAAATAACAAACATGTCATGATCAGGCGTCTCAAATGACACCACATAAAGGGCTTATAAGAATAACTAAATAACAAGCATCCCACAGTCGGGCGTCTCAGCGACACCACATAAAGGGCTTATAAGAATAAATAAATAACAAGCATGCAGCGATCAAGGCCTCAAACACACCACATAAAGGGCCTATAAATAATCTCAGTGAATACCCAGGAGGTAGAACTATTCCAGGGATATTTGATAATTCCAATAATATGACGGGTTAATCCACAACAAAATAATAATCATAATCATCACAAGTCTCAAGTCGAGATTCCAGTTCTGGTTTAACAGTTTCTCCTCCGAAGACCGACACTAAGACCGACACTCGACCCATCCCAGACTGAAATCCTTAACCATGGATACGGCTATTCGAATAGGTTTAAATCTCTGCAGAGAGTGTACTCTTTACCCATGAGTAACATATTCCTTTAGTCCATCGGAACTAATTCCGTCTACAGCCTTTTAATTGAAAACACACCTATCCGCACACACCAGCCTAACTTACTGATGTCTAGAATCACCCGCAACACCCGTTAAGCAAAACTCTAAGTGGGGAGGCTACAACCTCGACGTGACATGGGATCACAAAATTTATACCGCGTGCAAACTAGGGGAGCTACCCCTTCGGCTACAACCGAAACACCCATGCTCCCAGACCAGGTGGCATGCCTACCGGATGCCTCCTAGATCTTCCACCATGGCCTCTCATGCGGTGTGTGCTAGGAAAGGGTTGACAACTTATCGAACTGCACCCTACCTATGGCGGGGACGAGTGGCAACACGAAACAAGTATGGGGTTATCGAACAAGACTCGATCTACGGTCGACTCAGGAGGTTTAAATATTCCCTGCATGATTAGCATATCAATATATACTCCAACCAACAGACATAATCATCAGGCGACATACCCCCCTCATGCCATACCGGACACAACCGTCTCGACGGAGGATTAGGTACAAGACCGTGTCTACCCAAGACAGAGGCCATTCTCGGATTCCCTTCCGGTATGCATGAAAGGCATATGACGGTGATTACCATCACAACCATATCAACTCCAATAGCATGAAATCATTAATATGCACTCATGAGTAGGAACACATAATCACATAAAATGACGTATGCCCCGTGTCGAGGTGGTGTTGTCACCGTGTCAAATAACACTCAAAAATATTATGCCAGGGTTCAGAATGCTTGCCTTCAAGTTGTGGGGAGGCTGGGTGAGCTCGTCGGCGGACCGCCCTACTATGCTGTAGGGCGACGTGGCGGTGGCTGGCTAGCTCCAGGGGCTAACGACGACCACTCCACTATCGAGGGAGGCGAGCTGGCGCGCTGTGGTGGTTTGGGCGGTGCTGCCCATGGCGGTGGCGGATGCGGCCGCGGGCGTGCCGCCAAGAGGCTGGCTGGCGACGCTGCAGGGGGCGAGGAGGTGGTCGGGGCTTCTAGCGTGACGTGGCGAGAGGGAGAGGGTTTGGATGAACTCGGGGAAACTTATCCAGGGGGGAGTGCTGGCTCGGACGCGAGCACGTGCAAAACGCGTGCTCTGCTCGCGCTCTGGGCGTGCACGGCACTCGTTCGACGAAATGCCAGGGCGACCAAAGTTGCTAGAGAGCCACTGCAAATCCACAGGCCTAAGTTAGAGACATATAGAAGGCTACTAGACAACTTGGTTTGGGGCAAGGGGAAAGTTCACCACACAAAACCTTCAACCATGCCAAAACTGTCTATGCACACAGGGTGTTTGACAAAATGCCAGAGGATCTAGGTAGTACTTGGGGTGGTCAAATCTTCTAGAGTGGGGTCTCTTTAGATGAATGAGAGGGTGGTGAGGTTAGTTTGCCAAATGAAGAAACTTGTTAGTGCAAGTTTTGCAAAACTTCAATTTTGGACAGGGGGTAAATGGCATCATTACATGAACAAAAAATGTCCCAAAGGGTGCATGCTCCTGGACTTAGGGGTTTTATAGGGTTGACTACAAGAAGGAAAAAACACAAGGTCACTAGAGCAAAATTAAATAGGGTTGCAGTAGAAATCACAAGGCTGGACCGGAATGAAAAAGAGGTTGATTCACTCAATTTTTCCAAAGAACATCACTAGGTTTTGGCATAAAGTTGGATTGCATGCTACTACTGACATCCCAAAATTTTGGTGGAGGCTTTAAAGAAATATTTAAATAGGCTGTAGTGCATAACTGCCCATTGGACCAGATTTGGAAACTTGGTGTAGAACTCAAAATATTCAATGAATGAAATATATTTTTGCATAAAAGTGATTTAGAAACATCACATGACATCTCCAAATTTTGGTTGGAATTTTAGTTAAGTTTATCAAAAGGTTGTAGTTCAAAAAGAGCTCCAAAACTAATGGGAGTCATTATAAGGAAATAAGCTCAGAGAGAAATAATTAAATAAATAAATCCACTGATTAAGAATTGTTATAATGAGAGAGCATAGAAGTCCAATACATTTTGGAAAGTTCCACGTGGGTAAAACTCCTCAATACTAAAAAGAAGGGTTCTGAAATCAACAGAAAATCCAGAAAGCAAAAAAATTTAAACTCCTGGAAAAAAATTAATAATTAAAACATGGTTAAATTTTTGGGGTGTTACACATACTCTGGATACCATCAAATAAAGATGGCAGAGTTTGACCAAGCTGCAACAGCTTTTATAACGCCATATGGCCCTTTTTGCTTCAACACTATGCCCTTCGGGCTCAAGAATGCCGGCGCAACCTATCAACGCATGATTCAAACATGCCTGGAAAAAAAAATCGGCAAAACAGCGGAAGCATATGTGCACGACGTGGTCATAAAAACTAGACACGTCAAAACCCTGATAGATGACTTGAGGCTCACATTTGATAACCTCTGGACATACGACATTAAGTTGAATCCGGAAAAATGCGTCTTCGGCGTCCCATCAGGGAAACTACCGGGCTTCATTGTTTCCAATAGAGGAATTGAAGCGAACCCGGCAAAAATCCGAGCTCTATCTCAGTTGGCTATACCAACAGACCTCAAGCACATCCAGAAGCTAGCCAGATGCATGGCCGCTTTGAGCCACTTTATCTCCAGGCTAGGAGAAAAGGCATTGCCTCTTTACCGCCTCCTGCGGCGCACCGGACACTTCGTATGGACAGATGCAGCCGCGGCCGGACTCGATGAAATAAAGACCTTACTGGCCAGTAATCCAGTCCTAACAGCGCCGAACACCGGCGAGCCTATGCTATTATACATAGCGGCAACACACCAAGTTGTAAGCGCAGTACTCGTCGTCGAACGAGAGGTTGACGGATACAAATTCCCGCTCAAAAAGCCGGTTTATTACGTATCCACAGTCCTCACCCCATGCAAATCCTGATACCCACACTATCAAAAAATAGCATACCGGTCTTCATGGCATCCCAGAAGCTGCGACACTACTTTCAAGAGTGTTCGATCACAGTAGCCTCAGAAGTACCACTCAATGACATAATAAACAACCGCGACGCTACGGGCCGGATTGCTAAATGGGTCATCGAGCTCCTTTCGTTCGACATAATGTACAAACCACGGCGGGCCATCAAGTCGCAAGTACTGGCCGACTTTGTCGCCGAATGGACGGAAGCCAAACTCCCTAAAGAGTACCGCGCATACTCCAACTGGATCATGCACTTTGACGGCTCTAAAATGCTGGCTGGATTGGGAGTAGGTGTAGTCCTGACATCCCCCACTAGAGACACGGTCCAGTACGTCCTCCAGATATTATATACAGACTCCAACAATGCAGCCGAATATGAGGCTCTGTTGCATGGTCTTCGGATGACAGTCTCTATGGGCATCCAACGCTGGAAGTGCGAGGATTCAACCTTGCAATCTCACAAATAAACGGAGACTTCGATGCCAAGGATCCGAAAATGGCGGCCTACCGTAATGCCGTCCTAAAAATGTCAGCACGGTTCGAGGGGCTCGAGTTCCACCATGTGGCTCGAGAAAATAATCAAGCGGCGGACATTCTCGCCCGCATCGGCGCCAAACGCGACCCTGTCCCACCTAATATATTTCTGGAAAGGTTGTTCAAGCCATCCGTAGTATGGGAAGGGGAGTCCGGCAATACCAGCTCGGACCCGAACACACCCCCAGATATCGAACCATCAGACACAATCGGAGGCTCTGCCACTGAAATAACATCCTCGGCCCACGAAATCATGGCCGTTATTGCCCCGTGACTGAGCCTTTCTTGGCCTACCTAAATAGGCAGGAGCTACCCGAAGACCAAAATGAAGCACGCTGCATAGTCCAGCGTTCTAAAGCTTACAAAGTCCACGAAGGGGAACTCTATAAGAAAAGCGCGACTGGAGTGCTCCAAAGGTGCATCTCCGAAGAGGAGGGGCAGCAACTCTTGGCTAAAATCCATGTCAGACTGGGCGGACACCACACCGCGGCTCGAGCTCTAGTCAGCAAAGCCTTCCGCACAGGCCTCTATTGGCCGACGGCCCGAGCAGACGCACAGGACCTTGTCCAACATTGCGTCGGTTGCCAGCTCTTCGCCAATCGAGTCATATGCCCCTACCGCTCTCCAAACAATCCCCATAACTTGGCCGTTCATGGTGCAGGGGCTGGATATGGTTGGACCCCTTAAAGGGGGAAGCCATAAGAAAAATATTTATTGGTCATGGTGGACAAGTTCACCAAATGGATAGAAGCCAAGCCGCTTAAAGCGGCGAATCCGGACCAGTGTCGACTTCATATCCGGGGTCGCATACACCGATACGGTGTCCCCATAGCATCATCACGATAATGGATCAAATTTCACAGCCGATGAAGTGAAAACTTGCGCGGCAAAATGGGCATTAAGCTCGACTATGCTTCCGTCTACCACCCCCAAACAAACGGACAGGTCGAACAGGCAAACGATCTCATCATGAGTGGCATCAAACCCAGAATAGTGCAATCTCTAACAGAATCGGATATGCACTGGGTAGAGGAGCTCGACTCCGTACTCTGGGGGCTGCGGACCACACCCAATCGCACCACTGGATATACACCATATTTTATGGTGTGCGGTGCGAAGCATATTACCTGCGACATAATATATGATTCGCCATGCGTGCGCATGTCTGAAGAGAAGGAAGCCGAGTTAGATCGGCAGGATAACTTGGACGCCCTGGAGGAGGAGCACGACGTCGCAAAAGCCCGCTCCGCATTCTATCAGTATCAGGCTCGACGATATCAAATCAGAGAAGTGCGGGCCAAAACTTACAATATTGGCGAACTCATTCTATGCCTACCGGAGAAGAAGAAGGACAAGCTCAAACCCAAGTGGGAGGGTCCCTTCATCATTGACAAAGTTCTCACCGGAGGAGCGTACCGTTTACGTAATGCATCCAATAACAGACTCGAGCCAAACCCATGGAACGCGGCCAGACTCCGGAGATTCTATGCCTAACCCTGAACTCAATGTTCGTCTCCTAACCCCTCCCTTTTAATTATGCTCCATCCCTTTTCCCTTTCTCGACCCTTTTTATATTCACACAAAGTATTCAATACTGTGCGGATTCTCGGATCACCCCGGCCGCACTAGGTGTGTAAGCAATACCTGGGGGCTTCCTATACGGAAGCTAAAAATAATTACTCACATGGCTTTCTGCCCATATGCATTCTTTTTCCATATGTGCCTTTTCTTCACCATTATATGCATCGATATGACTTAAGATGTTGCCAAGCTGGGTTGCCTGGCTCTTGTGTTTATGCCCTACGTCCCCGTTAATTCGGCTAGGGAATAAGGGGAGCACCTCTGCGATTGTTACTGCCGGTTCAGCCGGATGTGTACCTCAGACTGGGTGAAGCCGAAAGCTAGCTTCCTTAAGAGAATATTCGGTCGATGAACAAAAGATGTGTTCATTTATTACAACTTAAATCCCCAGAAGTCTTGTATCCTGCACCAACGTTCGCAGTCTGGGCATGCGCATCGTCGCATGCGTACTCAGGGAAAGGAACCCCTAACGGAACTATTCTCCCTGGAAGATGTTTCTTACTATCCATGTAATATAACATAACTAGTTGGGTACTTGTCTGTTCAAGCACTTATGACCCCTACGCCTTGTTTCCACGCATACCCCAGTTTTGTATAACTGAGTGGGTATTCGGACACACCCCGGACTATAGGATCCGGGGGCTGAAGCGAAAAGGTCCGCCATGACAAATGATTTTAATCCGGCTAGGGGCTAATCATGCCCATTAAATTACACAGTCACTTGGACTGACTATATTCCTCCTCTATACCGTCCAATAGGCTATCTAGCTTACAATCCTGTTGAGAATACTTAGCGGCTAACGCTACCTGGTCATACACCAGACTCACGGGAATTTCTTGCCCATCGGGCCCCGCCGGTCCTACTTCGGCCATATGGTTCGGGTCCAGCTTGGTGTAGCGCGTCTTCACCATAGCCCAGGCTTCTCTTGCGCCTTGCCGGCAAGAGGACACCTTCCAGAGTCGGAAGCGCCGTCGTGCTCCTTGAAGCATACTCACAAGCTCCGCCATGCCATTCGGCAGCAAGCTTGATGGCCATAAAGCCTGAGCAACACCCTGCATCACTTGCCGAGCTTGCTCGTGCAGTTGCGAAAGGTCTTGCAGTAAATCACGTGCAGATGCGGGCATCTCCTCCTCAGGGCAACCCGTTAACATTCCTGTAAGAAAAATTCTTTCAATATACTTCCTCGCCGAACTATACTACAGTTCGTCTAGGCACTTACCGTAAATGCCGCGTCGAAGCCTCTTGTTCTCCTTCACGGAGTCTGCCAGCTGAGCTCAGAGATCTTTTAACTCCACGTCCAGCTGGACTTTGGCATCTTGAAGATCGTTCTTCTCCTGCCTAACTCGCGTAAGAATGCGCTCACCAGACTCCAGCTGCTTTTTGAGATGCGATGCGTCCTCTCTTACGCCCTCCGGATTCACCCCGGAATTGTCTGCAGAATTTTCTGTTAGACTTGTCACATCAGCCATTTACTAACTGGTGCATCTTCATGCAATTGTTACAATTGTTACCAGATGAGGGCTTTTGGGGTTCCTCTAATTTGGCAACTGCGGCCCTCAGTTCGGCCTTGCATCCCTCCAGCTCCCGAGACAATTGCTCGTTCTTCTCTACAAGGACCTGTGCATAGATTGATCCTTAAAACTGTTGTTCCAACCATTTCAAGTCTCAGGGCTACTGCTATACTTACTTATCTAAATTTCTTACCCGCATGTCTTTGGTATACTGGTTTTTCGCTTGGGCAAGCCCGCCCCGCGCAGCTCAGACGTATGCGTCCGCCGAATTGAAGGCATTAAAAGCCTCTTCAGAAAAGATGTTGTTCCGGAGCACGGCCCTCCGGCACCGGTGATTCATGGCGCTCTCCACTTCGGAGTTCATGGCCGAACACATATCTGCATCCTCCATCGGGGGACTATGCGGTGCTGGCCCTGTGTCCGCCTCCGCCCCCGAAGCCGGTTCTGGAACCTGGCTGGTGGAGGCCTGATTGGTGGGGTCTCCGAATATAGTCCGGTTATTCCTCTTCCTGCCAGACACGAAGGGCGCTGTCACATTTCAAATTCTATAATTACAGGACAGATTACTACTTTACCTCTGTAGCGGTGTGTCAACCCTCACCGCCTTCTTCTTGAGCCTGCCCGATCCGGACGCCCGTTGTTGATGAGTCCCTAGGGGCTCGGACCCTCGCTCCGGCCGTCGTTTCTGCAAATAGAACGATGCCTCATGGATAAATTATAATACCTGGGAGGAGTCCTCTTCGAAGGATAGGGTTTTTTAGTTCGGCTTACACGCGACACGGGGAGCAGTCCAGGGTAGTCGGCCGTAATGGCCACTAGGGCGCCATCCCAGCTCGCTTGATAGAATACCCCGTTGGCAAGCTCCACAGTGATATCCGGATCCACTTTAAGTCCCGGATCTAGGGCCCTTCCAGGGTCCTCTGGGTGCGGGGGACGAGGCAGAACAGCTTCCTCCATAATCCGAAGTGTGGTTTGCAGCCTAAAAACAGCTCGCAAAGGGCAACATACCCCGCTATGTGCAGAATAGAGGCAGGGGAAAAATTGTGTAACTGGAGGCCGTAGAACTCCAGGAGCCCGCGAAGAAATGGATGGATAGGAAATCCGACGCCCGTCAACAGATGCGGGATGAGGCATACACGCTCCTCTGGAGATGGATTAGGAGATCCCTCTGCTTGTTCCCCTCCGTCATAAGTGGCTATTCCAGCTCGGACGGGGACCATGAACGCCGGTGGGAGAAACCCTTGGGTTTGTAACTCTATCAAATGGCTATGAGGAACTGAGCACTCTCCCCAATCCCCTGACTTGGAACAAGAAGGGCGAGCCGAAGAGCTGCGACGGCCGACCATGTTGGAATGGCTTTACGGGAGCGCTCTGTTGGATGCTAGCCCAAGGAGGGGGAGTGAGGTTGGGATCTGAGAATCCCCGTCCCTTCAAATAGACGGTTAGGCCGGAGGATCGAGGGTGGCAAATGCAAAAATGCCTCGACTCCTCGCATTCGCTCGACACGTGGAGATGGTCATTACTGAAGCACTGAAGCCGAGGAGCACAACATTGATTGGAGGCCAGACACTATTCATCGTAACAGGTACTTTGGAGTATTCGAAGAAGGAACCCGCCTTGCAATGCCGAATACAATACTGCGCGCCGGACTCATCGTCATTGAAGCCTGGTTCGGGGCTCTTGAGGAGTCTGGATTAGGGGTATCCGGACAGCGGACTATGTACAACGTCCGGACTATTGAAGCGTGAAGATACAAGACTCAAGACTTGACCCGTGTCCGGATGGGACTTTCCTTGGCGTGGAAGGCAAGCTTGGCGATCCGGATATTATATTTCCTTCCTTGTAACCAACTCCATTTAAACCTAGCCCTCTCCGGTGTCTATATAAACCGGAGAGGTTGGTCCTAGAAGGTCGATCACAATTACAATCATACCATCATAGGCTAGCTCTTAGGGTTTAGCCTCTACGATCTCGTGGTAGATCTACTCTTGTACTACCCATATCATCAATATTAATCAAGCGGAAGTAGGGTTTTACCTCCATCGAGAGGGCCCAACTGGGTAAACATATGTGTCCCTTGCTTCCTGTTACCATCGCTTGACGATAGATCGGGACCCCCTACCCGAGATCCACCGGTTTTGACACCGACAACTATTACAAATAAGAGATATGTTCCAGAAACACATAAGCAACCAGAGCTTTGTTTTAGAAACATTGATGACGTTGCAAAGCATGTCTGCGCATGATCCTTCTTTGCAACAAAAGCTTTGTTTCAAAAACACCTTTGACTATTGCAACACGATCTTTGTTTCAGAAACATGCCACGCATGGATGGGACAGATCCTAGCAGGGAGGGCCTCCCCAATGACAGCACCAGAGGAGAGGCCATGTGCGGCACAGTGCCGAGCCGCGTGCTGCTGCAACGTCGACCGAGCCACGCGGATCTCAGGGCAGGAGAGACGTGAGAGTTGAGGGGCGGCGGCTGCCCGTCCCAAGGCAAGTGAGGCAGCAAAGAAAAATAGAAGGGTTGGAAGTGGGGCGATGAAGGCCTGCCTCGCCGGCGAATGGCAGCTGCCGGAGCGGGGCGGCGGCAAGCACGGGCGCACGCATGATGCAGGCGAGTATCTCCCTTGCGGTGCTAATTCAGGATGAAAGGATTGAAGGAAATGTGAATAAGGTAGAAGACGGAGGCATGTTGTTGCAAAAGACGTGATGGTGGGTCCACTGGGAACATGAGGCGCACAACTAAGACGACGGACGCGTGCATGATTATCGACCGGCTGATGAGAAGTGTTTTCCATATTTATAACAAAAGCTATGTAATGTTTTATTTCATGGAAAGGAGGATGACGATGCGAGATAAGGAAGAGCGTCTTGACCTGGGTGACCAAGTCAACAATGCCAGAGGTCCGAATCGTCAGTTGTAGTGGCGAAGAAGGATGGTGGTTGTGTGGAAGGAAGATACCTGTTTATCAAGTCTTTTATCAAGTCCTTGGTTTGAAGGTTCTTCATAGAAAATCCGATAGAGTCAAAGTTAACTAAACAATAATTATAAGTCATAAATTGACAACTCAAAATTTATTTTTGGATTTTTATCATTTATGTCACTAATTATGTCTCGCTACTCAATTTGTCACTAGAAGCTTCAACTGCACAAAAATGTCATCGCTCCTTTAGACGCTTGATAAAAAATGTTCCTAGACATTATTACTGTCATCTCACATCCCATTTACCATGTTATATGACTAAAATACTCATGCAATCAACATGTCAACTCTTCCTCTATCTCACTACGATAAAAGTGTGGGTCTCACTCGATCCCAACCAAGGTTCTTGTTTTCTCTAAAATTATTGCTTGCTTACTCCTGAAAAGTGGTGCTACACTTATCATTGTGAGATACATGGAGCTGACATGTGGATCAAGGGGTACTTTGGTCATATAACATGGCCAACAGGTTTGACCTAACAGTAACAGAGTCAAATGACATTTTTGAGCAAATATCTAACGGATCAATGGCTTTTCCTGGCTGGTTAATGGTATTTATGAGCAAGCATCTCACAGAACGATGATATTTTGACATAGTTGTAACTTTTAATAGCAAACCGAGTAGTGGGACACAATTAATATCATTAAATGATAAAAAAATCTAAATTTTTAATGGTATTAGGAGTGATAAGGACATGACTAAGATGAAGTGGACGATTAGAGCATCTACAATCAGACTCCTCAAGCGTCCCATCGGACAGCCCGGTCACTGACCGACAGGAGAGAGAAGAAAAAAGGCCACCCAACCGAACCCTCACTTTCCCCCCTATATGACCTGGTTGTGTGGCACTCCTCAAATCCAACCCATATATGGGTTGAATATGGAGACATCCGGACACGCATGTCACATCAGATCCGTTTGTCCTAGGCGCACCCGACATCCACACATTTCCTCTTTTCTCTCTCTCTCTCTCTCTCCGCTCTATCTCCGCCGCGTGCGTGCTTGCGGAGCTGTCGCTGCCGCCGTTCTCCCCTCCTATAAGATGCGAAGCATCCAGAGGCCGTGTACGATGCACGGGCCGCCAGTCCCGGTGCAAAGCATGACACCGTTCTCCCTGATGTCCCCAGATCTTGACTATGGAGGGCCGGTCTCAGCGTGTAATCCTGCTGCTGGGTAAGAACTACTAAGAATTTGAGATTTGCTTGACGGATTTGTGACACACCACTTCCTACTAGTCTGTAGGATCATATTCTTGTGTGTTTCTATTTGCTACTAACCATGATAGAATCACAGGCCGATGAGACTAACTTGGAGAACATGACAAACAAGGAGCTACATGATAAATTTCAGCAAATGATGAGTGGACAGGTGCAAGATGTGCTAAAAAGATATGAAGAGGCCATGGAGAAGACAGATGGCATTGAGAAGACGTTCGAAATAAAGTTCGATAACAAGTTTAATGAACTGATCGCGCCTGGTTTCGCTGCACCTACTGTTGATGCTTCTGTGGCTCCTGCTGCTGCCGAGGAAGAGGACGATTACGAGGATGAGGTTGATCAAAATCAGAACTACCTGCAACCACCAGCACCACTACCAGGTCGTCCACATGCAAATAATCGCAATGGTAGCGCTGCATCCCCACCTCAGGTACTAGATCATAACCATCTTCCTAAACTAAAATTGAATATTCTGCCATTTGAGGGTAGATACGTTCCTGATATATATCTTACTTGGGAGTTAGAAACTAAACAACGTTTTACATGCTTACAATATCTTGAGGATAGATGTGTTGCTGTTGTTGTTTGTGCATTCACTAGTTTTGCTTGTGTGTGGTGGTATGAACATTGTAGATTATATGAGGATAATATCCCAACTACTTGGGCTGCTTTGAAAATTGCTATGCGTACTCGTTGGGTTCCACCATATTATCAACGGAAATTACTTCAAAAAATTTAGTGCTGAAGACAAGGAAAAATTTCTGTAGAGGAATATTATGAGTAACTACAATCTGACATGATTCAATGTGGTATTGTTGAGGATAATGAATCTATGTTTGCATGTTTTATGGGTGGATTGAATAGAGAGATTCAAACTATTTTGGAGTATAAGGATAATAATAATGTCACTCGTTTATTCCATCTTGCTTGCAAAGCTGAACGTAAGTGCAGGACCAACATGCATTGGCGTGAACTATTTTTTCTGCAGGTCGATCTTCATCATGGACACCACGTACATCTTCTACTCCTACACGTCCTGCTGTAGTACCGCCTACTTCATCCGCCGACTCCACCCTGGAAACAAAAAAACTGGCACCACCACCACCATCATCCGCCAAGAGCACACCTTTTGGTACCGCTCAGAGCTCTTCTTCATCCATGGCATCAATAGGGCAAACACATGATGCATATAGCCAAGACACATGTAACTCATTGCTTGCTCTATCATGTTTATGCATTCTCATACTCTTATGATCTATCTTCACATGATTGCAGACATGTAGGGGGAGCTAATGCATGTTGCATGTCCTTCCAAAGCTTTACTCGCTATTCTTTATATCTTTATCTAAAGCTTTGATGTATGTTGTCATCAATTACCAAAAAGGGGGAGATTGAAAGCACAAGTGCTCCCTCGGTGATTTTGGTAATTAATGTCAACATATCTCTTGCTGGACTAATATTTCTACATAGTATATTTCAGATGATTTCAACATTGGAGTGGCATGGACATGGACAAGAGGATGTGGAACCCCTTCAAGATGCTAAGGACAAACATTGGCAAAAGCTCAAGATTCTACATTTTTATTTTAGTGGTCCAAGATCGCATTGAGTCCATAGGAAAGCCAATACTATTAAAAGGGGATGAGGTGTTGCTTAATGGCTTGCTTTCTCAAAGTGCTTGGTGATATGTTCCAAAAACCCTCAACCACTTTATCACATCCACATATGTCCTAAACCTAAAAGTCAAACTCGGCCCCACCGATTTGATCTATCCGGCGCCACCGAGTTCATTTGACATAGACACTGCCAAACGCTAATCATTTCGGCCTCACCGATGGGATCTCGGTCTCACCGAGATGGGATTGCAAACTCCTTGTTTCCTTTTCGTAACGTTTCAGTCCCACCGAAATGAGCGAATCTGTCCCACCGAGTTTGCAATGCAAATTCCCTGTTTCCTTTTCGTAACATTCGGTCCCACCGAAATGAGCGAATCGGTCCCGCCGAGTTTGCCTGAACAACTCCCTGTGTGCCTATCACTGAAATCGGTCCCACCGAGTTCAATTGACCGGTCTCACCGAGATTACGTTATGCCCTAACCCTAGCGCATCGATCCCACCAAGTTGATCGTATCGGTCCCACCGAAAACTCTAATGTTCACATTTTGACCTGAATCGGTCTGACCGAGTTCTACCTTCGGTCTCACCGAGTTTGGGAATCTGTGTGTAATGATTAGATTTTGTGTGGAGGCTATATATGCCCCTCCACCCAGTCTTCATTCATGTAGAGAGCCATCAGAATGTGCCTACACTTCCAGCATTTATTTTCTGAGAAAGAACCACCTACTCATGTGTTGAGACCAAGACATTCCATTCCAACCACAAGAATCTTGATCTCTAGCCTTCCCCAAGTTGCTTTCCACTCAAATCATCTTTCCACCATAGCCAAATCTGTGTGAGAGAGTTGAGTGTTGGGGAGACTATCATTTGAAGCACAAGAGCAAGGAGTTCATCATCAACACACCATCTATTACCTTTTGGAGAGTGGTGTCTCCTAGATTGGTTAGGTGTCACTTGGGAGCCTCCGTCAAGATTGTGGAGTTAAACCAAGAAGTTTGTAAGGGCAAGGAGATTGCCTACTTCGTGAAGATCTACCCAAGTGAGGCAAGTCCTTCGTGGGCGATGGCCATGGTGGGATAGACAAGGTTGCTTCTTCGTGGACCCTTCGTGGGTGGAGCCCTCCGTGGACTCGCGCAACAGTTACCCTTCATGGGTTGAAGTCTCCACCAACGTGGATGTACGATAGCACCACCTATCGGAACCACGCCAAAAATATCCATGTTTCCAATTATGTTTGCACACTCCAATCCCATCCCTTTACTTTCTTGCAAGTTGCATGTTTTACTTTCCGCTGCTCATATACTCTTTGCATGCTTGCTTGAATTGTATTGTGCATGCTTGAAATTATGCTAATTTCTAACCTCAACTTGATAAACTTAAAAACTACTATCTTTGGTTGTTGAGGGTCTAATCACCCCCCTAGACACCTCTTCTCGATCCTTTCAATTGGTATCAGAGCATTGGTCTCCATTGCTTTGGTTTAATCACCATTGGAGGAAGATGGATGAGTCTACGGTTGGGAGTATTAGACATAGAGTGCCTATGCTTGATGGAGAGTTCTTTAGTGAGTGAAAAAATGAGATGCTTGGAATTTTTCATGAATATCACTTGAACAAGTACATTACTACTCTTGTGAATCCCCTTGTTGACCCCTTGCATCCTACCAATGATGAGTCTCTTGACATGATTCGCAATCTTAGAACTATCAATCTTATCACTAGAGGTTTGCCTAGAAATTTGATTGGTCACTTGCCAACTCTTGATTGTGCTCATACTATATGGGGATTTCTTGAGGAACGATTTCCGGACTATTACTTGAAAAACTTAGATGAGATTCTTCATAAGTCTATTGCTTTGAATAAGATGAATCCCAATGATCCTAAGTTTGGAGATTGTTTATTTGAGCATCATGACCTTATGCGTGCCAAAGGAGATGTTGGAATTATTAGCAATATCATTTTTGAAGCTATTAGAATTCATAGAGATGAACATTGTCAAAATCATATATCTAAAGAATCACTCTCTCTAGGAAATGATCATTTGCAAGACGATGTTGAACATGGATACTATGATGAGGATGATGATAGCGACCTTGATCTTGAAGAGTCTATGAGACACTTTGGTCTTATGGCTAACCTTCACGGCTACATGGCTGGAGGAAAGGAATGGGTCCTTGATATTGGATGTACCGATCACATGACCGGAGACAAAGGTATGTTTCATGAGCTTGTTGAAAACGACGACCCTTGAAAGTATGTCACTTTCGATGATAACTCAAAGGGTAAGGTGGTTGGCCCCGGTAAGGTGGCCATCTCACATGATAGCGCCATACAAAATGTTATGCTCATTGAATCTCTTGGCTATAATCTACTTTCTGTATCTAGACTAGCGGACTTTGGATTCAATGTCCTATTTACTAAAGTAGATTGCCAAGTGTTTCGAAGAGATAATCATAAAATGGTCTTTACCGGCATACATAGAGGTGATCTATACATTGTTGGTTTCACTAAAAAGGCTCAACCTAGAACTTGCTTAATTGCTAAATCCTCTAAAGGCTTGTCGTGGAATTGTCACGACAGATGTCCTAGTGTGAGGACTTAGTCATGGAGCCATCACCACTAGGTTAGCTTGAAGGGGTTAAACGGGACAAAGGACACAAGAGTTTATACTGGTTCGGCCCCTTGCGGTGAAGGTAAAGGCCTAATCCAGTTTGAGGTGATATTTCTTATGTCTTGATTACCAGGGAGAGATTCCGCTTGACCTAGCTTTCGATCTCTTGTTTTCTTTTCCTGAACCGCCGTCGGGCCATCCCTTTATATACACAGATTGATGCCCAGCGGCTCACGGAGTCCCGGCCGGCTCATAAACAACGTGTCCGGCTCATTGACTAAATATACCTGCCTTACAATACAAGTCATACACATATGGTGGTTTACTCTTATGGGCCTTAAGTCGCTCTTGGGCCTTCGCTTCATGAACCGCCATCTTCAACGTCCTCATGGGCTTTGCATTTATGAACCGCCATAGGTATAACCCGGCACCCTCCTGGGCAGGTCATACCTAATAGTCATATCCCCAACATTAGGCCCCAGATTGATTTGAACTTGTTCATGTCAATCTTCAACACTTAGAAAAAAATCCTTCTTTCTTTATTCGTGCGAGATCTCATAACCCACCATGACATCATCTCCTGCGATTGTGGTAACCCGCCATGACGTCATCTGCCATTAATTTTACACAATACCTAATATATCTTAACAAATCCTTATCTTTAATAACCATTCTGAAAATCGAGGCGTCCAAACGGCTGGAAAATCATCCTTTGGCCTCCTTGTTTTTCGCGCCTACCTGTTACCCTTCTCCTTATAAATAGGGTCAAACAACCCTCCTTTCATTTTCCCCCCTTGCCTTCTCATCTTCTTCTTCCTCTCATGACTCCTCTGCCACCTCGAGCTTCGTCGCCATCGTCCTCCGACCGCTGCACCAACTTAGGCCGCTGCATCAACCTGACTGGTCCAGAAAGTCCATCTGCATCTGTAAGTGTTCATATCTCTATGCGTCAGATCTGCATTAGGGTTAGCCTTGTTCTTCGGTGTTCTTCGTTGTTCTTTGCTTTCTTCTTCAACCCCAGTAGCTTCTGATCTGAATATACTATAAAACTCGTGCGGTAGCAGCTTAGCCTTTGTTTTTAATATCAGAATACTTTCTTCTTCATAGAAAATCTAATCGGAGCACACGAACTCCTCTGCTGCCGCTTTTGGTTTAGAATTTACTGCATTTTGTGAACTGGCACCAATCCAAAATTATAGCTTCAGTCTGTGAAATCTATTTGTCCATCACTTAGCAAAATTTCTTCTTCTTGATAGATCTTTAACTATTAGTATTCTCATGTCGGCTTACATCACCAGTTATAGCTAGTCATATGTCATTAGGCCCCTTTTAAGGCGCCACTCTGAATATATACTGTAGCATTTTTACTTCCGGCTTAACGAATCAACTTAAACCGGAAAAATTGTTCTTTCTTTTAGGCTTCTTTCTTCACAATGCCTCCGAAGACATCCACTTCATGTAATTGGGTTCCCTCCATTGTCACTGAGAACACGCTCAAAGACTTTGTCAAAACCGGCTATTTACCAGAAAAAACTGTCATGCATTATCGCGCCCCCAATCTAGAAGAAGAAAGACCTCAACCAGAGGATGATGAGGTCATTGTTTTTACTGATCACATGAATCGGGGCTTCTCACCGCCCGGTTCTAAATTTTTTCGAGATGTTCTGCACTTCTTTCAGCTTCATCCTCAAGGCAGCGAACCCAATTCTGTGTCCAACATCTACAACTTTCAAGTTTTCTGCGAAGTATACCTTCAAGAGGAGCCCAGTGTTGAACTGTTTAGGGAATATTTTTATTTGAACCGCCAAAACGAGTTTACGAACGGACCCAGCTTGGAACTTGGCGGAATCTCAATTCAACGAAGAAGAGATGCTATCTTCCCCTATGCTTGCTTGCCAAGTCACCCCAAAGATTGGAACCAGATATGGTTTTATTGCAAAGATACCTCTGCAGCTGACGAGAATCCACTGCCAGGCTATCGTGCCCAGTGTCTTGACCC
The DNA here is from genome assembly GCA_021605205.1 of Aegilops longissima. Taxonomy (NCBI): domain Eukaryota; kingdom Viridiplantae; phylum Streptophyta; class Magnoliopsida; order Poales; family Poaceae; genus Aegilops; species Aegilops longissima. The sequence continues at coordinate 694,594,928 of CM038682.1, forward strand.
AAAACACCATATTCCTGAGAAGCTTACTGCTGCTGAACGTGCAAAGCTCGGCCCCACCATTGCAAAGGTCAAGGCTCTGCTGGGAAATGGTTTAACTGGCATTGACTTGGTTCGATGCTGGGTTGCTTGGTGAATCATACCCTTGAGTCGCAGATCCGGCTTAATGTGTACTTACACGTGTGGTAAAAAGGATCCACTACCCCATAGCTCTGTGCGTTTAACTGATGAGGAAATCAATGAAATGACAGAGAGCCTTCTGAATGAAGATCCGAAAGACTGCAGCAAAGTGGGTCTGAACCCTTTCTCTAAACTTAACCAGCCACCAGATGTGAGTCTTTAAATTACTTACTTTACCTTCATCATTCAAATATTTTATTAACTCAACTTTGATGACTTTCACAGGTTGACTCTGATTTTTGGAAAAAGAAATATAACCATGAAGCTGCCATAAAGGCCAGGGCTGCCAAGAAAGCCGCCAAGAAAACCGCCAATAAGAACAAGAAGAAATCCAGTACTTCCGAGCTGTTTGAACTAGACGACAGCTCTGAGTCAGAGGTAGCTCTTGATTCTCTTGGCTCCTTTTTCAACTATCTTATTGGCGTTGATTATCATCAGGATGACACGGGGGCCAGTCAAGCTGGCGAGGAAGAGGTAACTATCATTTCCTCCGACTCCGAGCCTTTGCCAAGACAGAAAATTCGAAGAGTAACCCGGAAAGTAAGCTTTTCACACACCTTAGCTCATCTGGATCCTCACTTTCTTTTGAAGCAACAGCAGCACGAGAGCCGGCGACAGACTCGAACCAGCGGAGGTGAAGAATTATCTTCCGGTTTACCAAATACTCCAGCTCCGAGGAAACATCGAAACGAGGTCATCCCAAACTTAAACTCTTTTTATCCTTTGGCGGGTCTCATTCGCCAACCACTTGATTCTTCCGATTCAAATTATCAGGAGACTTCTCGCTCCTCTTCCGGCGACTCATCACAGTCCCAGCTGCCGGCTTTCAAAACTGCTCCTGGGTAATAACAATTACTTATTATTTGTTCCTTATGCTCCTTTATATTTACACTGACCTCTTATGACCCATGTAGTGGAAAGGCCAAGCCTAGCAAGAAGGCAAAGGTGAACAAACCGGCTGAAGACCCCAAACTTCCTGAACTGGAGCAACAGATTCCAGTGTCTGACACCTCCGTACCACAACGAGAAGAACCTGTTCATGATGTTCCACCAGAAATTCCTGACCCTTCCATTGACTAGAGAAACAACGATCCTTTGAATACTGAATCATCAAACCCAATTAAACCGGCTGAAACACGTGCCGGTGATGTGAGAATTACCAGCACTGGCTTTAGAGAGCCAGGGTAGGGCTTTTCTTTCTTTTGTTTAGGATTGGCAAGAGGATGGCTGCGTCGACTTCAAAGCTGTTAGAGAATGCACTCTTATCACTACAGGGATGCGAGAGAAATTCCTCGAAGGTAGTATTAAAGGGATGGGGCATTACCGGTGTTAGTGACGAAGGGATTGTTTGCAAGAGAAGGTTGCCCTGTTAAGATACGAACAGGGGGCATGCCACGCATAATAGTAAAAAAGGGCAGAGAAGAGGATTGAGGGACATAAGGAGCTGGAGGCCAACAAGGAATAGACCTACTGTCTTGGCCAAACACTCCGCCAAAGAAGACCATACTGAGAAACGAAAAGTGAGATTTGACATTGCCAACTATTCTCAACTGAGTGTTAGTGAAGTATTCTCTGGTTATCTCAATCAAGTGAACACCAGCCGAGACCTTGAAGTTGACATGGTGAAGCAGATGCATAAAAAATATGAGGTATGAACTCCTCCTTTACTGAGTTATGCATATCATGTTAGCCCCCAAGTCTATTTTTTCTGATGGAATTGAATATGCTGTAGACTTAGAATAACCATGAGTATAAATAATACCCTTTGATAGAATCTTTCAAAATCCGGCTTACCCATCCGAGTTATAGCAGATCCTTAATGATTAAAACTGCATCTGTAGCCCTCAAGGGCCGGTTTAATCAGCATGAATGAGCCGGTCCTGTTCATCATGATTTATAGAACAAAGCTTACTTGTGTAGCCCCCATGAGCCGGCTGTGATCGTTTGCGGCACGTACGGGTCATCATAAAGTAGTAAGAAGATACAAGCGATATACATTGGCCCCCAAGTGCCAAGTACTCTTGCTTGCAAAGTGCTTGGGACTTATTCACATAAGCCGTTGTATGAGTAATTTTTTTTTGTTTCGGCAGGCATTAGCCCCCAAGTGCCAAGTGTTGTTGCTTTCAAAAGGCTAGGGACTTCATTTCTGTAACCCGCATATGAACATAATTTTGAACCGGTGTATGTACAGGACACCACTGCTCAACTTCAATCGCAATTGACTAGCATGAAAACCCGGCTGGAGCACCAAGAATCTGAGACCCGGAAAGCGGACTCGAAATTCCAATTTAGCTTGGCTGAAATGGAAAAACTGAAGACCAGTTTTGAGGTTGAAAGAAACGCCTGGGCTGAAGAAAAAACTGCCTTGATACAGCGGGCTGAAAAGGCGGAGGCGGCTCTTCAGGAGGTGACCACTGAGCTTACCGGTTTAAACACCATGTATCCCAGATGGTTTCTGCTATTTTGGTGAGTCGCCTTGCTAGTATCAAATTTAAATCTCTTCCTTGATGGTATAAACCGCCTCTAACCAATCCATAATTATTATTCAGGTCCCAGGAGCAACAAGCTTAGTCAAGGGATGCTTGTCAAACTCAAGGCTGTTTATACACTTGTTGAACAGTTATATACTGGAACTCAGCGAGCACTGGCCACAATTTATCCGACTAATCAAGCACCTACTCTCTTGAGAGATGTCTTGAAAAAGCTTTCTGTTCTTCCTGAGAGGATTAACGAGATGAAGTGATCATCTGCAAGAGCCGGTGCTGTGACAACTTTAAGTCGGGCCAAGGTATGGCTAGCAGAGCTAGACCCGGCCGATATAGCTACCGGGTATCCAAGCTTAAAAGAAGATGGCACTCCCTTTGAGAAGAAAGACTTCACTGCCTGCGTGAAGGAGATACGTCCCCTGGCGAGCCTGATTGCAAATGAAACGGATCTTTCAAGATACCAACCAGCTTATGACATGGAGAATCAGAAGCTGCCCACGCGGGCTTATAAAGTGATGGATCTAATTCCCCCAATCCATAAGCACACTTTCGCTCCTAAAGTTGAACCGTTCGAACTTATAGATGATGAAGCTAAATTCCAAGCCTTGTGTGGCATTGATTGGTCATCACCAAACCTCCAGACAGCAGAGGAGGACGAAGAACCGGAGAAGGATGATCCAGAAGCTTCAAGCCGTCAAGGCCAAGAAAGTTGATCCGCTCGGCGGTTCAAAATATGCGATCCTTTGAAAACACTTGATCTTTTTGTCTCCCTGAGTCATGTAATACACTAGCGACACTTTGCTCTGTCGCGCAATCGTGCACGTTGGTGTTTTGCCCAACACTGTTTGATCCGCCACTTTGAAAACTATCATCTTACACTTATGATTATATTGATTTATGCATATGAGATTTAGTACTATCCTACACAGAAACAGATCATAAGAGCCTTGGCGGTTTACCACAGGGCGGGTCATAATATCCCATATAAAAACACTGGCGACTAAAATAGTTCATGACCAGGTCCGGTTTAATCATAACCATATAAAATCTTAACAAAAAATATCATACCTGTGATATTTAATTGTACTGTTGTCTTATGATACCAGTGCAGTAAGGCTGATAACCCAAATTTTGAATACATAATGCTCTGTTCAATTGTCACATATTGCCGACTGGGTTTAACAAACTCAACAATGCTCAAATATGAGACATAGGCAGGGCTGCTTGGCCCAACTTGTAATAACCATATGGTAAGAAAAAAGGAAGTGATATAAATCCAAGACAGAAAAGAAAACCAAAAAGTACGAGGCTTTTATAGGCCGCCAAGCCAAAATTTTCTTCTTTAATGAAACTAGCATGATAGCCGCTGGATATCCGCGCTTTCTGTGAGCAGGCTTTCACATGACCCAATCGAGATTTTAACCTGGATAAGTTTAGGGTCTTTAAAAGATTAACTTACCGAGAGTATGAAGGGGTCGGAATAGCATCGTGCAAAACAGGCCGGTTTAACCAAGTTTCAAAGAAGGCGGCTTATCAGCTTGAGCTTCTCCTTGCGTACTGTAATCCGACTCTTGCATGACGCAATCAATGTCATAACCTTGACAAGTTCAGGGTCTCTTTAAAAGATTGACTTGTTAAAAACGGTCATCCAGGATTACCTGGTCAAAGAGCATCTTGGGTACAGGCCGGATAACCCGGATTTTTGGTGAATACACCTGGCATCCATGCCTATCAAGAAGGTAATTTTAGCTGTGTTCTTTAAACAAGAAGCCCCCCAAGTGATATATTTCGGAGCTGTGATCAGCGGGTACCTATGTTTGCGCTATGTTGTGCATCCAACTCTCTTTGGTCCCTGTAATTTGGGCGTCAAGCCTCTTTAACTAAGATGATAATAAAGTCTCAGTTTCGAAGAAGTAAAATGACAGAGGCCCAGAATTATCAGGCATGTCGGCTTTATTATATTCATCATAATATGTACATTGTCGAAAATATGTACATCACAGGAGCCGGTGGCTCAGGTGTAATACGGCCGAAGATGGGCAATATTCCATGGCATGTGGGTCTCCTCCTCCGACGTGCGTGAGTCCTTGTGATCTCGAACATCGATGAGGTAGTATGACCCGTTGTTCAGATTTTTGCTGACCACAAAGGGCCCTTCCAAAGGTGGGGATAACTTGTGCATATCAGATTGATCCTGGATAATCCGGAGCACCAAGTCGCCTTCTTGAAAGGTTCTGGTTTTAACCCTGCGGTTGTGATAACGGCATAAGTCTTGCTGGTAAATCGCCGAACGAGCCGCCACGAGGTCACGCTCCTCATCTAACAGGTCAAGTGCATCCTGACGTGCTTTCTCATTGTCAGCTTCAACATAAGCCGCTACATGGGGCGAGTCATGACGGATGTCACTAGGGAGAACCGCCTCTGCTCCGTAAACCATGAAGAAAGGTGTGTAACCCGTAAATCTGTTGGGGGTAGTAGTGATGCTCCATAACACGAAAGGTAATTCCTCTACCCAACAACCCAACGTCCTCTGCAAAGGAACCATAAGCCGGGGCTTGATGCCTTTCAATATTTCTTGATTGGCTCTTTCAACTTGACCATTGGATTGGGGGTGAGCTACCGACGATATGTCAAGTCGAATATGCTCACGTTGAAAAAACTCTTTCATAGCACCCTTGGACAGATTAGTGCCATTATCAGTTATAATGCTGTGAGGAAAACCGAAGTGAAAAATCACCTTTTTGATGAATTGAACCGCTGTTGCCGCGTCACATTTACTGACCGGCTCTGCTTCAACCCACTTTGTGAATTTGTCAACTGCCACCAAAAGATGGGTCTTTTTGTCCTTGGACCTTTTGAAAGGCCCCACCATATCAAGCCCCCAGACTGCAAACGGCCAAGTAATTGGAATCATCATCAACTCTTGAGCCGGCACATGATCTCGTGGTGAAAATTTCTGACAACCATCACATTTACTGACCAAATCCTCCACATCAACATGAGCCGTCAGCCAATAAAATCCATGACGAAAGGCTTTATCCACAAGAGACTTAGAACCGGCATGATGACCACAATCCCCTTCATGAATCTCACGAAGAATTTCATGACCCTCTTCAGGAGATACACAATGTTGAAACGCCCCAGTAACACTGCAATGGTGTAACTCTCTGTTGACAATTGTCATTGATTTAGACAACCGAGTTATCTGCCTGGCCAAAATTTCATCCTCAGGTAACTTGCCCTGGGTCATATAAGCCAAATATGGAACCGTCCAATCAGGAATCGCATGAAGAGCCGCCACCAATTGTGCTTCCAGCTCAGGAATAGCCAGATCTTCCTCTGTAGGCAATTTGACAGAAGGGTTATGCAGAATATCCAAGAAAGTGTTAGGTGGCACCGGCTTACGCTGGGACCCTAACCGGCTTAAGTCATCAGCCGCCTCATTTTTCCTGTGATTAATGTGTTCCACTTGGTAACCCTTGAAGTGCCCAGCAATAGCGTCAACCTCGCGGGGATAAGCTGCCATGAGTGGATCCTTAGAATCCCGTTTGCCTGAAACTTGCTGAGCCACCAGTCTGAGTCGCCGAAACATCTCACCCGGCTTAGATTCATCCCTTAGCCATCCGAATACCATGGAGCAAGGCTTCATACTCAGCTGCATTGTTAGTACAGGGAAACATCAACCTTAAGACATAACAAAACTTGTCACCTCGAGTGGAAGCTAAGACAACTCCAGCCCCCGAGCCTTCCAATTGCCTGGACCCATCAAAGTGAATAGTCCAATATGTGTTATCTGGCTTCTCTTCCGGCATCTGTAGCTCCGTCTATTCATTGATGAAATCCACAAGTGCTTGAGACTTGATGGCCGTGCGAGGCATATACTTCAAACCAAGAGGTCCAAGCTCAATGGCCCACTTGGCTACCCGACCTGTGGCTTCTCCGTTTTGAATAATATCCCCTAAGGGAGCAGAACTAACCACAGTGATGGGGTGACCCAAAAAATATTGCTTAAGCTTCCAACTGGCCATTAACACCCCATATACGAGCTTCTGCCAGTGCGGTTACCTCTGCTTGGACTCAATAATCACTTCACTGATATTGTAAACCGGTCATTGAACCGGACATTCCTTGCTTGCTTCCTTCCGTTCCACAACAATAGATACACTGACAGCTCGGGCGTTAGCAGCCACATATAATAACAACGTCTCCTTATCAATAGGAGCAGCAAGGACTAGCGGCTCAGCTAGCTGTTTCTTTAAAGCTTCAAACGCGTCATTAGCAGCATCACTCCAGACAAAGTGATATGTTTTCTTCATCATCTGGTACAGTGGTATAGCCTTCTCACCCACCGGCTTATGAACCGGCTTAAGGCAGCAATACAACCCGCCAGACGTTGAACATCATTGATACACGCCAATTTGCCAAGGAGGTAATGGCCTTGATCTTCTCCGGGTTAGCTTCAATGCCTCTGTTAGAAACCAGAAAACCCAAGAGCTTGCCTGCTGGCACCTCAAAAATGCACTTGGCCGGGTTAAGCATCATCTTGTAGACCTGGAGATTGTTGAAGGTCTCCTTCAAATCATCTATCAAAGTTTCCTTCTCTCTGGATTTCACCACAATATCATCCACATAAGCATGAACATTGCACCCAATCTTACTGTGAAGGCAGTTCTGCACACATCGCTGGTAAGTCGCCTGAGCACTCTTGAGCCCAAAAGGCATAGACACATAGAATAAGGCTCCAAAAGGAGTTATAAAAACTGTCTTCTCCTCGTCTTTAATTGCCATCTTGATCTGATGATAACCAGAATAAGCATCCAAAAAACTCAAACGCTCACAACCCACCGTAGCATCAATGATTTGATCAATACGAGGGAGAGCAAAGGGATCAACCAGACATGATTTGTTTAAGTCCGTGTAGTCCACACACATACGCCAAGTGCCATTCTTCTTAAGTACCAGCACCGGATTAGCCAACCACTCAGGATGAAAGACTTCAATAATGAACCCAGCCGCCAAGAGCCGGGCCACTTCTTCACCAATGGCCTTACGCCTCTCCTCATTGAATCAACGAAGGAATTGCTTGACCGGCTTAAATTTTGGATCAATGTTAAGAGTGTGCTCAGCGAGTTCCCTCAGTACACCTGGCAGAAGGTTTCCATGCAAAGATGCCCCAGTTCTCACGGATGAACTCGATGAGCGCGCTTTCGTATTTTGGATCCGGGTTAGCGCTGACACTGAACTGCTTGGATGAATTGCCAGGAACAAAGTCAACCAGCTTCGTGTCATCGACCGACTTAAACTTCAATACAGGATCATGCTCTGTAGTTGGCTTTTTCAAAGACGACATATCCGCCGGATCAACATTGTCTTTGTAAAACTTCAATTCCTCTGTTGCACAGACAGATTCAGCATAAGGAGCGTCACCTTCTTCACACTCCAAAGTTATTTTCCGGCTTCCATGCACTATGATGGCCCCCTTGTAACCCGGCATCTTGAGTTGCAGATAAACATAACAAGGCCGTGCCATGAACTTGGCATAAGCCGGCCGGCCAAACAGAGCGTGATACGGGCTCTTAATCTTGACCACTTCAAAGGTTAATCTCTCGGCCCTGGAATCATGTTCATCCCCAAAGGCTACTTCTAGATCAATCTTGCCTACAGGATACGCCGACTTACCAGGCACCACTCCATGGAAAACTTTATTGGACTCGCGCAACCGTTACCCTTCGTGGGTGGAAGTCTCCACCAACGTGGATGTACGATAGCACCACCTATCGGAACCACGCCAAAAATCTCCGTGTCTCCAATTGCGTTTGCACACTCCAATCCCATCCCTTTACTTTCTTGCAAGTTGCATGCTTTACTTTCCGCTGCTCGTATACTCTTTGCATGCTTGCTTGAATTGTATTGTGAATGCTTGAAATTGTGCTAATTTCCAACCTCAACTTGATAAACTTAAAAACTGCTATCTTTGCTTGTTGAGGGTCTAATCATCCCCCGCCCCTCTATACACCTCTACTCTATCCTTTCATCTACGTGTGATGATTGTTACTGAGGATGGTGGGTATGACTCTGCTAGTGACTATGATGAGGAGACTTTGGCTCTTATTGCTAGTGAAGAGCAGGGTGGACATGATTCTGAACAAGAGACACAATAGATGGCTACTAAAGATGCTGAAAGTTATGAAAGTTTAGTTGCTCAATGTGTTTTGAGTGTGCAGGTACAATTTGAGCAAAATCAGAGGCACAATTTGTTCCATACGAAGGGAGTTGTGAAGGAACGTTCTGTCCGCGCCATCATTGATGGAGGGAGTTGCAACAACTTTGTTAGCACGGAGATGATGGAGAAGTTCTCTCTCACCACCATACCACATCCTTATCCTTACTACATATAATGGTTCAACAACAACGGCAAGGTTAAGGTAACATGTACAGTTCATGTGCATTTTAGTATTTCTACATATGCCGATTATGTTGATTGTGATGTGGTGCTCATGCAAGCATGCTCTTTATTACTTCGTAGGCCATGGCAATTCGATAAAAATTCGATACACCATGGTAGAAACAATCAACACACCTTTGTTCTTAAGGATAAACATATTACTTTGCTTCCTATGTCTCTTAAACACATTTTTGAAAGAGGATCTTACTAAAGCTAGTAAGGCAAAACATGAGCAAAACAAGAGTGAAAATCAAATTGTGGCAAAAGAATTTGAGCAACAAATAAAGTGTCACGACCAGTTTTTCAATAAAAATATTTATTGAACAACCGACCTATGAAGTCCAATATGAGGAAAATCCTCCATACCGGTAGACAAAACTTTGATACAATAAGCCAGTAGCATTACAATATTACAGGGTCGGATTGAAGATGCCCAACCAATTATTACAAACACGCCGATAATTATACATGATGGCGGATATGACACAATGGTGTGCGGTGGAAATACTACTGACTCGAGATATGAGTGGTTGTGGAATAACACAGTGGGGTGGTTAATAAGACTACTGCACTGGCGGCTCATCGAGCGTCGAGGTGAGGCTCGATGAATTTATTTGGGTAGCGGAAGCGGTTATAACACAATGACTAATCCAGGGGTCGCACAAGACTAACTGGGATTCCTCTAGGCGTCGGACTCGCTATCGAACTCTTCATCCATGAGATCGCCTTCGTCAGCATCTGGCCAAATCAACAAGCCAGGTGAGTACTTTGAAAGTACTCGCAAGACAGTTCGGACAAAAGATATAACAAATGAATGCAGGAATGCGACATGATTAATTTTAACAATGCGCAATTTAATCAGTATGGCAAGCTAAGTAAAAAGGGAATCGGCGGTAGTCCGCTCGAAAACCCAAAGAAGATAAACTCAAAACCGATCGGGTGTCTGAAGCGACGCCTCGAAGGATGAACAAATAAGTAAAACATGCCACGATCGAGCGTCTAAGCGACACCTCAAAAGGGCTTATATTGAAAGAAAATACATGCGTGCATGATCGGACGTCGGGCGACATCACGAAAGGGCTTATAATAAAAGTAAATAATAACAATGCATGCATCGGACGTCTGGCGACATCGCAGAAAGGGCTTATAAAAAAGTAAATAATAACAATGCATGCAGTCGGACGTCTGAGCGACATCGCAGAAAGGGCTTACAACAAAAGTAAATAATAACAATGCCGCAGTCGGACATCTGAGCGACATCGCAGAAAGGGCTTATAATTCGTTATTCATAATTGACGAGATATGGTACTCACGGAAAATATTCATCACAAGACAATAAGCGGGTTAGCCCATTCACAGGAAATAAACATTTAACACTCAAATGGTTCTCAGGAGTTTCTGTCACCGAGACTGACACTTGACAAGATAAGATGAACACGGTACTCGGACATGAATAGGATGAATTCAAGAATTTTGACTCTGCAGAGTTTGTACCAAAATTGTCCACAGCCAACGGATTTTCGTAGTCACAAAGGACTAGTTCCGTTTACGGTATTTCGGAGGAAACACAGCTAATTAGTACACACCCATCCTACCTCACGTTGCCAGGAATCACCCTAGACAGCGTTTAAGAAAAACTTTGAGATGGGGAGATCACAATCTCGAATAGCATGGGATCAAATTTATATCTGGCTGCGCTCTAAGGGTGCCCCCTCTCGGTCCCAACCGGAAACACCCATGCCCCCTAACCGGATGAAAGGCTTTAATCCAGGGCCATGGAACCCTCATCCCGGCCTCTCGATTTGGTGTGTACCAGGAAGTGGTTTGCAACTTACTAAGCCGTATCCCTTGCGGGAAACAGTGGTAGCACGAAAGGGGAGATGGGCGGAATCGACTGATTTATGTTGACACAGGTCAACGATCTGGCATAAGCCTGGCATGCTACAACACTGCCATCTTACCCATACTCATGCCAACTCATGGCCATGCAACAAGTTTCCAACAACTCATGGATTTTCCGAACTCACTTGCCCCAACTCTTACGAGATAAACTATCATCGAAATGCTCATGAACGTGCCATGATACAAGAATAATGCAAACATGCCCAAACACTCATCATATCAAAAGTTCAAACATTGCTTGCCTGGTTCGGAGTAGTCGGGGTCTAGCTCGGTGAAGTTCGTGGTTCCGTCACCTCCTTCGGTATCTACTGTACACAAAACACACGCGCTAATGTAAATACCATGGGGTACAGAAAGTTAATCCAAATATTTTTCAAATAAATATGATAAAAAAACTAGACAAAAATCTGAATAGGACAGAAAAAGAATCACTCAAAAATTCCTTTCTGTTAAAAAGTTATAAGGGTTTTGGTCCAAGGACCCATCTGTAATGAAACAGAAAACCCTCAGGGGCCTAAGCAGAAAAGTACAGAAAAACGGTTCAGAGTGGAAGGCGTATTTGCCAAAGTACGCTTTCAGAAAACGATTCAAAAAAACAATAGAGAGGCTGACGGGCGGGTCCCACCCGTCAGGTTTGAATTTTCAAACGAGAGAGACGGGGCTCGTCGGCGCCCGAGAGTCATGGGTGGTCGCCGGCGGCGATCCACGGCGAGGCAGGAAGATCGGAGGGTACCTCCGTGTTCAGGGCGTCATTCCGCGCCGGTTGGTGGTGGTGGTGGTCGCCGGTGAGCACCACATCGACGGCGGCTCCTGCTCCGACGGACGGCGGTTCGGGTGGTCGTGGGTCTTGTCGGAGAGTGCTGCGGAGGAGGAATTGAGGAGGGGGTTAGACTTGTGGTAGCATGAGAGGGTAGCTGACGGGATTTGGGCGCCGGGGACGACCTCACCAGAGTGAATCGAGGTGGAGGCCGAGGCGGAACGGGGCGGCCGGAGTCGAGGAAGAAGAGCCCCTCGAGGCCCTTCCAGGGGCTTGGCGAGGACTAGTGAGGTGGTGGAGGTGTGCGGGGGCGAGAGCGCACTCGGGGATGCTATATATAGCCGGCCCGAGGCGGTTGCCGAGAAAGGGGTTCTCCGGCGAAGTTTACGGCAGCGCAGGGCATTGATCGGGGAGGTTCAGGGGTTTAGCGCCATCGTGGGGGTTCACTGGTTCCGTTTAGGTGCTAAACGAGTCGGGGTTTGGTTGTTTTGGGCATGCTCGACGGAACGGGGCGGCGCGGGCCCATTGGCGGCAGGGAGCACGTTCTGTGCTTGCCGGGCCATGGCGACGGCGCCACGGGCGTGCGCTGGCATGGCAGGGACACGCGGAGAGCCAGGGGGCGATGGGCGGCGCCGAGTGGTGTTGCGAGCGGGCTCGGGCCCTCTCTGGCCGCCACGGGTGGCGCGGCCACCGCAGAAACTTCCAACGCCGGCGAGGCTCGTCGCCACCGACGCCAGGAATCGACCAAGCGTGCATGCGGGGTGCTGGCCAAGGGAAAGAGGCCGTGTGCATCGTGCCAGAGCGCACTGTGGCCGCGTGACCGAAGTCTGGCGAAGAGAAGCGACACTGAACTCTGAACTTCTCTGAATCTCTGAAAGTGCATTGAAACAGTGTAGTCCAGGTGTTCGACAGAATGATTTTGGTATGATGGAGGCTCTGCTTGAGCTGATTTTTGGTGGAGGGGCCTCTCATTGCATCTAGAGGCTGCCTGAATTTTTGTGGAATTTTTGGAGCAGAGAAGATATGAATTTCACCAAATTTGACAAATCTGGTCCAAACTTGCAGAGACTGAAATTTGAAATTTTTGAAAAGAAGAGGAGTGGATCTTGATTGTTCTAGGTTGTGGGTACTAAGGACTATCCAGGGGAGTTGGTTTGAGGTCAAAGCTCAATTGCATTTAGGTACTTGCTTTGCAAATAACCTAGGCTCAAAATAATGGACAGAAAAGATTTGGGAGGAGAAATAAATGAAATAAAATTCAGAAAAGGGTTGAACTTGTTTAGATAGAATGTTTGGATTGCCCAAAGTGGAAGGGGATATTTTTGGGAAGATTTTACCATGTGGTGCATGGTAAAATCATGAGTGGTTTCAATATTGGAGAAGATGGAAAACTCCTAGAGTTTCTTTTTTTTAAGAAAAATTAGAATCCAAAAGTTTCGAAATTTTGAGAAGAGGGCAATCAGAGGAAAAGCTTAAAAACCAAACACCAGAGTTGAAGGAGATGCCAAAATAAAATCCTTGCTAGACGGAAAAAGTTTTTGAGAGAGATTTTTGGAAGGGTTTAGAAGACCTTCTTCAAATCCAACAAATTTTTTGAAGAGAACCAAAAGAATATTTTTGGAGTGTCACAACACCTACCCCCTTAGGAAAAATCTCGTCCCCGAGATTCCAGCTGATCCTCAAATAAATGTGGGTGCTCCGTTCGAAGGAAATCCTCCCTTTCCCAAGTGGCTTCACTTTCGGTGTGGTTGCTCCACTGAACTTTGAAGAACTTGATGGTTTTCTGTCGGGTTCTCCTTTCAGACTCTTCCAAGATTTTTATTGGATGCTCCCGATATGTAAGGTCTGGCTGCACGTCAATGTTTTTATGGGGTACTTGTTTCTCTGGGTTGCTTACGCACTTCCTCAATTGGGAGACGTGGAATACGTCGTGGATGTCGGCTAATTCTTCGGGTAAGTCTAACTGGTAGGCTACCGTGCCTCTTCGTGGCACTATGCAGAATGGTCCGATGAATCTTGGCGCCAGCTTCCCTTTAATCTTGAATCGATGCAGGCCTCTCATAGGGGATACTCGTAGATACACAAATTCACCGGGTTCAAAATTGACTCCACGATGCTTCTGATCGTAATAACTCTGCTGTCGACTTTGGGTTGTCTTGAGTCGGTCCTTAATCACCTTGACCTTATCTTCAGCCTCTTTGAGCAGGTGCAGGCGAAGATATGGCTGTCTCCGGTTTCCACCAATTTAGCGAGTACGACATCTTCGCCCGTCTGAGCTTCAAATGGTGCCATCTGCAGGCTGGACTGATAACTGTTGTTATATGCGAATTCTGGGTATGGTAAGCTCTCTTCCCAACTGGTCCCATAGGTGAGGACACATGCTCTCAACATATCTTCTAGTATCTGGTTTACTCGCTCGACCGCCCATCCGTCAGGGATGGTATGCGATCTTGAATGCCACTGAGTTCGAGCTTGTTGTAAGTGATCCCAAAATCGGGAGACGAATTGAGTGCCTCTGTCCGAGATTATTTTCTTTGGGACCCCATGTAAGCAAACGATACGGGAAAGGTAGAGCCTAGCAAGCTTCTGAGTGGTGTGGGTTGTCTTCACGGGGATGAAGTGTGCTACTTTAGTCAGTCTATCAGTGATGACCCATATGGCATCATGTCCGAGTCGTGACCGAGGTAGTCCAACAATAAAATCCATTCCAATCTCGTCCCATTTCCACTCGGGTATCTTATTTGGTTGCAATAGCCCGGCCGGTTTCTGGTGCTCGGCCTTGATGCGTTGACAAGAGTCACAACATGCAATAAACGTGGCTATGTCTCTTTTTATACCATGCCACCAAAATGTTTCCTGAAGATCTTTGTACATTTTCGTTCCTCCAGGATGGATTGAATACGGAGCGGTGTGTCCTTCAGCCAAGATTTGCTGTTTAAGGTTATGGATATTTGATACGCAAAGTCTATTCCCGTACCACAATATTCTTTGCTCATCGATAACGAATTCTGAGGCCTTGCCCAAATTCATCTTCCATTTTATGCCTTCAATGCTGGGGTGTCCACGTTGAGCCTCTTTAACCTTCTCTATCAGGGTAGGCTGTAACTCTAAGTTCGACACACTGCCTTCGGTGACTACCATCAGATTGAGCTTAGCAAATTCCTGCTGGAATTCAGGTCTCAAGTTTGGCATGCTGTCGTTGTTCGGACTGGGGTCCCGACTCAGAGCATCTGCTACAACATTTGCTTTGACTGGGTGGTAGTGGATTCCAACATCATAATCCTTTACTAATTAATTTAGTTCTGGTTGTGTGAAAATATACTTGAGGCTTTTGTGGTCCGTGTATATTTCACAACGATTTCCAAGTAAGAAGTGTCTCCATTCCTTGAGTGCATGAATAACTGCTGCTAATTCTAGGTCATGAGTAGGATAATTTTCTTCATGCTTGCGAAGTTGCCTGGAAACATATGCGACAACCTTGCCTTCTTGCATTAATACGCACCCGAGGCCCTTTCGAGATGCGTCACAAAATACCTCAAAATTTTTGTGTATATCAGGCACAATTAACACTGGTGTTGTCGTCAGTTTCCTCTTTAGCTCTTGGAAACTTTTCTCGCAAGCTTCCGTCCATTCAAACTTCCTGTCTTTCTTGAGTAGTTGTGTCATTGGCTTTGCTATGGTGGAGAATCCTTCAATAAATCTTCGGTAGTATCCTGCCATCCCCAAGAAACTTCGTACATCCGTCACGCTGGCTGGTGGCTTCCAGCCAAGTACGGCCTTGACCTTTTCCGGGTCTACGGCGATACCTTCTTGGGTCAGTACGTGGCCCAGAAAACCTACTTGCTTCAGCCAAAATTCAAACTTGCTGAATTTAGCGTACAATTGATGTTTCCTGAGTTCTCCTAGTACAATTCGGAGATGTTCAGCGTGCTCTTCTGGTGTTTTGGAGTATACCAGAATATCATCGATAAATACCACAACAAACTTGTCCATAAACTTCATGAATACTTTGTTCATGAGGTGAACAAAATATGCGGGGGCGTTTGTTAGTCCGAATGGCATTACGGTGAACTCATACAATCCGTATCTGGAGGTGAAAGCTGTCTTGGGAATATCTTCAGTTCGTACTTTCAGTTGATGGTATCCCGACCTCAAGTCAATCTTTGAGAACACCTTGGCCTGAGCGTGTTGATCGAATAAATTATTTATTCGTGGCATCAGATATTTGTTCTTGATTGTGGCCATGTTTAGCGCTCGATAGTCTATGCACAATCTCAGTGTTCCATCCTTCTTTTTGGCAAACAAAATTGGTGAACCCCAAGGTGAGGAACTGGCTCGTATATACCCTTTTTCCAATAATTCCTTTATTTGCTTCTTCAGTTCTACCAATTCGGATGGTGCCATTCTGTATGGTTTCTTGTATATGGGAGCGGTTCCGGGTGCTAGTTCAATGCTGAATTCTATCTCTCGATCTGGTGGCATGCCTGGTAGCTCTTCAGGGAATACATCTGGAAATTCACACACTACTGGAACTTTGCTCAATTCAGAAATATCCACCTTGTTCAATCTCGGTTGCCGGGTTATTTTTCTTTCCTTGGCTGAAACCTTGATGGTCTTCCCGTGGTGGTGGGTGAGAATTACGGTCCTGTTGAAGCAGTCAATAAAACCTTTGTTGGTGGTTAACCAATCCATCCCTAAGATGACATCCAGTCCTTTATTTTCCAACACGATAAGATTTGCGTGAAACTTCAACCCTTCAAACTCGATAACCACACCACGGCAATAATTCGGTAACTTGCTTAATTCGGGGACTTGGCGATCATAGATTTTTCCAAGGGAAGCATCGAAAATTATTTTGCAAAGCAAAACTTTTCAAACGAATGAGTGAAAGCTCGAAATCAAACAAAACCATGGCAGGTATTGTGTTGACGTGAAGCGTGCAGTACGATATCCGGGGCATTTTGTGCTTCCTCTTTGGTCACGTGGTTCAGATGACCCTTCCGTGGTTGTTATTTGGGTTGAAATTGTTGCGCTTTGGCGCCAATTATTGCCTCCGTTGTTCGGCTTTGGGGTCGAGTTCCTTGGCTTGGGGCATTGCTTGGCATAGTGCCCTTCTTCTCCTAAGCGTAACAGGTAACGCTTGGGCGGTACGTGAACTCCTTGTCCCTTGCATGGAAATTCTTGATTGGGCGTGAGGCGCTTGTCGTGGGTTTGGGTGTCCAGTTTTTACAACATCTGTCTTCTTGCTGCGTGGTTGCGGGCGTGATTAGCCTGGTCCCTCTTCCGCTTGCGGAAATCTTCTAAGCTGCGTCTCTCATTTCCAAGGCAATGGCCTTATCCACCAGCGTCTTAAAATCTGGAAAGGTGTGCACGACCAATTGGCATTTAAGCGCGGGTGTCAGACCGTCTAGGAATTTCTCCATCTTTTTGTTTTCCGACATACGCTCCTCGTTGGCGTAGCGAGACAGCAGAGTAAACTGACTGTTGTATTCTGACACCGTCATTGTCCTTTGCTTGAGGTCGTCAAATTCTCTCTTTTTGATCTTCGTAAGACTCTTACGAATATGTGCCCCACGAAAACCTTCTTTAAATTCCTACCATGTTATATTATTTTGGGTGCATGTGTAGGAAATTTTCCCACCATGATGCGGCTGCTCCAGTGAGATAGTGCGGAGCATAAAGCACTTTCTCAAGGTCTAAACACTGGGCAATGATTAATTTTCTTTCCATGTCTCGAAGCCAGTCCTCGGCTTCAAGAGGTTTGTCAGTGTGAGAAAATGTTTGGGGACGTGTCTTCTGTAGCTCAGATAACTTTGATTGCTGCTGATACTGTCCACGGTGATTCCCCATATTGATGACTTGGTTCATTATTTCCTGATGTTGCTGCTGACTTTGTTCATAAAGACGACACATTTGGGAAAGTGTCGTTTCACTGTCATGTTGACTTGTCTGCCCCTGTGTGAAATTGTTTCCTGGGGGTGTGCCATAATTTTCCTCTGTCGGAGTTGGCATGGAGCGCGTCCAAGGACGAGACATAGTTCACTCTGGGGATATATTTTGAAACACTCATAAGAGAAGAAATTAAGTCGCAAAGATCAATAAATTCAAGAAGACGGAAAAAAAATCGCAAATGCTCCAAGAATTTTTTTCAAGAGATTAAACGTTTGCGCACGGAGAAGGACTGTCCATTACATATCTTACACGCAAGCAGTAATTATACAATACATCACTCAGGATATGCGTACATAATCCTGACATGTTATTTAGGCTAGTGCACTCCTCCTGATCCTACATGATGCGCAAACAAGCTACTTCTCACAGCCTATGTACACATAAACATATCGTACAAGTCGGTACATCGCATGGCGGCTAAGCGTACTTAGTCGGAGATGGTAAGGATTTCCCTTGGCCTGCCAAGGGTGAGGCGTAGTGAGGCTGGGGACTCAACCTCCTCTTCGGAGATAGGCTCCAGACGTGAGGTGCTGCGCTGAGTTGGTGGAGCAGGTGCCCTGTGCGGGACAACTCGAACATGAGCGGGCACGAGGGGTGGTGCAGAACGAACCGGAGTAGGCGCAATGACATGGTTGAACTCCTCCGTGGTAGGCAGGCGACGAGTAGTGGTGAGAGCAGTAGGAGCAAACGATGCTGATGACGAGACGAAAGTCAGTGGCGGTGCGGCGCGCAGGAGCTCCCTCCTGTTGGCGGCACAGCCATGGACTGAGTCCATGCGGGCAGCTACAAAGTCATCCACCAGGTTGTCGAAGGTTGCCTCCAAAGCCCGGAGATACTCGATGAGCATCTCAAAAGCTTCGTCCCGTTCTCCTCTGGGGCAAGAGAACGCGTAGTGGCAGGTATATGGCACGTGACATGGCATGTAGCAGTAGCGACGAGTCTTCATTGAAGGAAGGATGTCCCTGAGTCGAGCTATCGCCTCACGGGCTGCCATCTGCAGTGCATGCTTCTCTGTGGGCATGGCTCTCCCCAAGAACCGGTAACGCTCAACTCACCCTCCCTTGAATTGCACCGCGGCTTGGTGCATGGTTAGACGGTCATTGATCTTGTGCTGAGAAAGTGAGAAGACTGGGCGCACAGCTGGCCCTATCGCGACTTGGACGATGAAGGAGAGAAGCTTGACGAACCCATCGGGCATGTTGGCGAACATCTGCGACTTCGCAGCTTGTTGCCAGCCATCTACAAAAGTAGGCAAAAATCCTGAGTAGTCAAATCATAAATTTATGCCGACCGTCGAAAATTGACTACATTTGTAAAAATAATAAACAGCTCTATTCTGCTAATAATCAATTAGCGATCGCACCTAGTGGCTTCCTACAACAGCTGGCTCGGTACCAAGCTTGTCACGACCGGTTTTCAATAAAAATATTTATTGAACAACCGACCTATGAAGTCAATATGAGGAAAATCCTCCATACCGGTAGACAAAACTTTGATACAATAAGCCAGTAGCATTACAATATTACAAGGTCGGACTGAAGATGCCCAACCAATTATTACAAACACGCTGACAATTATACATGATGGCAGATATGACACAATGGTGTGGGGTGGAAATACTACTGACTCGAGATATGAGTGGTTGTGGAATAACACAGTGGTGTGGTTAATAAGACTATTGCACTGGCGGCTCATCGAGCGTCGAGGTGAGGCTCGATGAATTTATTTGGGTAGCGGAAGCGGTTATATCACAATGACTAATCCAGGGGTCGCACGAGACTGACTGGGATTCCTCTAGGCGTCGGACTCGCTATCGAACTCTTCATCCATGAGATCGCCTTTGTCAGCATCTGGCCAAATCAACAAGCCAGGTGAGTACTTTGAAAGTACTCGCAAGACAGTTCGGACAAAAGATATAACAAATGAATGCAGGAATGTGACATGATTAATTTTAACAATGCGCAATTTAATCAGTATGGCAAGGTAAGTAAAAGGGGAATCGGCGGTAGTCCGCTCGAAAACCCAAAGAAGATAAACTCAAAACCGATCGGTTATGCGAGCGGCGCCTCGAAGGGTGAACAAATAAGTAAAACATGCCACGATCGAGGCGTCTAAGCGACACCTCAAAAGGGCTTATATTGAAAGAAAATACATGCGTGCATGCATCGGACGTCGGGCGACATCACGAAAAGGGCTTATAATAAAAGTAAATAATAACAATGCATGATCGGACGTCTGAGCGACATCGCAGAAAGGGCTTATAAAAAAAGTAAATAATAACAATGCCGCAGTCGGACGTCTGAGGACATCGCAGAAAGGGCTTACAACAAAAGTAAATAATAACAATGCCGCAGTCGAACGTCTGAGCGACATCGCAGAAAGGCTTATAATTCATTATTCATAACTGACGAGATATGGTGCTCACGGAAAATATTCTTCACAAGACAATAAGCGGGTTAGTCCATTCACAGGAAATAAACATTTAACACTCAAATGGTTCTCAGGAGTTTCTGTCACCGAGACTGACACTTAACAAGATAAGATGAACACGGTACTCGGACATGAATAAGATGAATTCAAGAATTTTGACTCTGCAGATTTTGTACCAAAATTGTCCACACCCAACGGATTTCCGTAGTCACAAAGGACTAGTTCTGTTCACGGTATTTCGGAGGAAACACAGCTAACTAGTACACACCCATCCTACCTCACGTTGCCAGGAATCACCCTAGACAGCGTTTAAGAAAAACTTTGAGACGGGGAGATCACAATCTCGAATAGCATGGCATCAAATTTATATACGCGCGCTCTAAGGGGTGCCCCCCTCTCGGTCCCAACCGGAAACACCCATGCCCCCTGACCGGATGAAAGGCTTTAATCCAGGGCCATGGAACCCTCATCCCGGCCTCTCGATTTGGTGTGTACCAGGAAGTGGTTTGCAACTTACTAAGTCGTATCCCTTGCGGGAAACAGGTGGTAGCACGAAAGGGGAGATGGACGGGAATCTGACTGATTTATGTTGACACAGGGTCAACAATCTGGCATAAGCCTGGCATGCTACAACACTGCCATCTTACCCATACTCATGCCAACTCATGGCCATGCAACAAGTTTCCAACAACTCATGGATTTTCCGAACTCACTTGCCCCAACTCTTACGAGATAAACTATCATCAAAATGCTCATGAACGTGCCATGATACAAGAATAATGCAAACATGCCCAAACACTCATCATATCAAAAGTTCAAACATTGCTTGCCTGGTTCGGAGTAGTCGGGGTCTAGCTCGGTGAAGTTCGCGGTTCCGTCACCTCCTTCGGTATCTACGGTACACAAAACACACGCGATAACGTAAATACCGTGGGGTACAGAAAGTTAATCCAAATATTTTTCAAATAAATATGATAAAGAAAACTAGACAAAAATCTGAAGAGGACAGAAAAAGAATCACTCAAAAATTCCTTTCTGTTAAAAAGTTATAAGGGTTTTGGTCCAAGGACCCATCTGTAATGAAACAGAAAACCCTCAGGGGCCTAAGCAGAAAAGTACAGAAAAACGGTTCAGAGTGGAAGGCGTATTTGCCAAAGTACGCTTTCAAAAAACGATTCTAAAAAACAATAGAGAGGCTGACGGGCGGGTCCCACCCGTCAGGTTTGAATTTTTAAACGAGAGACGGGGCTCGTCGGCGCCCGAGAGCCGCGGTGGTCGCCGGCGGCGAGGCAGGAAGATCGGAGGGTACCTCCGTGTTCAGGGCGTCATTCCACACCGGTTGGTGGTGGTGGTGGTCGCCGAGGAGCACCACGTCGACGGCGGCTCCTGCTCCGGCGGACGGCGGTTCGGGTGGTCGTGGGTCTCGTCGGAGAGTGCTGCGGAGGAGGAATTGAGGAGGGGGTTAGACTTGTGGTAGCATGAGAGGGTAGCTGATGGGATATGGGCGCCAGGGACGACCTCACCTGTGACGCCCGGGTAATTACACTACAGTAATCCCCGCTAATGATGCCACGTCACCTCGGTTACTGTGGATAAACTCGCGCTAGTTCGAGACCTAGTTCGGATTTCAAATTCGAAATCGAGCGAACAATAAAAGTTTTCAAATATTAAAATTAAAATGTTCGGAGTGAACCAAATAATGCATAGGTAATTGTGGTGGAGGAGCCAAACTTTGGTAAAATGTATAAAGGCCCTAAAATAATTAAAACAATTGTTTAAATACCTTTTATAATTAATAAAATGTCAAACTAATTTATTTGAGGATTAGACTTTTTGTGATTATGGACTAAGTTGAAATACTAAATTAGATGCTAAGTGGGTACTTTAATAAAACTAAAATAATAGGAATCAAACTAAAACAGAAAAGGTAAAATAAATAAAAGGGAAAAGGAAAACAAGAAGAAGAATAAAGAGAGAGAGAGACCCCCCCCTCCTCGGGGCCACGGCCCAAGAGCCATCGAACCGCCAGCCGCCCAGCCACCCCCACCTCAGATCGCCCGATGCGGCTATATCTCCCACGTGTCGAGGCACGACTTAGAGGCATAACCGCATTGAAAGCAATGTCGCAAGTGAGGTAATCTTCACACAACCCATGTAATAAATAAGGAAAGAGATACATAGTTGGCTTACAATAGCCACTTCACACAACATAAATAAACATCCATCATTCAGAGTACACTCAAGGTCCGCCTCACGGAACCAAAATAAAAGAAGATACCCCAAATGCTACACAGATCCCGAATCGTCCCAACTGGGCACCACTACTGATCATCGGGAAAAGACACATAGTAACGACCACGTTCCTCGTCGAACTCCCACTTGAG
Organism: Aegilops longissima; assembly: GCA_021605205.1. Classification (NCBI taxonomy): domain Eukaryota; kingdom Viridiplantae; phylum Streptophyta; class Magnoliopsida; order Poales; family Poaceae; genus Aegilops; species Aegilops longissima. Next base: position 694,617,461 of record CM038682.1, read on the forward strand.
CTCGGTTGAGTCACCAGACCGCCTCGTTGGAACTGCAACTGTTTTGGAAGTACACGTGAGTCACGGGACTCAGCAATCTCACACCATGAGGTCAAGACTATTTAAGCTTATAGGAAGGACAGGGTAGTAAAGTGGAGCTGCAGCAAGCGACTAGCATATATGGTGGCTATATCGCAAAAGAGAGCGAGGAAAGAAGCAAAGCACAGACGTGAAACTAGTAGTGATCAAGAAGTGATCCTGAACTACTTACGTCGACATAACTCCAACACCGTGTTCACTTCCCGGACTCACCGAGAAGAGACCATCACGGTTACACACGCGTTGATGTGTATTTTAAATTGAGGTCAACTTTGGGTTTTCTACAACCGACATTAACAAATTCCCATCTGCCTCATAACCGCGGCACGGCTTTGAAAGATATTACCTGCGGGGTGTCCCAACTTAGCCCATTATAAGCTCTCACGGTCAACGAAGGATATTCCTTCTCTGGGAAGACCCGATCAATCTCGGAATCCCGGACTACAAGACATTTCGACAACAATAAAACAAGACCAGCAAAGCCGCCCGATTGTGCCGACAAATCCCGATAGGAGCTGCACATATCTCGTTCTCGTGGCACATCCGGATGAACACTACGTGCGGCAACCAAGATGCCCCAAGTTGCCTCGGTGGCACCGCAAGTGGCTCTAGTTTGGACCAACACTCGAGGAGCATTGGCCCGGGGTTAAATAAAGATGACCCTCGGGCTCGCGAAACCCGGGGAAAAGGCTTAGGTGGCAAATGGTAAAACCAATGTTGGGCCTTCTTTGGGCGAGTCTTATTCAAGGCGAACTGTCAAGGGGTCCCATAAATCACCCAACCGTAAGGAACGCGAAATCAAGGAACATAACACCGGTATGACGGAAACTAGGGTGGCAAGAGTGGAACAAAACACCAGGCATAAGGCCGAGCCTTCCACCCTTTACCAAGTATATAGATGTATTAATTATATCAGATATATATATTGTGATATCCCCAACAAGTAAACATGTTCCAATAAGGAACAACATCTCCATGTTCCAACAAGGAACGAACTTCAGCTTCACCTGCAACTAGCAACGCTATAAGAGGGCTGAGCAAAGCGGTAACATAGCCAATCAACGGTTTGCTCGGAAAGGATGGTTAGGGGCTGACATGGCAATATGGGTGGCATGATATAGCAAGTGGTAGGCATCGCAGCATAGGCATAGCAAAAGAGCGAGCAACTAGCATAGCAAAGATAGAAGTGATTTCGAGGGTATGGTCATCTTGCCTGCAATGTTCTCAGAGTTGTCGAAAGCTTGATCCTCGTAAGCGTTCTCGACAGGTTCCTCGTTCACGTACTCGTCTCCCGGCTCTACCCAAAGCAACAACACAAACAAAGGAACCACAATAAATCACGGTGCAATGCACAATCAACATGATGCAAAACATGACATAATATGCAGGATGTGATATGCAATGCTTATGTGCGCTCCGGAAGGAAAATGATGAACCAGGCATCAACTTGGCAAACCAAGTATGCCACTGGAAAGATGAGATGATTTCGGTTGAAATCGATATAAAGATCACCGGAATCGGATGCACGGTTTGGAAATGGCAAGCAAAACAAGAATGACGCAAATCCTCCATTACCAGCCTGATGTACAAAGCCATGTTCGTGTGCAAACTACCTCATAGCATAAATGCAATAAATATACCCATGAAAGACAACACATCAACATGATGCAAAAATACATGATCATGAACTTGCTCAAATGCAGAAACTAATGGCACCACTGAGTTGGTGGGATTTTTCTACCCCAAAAACATATATAATATGTTAGGGTTGCTGTAGGAAAATCACCACAAAAGCACAAAGGCAAAACCTGCCTAAAATGGTAGGTAACAGAAATGGCATTTTCCATAATTGGAAACGTCCAGAAATGGACTTGCCTGAAATGGAAAGAGAAGCTATCCAGAAACGGAAAACGCGGGGATAAGGGAAAAAATATAAGGAGGAGGGCGCTGAGAGGTTGATCGGGACCCTCTTGTCATACTAACGAAGGATGAGTAGGTTATAAAAAGGGGGAGATAATGCAGCCTCGGGGATCGAACCGGGTCTCCCCGGTGTGGCTCTGCCCCAACAGCCACTGGGCTAGGCGGCGGCGACTGACAGAGAAGGACTTCGGCCCCTTAACTGCTGCTACTGCTAAAAATACAAATAGAAGAAATAAAAAGGCGGCGCTACCGATTCGAACCAGTCGCTGCGATCAAGCGTGGGGTGCAAACCAGCTCGGCTAGGCTAGGCTGTTAGTAAGGAAGGGCTCGCCTGCTTGACCAAGCCACAAGGCTCGACTCGAGCGAGAAGAAAACGCAGCGCCGGGCGATGCAACAGCGGCTCTGGCGGGGCTCAGGAGGTGCCGTCGGGTGTGCGGAATCCGCCGGGCGGTGGTCGAACGGTGCAGGGGGGAACGTGCGCGCATGTGTGGGTGTGCGTGTGGGCAGGGGCTCGTGGCCATGGCGACGAACACGGCGAGGCAAGCTACAGCAGCACTACGACCTCGGCCAAGTTGGTTGCGCGCGGGAGCACACTACGGGAGCACGAAGGGGCGAACCCGAGCGGGGAACACGGCACCCACGCACGGGCCAACAACACTGAACCCAAAGCCTACAAGTCATGCCGGAGCACGCCGAGCACGAAAAACATGGATCGGGCGCGCCCTCGGTGATCAATCGACGATAGGAAGGAGCAGGAGGAAGTTGGGTATACCTCCTTACCCAAAGACAAGTATCTTGCGACGAGTCAAGCTCGGCGCGACGGAGCCGATCTCTGAACTTTTACGTGCTCGACCGAGAGGGAGGGGGAAGCCGGGACGTCGATGGACTTGACGATCCGGCTCACCGTAGTCGGCGTCGTGGAAGGAGAAGGCGACGGGACGAAGATGGACACGGTCCGCAGAGTTGGGGTGGCGGAGAGCACGCCGGCGACGCCTTGGCCTCCAGCCTGCGCCGGACGGAGTAAAGCGATGGATCTGGTGGTCCTTCTCCCTGGCGGCGGCGAGAGGAAGAGGGAAACCCTAGGGGCTTGAGGGCAAGGAGAGGGGATAAGTAGGGGGGCTAGGGCGACGGGTCGAGCTCGCGCGCCCTCGTGCTCGCGGTCCCCATGGCGACGGCGAGAGGAGAGGGAAAAGGTGGGTGTGGTGAGCAGGGCAGCCGCTGCCAAGCGGGACCGGTATGTCCACGTGGAGTGGAACTAGCGGGGGTGTGCGTGGGAACAGGTGCGCGAAGACAGGGAGAGAGGAGCGAGCGGGCTGGCGCGCTCGACCTGGGCTGCGGGGGCTGGGCCGGCTTGGAGGCCGGAGCCCAGGTGGAAAAGCCTCGCTGGGTTGCTGGCTGCTGCTGCTGCTTCCCTTCTCTTTTCTTTTTATTTCCAAACAGAAAAGAAAAGAAAAGCACAGGGACAAATAAGAGGAGTTGGAGTAAAAAGAAAATATCCTCAAACTCCTGGAATTCTCCACTATTTTACTAAATTGCAATGGGCATTTTTAGAGGTAGAAAAATAAGACAAGTTTGAAAATAGTTCAAACTTGTTTCATTTTTGAACCTGACCAAAACAACTTCAAATGAGGAGATCTTTGGCAGAGAGGTTTAGTGCAAGGAGCAAGATTTACAGAGAGAAAATGAACATTAATTTAGAAAGGAAAAGATAGCACTTGATAAGAAAAGAAGTAGAGGGAAGGAGGAGGTGGTAATGCAAGTTTGAGTATGGAACATGCAACAACATAACGTGTAGAGATCACAGCAAGCACATGATAAGAAAGGAATGCCAGATGACAAAAGGCACAAATGCAAAATGGTAAGATGAGCAAAACAAAGAAAAGAGAAACCCACACAACCAAACAAGATGAGGACAAGCAAAACAAAAACCCACAAGAATTGGATGAGGTCAAGATGATATATTGCCAAAAAAAGGGAAGTTTACATCCAGGGTGTTACAACACTCCACCACTACAAGAGGATCTCGTCCCGAGATCTAGGACTGAAAGAACTCCGGATATTCGGAACGGAGGTGATCCTCGCGCCCCGTGTAGCTTCTCGGTCGAATGGTGTGACCACTTCACTTTCAGGAATTTGATTGACTTGTTGCGAGTCTTGCGCTCGGTTTCTTCGAGAATAGCAACGGGTACTCATGATAAGAGATCTTCTTGAAGGTCAATCTCTTGAAGTTGATAGTGCGTTCAGAGTCTTGAAGCACTTGCGAAGTTGTGACACATGGAACACATCGTGCACATTTGCGAAGTTGGATGGAAGCTCAAGTTGATAGGCTTAGATCGCCTCTTTTCCCAATGATCTTGAAAGGACCCACGTATCTAGGGGCAAGCTTCCTTTGATACCGGGCGGCGAGTACCTTTTATTGGAGACGCGGAGGTAGACATGGTCTCCGATTTCAAAAGTCACATCACGGTGCTTATCATCATAATAGCTCTTCGGCGCGATTATGCGGCTTTGAGATTCTCACGAATGACTTGGCACATTTCTTCCGCTTCGTGATCAAGTCATTGCCAAGAAGTTGGCGTTCACCTGTCTCAGACCAATTGAGAGGAGTACGGCACTTTCTGCCATAGAGAATTTCGAATGGGGCCTTGCCCGAACTCGCTTGGAAGCTGTTGTTGTAAGAGAACTCGGCATAAGGAAGACAATCTTCCCACTTCATACCGAAATAAATGACACAAGCCCTGAGCATATCTTCAAGGATTTGATTTACTCGCTCAACTTGGCCACTTGTTTGAGGATGGAAAGCTGTGCTGAAACGAATGTTGGTGCCCATGGCCTTCTGAAAAGAATCCCAAAACTTGGAGGTAAAGATGCTGCCACGGTCTGAAGAGATCACTTGTGGAATGCCGTGCAAAGAGACAATCCTGGAGGTGTATAGCTCTGCCAACTGAGCTGCTGTGATGGATTCTTTGATAGGAAGAAAATGAGCCACTTTAGTAAGCTTGTCAATGACAACGAAGATAGCATCATTTCCACGCTTGGACTTTGGAAAACCAGTCACGAAGTCCATTACAATATGATCAAACTTCCATTCCGGAATAGCAAGAGGTTGAAGGAGGCCAGCTGGTCTTTGGTGTTCTGCTTTCACTCTTCTGCAGACATCACACTCATTCACGAATTGAGCAATTTCTCGCTTCATTCGAGTCCACCAATATGACTGCTTGAGGTCATGGTACATCTTCGTACTTCCAGGATGAATGGATAGAAGCGAATTGTGAGCCTCGTTCATAATGACTTTTCTCAGATTACCCTTAGGAACCACAATCCGGTCCTCAAAGAGAAGAGTATCTTTGTCATCAGCGTGGAAGCACTTGTACTTGGAAATGCCCTTGTCGATACCACGTTTCACCTTCTTCACCATGGTGTCCAGAAGTTGAGCCTCACGAATCTGATCTTCCAAAGTAGGAGATACTATGAGGTTGGCAAGAAAGCCTTGAGGAACAACTTGAAGATTCAGCTTGCGGAAAGCTTCACAGAGATCCGGCTGAAAGGGCTTAAGGATTAGACTGTTGCAGTAAGCCTTCCTGCTCAAAGCATCTGCGATGACATTGGCCTTGCCCGGAGTATATTCAATACTTGGGTTGTACTCTTGAATCATTTCTACCCATCGAGTCTGCCTGAGGTTGAGGTTGGGCTGGGTGAAGATGTACTTGAGACTCTTGTGATCAGTGAAAATGTCCACTTTCCTTCCCAACAAGAGATGTCTCCAAGTAATCAATGCATGGACAACTGCCGCCAACTCAAGATCGTGAGTGGGGTAGTTCTTCTCGTTGGGCTTCAACTGGCGAGAGGTATAAGCCACAACTCTCTTCTCTTGCATTAACACAACATCGAGACCTTGAAGAGAAGCATCACAAAAAACTTCAAATGGCTTGGATTCATCAGGAGGAGTCAAGACAGGAGCTGTGACGAGTTTCTTTTTGAGAGTATTGAAAGCAACGTCACACTCAGGAGACCAGACATATTTCACATGCTTCTGGAGGAGGTTGGAAAGAGGCTTTGCAATCTTGGAGAAGTTCTCAATGAATCTTCGGCAATAGCTTGCAAGGCCAAGAAAACTACGGAGCTGCTTTACATTCTGAGGAGGTTCCCAATTCACAATTGCGGACACCTTCTCGGGATTAACAGCGATGCCCTTGGCGGAGATGATATGACCAAGATAAAGCACTTCATCAAGCCAAAATTCACATTTGGAGAACTTAGCATAGAATTGGTACACTCTGAGCTTGTCTAGCACTAATCGCAAATGTTTGGCATGATCCTTCTTATTCTTGGAGAAGACCAAAATATCATCAAGATAGACCAAGACGAATTCGTTGGTGTAGGGATTGAAAATGAAGTTCATCATCCGAGAGAATGTTGGAGGAGCATTGACGAGGCCGAAAGACATGACAGTATATTCATAAGAACCAAAGCTTGTTCTGAATGCTGTCTTGGGAATATCTTGTTCACGAATGCGAATCTGATGATACCCCATACGAAGGTCAAGCTTAGAGAACACCGTAGCACCTTTGAGTTGCTCGAAAAGCTCATTGATGTTGGGAAGTGGATACTTGTTCTTGATTGTCTTCTTATTCAATGGACGGTAATCGACGCAAAGTCGGTCCGTGCCATCCTTCTTCTAGACAAAAAGAACACCACAACCCCAAGGAGATGAACTCGGTCTGATCAAACCCAGACGCTCTTGTTCATCGAGCTGCTTCTTCAATTCCTTCAGCTCATCAGGTCCAAGCTTGTATGGACGCTTGCAAACGGGTTCAAGGCGTGCTCAAGATCGATAACGAACTCAACTGGCCGATGAGGAGGCATACCCGGAAGCTCTTCTGGAAAGACATCTTGGTACTCACAAACGACTGGAATCTGAGAGATAGCATTCAGTTCGCCCTTCTCATTGAGAGAAAACAACCGAATGGTTTCATCACGAGTGGCATAGATGATCACATCATTAGAAGAGTGAGTCAATTGAATTTCCCTGGCAGCACAATCAATCTGAGCTTTGTGCTGAGAAAGCCAGTCCATTCCGAGAATAAGATCAATATCCGAGTCACCAAGGACAACTGGTTTAGACAGAAATCTATAATCGCCCATCTTGATAGAAACATCCGGGACGCAAACATTAGATGTCATTTGCTTACCCGGGGACACAATCTTCAACGGAATAGGAATCTTTTCCGTCACAAACTCATGCTTGGCAACAAAAGGTCTCAAATGAAAGAAAGCGATGCACCAATCAAATAAGACTTTTGCAGGAATATCATTAACTGAGAGATTACCCATGATCACATCAGAAGAATCCTCTGCTTGAGCTGCATTCATCATATTGACCTTGGCATACTTTGGATTATGCTTGACCACTCCATTGCTGGAAGATTTCACAGGAGGAGGAGGCGGAAGACGCCTCTGGTTGAAGCACTTGTTCGCATAGTGACCTTTCTGCTGACATTTGTTGCAAGTTACCTCAGAGAGCGGACGGTGGTAAGGAGCACTTGACCTTGGAGCTTGAGAATTAGACTTGTTCTGATAGCTTGGGTTGGGTGGGTGGGAAGATCCACGGCCACCTGAGTTCTTCTGCTGGTAAGGCTGACGGAACGGAGGAGGAGGAAGGTAAAACTTCTGCTGCTTAGCTGCCACTTGAGAGGAAGAAGAAGACTGAACTGCATCCCTGATTCTCTTCTTAGAAGCCTCACATTTGAGCTGGGCAGCTTCTTGCTTCAGAGCCATGTTGTAGAAATCATCATACTTATCTGGCTCAAACATCACAAGAGCTAATTGCAGATCTTCTCTCAGACCACCTCTGAATTGATAGATCATACTCTTTTCATCAGGTACGTCTTGCTTAGTAAAACGAGCGAGCTTCTGGAACTGGATATTGTATTGATAGACAGACATGTTGCCCTGCTTGAGATTGCGGAACTCCTCACGCTTGCTCTCAACAACACTTTTGGAATGTGATGAGCTCTGAAATCACGGCGGAACTCATCCTGTAATGACACGACCTCCTCTCGAATCTTTGTATTGCTGGTACCACTCAAGCAGCTTGATCCTTGAGTTGAAACGATGCAAACTTGACAAAGTCCTCGGTCCGACATTGCTACAATCAAAATGCTTGCAGATGTCCACTAACCAATCGTCGGCGTCTGTGGCCTCGACACGTAAACCGAAAGACTTCGCTGATTAGCGAGGAACCGACCGAGAGTAGCAAAGTGTGGCTGATTGTTGCCTTGACCTTGATTTCCTTGATTGCCTTGCCCTCGAGTACGCTTCTTGCAAGAGCTGCAAAATCATCGAGCATTGGCATTGGTGGCTGCCATGATAGCTTGCCAGCCTCTGGAGGCGGAGGTGGAGGTGGAGGTTGACCGATCCCCATCATTGCGATCCGGATTCGACGCTACGTTGGCGCCATCTCAAGAGGGTGACATCCGTTAGTCCTTTGATAGACAAAAGATAAGTATAATCAACGGATAGAAATTGCAACATATAGTCTTCACAATAAACATTCGAACAAGAATGAACGAATGAATTCCAAAGTTAATCATCACACGTCCATTAAGGTGAGAAGCCACTTAGATAAAGATATGGAAACAACATCTGCCTTAGAAACAAATCGAATATCACAACTGAAAACAAATGATTGGCTTCTAGAATGAGCCGGAACAAACACATGATAGAGATTTCGCCCAAAGTGTTCGTGGTGGGGCCCACACGGACACGACGTATAGCGGACGTCACGAATGACAAACAAGACGTCCCCGAATCAGCATAGCCAAGGATTCTTTAAGACGCCTCGCGACCATCAGAATCGACCGTGAATGGGCGGACCACTAGACGCTGAACCCCAATCTCAAATCATATATCCGCCGGAAAGAATATCCCGTAAGCTACTAGAATTCCCACCTATAAACTCCCAAACTTTCTGTTATGCAATCTGGTGTTGGGGATACAGGGACACAAAATATATCACCCAAACTAACAATACCTAGATCCAGGTGTATCCATCCGTCAACACATAACCAAGAAATCCTCGAAATCGTGTACCTCGACCTTCAAAAACATCCGTTATACAAGTCATGGCAATACTCCCGCTTTTCGCCTCGATCTTGGGCTATCGGGTTATCTCACCAACAACTGCACAAAAGAGATTTCGATGTCGGCAAAACTCAGGTATTCCAGAACTGCAACGATAAAATTGTGACGCCAACACCTCGGAGCTCAACTCCCCGGGACATTGCCACAACCCCTAAATTTCAGGAGGCACCAAGAACAATGTTCTCGTCACAAAACCATCGGAACGATTCCAAGATACCCACGTGATCCTAAAAATTTTTTTTAGTGAAATTTGAGGAGAGAAGAGTCGAAACTCTACGTCAGGAGACCTCATAGAGCGACGAAGGGACTGAGGAAGTAAAAGAATCCTACTCTCCGATATATATAATCCTAAGACTCAAAAACATTTTTCCATTCTAGACTCAACAACGTCAGCAAACAATCAAGTAGGGGCTCCTAAGTCGGGGAAGGCTCTGATTACCAACTTGTAACGCCCCCGATGCGGCTATATCTCCCACGTGTCGAGGCACGACTTAGAGGCATAACCGCATTGAAAGCAATGTCGCAAGTGAGGTAATCTTCACACAACCCATGTAATAAATAAGGAAAGAGATACATAGTTGGCTTACAATGCCACTTCACACAAAGACATAAATAAACATCCATCATTCAGAGTACACTCAAGGTCCGCTCGGAACCAAAATAAAAGAAGATACCCCAAATGCTACACAGATCCCGAATCGTCCCAACTGGGCACCACTACTGATCATCAGGAAAAGACACATAGTAACGACCACGTTCCTCGTCGAACTCCCACTTGAGCTCGGTTGAGTCACCTGCACTGGCCTCGTCGGAACCTGCAACTGTTTTGGAAGTACCCGTGAGTCACGGGGACTCAGCAATCTCACACCCGCGAGGTCAAGACTATTTAAGCTTATAGGAAGGACAGGGTAGTAAAGTGGAGCTGCAGCAAGCGACTAGCATATATGGTGGCTATATCGCAAAAGAGAGCGAGGAAAGAAGCAAAGCACAGACGTGAAACTAGTAGTGATCAAGAAGTGATCCTGAACTACTTACGCCGACATAACTCCAACACCGTGTTCACTTCCGGACTCCGAGAAGAGACCATCACGGTTACACACGCGTTGATGTGTATTTTAAATTGAGGTCAACTTTGGGTTTTCTACAACCGACATTAACAAATTCCCATCTGCCTCATAACCGCGGGCACGGCTTTGAAAGATATTACCTGCAGGGTGTCCCAACTTAGCCCATTATAAGCTCTCACGGTCAACGAAGGATATTCCTTCTACCGGGAAGACCCGATCAATCTCGGAATCCCGGACTACAAGACATTTCGACAGCAATAAAACAAGACCAGCAAAGCCGCCCGATTGTGCCGACAAATCCCGATAGGAGCTGCACATATCTCGTTCTCAGGGCACATCCTGATGAACACTATGTACGGCAACCGAAGATGCCCCAAGTTGCCTCAGGGTGGCACCACAAGTGGCTCTAGTTTGGACCAACACTCAGAGGAGCATTGGCCCGGGGGTTAAATAAAGATGACCCTCGGGCTCGCGAAAACCCGAGGGAAAAGGCTTAGGTGGCAAATGGTAAAACCAATGTTGGGCCTTGCCGGACGAGTCTTATTCAAGGCGAACTGTCAAGGGGGTCCCATAAATCACCCAACCGTAAGGAACGCTAAATCAAGGAACATAACACCGTATGACGGAAACTAGGGTGGCAAGAGTGGAACAAAACACTGCATAAGGCCGAGCCTTCCACCCTTTACCAAGTATATAGATGTATTAATTATATCAGATATATATATTGTGATATCCCCAACAAGTAAACATGTTCCAATAAGGAACAACATCTCCATGTTCCAACAAGGAACGAACTTCAGCTTCACCTGCAACTAGCAACGCTATAAGAGGGCCGAGCAAAGCGGTAACATAGCCAATCAACGGTTTGCTAGGAAAGGATGGTTAGGGGCTGACATGGAAATATGGGTGGCATGATATAGCAAGTGGTAGGCATCGCAGCATAGGCATAGCAAAAGAGCGAGCAACTAGCATAGCAAAGATAGAAGTGATTTCGAGGGTATGGTCATCTTGCTCGCAATGTTCTCGAGTTGTCGAAAGCTTGATCCTCGTAAGCGTTCTCGACAGGTTCCTCGCTCACGTACTCGCCTCCGGCTCTACCCAAAGCAACAACACAAACAAAGGAACCACAATAAATCACGGTGCAATGCACAATCAACATGATGCAAAACATGACATAATATACAGGATGTGATATGCAATGCTTATATGCGCCCGAAGGAAAATGATGAACTGGCATCAACTTGGCAAACCAAGTATGCCACTGGAAAGATGAGATGATTTCGGTTGAAATCGATATAAAGATCACCGGAATCGGATGCACGGTTTGGAAATGGCAAGCAAAACAAGAATGGCACAAATCCTCCATTACCAGCCTGATGTACAAAGCCATGTTCGTGTGCAAACTACCTCATAGCATAAATGCAATAAATATACCCATGAAAGACAACACATCAACATGATGCAAAAAGACATGATCATGAACTTGCTCAAATGCAGAAACTAATGCCACTACTGAGTTGGTGGGATTTTTCTACCCCAAAAACATATATAATATGTTAGGGTTGCTGTAGGAAAATCACCACAAAAGCACAAAGGCAAAACCTGCCTAAAATGGTAGGTAACAGAAATGTCATTTTCCATAATTGGAAACGTCCAGAAACGGACTTGCCTGAAATGGAAAGAGAAGCTATCCAGAAACGGAAAACGCGGGGATAAGGGAAAAAATATAAGGAGGAGGGCGCTGAGAGGCTGACTGGCGGGACCCTACTGTCATACTAACAGTGACAGAGTAGGTTATAAAAAAGGGGGGAGATAATGCAGCCTCGGGGGATCGAACCCGGGTCTCCCCGGTGTGGCTCTGCCCCAACAGCCACTGGGCTAGGCGGCGGCGACTGACAGAGAAGGACTTCGGCCCCTTAACTGCTGCTACTGCTAAAAATACAAATAGAAGAAATTAAAAGGGGCGCGCCTGGGATTCGAACCCAGGTCGCTGCAGTGGGCGCGTGGGGTGCAAACCAGCTCGGCTAGGCTAGGCTGTTGGTAAGGAAGGGGCTCTGGCCTACTTGACCAAGCCACAAGGCTCTGACTCAGAACAGAGAAGAAAACGACGACGCCGGCGAGGCAACAGCGGCTACGGCGGGGCTCAGGAGGTGCCGGCGGGTGTGCGGAATCCGTCGGGCGGTGGTCGAACGGTGCAGGAGGGGAACGTGCGCGCATGTGTGGGTGTGCGTGTGGGCAGGGGCTCGTGGCCATGGCGACGAACACGGCGAGGCAAGCTACAGCAGCACTACGACCTCGGCCAAGTTGGTTGCGCGCGGGAGCACACTACGGGAGCACGAAGGGGCGAACCCGAGCGGGGAACACGGCACCCACGCACGGGCCAACAACACTGAACCCAAAACCTACAAGTCATGCCGGAGCACGCCGAGCATGAGAAAAACATGGATCGGAACGCGCCCTACGGTGATCAATCGACGATAGGAAGGAGCAGGGAGGAAGTTGGGTATACCTCCTTACCCAAAGACAAGTATGCGGCGACGGAGTCAAGCCTGCGGCGACGGAGCCGATCTCTGAACTTTTACGTGCTCCTGACCGAGAGGGAGGGGGAAGCCGGGGACGTCGATGGACTTGACGATCCGGCTCACCGTAGTCGACGTCGTGGAAGGAGAAGGCGACGGGGACGAAGATGGACACGGTCCGCAGAGTTGGGGTGGCCGGAGAGCACGCCGGCGACGCCGCGCGCTCCCAGCTGCGCTCGGGACGGAGTAGAAGCGATGGATCTGGTGGTCCTTCTCCCCTGGCGGCGGCGGCGAGAGGAAGAGGGGAAACCCTAGGGGCTTGAGGGCAAGGAGAGGGGATAAGTAGGGGAAACCCAAGGTGCCCCAAGGTGCCCCGGCCCCGCTGCCTCTCCCCGGCGACCTCGCCTCATCCCACCACCACCTCGCCGAGCGCCGCCCCATCCTCCTCCCATGCGGGCGCCCGAGCCTCGGCGCTTGACCTCGCCGGTCCCGCCACCCGGTCCCGACGTCGCCGGCGCCACCGTCACTGAACCGCTGGAGCCGCCGGAGCCCCCTCGCCGGATCTCCCGTGCCTCGCCGCCCGTCCTCGACCCCCTCCTCGACCGGAGCTCGCCGCCACCTCACGGGCTCCTTCCCTCCGGCGCTTCGCCCTCATCGGCCTCCCGACCTCCACCGCGCCCACTTCCCAGACCCTCGGCCCGCGGTGAGGTTCCGCCGATCTCCTCGCTCCCACGCCGCCCGTGCCCGACCAGCGCGCCCACGCCGCCCCTCGCTCCGCCGGCGCCCTCGCCTCCACCGCCTCGATAGCCTCCGCGCCGGTCGGCTGCTCGCGTCACCGTGGCCGTTGCCCGTGGCCGTGCCTGTCTCGCCTCGCGGCCAGCCCTCTGCCTGCGCCTCACCATCGCCTCAATGGCCTCGCCTGTCGCCGGCGACCATCTGCGCCTGCTCGGGCTGGTGCCCGCCACGCCATGCCTGCTCGCATGCAACGCCCGACCGCTATGGCCCTATGGGTTTATGACAAAGGGGCCCACGCCTCAAACATTTAAAAAAGAATTAAAAATATATATATATATATAATAATTAATTAATTAATCAATATAATTAATTAAATACTTAATTAATTTGGTTAATTAAACTAATTAAAGTAATTAGCTTAAATGCCTAATTAGACCAAATTAACTAGATAGTTAATGTAACCCAATGACAAGTTTCACTCTCTGCTGACCGACCAAACGTTGACTGGTCAGCAGGACCCCCGACCCACTGTCGACCTCTGGTACACTACGCACGCAGAGCTGGGTGCACCTAGCATTTAGCTATTTCATTTCAATTAAATTAAATTCAGAAAATCTAGAAAATGATTAAATCTTTATAAATTAGTATTAAATAAACCGTAACTCGGATGGAAAAACTTTGTACATGAAAGTTGCTCAGAACGACGAGACGAATCCGGATACGGAGTCCGTTCGTCCGCCACACACCCCTAACCTATCGAACCTGCAAACTTTCCTCTCCGGTTCATCTGTCTCGACAGACGTCTCGACCGGAAAACTTTCCTGATGTTTCCCCGCCAAGATCGCTTAGCGCCACGTTAGAACACGCCTAGCTCGCTCATTGTCCCGTATGCACTTGCCTGCTATGTATTTACTGTTTCTTCCCCTCTTCTCTCCGGTAGACCCCGAGACCGATGTCGATGTCCTCTCGATCGACTACGCCACCGACGACCCCTCCCTCTTGCCAGAGCAACCAGTGCAAGCCCCCTTGATCACCGATATCGCCTACTCTTCTCTATACTGCTTGCATTAGAGTAGTGTAGCATGTTACTGCTTTCAGATACTCCTATACTGCTGCATATCCTGTCCTTGTTACTAGTGTTGTTACCTTACCTGCAATCCCATATGCTTAGTATAGGATGCTAGTACTTTCATCTGTGGCCCTACATTCTTGTCCGTCTACCGTGCTATACTATCGGGCCGTGATCACTCGGGAGTTGATCACGGGTATATACTATATACTTATACATGATACATGTGGTGACTAAAGTCGGGTCGGCTGGTGGAGCACCCGCGAGTGATTCACGGATTGGGGGCTGAAAGGACCTTTGTCCCGACGGCCCTCTGGATGGATCTTTGTGGCGGAGCGACAGGCAGGTTGAGACCGCCTAGGAGAGAGGTGGGCCTGCCCTGTTCGGCGTTCATGTTACTTAACACGCTTAACGAGGTCTTGGTATTTGATCTGAGTTGACTACGAGCTTATACGCACTAACCATCTACGCTGGAGTAGTTATGGGTATCCCGGCCGTGGTATCAGCCAAAGCACTTCAGACGTCAAGAACGGAGCGGCGCGCCGGATTGGACTGAACGCTGTTAGGCTAGGTCTGCTTCCGGCCGCCGCAAGCGTCAGGTGTGCTCGTGGAGATGGGCCTGCACCCTGCGCGCTTAGGTTTAGACCGCGCGTCTGGCCTCTCTGTTGTGCCTAGGTGGGGCTGCGACGTGTTGATCTTCCGCGCCGGGCATGACCCAGAAAGTGTGTCCGGCCAAATGGGATCAAGCGTCTGGGTAAGATGGTGCACCACTGCAGGAAGTTAATCTATTCGGATAGCCGTGATCTTCGTAACAGGGCGACTTGGAGTTGTACCTTGAGCTTATGACAACTAGAACCGGATACTTGATAAAACACACCTTCCAAGTGCCGATATAACGGTGGTCGCCTCGCTCGTGGATATGAGCAGGGATTACGGGTAGGATTATTGCTATATGATGTTACTTGGGGACTTCCGTTGTCCTCTTCTCGCATTGCAAGACGGTGTCCGAAGCGTAGTCTTCGTTAAGACTAGCTATCCCCTCTTATTCTCGGCATTCTGCAGTTCAGTCCATCGATATGGCCCTTTACACTTATATCCATGCATATGTAGTGTAGCTCCTTGCTTATGCAGTACTTTGGATGATTACTCACGGTTGCCTTGTTCCCCTTTCCCCTGTCTCTACTCGATTGCTGCAACAGCACGATGGAGCCTGGAGCGACGCCACCGCCGATGACGACTACTACTCGAGGTGCCTACTACTACGCAGCAGCCCGTGTCGATTTACCAGGAGTAACCTAGGAGGATCCTGCAGGAGGCCTGCTACTCTTCGATCCAGATCCCAGTTTGTGCTAGCCATCTTATGGCACCTTGTTTAACTTATGTCCAGACTCATATATTGTTGCTTCCGCTGACTCGCCTATGATCGAGCACTTGTATTCGAGCCCTCGAGGCCCTCGGCTTGTATTATGATGCTTGTATGACTTATTTTATTTGTAGAGTTGTGTTGTGATATCTTCCGTGAGTCTCTGATCTTGATCGCATACATTTGCGTGCATGATTAGTGTACGATTGAATCGAGGGCGTCACAAGTTGGTATCAGAGCCGACTGCCTGTATGAATCCCCCTTCCACACTCCTTGGCCGAAGTCGAGTCTAGACATTGCAAAACTTTTACTAACATGGCTGTGTGTCTTATGGGCACACGTCGCCATTGGGTGGTATTAGGATCTTTTACTCCTCGATCTTTACTCTGGGATTCTGAACTCTCTTCTATTCGGGTTAAATGAATTTGCTAAAAACAAAACTAACTTTAGGTTCTCGCAAGTACTTTCTCCTAGAGAACCCCCTCACTTCAGATGATCGTCTGCTAATCAGAAGATTCCGAAGATACTCTCTGATGTTCTCTCGAGACTTTGTGCTCATCACTTTTGCTATTCCTGACCACCGATAAACCCGTATGGGTAACTACTTACACTTGCCATTCATACGATCATCCCCCATTGATCTTGTTATTACAAGATACCCCGAAGTTTTCTCTATTGTTTCGAGAATACTTTGTGCCTACTGCCTAGCAGTTCTTTGCTACATGAATACCCCTTCAAATAAACCCTCGCACTTGTCGAGTATCCGCCAACCCAGCTTGTTCATGTGTTTCACAAAAGTCTTCAAAATACTATTCGATCTCCCGAAAACCCTCTGGAGCCTTTGGCTCTTGAAATTCTTGCTTGCTTGCATTATGGTTAATCCCATAAGTCTCGTAGTCATATTGACATTCCTTGTCATTATCATTTTGAGTCTGTTGACTCAATATGTTTGCGAATACCCGCAACCATCATTGGTCCTTATAAATTACTTTTCCGGCTGAGCTGCCATTCTTTATCTGGAATTGGTTCTCGACCAATCCAATTGTCGTTGATTGTACCCTAAGGCTATTCAACTTATCCATCCCTGATCAGAGCATTGCTACTGATCCCTTGAATTGGGAATCATAATTCCTTTGCATTTGACAATTGAGTTAGTAAGTTGTTTCTATAGTTTGATCTCCTTACATTCTTCTTCCTCTAGTTGAGTACTGATGCTCACGTCAGATCCCTGGTGGACCACCAGAAACTTTGTTGGATTTTATCTGACAACGCCCTTCATA
This sequence comes from Aegilops longissima, assembly GCA_021605205.1. Lineage (NCBI taxonomy): Eukaryota > Viridiplantae > Streptophyta > Magnoliopsida > Poales > Poaceae > Aegilops > Aegilops longissima. Next base: position 694,634,635 of record CM038682.1, read on the forward strand.
TTCAATAACCTTGTGAGCCTTTCCTCTGATACATAATGCCTTTGGTAAATTGTATCCTCTGCTTTCTCAACCATGCTCTGCCTTCGAGCTTGAGTTATTTATTTCTAAAGATTCTAGTATATGGTTCCAAGAAGCCCCTATGGGTTGAACATATGCTTTCACTAAACCGTATGAACCCGAAAGTTTTCACGAATCATACTCTTCTGGTGCTTCGCCAGATAAAATTTTCAACACTGCAACTTCATCGAACGTGAGGGGTGAATGAAAGGTTATGCATTGGAGAAGTGGGAGTCGACCTTGAACCTTGTGTTCATGCCCATGGACATGATGTATATCTTATCATTAAAGCTTCTCTTAAATGAATTATTCCTTCGGTATAAGTTCATCTTATATCTAGGATCTGGCCTTTTGCAATCTTGGTTCCGACCATGATTGTTCTTCTTTGATCTCATTTCTCGGACAAGTTAAAACAATTGTCTTCTATGGATCAATACACCAGTCCAACCCTTACTTTGATCTTGTGTCGAGTATTACCCCCTGGTATCTCGAGATTATCATGGAACGGCATAACTTCTCATGAGTTCTTCATCAAGTGCAACCTTCCCACTGATTCCAAATTTCACGGGCTCTGAGTTAACAAACACTCTAAGACACCGATAACGGAACCGAGTCCGCACTACGGTTCAACAACTCTTCAGTAAGCTTCTATAAGTACGAGTTTGTACCCGATCACGCCATTCCTAGCCTGCTTGGCTATATCATTGTCGTGATTATTTTAACTGTGCTACCCGGTCCTTCTTCTCGGAGTGCAATTTTCGACGATGGACTAACCTTACGTCGATCCTCATCGGCATATCCTTTCGCTTTGAACAACAAGCTTGGTTTCGAGTTTGTGTCATACCTTTGGTTCCAATAACCTTTCACTTCATCATTACTTTGACTTGATGTCGTCGCCGATCGATTACATCTTCACGAACTCTCGCGACAAAGGTGTCGTGATCGTCAACCTTCTGAGCTCATCCAGGATATCAATTGAATTCATGATGGGTAATACCATCCTTGCCCCTCGATGATTCCTGTTCTCATCGACCACCTTATTGTCTTCCCACCAACACAAACTTGTTCGTGTTTCGTATTATACCTTGAGTTCCTTGCTACCCAGCAATCGTTCTTCTTCACCTTGGAGTATTACCATCTGTTAATATCAAGGATGTTGTGAGGACTGCTCCACCTCTTAAGAAATTCTTGGTATTGAGATGCTTCTCACCATCACCATTCTTTCTTGGTCCCCGTGTTGCTTCCAACCGGTGTACCAACAAGTGAACGGTGCTGTTTGAATTCTGCCCTTCTAGCAAGCCTCTTGCTTTGAAGTGAAATTCTTAGACTATCGATTATTAAATCACCATTCTGACATTGGTCGTGCAACCCAACCCATCGGGCGCACCTTTCAACCAATGTTTACTTGTGTATGTTTTCCTCGAGCATACTTCCTTGTATCATTTGATCCGACAAATGTTATCTCCTTGTTCACTTAAATATGGGAGTCTATCTTTTGGGAGTCTCGGTGAATTGCCGTTGAGATTCACCAGAAACCTCCTTGTCCTCTCCTTGGGTTAATGATGAACTCCTGTTAACGGAAATCACTTCATAGTTCATTTCCGAGAATCTTACAATGTCATCTCGTCAATTTGCGTTGCACCTTGTCTTCTCAGGTATCCTAAGTCTGAGGTATCCTGACACCAATCGGATCTGAATCTCGGTCGGATATGATGGTTGGGACAACTTCCAAGAGTTATGATGTTGATCCTTTGATGACCCGGTAGTATGATGTCATGCCTAGCACCCCGGCTGGAGGACCTATCATTATAGATTCCTTTTCAGCAGGGTTATCCTTTCATCCATGAGGGAATTGTAATACTGTTTCTACAAGTTATTCCTGATGGATCCTTCGTGACTCCAAAGTCCGATCTTCACCTGAAAACCATGCCATTGCTATCTCGAAGCATGTCTGTGATACTCTGGTTTTCAGCAAGAACATTCAAAGCCCAATGCTAAATGTTTCTTGCTCAATTATCCAAATACCGTTGTATGGGTAATGACATGAAATTTCTCTCCCCTTACCTAAAGGGTTTTCTACATTATCTCCTATCGTGGATATCTTGCTCTGCTTGTCCTTGGGAAGGATATACCCTTGAATTAGGTGTTTAAACATATTTTCCTTTCCATTGTTCTGTTTAATCTGATGATCATATTTTCCATCCATTGGTTTGTTTAAACCTTTTCAATGATCTATATGATATAAGCAGTAATAATCCACTGCTTGTGCAAGCACCTCGTGTTACAACACTGCCAGTAAGACCCTGTTTCTATTGTTGGTGACATTTCGGTAACCACCGATGGACGAGAACCTTACCTATTGGTCCGCCTCGTTCAACGAGCAGGAAAATGGTTCTCTTCGTCCCTCGCCCTTGGTACCTATGTTGTTGCCGACATGACCCTCGGACTCTCCTCCGACATGCCTTGCTTACATGATCATGCAAGATGTCACCAACCTTTCTACTTTTAACCACATGGTGGGCCCATAACCCACAGCCCACAGGATCGAAACCGACTCTCCTGTACACCCTCGTTGCCGGTTACTCCTCACGCTTGACTTTGTATGTAATTCACGGGCCACTCGCCGTTGATCTATTCTGTATCGGACGCAATACTTATTCCGCTGCTCAACCCTTTCGAACCTGTTTGGGCATCGGATGATTGCCTACCCGCTTGAAGCTTCTCATGGTACCTTCTTACTTTGCTCTCGATATGTTCTTAAGTTCCAGCTCGAGAGTTACTTTCCGCCACCTTCCTCGATGTTAACTACCGATAGTCAACCTTGCAGAGGTTCGTTCTACCGAATAACCCATTACCTATTCGTAAGCACGCTGGAGTTACCGAGAAAAGGCGGCATCACCATGATGACCTGTAGCGTAGAGAAATGAAGATGTCAAGGTAATGGATCGGCCTCTTCAAGAAGATCAACCAAGACTGTGAAGATTCGTTAGGATTTCGTAACCAGACCTTTCCCCCTTACTCCCCTCTTAAATCTCGGGACGAGATTTCTTGTAGTGGAGGAGAATTGTGACGCCCGGTAATTACGCTACAGAATCCCGCTAATGATGCCACGTCACCTCGATTCTCGTGGATAAACTCGCGCTAGTTCGGGACCTAGTTCGGATTTCAAATTCGAAATCGAGCGAACAATAAAAGTTTTCAAATATTAAAATTTAAATGTTTGGAGTGAACCAAATAATGCATAGGTAATTGTGGTGGAGAAGCCAAACTTTGGTAAAATGTATAAAGGCCCTAAAACAATTAAAACAATTGTTTAAATACCTTTTATAATTAATAAAATGTCAAACGAATTTATTTGAGGATTAGACTTTTTGTGATTATGGACTAAGTTGAAATACTAAATTAGATGCTAAGTGGGTACTTTAATAAAACTAAAATAATAGGAATCAAACTAAAACAGAAAAGGTAAAATAAATAAAAGGGAAAAGGAAAACAAGAAGAAGAATAAAGAGAGAGAGAGAGACCCCCCCACCCCCCCTCGCTGGGCCACGGCCCACAGGCCATCGGGCCGCCAGGCCGGCCCAGCCGCCCCCCACCCCCTCCTCCTTTTCCCCACCAGGGGAAACCCTAACCCACCCCGATCCCCACTCCCCCTCGCTCCTCTCGTCAGCCCCCACGCCTCCCGATCCAGATTTGGATCGGGACGAACCCCCGCCACTCGCCTCGATCCCTCCTCCCGCCTCCCTCGCTCGATCCGACACACCCATGCCAAGGTGCCCCTGCCCGCTGCCTCTCCCGCGACCTCGCCTCATCCCACCACCACCTCGCCGAGCGCCGCCCATCCTCCTCCCGTCGGGCGCCCGAGCCTCGGCCTTGCGACCTCGCTGTCCCGCCACCCGTCCCGACGTCGCCGGCGCCACCACTGGAACCGCCTGAGCCGCCGGAGCCCCCTCGCCGGATCTCCCGTGCCTCGCCGCCCGTCCTCGACCCCCCCCGACCGGAGCTCGCCGCCACCTCACTGGCTCCTTCCTCCGGCGCTCGCCCTCATCGGCCTCCCGACCTCCACCGCGCCCACTTCCTGACCCTCGGCCCGCGGTGAGGTTCCGCCGATCTCCTCGCTCCCACGCCGCCCGTGCCCGACCAGCGCCCCGCCGCGCCTCGCCCCAGCCGCCCCTCGCCTCCATCGCCCGATAGCCTCCAGCGCCGGTCAGCGCCGCTCGCGTCACGTGGCCGTTGCCCGTGGCGTGCCTGTCTCGCCATGCCCACCCTCGCTCTGCGCCCGCCCCATCGCCCAATGGCCTCGCCAGGCGCCGGGCGACCATCTGCGCCTGCTCGGGCTGGTGCCAAGCCAGCCTGTGCCTGCTCGCCCAACGCCTGACCCGCTATGGCCCTATGGGTTTATGACAAAGGGGCCCCACGCCCCCTGAAACATTAAAAAAAAGAATTAAAAAAATATATATATATAATAAATAAATAATTAATCAATATAATTAATTAAATACTTAATTAATTTGGTTAATTAAACTAATTAAAGTAATTAGCTTAAATGCCTAATTAGACCAAATTAACTAGATAGTTAATGTAACAGCCAATGACAGGGTCCCCACCTCGCTGACTACCAAACGTTGATCGTCAACAGGACCCCGACCCACCTATCAGCCTCTGGTACACTTCTGTGTACGCAGAGCTGGGTGCACCTAGCATTTAGCTATTTAATTTCGAATTAAATTAAATTCAGAAAATCTAGAAAATGATTAAATCTTTATAAATTAGTATTAAATAAACCGTAACTCAGATGGAAAAACTTTGTACATGAAAGTTGCTCAGAACGACGAGACGAATCCGGATACGCAGTCCGTTCGTCCGCCACACACCCCTAACCTATCGAACCTGCAAACTTTCCTCTCCGGTTCATCATCGTCTCGACAGACATCCGAACCGGAAAACTTTCCGGATGTTTCTTCCTTCGCCAAGATCGCTTAGCGCCACGTTAGAACACGCCTAGCTCGCTCATTGTCCCGTATGCACTTGCTCGCTATGTATTTACTGTTTCTTCCCCTCTTCTCTCCGGTATTCCCGAGACCGATGTCGATGTCCTGTGATCAACTACGCCACCGACGACCCCTCCCTCTTGCCAGAGCAACCAGGCAAGCCCCCCCTTGATCACCGATATCGCCTACTCTTCTCTATACTGCTTGCATTAGAGTAGTGTAGCATGTTACTGCTTTCAGATACTCCTATACTGCTGCATACCCTGTCCTTGTTACTATCATTGTTACCTTACCGCAATCCTATATGCTTAGTATAGGATGCTAGTACTTTAATCTGTGGCCCTACATTCTTGTCCGTCTGCCGTGCTATACTATCGGGCCGTGATCACTCGGGAGTTGATCACGGGTATATACTATATACTTATACACGATACATGTGGTGACTAAAGTCGGGTCGGCTAGTGGAGCACCCGCGAGTGATTCACGGATTGGGGGCTGAAAGGACCTTTGTCCCGACGGCCCTCTGGATGGATCTTTGTGGCGGAGCGACAGGGCAGGTTGAGACCGCCTAGGAGAGAGGTGGGCCTGGCCCTGTTCGGTGTTCGCGGTTACTTAACACGCTTAACGAGGTCTTGGTATTTGATCTGAGTTGGCTACGAGCTTATACGCACTAACCATCTACGCGGGAGTAGTTATGGGTATCCCGGCGTCATGGTATCAGCCGAAGCACTTCAGACGTCACGACGGGCGGCGCTTGCCGGATTGGACTGGAAGGCCTGTTAGGCTAGGTCTGCTTCCGCCGCCTCATAACGTCAGGTGTGTGCTCAGGAGATGGGCCCGCACCCTGCGCGCTTAGGTTTAGACCGCGTGCTGGCCTCTCTGTTGTGCCTAGGTGGGGCTGCGACGTGTTGATCTTCCGCGGCGGGCATGACCCAGAAAGTGTGTCCGCCAAATGGGATCAAGCGTCTGGGTAAGATGGTGCACCCTGCAGGAAGTTAATCTATTCGGATAGCCGTGATCTTCGGTAATGGACGACTTGGAGTTGTACCTTGAGCTTATGACAACTAGAACCGGATACTTGATAAAACACACCTTCCAAGTGCCGATATAACCGTGGTCGCTCTCGCTCGAGGATATGAGCAGGGATTGCCGGGTAGGATTATTGCTATATGATGTTACTTGGGGACTTCCGTTGTCCTCTTACATGCATTGCAAGACCGGTGTCCGTGCGTAGTCTTCGTTAAGACTAGCTATCCCCTCTTATTCTCGCATTCTGCAGTTCAGTCCACCGATATGGCCCTTTACACTTATATCCATGCATATGTAGTGTAGCTCCTTGCTTGCAGTACTTTGGATGAGTACTCACGGTTGCCTTGTTCCCCTTTCCCCTGTCTCTACTCGATTGCTGCAACTGCACGATGGAGCCAGGAGCGACGCCACCGCCGATGACGACTACTACTGGAGGTGCCTACTACTATGTGCAGCCCATTGTCGATTTACCAGGAGTAACCTAGGAGGATCCTGGCAGGAGGCCTGCTCCTCTTCGATCTGATCCCAGTTTGTGCTAGCCATCTTATGGCACCTTGTTTAACTTATGTCTGTACTCAGATATTGTTGCTTCCGCTGACTTCGCCTATGATCGAGCACTTGTATTTGAGCCCTCGAGGCCCCTCGGCTTGTATTATGATGCTTGTATGACTTATTTTATTTGTAGAGTTGTGTTGTGATATCTTCCCGTGAGTCCTTGATCTTGATCGTACACATTTGCGTGCATGATTAGTGTATGATTGAATCGAGGGCGTCACATCACCGGAGTGTATCGAGGTGGAGGCTGAGGCGGAACGGGGCGGCCGGAGTCGAGGAAGAAGAGCCCCTCGAGGCCCTTCCAGGGGCTTGGCGAGGACTAGTGAGGTGGTGGAGGTGTGCGGGGGAGAGAGCTCGCTCGGGGATGCTATATATAGCCGGCTCGAGGCGGTTGCCGAGAACGGGGTTCTCCGGCGAAGTTTACGGCGGCGCAGGGCATTGATCGGGGAGGTTCAGGGGTTTAGCACCGTCGTGGGGGTTCACTGGTTCCGTTCAGGTGCTAAACGAGTCGTGGTTTGGTTGTTTTGGGCATGCTCGACGGAACGGGGCGGCGCGGGCCCGTCGGCGGCAGGGAGCACGTTCTGTGCTTGCCGGGCCACGGCGACGGCGCCACGGGCGTGCGCTGGCATGGCAGGGACACGCGAGAGCCGAGGGGATGGGCGGCGCCGGTGGCGCTATGAAGGGGCTCGGGTCCTCTCGCAAGAACGGTGGCGCGGCCACCGCAGAAACTTCCAACGCCGGCGAGGCTCGTCGCCACCGACGCCAGGAATCGGCCAAGCGTGCGTGCGGGGTGCTGGCCAGGGGAAAGAGGACGTGTGCATCCTGCCAGAGCGCACTGTGGCCGCGTGACAGAAGTCTGACGAAGAGAAGCGACACTGAACTCTGAACTTCTCTGAATCTCTAAAAGTGCATTGAAACAGTGTAGTCCAGGTGTTCGACAGAATGATTTTGGTATGAGGGAGGCTCTGCTTGAGCTGATTTTTTGTGGAGGGGCCTCTCATTGCATCTAGAGGCTGCCTGAATTTTTGTGGAATTTTTGGAGCAGAGAAGATATGAATTTCACCAAATTTGACAAATCTGGTCCAAACTTGCAGAGACTGAAATTTGAAATTTTTGAAAAGAAGAGGAGTGGATCTTGATTGTTCTAGGTTGTGGGTACCAAGGACTATCCAGGGGAGTTGGTTTGAGGTCAAAGCTCAATTGCATTTAGGTACTTGCTTTGCAAATAACCTAGGCTCAAAATAATGGACAGAAAAGATTTGGGAGGAGAAATAAATGAAATAAAATTCAAAAAAGGGTTGAACTTGTTTAGACAGAATTTTTGGATTGCCCAAAGTGGAAGGAGAGATTTTTGGGAAGATTTTACCATGTGGTGCATGGTAAAATCATGAGTGGTTTCAATATTGGAGAAGATGCAAAACTCGTAGAGTTTCTTTTTTTTAAAGAAAAATTAGAATTCAAAAGTTTTGAAATTTTGAGAAGAGGGCAATCAGAGGAAAAGCTTAAAAACCAAACAGCAGAGTTGAAGGAGATTCCAAAATAAAATCCTTGCTAGAGGGAAAAAGTTTTTGAGAGAGATTTTTGGAAGGGTTTAGAAGACTTTCTTCAAATCCAACAAATTTTTTGAAGAGAACCAAAAGAATATTTTTGGAGTGTCACATAAAGCCTAATAACAAACCATCATATAGTGTTGCTTCTGAAATTAAATTGAAAAGTGGATGTTTACTGGCCACCAAATCTAATATTGATGATCTAAATTTCAACAAATCAGTTTGCTATGCTTTTGTGTGTAAAGGGGCATTATTTTCATTCGAGGACGTGCCTTTCTCTTTGCCTCCTGCTGTCACTAACATTTTGCAGGAGTTCGCTGATGTCTTTCCACAAGATGTTCCACCGGGATTACCACCTATTTGAGGGATTGAGCATCAGATTGACTTAATTCCTGGTGCTTCACTTCCTAACCATGCATCATACCATAACAATCCAGAGAAGACGGAAGATATTATGCGTCAAGTACAAGAGCTGCTCGATAAAGATTATATACGCGAATTCCTTAGTCCTTGTGTTGTTACTATTATTCTAGTGCCAAAAAAGGATGGTACATCACTTATGTGTGTTGATTGTAGATCCATTAATAATATTACTATTCGCTATCATCATCCTATTCCTAGGCTAGATGATATGCTTGATGAGTTAAGTGAATCTACAATATTCTCTAAAGTTGATTTGCGTAGTGGATGCCATCAAATTCGTATGAAATTGGGAGATGAATGGAAAACACTATTTAAAACTAAGTTTGGATTATATGTGTGGTTAGTCATGCCTTTCGGGTTAACTAATGCACCTAGTACTTTCATGAGATTAATGAACAAAGTTTTACGTGCTTTCATTGGATGATTTGCGGTAGTCTATTTTGATGATATACTGATTTATATAAGATCTTAGAGGAACATTTGAAACATTTATGTGTTGTTTTTATTGCTCTACGTGATGCACATTTTTTGGTAACCTTGGGAAGTGCACCTTTTGCACCAACCGAGTATCTTTTCTTGACTATATTGTTACTCCACGGGAAATTGAAGTTGATAGAGCCAATATTGAAGCTATTGAGAGTTGGCCGCAACCCAAAACGGTCACACAAGTGAGGAGTTTCCTCGGCCTCGCTGGTTTCTATAGGCGTTTTGTGAGAGATTTTAGCACCATCGCTGCACCTCTCAATGAGCTTACAAAGAAGGATGTGCCTTTTGTTTGGGGTTCTGCACAGGAAGAAGCCTTCACGGTATTGAAAGATAAGTTGACACATGCTCCTTTACTCAAACTTTCCGGTTTTTAATAAGACTTTTGAGCTTGAATGTGAAGCTAGTCAAATTGGGTTAGGAGGTGTGTTATTACAAGATGTTAAACATGTTGCATACTTTTATGGAAATTGAGTGGGCCTAGTCTGAATTATTCTACTTATGGTAGGGAATTATATGGACTTGTTCGGACTTTGGAAACATGGCAACATTATTTATGGCCCAAAGAATTTGTTATACATTCTGACCATGAATCTTTGAAACACGTTAAAAGTCAAGCAAAATTGAACCGTAGACATGCTAAATGGGTTGAATTCATTGAGACTTTCCCTTATGTCATTAAATACAACAAGGGTAAAGAAAATGTTATTGCTGATGCATTGTCTCGTCGTTATACTATGCTTTCACAACTTGACTTTAAAATATTTGATTTGGAGACCATCAAAGATCAATATGTGTATGATGTTGAATTTAAAGATGTGATGCAGAATTGTAAAGAAGGGTGTCGGTGTCAAAACCGGCGGATCTCGGGTAGGGGGTCCCGAACTGTGCGTCTAAGGCTAATGGTAACAGGAGGCGGGGGACACAATGTTTACCCAGGTTCGGGCCCTCTCTATGGAGGTTATACCCTACTTCCTGCTTGATTGATCTTGATGATATGAGTATTACAAGAGTTGATCTACCACGAGATCGTAGAGGCTAAACCCTAGAAGCTAGCCTATGATTATGATTGTCGTTGTCATACGGACTAAACCCTCCGGTTTATATAGACACCAGAGGGGGCTAGGGTTACACAGAGTCGGTTACAGAGAAGGAAATCTACATATCCGAATTGCCAAGCTTGCCTTCCACGCAAAGGAGAGTCCCACCCGAACACGGGACGAAGTCTTCAATCTTGTATCTTCATAGTCCAAGAGTCCGGCACAAGTACATAGTCCGGCTGTCCGAGGACCCCCTAATCCAGGACTCCCTCAGTAGCCCCTGAACCAGGCTTCAATGACGATGAGTCCGGCGTGCAGATTGTCTTCGGTATTGCAAGGCGGGTTCCTTCTCCGAATACTCCAAGGTAGATTTTGAGCATGAGGATCGTGTCCGGCTCTGCAAAACAAATTCCACATACCACCGTAGAGAGCACAATATTCCACAAATCTAATCTGCTGACAAATTTTCATAGCGTGACATCACGCCGTGGCCCGGTTCATTATACGAACCATTTTTCTCAACCTGCTGGTGCACGTCTCGCGAGGCGGTTTTATTGGCACGTCTTGTCGAAGCAGAGATCGTGTTCCCCTTATCACGGGATTCTCATCAATACGGGCATGGGTAACCCAACCATGTCGTTAGTATGACTCCTCGGTTTTATGCAAGTTCCAAACGGCCATGCGGAGGACGCTTGATATTCACCCTCTTTATAAAGAGGTCAAGACCTGTCCTTTTCTTTCCACGCCCGATCCTTCCCTTCCCCTACCTCGAGTTCCTACAACCAAGGTTCAGTCTAAGCGCTCCGGACCTTCAACCATGTCCGGATCCAACCTTCAAGGCCGGTGGATGGCCTCTTCCGTCACAGAAGAGGACATCAGGAAGCTTAGGGAGGCTAGGTATCTGACCGCCGAAATCCTTCCAAGGCTACCTGCTCAAGGGCAGGTTATCCTTACTCCCGAACCCAACGAGAGCATTGTATTCGTCTCCCACTTCCTCTGAGGGCTAGGCTTTAGTCTTGATCCCTTCGTTAGAGGGCTCATGTTCTATTACGGGCTAGATTTTCATGATCTAGCTCTAGATTCCTTCCTTCAATCTCATCGTTTATCGTCGTGTGTGAGGCCTTCCTCCGCATTACCCCACACTTCGGCTTGTGGCTCAAGACCTTCAATGTGAAGCCGAAGATGATCGACGGGCGACACACGGAGTGCGGAGGCGCTATAATAAGCAAAGGTGCCGATGCCCCATGGCCAAAGGATTCCTTCCCGGAGGTGTCCGACCTATGGCAACGGGAGTGGTTTTACATCACAGCACCCCGAGGTACAAAGTGGGCAGCCGCCCCAACCTTACACTCTGCCCCTCCGCCGCAACTGGCATCATGGGTCAACAAAGGGCTGGACTGGGGGCCAGTTAATGACGTGCTGACGTTGCAAAGCCGCATCCAAGATCTCCTCAAGAGGGATATCAGTCTCGTCAAAGTAATTCAAGTAATGTTAGTTCGTCGGGTCCTGCCATGCCAATGTCGACCTCTCCGTATGTGGGAGTTCAACCCGGAAGGACCGCGAACCATTCAACACTTCTTCGGCGTGACGCTCGAAGGGATGTATCGATTATTCATCGGATCACGAATAAAGTGTCCGGACACCACCGAGGATGTGGGTCTCAACTGCAACCGTCCAGATACCCAAGTAAGTAACTCCACGACCGAACATGCTGTCATTATATTTGTCACAACATTATCTTGAAAAATTACCCTCGACCAGGACTGGATAAGAAAGGCGGAGAGGATAAGGTGTTCGGCCCCTCTTCCTGAAGGCTCGCCGGATCCTGTACTAACCAGGATGCTGGCTCGTGCACCTTACCTAGTGCCATCGGGAGAAGACGAGGGGAGGAATAGAGAAGCCAAAAGCGGGCTTCATACATTACACATCCAAACCGGGGGAATTAGTGCCTCCGCGTCGGAGGACGATCGGGGAGGTGAATCTAGAATCCCCTCTCCCCACAGGAAGAAAAGTACCGCCCCTGAAGACTTGGAAACGGAGATTTCCAAACGAGGGAAGAAACCTTCACAAGGGGGCCCTGCCCCAGAGGGCATCCTTACCGCATAGTGCCCACAAGGGGGCCAGCCGTCAACCGAGCTGTAAGTGAACAAAGGCACATTAGTAAATATGCCCTGCTCTTTTTCTGAGAATAACAACTGAGACATATGTTTTGCAGTCTGGCTCATAGCCCTTCTCAACAATGTTCGTCCTCGGGGGATCTTCTTCCGGAGATGATGGAGAGCGAAACGCCTCCTCCTGCTTCCCCGCCTCATGAGACGGACGACCCTGAGGTGTCGTTGTGGAGGATTTCTCCTGATCCGCAAAGGCTAGAAGGTAACTCTTCGGCTGCCCGAAGTCCGGAGTTCTCGGCTCCTAAGGAGACCAACAGAAAAATCCCGGGATTGTCCGGTGTACAACCGGACACATTGATGGGTCTTCTGGATCAAGCGGCTATCTCAGAGGCACATCGTACCTCAATGGGTATGGTGGTTGAGAGGATTTCATCTGCAAAAAGCGGGTTGAATGAAGCTTTTACGAGCCTGCTAAGAGGCTTTGAGGTACGCAAAGTGAGATATATATTTTTGACTGTACCGCACGCGCAAGGTGTGCTTTGTATAGATAGTAGCCCCTGAGACTCTGGTCTCCGTCCAGACGCGGCGAGTAGAGGATCATAGTATCAGGTAATGATAGCACTGCTTTTCATGCGCAGGCGGCTACAGATCCGACGGCTGACCGAACTGCTGAATTTGCCGAATTGAGGCGGCAACTTGACGTGGCGGATGCGGACATCACGCTTGTTAACAAGCGGCTTGACGAGGCACAAGGTATGTATATTCGGGTGGTCAGCCAATATTAAGAAGAGCATGATGCTAGTATTTAATATATGCTTTGACTGCAGATGGAGCTGCCACCGTCGAGACCCTTCGGGCAGAACTCGCCCGAGCCAAGGAGCAAGCCAGGAGAAGTGATGGGGCCACCCTGAAGGCAGCCGAAGACTTAAAAGCCGAACAGGTTGCGCATCGCCAAAGTGAGGATAAAATAGCCAACATGTCTATTGAGCTAAAAAATGCCGCCAGCCGATATGAGCTTCTAGAAAGGGAAAACCAAACGAAAACGGCTGACCTAGAGAAGGCCTTGCAAGCAGCAAAGGAAACTCGCTCTATAGTCAGAGCGGCGCGGGAGGAGCTTCGGCAAGCCGGTGATATCGCGGCTGGGCAGCCCTTTTTATTGCGAATGAAGTTCGGCGATCCGAAATATGCCCCTCTTGATCAATTGTGGAGCTCTGCAGACGCATACTTGGATTTAGCAAAGAGTGCTGCTGATGCAACAGAGTATTTCAAGGATTGGAAAGATCATGTGGTGGAAAGATTGTTCTGGTCGCAGTTCATTGCTCCAAAGCGTCTGCTGCTGTTGAATGAGCAAATGGCCAAGTGGGCCGAGCTCCATAGGTTGTCCAGACTTGCCATGAAGGCTGTCGTGGATCATCTGTGGCCGAAGGAACCGAGCCCGGGTAGTTATTTTGGTTTGGTGCAACAATTTCTACGTGTTGTGCCGCATATCGACGCTGTCAAGAGGTCGGCGTGCATAGAGGGTGCGCGGATGGCTCTTGCCCGTCTTAAGACATATTGGGCGAAGATGGAGGCCACCGATGTTGCAACCAGGGGTCCGCCCGGGGGTCAGGACTCACCCGAGCACTATTTTGAAGAAGTCCTAGAAGGTGCCCATTTAATAGAGGCTCAGTGCTCAAAGAATATCATGTTCCAGTGACATGTATCTTGATTGTAAAAACAATGCTTTTGATAATAAAGGTTATATTTATACTTTTTCCCGTAAAGTATTGTAATGCCTCCTGTACGGCCGTTTAAGTATCTATGTATATAACCTGAAAGTTTGCAGTCGTCGGCTTCAGCCCCCATGCATATAATGCGGGGGTGTTCGGCAAAGCGTGTAATCACACTTGATCCAACGTCTTGGTCCGTTAAGGAGGTGATAGCGCGGCGAACAAGGCAATCAGACTATATAGCTTTAACACTTTCACTAAGCCATAGGAGTTTGACGGTGGGGCTACTATATAGCCCCTGGTATGTCTGCGCTCATCCGAATATGGTGCTTGTACATACGTGACCGGGAAACCGGTCCTTTGTTAATGCGGAGGAATCGTGAAGATCCCGCTGGGTCATCGAGTGGTTGACCAGTCTCTCGCTTTATCATGACAGTCAGTTTTCGGCTTTCTCTACTGAGGTGCTCATCCAAATGAACCAGGGCACAATTGCAGTAGTTCTCCCGGTGCCACCTTAGCCGATAGAGCGGAATGTAAGGTAGCAAAACACGGGAGCCGGGCAAACCCAACTATTGACCAAAGACATGATTCGGAGCTGATGCATATAAGGCCAAACTCGCGACGCCGAACACTCCCGAAGGTATTCGGACTTTTACAACATATACTGGGCTATGTACCGCCCTCGATAATGGACCCTGAATTTCTAGGTACGTGCATTAGTCCGGCGTGACGAAAGAGCGGCTATGGGGAGAGCATAATTCTCAAAAACACATTGGTTGCTGCCCTCGTAACGTCTATTATAGATCGGCGAATAATAAACTTGCCAATAACACCGACCAAGAGGGTTTGAACCAACAAGAGATGATAAAAAAGGTTTACACAGGGTCTTAATCTAAAAGAAACCTTTGAACAGGGCCCTGCTGCACGTCTGCGCCTTTGTCTCCATTGTGTCGTATCCTTGAAGGGTGTAGCACCATGGTCATCTGAAAATAAAAAAGGAAAAGCCCAGGTGAAATAAATCTGATGTGACCGTGTGGAAAGTTGGTTACTCTTAATGAACCATGAGAATTCAATTTATTGGGTGTAAATAGGATCCAGCTGAACTATGGATTATATTCGTGCAGGCAGCCCCTAGCACCACATATGGGGGTATAGCCGTTAGTCAAGCTCAGGTTTGTCTGGGCTGCTACAAATAGTGGTGCGCCGAACACGTCTAACCGTGTCCGTGGTCTCGACGACCGATTAGTTACTTGGGTTGGAGAGGCCGGTCAGTGGTTCGGCTGCTAGAGCCGCCACATACTCTTCCGCGCGCAGGGAACGCTCTGATTTCCGCTAATTGTGATGACGCCACGTGGACCGGGCATCTTAAGTTTAAGATAAGCATAAGACTACCCACAATGGGAGTAACATAGGTAGTAACATCACACATATCTAGATAAAATAGATGACGTGGCAAGCAATAAATGAAGAAAGAGAGGAAAGTGGTAACATAGCTAGTTACTAGTAGTAGTAGTAACATCACACATATCAAGGCAAGATGTGTCTATAGCCTAATAAATGAAGGGGTTGCATGTTACCACACATATGTTACTCCCCACTATAGAGGTAGTAACATAGACTAGTAACATGTCGATGTTACTACTCTATGTTACTACCCATTGTGGCTAGTCTAATGCGGAACTGCATTGAAACGAGCGAAGGCCGTTCTTCCTAGTAGTGCATGGTGGCTACTTCGGAATGGGGCGATGTCGAAGATTAGTTCTTCGCTTCAGAAGTTGTCGGGAGAACCGAATACAACCTCTAGTGTTAGAGAGCCTGTGCAGCGGGCTTCTACGCCTGGTATTACTCCTTTAAAGGTAGTATTGCTTTGGCTGATTCTTGACGGGTCTATCCCCATCTTACGGACAATGTCCTGATATATCGGATTAAGACTACTGCCGCCGTCCATGAGGACTCGGGTGAGATGGTATCCGTCAATTATTGGGTCAAGCACCAAGGCAGCCGAACCTCCATGCCGGATACTAGTCGGATGATCCCTGCGATCGAAAATGATCGGGCAGGCCGACCATGGGTTGAATTTGGGGGCAACTGGTTCTATAGTGTATACGTCTCGGAGTGCGCGTTTGCGCTTCCTCTTTGGTATGTGTGTTGCATAAATCATGTTCACTGTTTTGACCTCTGGTGGAAATTTTTCCTGTCCCCCTATGTTCGGCTGGCGAGGTTCGTCCTCGTCTTCACTTGGCGTGCTACGTCTTGAGCTTGCGTTGGTTTTCCCCGAAGAGGAGAGGATGATGCAGCACAGTAGCGTAAGTATTTTCCTTAGTTTTTGAGAACCAAGGTATCAATCCAGTAGGAGGCCACGCGCAAGTCCTTCTTACCTGCACAAAACGATAGCTACTCGCAACCAACGCGATTAGGGGTTGTCAATCCCTTCACGGTCACTTACGAGAGTGAGATCTGATAGAGATAATATTTTTGGTATTTTTGGTATAAAGATGCAAAGTGAAAAGTAAAAGGTAAAGTAAAACAAATCAAGTATAAAAGTGATAGAGATTGATATGATGAGAATGGACCCGGGGGCCATAGGTTTCACTAGTGGATTCTCTCAAGAGCATAAATATTCTACGGTGGGTGAACAAATTACTGTTGAGCAATTGACAGAATTGAGCATAGTTATTAGGTTATCTAGGTATGATCATTTATATAGGCATCACGTCCGAGACAAGTAGACCGAAACGATTCTGCATCTACTACTATTACTTCACTCATCGACCGCTATCCAGCATGCATCTAGAGTATTAAGTTTAAAACAGAGTAACGCCTTAAGCAAGATGACATGATGTAGAGGAATAAATTCATGCAATATGATAAATACTCCATCTTGTTATCCTCGATGGCAACAATACAATACATGCCTTGCAACCCTTTCTGTCACTGGGTAAGGACACCGCAAGATTGAACCCAAAGCAATGCACTTCTCCCATTGCAAGAACTACCAATCAAGTTGGCCAAACCAAATGGATAATTCGAAGAGACTTGCAAAGATAACTCAATCATACATAAAAGAATTCAGAGTAGATTCAAATATTATTCATAGATAAGCTGGATCATAAACCCACAATTCATAAGTCTCAACAAACACACCACAAAAAGAAAATTACATCGAATAGATCTCCACGAGAGAGGGGGAGAACATTGTATTGAGATCCAAAAAGAGAGAAGAAGCCATCTAGCTACTAGCTATGGACCCGAAGGTCTGAAGTAAACTACTCACACTTCATCGGAGGGGCTATGGTGTGGATGTAGAAGCCCTCCGTGGTGGATGCCCCCTCCGGCGGAGCTCCGGAACAGGCCCCAAGATGGGATCTCATGGATACAGGAAGGTACGGCGGTGGAATTAGGATTTTGGCTCCTGTTCTGATCGTTTGGGGGTACGTAGGTATATATAGGAGGAAGGAGTACGTCGGTGGAGCTTCGAGGGGCCCACGAGGTAGGGGGGCGCGCCCTAGGGGGTCACCCTCCACCCTCGTGACCGCCTCGTGGCTTTCTTGACGGAGGGTCCAAGTCTCATGGGTCTTATCTAATGAGAAAATCACGCTCAAGATTTCATTCCGCTTTGGACTCCGCTTGATATTCTGCTTCTTGAAATACTAAAAAGGCAAAAACAACAATTTCGGGCTGGGCCTCCGGTTAATAGGTTAGTCCCAAAATAATATAAAAGTGGAAAATAAAGCCCATTATAGTCCAAAACAATAGATAAAGTAGCATGGAGCAATCAAAATTATAGATATGTTGGAGACGATCGTGCATCCCCAAGCTTAATTCATGCTCGTCCTCGAGTAGGTAAATGATAAAAGAGAATTATTTATGCGGATACTTTGGCATAATTTCGATGTAAATCTTCTTAATCATGGTATGAATATTCAGATCCAAAAGATTCAAGACAAAAGTTCATATTGACATAAAAATAATAATACTTCAAGCATACTAATCAAAGTAATCATGTCTTCTCAAAATAGCATGGCAAAAGAAAGTTCATCCCTACAAAATCATATAGTTAGGCTATGCTTCATTTTCGTCACACAAAGATGTTCCCAACTTCTATACCCCCGGTGACAAGCCAAGCAATTGTTTCATACTTAAATAATATCAAACTTTTTCAACCTTCACGCAATACATGAGCGTGAGCCATGGATATAGCACTATGGGTGGAATAAAATATGATGATGGGGATTGTGTGGAGAAGACAAAAAAAGGAGAAAGTCTCACATTGACGAGGATAATCAACGGGCTATGGAGATGCCCATCAATTGATGTCAACATGAGGAGTAGGGATTGCCATGCAACGGATGCACTAGAGCTATGAATGCTCAACAAAAGAAAACTAGTGGGTGTGCATCCAACTTGCTTGCTCATGAAGAACTAGGGCATTTTGAGGAAGCCCATCGTAGGAATATACAAGCCAAGTTCTATAACGAAAAATTCCCACTAGTATAAAAAGACAGCTTATGAGACTCACTATATGAAAAACTTGGTGCTACTTTGAAGCACAATATATGAGACTGACTACATGAAGAACAAGGTGCTACTTTGAAGCACAAGTGTGGAAAAAGAGATAGTAGCATTGCCCTTTTTATTTATTTTCTTTTTTTTGGGCCTTTCTTTTTTTTGGCCTTTCTCTTTTTTTATTTGGGCAATGCTCTAAGAATGATGATCATCACACTTATATTAATTACAACATAAGGATTACAACTCGAAACTAGAACAAGGTATGACTCTATATGAATGCCTCCGGCGGTGTACCGGGATGGTGCAATGAATCAAGAGTGACATGTATGAAAAATAATGCATGGTGGCTTTGCCACAAATACGATGTCAACTACATGATCATGCAACGGCAATATGACAAAAGTAATGTATGTCATGATGATGATGAACGGAACGGTGGAAAGTTGCATGGCAATATATCTCGGAATGGCTATGGAAATGCCATAATAGGTAGGTATGGTGGTTGTTTTGAGGAAGATATAAGGAGGTTTATGTGATAGAGCATATCATATCACGGGTTTGATGCACCGCTAAGTTTGCACCAACTCTCAAGGTGAGAAAGGGCAATGCACGGCATCAAGAGGCTAGCAAAGGCGGAAAGTTAAAAGTGCGTATAATCCATGGACTCAACATTAGTCAAAATAACTCATATACTTATTGCAAAAATTTAGAAGTCATCAAAAATCAAGTACTACGCGCATGCTCCTAGGGGGATAGATTGGTAGGAAAAGACCATCGCTCGCCCCCGACCGCCACTCATAAGGATGCACAAGCCAAGTACACTTCATGTTTCAAATTTGTTACACAACTTTAACCATACGTGCATGCTACGGGATTTGCTAACTTCAACACAAGCATTTCTAAAATTCACAACTACTCAACTAGCACGACTTTGATATTATCACCTCCATATCTCAAAACAATTATCAAGCATCAAACTTATTTTAGTATTCAACGCACTCAAAAGAAAGTTTTACATATCTTGAATACCAAGTATATTAACATTATCCCTACAAAATCATATAGTCATGGTCTCCACCTCGCCTCCCACCGGCGCCCTAGGCTCTCCGGCGATCTTCCTCCTTAGCCAGTAAATCTGGTCTTCTCTCCATCCATCTTCTTCGGCGTTCTCTGATCTACCACCCTATACCCATCTCACATGGGTCCGCATGGTGGATTGACTTTGGATCTGGATTTCTCCAAAGGTGGGGCTTTTGCGGAGGAGGTTTTCAGATCTTGTGGGAAAACAATTCATCCTTCGGATGACACGAGCCATTTTATTATGGTTGTGTCTTTCAGCAGACATCGATTTCGTCTTGATGAGGATTCGGCGGCTGCGGCTTTGGAATGTGCAATTGGAGGATCCGCAATTGACCTATCTGTGCAATTCATTGCGGATAAGGTATTCTCATTTCTGGTATCATGCAAACGTGTTGGTATTCTTATTCTTCACTTGCGATCTTTTGTGTGTCCGCAATTCAAATGCTACTTTCACCTATGGGGTAATGGTGGCCCTAATTGGAAACGAGAGTTTGTTCTTTGGAAGAAAGAGTGTGATGCCGAATGGATTATCATTAGCCCTTCTAAAAAGCGTGCTGCTTTGGGTTTACTTGCTATGCATAAACCTCCTTCCAAATCTGCCTTACGTTCGACCTCTGGACCTCCGAAGAGGATTTCTTTTGCCACTTTCCAACAGTATGATGTTTGCAAGGGATACTCTTTTCCGCTTCGCCAGGTCTTGTTGAGGCGGTTTCAGATGCTGGGTACAAGGTGCTGCCCCGTGAAAGAGTCATCGTTCCTCCGCCGCCGGCGACTGAACTCCGATGGACGGTGGCAGAACCACCAATTATTTTCGGAACAGTCAACGTCCACGCTACTTCCTTGGCCGGAATATCTGGGATTAAGCCAACTTCTTCGGACGTGAATCTGCATGTGCATGGGATGGAACGGGCCAGTCCGGTGGCGGCCCAACTTTCCCTGCCCCAGGAGGTTTCTCCGGCCCGGTCTACTTTGGCCCAAGTTGCTTCCGAACCTGCATCTTCATCTGTTTTTGGAAACGAGGAACTTATTAATCCTAAGACATTGGAATCACCTGTTGATTGTGATGGATTTAATGATCTTGTGGATGACATGGTTTTCAAAGTTTGGAAATGTCAAAATTGCTTGTCAATGAAGCATTTATCCAGCGCGTGCACCAGCAGGGTTAGGTGCCGTAGATGCTTTCGGTTGGGACACAGGGCAAAGGGCTGTTCCGATTCTAGCCTATCTCCTCTTACAGTGTGGGTCCCATGGTCCAAATCCCAGATCTAACCGGTCAGCGGGTTTTTGGAGCGGACTCTCGCTTTCTCCCATAGCTAGCCCAGAGGGTCTATGCCCAGTCCCATCAAGCCTGCCGCCCGTCATCCCCACCATTGCCGCTTGAGCCACCGCCCACAACGCCTCGCCGCCTTCCTCACCACCACCCTCGCCTCAGGTTCTGGTTCATCCCTCCGCTGCTCCAGCAATGGCCAACTTTCCGTTGGACCCGATGGACTTCCTCCCACATGGATTCGATATCATCGATGGAGGGGAGCTACGATTGCCTCGCACTTTCTTTGCGCCAAGCGGTGGCTCGGATCGACAAAGATGAGGCGTATGCTGTCGCCATTGTCGAACCTGCTCCTCCGCTCAAGAAGTCGCCATCTACAGGAATCTGGTCAGTGATTTTGTCGTCAATACTCTGCAGAGAGCCGTGTTGGATGCCCAGCCATGGATCCAAGGGGTTGGTTTGTTTCAACTACGCAGTGCTCTGGCCCGTCAAGCATTAGTCGACCACCCTCCTTTCGATTTGGGCAACGATAGATTTGTCAGGTTTATTCCGCATGATGAGGGTATTAACTACAGAGCTGTGCAAGGTTTTCAAAGGGGATGGATAATGCTGCTAGGAGTCCCTTTGGATTATAGGCGCCTCAATATCTTGCGATGTTATTAGTACTTTCGGCCGATTCCACCATTGGCACCGGGATGATCCAATGAAGGTCCGCCCTTGGTTTATGCGTCTTTTCCTGCACCTTCTATGGTCCCCTGATCGGTGACATACTGAGAATTCTCTCGACTTTGGTGGGGTTCGGATTTCTTGGTCTGCTCCAGTTTATATTCTATCTGCAGACTTTGCAGATATCCTACCTGCTGATGAGGACCCAATGCCCCTCAATGGCAATCCCCACCCCCTCCCTGGCAACATGCAATTCAATAATCACAATTGGGTTTTACCTGAGTTCCCGGAGCTGGGTTGGAATGATGTGCCTGCACCCAATGAACAGCCACAGGATGACCCTCCACAAGTTCAGGAGGTGGAGCAGCAGGTTAATATCGAGGAAATTCAGTCTCAAGAGTCAATTGTGATTCAGTTATCTGATGATTCAGTAAACAATGGCATCGCTGCTGATGAAGTTGCCGTGCTCCAACAGCCAATGGGACCTCAACAGCATCCTTTAATGATCGGACAAGTGTTAACTATTTTTGGGCCTGTCCTGCCCCCTGTGATGCAATGGAAGCGCTCGTTTGAGAAAGTATTGCCGCTTTTTGGGATCTCTGACATTCCAAAGGTTGTCTTTCGGTCTCATCTCGGTGCTCTTTTGAACAATCAGTCCTGGACGATTCCCGCTTCGGCTCCAAAATTGCAGCTCCTGCCTGCACCTGTCTCTATGTCTCAGTTTGAGGAAACGTCATCGATTAAAAGGCCTGTAGCTCGAGCTCTTTGTTTTGACGATATTGATGAACCTGTGGCTGAAGCATTTGAGTTTACTGCTGTTCCTAAAGTCACTCAAGCGTGGAAGAAAGCCCAAAGCCTCTAGAGTCATTGTGGAATCTGAGGTCAGCGCAAGTTTCGCCTAAGTGCGATCGAGATGGCTACCGTCGGTAGTTATTGGGTCATCTCCTAGGAAGCCACACACGGGAAGAAGCGCAAAACTGCACCTCCCAAGTCTCGACGATGATATCGCAGTGCCTCCTCCGACGCGATTTATAGTTGATCTTCAAATAATTGGTGCTCGTCTTCGTATTGCACCGGAGAAAATCTCTACGGATAAGCTTGTAGCTGATCCCTCCCGCTCCAACAACAGTGCAAGTTCCGATGATTAGTTTAATCATCCAGGGTTTAGGTCCATGGCGTACCATAATCGCCTTTTTTATGTTTTTATATGTTTGGAACTTTGCAGTTTGCATCTGTCTTCTGGGATGTAGGCCATTGTGTGGCTTACTTTTGCTTTACCCTCTTTTGGTCTGTAATGAATCAAACCTCGTTTAGAGATTGGAAAGTTCTCTGTTGGAATGTTAGGGGTCTGAATTCTGAAGCGCGTCAGCTTGCGGTTAGGCAAAAGATCAATGAAAGTGGATGCTCTGTTATTTGCCTCCAAGAAACCAAATGCATGCATATTGATCATCGGTTCATTAGAAAATTCTGTCCACGGCGCTTTGACAACTTTGTTTATGTACCATCGGTTGGTGCATCTGCTGGTATGGTGGTCATATGGAATTCATCTCTCTTCATAGGCAGCTTAATTGAGGCTAAATCATATGGCATTATTGTGAAGTTTCAATCTAAACATACATCTGAGTCTTGGTTTCTTGTCTCCATATATGGTCCGTGTCAGGGACCTGCGCGTGATGATTTTGTGCAATGGTTATATAATTTGGATATTCAGCTAGAGGACAATTGGCTGCTTTTAGGTGACTTTAACTTTATGCTCCATTGAGAATCGAAACCAGCCGGTGGTGATGTGAATGATATCTTTTGTTTAATGAAATAATTGGCCATTTGGGTCTTGTTGAACTTCCAATCAAGGGTCGCCAAGACACATGGTCTAATATGCAATCCACACCCTCCTCGAACAAATTGATTGGTTTTTACATCTGCTGCTTGGACACATGATCATCCCAACACAATGGTCATTCCGCTTGCTCAAGATCGCCTCCTCGACCACGCCCGTGTGGTTTCAATTGCCACCGCTATACCCAAGGCAAAGATTTTTCGATTTGAAAACTATTGGGTTGATTTGCCCGGCTTTATGGATTGTGTATCCGAGGTTTGGAATCGCTCGTGGATAAATCCTCAACTGCCTTAATCATCTCCGCTAAATTCAAATCTCTTCGTTATGCTCTTAAGAAATGGCATCTTAACCTATCCACAGTTAAGGCGCCATTGCTGATTGCAACAAAGTAATTGTTTTTTGGATAATATTGAGGAATTTAGGCCCTTGAGTTGGCCGGAGTTCAACTTTCGAAGATTGTCAAATTACATCTTGAAGATATACTTCATTGGCGTTCATTTATTGGAAGCAACGTTGCACGATCAGAAATATTAAAGTTGGTGAGGAGAATTCAAAGTTCTTCCACGCAATGGCAACCGAAAGATATAGGATAAACACTATTTCTTCGATCAAATCTGAGGATGGGGAAGTGGTTTCTGATCATCAACAGTTAGCTGGGATGTTTTGGTCAGATTTCAATCGTAGAATGGGCCAAGCAAAAGGTATACAAATGGGTTTTGACCTTGACACATTAATTGACCATATTGATGGACTGGAGAGCTTATCCTTACCTTTCACGGATTGTGAGGTGGATACGGTCATTAAGCATATGCCTTCTGACCGTGCTCCGGGCCCTGATGGGTTTACGGGTCTTTTCCTCAAGACTTGCTGGAATATATTGAGGACAGATTTTATGAATTTGGTCAGGGAGTTTTATGATGGAAAGTGCAACCTGGAGTGTCTGAATACATCTCTCATTACTCTCATTCCAAAAAAGTTGAGCCCAGAATATATTGGTGATTTTAGACCCATATCATTGACAAACACTTGCCTCAAGTTTTTAACTAAACTTTTGGCAAATCGGTTGCAGAGTGTGATTCTCAAATGTATTCATCGCAATCAATATGGGTTTCTTCGTGTAGATCCATTCAAGATTGCCTTGCATGGTGTTTTGAATATATACATCGTTGTAAGGCATCCAAAAGATCTATAATCCTTCTTAAACTGGACTTCACGAAGGCGCTTTGATACCATCGAACATGATCTGATTCTCAGGATTCTGAAATGCAAGTGTTTTGATGACCGTTGGACAGGTTGGATTGATAGCATCTTGTCCTCTGGTTCCTCTTCGATCCTCTTAAATGGGGTGCCTGGTAATCATTTTGTTTGCCGCTCGGTGTGCGACGTGGAGACCCTTTATCTCCTTTGTTATTTGTGATTGCGGTGGATTTATTGCAGTCCGTGGTCAATGAGATGTGTGCAGGAACATTCTCACACTGCCCATACCTACCTCTTCACGGATTATCCGATTGTTCAATATGCGGATGACACTTTAATTGTCCTTCTGCGGTGGATGACCAACTCATTGCTTTCAAGGAGATGCTTGAGACCTTTGCTAAGTCAACAGGTTTGAGGGTTAATTTTAGTAAGTCATCTTTGATTCCACTGAATATGTCTGATGAAGAGGGTCAACGTATGGCGGCTTTGCTTGGATGTGATGTTGGCTCTATGCCATTTACTTACCTGGGATTGCCAATGGGTAATACTCGACCCACAATATATGACTTGCTACCTTTAGTGGACCGCATTGAGAGACGATTATCGCCTCATCCTGTCTCATTGAATCAGGGTAGCCGGCTGCAACTCTTGAAATCGGTTTTATGTTCCATGTCAATATACTTCTTGTGTTCCTTTCATTACCTCAAGGAATTTTGAAACAGATAGAACGATTATGCGGCAATGTCTCGTGGCGAGGCAACTCGACACGCCAAGACAATCTTTAGCAGCTTGGGAGTTAGTTTGTCGGCCCAAGAACCAGGGAGGACTTGGGGTTTTGGACCTTGGCAAACAAAATGAAGCCTTGTTGATCAAGCACCTCTTCAAATTTTATAATAAGTTGATGTACCCTGGTTTCACTTATCTGGGACACATATTATGTTGTTGCTCCACCCCAAGTAACGCAGTTGTGGTTCCTTTTGGTGGCGTGATGTGATGAAACTTTATGACAAATTTTGTAAGTTGGCCATCCCTCATGTTCGCTCCGGGACTCGTGGTTTTCTCGCTGGATCGGTGGCAACTTAATAACGAGGTGGTATTCATGCAACAGCGCTTCCAGCTGCTTCATTCTTTTGTCATTGATGACACACTTACCATTAAAAATGTGATGGAGCTGCTGTCCCAACCGACAATTTTCACCGCCTTTATCGCTTGAAGCTTTTGAGGAATTCAATCAACTTCAGGCTATAATGCCTCTCATAAACTTACGTGAGGGAGTTAGTGACGTTTGGAAATGGCCTTCAAAAACTGGGGACTATCAATCCAGGATCTACTATTTGTCCTGTTTTTCTGAAGTCGTGGCTGACCCTCTTTTTCGGTGGATCTGGAAATGTGCTTGCACCCTCAAGCTCAAGGTGTTTGGATGGCTTCTTTTGATGGATCGTCTGAACACTAGGGATATGATGCGAGACGCCATTGGATTATCCAGATGATACTTGTGCCATTTGCTTCTCGTGTTTGCATGAAGATAGAGCTCATCTCTTTTTGCTTGCAACTTTAGCCAACGTGTCTGGAATTATTTGGGCATTTCATGGAATGTTCAACCTAATCAGACCACTTTTGAAATGGCTTGTGAGGCCAGGAGGAATTTGGTCAACCGTTTTCATCGAGGTAGTATTTACGGCCACCGAATATTTGGACCCAAAGGAATGGAAGGATCTTCTAAATGAGCTGCCCACTTTCGAGCTTGGAGGAGGAATTTTATTCATGATATTACTCTCTTAACTCATAGAATCAAGTGTAAATATAGAGATAGACTAACTGATTGGATAGATTCTTTACACTAATCCCCCCCTGTAAGTAGCCTTCTTTTCCCCTCTTGTTTTCCTTTCTAATTTTGTACAGAATCTATATTTGTTTTAATAAAGGGCTGTGAGGCTGTTGCCTTGCAGTACATAGTCAAAAAAAAAAGTATATTAACATTAAGCAAATTACCATGCTATTAACGACCCTCAAAATAATCTAAGTGAAGCATGAGAGATCAAGTTTCTTTAAAACAAATCCACCACCGTGCTCTAAAAGATCTAAGTGAAGCACTAGAGCAAAAAATTATCATGCTCAAAAAAATATAAGTGAAGCACTATGAGCAAAACTATCAAGCTCAAAAGATATAAGTGAAGCACATAGAGTATTCTATCAAATTTAAATTCATGTATGGCTCTCTCAAAAGGTGTGTACAGCAAGGATGATTGTGGTAAACTAACAAGCAAAGACGCAAATAATACAAGACGCTCCAAGCAAAACACTTATCATGTGGTGAATAAAAATATAGCTCCAAGTAAATTACCGACGGAAGTGGATGATAGAGGGGATGCCTTCCGGGGGCATCCCCAAGCTTTGACTTTTTGGTGTCCTTGGATTATCTTGGGGGTGCCATGGGCATCCCCAAGCTTAGGCTCTTGCCACTCCTTGTTCCATAATCCGTCAAAAGAATTCACCCAAAACTTGAAAACTTCACAACACAAAACTCAATAGAAATCTCGTGAGCTCCGTTAGAGAAAGAAAACAAAAGACTACTTTAAGGTACTGTAATGAACTCATTCTTTATTTATGTTGGTGTTAAACCTACTGTATTCCAACTTATCTATGGATTAAAACTATTTTACTAGCCATAGATTAATCAAAATAAGCAAACAACACACGCAAAACAGAATCTGTCAAAAACAGAACAGTCTGTAGTAATCTGTAACTAACGCAAACTTCTGGAACTCAAACAACTCTACCAAAATTAGATGACCTGGACAATTTTGTTTATTGATCAGCAGCAATTGGAATCAGTATTTTATCACGTTCTGGTGATTTTTAACAATTCAGAAACTGAGCACAAAGTTTCTGGAAATTACAGCAAGATCAAATAACTATCATCCAAGAAGATCCAATAGGTTTAACTTGGCACAAACACTAATTAAAAGATAAAACCACATCTAAACAGTGGCTAGATGGATTATTTATTAATAAGCAGCAAGGAAAAATATTGGGTTGTCTCCCAACAAGCGCTTTTCTTTAAAGCCTTTTTAGCTAGGCATTGAGATTCAATGACGCTCACAAGAAAGACAAGAATTGAGGCACAAAGAGAGCATAATAAAACATGTGACAAACACACTTAAGTCTAACATAATTCCTATGCATAGGCATATTATAGGCCAACAAATTATCATAGCAAGCAAAAACAAGCATATGCAAGGAAGCGGAAAGGAACAATAACAACCTCAACATAACGAGAGGTAATTTAGTAACATGAAAATTTCTATAACCATATTTTCCTCTCTCATAATAATTACATGTAGGATCATAGGCAAATTCAACAAAATAGCTATCACAAAGTATATTCTCAACACGATCCACATGCATGAAAAGTTGATACTCTTCCAAAATAGTGGGATTATCATTAACTAAAGTCATGACCTTTCCAAACCCACCTTTATCAAAAACTTCATAAGATTGAACATTCTCCAAATACGTGGGATCTAAAGTTGACACTCTTCCGAACCCACTTTCAATATTATTTCAAACAATATTATCAATCTCATATTCATCATGCGGCTTAAATAAATTTTCAAGATCATAAGAAGAATCACCCCAATCATGATCATTGCAACAAGTAGTAGACATAGCAAAATTAGCATCCCCAAGCTTAGGGTTTTGCATCTTATTAGCACAATTGACATCAAAATAATTTATAATAAAATCATTGCAATCATGCTTTTTATTCAAAGATCTATCGTGAGTCACTTCACGGATTTCAGGCAAAACCTTATAAAGATAATCTAGTGCATCCAAATTACTAGGAATTGGTTCATCATAATTGGATCTCTTAAAAAGATTGGCAAGCGGATGAGGATCCATAGATATTAGCTACTCTGTTTAGGAATAAATTGTCAGGACCCCGATTCCAAGTCACATCGATCTAGCCGGTAACACCTCATATCACTTTGCGGCCTCACGCACGGTATTCCCACGGGTGTCGCCTTACCATGGCCCGGGACCGTTTGCGCCTTTTGGCTCATGTATATGATAGTGTCGCTAGCATCCATATGACAGAGAACCCGTGCCGACATGGCTAGTCGTGAACCCAAAGCGGCACTAACCTATGGGGACAGGCATACATGAATCACATCGAGCATGTCGGTCATCAACGATGAATCCGGGCTGTAGCACTGGCTAACAGGACTCGATAACCCGGCTGTAGCAGGCTAGGCAGGACTCGGATGTCACCGCGTGACATTTCCCGAAGGACGATATAGGAACGAAGTGAAACACATGCCGCCACCAAGTGTCCAAAGCAGAGTGCTGGGCTAGCAGGACTCCGTGAACCGGGCAGAAGCGGCTACTATCGCTCAGAAGCACTAGACTACATTTCCCCATATGAGAGGCTGCCAAGGATAAATAACTAGATTGTCGGATCCCACACATACCAAGCATTTCAAACATACACACAATATGCTCAATATGTGTAAATACAACATGGCATCACAACATAACTCTACGACTCAAATATTTATTCATTAGGCCCGAGGAGCGAGATATTACAAACATGGGTCTCATGACCCAACACTCGAGCATACAAGTCAAAGCACAAGCGAAGCTTAACATGTCCGAGTACGTACATCTATAAAATGAAAAGGCTGAGAAGCCCGACTATCTACCGAGATCTGCCGAGGGCACAGGATCGTAGCTGAGGTAACAAGCTAAACGTCAAGTCCAAGCGAACTACTAGTGAGACCGACGCCTCTCGCAAAACATAAAATAAGCAAACGTGAGTACAAACGCACTCAGAAGACTTACATCGAACTAACTACATATGCATCAAGATCAACAAAGGGGTGGTGGAGTTTGACCGCAGAAGCCAGCTTTGACTCGATGGCTATCCTAAACTACGATTGCAAGTAACTCTTTTGAGGTGGCGCACGAGTCCACATATTCACCATATCAATACACCACTATGGACCCGCCCCGCCTCCCTACGAGAACGCCATCCATAGCACTCACGCTTATCTTGCGATTTTAGAGTATCCACTTTCACTTGTCTATGAACTGATATAGGCAACCCGAAGTCCTTTTCCGCGACACGGCTATTTGAATAGATCATATTAACCCCGCAGGGTGTACTTCTTCACACACGCTCACCACTTACCGCTTACACGACATGTACTCGGCAACCTTCAAGCGGAAGCCCAGCGAGGGTGTCGGCCACGGCCTACCTAAACACTCAAGTATCTAGTCCAGGTTTATCGCCTATTCGGGTTCCATCCGCAGGGAGTCCGGCCGAGGTTTCCACTAACGGCCCTGAACGATGTGTGCAGGGTTCCCGAGATACCAAACGGGCATTCGCACACACGGCCATGGTGTATCTACCGCGTCATAGCTCACCCCTAGGGTCAGCGCCACGCACGCCTCCAACACATATCCTACAAACACCAGAAACTAGTTGCAACTCCTGGACAGAGAACAAGGGTGGTTAAGAAGCCGAGAGAGTCAATTAAGGATCCAACGTGTGGTAGTAACTGTTTCATGGATCACAAACACAGAACTCAGTTCCTGAGGACGGCTTCAATGAGACAACCCACCATGTACTCCTACATGGCCTCTCACCGCTACCTTTACTAAATCGTGTTCACACACTTAGCTCACACACAGTAGGACATGTTCACACACCTCCGATTCATCCCTGATGAATCAGACCTGACTCAACTCTAAGCAGTAGCAGGCATGGCAAACAAGCATGAATGATTAGGCACAACAGGGCTCAAACAACTCCTACTCATGCTAGTGGGTTTCATCTAATTACTGTGGAATGACAGGTCATGCAGAGGATAAAGGGGTTCAGCTACCGCAGCAAGTAACACATGAGTCGTTGTTGTCCTAATGCAGTAAAATAGAGCAGGAGCGAGAGAGTGGGATTATATCGAATGAACAAGGGGTTTTGCTTGCACGGCACTTCAAGATAATATAGTTCTTCATCCGTGTCATCGAACTCATCGCCGGGATACGCCTACCGAGAGGAACAAGCACCGACAAACAAGAAGAAACACAATCAATGCAATGCACAAACAAATGAATGACATGTCATGTTAAGGAACTGAATTGACCTAATGCAGCAGTAAGCCAAGTTAATTGAAGTGGAATTCAAACAAGGTTAAACTCCAACTCCAAATGCTAGTTCATAAATTGCCCTAATCATGATTCATCCTATTCAGTGAGTTTAACTTCTTCAATCATGCATGAGAGTGGTACAGATGGATAGATTGGATTTTTCTGATCATTTTTCATATATAATTTATTTCATTTGGAGTTACGGTTGAATTTATATGAATTTTACAAGTTTTAAACATTTTCTGGAATTTCTAAGTATTTAGAATTAAACTAATTCGAGAGAATGAATTACTGCGTCAGCGCTACATCATCATGACGTCATCGAGTCAACAGGGCAGTCCAGGTCAAATGACCAGTGGGTCCCGCGTGTTAGTGATTAGACTAACTAACCTAATTAAAATTAACCCTAACTAACTTGGTTAGCCGGGAGGGCCCGCACGTCAGTGGGTGTGGGTTCAATTGGTGGCGCCATTAGCTGCTAATGACGCTCCCATGTCGGCACGACCGGAGTTAAGCCGCCAGCGACCAACCGAGCGGCGGTGGCTCGCCGGAGTGGCGCTAGGGCAGCGGCTGGGGCGCGCTGAGGGCACCAGGAGGGAGCCCGTGATCCCGCGCATCCAGTGGAGGCAGCAGCAGGTCGCGGGGTGGTCTGTAGCAGCGTCGGCGGAGAACGAGGCGGTGGCCGAAGTGCGGTGGTGACATGAACGCGGGGTTAGAGCAAGCGGGCGAGCAAAACGAGCAGCGGAGCAGAAACTACGGTGCTCTAGGAGCACGAAGGTGCAACGCGTTCGAGCAGAGAAGATCGAGAGCGTCGAGCTCGTCGGCAATGACGGACGGCGGCTTCGGGTGCTCGCGGGGCGGTGGCTAGAGGAAGCTAGCGAGAGGGGGAGGTGAGGGGAAAAACTCAGGGGTTCACGGTGATGTCGCAGGGAGGCTCAGCGCGCTCGGGGACGGCTCAGAGGCGACGGAACTGCGATGACGATCTCCGGTGTCCCGAGGTTGAAGACGGGTCGATGTCGACGAAGCAGAGCCCTCCGGCTCATTTCCTTCGGCGTGGGGATGGGGTGCTCGATTTCGGAGCTGCTGGACATGGTCATGGGACGAGGGGACGGCGGTGGTCGCGCCAACGACGAGCGGCGGCGACGGTTGCGCTCGGGAGAGAGGAATAGAGGAGGGGGAGGAGCACAGGGAGAGTGAGAGGGGTCGAGCGGTTCGGGACGGCACCGAGGAGGGGATTCAAGGTCAGCTGTCCCTGACGGAGGCAGCAGCCTGGTGGCGTGGCGCTCAAGGCCTGCAAGTTGTCCCTGCCTCGCCATCGGGCAGAGGTGGGAGACGACCGCAACGGCCAGTGGGCTGGGCCGTGCTAGGCAGCTCTGGGCCGCATGTAAGTGGCCCAAATACTATCTCTCTCTCTGTTCCTATTAAATTCTGTTTTCTATTATTCGTAGCTTTAGGGCTTTATTAAAATACTCAGACACTTCCAAAAATCATGAAACTAATCATGGCTACTGCTTAGAATATATCCAACAAGAAACATTTTAGTTTATGATTATTTGAGCATTTCAAATATTTTATAGTATTTAAATGCCCAAATGAAAATACCATATGATTTAATTCAGAGCCCAAATATGTCATGGAAAATGTGCATTACCTCAGCTATGCTTTACAGATTTACTATAAATGATGAACATTTTTGAAAGCCATTTGGACTTCTTCAAAAATATTTTAGGTAAATCTAGTGAATTCCTTTAATGCTAGGGTTTAGGCAATCCCCATTTCAAGTTTCTTAGAAATTTAAACATGATGACATGATGAGCAAGCAAAGTCAAACAAGGCCGATCTGGGCTGTGACAGCTCACCCCACTAAACAAGAATCTCGCCTCGAGATTCAAGACGGAGGTAAAAGTCGAGGGGTCACAAGCTAACACGATCTTCACAATCCAACTGTCCTTCTCAAGATGTTGATTCATTGCTTCATATTGATCTTGACGTCTTTGCTTTCGAGAACTTCATCCAACACGACAACGAGAAGAAAAGGGGGAATTTAGAAGAATCGATCTTCTTGAGGTTCAAACAATTTAGGATCATTTTAATGATCCAAGATCAACTCATGGAATGAGACATAAAAAAAACATTTCTGGAGCGGAGAGGTAAGACATGCATCAGTAAGGACGGAGGAAACAAGTTTACGAGTGTTTCAAAATAGCGAGGGAAGTTGCCATGATTCCAAAACGGGGCACCTTAGGGGAGGTGACGCAAAGAACTATTCCCTTAAGTGGCAAAAAGAATTACTTTTGATTCAGAGATCATTGAAACTCTTCATTCCAGCCTAAGGCAATCACAATCAATCATTTGAAGGAGTTCGAAAGAATGACATACTCGGACTAGAATGGATGATGTGGACTACCTTGTTGAAGACAACACAATGGATGATTTTGCTTATCATTGGAGGTGGAGGGGACCCTTGGTAGGACCACTTTGAAGATGATCCTGGACAGCAACTGCTGAGAAGGTAGCCCATGGAAAATTGGCACGATGGGATGCAAGCTGGGAACAAAATGCAAATACTGGGAATGACCCAACCATCATATCTGCCTGAGATTCAGGTCTGGTTAGAAACAGGATACTTCAGACTCACATGTCTGAAAGAAAAATTGCAACACAAATCGATGGGATAACGTTGCGAGATTCTCGGGATATGAACTACGATAGCAAGCTCCAAAACATGAGCTGGTTCTGCTAAACACATGTGAACACGTTGTCCTAGACAAGCATGACCACATGGTAGTCTTACAACAAAACACTACCGAGTTCAGGTGGGGAACCATCATCGAGGATATCGAAGTCTTGTGCATTACCATGGATTAGCACTTAGCTCCTTCTCCTACAACAAATCAGTCAGTGGCTTGGTGTGCTAGGGACACATGTAGAGCGAAGGTTGCAAGTCTCCGAACCACAGAATACTTCGCACGTATGCATGACTGAATTGGGATGATTCCAGAGGAGGCAAAACAAACCTTTCTCAAATTCACGGTGGCAATTTGCATCAGATGCACATGAATTAGAGGAAGTCACTACTTTCATCCAAGCATAGGCTTCATGAACGGGACACGAAGGCATTGCTTACAAAGTTTTCAGCACTAGGTTGATGTTCAACATGAATCATGGGGGAGACAAAATGCTACTGATGGGCTCAACAACAACTCATCGGAATTTCCATATCACTGGACTTCCACCATCATGTGAACACGGTGATAGTATTGATCAGACCAAAAGATGTAATGGTGTATGCTCGAGGGATCAACCACGAGTAAGACAACATTACGAACATCGTTGGTTCTGATTTGACTTGACAATAGCCCATACTCAAGTCAAAGTTTTGACAAGGCAATAGATCCAACAACTGATCACGAGGACCAATCAATGGAGATATCATCTTTCTTCAACACATACACACAAGAATATCCCTTTGGAACAAACTAAGTCAGGCAAGCTTTTATCTTCCAACTCTCCAAGTTTTTGTTTGGCTTAACCAACTAGCTCAGGGGTATCCAACACAGATTCTTGGAGAAAGGCTGGTTCACAAGAAACCAACTTGATCACGAGCTCAACATAACAGTCAGGAAAACAACCCGGTAACACTTCCAAGAAGATATTTGGAGAGTCACGAACCACTGGTATGTTACTAAGCTCGAGGACAATCTTGCTTTTCAGGGCAAGACAATATGATCAAAAGAGTGAGGAATTGACACAACCCTAACTCATTGATCGAAGAGTGCACCAGAAATAAGGACTATGTAGCACGATCAATCTTAGGATGATGATTTGATAACCAACACGCAAAGAATGATGATACTGTCCATTTACTACCAAGCAACGAGTTGTAGGAGTATTGATTTCACACATCACAATTCACTTGTCGGCATTCCGGTTACAACAACACGAGGACCGAGGAATGAATGATGATGGTGAGAAGTATCACTACGTCAAGAATTCATAAGAGGTGGTGCAATTCTCATGATATTCTTGGCATAAAGATGGTAACACTTCAGAGTAGAACGGATCAAAAGCTGGATTGGCATTTTAATTTGCGGAATACAACTACTTTGACCAAATCCCCGAAATGGACAAGGTACTGGATTTTGTTTCTCCTAGTCATTCCAGAACAGAATGGCTTGACGGACCACAAGAAAAATGGGCATCGATGAGGACGAGAGCACGACTACTCCTGACTATCAACTGATAGACGGGGATTGGAATACAACTAAGGAGGAACAAATCGAGGAACATATAACTTTTCGAGTTGTGGAGGCATGGATTAGTATATCGAGAAAAGCTCAACATTTCTCCCGGATAACCCATGCAGAGAAGGTAGAACTGGCAGAGTCACAATTATGAATGGAGAACTCTTCAAGAGTACTCAGATTGCGATCTTTAGGCTCAAAGAGGAACTTCTGCCATAACTAGTTCATGGTATTTGGAAGAAGGAAAAACCATGGACCTCGAGGACTATCGCAAAGTTACTAATATCCTAAAGGAACTAGCAAATACTAACAACATGAAGTAGGGTGAATCTCGGGTTCAAGAACCCAGGAATAGAATGCCTACTAACTAATAACATCACAGGATGCTTTCAAGAATAATGGCCAGAATCATCAAACTGGGGATACAAAAGCATTGCTAAATTGCTAGGTGACTTCCCAAACACCTAGGGTCATAATAATAGCTCCAACATCTACGCCGAGGCAACAAAGTACCTCAACTTACCGATTAGTGTGCTTATTCTGACCAAAAAGGACATCGGGAACGGAAGGAAAGGATTTGCAAATGCATCAGACTATTTAGAGACCTGGGATGACTCGAACAGCATAACGGTTGTAAAT
This sequence comes from Aegilops longissima, assembly GCA_021605205.1. Taxonomy (NCBI): domain Eukaryota; kingdom Viridiplantae; phylum Streptophyta; class Magnoliopsida; order Poales; family Poaceae; genus Aegilops; species Aegilops longissima. The sequence continues at coordinate 694,670,172 of CM038682.1, forward strand.
GCTCAAAAAGATTTGAGACATCATGCAAAATGGTGGCATAGCCACTTAGCAACATCATATCAAGGTTCCGGGATCAACAGTTAACATATAGAAATAGTAGGAACTGAACTGAGGCTTGAAACCAACAATCTTAAAAGTCTATGGATTAGTAACACGTCATCCTGATAGAAAGATGAGAAGCCTAGTTCTTAAACCCCGTAGAAGAGAAGAGGATGACTCAGATTAGAAGGCCATGAGGTATAAGGAGTAAAAATAGCCTTACGTTCCCTTCCACAATCAATTCCCTTATATAACTAAAGCATTTCTAGACACAACTTCGACCAGTTTGGCTTGGTAATCCTACAGGCAGTCAGGCTCTGATACCAACGCTGTCAGGACCCCGATTCCAAGTCACATTGATCTAGCCGGTAACACGTCATATCACTTTGCGGCCTCACGCACGGTATTCCCACGGGTGTCGCCTTACCATGGCCCGGGATCGTTTGCGCCTTTTGGCTCACGTATATGATAGTGTCGCTATCATCCATATGACAGAGAACCCGGGCCGACATGGCTAGTCGTGAACCCAAAGCGGCACTAACCTATGGGACAGGCATACATGAATCACATCGAGCATGTCAGTCATCAACGTTTGAATCCGGGCTGTAGCACTGGGCTAACAGGACTCCGGTAACCCGGGCTGTAGCAGGCTAGGCAGGACACCGGATGTCACCACGTGACATTTCCCGAAGGACGTACATAGGAACGGTGAAACACATGCCGCCACAAGTGTCCAAAGCAGTAGTCTTTGGCTAGCAGGACTCGGTGAACCGGGCTGTAGCGGACTACTATCGCCAGAAGCACTAGACTACATTTCCCCATATGAGAGGCTGCCAAGGATAAACAACTAGATTGTCGGATCCCACACATACCAAGCATTTCAAACATACACACAATATGCTCAATATGTGTAAATACAACATGGCATCACAACATAACTCTACGACTCAAATATTTATTCACTAGGCTCCGAGGAGCGAGATATTACAAACATGGGTCTCATGACCCAACACTCAGAGCATACAAGTCAAAGCACAAGTGGAAGCTTAACATGTCTGAGTACAGACATCTATAAATGAAAAAGGCCGAGAAGCTCGACTATCTACCAGATCTGCCGAGGGCACAGGATCGTAGCTGAGGTAACAAGCTAAACGTCAAGTCCAAGCGAACTACTAGTGAGACCGACGCCTCTCGCAAAACATAAAATAATCAAACGTGAGTACAAACGTACTCAGCAAGACTTACATCAGAACTAACTACATATGCATCAGTATCAACAAAGGGGGTGGTGGAGTTTGACTGCAGCAAGCCAGCTTTGACTCAGTGGCTATCCTAAACTACGACTGCAAGTAACTCTTTTGAGGTGGCGCACATGAGTCCACATATTCACCATATCAATACACCACTATGGACCCGCTCCCGTCTCCCTACGAGAACGCCATCCATAGCACTCACGCTTATCTTGCGCATTTTAGAGTATCCACTTTCACTTGTCTATGAACTGATATAGGCAACCCAAAGTCCTTTTCATGGACACGGCTATTCAATAGATCATATTAACCCTGCAGGGTGTACTTCTTCACACACGCTCTCACCACTTACCGCCGCATACGACATGTACTCGCAACCTTCAAGCGGAAGCCCAGCGAGGGTGTCGGCCACGGCCTACCTAAACACTCAAGTCTCTAGTCCAGGTTTATCGCCTATTCGGGTTCCATCCGCAGGAGTCCGCCGAGGTTTCCACTAACGGCCCCGAACGATGTGTGCAGGGTTCCCGAGATACCAAACGAGCATTCGTACACCGGCCACGGTGTATCTACCGTGTCATAGCTCACCCCTAGGGTCAGCGCCACGCACGGCCTCCAACACATATCCTACAAACACCGTAAACTAGTTGCAACTCCCGGACAGAGAACAAGGGTGGTTAAGAAGCCGAGAGTCAATTAAGGATCCCAATGTGTGGTAGTAACTGTTTCATGGATCACAAACACGAACTCAGTTCCCGAGGACGGCTTCAATGAGACAACCCACCATGTACTCCTACATGGCCTCTCACCGCTACCTTTACCAAATCGTGTTCACACACTTAGCTCACACACAGTAGGACATGTTCACACACCTCCGATTCATCCCCGATGAATCAGGCCTGACTCAACTCTAAGCAGTAGCAGGCATGACAAACAAGCATGAATGAGTAGGCACAACAGGGCTCAAACAACTCCTACTCATGCTAGTGGGTTTCATCTAATTACTGTGGAATGACAGGTCATGCAGAGGATAAAGGGGTTCAACTACCGCAGCAAGTAACACATGAGTCGTTGTTGTCCTAATGCAGTAAAATAGAGCAGGAGCGAGAGAGTGGGATTATATCGGAATGAACAAGGGGGTTTTGCTTGCCTGGCACTTCTGAAGATAATATAGTTCTTCATCCGTGTCATCGAACTCATCGTTGGGATACGCCTACCGAGAGGGAACAAGCACCGACAAACAAGAAGAAACACAATCAATGCAATGCACAAACAAATGAATGACATGTCATGTTAAGGAACTGAATTGACCTAATGCAGCAGTAAGCCAAGTTAATTGAAGTGGAATTCAAACAAGGTTAAACTCCAACTCCAAATGCTAGTTCATAAATTGCCCTGATCATGATTCATCCTATTCAGTGAGGTTAACTTATTCAATCATGCATGAGAGTGGTACAGATGGATAGATTGGATTTTTCTGATCATTTTTCATATATAATTTATTTCATTTGGAGTTACGGTTGAATTTATATGAATTTTACAAGTTTTAAACATTTTCTGGAATTTCTAAGTATTTAGAATTAAACTAATTCCAGAAAATGAATTACTGCGTCAGCGCTACATCATCATGACGTCAGCGAGTCAACGGGGCAGTCCAGGTCAACTGACCAGTGGGTCCCGCGTGTCAGTGATTAGACTAACTAACCTAATTAAAATTAACCCTAACTAACTTGGTTAGCCGGGCGGGCCCGCACGTCAGTGGGTGTGGGTTCAATTAGTGGCGCCATTAGCTGCTAATGACGCTGCCACGCCGGCACGATCGAGTTAAGCCGCCGGCGACCAACCGAGCGGCGGTGGCTCGCGGAGTGGCGCTTAGGGCAGCGGCCGGGCGTCTTGAGGGCACCGGAGGGAGCCCGTGATCCCACGCATCCAGTGGAGGCAGCAGCAGGTCGCGGGGTGGTCTGTAGCGGCGTCGGCGGCGAACGAGGCGGCGGCCGAAGTGCGGTGGTGACGCGAACGCGGGGTTAGAGCAAGCGGGCGAGCAAAACAAGCAACGGAGCAGAAACTACGGTGCTCTAGGAGCACGAAGGTGCAACGCGTTCGAGCAGAGAAGCTCGAGAGCGTCGAGCTCGTCGGCAATGACGGTCGGCGGCTTCGGGTGCTCGCGGGGCGGTGGCTAGAGGAAGCTAGCGAGAGGGGGAGGTGAGGGGAAAAGCTCAGGGGCTCACGGTGATGTCACTGGGAGGCTCAGCGCGCTCGGGGACGGCTCAGAGGCGACGGAACGGCGATGACGATATCCGGTGTCCAGAGGTTGAAGACGGGTCGATGGCGACGAAGCAGAGCCCTCCGGCTCATTTCCTTCGGCGTGGGGATGGGGTGCTCGATTTCGGAGCTGCTGGACATGGTCATGGGACGAGGGGACGGCGGTGGTCGCGCCAACGACGAGCGGCGGCGACGGTTGCGCTCGGGAGAGAGGAACAGAGGAGGGGGAGGAGCACAGGGAGAGTGAGAGGGGTCGAGCGGTTCGGGACGGCACCGAGGAGGGGATTCGCAGCGTCAGCTGTCCCTCGGACGCAGTGAGCAGCTGGTGGCGTGCGCGCTGCAGCATCCGTCGTTGTCCCTGCCTCTGCCTACTGGCAGAGGTGGGAGACGACTGGCAACGGCCAGGTGGGCTGGGCCGTGCTAGGCCGGCTCCTGGGCCGCACAGGTAAGTGTCCCAAATAATATCTCTCTCTCTGTTGTTCCTATTAAATTCTGTTTTCTATTATTCTGTAGCTTTAGGGCTTTATTAAAAATACTCAGACACTTCCAAAAATCATGAAACTAATCATGGCTACTGTTTAGAATATATCCAACAGTAAACATTTTAGTTTATGATTATTTGAGCATTTCAAATATTTTATAGTATTTAAATGCCCAAATGAAAATACCATATGATTTAATTCAGAGCCCAAATATGTCATGGAAAAATGTGCATTACCTCAGCTCTCAAGCATGATTTTACCATAAATGATGAACATTTTTGAAAGCCATTTGGACTTACTGAAAAATATTTTAGGTAAATCTAGTGAATTCCTTTAATGCTAGGGTTTAGGCAATCCCCATTTCAAGTTTCTTAGAAATTTAAACATGATGACATGATGAGCAAGCAAAGTCATACAAGGCCGATCTGGGGCTGTGACATAAATACCCAACTATTTCAACCAAACAAGCAAACGAGCCAAGTAAGACATCAAGGCAAATAGGAAAAAGAGGAGGAGATTGGGAAAGACAGGGCGAATAAAACGGCTAGGGTGAAGTGGGGGGGGGGAGGAAAACGAGAGGCAAATGGCAAATAATGTAATGCGAGAGATAGGGATTGTGATGGGTACTTGGTATGTTGACTTTTGCGTAGACTCCCTGGCAACGGCGCCAGAATTCCTTCTTGCTACGTCTTGAGCTTGCATTGGTTTTCCCCGAAGAGGAGAGGATGATGCAGCATAGTAGCGTAAGTATTTCCCTCAGTTTTTTAGAACCAAGGTATCAATCCAGTAGGAGGCCACGCGCAAGTCCCTCGTACCTGCACAAAATGAAAGCTACTCGCAACCAACGCGATTAGGGGTTGTCAATCCCTTCACGGTCACTTACGAGAGTGAGATCTGATAGAGATAATATTTTTGGTATAAAGATGCAAAGTGCCAAGTAAAAGGTAAAGTAAAACAAAGCAAGTATAAAAGTGATAGAGATTGATATGATGAGAATAGACCCGGGGGCCATAGGTTTCACTAGTGGCTTCTCTCAAGAGCATAAATATTCCACGATGGGTGAACAAATTACTATTGAGCAATTGACAGAATTGAGCATAGTTATGAGGTTATCTAGGTATGGTCATGTATATAGGCATCACGTCCGAGACAAGTAGACCAAAACAATTCTGCATCTACTACTATTACTCCACTCATCGACCGCTGTCCAGCATGCATCTAGAGTATTAAGTTAAAAACAGAGTAACGCCTTAAGCAAGATGACATGATGTAGATGAATAAATTCATACAATACGTGCCTTGCAACCCTTTCTGTCACTGGGTAAGGACACCGCAAGGTTGAACCCAAAGCAATGCACTTCTCCCATTGCAAGAACTACCAATCTAGTTGGCCAAACCAAACGGATAATTCGAAGAGACTTGCAAACATAACTCAATCATACATAAAAGAATTCAGAGAGGATTCAAATATTATTCATAGATAAGCTGGATCATAAACCCACAATTCATCGGTCTCAACAAACACACCGCAAAAAGAAGATTACATCAAATAGATCTCCACGAGAGAGGGGGAGGACATTGTATTGAGATCCAAAAAGAGAGAAGAAGCCATCTAGCTACCAGCTATGGACCCGAAGGTCTGAAGTAACCTACTCACACTTCATCGGAGGGGCTATGGTGTTGATATAGAAGCCCTCCGTGGTGGATGCCCCCTCCGGCGGAGCTCCGGAACAGGCCCCAAGATGGGATCTCGTGGATACAGGAAGGTACGGTGGTGGAATTAGGTTTTGGCCCTGCTCGATCGTTTGGGGGTACGTAGGTATATATAGGAGGAAGGAGTACGTCGGTGGAGCTTCGAGGGGCCCACGAGGCAGGGGGCGCGCCCCACCCTCGTGACCGCCTCGTGGCTTTCTTTGACGGAGGGTCCAAGTCTCCGGTCTTATCTCGATGAGAAAATCATGTTTCCTAAGATTTCATTCCGCTTGGACTCGCTTGATATTCTGCTTCTTCAAATATTGAAAAAGGCAAAAACAGCAATTCAAGCTGGGCCTCCGGTTAATAGGTTAGTCCCAAAAATAATATAAAAGTGGAAAATAAAGCCCATTATAGTCCAAAACAATAGATAAACTATCATGGAGCAATCAAAAATTATAGATACGTTGGAGACGTATCAGCTCCCTCCCCTTGTGTTCGGCGTTTAGCTTGCCGGCCTTCTTGAAGACCCAGCATTCTCTGTTGGTGTGGTTCGCAGGTTTCTCGGGGGTTCCATGAATCTGACATGATCTATCTAGGATTTTGTTTAGGCTGGACGGTCCATCTCTACCGCCTTTAAATGGCTTTTTTTGTTGACCGGGTCGAGAGCCCTTGAATCTGGCGTTTACCTCCGTGTTGTCTGGGCTGTCTTCATTATTTCGGCGCTTGTTTTTATTGCGTCGCGGCTTCCCATTACCGTCCCTGGTTTCAGATGTGCCTGGGTCGCTGGTGCCGCTGCGGGCCAACCAATTGTCCTCGCCCGCGCAAAAGCGGGTCATAAGGCTTGTTAGGGCTGCCATTGTCCTCGATTTTTCCTGGCCGAGGTGTCTGGCGAGCCATTCGTCCCGGACACTGTGTTTGAAAGCCGCTAAGGCTTCAGCATCCTGGCAATCGACGATTTGGTTCTTTTTGGTGAGAAATCTGTTCCAAAGCTTACGGGCTGACTCTCCAGGTTGTTGGATTATGTGACTTAAATCGTCTGCGTCCGGAGGTCGGACATCGGTCCCTTGAAAATTGGCCCTGAAAGCATCCTCAAGTTCCTCCCAACTTCCAATTGAGTTCTCGGGGAGGCTTTTCAACCAGTGCCGAGCTGGTCCTTTCAACTTGAGGGGCAGGTATTTGATGGCGTGGAAATCGTCTCCGCGAGCCATATGGATGTGAAGAATAAAGTCCTCAATCCAGACTCCAGGGTCTGTCGTTCCGTCGTATGCCTCTATGTTTACGAGTTTAAATCCCTCTGGAAATTCATGATCCAGTACCTCTTCGGTGAAGCACGGGGGTGCGCAACACCCCTGTATTTGGATGTGTCATGGCATGCTTCCGACGGATGTAGTGTTCGGTGTTGATTCCGAGCTGGTATTCGATCAGTATAGTCGTTTTGATGGCCGTGATCCTGCGTAGGAGCACGCTTCCTAGATCCATAGATGGACCTGGCCATATCGGCTCTTTTGTCCAGGTGCTCACGTAGATCGTGTGCTGACTTGTGTGCGGCGTCATTAGCCACTCTGTCTCGGCCACGGGGTGGTCGGTCCGGCAGATCTGCCGTATTATTTTTCGGCAGGATGGGCTCTATAGCCTCGTCGTCGAATTCAGGCAGCAGCTTGCACTTTGGGTAGCTCTTTGTGTGGAGATCGCCACCGTATTTTTCATCAGTTTCGAGCACTTTGTTCCATCTGTGGTTGAGCGTATATTGCGCGGCCTTAAGCCTTTGCTTCTGCTTCTTCAAGCTCCTCGCGGTGGCGATAAGCCTTTTGTGGAGGTTCTCTTGTTCCAAGTGCTTTTCCAGGATGATGAGTGCATCATTGTCCAGACTGTTCTCCTCTCTGGAGACATGTTTATAAGCTTTATCTTCGGCATCACTCTGATCGAACCGTGGCCCCGGACTATGTTCACCATCCCCTGGTTCATCCTGCTCCATCGCTGGGTCCATGGGGTCATCATGGGTATCATTCTTTCTTCTGCCGTTATCGCTGTTTTTGCTGTGGCGGGATTTAGAGCGGCACCGCTGACGTCGGCGCTTTGGTTGCTTCTCAAGAGGATTATCCTCCGTTGCATCCTTCCGTTCCTCGTCGTTGTTTTCTTTGGGTGTGTCCACCTTATATATCATATGATGAGGTAGCTGTCCAGCGCCCTGTGGGCGATGGTTCCTGTTCTTCTCCGGCATCGTCGTCCATACCGTTGATGTCTTCGGAGTCGAAATCAAGCGTGTCGGTTAAGTTGTCGACAGTGGCTATTAAGTGGGTGGTGGGTGGGAAACGAATTTCTTCGTCGTCCGCTTCCCACTCAAGCCGGACATAGTTCGGCCGAGAATCTCCTGACAGGGAGAGAGATTTCAATGAATTTAGTACGTCGCCCAAGGGCGAGTGCTGATAGATATCCGTGGAGGTAAACTCCATGATCGGTGCCCAATCAGGTTCGATAGGCACGGACGCGCGCGGTTCGGAGCCTATGGCCGGAGACGAGTCTGAGGGTCCGATGACACAGACCTCGTTGGAGGCGAAGTCTGTGTTCGGCTCTATCGCCGATGAGTGTGCGGCCTCCATGGAGGGGTCTATCCAGCCGTCCTCGGGTGGGACGATTTGCTCCGGATCTAAGGCCAGGGCAGCTGCAGGTGTGTTCTCCTGAACACCGTCCGATGGCAGATCTAAGTAATGCTCGTCGTGACTGTACGGCGCACCTGTCATGGGCTCGAATTCGTGGAAGATCCAGTCTCCGCGTATGTCGGCAATGTAGTTCAGGCTTCCATACCTGACCTGATGGCCAGGGGCGTAGCTATCGATCTGCTCAGATGGCAAAGCGAGTTGGCCCGCAGTGCGAAGCCGGCGAATACGAAGATCTGTCCGGGGAGGAAATCCTCACCCTGGATCGCATCGTTCTGGATGATTGAAGGAGCATGTCTGTGTCAAAACCAGCGGATCTCGGGTAGGGGGTCCTGAACTGTGCGTCTAGGCGGATGGTAACAGGAGACAAGGGACAAGATGTTTTTACCCAGGTTCGGGCCCTCTCGATGGAGGTAAAACCCTACTCCTGCTTGATTAATATTGATGATATGGGTAGTACAAGAGTAGATCTACCACGAGATCAGAGATGCTAAACCCTAGAAGCTAGCCTATGGTATGATCGGTGTTCGTCCTACGGACTAAAACCCTCCGGTTTATATAGACACTGGAGAGGGCTAGGGTTACACAGAGTCGATTACAATGGGAGGTGATATACATATCCGTATCGCCAAGCTTGCCTTCCACGCCAAGGAAAGTCCCATCCGGACATGGGACGAAGTCTTCAATCTTGTATCTTCATAGTCCAGGAGTCCGGCCAAAGGTTATAGTTCGGCTATCTGGACACCCCCTAATCCGGGACTCCCTTAGTAGCCCCTGAACCAGGCTTTAATGACGATGAGTCCGGCGTGCAGATTGTCTTCGGCATTGCAAGGCGGGTTCTTCTCCAAATTCCGTGTACCTGTTGAATAGTGTTCGGCTTCTCATGAATATTGCGCTCCTTGGCTTCCACGCCCAATAATGGCCATCTTCCACGTGTCAAACAAATGCGAAAAGCCAGGGAGTTTTTTCATTTACCCCCCCCCCCCTAACTGCACGAATGAGCTGCCTATAAAGGAGACGAGGATTTAGATCCGAATCACACCATCTTCCCTTCGCGAGCATTCATCAGAGCGCATCCGGCAGAGTTCCATTCCATCATGGCCAATCAACGCAGCTCCTCCTCTCGCCCTCCCAGCCCTCAGCCTGGAGATTGGGAGAGATGCTCCGTCCCGCACAGCGAGCTAGTGACGCTCCAAGCCAAGGGGTTTCTCCCCCTAGCCTACATGGTCCCGGTTCGAGCCGGGCTTGCCACCTATAATGGTGGAAAGCAAGCGGAGAGCGTCCCCAATCCCTCCGAAGGAGAGCGGGTATGCCTTGTCCCTTATTTGATAAGAGGGCTCGGATTTCCAATTCATCCGTTTCTCCGGGGGCTCCTGGAGTTCTACGGCCTACAGTTGCATAACCTTACGCATGCCTCCATATTGCATATTGCGGGCTTCGTAGCCCTTTGCGAGCTGTTTTTGGGTATCGAGGCTCATTTTGCGCTGTGGAAGAAGTTGTTCTGTCTTGTGCCCAGTTCTTAGGAGGGGTCGATATATAAAGTGGGCGGAGCCGAACTATGGCGCATCGCCGGGACCGGATATCTATCCGGAACCCCAAGGAAGGCATCTGAAGGCTGACCTTCAGAATGGTTTTATATAGAAGATGTCCCCCTGTCGGACCCTGTTCGGATCGGCCTCCCTGAGTTCAATAATGCTCCTTTGAATAAGCGCCTAAGCTGGCGTCCACAGAGCCCTCAGAAGGAGAATGACAAGCACGTCCTTTACCTGATGAGCCGGATAAGGTTGTTAGCTCATTCCGGACTGACCATGATCGGGGTCATGGCCACATGCATTATGCGGGGGGTGTAGCCGCTTCAGTATAGAGGCCACCCCTTGTGGGATTTCAACGGGGAGGATGATGCCACCCGCTGCGGCCGTAAGGGGCCGGGATCGGTTGCCGCTCTGACGAAGATCTTGTCCTCATTGTACAAGGGAGAAGAGGAGGAATTTCTCTGCGTCAATCCACAAGGCGGATTTTCTATGCACAATCCTCCAAGCTGGGTAAGCGGATACTTCTTTTTGCCCATCCGTTCCATATTCCCATAGTCAAGTACCTTATCTTGTGATTTCGACGCAGGAATTGCGTCGGGCCGTAAAGGATATAAACAACCCTCCTCCACAACCCGAGGATCCGGAACGGTCCCTCGATCCGGCCTCCCAAGAGGATCCGGACATATCCGTGGAGCTGGTCGATGGGGTATTTCACCAATTGAGCGTCGACAATGCCTTGGTGGCTATTACAGCCGATTATCCTGGACTGCTCCCCGCCTCACAAGTAATCGAGACCGAAGTCCTAATACTCCGAAGATGATCCATCCGTGCTTATTTTAGATCACCGTATACCAATGGTGTTTCGCAGGGGAGGATCTCGAGGCGGAATGCCGAGCCTGCGGCGACTAGCCAACAAGGGACCGCGAGGGCGGGTAGGTTAAAGAGACACGCAGTCCGGGTTGAGGCACCGGCGCAGCAGTAAGGCGTGCTGCCTTATTCCAAGGTATTATTCTTATGATGCATACTAACGCCCGTGCTCTCTTCTTTTTAGGAAAAAGAAGGCTCGTCGGACTATATCCGGAGAAATTGTCAATCGAGCCTCCACCAGCCAGGCTCCAAAGCCAGGTTCTGAAGCAGAGGCGAACACGAGGCGTGCGCCGGACGCTCCTCCGACAGAGGATGCGGATAGACTGTCCGCCACCAATTCCGAGGTGGAGAGTGCCATGAATCACAGGCGTCGCCGCACAGTTCTTCGTGACGCTTGTTTTTCCCAAGAGGCATTGGATGCCTTCAATTCGGGAGATGCGTACCTCCGTGCCGCTCAAAATGGTCTAGCCAGAGCCATAGAGCAGTATGTGAAAGACATACGAGTGAGAAAATTTGATGGTTATATATGTCAGTAGCCCCCGAGACTTGAAACAGTTAGAATAACTGATTTAAGGATCATTTGTTATGCAGGATCTTACAAAAAAGAATACCCAACTGTCCCAGGAGCTGGAAGAGTGCAAAGCCCAACTTGAGGCCGCACTAGCCGCAGCAGGGGAGACCAAGGAGACCCCCTCTGGTAATATACGATTCGAAAGATAAGTATGTTGTGAAGTGTGGCGTGTGTGCAAATCTGACAATATCATTGCAGATGGCACCGGAGTAGATCCGGACAAGCAACAACTCTTGCGCCGGTTAAAGGTCGGCGAGAGCGTTCTTACGAGGGTGAGGCACGAGAAGAATAATCTCCAAGATGCCAACACCCAGCTGGGCGAGGAACTAAAGGATGTTCGTGCCCAGCTGTCGGACTCCGTGAAGGAGAATCGACGGCTTCGACGCGGCATTTTTAGTAAGTGCTTGAACGAACTTTGAAAAAGAGTTCGGCGAGGAAGTCGACTAACAGAGTTATGTGTGTAGGTATGCTCATAGGTCGTCCTGCAGAGGAAATGCCCGGTTCTACGGGTGACCTTCTTCCCGAGCTCTTACAATTGCACGAACGAGTTCGGAAGGTGATGAAAGGCGTCGCCCAGGCCTTGTGGCCATCTGTCTCCATGCCCGAAGGCCTTGGAGAGCTTGCAGAGATGCTTAATGGAGCGCAGCGGCGCTTCTGATTATGGAAGATATCGGCCTACCGTCAAGGTGCTAGGGAGGCCTAGGCCATGGTGAAGACGCGATACACGAAGGCTGACCCAAACCACATGGCCGAGGTCGGACCTGTGGGGGCCGATGGGAAGGAGATCCCTATGAGCTTAGTGTACAACCAAGTAGAGTTGGCCGCCAAATATTCCCAACAGGACTTAAACTAGACAGCCTGTTGGATGGTATTGAAGAGGAATATGCTCAGTCAAATTGACTATGTAATTTAAGATGACATGTAAAATGCCTTCTAGCCGGATTGTAGATCGTTTGTCATGGCGGACCTTTTTGCTTCAGCCTCGGGACCCGATAGTCCGGAGTGTGTCCGAATACCCTCTCGGTTATGTAGGAACCGGGCATGCATGGAGACCAAAGTAGGGGTCATTAGTGCTTGAATGCATAAGTGCCCAACTAGTTATGTTATATTACATGGTTAGTAAGAAACATCTTCCAGGAGAATAGTTTCGTTAGGGGTTCCTTTCCTAGGAGGCATGCCCTAAAGTGCATGTCCGGACTGCAAAAAAGCAGTAAAAGCATCTGGGGCAGATAAATAAACAAGTGAGAAATCATCTTTAGTTCACCGAATCGAATATTCCCTTAAGAATGCTAGCTGCTTCACCCACCTGAGGTACACATCCGGCTGACCCGCAGTAATAATCGCAGAGGTGCTCCTTTACCGCCCTAGCCGAACAATCAGAACGAGGGATAAGCACAGAGCCGAGCAATCCAGCTTGGCCAAAACTTAAGTCATATCGATGCATATAACGGTGAATAAAAGGTACATGCGGAAGTGTGACACATGTGTTGGGCATGAAGCCCGTATAAATAAGCTTCTGTTAAGGAAGCCCCCAGGTATAATGAGCGTGGATAGCGCGTCAGTTGTGTGCGAACAAGGCGCGAACAGGCCCTTAAGGCTGTAAGGGAAAGGGAGGGAGAAGGAGAGAAATAAAAGACAGCTAATGCATAAAAAATAGACAGAGGAAGGAGACGTACACAGAGTCTGGCGCTAGGCGTAGAATCTTCGGAGACGGGCTGCGTTCCATGGGTTCGGCTCGAGTCGGTTATCCGATGCATCTCGCAGACGGTACGCTCCACCAGTCAGGACTTGGTCAATAATAAAGGGACCTTCCCATTTGGGCTTGAGTTTGTCCTTTTTCTTGTCCGGCAGGCGTAGAACTAACTCGCCAACATTGTAAATTTTGGCCCGTACTTCTCTGCTTTGATATCTTCGAGCCTGCTGTTGATAGAATGCGGAACGGGCTTTTGCCATGTCACGCTCCTCCTCCAAGGCGTCCAAACTGTCATGTCGATCAAGTTCGGCTTCTCTTTCTTCGTACATGCGCAGGCGAGGCGAGTCATGAATTATGTCGCAGGGCAGAACCGCCTCTGCGCCGTATACCATAAAGAATGGTGTGAATCCGGTGGTGAGATTCGGCGTGGTCCGCAGGCCCTAGAGTACGGAGTCGAGCTCCTCTTCCCAGTGCGTGTTAGATTCCTTGAGGGACCGCACTAATCTGGGTTTGATGCCGCTCATGATTAGACCATTTGCTCGTTCGACTTGACCGTTAGTTTGTGGGTGATAGACTGAAGCATAATCGAGCTTGATGCCCATGTTTTTGCACCAGAGTTTGACCTCGTCGGCCGTAAAGTTCGTGTCGTTATCAGTGATGATGTTGTGGGGGACGCTGTAACGGTGTACGACCCCTGATATGAAGTCTATCACCGGTCCGGATTCAGCCGTCTTAACCGGCTTGGCCTTTATCCATTTGGTGAATTTATCCACCATGACCAGTAGATATTTTTGCTTGTGGGTTCCTCCTTTAAGGGGTCCAACCATGTCAAGCCCCCAGACCGTGAAGGGCCAGGTGATGGGTATGGTTTGGAGGGCGGTATGTGGCATATGGCTTTGGTTAGCAAAGAGCTGGCAACTGACGCATCGTTGGACTAAGTCCCGAAAGATCCGCCGGGCCGTCGGCCAATAAAATCCTGTACGGAAGGCCTTGCTTACAAGGGCCTGGGCTGCGGCGTGGTGTCCACCGAGTCCGGCATGAATTTCAGCCAGAAGATTTCGCCCTTCCTCTTCGGAGATACACCTTTGAAGGACTCCGGTGGTGCTTTTCTTATAAAGCTCTCCCTCATGGACTTTATAGGTTTTAGATCGCCGCACTATGCAGCGTGCCTCGTTTTGGTCCTTGGAAAGTTCCTGCCTGGTTAGGTAGGCTAGGAATGGTTTGTCCACGGGGCAATGACTGCCATTATTACGTGGGCTGAAGGTGTTACTTCGTTGGCAGAGCCTCCCGTTGTGTCAGAATGTTCGGTGTCGGGCAGTGCGGTTGGGTCCGGGATGTTATTTCCGGACTCCCCTTCCCATAATACTGATGGCTTGAACAGCCTCTCCAAGAAGATATTAGGGGGGGCGGCATCGCACTTTGCGCCAATGCGTGCCAAGATGTCCGCTGCCTGATTGTTTTCCCGAGCTATATGGTGAAATTCGAGCCCTTCAACCGAGCTGACATTTTTAGGACGGCGCTATGATAAGCTGCCATTTTCGGATCCTTGGCATCAAAGTTCCATTTATTTGGGATATCGCGAGGTTCAATCCTCGCACCTCTAGGCGTTGAATGCCCATGGAGACTGCCATCCGAGACCATGTAGAAGGGCCTCGTATTCGGCTGCGTTGTTGGAGTCCGTATACATTATCTGGAGTACGTATTGAACTGTATCTCCTGTTGGGGAAGTCAGGAAGACGCCAGCCCCCAGACCAGCCAACATTTTGGAGCCGTCGAAGTGCATGATCCAGTTGGAATATGTGCCGTACTCTTTCGGGGGTTCGGCTTTAGTCCATTCGGCGACGAAGTCGGCCAAAACTTGCGACTTAATAGCTCGTCGTGGCTTATAGGTTATGTCGAACGGGAGGAGCTCAATGGCCCATTTGGCAATCCGGCCCGTCGCATCGCGGTTGTTTATAATATCGTTAAGAGGTACTTCAGAGGCTACTGTTATCGAACACTCTTGAAAGTAGTGTCGCAGCTTCCGAGATGCCATAAATACCACATACGCTATCTTTTGATAATGCGGGTACCGCGACTTGCATGGAGTGAGGACAGTGGACACGTAGTAAACTGGCTTTTGAAGGGGGAATTTGTGTCCGTCCGTTTCTCGTTCGACGATGAGTACTGCGCTTACAACTTGATGAGTTGCCGTGATGTATAATAGCATTGGTTCGCCCATGTTAGGCGCGGCCAGGACCGGGTTTGTTGCCAATATGGCTTTTATTTCTTCGAGTCCGGCCGTGGCGGCATCCCTCCACTCAAATTGTTCGGTGCGCCGGAGGAGGCGATAAAGGGGTAATGCCTTTTCTCCCAAGCGGGAGATAAAGCGGCTTAGAGCCGCCACGCATCCAGTCAATTTTTGTATTTGTTTGAGGTCCTTTGGGATATCCAATTATGACAGAGCTCGGATCTTGGCTGGGTTTTCTTCAATTCCTCTACCGGATACAATGAAGCCCAAGAGCTTTCCGGCTGGTACGCCGAAAACGCATTTTTCCAGGTTAAGCTTGATGTCGTATGTTCGGAGGTTATCGAATGTGAGCCTCAAGTCGTCTACTAGAGTTTCGACATGCTTGGTTTTGACGACCACGTCATCTACGTATGCCTCCACTGCTTTGCCGATCCGGCTTGCCGATATGTCCGAATCATGCAATCGATATGTTGCGCCGGCGTTTTGAGCCCAAGGGCATTGTGTTGAAGCGAATGGGCCGTATGGGATGATGAATGTTGTTGCGGCTTGGTCTGGCTCGCCATCTAAATTTGATGGTAGCCGGAGTATGCGCCGAGGAAACACAATGAATCGTGTCTCACGGTAGCGCCGATAATTTGATCGATGCGGGGGGGAAGGATCCTTTGGGCAAGCCTTGTTGAGGTCTTGAAATCGACGATAGGCGCCATGATTTGTCCTTCTTGGTACCATTACCAGGTTTGCTAGCCAGTCCGGATGTTTTATATCTCGATGAATCCGCCTCCAAAGAGTTTGGCTAGCTCCTTCCCATGGCTTGTCTCTTAGGTTCGGAGAAACGCCAAGAGCATGTTTGACGGCTTGAACTTTTAGGATGTTTAGGCTGCGCCGCCAGCCGGCGTGGGATTCCGTGCTTGTCTCGAAGGATGCCGTGCAAAATGTCCAATTTTCGCAGCAATTCTCGTAGTCTGGCGCTCACGTAGGGTTTAATTGCGCCCGATGGAGGCCGTTTTGTAGGGTCCGCTGGATGGACTTGGAATTTGACTATTTCGTCCGCCGTTTAAAGGAAGTGGACTTGGATCTTTTATCGAGTATCACATCGCCCCTGTTCACCGTGGAGCGCTGGCGCAGCCAGTTCCTCGCCGCTAGGGCTTTGGATAGTGCCTCGAGGGCGGTCGGCTGTCTTATTTTCGGCGCGGAGTGCTATGTCCGGTCACTAGCAAGAGTGATGATTCCGTTGGGCCCGGGCATTTTGAGCTTCATGTACCCGTAATGGGGTATAGCTTGAAAAATTGTGAATGCCTCTCGCCCTAATAGAGCGTGGTATCCGCTGTTGAACGGGGCCACTTGGAACGTGACCCCCTCGGACCTGTAATTATCCGGCGTGCCGAACACCACATCCAGTGTGATTTTTCTTGTACATCACACTTCCCGATTGGGGATTATTCCTCTAAAGGTTGTACTGCTTCGCTCAATGCGGCTCCAGTCTATTTCCATTTTTCGAAGGGTTTCCTCATAAATGAGGTTCAATCCGCTGCCATCGTCCATGAGTACCTTGGTAAGGCGAAAGCCGTCCACTATTGGACTGAGGACCAATGCGGCTGGTGCTCGGGCTGTTCGGAATTTAGGTTCATCACTGGCATTAAAGGTAATAGCCGTGTCACTCCATGGGTTTATTGTTGCTACTTGGTAGACTTCGCAAGGCTGCGGAGTGTTCGTTTCCGCATATTATTTGATGCGAAAGTCTCAAAGACTGTTAATATCGTACTGGTATCCCTGGGCTGGTGCTCTGTGGATTCTGGAGTTAGAAGCTCTTCGCCACTTCTGGCCACCTACCGGAGTATCCAGCATGCTCTAAGGCTATGAGTTGGCGTGGCGCCCTCTGTACTATGAATTTTACAGGGTCCGTTGAGCCATCCCTCCAGTACGGTTCCATGCCCTATAGAGGGTTTTTGCTTTTTGGTGTTTAACCCAGGTGCCTGGCGATAATGCACCCTTTTATTTTGGACTGGGGTTGTATTCAGGGTCGGATTGTCCCAAAATTTTATTTTGCTTTTCCAGGCGCTTTCCATCGCACAACACTTTCTTACTATGGTCGCCAAGTCAGCGAAGCGTGTAATTTCACGGCGACTTATGGCGTTGAGGATTCCATTGTCCGTGCAATTATTGCAGAAGAATAAAATTGCGTCCTCATCGCGGCAGTCCTTTATCCTGTTCATGACCAGGAGGAATCTAGCCCAGTAATGGTGTACTATTTCTGCGGGCTCTTGCCGAATTTGGGATAGATCTTTTATGTTTGGGTGGGCGGGTGGAATTTAATCCGGAACTTCGCCCAATTTAAGACTCAGGGGCCAAGGAGTTTCCGAACTCGGAAGCTTGGGTTCTTGGATGTTGTCCAATGAATCTAGCCCGCTGCCTGACTTTAGGTTCGTGGCTTGAGTGACGCCCTCCCCTCGCGGGTATTCGCTTGGGGATCGAATCCGGACATAACTAGTCCTTAAGATAGATGAAGGTTTGCCGATTGTTCCTCCACCACTGCAACGTGATGGGTGACCTGGGGAGAGTTAATCTCCCTTGGATCGGGTTTAGGCCCAATCTGATCGTAGTCTGTAGCGACTCCCAGGGCGGCGATGCGATCCAAGAGCTCGTTTAAGGAAGAGAGCTCCATCGGATCTAAACTGCTCGGCAAGTTCCGAGTTGACGTGAAGATTCCTTTCGATGACCCGAGAAGTCATCGTCGGCGAGGCGGCCGAACAGGCGGTCATAAGAAAACCGCCTAGACAGAGAGTTTGGCCGATAGCCAAAGCTCCTTTAGCAACAGCGCCGTCTTTAAAGACGGGATGAGGGATCCTTCCTGATGGCGACCACACAGCGGAACTCTCAATGAAAGCACCAATGTCGGTGTCAAAACCGGTGGATCTTGGGTAGGGGGTCCCGAACTGTGCGTCTAGGCGGATGGTAAAAGGAGACAAGGGACGCGATGTTTTTACCCAGGTTCGGGCCCCTCGATGGAGGTAAAACCCTACTCCTGCTTGATTAATATTGACGATATGGGTAGTACAAGAGTAGATCTACCACGAGATCAGAGAGGCTAAACCCTAGAAGCTAGCCTATCGTATGATTGTTGTTCGTCCTACGGACTAAAACCCTCCGGTTTATATAGACATCGGAGAGGGCTAGGGTTACACAGAGTCGGTTACAATGGGAGGAGATCTACATATCCGTATCGCCAAGCTTGCCTTCCATGCCAAGGAAAGTCCCATCCGGACACGGGACGAAGTCTTCAATCTTGTATCTTCATAGTCCAGGAGTCCGGCCAAAGGTTATAGTTCGGCTATCCGGACACCCCCTAATCCGGGACTCCCTCAGAGCCATCAAGCCTTATCACGACGACACAGTGGAACTCTCAATGAAAGCACCAATGTCGGTGTCAAAACCGGCGGATCTTGGGTAGGGGGTCCCGAACTGTGCGTCTAAGGCTAATGGTAACAGGAGGCGGGGGACACAATGTTTACCCAGGTTCGGGCCTTCTCTATGGAGGTAATACCTACTTCCTTCTTGATTGATCTTGATGATATGAGTATTACAAGAGTTGATCTACCACGAGATCGTAGAGGCTAAACCCTAGAAGCTAGCCTATGATTATGATTGTCATTGTCCTACGGACTAAACCCTCTGGTTTATATAGACACCGGAGGGGGCTAGGGTTACATAGAGTCGGTTACAGAGAAGGAAATCTACATATCCGAATTGCCAAGCTTGCCTTCCACGCAAAGGAGAGTCCCACCCGGACACGGGACGAAGTCTTTAATCTTGTATCTTCATAGTCCAACAGTCCGGCACAAGTACATAGTCCATCTGTCCAAGGACCCCCTAATCCAGGACTCCCTCAAAGGGAGAACATGGAACAAGTTCGTCATTAATAATGGATTTGTGTTCTGTGCTAACAAGCTATGCATTCCAGCTAGCTCTGTTATTCTTTTGATGTTGCAGGGGGCGCATGCAGGAGGATTAATGGGACATTTTGGTGTGAAGAAGATGGAGGACGTACTTGCTACACATTTCTTTTGGCCAAAGATGAGACAGGATGTTGAGCGTTTTGTTGCTCACTGCACAACATGTCAAAAAGTTAAGTCATGACTAAATCTTTATGGTTTATATATGTCTTAGCCTATACCTAGTGTTCCATGGGAGGATATATCTATGGACTTTGTTTTGGGTTTACCTCGAATAAAGAAGGGGAGGAATAACATATTTGTTGTCGTGGATAGATTCTCGAAAATGGCACACTTTATGACATGTCATAATAGCGATGATGCTACTAATGTTGCTGATTTGTTCTTTCGTGGAATTATTCGCTTGCATGGTGTGCCAAATACAACTGTTTCAGATCGTGATACTAAAATTTTTAGCCACTTTTGGAGATGTTTATGAGCTAAGTTTGGGACTAAACTGCTATTTACTACTACATGTCACCCCCAAACTGATGAACAAACTGAAGTAGTCAATAGAACATTGTCTACTATGCTTAGGGCTGTTTTGAAGAATAACCTTAAAATGTGGAAAGAATGTTTGCCTCATATTGAATTTGCTTACAATCGTTCGCTGCATTCTACTACTAAGATGTGCCCTTTTGAGATTATGTACGGCTTACTACCTCGTGCACCCATTGATTTGCTGCCTCTTCCATCTTCAGAGAAGGTTAATTTTGATGCTAAACAACGACTTGAATTGATCTTAAAAATGCATGAGTTAACTAAGGAAAATATTGAGTGCATGAATGCTAAATATAAACTTGCTGGAGATAAGGGTAGAAACCATGTTGTCTTTACACCTGGAGATCTTGTTTGGTTACATTTGCGTAAGGATAAGTTTCCTGATTTGTGCAAGTCAAAGCTAATGCCATGTGTTGATGGTCCTTGTAAGGTGATAGAGAAAATAAAAGATAATGCATACAAACTTGAGTTGCCTACAGATTTCGGGTTAGTCCCATTTTTAACATTACAGATTTGAATCCTTGTTTGGGTGAGGAATATGAGCTTCCGTCGGGGACGACTTCAATTCAACAAGAGGAGGATGATGAGGATATCGCTACCACAGTTACACCCACAACCCCTGTTGTTACATACATGGGATCAATAACTAGAGCTCATGACGCCAATTGAATTATCGCCATTACTTTCCTTTCTTGGTAACGATTCTAATGTTCATGAGAATATGATGCTGCCTAAATTGGATACATTTATTTTCCTTATAAATGAAGGGCCTAGCAAGGATGAACATTGGAGCATGATCAAGCATGGAGATGATAGCATGTGCAAAGGAACAAGAACGAAGTTTCTGGTGGAGTTTTTAGCACTTTGGAGCCACCATAATATAGGTGTTGCGCCACCTTATTTTTGGGCCAGACCCATGTAATTTCAAAATACTACTTATAGACTACTTTTTTACAGTCCGTGTTGTAGGGGAAATGACTCAGGAGGTATTTTAGTCCCACCTTACCAAGGGGGGACGAAATCCCCTCTCCCCCCATCTTCGGAGAAGGTTAATTTTGATGCTAAACAACGACTTGAATTGATCTTAAAAATGCATGAGTTAACTAAGAAAAATATTGAGTGCATGAATGCTAAATATAAACTTGCTGGAGATAAGGGTAGAAACCATGTTGTCTTTACTGTTGGGGAACGTAGTAATTTCAAAAATTTACCTACGATCACGCAAGACCATGGTGATGGCATAGCAACGAGAGGGGAGAGTGTCCGTCCACGTACCCTCGTAGACCGAAAGCGGAAGCGTTATATTAACGCGGTTGATGTAGTCGTGCGTCTTCACGATCCGACCGATCCAAGCACCGCACTCCGGCACCTCCGAGTTCTTGGCACACGCTCAGCTCGATGACGATCCCCGGCTCCGATCCAGCAAAGCGTCGGGAAGGAGTTCCACAAGACGACGGCGTGGTGACGATCTTGATGTTCTACCGTCGCAGGCTTCGCCTAAGCACCGCTACAATATGACCGAGGTGGAATATGGTGGAGGGGGCACCGCACACGGCTAAGGAACGATCACGAAGATCAACTTGTGTGTTCTAGGGTGCCCCCTGCCCCGTATATAAAGGAGCAAGGGGAGGGCGGCCAGCCCTTGGGGCGCACCAAGGAGGGGGGAGTCCTCCTCCTAGTAGAGTAGGACTCCCTTCCTAGTCCTACTAGGAAGAGGGAAGGGGAAGGAAAGAGAGGAGAGGGAGAGGGAAGGGGGCTGCGCCCCTCCTAGTCCAATTCGGACTCCCTATGGAGGGGGGCGCACCACCTCCTGGTGCAGCCCTCTCTCCCTCTTGGCCCAATAAGGCCCATAACTTCCCGGGGTTCCGTAACCCTCCCAAGCACTCCGGTTTTCTCCGAAACTTCCGAACCTTTCCGTGTCCGAATATAACCATCCAATATATCAATCTTTATGTCTCGACCATTTCGAGACTCCTCTTCATGTCCGTGATCACATCCGGACTCAACTCCTTCGGTACATCAAAATACATAAACTCATAATAACCGCCATTGAAACCTTAAGCGTGCGGACCCTACGGTTCGAGAACTATGTAGACATGACCTAGAACTATTCTCGGTCAATAACCAATAGCGGAACCTGGATGCTCATATTGGTTCCTACATATTCTACGAAGATCTTTATCGGTCAAACCGCATAACAACATACGTTGTTCCCTTTGTCATCGGTATGTTACTTTCCGAGATTCGATCGTCGGTATCCAATACCTAGTTTAATCTCGTTACGGAAAGTCTCTTTACTCGTTCCGTAATACATCATCTCACAACTAACTCTTTAGTTGCAATGCTTGCAAGGCTTATGTGATGTGTATTACCGAGAAGGCCTAGAGATACCTCTCCGACAATCGGAGTGACAAAACCTAATCTCAAATACGCCAACCCAACAAGTACCTTTGGAGACACCTGTAGTACTCCTTTATAATCACCCGATTCGTTGTGACGCTTGGTAGTACCAAAGTGTTCCTCCGTAAACGGAGTTGCATAATCTCATAGTTACAGGAACATGTATGGGTCATGAAGAAAGCATTAACATACTAAACGATCAAGTGTTAAGCTAACGGAATGGGTCATGTCAATCAGATCATTCAACTAATGATGTGACCTTGTTAATCAAATAACAACTCCTTGTTCATGGTTAGGAAACATAACCATCTTTGATTAACAAGCTAGTCAAGTAGAGGCATACTAGTGACATACTGTTTGTCTATGTATTCACACATGTATTATGTTTCCGGTTAATACAATTCTAGCATGAATAATAAACATTTATCATGAAATAAGGAAATAAATAATAACTTTATTATTGCCTCTAGGGCATATTTCCTTCAGTCTCCCACTTGCACTAGAGTCAATAATCTAGTTCACATCATCATGTGATTCAACACTAATATTCACATCTGTATGTGATTAATACCCATAGTTCACATCGTCATGTGACCAACACCCAAAGGGTACTAAGGTATGATCATGTTTTGCTCGTGAGAGAAGCTTAGTCAACGGGTCTGTCACATTCAGAGTATCTATTTTGCAAATATTCTATGTCTACAATGCTCGCACGGAGCTACTCTAGCTAATTGCTCCCACTTTCAATATGTATCCAGATTGAGACTTAGAGTCATCTGGATCAGTGTAAAATGCTTGCATCGATGTAACTCTTTACTGAAGGGTTTTTACACCTCCATAATCGAGAAATATTTCCTTAGTCCTCACTAAGGATGTTCTTGACCAATGTCCAAAGGATCTACTCCTAGATCACCATTGTACTCCTTGCCAAATTCAGAGCAAGGTATACAATAGGTCCAGGTACATAGCATAGCATACTTTATAGAACCTATGATCGAGGCATAGGGAATGACTTTCATTCTCTTTTCTATTTTCTGCCGTGGTCGGGATTTGAGTCTTACTCAATTTCACACCTTTGCAACACAGGCAAGAACTTTTCTTTGACTGCTCCATTTTGAACTACTTCAAAGTCTTGACAAGGTATATATTTATTGAAAAATTTATCAAGCGCCTTGATCTATCTCTATAGATCTTGATGCTCAATATGTAAGCAGCTTCACCGAGGTCCTTCTTTGAAAAACTCCTTTCAAACACTCCTTTATGCTTTGCGAGAATAATTCTACATCATTTCCGATTAACAATATGTCATTCACATATACTTATCAGAAATGTTGTAGTGCTCCCACTCACTTTCTTGTAAATACAGGCCTTTCCAAAAGTCTGTATAAAATCATATGCTTTGATCAACACATCAAAGCGTATATTCCAACTCCGAGATGCTTGCACCAGTCCATTGATGGATCGCTGGAGCTTGCACATTTTGTTAGCTCCTTTAGGATTGACAAAAACTTCTGGTTGTATCATATACAACTCTTCTTTAATAAATCCATTAAAGAATGTAGTTTTGACATCCATTTGCCAGATTTCATAAAATGTGGCAATTGCTAACATGATTCGGACAGACTTAAGAATCGCTACAGTTGAGAAAATCTCATTGTAGTCAACACCTTGAACTTGTCGAAAAACCTTTTTGCGACAAGTCGAGCTTTGTAGATAGTAACACTACTATCAGCATCTGTCTTCCTCTTGAAGATCCATTTATCCTCAATAGCTTGCCGATCATCGGGCAAGTCTACCAAAGTCCATACTTTGTTCTCATACATGGATCCCATCTCAGATTTCATGGTTTCAAGCCATTTTGCGGAATCTGGGCTCACCATCGCTTCTTCATAGTTCGTAGGTTCATCATGATCTAGTAGCATGACTTCCAGAATAGGATTACCGTACCACTCTGGTGCGGATCTTACTCTGGAAGACCTACGAGGTTTGGTAGCAACTTGATCTGAAGTTTCATGATCATCATCATTATCTTCCTCACTAATTGGTGTAGGAATCATCGAACTGATTCCTGTGATGAACTACTTTCCAATAAGGGAGAAGGTACAATTACCTCATCAAGTTCTACTTTCCTCCCACTCACTTCTTTCGAGAGAAACTTCTTCTCTAGAAAGGATCCATCTTAGCAACAAAATCTTGCTTTCGGATCTGTGATAGAAGGTGTACCCAATAGTTACCTTTGGGTATTCTATGAAGACGATTCTCGATTTGGGTTCGAGCTTATCGGTGAAAACTTTTTCACATAAGCATCACAACTCCAAACTTTAAGAAACGACAGCTTAGGTTTATCGCTAAACCATAGTTCATACGGTGTCATCTCAACGGATTTAGATGGTGCCCTATTAAACGTGAATGCATCTGTCTTTAATGCATAACCCCAAAACGATAGTGGTAAATCGGTAAGATACATCATAGATCGCACCATATCAAAATAAAGTACGATTCTGACGTTCGGACACACCATAATGTTGTGGTGTTCCGGTGGCGTGAGCTGTGAAACTATTCCACATTGTTTTCATTGAAGACCAAACTCAGAACTCAAATATTCATCTCCACGATCAGATCGCAGAAACTTTATTTTCTTGTTGCGATGATTTTCCACTTCACTCTGAAATTCTTTGAACCTTTCAACTATTTCAGACTTATGTTTCATCAAGTAGATATACCCATATCTACTCAAATCATCTTGTGAAGGTCAGAAAATAACGATACTTGCCACGAGCATCAACATTCATTGGATCGCATACATCGGTATGTATTATTTCCAATAAGTCAAGAGCTTGTTCCATTGTTCCGAGAACGGAGTTTTAGTCATCTTGCCCAAAAGGCACGGTTCGCAAGCATCGAATGATTCATAATCAAGTGATTCCAAAAGTCCATCAAGATGGAGTTTTCTTCATGCGCTTTACACCAATATGACCTAAACGGCAAGTGCCACAAATAAGTTGCACTATCATTATTAACTTTGCATCTTTTGGTTTCAATATTATGAATATGTGTATCACTATGATCGAGATCCAATGAACCATTTTCATTGGGTGTGTAACCATATAAGGTTTTATTCATGTAAATGAACAACAATTTATTCTCTTACTTAAATGAATAACCGTATTGCAATAAACATGATCAAATCATATTTATGCTCAACACGAATAACACTTATTTAGGTTCCACACTAATCCCAAAAGTATAGGGAGTGTGCGATGATGATCATATCAATCTTGGAACTTCTTCCAACACTCATCGTCACTTCCCTTCAACTAGTCTCTGTTTATTCTCAGAACTCCTGTTTCGAGTTACTAATCTTAGCAACCTAACGAGTATCAAATACTCAGGAGCTACTATAAACACTAGTAAGGCACACATCAATAACCTGTATATCAAATATAACCTTGTTCACTTTGCCATCCTTCTTATCCACCAAATATTCAGGGTAGTTCTGCTTCCAAAGACCAGTTCCATTGCAGCAAAAGTACTCAGTCTCAGGCTTAGGTCTAAACTTGGGCTTCTTCACTCGAGCAGCAACTTGCTTGCCGTTCCTTTTGAAGTTCCCCTTCTTCCCTTTGCCCTTTTCCTTGAGACTAGTGGTCTCGTCAACCATCAACACTTGATGTTTTTCTTGATTTCTACCTTCGCCGATTTTAGCATCGCGAAGAGCTTGGGAATTGTTTTCGTCATCCCTTGCATATTATAGTTCATCACGAAGTTCTAGTAACTTTAGTGATGATGACTAGAGAACTCTGTCAATCACTATCTTATCTGGAAGATTAACTCCCACTTGATTCAAGCGATTGAAGTACTCAGACAATCTGAGCACATGCTCACTAGTTGAGCGATTCTCCTCCATCTTTTAGCTATAGAACTTGTTGGAGACTTCATATCTCTCAACTCGGTATTTGCTTGAAATATTAACTTCAATTCCTGGAACATCTCATATGGTCCATGACGCTCAAAACGCCTTTGAAGTCCCGATTCTAAGCCGTTAAGCATGGTGCACTAAACTATCAAGTAGTCATCATATTGAGCTAGCCAAACGCTCATAACGTCCGCATCTGCTCCTGCAATAGGTCTGTCACCTAGCGGTGCATTAAGGACATAATTTTTCTGCGCAGCAATGAGGATAAACCTCAGATCACGGATCCAATCCGCATCATTGCTACTAACATCTTTCAATACAATTTTCTAGGAACACATATAAAAACACAGGAAGCAACAACGCGAGCTATTGATCTACAACATAATCTGCAAAATACTACCAGACTAAGTTCATGATAAATTAAAGTTCAATTAATCATATTACTTAAGAACTCCCACTTAGACAGACATCTCTCTAGTCATCTAAGTGATCACGTGATCCAAATCAACTAAACCATAACCGATCATCACGTGAGATGGAGTAGTTTTCAATGGTGAACATCACTATGTTGATCATATCTACTATATGATTCACGCTCGACCTTTCGGTCTCCGTGTTCCGAGGCCATATCTGCATATGCTAGGCTCGTCAAGTTTAACCTGAGTATTCTGCGTGTGCAAAACTGGCTTGCACCCGTTGTAGATGGACGTAGAGCTTATCACACCCGATCATCACGTGGTGTCTGGGCACGACGAACTTTGGCAACGGTGCATACTCAGGGAGAACACGTCTTGATAATTTTTAGTGAGAGATCATCTTAAAATGCTACCGTCAATCAAAGCAAGATAAGATGCATAAAGGATAAACATCACATGCAATCAATATAAGTGATATGATATGGCCATCATCATCTTGTGCTTGTGATCTCCATCTCCGGCACCGCCATGATCACCATCGTCACCGGCGCGACACCTTGATCTCCATCGTAGCATCGTTGTCGTCTCGCCAACTATTGCTTCTACGACTATCGCTACCGCTTAGTGATAAAGTAAAGCAATTACATGGCGTTTGCATTTCATACAATAAAGCGACAACAATATGGCTCCTGCCAGATTGCCGATAACTCGTTACAAAACATGATCATCTCATACAATAAAATATAGCATCACGCCTTGACCATATCACATCACAACATGCCCTGCAAAAACAAGTTAGACGTCCTCTACTTTGTTGTTGCAAGTTTTACGTGGCTGCTACGGGCTGAGCAAGAACCGTTCTTACCTACGCATCAAAACCACAACGATATTCGTCAAATAGACTCCGCTTTAACCTTCTCAAGGACCGGGCGTAGCCACACTCGGTTCAACTAAAGTGAGAGAGACAGACACCGCCACCACCTTTAAGCAACGAGTGCTCACAGCGGTGAAACCAGTCTCGCGTAAGCGTCTGGCGTAATGTCGGTTCGGGCCGCTTCATCTCACAATACCGCTGAACCAAAGTATGACATGCTGGTAGGTAGTATGACTTGTATCGCCCACAACTCACTTGTGTTCTACTCGTGCATATGACATCAACGCATAAAACCAGGCTCGGATGCCACTGTTGGGGAACGAGTAATTTCAAAATTTACCTACGATCACGCAAGACCATGGTGATGGCATAGCAACGAGAGGGAGAGTGTCCGTCCACGCACCCTCGTGAGACCGAAAGCGAAGCGTTATATTAACGCGGTTGATGTAGTCGACGTCTTCACGATCCGACCGATCCAAGCACCGCATTCGCACCTCCGAGTTCTTGGCACACGCTCAACTCGATGACGATCCCGGGCTCCGATCCAGCAAAGCGTCGGGGAAGGAGTTCCACAAGACGACGGCGTGGTGGCGATCTTGATGTTCTACCGTCGCAGGCTTCGCCTAAGCACCGCTACAATATGACCGAGGTGGAATATGGTGGAGGGGGCACCGCACACGGCTAAGGAACGATCACGAAGATCAACTTGTGTGTTCTAGGGTGCCCCCTGCCCCGTATATAAAGGAGCAAGGGGAGGGCGGCCAGCCCTTGGGGCGCACCAAGGGAGGGGGAGTCCTCCTCCTAGTAGGAGTAGGACTCCCTTTCCTAGTCCTACTAGGAAGAGGGAAGGGGAAGGAAAGAGAGGAGAGGAGAGGGAAGGGGCTGCCCCTCCTAGTCCAATTCGGACTCCCTATGGAGGGGGGCGCACCACCTCCTGGTGCAGCCCTCTCTCCCTCTTGGCCCAATAAGGCCCATAACTTCCCGGGGTTCCGTAACCCTCCGGCACTCCGGTTTTCTCCGAAACTTCCGAACCTTTCCGTGTCCGAATATAACCATCCAATATATCAATCTTTATGTCTCGACCATTTCGAGACTCCTCGTCATGTCCGTGATCACATCCGGGACTCAACTCCTTCGGTACATCAAAATACATAAACTCATAATAACCGCCATTGAAACCTTAAGCGTGCGGACCCTACGGTTCGAGAACTATGTAGACATGACCTAGAACTATTCTCGGTCAATAACCAATAGCGGAACCTGGATGCTCATATTGGTTCCTACATATTCTACTGAAGATCTTTATCGGTCAAACCGCATAACAACATACGTTGTTCCCTTTGTCATCGGTATGTTACTTTCCGAGATTCGATCGTCGGTATCCAATACCTAGTTTAATCTCGCTATCGAAAGTCTCTTTACTCGTTCCGTAATACATCATCTCACAACTAACTCTTTAGTTGCAATGCTTGCAAGGCTTATGTGATGTGTATTACCGAGAAGGCCTAGAGATACCTCTCCGACAATCGGAGTGACAAAACCTAATCTCAAATACGCCAACCCAACAAGTACCTTTGGAGACACCTGTAGTACTCCTTTATAATCACCCAGATTACGTTGTGACGTTTGGTAGTACCAAAGTGTTCCTCCGTAAACGGAGTTGCATAATCTCATAGTTACAGGAACATGTATGGGTCATGAAGAAAGCATTAACATACTAAACGATCAAGTGTTAAGCTAACGGAATGGGTCATGTCAATCAGATCATTCAACTAATGATGTGACCTTGTTAATCAAATAACAACTCCTTGTTCATGGTTAGGAAACATAACCATCTTTGATTAACAAGCTAGTCAAGTAGAGGCATACTAGTGACATACTGTTTGTCTATGTATTCACACATGTATTATGTTTCCGGTTAATACAATTCTAGCATGAATAATAAACATTTATCATGAAATAAGGAAATAAATAATAACTTTATTATTGCCTCTAGGGCATATTTCCTTCATTTACACCTGGAGATCTTGTTTGGTTACATTTGCGTAAGGATAAGTTTCCTGATTTGTGCAAGTCAAAGCTAATGCCATGTGTTGATGGTCCTTGTAAGGTGATAGAGAAAATAAAAGATAATGCATACAAACTTGAGTTGCCTACAGATTTCGGGTTAGTCCCATTTTTAACATTACAGATTTGAATCCTTATTTGGGTGAGGAATATGAGCTTCCGTCGGGGACGACTTCAATTCAACAAGAGGAGGATGATGAGGATATCGCTACCACAGTTACACCCACAACCCCTGTTGTTACATACATGGGATCAATAACTAGAGCTCGCGCACGCCAATTGAATTATCAGTTACTTTCCTTTCTTGGAAACGATTCTAATGTTCATGAGAATATGATGCTGCCTAAATTGGATACATTTATTTTCCTTATAAATGAAGGGCCTAGCAAGGATGAACATTGGAGCATGATCAAGCATGGAGATGATAGCATGTGCAAAGGAACAAGAACGAAGTTTCGGTGGAGTTTTTAGCACTTTGGAGCCACCATAATATAGGTGTTATGCCACCTTATTTTTGGGCCAGACCCATGTAATTTCAAAATACTACTTATAGACTACTTTTTACAGTCCGTGTTGTAGGGGAAATGACTCAGGAGGTATTTTAGTC
Source organism: Aegilops longissima (assembly GCA_021605205.1). Lineage (NCBI taxonomy): Eukaryota > Viridiplantae > Streptophyta > Magnoliopsida > Poales > Poaceae > Aegilops > Aegilops longissima. Next base: position 694,700,214 of record CM038682.1, read on the forward strand.
CCACCTTACCAAGGGGGGACGAAATCCCCTCTCCCCCCCATCTTCGGAGAAGGTTAATTTTGATGCTAAACAACGACTTGAATTGATCTTAAAAATGCATGAGTTAACTAAGGAAAATATTGAGTGCATGAATGCTAAATATAAACTTGCTGGAGATAAGGGTAGAAACCATGTTGTCTTTACACCTGGAGATCTTGTTCGGTTACATTTGCGTAAGGATAAGTTTCCTGATTTGTGCAAGTCAAAGCTAATGCCATGTGTTGATGGTCCTTGTAAGGTGATAGAGAAAATAAAAGATAATGCATACAAACTTGAGTTGCCTACAGATTTCGGGTTAGTCCCATTTTTAACATTACAGATTTGAATCCTTATTTGGGTGAGGAATATGAGCTTCCGTCGGGGACGACTTCAATTCAACAAGAGGAGGATGATGAGGATATCGCTACCACAGTTACACCCACAACCCCTGTTGTTACATACATGGGATCAATAACTAGAGCTCGCGCACGCCAATTGAATTATCAGTTACTTTCCTTTCTTGGTAACGATTCTAATGTTCATGACAATATGATGCTGCCTAAATTGGATACATTTATTTTCCTTATAAATGAAGGGCCTAGCAAGGATGAACATTGGAGCATGATCAAGCATGGAGATGATAGCATGTGCAAAGGAACAAGAACGAAGTTTCTGGTGGAGTTTTTAGCACTTTGGAGCCACCATAATATAGGTGTTGCGCCACCTTATTTTTGGGCCAGACCCATGTAATTTCAAAATACTACTTATATACTACTTTTTTACAGTCCGTGTTGTAGGGGAAATGACTCAGGAGGTATTTTAGTCCCACCTTACCAAGGGGGGACGAAATCCCCTCTCCCCCCCCCATCTTCGGAGAAGGTTAATTTTGATGCTAAACAACGACTTGAATTGATCTTAAAAATGCATGTGTTAACTAAGGAAAATATTGAGTGCATGAATGCTAAATATAAACTTGCTGGAGATAAGGGTAGAAACCATGTTGTCTTTACACCTGGAGATCTTGTTTGGTTACATTTGCGTAAGGATAAGTTTCCTGATTTGTGCAAGTCAAAGCTAATGCCATGTGCTGATGGTCCTTGAAAGGTGATAGAGAAAATAAATGATAATGCATACAAACTTGAGTTGCCTACAGATTTCGGGTTAGTCCCATTTTTAACATTACAGATTTGAATCCTTATTTGGGTGAGGAATATGAGCTTCCGTCGGGGACGACTTCAATTCAACAAGAGGAGGATGATGAGGATATCGCTACCACAGTTACACCCACAACCCCTGTTGTTACATACATGGGATCAATAACTAGAGCTCGCGCACGCCAATTGAATTATCAGTTACTTTCCTTTCTTGGTAACGATTCTAATGTTCATGAGAATATGATGCTGCCTAAATTGGATACATTTATTTTCCTTATAAATGAAGGGCCTAGCAAGGATGAACATTGGAGCATGATCAAGCATGGAGATGATAGCATGTGCAAAGGAACAAGAACGGAGTTTCTGGTGGAGTTTTTAGCACTTTGGAGCCACCATAATATAGGTGTTGCACCACCTTATTTTTGGGCCAGACCCATGTAATTTCAAAATACTACTTATAGACTACTTTTTTACAGTCCGTGTTGTAGGAGAAATGACTCAGGAGGTATTTTAGTCCCACCTTACCAAGGGGGGACGAAATCCCCTCTCTCTCCCCCCACTAGTAGAGCCCTTAAGGCACCGTTTAGACTTTGGGTTTTCTTTAGATTAAAGTTTGTCATAGCTGCACCTCGCGTACTTTGTTTGTGTTCAACGACTAGACAAAGACGTCACAGAACCCCACTTGTTTAATAAAGCTTTCCTCTTATATTCGCAATATCCAGATTGCAATCTCGGTTTGTTGCTTGTTCTTTGTTTGCGTGGAGGAAATAGACCTTCGTGGTCAGGTTGATCGTCCTCCGGTGTGTTCAATAACCTCTCAGAGTAGGTTTAGCGATTGCTAAGGCGCGATGTCCATGCACGTTCGTAGACAGATCGTCAAAGTCTACTCCACCAAAAACGATAGCCACAATCCCATCGAAAGACGGGACACCTTTGCCTCTATCACAATGCGAGGGGGGAGGCTGAGAAGGCAGGCATGGTGGAAAAGGCAGACGAGGCGACTAGCATGGAGGTTGAGCCCGATGGATTTGGCATAGAGGAGGCCGATGAGCAGTTCCACCTCATCCAAACCGCGGAGACGAAGCACCTCACAATGGAGGCATGGTTGAGGAAGAGCACACAGTCTTCGTAGCCCTTGTCGGCAATCCCGGCCTCATGTCCAAAAACAAGGCCATCCTCATGTCGCTCCGGTATGAGCGGGAGGTGGCGGTGGACCACCTCCGCGAAGTGAGACAAGGGCAACTCTTGGCGGAGGAGGAGGAAACGCCGGAGATTATTCCTGCCGCTAATCACCATGAGGCCGGTGTCTTTTGGCAAGGGGGTCCTCCACGTCTCTGATGACGACGATTTAGGATAGTTCCCTTTTCGCATGATACTCGTTTCATCCTTGCATCATGGACTACATATGATCAAATCAACGTTGCATGGAGTTGTATGGAAATGACGGTTCGAAAGAGGATGTTTGGTTGCCCGGGCAGACACATAGGAGGTCGTATTTGTTCAGTTCAGTTGAAGATACCTGTAGCGTGGCCCTGGTGAGTGACGACGGACCAGTGTGGCCGGGTGAGCAGGAGCAAGAGCTGCGCTTCCCTGCGTGCCGTTGCGACACAGCACTAGTGGAACGGGACCTGCATTATTGATGGGTGATCCATGCTGTCTCACAACCCCACCCGAAGGCAACACCGGCTAGACCTCAACTCCTCGTCCCCATCACTCTGCGCGTATTCGCGGGCCTACACTACACCCGCAGGCCGCAGATGGCATGCAGTCTGCCCTCCCGAAGCAAAAGGAACTGAAACTTGGCCTCCACCGAGTTCCCTGTGGTCCAGGCCGAGTTCGAAAGACCGGTCAGGCTGCAACTGCATCCCTGTGGTCGCTTGCTCAGACTAGCCACAGTGTGAGTAAACAACTAGCTTTAGCAAAACCTTGCCATAAAAGGCAGCTAGCGGCTGTTTCGCCACGTAAACCACGCCGACGACGAGCCGACCGCCACCATGGATGCCGCCAAGGGCAGCCCCACCGGTGTCTTGCGGACCACCTCCAAGGGCACGGGCTCCATGGCCACCATGGGCGCCGCCGACGGCAGTGCCCCCGACGCCTCGGTACCCGCCGCCATGGACATCGCCGACCCCAAGGGCAGCACCGCCGACGGCAGTGCCCCCGACCCCTCGGTGCCCGCCGCCATGGACATCGCCGACCCCAAGGGCAGCACCGCTGACGGCTTGCAGCCCACGGCCATGGACACGGGCTCGCACTCCAGCGTGGACGCCGCCAAGGGCACGAACCACGACGACGTGCTGGCCACCGCCACCAAGGGCTCCAACATCGACGACCTGCTGGACGCTCGGTAAATAAATAAGCATTTCGTTCGTTCATTTCATTGTGGAAATCACAGGCCTCTAGAAGAAAGTAGTCTGCAAGAGACCTCTGGTACTAGTGGTTTTGTCTGCAGATAAGCATGTCGTTTGCTCATTTGTGATTCGTCCTTGAACTCCTAAAACTTCTGATGAGTAAGAATGTTAAATAGATGCACATTTTATCTGCTTCTACTAGTTTGATGTGTCCGGTCTTGCGTTTTCGCAGCCTCCACAAGAGATTTTCTGTGTAGAAAAGTATATCAACTATTCATCTATTTGTTTTGGCTAAAGACTCCTGAAGTTTTGGCTACTCCGTTTTTGGTTACTCCTGAAGTATTCTGATGGACAACTATTTGTTTGGCTAAAGAATCCCTAAGTCCTGATAAGTCTGAATTTTAAATGGATGCATATGTCTGTCTACTTCTCCTATAACTAGTGTATATATCACCAGGATTTCAAAACTAGTTATGCAGTATCTAGATTTAAAATGTGGAGTAGCTTTATGTATCTATTTCAGATTCAGCCTCACCTATTGTATCAGTTCAGCATATAATGTCATTGTGACTGAAGCTTGAATGTGGTTGTTTGTTTTTATGCTGTTTTAGTAATAGATAGATTGGACCCATACATTTAGTTTATAACATCTAACTAAATCTTCAACTCTAATATTGTCTGCAGGCCACCAGCAAAGTTTGATATTGAGAAATCAAAACTCTTAATTGCACAGAAGGATTGGCAGGGCCTGGATGAACAGTTGTGCCAATTTGTTGATGATAACACTGGGAAGAAACTCCAAGATCCTGGTATCTTTCATCCAGGGCTTGTTATTATTGCACGTGCACAGAGAGTAATACAGTTGCTAGAGAAACAAGAGTTTGAAGCTGCTACCACTTACGCTGATGAGTTACTTAAACCCTTGAAGACATGCGATAGTAATTTTGAACCCCTGAACCTGAAGTCGTACATTGATGATATCATAAGAATGATTCATAACAGGTATTACTTGTATTTGTATTTTGCTATGTGGATCTTATTTAACCTATTGGGTTATTTGAAATATATTATATGTAGGACGGCTTAATTTGCTATTTACTTTGGCTTGATAGACCTTTATATTTGTATATTCAGGTCTGTGTCTTCCATCAAAAGCATTGTGGATGCTGATGTTGAAACAGCTATGTCAGACTATCTCCTGCTGTACTTCCGCGCGATGTGGTATGTAGTTATGGTTTTTCTTTCGAACCACTGCATGTATATACTCCCTCCGCCCCAAATTACTTGTCGCTCAAATGGATGTATCTAGCACTATTTTAGTTTAGATACATCCATTTGAGTGATAAGTAATTTGGGAAGGAGGGAGTCTTAAATAGATAAAAGAGGAGGCAAGGAGCCCATACAAGGTTCAGCAACCACAAAAGTACAATGACCAACCCAAACAGCAACAGGGACAAGAAAAACACACAACTAAGTAGTACAACATAAAATAACTTGTCCGGGAGCCTCACTAAACCAAAACCAATCCCCTAAATTTTATCTAACCAAAACTTAGTGTCCGCTTTCTACTGTGCAACAACCTGCAGAATTGGAGTGACAGAGTTCCCGAAAAGGCGGGCGTTTCTTTCTCTCCAATGTCTCCATATAGCCCATATGACCAACACGAAGAGACTGTCAAGTCTCTTTTGACTGAACTTCTTACATCTAGAGGCATTAACAACTCTAGAAAGAAGCAGAGGGGTGTGATCAGATATGTCATAAGAGGCCTTTAGAAAGCAACTTGGAAACAACATATGCCACTCAATAGAGCCAAGAACCCGATCAATCTTGCAAAATGTGGAATTCTGCTTGTCATTTGATCAGGTGAAGGCTCTTCTGTTCTGGTGAATATCGTTAAGCATTAAATCACCAACCACCTTGTGAAAACGGCCCATCATCCGTCTGTTGAGATTTCAGTTGCTCTTGTCAGAAGCCTCAGAATATTGTTAAGCATTAAACCATCAAAGTTTAGTTATATTTTGCTTGTACTATTCTTGTTCTAATCAATCTGAATATACTGATTGTATTGCTTTTTGTAACTCTACAGCCAGGACGAAGCTGACCGTGAAGTGGAAGACGATACATGGCAGTTTGCCAAGAGATTGCTAATTCCAGAAAATGAGGTATCTTCTCCAGCCAAAAGCCAGAAGCATAGACAGTGGTTTAGGTGCCTTGCTTGTGGTTGGACAGTGAAAGGGTCATTGAGTATCTCATCATTGAGATACCATATTACACACGTACCACAATCAAAGTGTTGCTTCTGTCCAAAGGTAACACAGAATATGCTTGATCGTCTGAAACTGATATGCCAGCCAAACTTAGTACCCAGCCTGTCAAGTCTTGTTGCACCTATGAAGAAGAAGAGAAAGGGGTCGTCTTCAGCATCTGCAGCTGATCAAAAGACAGACTCTTCATCGTCGGCACTACCATTGTCAGTTGTCCATGTTGACAAGAAGCTCAAGAACATCAGGTCATCATCAACAACAAGTCACACTGTGGCATCCTCGCCACCAGCTGCAGAACCCGTAGCTAATCGATTCTCTGTTGGAGTTGATGGCAACTATATTCTCGAGAAAGTGGACATGTTGCAGAAAATCTCCAGTTACCTGATGGCTCAGAACAAAGATTCAGTGGTTCTTTCGGCTCGTGCTCAGTATTTAGACAAAGCAATGGAATTGGAAAGTGTGGCCGTTGAGTTGAAGATGGAGGGAGCTAAGGCAGGTTCTGGTATCTCTGTGCATGGCGAGATGCGTCAGGGTGCTACACCAAATGTGATGGCTGGATTCTCTGTTGGAGTTGATGGCAACTATATTCTCCAGAAAGTGGACATGTTGCAGAAAATCTCCAGTTACCTGATGGCTCAGAACAAAGATTCAGTGGTTCTTTCGGCTCGTGCTCAGTATTTAAACAAAGCAATGGAATTGGAAAGCGTGGCCGTTGAGTTGAAGATGGAGGGAGCTAAGGCAGGTTCTGATATCTCTGTGCATGGCGAGATGCGTCAGGTTGCTACACCAAGTGTGTTGGTTGTCAGTGCTCCCCTTCCTGTTGAAATGCCACCTGAAGCCCAAGACGAGGCTTGAGATTAAATATGTATGCTGCATGCTTTCTGATATCTCTGTCACTTCAGATGCCTCAGGTTGCTACACCATATGTATGCGCAGCTGGATTGTGGTCATTATGTCACTTCAGACTGAATGTGTATGGTGCATGCTGAATATTGTATGCAACATTCAGTGCACGTTTATTCATGTCCGTCAGTTTTTGTATGTTTCTGAATATTCTATGTCGATGCTGCTTAACCTGGTAATCATGCTCAAGATTGTTACTATATTGTTTATTGTGGATCATTTGCCCCGTGCTCTTCCTTTCCCTCCGACTGTTTCTCAATGTGAGAGGGTTCCATAACCCTGCCAAAAGAAGAGCTGTTGCTAAGCTGATCTCTGATATGAACTGTAGCCCGATTTGCTTACAGGAGACTAGGTTTTTTTTACAGGAGACTTGGTTGGACTGGTGCTAGATTATCTGGCAATTTGACGTAACCAGTCGAGTATAGCCAACAACCAGGTCGCCCCCGCGTCGCCCTCCCGCCAGGGCGGCTCGGGTGAAAACCGTAGCCGCCGCTGCCGGGCACGTCCATCCTCCCCCTCCCCTCCGCCGCCGCTAGAGGGGGTCGCCGGGCAAAGCCCCAAGTGGCTGATGGCGGCGGCGGAGGCTCTCTTCTTTCCCGCGTCAGATCAGGTGAGGCGGGTCACCCATGGCGCCGGGGCGCTCTTCCCCGATATGCGGCGTGGTGGCGTGTTAGGCGATGGCGCAAGGCGGCGGCGTGGTGCTGAGCGGGGGAGACGGAGCTGCGGCTCCGAGGAAGATCTGGTGACGTCGGCCGTTCGATGGGCTCGCGGGTATGGCGGCCTTGGTCGCGGGTGGCTGGCGGCTGGATCCCGGGGCGGCGGCCTTGGAAGGTGGCGGCGGGTGAAGCTCGGGCTTCCCGCGACGGCATGGCGTGGTGCTGTCCCTATTCAAGGCGGATCTGCATCGCTGATCTCGTGGTTTTTGCCGCGGATTGGTTCAGAGACGGTGATGAGCGTGCGGGATCGATCTCGGCGGTTCTTGCGGTTTGGCGAGGTGGAGTGGGAGTCCTCCCAGGCTCCAGTGGTGGCGCATTCATGCAGTGGCCGGTGTGCCAGGGCTCCTACGGTGGCACCGCTGTTGCGGTTGGTCGTCGGATCTAGGCGGCTAGATCTGGAGCTTTGAAGGCGGTCGAGACAGTGCACAAATTGTTGGGTGAATGTCTTGGGACGGATCCGAGTGAAAACTTGGTCTTCGATCGTTGCCGGAGCCGGTGATGACGATTCCGTTATCATCGTTTCCTTCATGAAGGCATCATCGAGGTACAAATCCCAAACCCAATGAATCCCTCCGGGGAAACCCTAAATCAGTTGATCGGATGAGGGCGGCATTCATGTGTCGTTACCCCCTTGGGGGCGGCATTCTTGGAGATCCGCTCGGGCTCGAGGGACCAGCGGATGGCTTCTTCGGTGGAGCAGTGTTCCTTTCTACATATTCATGACGGTGGCTCTTGGCGGCATGGAGCAGCGGAGGCTTGACGTCAGATGTGTGGTGATGGACACGCGCAGGAGGTCGACGCTGTGTGGCGTCGTGGTGGCGTCGGCGGCAGCTAGACCGGGCAAGGTCGATGCAGCAGTACAACTCTGAAGATGGATTTATGGCAGGTGGCTGCGGCGGCCTCGTACCTGGCAGGCGTCCTGGTTGAGGAGCACGTCGGACTGGTGGGTGCCCATACCCGACAGGCGTCCTGATTGGGACCTCAGGTCTTAGATGTTAGGTTTGACTGCGAGGTCTATTTGGTATTAGGCCCAGACTATCAGCGCCCCCTCATCAACTGGATAGACGTAGCGATAGTTGTTGCTTAGAAGGTGGCTTTGATCTTACTGTTGTGCGACTTTATAACGTCTTGTGTTATTAATTAATAATATGGCCGTATGCATCGTCCAGATGCAGAGGCCGGGGTATTCCTCTTTTTCTAAAAAAGAAATAAAAAAAACTGGCAATTTCAAGCCTGCCTGCGGTTCCAGAGGTGGCATTTTGATAGCTTGATGTGACGGCATTACCCGAACGGTGGGAGTCCCACATGAGTTCTCCTTGTCGACCACCATTATAGATAAATCTGACAATGCCTCTGGGTCGTGTCAAACGTAGTTTCTATATAGGCATGACAGGTGAGATTACACGCGCCATATATCAGAGAAATAGTTAGCTAGGTTCTTACGTCCTGTAACTGTAGCTTGTGTTCTAGTTGTTAGCTAGGTTCTTAGGGGTTAGGGTATCTCGAATGCTTATCCTCAAATCGGACACCGTATCCTGGCCGGTGGGACTAGTCCATAGGCAGTGATGTAGGAGCTGGCCATTCAAACATGTCCCCTAAATGTCTGCGCAGGCCTGGTCAATTTGAAATTCAAATGCCCCCAATCCGACCATATAACGTCCGATCACAACAAAAAAAAGGTAAATATGCATAATTTTTACATGCTCGATCGCAAAAGAATCACAGTTCGGTAGTCTTTGCAAAAGATTGGATTTTTTGCCCTGCCGAGCCGACTATCCGAGCTTCCACGCGCACCCTGCCGTCGGCTCCTCTGGACCAGCCGCCTCCTCGGTCACGTCCAGCTCGGCCGCCATGCACTTCAATATCCTAACATGATCGTCTTGCACGTGCATCGTTGCGTCGTCATCCAACTCCTCCATCTTCAAGCTCAACATCTTCGTGTCTTCTGAAGCAGCCGCAATCTCAACCTGCTCTTCAAGTTTGAGCTTGTTCTTGATTCCAATCATCAGCTTGTTAAACCTCTCGGCCTTGCATGCCTCCTTGACATCAGAATGCTTGACATATGCCCTCTTTCTTCGCCAAGATGTGCTTGAACATCTCCGTCATCTTGGCCGCCTCCTCGCTTCACCTTCTCCTCTTCCCACTTCTTTCCCCGGAACTCTCTTCTAACCTTCTTGGGTGGCTCTTTTGTTGGTCAGTTGGATCACCCGTTTCTTCCTCGGTGCCCATGTCGGTGGTCTTGAGGAGTTGGCAATGAATACATTCCACTTGGGTTGCCCATTCAAGTTTAACCAACAATGCATGACGACGAAGTTCTTCTTCTCCAACTTCAAGAACAAATTGCACACATGCGTAACACCCCAAAAACAAGAGCTTTTTTTTGTATTGTTATTAACTTTTGACTCCCTTCCAAACTTTTTCTATCGAACTTTGTAGCAAAGGTTCACCTCACCCTAGGTTGCACCTGGATCACTACACTGCCAGGACCAATCAAGCTCAAATCCCAGTAATTTGGAATTTGAAACCCTAGCTTAGATTGCCATAAAGGAAACTTCACTTTATTTTTTGAGCTAGTCTACCCCAATATTTGAAGAGACTCTCCAATCCATACGGGTCAAAGGAGTGACACAATATTGCCATGCCAACAACAATATTTCTCTTCCAGAAATAAATTAAATTTCTACCACTATGGGGAAATAAATCTAAAGAATACTGGCACCTCAACAATTGATGAAATTAATCAGAGCTAATAATTATACCTATAGTATGCTCTGGTAAAAATATTGGCTTAATTAGGGTGTGATGCCCCCGATTTGACCGTACACTAATCATGCACGCAAATGTGTACGACCAAGATCAGGGACTCACGGGAAGATATCATAACACAACTCTGGACACAAATTAAAATCATACAAGCTTCATATTACAAGCCAGGGGCCTCGAGGGCTTGAATACATAAGCTCGAAAGCACAATAGTCAGCGAAAGCAACAATACCTGAGTACATACATAAGTTAAACAAGTTGCCATAAGATGGCTAGCACAAACTGGGATACAGATCAAAAGAGGCGTAGGCCCCCTGCCTGGGATCCTCCTAAACTACTCCTGGTCATCGGCGGCCTGCATGTTGTAGTAGGCACCCTCGGTGTAGTAGGAGTCGTCGAAGGTGACGTCTGACTCCGGGGCTCCAACATCTGGTTGCGGCATCCGAGAAGAAAGGAAAAAGGGGAAAAGGGGAAGCAAAGCAACCGTGAGTACTCATCCAAAGTACTCTGAAAGTGCAACTATCCCTAGGTGGTTTTGGTAATTCCTAACAACATATAGCTCATTGAGCTAATACTATTCCAAGATAAATATGTCAGGAAAGCTCAATGATTGGCATGACATGGATGAGAAGAGTGGACCCCTCAAAATGCTAAGGACAGAAGGATTGGCTCAAGCTCAAAGCACAAGACTCTACATTTTATACTTTAGTGATCCAAGATCACATTGAGTCTATAGGAAAAGCCAATACTATCAAGGAGGGATGAGGTGTTGCTTAATGAGGTTCTTGCTTCAAAGTGCTTAGAGATATGCTCAAAAGCCCTCAACTACTTTCTCACATCCACATATGACCTAAACCAAAAGTCAAACTCGGCCCCACCGATTCTTTCTATCCGGCGCCACCAAGTTCAGATGTCATAGCCACTGCCACAAACCCTAGGCAAATTGGTCTCACCGATAGGGATCTCGGTGTCACCGAGATGGGATTGCAATCTCTCTGTTTCCCTTCGTAACGTTTCGGTCCCACCGAGATGAGCGATCGGTCGCACCGAGATTGCAATGTAAACTCTCTGTTTCCCTTTCGTAACGTTTTGGTCGAGTGAATCGGTCCCACCGAGTTCACCTGACCAACTCTCTGGTTAGATTATTACCAAAATCGGTCTCACCGAGATTACATTATGCCCTAACCCTAACCATATCGGTCCTACCGAGTTGCATGGCGGTCCCACCGAAAATCCTAACGGTCACTAGATTTAGTGAATCGGTCTGACCGAGTTTCTCAATTCGGTCCCACCGAGATTGGTAAGTTGTGTGTAACGGTTAGAATTTGCGTGGAGGCTATATATACCCCTCCACCTCCTCTTCATTCGTGGAGAGAGCCATGAGAACAAACCTACACTTCCAACTTACATTTTCTGAGAGAGAACCACCTAATCTTGTGTTGAGGTCAAGATATTCCAATCCTACCATGTGAATCTTGATCTCTAGCCTTCCCCAAGTTGCTTTCCACTCAAACCTTCTTTCCACCAAATCCAAATCCTGTGAGAGAGAGTTGAGTGTTGGGGAGACTATCATTTGAAGCACAAGAGCAAGGAGTTCATCATCAACACACCATTTGTTACTTCTTGGAGAGTGGTGTCTCCTAGATTGACTAGGTGTCACTTGGGAGCCTCCGACAAGATTGTGGAGTTGAACCAAGGAGTTTGTACGGGCAAGGAGATCGCCTACTTCGTGAAGATCTACCGCTAGCGAGGCAAGTCCTTCGTGGGCGACGGCCATGGTGGGATAGACAAGGTTGCTTCTTCGTGGACCCTTCTTGGGTGGAGCCCTTCGTGGACTCGCGCAGTTGTTACCCTTCATGGGTTGAAGTCTCCATCAACGTGGATGTACGATAGCACAACCTATCGGAACCACGACAAAAACATCCGTGTCTCCTATTGCGTTTGCACTCTCCAAACCCTTCCCTTTACATTCTTGCAAGTTGCATGCTTTACTTTCCGCTTCTCATATACTCTTTGCATGCTTGCTTGAATTGTGTTAAGATTGCTTGACTTGTCTATCTTTGTTAAAATCTGTCAAGAATTAAAATTGGGAAAAGGATAAGCTTTATTTGGTCAAGTAGTCTAATCACCCCCCTCTAGACATACTTTCGATCCTACAAGTGGTATCAGAGCTTTGGTCTCCATTTCCTTTGATTTTCATAGCTTTTGGTGGTCATAGCCTTGGTTTCCCAACCTAGGAAAGTATGGCGTCTAGCGAGGGAAATTATCACCGTAGAGGTCCTTACTTTGATGGTACTAATTTTGCTAGTTGGAAGCATAAGTTGAAAATGCATATTCTTGGACATAACCCTGCCGTATGGGCTATTGTGTGTATTGGCTTGCAAGGTGAATACTTTGATGGGAGAGAACCGAACCGTGAAGCTAGCGCGGAAGAGTTGAAGATGCTGCAATTCAACGCTCAAGCTTGTGATATCCTCTTCAACGGATTGTGCCCCGAAGAATTCAACAAAATCAGCCGTCTTGAGAATGCAAAGGAAATTTGGGACACTTTGATTGACATGCACGAAGGTACCGACTCTGTCAAGGAATCCAAATTGGATGTGCTTCAAAGTCAACTTGACAAGTTCAAGATGAAGGATGGTGAAGGCGTCGCTGAAATGTACTCTAGGCTTGCTCTCATCACAAATGAGATTGCCGGCTTAGGAAGTGAAGAGATGACCGACAAGTTCATCATCAAGAAGATCCTAAGAGCCTTGGATGGAAAATATGATACCGTGTGCACATTGATCCAAATGATGCCCAATTACAAGAATCTCAAGCCAACAGAGGTCATTGGTAGAATTGTTGCTCATGAGATGTCACTCAAGGATAAGGAAGAGCTCCATAACAAGTCAAGTGGTGCTTACAAAGCCTCATGTGAAGCTCCCACATCATCAAGTGAGAAACAAGCCTTCAATAAAGAATTGAGCCTAATGGTGAAGAACTTCAACAAGTTCTACAAGAGTAGAAGCAAGGAAAGAAGTTCCAAGTCAAGGTCCTACAATGACAAAAGATCTTTGAGTCGAGAGCGTAATTGCTACAATTGTGGAAGACCCGGACACTATTCCAATGAGCGTACGGCTCCCTACAAGAAAAGAGAAGAGTCACCTAAAAGAAGAAGTAGAAGAGAAGAATCACCACCAAGAGAGAGGAGGAGTAGAGATGATCGTTATGAACGAAGAACATCCCGGAGGAGCAAGGATTCGGAAAGGAAGGACAAATCATCAAAGAGCTACACAAAACGAAGACATCAAGCTCATGTTGGTGAATGGGTATCCGGCTCTGATTCCGAACATCACTCCAAGTGAAGCTATCACTCCGACTCAGAACATACTCAAGATGAAGGTGTTGCCGGTCTAGCACTTGTGTCAACCAACTCCTACGACATATTTGATTCACCAAATGAAGGACTTGGAAGATGCTTCGTGGCTAAAGGCCCTAAGGTATTACACCCCGAGTATGTTGATTTCAATAGTGATGAAGATGACTTGTTAGGTGATGATGATTTACTTGTTGACAACTCTAGTGATGAATACTATGATGAAACTTCAATTAATCATGCTAATCAAGATAAAACGAATGACAATGATAAGGAGAAGATTGAGCTTCTAACTAAAGAACTAAACACTCTTAAGTTAGCTCATGAAACTATCTTAGGAGATCATCGAGAACTTTTAAGGACTCATGAGAAATTACGTTTTGAAAAGCTCAACCTTGAGCAAGAACATGAGGTTTTAAAAGCTATTAATGATGATCTTCGCAAGAAAAGTTCTTCTTACATTGCCAAGCATTTACTCTTATCTACTTACATGCCTCAAGTCAAGTCTAGTAACAAGAACAAGAAAGATTCTTCCTCTAGTAGTAACAACAATCATCATGCTAAATCCAATGTTGTTGCTTCTAGTAGTTCTCCTGATTCCACTAACGATTCTCTTAGCCAAGTTACACTTGAGCAAGAAAACAACTTATTGAAGGGAATTATAGAGAAAGGTGTTTACAAGAGCCTTGCCGGTAGTAAGCAATTCGAAGAAATTGTACGCAAGCAAGGAAGGCACCGGAAGAACCAAGGTGTTGGTTTTGAACGAAAGTTCAATGCCAATGGAGTTGAGTGGGAAGAAGATCAATACCCCAAGACGAAGTTTGTTCCTCAACAAGAGAAGTATGATCCTACTTCTTTCAAAGGAACACAAGCACAAGATGATCTTCCACCACAAGACCACAAGCATAAAGGAAAGGACAAGCTTCAAGAGGATATTGATGCATTTGAAGAAGCTCCTAAAGCCTTGGTCAAGTGGGTTCCCAAGACTACGTCAAGTTCTACTTCATCAAGTACGACTACAACTCCAAGGATTCCCATCAAGATAGTGTGGATCCCGAAGAAGAAGAACTAGAGAGTTCTTGAGGGCGACTCCGCCAACATACTTCACTCTTATCATTTTGGCAAGGACAAGTGCAATCAACTTCCACATCTTGCACTAGTTCATGGAGTCACAAACCCTCTTGTTGGTAAGACAAGGGACAAGGTAACCTAATGCTTTCATGGACATCATCTTGTGTGTGCATCACTCTATGTCTATAGATATCCTTGTTTGTTCCTTGTGGGACTAACCCGTGTAGGTATTGAAAGTGCAACTCACTCCAAAGGATTGCTCCAAAAGATCTACATCAACATAGAGCATCCACATCTTCAACTCCTACATGAAGTCAACATCGAAAAAACCCAAGGTTAGTTCATCCCTCTCTGGGGGACCTCACATCTAGGGGGAGCTTTACTCTAAGAATTGAGCTAAATCAACTCTAATGATGTGAACACATCAATGCATTATGTAAAAGTGGCAACCCCACTTGAGCTTAAACGATGAGTATGACCTATGATCAAATGTTCTCATTTGACTCCTAAGTCAATATACTCATATATATGACCTAGTCATCACCAATTGCTTGATAGATGCTAGAATTTGTTGTGCATGCTTTGACACATATTTTATCTGCCATTTTATTGTGTGAGCATGTCGTTTGCACATTTTACTCATTCGAGGACATCCACTTGTAGTTTTGCTTGTTTGGCTTCTTTTCTTTTTTTGCCAAGTGGATGGACAAGAATGCCTAAGAACCCTCTCTAGCTATCTATGCTATTCTTGTCTCAAACTCTATGCATGCTTCATCACAAAGTTTGATCAACTCAGATTCAAACCACTTTGTGTGAGGAGCACTCGGAGTCCCCGATTCGCCATATACTTAAACTTCCAAAACTTCTTTGTGCGTTTCGGTCTGACCGATTCATCCTTTTCGGTCATACCGAGATCAGTAAGTCAATCTAGGTTTTCAATCTCGGTGCAACCGATTTGAAATTTTTGGTCACACCGAGTTGCAGCAACTGCTTGCAGTTATGCATCTCGGTGCCACCGAGTCATTCCACTCGTTCACACCGACAGGGTCAGGCTATATATACCCCCGGGCCAAAATTTGGAAATTTCTCCGAATCACTTCGCCCGCGCTCAGCCTGCTCTGCCTCCTTGGGTCTCCAGATCATCCTCCTCATCGCCAGCCGCCTCCCGCCGCTGGACTCCGCTGCTGTCAACGGAAATCGTCTCCGCCGTTGTCGCCGTAGCAAGTCCTCCGCCAAACTTAGGGTATGGACTTGATCCTTGTGCTATCTCAATCCGATTCCTAGCACATTGCTTTGCCATGTATCTTGCCACAGTTGAGATCCTCCTATCCAGCGAAATAGATTAGTTTTGATTAAGAATTTAGGGTTAGGTTTCCGTCGAAATCATCTCGGACCGACCGAGTTGTAGAAATCAGTTCCACCGATTTGGCTTAGGCCATTGCACATGTGATTCTCGGTCTGACCAAGAATTGCAAATCGGTGTGACCGAGTTCAGGACTTTGTGAAACCCTAGCAGTCTCGGTGCCACCGAACTGTGATTCGGTCTGACCGAGTTCACTAGTTTAGGTTCCAAAAGCTGCTTCGGTCTCACCGAGTTTACAAACCGGTAGATCCGAAATGCTTTCTCTGGAAAACTAAAACTAAGTTTTTAATTCATTCTTTTGCAAAAACCTCTGTGCTTTGTGATGCTCATCCCCTCTATCTCATCTATATCTATTCACAGGGTCTGCTGTCAGTGTTTGCACGATGTCTGATCAGAGTGACATCCAGAACAGAGAAGAAGAACAAGTTCACTTGAGTGAGGGCACTAGTCCCTCCAGTTCCTCAGATGAGGGCAGCAGGAGCACTCCCAGCAACTTGCCTAAAGCTGCCACCAGGGCCAGAAAGAAGAGAACCTCAGATTCTGAGGATGAAGATTATGTGGCAGAAGAGGATGAAGCCACCTCCAGGAAGGTGCTGAAGAAAAATATGGCACAGCTGCTGCCACCAAGCCTGGCTTGAACAGGAAAGTCCCAGCCAAGAGGACTCCTATGCTAAAGGTCAGAGGATCAACTCAAGAGACTGTGAGATCTGAACCCAAAGAGCTAGAAGTGGCTGAAAAGAAAAGGAAAGAAAGAGCTAAGAAAACTATGGCCAGAGTAGTTGGGAAAACCTCTATAATGGAAGAAGAGGAAGAGGTTGCTGCACCAGCACCTAAAGCTCAGAAGCTTATGGGAGATGCAATCAGAACAGGGGCTACTCCATCTAAGCCCAAAGATGCTCCCAAAGCTGCTCCCAAGCCCAAGACTGCACCCAAGAGGAACACTAGGAGCATACCAGCTGCAGAGAAGAACAAGGCCCCAGTGCCTGAAGATGCCAAGAAGAAGAAGGATCACAACTCCATGGCACATATGTACAGAGAGATCCCAGATGCTGCAGTTGAGACTCACAAATTTGGATCAGTACATTACCTTCTGTCAGGTTTGCCAACAATCAACTGGATCCTCAAGCACACTCTATTGCCAAAGTCAGGTGATCACAAGATGATCAGAGGCCATGCAACTAATTTGCTTCACATATTTGATGTGCCTCATAAGTTCAAGGTCATGAGCTTAATTGTTGAGACTATCAAGAGGACTGCTGCTGACCAGAAGAGAAGTTGTGGGTATGCCCCACAGATTCAGGAGCTCATCAGCTCCAAGATGGGCACAGGCACATATCTCTTGGACAAGGAGCATATGCCCATCTACCCAGACTTTGAGGACAACACAATAGTTATGGATGAAAATGAACCATCTTCTGTGCAAGCACAAGTAAAGAAGGAGAAGGCAAGGACTGAAAAGGATGCAAAGATGCCAACTGCTGAAGAGGCATCTTAGTACTTCCTGAAGAGCAAGCAAGATCAGCTTGGCTAATTGATTGCCTCCACTCTGAGGATTGAGAAGGGTTTGGCCACCCTGACACAAAACCAAGAGAGCTTGGAGAGGATCATGGAGCCGAAGTTCTATGACTTAGATGTGAAGGTCCCTGAGATACAATCAGTTGTTGAGAAACTTCAGGATGAAATGCAGGAGAGGAAGGGCAAGACTGTCACGCCCAAGATGCGACCCTATCCTAAAGGAACTCGAAGGTCCCACCAAGGATAGAAGCGCATCTTGAAGACGCTTTTGCAAGGTGGATATCATTACATCAACATTACATAATACATAGGGATACATACACAAGGCACGAATGCCACAAGAATACATCATCATCATACAAGAACAACATCCGACTACGGATGAAACATAAACAGAAACTCAAACAATATCCACCCTGCTAGCCCAGGCTGCCGACCCGGAACCTATCCCCTGATCGAAGAAGAAGCAGAAGAAGAACTCCAAGCAAGCAAACATCGCTCTCGCGTCATGATCATCGCATAGCCTGTACCTGCAACTGTTGGTGTAGTAATCTGTGAGCCACGAGGACTCAGCAATCCCATTACCATGGGTATCAAGACTAGCAAAGCTTAATGGGAAAGGAAGGGGTAAAGTGGTGAGGTTGCAGCAGCAGCTAAGCATATATGGTGGCTAACATACGCAAAAGAGAGCGAGAAGAGAATCAAAGGAACGGTCGTCAACTAGTAATGATCAAGAAGTGATCCTGAACTCCTACTTACGTCAGACATAACCCAGAAACCATGTTCTCCTCTCGATCAACCCCGAAAAGAGACACTCACGGTTACGCACACGGTTGGTGTATTTTAGAAGAGTTTGCTTCAAGTTTACTACAACCGGACATTAATAAATTCCCATCTGCCACATAACCGCGGGCACGGCTCTCGAAAGTTTATACCTGCAGGGTGTCCCAACTTAGCCCATGATAAGCTCTCGCGATCAACGAAGGATATTCCTTCTCCCCGGGAAGACCCGATCAGTCTCGGAATCCCGGCTACAAGACATTTCGACAGCAATAAAACAAGACCAGCAAAGCCGCCCGATGCGCCGACAATCCCGATAGGAGCTGCACATATCTCGTTCTCAGGGCAACACCGGATGAGACTAGCTACGAGTAAAACCAGACCTCGAGTTTCTCCGAGGGGGCCCCGCAGGCAGCTCGGTTTAGGCCATCACTTAGAGAAGCACTGGCCCGGGGGGGCTAAAATAAAGATGACCCTTGGGTTGGCCGACCCAAGGGAAGGGTATAGGTGGTGGTGAGGCAAATGGTAAAACCAAGGTTGGGCCTTCTTTGGAGGAGTCTTATTCAAAGCGAACTGTCAAGGGGTCCCATAAACCACCCAACCGCGTTAGGGACGCAAAATCCGGGAACATAATACCGATATGACGGAAACTAGGGCGGCAAGAGTGGAACAAAACACCAGGCATAAGGCCGAGCCTTCCACCCTTTACCAAGTATATAGATGCATTAATTAAATAAGGTATATTGTGATATCCCAACAAGTAAACATGTTCCAACAAGGAACAACAACTCCATGTTGCAACAAGGAACAAACTTCATCTTCACCTGCAACTAACAACGCTATAAGAGGGGCTGAGCAAAGCGGTAACATAGCCAAACAACGGTTTGCTAGGAAGGGTGCAAAAGGTTAGAGGCTGACATGGCAATTTGGGATGGCTTGATAAACAGGTAATAGGTAGCGCAGCGTAGCGATAGAACGAAGGAACTAGCATAGCAATGATAGTAGTGAGATCCAGGGTAGCGGTCATCTTGCCTGAAATCCCGCTAGGAAGAAGAACGAGTCCATGAAGAAGATGAACGGAAGTAGTCGAACGAATCCTCACAATCGCAACATTTCCGGAACCGAGAAGCAACACCGGAAAGAAACAAACAACATGATAAATGCACAAGCATGACATGATGCACAAACAAGTATGATGCATGTCCGGTTTAAATGAGGCATGACATGGCAAAGTGCAATAAACAATACTACCAATTAAGTGGAGCTCAATATGCAACGGGTTGCATATTGACAAAACACCACATTGGCATATTTAGTTTGATCTCGTTTAGGTACACAACAATATTAAATGTTTTTAAACATGGCAAGAGGTGGAGCATAATTAAACTACCTATCTAGGCAAGTTTAAATGAGGCCGGAAATAAGAAACAACAATTCCGGAAAATCCTCATGTGCATATTTCAAATTTGGTACTGTTCTGCCTATACACAATTTTAGAGTTGTTAAACAGGAAAATAAAGTACACCATGTTAAACTACGCATTTTTCCACCCCATTTACATATAAAGTTTATTTAATTCCGAGTTGCGGTTATTTAGTTAAGCATTTTAACATGGCATTTAAGCAAATTTAAACAAACAACAAGTTAAACATTTTTAACATGGATGAAAATGGCATATAATGAAAGTGCATGAAAAACTGAGCAAGTTACATATATGACATGTTTAAATCCGATGCACGGTTATTTAGTTGTGAGTAGTTTAAAATCATGGCATTTTCTGTAATTATGCATGCACAGGGTATTTAGCAAATTCGTCCAGGAAAAAAAAACACCCACGGGCTGAAACTGGGGCACTGCTGGGCTGAACAGGAGGGGCTGCTCACCACGGCACTTGGGCCGGCTCGGTGGGGAGGAGGCCAGGCGGCCGGATCTGGCTTGGGCCTGGAGAAGCACTGGGCCTGCTGCGTCGTGGTCGACGACTCGACCAGATCGAGCGAGGAGGCAGCCCAGGCGCGGGTCAACGCGGGCGGCGGTCGTGGCTCGAGGCGGGGTGTCGCCCACCTGCTCAAAGCAGAAGCAGAGGAGGAGGCGGCCGGACTTGGCGCGGCGGCCTGGAGGAGCTTGGGTCTCCGGCGAAGGGCGACGCGACGGGGAGGCTACGGGCGAGGGAGGCCCGGATCTGGCGGCGAAGATCCCTCCGGCGAGGCAGGGACTCGTCCTCGTCCTCGAGTGCTCGCAGAAGGAGGGAAGGCGGACACGGGATGCAGGGGAGCGGCGGCGGCGAACTTGGCGGCATCCATGGCGACGAGGAGGGGCGCGGTCAACGCGGCGACCGGCTGCGCTTGCGGTCGTCGTCCTGCTCGTGCAGGAGCGAAGCAGGGAGGTGGCGCGGTGAGGAGCTCGGGCAGCGAGGTCGCAGGAGGCCGATGCAGCAGAGGGGCTTGACGCGGGGCTTTGGGCTCCTGCGAGGAGGCGAGGCGACGGGGAACCGGCCGGATACAAGGCTGAGCGACCGGATCAGGGCAGCGGTGGTGGAGATCGACACCGGCGTGGCTCAGCTCCATCGGCTCCGGTCGGTGGTGAGCTCCTGTTCAGAGAAACAGAGAGGAGAGATCGTGAGGAGAGAGGGAACCGGAGGAAGGAAAATTGGAAGAAGGAGACGGCAGGGTGGCGCAGCCTGGTCCTAGACGCCGGTGGTGGTGCTCGGGCGGTTGGGGCCTCGGGCGCTCGCGGCTGCAAGAGCTCCTGCTCCTGCGGTCGCGGACGACAGCGGCTGCAGTCGATGGACGAGGGGATCCAGGGGAGGCGCTGGTTGGTGAGGAGAGATCGAGTGGAATTTTGGATCGGGGCACGGGCGTGGTTGGTTGGGCACGGAGAGCAAGGGGAAGGTGGCAGCGGATCTGGGTGATGGGATGGAGAGCAGTGGCGGCGGCGCACGGGAATCAAGGGAGGTTGTCCCCAATTGCTAGGGTTTGGACCATCTATATATATCAGTGGGATTAGGGTAGGGGCATTTGGTCCCTCCGATCGCAATCGAACGGTCGAGAAAATAATGGGTAGGGAGTCCAAATAAAAGAACAGAGATGTTTTATAGTCGTTTGGGGATGATCCGGATTCATCGGTAACGACAGACCAGTTCGGGTTCGGGAAAGGCTTCGGACGCGCCAAGAGGGGGGGTGAGCTGACAAGAGAGGTTAGGTGGTCGGACAAGAGGGAAACGAAAACACGGTTGGTCTCGGGACGACCACCGAACGCAACAGAGAGAAGCGAGGAGCTGCAACTACGAGCGGATGCAAGTTTTATGAAAATATGCAAATGCAATGCGCATGATGCTATGAGATGAGATGCATGACATGAACAAAAATGCAGAACAAAAGAAAAAACCCAACCACGAAGGAAATAATATATCGCATCTCCGGAAAAGGCAAGAGTTGGAGTTACGAATATGGAAAGTTGTATCCGGGGCGTTACAAAGACTACCACTGATGCATTTGCTAGAGTGCCTAGAAGTCAGAGATCAGATGCAGTGCCAGTGAGAGACACCAGAGCAACTTCATCTGCACCAGCAACAGCTTCAGTGCCACCAGCTCCAGCAGCCACTCCACCAGCTCCATCAACCTCAACTGATGCCTTGGTCCTTGGAGTCATTTCTACACCACCAGATCAAGACCAAGCCTGAGAGTCGTTTTAGCACTATGCATTTTTTATGAACTTTTTGGTAACTTGTTGCCAAAGGGGGAGAAAATGTATAGATCATAGGCTTCGAGAGAGAGTGTTGCTTTTGTTCTCTCTTGTTTTGGTGGTTGAACTTTATTTTTTTGCTTGTTTGAGATACATTCTGCATTTGTGTGATACTTGGATGATCATGTGTTTGATCATATACAGTGCTACCTTAATGCTTGTTGGATGACATTATCCTTTTATATCTATATGATCATTCACTTTGCTTGGTGGTGAGTGCATGTATTTAATTATTATCATTTTGAGCGCTCCACCAAGATGTATATGACATGGAAGAGTGACCCACGATCCTGATTCATTGTGCATTTGCAGTCCAAAGCAAATCTTAAACTATGCACAAATTTAGTGGGACCTCTTGTTTTTCACATACATCTCAAAATGACAATGTTTTCAATCTTATTATCATTTGTCGAAGCTTTGATCTATATGTTGTCATCATTTACCAAAAAGGGGGAGATTGAAAGTGCAACTATCCCTAGGTGGTTTTGGTAATTCCTAACAACATATAGCCCATTGAGCTAATACTATTCCAAGATAAATATTTCAGGAAAGCTCAATGATTGGCATGGCATGGATGAGAAGAGTGGACCCCTCAAAATGCTAAGGACAAAAGGATTGGCTCAAGCTCAAAGCACAAAACTCTACATTTTATAATTTAGTGATCCAAGATCACACTGAATCTATAGGAAAAGCCAATACTATCAAGGAGGGATGAGGTGTTGCTTAATGAGGTTCTTGCTTCAAAGTGCTTAGTGATATGCTCAAAAGCCCTCAACTACTTTATCACATACACATATGACCTAACCAAAAGTCAAACTCGGCCCCACCGATTCTTTCTATCCGGCGCCACCGAGTTCAGATGTCATAGCCACTGCCACAAACCCTAGGAAAATCGGTCTCACCGATAGGGATCTCGGTCTCACCGAGATGGGATTGTAATCTCTCTGTTTCCCTTCGTAACATTTCGGTCCCACCGAGATGAGCGATCGGTCGCACCGAGATTGCAATGTAAACTCTCTGTTTCCCTTTCGTAATGTTTCAGTCCAATCGAGATGAGCGAATCAGTCTCACCGAGTTCACCTGACCAACTCTCTGGTTAGCTTATTACCAAAATCGGTCTCACCGAGTTTGAGTAATCGGTCTCACCGAGATTACGTTATGCCGTAAACCTAACCATATAGGTCCTACCGAGTTGCATGTCGGTCCCACCAAAAATCCTAACGGTCACTAGATTTACTGAATCGGTCTGACCGAGTTTCTCAATTCGGTCCCTCTGAGATTGGTAAGTTGTGTGTAACGGTTAGAATTTGCGTGGAGGCTATATATACCCCTCCACCTCCTCTTCATTCGTGGAGAGAGCCATCAGAATAAACCTACACTTCCAACTTACATTTTCTGAGAGAGAACCACCTACACTTGTGTTGAGGTCAAGATATTCCAATCCTACCATATGAATCTTGATCTCTAGCCTTCCCCAAGTTGCTTTCCACTCAAACCTTCTTTCCACCAAATCCAAATCCTGTGAGAGAGAGTCGAGTGTTGGGGAGACTATCATTTGAAGTACAAGAGCAAGGAGTTCATCATCAACACACCATTTTTTACTTCTTGATGAGTGGTGTCTCCTAGATTGGCTAGGTGTCACTTGGGAGCCTCCGACAAGATTGTGGAGTTGAACCAAGGAGTTTGTACGGGCAAGGAGATCCCTACTTCGTGAAGATCTCCCACTAGTGAGGCAAGTCCTTCATGGGCGACGGCCATGGTGGGATAGACAAGGTTGCTTCTTCGTGGACCTTTCTTGGGTGGAGCCCTCCATGGACTCGCGCAACCGTTACTCTTCATGGGTTGAAGTCTCCATCAACGTGGATGTACGATAGCACCACCTATCGGAACCACGACAAAAACATCCTTGTCTCCTATTGCATTTGCACTCTCCAAACCCTTCCCTTTACATTCTTGCAAGTTGCATGCTTTACTTTCCGCTGCTCATATACTCTTTGCATGCTTGTTTGAATTGTGTTAAGATTGCTTGACTTGTCTATCTTTGTTAAAATCTGTCAAGAATTAAAATTGGGAAAAGGATAAGCTTTTATTTGGTCAAGTAGTCTAATCACCACCCTCTAGACATACTTTCGATCCTACATACTCGCAAGCAAGGATCTACACTACATATGCAATGGTATCAATGAAATGGGTAGTATCTGTGGACTGAACTGCAGTAAGCCAGAATAAGAGGGGCAAAGCTTGTCGTAGCAAAGACTACGCTTCTGGCAGCCTCCATCTTGAAGCATGTAGAAGAGAGTATCAAGTAGTAACAAGTGTCATCGCATAGCATAATCCTACCCGACGATCCTCCCCTCGTCTCCTTGTGGGAAAGCGATCACCGGGTTGTATCTGGAACTTGTAAGAGGTGTGTTTTATTAAGTATCCAGTTCTAGTTTTCATAAGGTCGGAATACAACTCCGGGTCGTCCTTTTACCGAGGGGCACGGCTATTCGAATAGATAAACTTCCCTGCAGTGGTGCACCACATTACCCAACACGCTCGATCCCTCTGGCCGGACACACTTTCCTGGGTCATGCCCGGCCTCGGAAGATCAACATGTCGCAGCCCTACCTAGGCCTAACAGAGAGGTTAGCACACCGATTTAAATCCTAAGCGAGCACGGGTTTGGGACTATCGCCCGTTGCACACCTGCATGTTGTGAACGCGGCCGGTGAGCAGACCTAGCATGAAAGTGCAATCTTGCCCTTA
Source organism: Aegilops longissima (assembly GCA_021605205.1). Classification (NCBI taxonomy): domain Eukaryota; kingdom Viridiplantae; phylum Streptophyta; class Magnoliopsida; order Poales; family Poaceae; genus Aegilops; species Aegilops longissima. The sequence goes on from CM038682.1 coordinate 694,724,962, forward strand.
ATCATATTTTGATGTTGATGACAACATGTATGATTGGGACTAATCATGTTTATCAAGTATATCTCAGGATTATGTCTCAAAGGTCGTGTGTGGAGCATGACTAGGGACAAATGCATATAACTCAAGATTGGAGATACAAGACATTAGCCTTGGCTTTGTTTACGGTTTGTTCTTGAGTATAGGGATCCCACACTATTAAGAGGGGATTGTTGGACCTAGTGAAAGACTTGCTCAAACCCACAATTCCTGTTTTTATCTCCAGTCGTCCGGTACTCTATGGACGTCCGGTCCCTCTCAGCTGTCCTGACATCTAGCTCTCTCCGGTCGTCTGGTGTTTCTCTTACAGAAAGTTATTTACGGATTTCCAAAACACTCCGGATGTCCGACCTCCGGACGGCTGGCACGTCTCGGACGTCCGGTATTTCCACCACAGAACCATATTTATGGATTTTCGGGCCTCCCTGGTCGTTCGGGCTCCAGACGACCGACACGTCTCAGATGTCCATATCCTGTGTACAGATTCGAGGCTTATGTATTCGCAGCGGCCGGACAACCGATAACTGTCGGACGTCCGAACTTATTTGTGCCACCAGACGTCCGGTGTTGTCCGGACGTCCGACCCCTCCTATGCACTTAAGTGGCCCAAACGGTCAGTTTTCCACACCTACTATATATATACCTCTCCCTTCCATGGTATGAGGTTGACCATTCACTTTGAGCTTGCCAAGAACACTCTTCACTCTCTCTCTCTCTCTCTCTCAATCCCCTACATCAAATCCTAGATCCCTAAGTGATTTAGGAACATTTGAGAGAAGTTCTCCGATCAAGTGATAGATCCACTCCTTCCCCTTCTTTGCACCAAAGGAATTTGTGATTTGAGCAAGTCTTGAGCTTTTCGTCTACGTTCTTATTACTCTTGGAGGTTGGAGACTCCTAGGCGGTAGGAGTCTTTCGGAGAGGAATCGACCTTTGTGATTACCCCCCAGAAAAGTTTGTGAGGGTTTGGAGACTGAGGGCGTCCTGGATTAGGGGGTCCTCGGATAGCCGGACTATATACTTTGGCCAGACTGTTGGACTATGAAGATACAAGATTGAAGACTTTGTCCCGTGTCCGGGTGGGACTCTCCTTTGCGTGGAAGGCAAGCTTGGCAATTCAGATATGCAGATCTCCTTCTCTGTAACCGACTCTGTGTAACCCTAGCCCCCTCCAATGTCTATATAAACCGGAGGGTTTAGTCCGTAGGACAAGAACAATGATAATCATAGGCTAGCTTCTAGGGTTTAGCCTCTACAATATCGTGGTAGATCAACTCTTGTAATACTCATATCATCAAGATCAATCAAGCAGGAAGCAGGGTATTACCTCCATCGAGAGGGCCCGAATCTGGGTAAACATCGTGTCCCCCGCCTCCTGTTACCATTAGCCTTAGACGCACAGTTCGGGACCCCCTACCCGAGATTTGCCGGTTTTGACACCAACATTGGTGCTTTCATTGAGAATTCCACTGTGTCGTCACGGTAAGGCTTGATGGCTCGCCTTGTTGTCAAGGACAACATCACCTCTGGGGGAGCCCTGGATCTAGGTCAAACTCTCCGACTAGGCGGCTTCGTCATGACCGCCCGATCGACCGTCGCGCCGACGATGTCTTCTCAGGTCATCAAAAACAGCCTCCATGTCAACTCAGAACTTGCCGAACAGATAGATCCAATGGAGCTCTCCTCCCTGAACGAGCTCTTGGATCGCATCGCCGCTCTGGGGGTCGCTACGGACTATGTTTGGATTGGGCTTAAACCTGACCAAAGGGAGATTAACTCTTCGCCGGCCACTCATCAGATAACGGTAGTGGAAGAGAAATGCATTGATTCTTCCTCTATTTTGAGGACGAACTATGGCCCAATTCCTGAGCTCTCCGAGCCGGATACCCGTCTACGGGAGGACATGTCCTAGGCTCCAAACTTAGAATCGGACAGCGGGCCAGAAAAATTGGGTAACATCCCGGAGCCCGAGCTGCCAAGCTCGGAAGCTCCTCTGCCCCTGGATCTCATATCGGGTCAGGGTTTGGACTTAAATCTACCCACCCACCCAGATACAAACAATCTTTCCCACATCAGACAAGAGCCCCAAGAGACAGTACATCACTTCTGGGCCAGATTCCTCCTTGTAATGAACAAGGTTAAGGACTGTCGCGAGGAAGACACAATCTCATTCTTTTGCAAAAATTGCACGGACAAGGGAATCCTCAATGCCATAAGTCGCCATGACATAGTACACTTTGCTGACTTGGCGTCCATAGTACAGAAGTACTGTGCGATGGAAAGCACCTGGAAAACCCAAACAAAATTCTGGGATCCTCCGGCTCTCACTAAACCCCCCGTCCGAACTAAAAGGGTGCACTCTCGCAAGTCACCCGATCCAATTACCAAAAACCAAGGCCCGCTGTAGGGCGTGGAACCGTATTGGAAGGATGGCTCAATGGGCCATGCAAAATTCACAGTACACCGGATGCCATACCAACACACAGCCTTAGAGCATGTTGGATACTACGGCTGGTGGCCAAGAGCGGCGACGATCTCCTCATCAACCATACCATAAGCGACATCCCGTCGAAAATAACAATACGGTACTAACAGTCTTCGAGACTTTCGCCTCAAATAATAGGCTCAAGCGAGCACTCCGCAGCCTCGCCGAAGTCTGCCATATTGCAGCAATAAATCCATGGAACGACACGACTATAACCTTCAATGCCAGTGACGAACTCAATTCCAAACAGTTCGGGCACCAGCCGCTTTGGTCCCTAGTCCAATCGTGGACGGTTTCCGGCTTACTAAAGTGCTCATGGACGACGGCAACGGATTAAACCTCATCTACGAGGAGACCCTCAACAAGATGGAAATAGACAAGAGCCGCATTGAGCAAAGCAGCACGACCTGCAATGGAATCATCCCTAGTCGGGAGGCACGATGCGCGGGAAAAATCACACTAGATGTGGTATTCGGCACGCCGGAGAATTATAGGTCCGAAGAAATCACATTCCAACTGGCCCCGTTCAGTAGCGGATACCACGCCCTTTTAGGGAGGGATGCATTCACGAGCTTTCAAGCTATACCCCATTATGGGTACATGAAGCTCAAAATGCTCGGACCCAATGGAATCATCACTCTAGCTAGTGATCCGGACGTAGCACTCCGCGCCGAAAATAAGACCGCCGCACTGGCCCTTGAGGCATTATAAGAAGCCCTCGCGGCTGAAGAACTAACCACGCTGCGCTCCACAGTGGACAGGGACGATGTGATACTCGACAAACGACCCAAGTCCACCTCTTTCAAACCAGCGGACGAAATAGTCAAATTCCAGGTCCACCCAATGGACCCTACAAAAACAGCATCCATCGGGGCACAACTGAACCCCACAATAGATGCCACACTGCGAGAGTCCTTGCATGAGAATTGGGACATCTTTACCTGGCATCCTTCAGACATGCCAGGCATCCCACGCGGGCTGGCTGAACATAGCCTAAACATACTGAAGGGATACAACCCGGTCAAGAAGACTCTTCGGCGCTTGTCAGAACCTAAGCGACAAGCCATGGGAGAAGAGCTAGCCAAGTTACTCGAGGCCGGATTCATCAGAGAAATAAAACATCCGGATTGGCTAGCAAACCTGGTGATGGTGCCAAAGAAGGACTGATAACCCACAAGTGTAGGGGATCGCAACAACTTTCGAGGGCGAAGTACAACCCAAATTTATTGATTCGACACAAGGGGAGCCAAAGAAAGTATTAGCAGTTGAGTTGTTAATTCAACCACACCTGGATAACTTAGTATCTGTAGCAAAGTGTTTAGTAGCAAAAGTGGTATGATAATAATGGTAACAGTAGCAAAAGTAAAGATAAATGTTTTTGGGTTTTTTGTAGCAGTTGTAACAGTAGCAACGGAAAAGTAAATAAGCGGAGAACAATATATGAAAAGCTCGTAGGCAATGGATCAGTGATGGATAATTATGCCGGATGCGATTCCTCATGCAATAGTTATAACATAGGGTGATATAGAACTAGCTCCAATTCATCAATGTAATGTAGGCATGTAATCCGTAAATAGTCATACGTGCTTACGGAAAAGAACTTGCATGGCATCTTTTGTCCTACCCTCCCGTGGCAGCGGGGTCCTAACGGAAACTAAGGGATATTAAGGCCTCCTTTTAATAGAGAACCGGACCAAAGCATTAACACATAGTGAATACATGAAATCCTCAAACTACGGTCATCACCGAGAAGTATCCCGAATATTGTCACTTCGGGGTTGTTGGATCATAACACATAATAGGTGACTATAGACTTGCAAGATAGGATCAAGAACACACATATATTCATGAAAACATAATAGGTTCATATCTGAAATCATGGCACTCGGGCCCTAGTGACAAGCATTAAGCATAGCAAAGTCATAGCAACATCAATCTCAGAACATAGTGGATACTAGGGATCAAACCCTAACAAAACTAACTTGATTACATGGTAAATCTCATCCAACCCATCACCGTCCAGCAAGACTACGATGGAATTACTCACGCACGGCGGTGAGCATCATGAAATTGGTGATGGAGGATGGTTGATGATGACGACGGCGACGAATCCCCCTCCCCGGAGCCCCAAACGGACTCCAGACCAGCCCTCCCGAGAGAGATTAGGGCTTGGCGGCGGCCCCGTGTCGTAAAACGCGATGAAACTTTCTCTCTGATTTTTTTCTCCCCGAGACGGAATATATGGAGTTGGAGTTGAGGTCGGAGGAGGTCCAGGGGGCCCATGAGATAGGAGGCCATGCCCTAGGGGGGGGGGCCCTATCTCGTGGATAGGCTGTGGGCCCCCAGGCATTAATTCTTTCGCCAAAAATTCTTATTAATTCCAAAAAGTGCCTCCGTGGATTTCCAGGACATTCCGAGAACTTTTATTTTCTACACATAAAACAACATCATGGTAGTTCTGCTGAAAACAACGTTAGTCCGGGTTAGTTTCATTCAAATCATGCAAGTTAGAGTCCAAAACAAGGGCAAAAGTGTTTGGAAAAGTAGATACGTTGGAGACGTATCAACTCCCCCAAGCTTAAACCTTTGCTTGTCCTCAAGCAATTCAGTTGATAAACTGAAAGTGATAAAGAAAAGCTTTTACAAACTCTGTTTGCTCTTGTTGTTGTAACATGAAAAGCCAGCATTCAAGTTTCAGCAAATATCACGAACTAACCATACTCACAATAACACATAGGTCTCACAATTACTCACATCAATAACATAATCAGCTAGCGAGCCATAATAATAAAACTCGGATGACAACACTTTCTCAAAATAATCATAACATGATATAACAAAATGGTATCTCGCTAGCCCTTTCTGAGTCCGCAAAACATAAATGCAAAGCACCTTTAAAGATCAAGGACTGACTAAACATTGTAATTCATGGTAAAAGAGATCTAGTCAAGTCATACCCAATATAAACCAGTAATAATGAATGCAAATGACAGTGTGCTCTCCAGTGAGTGCTTTTAATAAGAAGGGTGATGAGTCAACATAAAAAGTAAATAGATAGGCCCTTCGCAGAGGGAAGCAGGGATTTGTAGAAGTGCCAGAGCTCGATTTTAAAATAGAGATTGAATAACATTTTGAGCGGCATACTTTTGCTATCAACACAACATCTATGAGATGGCTGTACCTTCCATACTAAATGCATTATAGGCAGTTCCCAAACAGAATGGTAAAGGTTTATACTCCCCCAACCACCAACAAGCATCAATCCATGGCTTGCTCGAAACAACGAGTGCCTCCAACATACAACAGCCCTGGGGGAGTTTTGTTTAATTATTTTGATTTGCTTTGATCTTTTTGGATCATGGGACTGGGCATCCCGGTTACCGGCCCTTTCTCGTGAATGAGGAGTGGAGCCCACTCCTCTTGAGAATAACCCACCTAGCATGGAAGATATAGGCAGCCCTAGTTGTAACATGAGCTGCTCGAGCATACAAAACAGAATTTCATTTGAAGGTTTGGAGTTTGGCACATACAAATTTACTTGGAACGGCAGGTAGATACCGCATATAGGTAGGTATAGTGGACTCATATGGAACAACTTTGGGGTTTAAGGAGTTTGGATGCACAAGCAGTATTCCCGCTTAGTACAGGTGAAGGCTAGAAAAAGACTGGGAAGCATGCATTAAAATTAATTCACACCGAGTACAAGCATGAGTAGGATATAATCCACCATGAACATAAATATCGTGAAGGCTATGTTGATTTGATTCAACTACATGCGTGAACATGTGCCAAGTCGAGTCACTCAATTCATTCAAAGGAGGATACCATCCCATCATACCACATCATAATCATTCTAATAGCATGTTGACACGCAAGGTAAACCATTATAACTCATAGCTAATCAAGCATGGCACAAGTAACTATAATCTCTAAATGTCATTGCAAATATGTTTACTTCATAATAGCTGACTCAGGAATGATGAACTCATCATATTTACAAAAACAAGAGAGGTCGAGTTCATACCAGCTTTTCTCAGCCCATTAAGTCCATCATATATCGTCATTATTGCCTTTCACTCGCACGACCGAACGATGAGTATAATAATAAGAGTGTACGTGCATTGGACTAAGCTGGAATCTTCAAGCATTCAACTCAAGGGAGAAGACAAGTAATATGGGCTCTAAATTAAATAAACAATCATGCATATAAGAGCCACTAAGCATTTTCAATATGGTCTTCTCGACCCCCAAAGGAAAGAAAAGAAAAGAAAACTATTTACACGGGAAAGCTCCCAACAAGTAAAAGAAGAACGAGAAATCTTTTTGGGATTTCATTTAAATTCATACTACAGGCAAGGAAATTAAACTAACTAATTTTTTGGTTTTTCTTAAGGTTTATCAAACACACAAAAAGAAAACTAGAAAAAGAAATTTAAACTAGCATGGATAATACAATGAAAGAGTATGAGCACCGACGACTAGTGTGTGAACATGAATGTAAAGTCGGTGATAAATACGTACTCCCCCAAGCTTAGGCTTTTGGCCTAAGTTGGTTTAATACCAAGGACTGCCTGGCTGATATCCATAAGTGAAACTGGGGTAATACTGAGATGTAGAGGCTACCGCCTCCTGAGCAGCAGCGTGTTGGCGAGCTACCTCCATTTCCCTCTGATATTCAGTCCTTCTTCCCTGGTGACAACATATCTTCCTTTTTCCTGATAATCAAAAAGGTAGGGAGCAGGAAGAGTAACAGGGACGACGTTGCGTCTATCATAGATTAGTCGATAATGGAGGAATTGTTCATTCCTCTCAAGAAAATGATGATCAAACATAGCTTCTTTATCCAAATAAACAAGAGGTACAATCATATCCCCCTCTCGTGGAGCTATATTAAGAAAATTAGCCACACGGGTTGCATAAATTCCTCAAAAGAAATCTCCCCTTCTACTATTATTCGGCAACCTACGTGCAACTATTGCCCCCAAGTTATAACCTTTATAACCTGACACAGCACTCTTGAGGACACAAATATCAGGTGCACACATGTGACATACCTCGTCCTTACCGTTAATGCATCTACCAATAAAGAGAGCAAAGTAATGTATAGCAGGAAAATGAATGCTCCCTATGGTAGCTTGTGCTACGTCCCTAGATTCTCCCACAGTAATATTAGCAAGAAAATCTCTAAATTCAGATTTGGGAGGATCATTAATATTACCCCACCGCGGGAGTTTGCAAGAAGTTGTGAAATCCTCTAAATCCATGGTATAAGACATATCATAAATATCAAACATGACACTAGGAGAATTACGCGCAGAAATATATTCGAACCTCCGCACAAAGGAATCAGTCAATTGATAATATTGAGGACACTTATCTTGTAAGAAGTCCTCCAGCTCGGCATTACGCACATACGCGTCAAATTCTTCCTTGAAGCCTGCTTCGACCATAAAATCATCGGATGGCCACTCACAAGCCCGTACATTTGCGTCCCTTGGCAATTTAATATCTTGTTCACGTATAGCAATCCTTGGCCCTTTCTTTGCCGAGGAACCTCCTTGGTACATTCTTCTAAGCATATTTCTTTTTCTGAAAATTTCTGAAATTTTAGTAACTTCAAAATAAAAGTGGATAAAACTAAATAAGAATGATAGCAACTACTCCTACAAGTGCCTAGAGCCCACATCATGCATTGGAATTGCTTGGGACCTCAAAAATTTAACATGCAAGCTCAAGAACATGGTCACCTAAGCAGCAAAAATTTGCAATGAATAAAGCACTAGAACAAAAACTAATTGGACCAATGAAGGAGTCACATACCAAACAACAATCTCCCAAAGCAGTTTTGTGAATGGAGCTTTGAGCTAAGAGATCGAAAATCGCAGCAAAACGAGCTAGAACTCGTGCTTGAGCTGGATGGGGATTTTTCTGGGTAAAGATGAAGTGTGTGGGAGCTGGCATAAGTGGAGGGGAGCCACCAGGGGCCACGAGACAGGCGCGCCCTACAGGGGCGCCTCCTCTCTCGTGGCCTGGTGCTTGCCCCTCCTGCAGTGTTTTCAGTGCCTAAAATCCTCAAATATTCCAGAAAAAATCATACTAAATTTGCAGGTCATTTGGAGCATTTTTATTTTCGGACTATTTTTTAATGCACGGATAATTTAGGAAACAGACGGATAATACTATTTTTGCTTTATTTATTCTAAAAAACAGAAAGTAAAAAGAGGGTACAGAAGGTTGTGCCTTCTTGTTTCATCCATCTCGTGATCCTCAAAATGAACCCGCTAACAAGGTTGATCAAGTCTTGTTAACAAACTCATTCCGAATAACACGGAGCCGGAGAAATTTCGAATAACACTAAGTTACCTCTATGGGGATATGAAAATCCCCAACAATAAGAATATCATATTTTTTCTTGACAGTAGGAAGAGGAAATTCAAAACCTCCAAAAATGATAGTTGGAACTTTTTCAATAGAATTGATGCTATGAACTTGAGATTGTTTCCTCGGAAAGTGTACCATATGCTCATTGCCATTAACATGAAAAGTGATATTGCCTTTGTTGCAATCAATAACAGCCCCTGCAATATTAAGAAAAGTTCTACCAAGGATAATAGACATACTATCGTCCTCGGGAATATCAAGAATAACAAAGTCTGTTAAGATAGTGACATTTGCAACCACAACAGGCACATCCTCACAAATACCGACTGGTATAGCAGTTGATTTATCAGCCATTTGCAAAGATATTTCAGTAGGTGCAACTTATTCAATTCAAGTCTACGATATAAAGAGAGAGGCATAACACTAACACCGGCTCCAAGATCACATAAAGCAGTTCTAACATAATTTCTTTTAATGGAGCATGGTATAGTTGGCACACCCGGCTCTCCAAGTTTCTTTGGTATTCCACCCTTAAAAGTGTAATTAGCAAGCATGGTGGAAATTTCAGCTTCCGGTATCTTTCTTTTATTTGCAATGATATCCTTCATATACTTAGTATAAGGATTTACTTTAAGCATATCAGTTAAGCGCATACGTAAGAAAATAGGTCTAATCATTTCAGCAAAGCGCTCAAAATCCTCATCATCCTTTGACTTGGATGGTTTAGGAGGAAAGGGCATGGGTTTCTGAACCCATGATTCTCTTTCTTTACCGTGCTTCCTAGCAACAAATTATCTTTTATCATAACGTTGATTCTTTGATTGTGGGTTATCAAGATCAACAACAGGTTCAATCTCTACATCATTATCTTTGCTAGTTTGAGCATCAACATGAACATTATCATTAACATTATTGCTAGGTTCATGTTCATCACCTGATTGTGTTTCAGCATCAGAAATAGAAATATCATTGGGATTCTCAGGTATGTCTACAGTAGGTTCACTAGAAGCATGCAACGTTCTATCGTTTTTCTTTTTCTTCTTCTTAGAAGAACTAGGTGCCTCTAAATTATTTCTTTGAGAATCTTGCTCGATTGTCTTAGGGAGGCCTTCAGGATACAAAGGTTCCTGAGTCATTCTACCAGTTCTAGTAGCCACTCTAACGGCAAAGTCATTTTTATTATTCAATTCATCAAGCAAATCATTTTGAGCTTTGAGTACTTGCTAACGCGGTAAAGTTCATCTTTAACTCTAGCCAGATTATCACCTACGCGTCCTATCTCGAAAGCATTATTCTTTAACTCTCTACCAACATAAGCATTAAAACTTTCTTGTCTAGCCATAAAGTCATCAGATTCATCTAAGCATGGGCTATGAAATTTAGTAGAGGGTATTTCAACTTTATCATATCTATAGAGAGAATTTACCTTTACTACCTGTGTCGGGTTATCAAGACAATGTGGTTCTTCAGGCGGTAAATTAAGACCATGTATTTCTTCAATACGTGGTAAATTCTTAACATCTTCAGCTTTAATACCTTTTTCTTTCATTGATTTCTTTGCCTCTTGCATATCTTGAGGACTGAGAAATAAAACACCTCTCTTCTTGAGTGGGTTTAGGAATAGACTCGGAGTTGGCTCAATTGGTTCAGGAATTACTTGAGAACTGGCTCGGGAAGAGTCAATTATTTTCATTAGTCAACATATTATTCAATAATATTTCAGCTTCGTCGACTGTTCTTTCCCTGAAAACACAACCAGCACAACTATCCAAGTAGTCCTTGGAAGCATTGGTTAGTCCATTATAAAAGATATCAAGTCTTTCATTTTTATTAAGAGGATGATTAGGCAAAGCATTAAGTAATAGGAGAAGCCTTCCCCAAGCTTGTGGGAGACTCTCTTCTTTGATTTGCACAAAATTATATATTTCCCGCAAGGCATCTTGTTTCTTATGAGCAGGGAAATATTTAGCAGAGAAGTAATAAATCATATCCTGGGGACTACGCACACAACCAGGAGCAAGAGAATTATACCAAGTCTTAGAATCACCCTTTAATGAGAACGGAAATATCTTAAGGATATATAAATAGCGAGACTTCTCATCATGAGTAAATAGGGTGGCTATATCATTCAACTTGGTAAGATGTGCCACAACAGTTTCAGATTCAAGGCCATAAAAAGGATCAGATTCAACTAATGTAATAATATCAGGATCAACAGAGAATTCATAATCCTTATCAGTAACACAGATAGGTGAAGTAGCAAAAGCAGGATCGGGTTTCATTCTAGCATTAAGAGACTGCTGCTTCCATTTAGCTAATAATTTCTTAAGATCATTTCTATCATTGCAAGCAAGAATTTCCATAGCAGCAGCTTCATTCATAACATAAACCTTAGGAACAACAGGTAATACATAATCATTGGGGGAACGTTCATCATCACTATCATCAATAATAGGTTCTTCAATATTTTCATTCCCCCTAACTCTAGCAAGTTGTTCATCTAGAAATTCACCTAATGGCAAAGTAGTATCACGCACAGAAGTAGTTTCATCATGCATAGCAGAAGTGGCATCATCAATTACATGCGACATATCAGAATTTATAGCAGTAGCAGGTTTAGGTGTCGCAAGCCTACTAATAACGGAAGGAGAATCTAGTGCAGAGCTAGATGGCAGTTCCTTACCTCCCCTCGTAGTTGAGGGCAAAATCTTGGTCTTAGCGTCTTTCAAGTTCTTCATAGTGATTAACAGATATAAATCCCAAGTGACTCAGAGAATAGAGCTATGCTCCCCGGCAACAGCGCGAGAAATTAGTCTTGATAACCCACAAGTGTAGGGGAACGCAACAGCTTTCGAGGGTGAAGTACAGCCCAAATTTATTGATTCGACACAAGGGGAGCCAAAGAATATTCTTGAGTATTAGCAGTTGAGTTGTCAATTCAACCACACCTGGATAACTTAGTATCTGCAGCAAATTGTTTAGTAGCAAAAGTGGTATGATAATAATGGTAACAGTAGCAAAAGTAAAGATAAATGTTTTGGGTTTTTGTAGTAGTTATAACAGAGTAACGGAAAAGTAAATAAGCGGAGAACAATATATGAAAAGCTCGTAGGCAATGGATCGTGATGGATAATTATGCTGGATGTGATTCCTCATGCAATAGTTATAACATAGGGTGATATAGAACTAGCTCCAATTCATCAATGTAATGTAGGCATGTATTCCATAAATAGTCATACGTGCTTATGGAAAAGAACTTGCATGACATCTTTTGTCCTACCCTCCCGTGGCAGCGGGGTCCTAGCGGAAACTAAGGGATATTAAGGCCTCCTTTTAATAGAGAACCGGACCAAAGCATTAACACATAGTGAATATATGAACTCCTCAAACTATGGTCATCACTGAGAAGTATCCCGACTATTGTCACTTCGGGGTTGTCGGATCATAACACATAATAGGTGACTATAGACTTGCAAGATAGGATCAAGAACACACATATATTCATGAAAACATAGTAGGTTCAGATCTGAAATCATGGCACTCGGGCCCTAATGACAAGCATTAAGCATAGCAAAGTCATAGCAACATCAATCTCAGAACATAGTGGATACTAGGGATCAAACCCTAACAAAACTAACTTGATTACACGGTAAATCTCATCCAACCCATCACCGTCCAGCAAGCCTACGATGGAATTACTCACGCACGGCGGTGAGCATCATGAAATTGGTGATGGAGGATGGTTGATAAATGACGATGGCGACGAATCCCCCTCTCTGGAGCCCCGAACGGACTCTAGATCAGCCCTCCCGAGAGAGATTAGGGCTTGGCGGTGGCTCTGTGTCGTAAAACGCGATGAAACTTTCTCTCTGATTTTTTTCTCCCCGTGACGGAATATATGGAGTTGGAGTTGAGGTCGGAGGAGGTCCAGGGGGCCCATGAGATAGGAGGCCGCACCCTAGGGGGGGGGGGAGCCCCCTATCTCGTGGACAGGCTATGGCCCCCCTGGCATTAATTCTTTCGCCAAAAATTCTTATTAATTCCAAAAAGTGCCTCCGTGGATTTCCAGGACATTCTGAGAACTTTTCTTTTCTACACATAAAACAACATCATGGTAGTTCTGCTGAAAACAGCGTCTGTCTGGGTTAGTTTCATTCAAATCATGCAAGTTAGAGTCCAAAACAAGGGCAAAAGTGTTTGGAAAAGTAGATACGTTGGAGACGTATCAAGGACAAATCCTGGTGCCTATGTGTCGATTTCAAGGACCTCAATAAGGCTTGCCCCAAGGATCTCCCTTCCCCCTCCCCCGCATTGATCAAATCATCCACGCTACCGCAGGACACGACTCATTGTGTTTCCTCGACGCATACTCTGAATACCATGAAATCAAGATGGCGGAGTCTGACCAATCCACAGCAGCATTCATCACACCATACGACCCCTTCTGTTTCAACACCATGCCTTTCGGGCTAAAAAATGCCGGCGCAACCTGTCAATGCATGATTCAGACATGCCTGGAGAAACAAATTGGCAAAACAGTGCAGGCATACCTAGACGACGTGGTCATCAAAACCAGACACGTCGAATATTTAATAGATGACTTGAGGCTTATGTTCGACAATCTCCGAACATACGACATCAAGCTCAACCCGGAAAAATGTGTTTTCCGCATACCTTCCGGAAAGATGCTAGGCTTCATCGTTTCCAATAGAGGAATTGAAGCAAATCCGGCAAAAATTCGAGCTCTGTCACAGTTGGCTACCCCAACAGACCTCAAGCAAATCCAGAAATTAACTGGATGCGTGGCTGCCCTAAGCCGCTTTATCTCCCGATTGGGAGAAAATGCACTACCTCTTTATCGCCTTCTTCGACGCACCGAACACTTCGAGTGGACGGATGCGGCCACAACCGGACTGGAAGAAATAAAGGCCCTCTTGGCCAGCAATCCAATCTTGGCCGCACCAAATACTGGCGAACCCATGCTGTTATATATAGCCGCAACACACCAGGTTGTAAGCGCAGTGCTCGTCATCGAACGAGAAACAGACGGACATAAGTTCCCGCTTCAAAAGCCGGTATACTACGTGTCCACTGTCCTCACTCCATGCAAGTCTGAGTACCCACATTATCAAAAGATAGCATACGCGGTCTTCATGGCATCCAGGAAACTACGACACTACTTTCAAGTGTGTTCAATCACGGTGGCCTCCGAAGTACCACTCAACGATATAATAAATAACCGCGATGCCACAGGCCGGATTGCTAAGTGGGCTATCGAGCTCCTCCCGTTCGACATAACGTACAAACCACGGCGAGCCATTAAGTCGCAAGTACTGGCTGACTTCATCACCGAATGGACAGAGGCCGAACTCCCTAAAGAGTACGACGCATACTCCAATTGGATCATGCACTTCGACGACTCTAAGATGCTGGCTGGACTGGGAGCGGGCGTTGTCCTGACATCCCCCACCGGAGACACGGCCCAATACGCACTCCAAATACTATTCATAGACTCCAACAATGCAGCCGAATACGAGGCTCTGTTACATGGTCTTCGGATGGCAGTCTCCATGGGCATCCAATGCCTAGAAGTGCGCGGGGATTCGAACCTCGCAATATCTCAGATAAATGGAGACTTTGATGCCAAGGATCCGAAAATGGCGGCCTACCGTAATGCCGTCCTCAAGATGTCAGGTCGGTTCGAGGGGCTCGAATTCCATCATGTGGTTCGAGAAAACAATCAAGCGGCGGGTATCCTCGCCCGCATCGGCGCCAAGCGCGACCCCGTCCCACCTAATATCTTCTTGGAAAGGTTGTTCAAGCCATCCGTGGTGTGGCAAGGGGAGACCGACAATACTAGTCCGGATCCGACCAGAACCCCAGATACCGAGCACACTGACATAGTCGGAGGCTCCGCCACCGAAATAACACCTTCAGCCCACGTAATCATAGATGTCATCGCCCCGTGGACCAAACCCTTCTTAGCCTACCTAAATAGGCAAGAGCTCCCCGAGGACCAAAATGAGGCACGTTGCATTGTGCGGCGCTCCAAAGCCTACAAAGTCCATGAGAGAGAGCTTTATAAGAAAAGCCCCACCGGAGTGCTCCAAAGATGTATCTCCGAAGAGGAAGGGCGACAGCTCTTGGCCGAAATCCATGCTGGACTCGGCGGCCACCACGCCGCAGCTCGGGCCCTTGTAAGCAAGGCCTTCCGTACAGGTTTTTACTGGTCGACAGCCTGAGCAAACGCACATGATCTCATCCAACATTGCGTCGGTTGCCAGCTTTTCGCCAATCAGAGCCATATGCCCCCTACCGCTCTCCAAACAATCCCCATAACTTGGCCCTTCGTGGTCTGGGGGCTCAATATGGTCGGACCCCTTAAAGGAGGAAGCCATAAGTAGAAATACTTATTATTCATGGTGGACAAGTTCACCAAATGGATAGAGGCCAAACCAGTTAAATCGGTCAAATCCGGACCAGTGATAGACTTCATATCAGGGGTCGTGCACCATTACGGTGTCCCCCACAGCATCATCACCGACAATGGCTCAAACTTCACAGCCGATGAGGTGAAAACTTGGTGCAGCAAAATGGGCATTAAGCTCGTTTACGCCTCTGTCTATCACCCCCAAACAAACGGTCAAGTCGAACGAGCAAATGGTCTTATTATGAGCGGAATAAAACCCAGACTAGTGCGATCCTTGAAGGAGTCAGATACGCACTGGGTCGAGAAGCTCGACTCCGTACTATGGGGACTGTGGACCACGCCGAATCGCACTACCGGATACACACCATTCTTTATGGTGTATGGTGCAGAGGCGGTATTGCCCTGCAATATTATTCATGGCTCACCTCGGGTGTGCATGTATGAAGAGAGAGAAGCTGAGCTCAATCGGCAGGACAATCTAGATGCCCTGGAGGAGGAGCACGATGTCGCAAAAGCCCGTTTTGCATTCTATCAGCAACAGGCTCAAAGGTATCAAAGCAGAGAAGTACGGGCCAAAACTTATAATATTGGCGAACTCGTTCTACGCCTACCGGGGAAGAAAAAGGACAAGCTCAAGCCCAAGCGGGAGGGTCCCTTCATCATTGATAAAGTTCTCACCGGAGGAGGGTACCGCCTGCGTGATGCATCGGATAATTGATTAGAGCCGAACCCATGGAACGCGGCCAGACTCCGAAGATTCTACGCCTAAGCACCGGACTCTGTGTTTGTCTCCTTACCTCCGCCCTTTTAAATTATATCCTCTCTCTTTTCTTTCTTTCCCTTTTATATAGCCCTAGAAGGCGTAAAGTGTGCCCCGTTTCACAATTTTGACGCGCTATGCGCGCTAACTATACCCGGGGGCTTCTTATACAGAAGCTTAATATAACTATTTTCTGGGCTTCATGCCCACTTCATATGTGTAACTTTTCCATATGCACCTTTTCTTTGCCATTATATGCATCGATATGACTTAAGTTTTGGCAAAGCTGGGTTGCCTGGCTCTTGAGTTTATGCCCTACGTTCCCGTTAGTTCGGCTAGGGCATAAGGGGAGCACCTCTGCAATTGTTACAACCGGGTCAGCGGGATGTGTACCTCAGATTGGGTGAAGCCGAAAGCTAGCGTTCTTAAGGGAATATTCGGTCGGTGAACAAAAGATGTTTTTAACCTATTACAATATAAATCCCCAGATGTTTTGTATCATGCATCTCTGTTCGCAGTTCGGACATGCACATTAATGCATGCGTACCCAGGAAAAGGAACCCTTAACGGAACTATTCTCTCTGGAAGATGTTTCTTACTATCCATGTAATATAACATAACTAGTTGGGTACTTGTCTGTTCAAGCACTTATGACCCCTACGCCTGGTTTCCACGCATACCCCGGTTTACATAACTGAGCGGGTATTCGGATACACTTCGGACTGTTGGGTCCGGAGGTTGAAGCGAAAAGGTCCGCCAAGACAAATGATTTACAATCCGGCTAGGGACAAAATACGTCCATTGAAGTACATAGTCACTTAGACTGGATAAATTCTTCGTCTATACCATCCAACAGGCTGTCTAGCCTACAATCCTGTTGGGAATACTTTGCGGCTAATCCTACCTGGTCATATACCAGACTAACGGGAATTTCCTTCCCATCTGACCCTACAGGACCGACCAGGGCCAGTTGATTCGGATCCACCTTGGTGTACCGCGTCTTTAACATGGCCCAGGCTTCCCTCACACCTTGTCGGCAGGCTGATATCTTCCATAATCAGAAGCGCCGCAGCGCTCCCTTGAGCATCTCTACAAGCTCTCCCATGCTTCTTGGCTGGGAGGCGGACGGCCACAAGGCCTGGGCAATACCCTGCATCACCTGCCGAACTCGTTCGTGCAGTTGTGAAAATTCTCGCAGAAATCGCCTGCGGATCCGGGAATTTCCTCTTCAGGACGGCCTGTCAGCATACCTACAGACATAACTCTGTTAACTCATTTCTTCGCCGAACTGTACAAAGGTTTGTTTAAGCACTTACTATAAATGCCGCGTCGAAGCCTCTTATTCTCCTTCACGGAGTCAGCAAGCTGGGCTCGAACATCTTTTAATTCAACGTCCAGCAGGGTCTTCGCGACCTGGAGATTATTTTTCTCCTATATAACCTTTGTAAGCACGAGCTCGCCAGCCTTCAGCTGTCGTTCAGCATATTGCTCATCCCCTGGTACGATCTCCGGATTACCTCTAGGATTGCGTGCAGAATCTATTGTTAGATTTGCATTCATGCTGAATACTAGCTGGTATACGTACTTACATTATTTTTGATCGAGAAAAGTATTACCAGATGGGGCCTTCTTGGACTCCTCCATTCCGGCAACTACGGCACGCAGCTGGGCTTTGCACCCCTCCAGCTCTTTTGACAGCTGGGCATTCTTCTCTGCAAGAACCTATGCATACAATGATCCTTAAATCAGCTGTGCCAACTGTTTCAAGTCTCAGGGGCTACTGATATACATACTTATCAAATTTTATTACCCGTATATCCTTTACATACTGGTCCGTGGCTCTGGCGAGTCCATCTTGAGCAGCTCGGATGTACGCGTCCCCTGAGTTGAAGGCATTGAACGCCTCTTCGGAGAAATTAGCATCATGGAGTATGGCCCGTCGGCGCCGGTGATTCATGGCGCTCTCCACTTAGGAATTCGTAGCGGACCATCCGCATCCTTTGTAGGGGGATAGTTCGGCGTTGTCCCCACGTTAGCCTCCACCCTTGAGGCCGGTTCTGGAATGCGGCTGGCGGAGGCGTGGCCGGCAGGGTCTCCGGACATAGTCCGGTGAGTACTCTTTCTGCTAGGACACAATGGATGCTGTTCCATTTCAAAGACGATAATCACGGAGCAGGTTTTAAATTATACTTTTGCGACAGCGTCTCAATCCTAACCGCCTTCCTCTTAAGCCTGCCCGGCTTGGGTGCCCTTTGCTGATGAGCCCCCGTGGGCTCGGCACGGTGCCCCGGTAGCCTTTTCTATAAAGTATAATATATGTGCATGGGGTAAGGCATAAAGAAGGGATCCTTCTCGGAAGTTAGGACTCCGGTGTTACTTACATTCGACGCAGGGAGCAGTCCAGGATAGTTGGAGATGATGGCCACCAAGGTGCCATCCGGCTTGCCTGGTAAAATGTCCCGTCGACAAGCTCCACAGATATGTCCAGATCTTCTTCAAGTCCGGGGTCGAGGGCCCGGTTAGGGTCCTCTAGCTGTGGAGACGGGCTGTGAACCTCCCTCATGGCCTTTTGCAGTTCCTGCTATGAATTGGCAAGGTAAATATTTGTGATGAAGAATACGAGAATAAATGGAGTTGAGTGAAAGATAGCAGCTCACCCAGCTTGGGGGGTTGTACATGGAAAATCCATCCCATGGCTTAATACGGAGGAACTCCTCTTCTTCTCCTTTGTACAAATCGGACAATATTTTTGCTAGAGCGGTGGCGGAGTCCGGACCTTTACGACCACAGCGGGTGGCATCGTCTTTTCCATTGAGGTGCCACATGGGTTTCCCCCGATATTGAAGTGGCTGCACCCCCTGCATTATACATATTGACATAACCTCGATCATTGTCAGTCCTGAATCTAGCCAGCGTTTTTATCCCGCTCATCAGGTAAAGGACCTCTCTGTTATCTTCCTCCTGGGGGCTCCGGGGGTGCCAGCTATGGCGTTTCTTCAACGGGGCATTAGCGAACTCAGGAAGGCCCGTCTGAATTGGGTCCGGAAGGGGGACATCCTCTACATAAAACCACTCCGAAGGCCAGTCTTCGGATGTCTTCTTTGGAGTGTCGGACAAGTATCCGGTCTCGGTGACGTGCCATATTTTGGCTCTGCCCACTTGATATATTGATCCCTCCTGATTACGAGGGACGAGGCAGAACAACCTCTTCATAGCTCGAAATGAGCCTCGCAACCCAAAAAGAGCTCGCAAAGGGCGACATAACCTACGATGTGTAGTATGGAGGCAGGGGTGAAGTTATGCAGCTGGAGGCCATAGAACTCCAGGAGCCCGTGGAGGAACGGGTGGATTGGAAAACCAAGTCCCCTCAGCAAATAAGGGACAATGCATACCCGCTCCCCCTTGGACGGGTTGGGAAAATTCTCCGCTTGCTCCCCGCCATTATAGGTGGCTAGTCCGGCTCGGACGGGGACCATGTATGCAGGCGGGAGAAACCCCTTGGTCTGCAACTCTACTAATCGGCTATGGGGGACAGAACACTTCTCCCAATCGCCTGGCTTAGTTCTACGGGAGCGAGAGGAGGAGCTGCGATGGTCGGCCATGATGGGATGGTTTCTTCCGTGCGCGCTCTGATGAATGCTCGCTGGGGGAGGGTGGTGTGATTTGGATATGAGGATCCCCGTCTCTTTAAATAGACGATTTACTTACATGGTCAGGTGGCAGATGTAAAAATGCCCCGACTTCTTGCATCCACTCGACACGTGGAGATAACCATTATTAAAGCACAGAAGTCAAGGAGTACAACATTAGGAAGTCGGACACTATTTGCTACAACAGGTTCTCTGGATTCAGAGGAGAACCCACCTTGCAATGCCGAAGACAATTTGCGTGCCGGACTCATCGTCATTGAAGCCTGGTTCAGGGGCTACTGAGGGAGTCCTGGATTAGGGGGTCCTCGGACAGCCGGACTATATGCTTTGGCCGAACTGTTGGACTATGAAGATACAAGATTGAAGACTTTGTCCCGTGTCTGGGTGGGACTCTCCTTTGTGTGGAAGGCAAGCTTGGCAATTCGGATATGTAGATCTCCTTCTCTGTAACCGACTCTGTGTAACCCTAGCCCCCTCCGGTGTATATATAAACCGGAGGGTTTTGTCTGTAGGACAAGAACAATGATAATCATAGGCTAGCTTCTAGGGTTTAGCCTCTATGATCTCGTGGTAGATCAACTCTTGTAATACTCATATCATGAAGATCAATCAAGCAGAAAGTAGGGTATTACCTCCATCGAGAGGGCCCGAACCTGGGTAAAGATCGTGTCCCCTGCCTCTTGTTACCATTAGCCTTAGACGCATAGGTCGGGACCCCCTACCCGAGATCCGCCGGTTTTGACACCGCCAGAGACCACCCCAAGGTCTACCACTAGTGGTTGAGAAACGCCTCCGTGGTGTTGTCTCAAAGGGAGAATAGGGTGAGCCTTCATGGCGTTGGTGTGCCTTCGTGGAAACATCCACCTCCCTAGCGGTGACTAGCTTCCCTCCAAGGAAGTGAACATCGGCATACATCCTCGTCTCCTAGAGTTGCGGTTATTCCTAACCCAAACTTTCTACTTGTGGTTACTTGTCTCTTAGAACTTAGTTATATCATATTGTGCTTACTTACTTACATGATCGTGTTACTTGATTGGTACTTAGTTCTCACTTGCAATTGTTAGGCTCACTTTCATATTCCGCATTATTGCCTAAAATTGCTAATTAATAATTAAAATTTGTAATTGTACCTATTCACCCCCCTCTAGGTCCATCTTGATCCTTTCAATTGGTATCAGAGCCTCGTGCTCTATTCTTGTGGCTTAACCTCCCTAGAGCGAGATGAACCCCGATGGGACTCCCCTGGTTGCAGATCCGAAGTATAAAGGCGAGGCTTCTTCTAAAGTCAAGTCCTTTACGTCTGAGGATCTGGAACGGGCCCTTGCTAAGCAAAAAGAGGAGCATGATGCTTCTCTTGAGGCCTTGGTCCTAATGATATTAGCCACATTGTCCACGGTGCTTGCACCACTCTCGGGTGGTGCGGCTTCGAGGCCAACTGTGCCTGCTACGTCACTTGGTCAACAACCTCCTAGCAATGAACACTCCAGTGTTCCTTGGCTTTATGCAAGACCTTAGGTTGAGAAACTGAGATATAATCCTCAAGGCAAACCTCCTTTACTTAATGCCACTTCCAATTTTGCCTTGCGGAGAGTTGCTATGTAGGATCATCTTCGACATGGAAACGATGTGATGCTGGAGATCATGGAGTATGGTTATCATGTGGTTGATCCAAAGAATCCTACACCAAGAGAAATTTATGACAAGAATCTCAATGACACTGCAATCATGTGTATAAGTAGAGGTATGGATGACAAGCAAAGGAGACCGTTCATACACATCACAAGTGCCAAGGAACTATGGGAAAGTATTATAAGATCCAAGACTAGCACCTCTACCCTTCGGAGTGCTCAATATGAAATTGCCAAGGGGCAATTGCAAAACTTTTGTATGGAGAAAGGTGAAACCCCCAATCAACTCCTTGAGCATCTCATGACTCTCACTGCTGACATTGAGTCGTGTGAGTATGACAAGACACAAGATGGATTCAACATGACTAAGCGATTCCTTGTGGATAAGTTGCTTCATGCTCTTGCCCCATATCACCATCAAATGGTGTGGGACATAAGACAACATCATGCCTTCAAGGAAATGACTACAGATGACATCATATCCACCTTCCAACTATTTGAAGAGTCAAAGGCTAATGCCACAAAACATCTTGCCATGCATGGTACCCCATCATCAAAGATCAATCTTGCATTGAAGGCCAAGCATGTATGTGAAGATGAGCAAAGTGAAGAAGAAGAAGAAGAAGAAGAAGATGATGAAGATGGTGATGAGATTGAATCCGATGAGGGCCCTTCATATGAAGACATGGCTCTCTTTGTCAAGAAGTTTAGCGCGGGAAAATTCAAGGGAAGATTTCAAAAGAAGAAAGTAAGAAAATGCTACAACTGTGAAGAAACCAACCACTTCTCCAATGAGTGCCCTTATGAGAAGAGACAGGATAAACCAAGGTTTCCCAAGACCTTTCCCAAGAAGAAGTTGCCAAATCCTTTGAACTCCAAGCTCAAGAAGAGAGATGGGAAAGCAATGGTTGCTCAAGAAGAATCCGATCCGGATGATGTTAGTGGTGTTGCTGGAGTTGCTCAAGACTCTCAAAACACTTTGAGGTTACTAAACAAGAGTGGTGATGTGGTCACCTACAACTACATGAAAGACTACAAGGGCAACGCTCACAAGTGCCTAATGGCAAAGGCCGTGGGATAAGATGGAGAGGACCAAAGTTCTCCTGACAAGGTCAAGGTAACTCCACGATCAAATCCTTTTCTTTTCACTCCTACTCCTAGTGATGAGTATCTTGACGCGGAGGATAATTATGACGATGATGATCTAGATGATCCTATGCTTGCTAAACTTAATAAGTTCATGTGCTCCCTCAAAGGAAAATCTCACTATGTTTCATATGCTTATGGAGATGGTGAGTAAGCACACCATCACCATTAAGGAACACGAAACCCTCGTCACCGAGGAAAAGGAAAAATGTGAAATCCTTGAGCGGAAAGTCCAATATGAGGAAGCACGAAATGATGAACTATGCTTAAAAATTGCTGCAAATATTGATGTTCATACTAATGATCTTGCCTCCTTGAAAAAGTTTACTAACTCTTGCGAAGAGTTGATGAATGATAAAAGTAAGCTTGTGAAGTCTCATGCTTCTCTCTCTAAGGATTATGAGCTTCTATCCATGTCCCTCAAGACTAAGGAAGAAGAGCTCACCCTTCTTACAAAGAGTTTTGAGACGCTCAAACTTACTTATCTTGAAACTCTAGCCAAGGCTTACTCTTCTCCTATTATCAATGTTGATACTTGTACTACTAACTCTAATAGTGATCTAGCATCTATTCTTTAGGAAAATCGCTTTCTCAAGGCTCAAATTGAGAAAGGTCTCATGACATGTGCTCAAGGGCAAAAGAACCTTAATGAGATATTGAGGGCATATTTGTTGGCTATGGATCAAACTCTCATGCCTATAGAGTCTACAACAAATCCAATGGATGCGTTGTAGAAACTTGTGATGTGGTTTTTGATGAATTTAATGGCTCCCTTGGGGAGCAAGTTGATCTAAGTGATGTAGGTGAAGAAGATTCCTCTCAAGACATTTTGACCATGTGAGTTGGTGCTGTTCTTCCATTGGAACAAGAACCTCATTATGATGAAGAAGATGGAAATTTCACACATCATCAAACTACTTCAACACCCATACCACCACAAACTCCTATAGTTCAACCGATGCCCTTAGCCCAAGTACAAGAAGATGATCAAGTTCCTCTTCATGATAATCTTCCAGAACAAGATGATCATCAAGGGCAAGAACAAGAAAGTCCAATCATTGATGATGAACCTCAACAAATGCAATATGAAGAAGAAGATCTTCCACCACACATTAATGATCCATATGTTGAGGATGTGGATGATGGACATGAAGTTGAACCTCGTGAAACCCTTACCTCCATCATGCCTCGACTGGCCGGTCGTGTTGATGTTGACAAAATTCTCACCGGCATATCGGAAGGTAGAGTCACTCATAAACATTTGACAAACTTTTGTGCTCACTTCTCGATTGTGTCTAGTGTTGAGCCCCTCAAGGTACAAGATGCATTGATGGACAACAATTGGCTTGTTGCTATGCAAGAAGAGTTGAACAGTTTTGAACGCAACCAAGTGTGGTCATTAGTCAAGAGGCCACCTACCGAGCACAACATCATTGGAACAAAATGGATTTTCAAGAACAAGCAAGATGAGAATGGTGTAACCATCCGTAACAAGGCAAGGTTAGTGGCACAAGGGTACTCACAATTTGAAGGTTTGGACTTTGGTGAGACCTTTGCCCCCGTTGCCCGTCTTGAATCCATTTGCATCTTACTTGCTTATGCCGCTTTCAATGGCTTTACGTTACATCAAATGGATGTGAAGAGTGCTTTCCTTAACGGTCCTCTACAAGAAGAAGTATATGTGTCACAACCACCTGGGTTCGTTGATCCCGATCACAAAGACTATGTGTACAAACTTTATAAGGCTTTGTATGGCCTCAAACAAGCACCTCGTGCTTGGTATGATCATTTAAAGAAGTTTTTACTCGATGATGGTTTTGTGAGAGGGGTGATCGATCCCACTCTTTTTACTAAGAGGGACAAGGGTGATCTTATGCCAAATCTATGTAGATGATATCATTTTTGGTTCTCCTAACATTCATTTGTGCAAGAAGTTTGCGGCTTCAATGACCAAGAATTTTGAAATGTCACTGAATGCGGATTTGAAGTTCTTTCTCGGATTTAAAATTCAACAATTTCAAGAAGGAATTTTCTTATCTCAAGAAAAGTACCTCAAGGATATCCTAGAGAAGTTTGGCATGTCTGATGCTAGTGCATGCAAGACTCCCATGCCAACCAAAATTGCACTCACTAAAGACACAAATGGTACTCCTTTCGACCCATCTATTTACCTCTCTATGATTGGTTCTTTGCTTTATCTTTGTGCATCTAGACCAGACATCATGTTCAGTGTATGCACGTGTGCTAGATTTCAAGCTTCCCCCTAGGGAAAGTCATCATAAGGCGGTTAAGCATATTCTTAGATACCTTGTTCACACCCCAAAGTTGGGTCTATGGTACCCCAAGGATGCTAAGTTTGATCTCATTGGGTACACGGATGCGGATTGGGCTGGAGACGAAGTGGATCGTAAGTCCACATCCGGTGCATGTCAGTTTCTTGGACGCTCCTTGGTAAGTTGGTCCTCGAAGAAATAAAATTGTATTGCCCTTTCTACCACAGAAGCTGAATACATTTCAACCGCCAGTTGTGCAACTCAATTACTATTGATGAGGCAAACTTCGAAGGATTACGTATCACTGTCGGATTTCGGGTTCCGGTAGACCCTTGAGGTTCGAACTCTGGGGTGCGCACGAAGATCTCTCCTCTACCACCTACGTACCAACGCCTCGCTAAGAATCTAGGGTAGCAAGATGATCAACACAAGGGACACGGAGTTTATACTGGTCCAGGCCACCATTGTGGTGTAATACCCTACTCCAGTGTGTGGTGTGCGGATTGCCTCAGGGGCTGATGATGAACAATACAAAGGAAGAACAGCCTCGCGAGGGATGTTCTTGTGCTGGTGTGGGTGGTTCTGTCTAAGGTTCGATTGCTCGATCCCCTCCCTTGAGAATGGCTAGTCCTATTTATAGAGGCCTTGGTCCTCCTCCCAAATATTGAGCGGGAAGGGCGCCAACAACGGCCATTTTGAAGGGGAACATCTAGTACAACTTATCCTGACTAAAGTTGGTCTTTGACTGCCAAAGGCCCTGACGATGGTGCCGTCTTGGGCTCCACGGTGACCTCCATCCTGCCGCTCTGTTGGTCTTGGTCTTGTTGCACCAAAACGGTAGCCTTTGCCTGATGCCTTGGTCTGTGCTTCCTCCCTTTGCACCAAAGAGGAAGCAAGGACACTGCACAGGCCGGCGCCCGCCTGGCGCCAGCCTGGTCTCGATCGTTATGGCTTGCGTCATCCGCACCTCGCGAGGTACCCTCGCCTTGATCTCTCTGCCTCCTCGCAAGCCTGCCTGGCGAGGCCGCTCCCGAGGAAGCTTCCTGTCGTCCATCACTCTCCTTGCTGTCTTCGCCTTTGTTTGCGAGGTCATGGTGGGCATTCCTCCTTCTGTTGCCCTCCTGCGCCACTTCTTCTCCTTGTGCCTGAGTGACCCAACTCAATGCTCGGGGTGCGTGAGCTTCCTCGCCGTGCCAGAGACGGCTGACTCAGGGATCGATTTCGGCCTTCCTCCTCCTGCGACCGGGTTCCGAGAGCGGTGGCTGTATGTGGATGTTGGGGTGCCTAGCCCCCTGCTCTCGCACCCAACCTTGCCTGCTATTCCCAACTCAGGCTGGGATCATGAGAAGCTCACGAGCCTCCGGCTTGCTTTTGTCTGGCGCCGCTTCAAGAGTTTGAGGGCGCTCGGCGTGACAGCGCCCAAGGTGGTGAAGGAGTTCCTTCAATGTCGCATTGCTCCTCTCCAGCGCCACTCCCGTCGGATGTGGGCCTTTTCAGGGCGCGGAGACCGCATGAGGCTCCAGGAGGAGGATCTGGCACCCGAAGCGCTGAGGACGGTGATGAGGGTCCTGACTGGCGACCCTTCCCCAGGCAGCGTCCGACACGGGGCCGCCCTCTTGTATCTTTACTCGGGCAGGGCCGATTTTGTGAGGCAAATTCCCAGCTTCGACGAATGGGGGCTGCGCCCGGTCGGCCTCATGGGGCCCCGCGAGAACCCAGTTGCTGTGGTCGCTCTTCCGGTTGCCCATGGCGGTCCTGCCTCAGGTGATGGAGTAGGGAGGCGAGAACCGCCGGGAGCTGAGGGGTCTGATGTTGAGATTCTGACATCGCGCGGGGCTCCCGAGGCGTCATCTTCCGGAATGCATCCTGGAGTGGTGGCAGATGAGGAGTCGTGACCTGAGACTCCTGAGGCCAGGACTTCTGAGGCCCGAACCGATCTTCAAGAGGCGGCTCCCTGCGACGCCTCCCAGTCTGGCGCCCTTGGCGCAAGTCATCCTGATGTTTCTTCTATGCCGTGGGCTGGCTCTCGCATCGGGGGCTTAGGCCGGTTCCGCATAGACTTCGAGGCCCTCCGCAAGAGGAAGGAGGCCTCGGGTGGCAATGACTGCCCCTGTCTCCCGTTGAAGTGCAGGAAGTATTTTGCCATCGACGAGTAAGTCCTTTTTCTCTCTCAGTTCCTTATTTTACCGTTCATTCAGCTGATTGTGGCCTTTCAAGGCCCTTCCTGCCGAGTTTGCGGAAACGGCCGAGGAGCCATCCCCCCCCAAGCCTCATCCTCATCGCTGAACTTGAGCGCCCCGAGCTCGAGCACTATCTTTGCCGCGGGGCCGACTGGAGAGGCAGGCCGTCCCGCTGGGTACCTTGAGCCTGCGCGCCTGCTGTCCCTCCTTCGCGAGCTCTCCTGGGGCACAACCAGCTCGCTCCGTGCTCCTCCCCTGATTATGGATGGCGACTGGCTGAGGTCGATCTTAGGCTCCACTTCAGGAGATGGACCGGCGCCGGGCTGGGTCCCTGGTGGGGCCCGTCCGGCGATCGCTGGGGCGCTAGCCCCCAGCCCCCTGCCGAGAGGGGGCGTGCCGCCTCGGGGCCCTCCGCCTGCGCCGATGGCGAAGGAGGACGCGGAGGATGTGCTTAGGCGTGCTCGAGAGTGCAGCGCCCTCCGCCGAGAGTTTCTTCAGAAGGCGGCAGATGCAGTGAGTCAGCTTGGTGTGGATCTCGCGGGTAAGGATGCGCGCCTTGAAGCCAAAGGTCTGCGCCTCGCCGAGGAAAGGCGCAGGCTGATGGTGGCCGTTAGTCTTGCGCGTCACCAGCGTGACCTCGACAACGCAAAGGCTGAAGCATCGCTAGCGGCCTCGCGGAAGGCCTGCTCCCAAGCCGTCGAAGAGGCCCATGAGGCAGACCGACAACGCGAGGCTGCAGAGGAGCAACTCTCTGGAGCAGCAAGTGGAGCTGCAACAGGCTACCCTTGTGTCGCTGAAGGGGGCACCCGTCGAAGAGGTGGAGCTCCTGAGGCGTGAGGAGGCGTTGACGCTGGAGGCTGCAGAGCGCAACCTTGACCTTGAGCGGTTGGGGATGAGGGAACACCGGGTGACCCAGGCGGAAAATGATGTCGACGCGCGGGAGGCCCGAGTCTAAGGAGAGATCGACCGCCGCATGGCGGAAGCTCGTTTGGGCCTTGAGCGCGAGTACAAAGGGAGGTTGGAGCTGGTCAAGGCCGAAGCTGAGGACTGGACTGCCGCCCTCAGGGCCAATCTTACTGAAGTGACGTAGCATGCAGATTCCTCCGCAGCCGCCCTTGGCGCAGCGCAGGCTGAGCTAGCCTCCTCCCGTGCCGAGCTGCTTCTTCTCTAATAGAGGGTTGATGGCGCCGAAGCCGTTGTGCGGCCGAACAAGGACGAGATCCGTCAGCAGTAGACTCTAGAGCATGTGCATGGCCCCATGCTCCGAACGCTCAGGGAAAGGGCCAACGCGGCCCTGGGCAACATCTGCGAGGCGGCTGTTGCGGAGCCTCATGTAATCAACTACGCTGGCAATCGCCGGTTCTTCACAGATGTGGTGGCGCAGCTGGAGAATCGCTCCGACAGGGCCTGCTGGCTTGTTGAGGAGAGGAGCCGAGTCCTGCTCGGGCGTGCCTTCTCCCGTGTCTTCAGCTATCTTCAGGATAGAGATCCCCACTTTGATTCGACGCCGCCATCGCACCAGTGCCCATAGCCATTCGGGGCGATCTGGCGCAGTGGGTGGAGGATAACGTGGATGCCCTCGTTAGGGCCTTCGCCTCTGATGACGATGGTGAGGTCGTGGCTGCTGATGAAGGCGGCGTTGTGAATGAGCATGGTGCTGATGATAGCGACGGTGATGATGGCGACGATACCAGTGACGCCAGCGATGCCTCCGGAGGCGTCCCAGAGGACACGGTGAGCGATATGTCCGACTGATTGTACGCCGCCCCCGTTGCTTACCCTGCACGGAAAAGTTCAGGCGTGGCCCTGAAGGTTGTGAGAGCATTTTGGGAGGGGGAGCCCCTCGTGTAAAGGATTGTAATTGGTACGCTTGTAGACATAACACCGTATGCATGCTCACTCTGGGTTGCTGACCTCGCGATGGGTCAACCGACCTGATTTACCTTTGACCCTGGCTGGCCCCGAGCGAGCCTGCGGGGGCCGCAGTGTTTTGAGTGCCCTATGGGCGAACCCTTCGGTCTCGTGATGAGAGCCTCCTGAGAATAAGCGGTGACAGCGGTCTGGAGTGTTTGCGCGCTTGGCCCGGCCTAGCTCGCGAGGGGCCGCGAGGGGGGGGCAGCTGGTGCTAACTTTGGACACAAAGCCGAAATCAGAACACGAGAAATTGCTCGAACGAGACTAAGCACCCCTTCCCCGAACACACGCAAGTCTTAAGCTCAAATCCAACTCAAATTCAAAGCAAGGAAGCTCGACAACAAAGAAAGAGGTAAAAAAAGGCAAAAGCCACGTCCGACACCTAGTCTAGTCTTCGACATCTTCTCACCAGCTCAGAGCTAAGTGCTGCCACTTGGCGTGGGCGGGAGCCCCCGAGGCCCGAGGGCGGCTCTCCGGAGACTTCGGGGCGTGTACAGCCCCAACTCATTATTACGTGAGAGTGTCACGGGTGGCGAGCTTCACAGGCACTGGGCCTTCTTCGCAGGTACGGGCCTTGCTTCATATCGCCTGATGAGGGCCCCGCCTTGCGCCACACTCTACCACCACCGATGGCAACCGGAAACCAAGGACGACACCAATGGGGTAGAGCGGTCGCCAGCGGCTCCCCCGACGACCACGGGTCCTCTGCCAGTGGCAGGCCCTGGGGCACCTCCCCGGCAGAGGGCCTACCTCCTGAGAACGCCTTGCTCAGCATGTCGTGGGGAGGAGCTTGGCTCCCGACCCCTCTCCTGCTGCCCCCAGTGCCCTCCTCCCGAGGGGAGGGGGGTTGCCGCACTGGGGCAGCCATCCACTGTCGTGACCTGAACCTCCTGCGACCCATGGTTAGCATAAGCTTGCTCCTCAGGAATTAGCGGTACAAGGTAGTTGCCGCCGCTGCCGCGGCTGTCGAGGCTTCCGTGAGGCTCCTGAAAGAGCTCGGCTTCCGGCGCCTCTTCCTCCCAGCCTGGCCCGAGGAACGAGCCGTGGTCTTCTTCCAGGGCGTGCCCTTGATCCACCATGTGGGGCACATAGGCCTCCGGGGCCGCCACCCCGAAGGCCTCGCCATAGTGCTCCACGCGCCATGCAGTTTGACTCGAAGCTCCATCTTGGGGACGATAGGGCAGCGGCCCGCTAGGACCATAGGGGGCCGCTAACCAGGGGCGGTGCCGGCGTAGCTTGCTGCCCGGCGCTGATGGCCAAGCCGGTGTTGATGAAGCCTTGAGGTGCGCCCAGGGGCGCATGGGCACGGATTGGTCCGCCTCGGGATCCGCCCAGAGCCTGGGGTGGAAGCTGGACGCAGAAGGGGCCCCCTGATGCACCGGCATCCAGGAGCTCGGTGACGCGCTCCAGCAGCACGTCGTGGCCGCTTTCTTGCAGTCTGCACCGCAGCAGTTCTCGCGCCACTGTGAGCACGGCCTTCATGTTCGCCTGCTCCCGTCGGGTGTGCGGTGTCGTCGCCGCAGCATGGCTCAAGGCCCTCGCTGTCGATCATACCTGCCACGGGGTGAGGGCAGGCGACGACTGACCGCGTCGCCCGCGCCCCGCTGTGCTCTGTGAGGCGCGGGCTGCCTGAGGTGTCGGGTTGAGGTCACCTTGGGCAGGTGGCACGGCATGGGCAGGCCATGCCGCCCAGCGGTTGGCGTTGGCCGTCGGGTTGCCGGACATGGAGACGCCAAAGAGATGGAGCGCGAGGCGGTGGAAGAAGGATTCCAATGCACCCCTACCTGGCGCGCCAAATGTCGGATTTCGGGTTCTGGCAGACCCTTGAGGTTCGAACTATGGGGTGCGCGCGAAGATCTCTCCTCTACCAACCTACATCCCAACGCCTCGCTAAGAATCTAGGCTAGCAAGATGATCAACACAAGGGACACAGAGTTTATACTGGTTCAGGCCACCATTGTGGTGTAATACCCTACTCCAGTGTGTGGTGTGCGGATTGCCTCAGGGGCTGATGATGAACAATACAAAGGAAGAACAACCTCACGAGGAGTGTTCTTATGCTGGTGTGGGTGGTTCTGGCTAAGGTTCGATTGCTCGATCACCTGCCTTGAGAATGGCCAGTCCTATTTATAGAGGCCTTGGTCCTCCTCCGAAATATTGAGTGGGAAGGGCGCCAACAACGGCCATTTTGAAGGGGAACATCCAGTACAACTTATCCTGACTACAGTTGGTCATCGACTGCCAAAGGCCCTGATGATGGCGCCGTCTTAGGCTCCACGGTGACCTCCATCCTGCCACACTGTTCGTCTTGGTCTTGTTGCACCGACATGGTAGCCTTTGCCTGATGCCTTGGTCTATGCTTGCTCCCTTTGCACCAAAGAGGAAACAAGGACACTGCGCAGGCCGGCGCCCACCTGGCGCCCGCCTGGTCTCGATCGTCATGGCTTGCATCATCCGCACCTCGCGAGGTACCCTCGCCTTGATCTCTCCGCCTCCTCGCGAGCCTGCCTGGCGAGGCCGCTCCTCAGGAAGCTTCCTGTCATCCGCCCCGCTAGGCTTGGCCCCTCGCGAGGGTCTTGAGCTTGAGTCGGTGAAGATGGGCCGCACTGGGCCACCACTTGAGCCACGCCGCAGGCCGCAGGAAAGCAAGTCTGGGGACCCCCGTTCCCAGAACACCAACAATCACCTATAAACACGTGCCTCTTCTATGTGATAATGAAAGTGCCATCAATATTGCTGAGAACCCCAAGGATCATACCCGCACCAAGCACATTGATATTAGGTATCACTTCTTGAGAGATCATGTTGAAAAGGGTGATATTCACATTGATCACATTTGTACAGATTTGCAACTAGTAGATATTTTCACCAAACCATTGGATGAAGCAAGGTTTTGTCAACTTAGGCGTGAACTTGGTATCTTGGAGCTTGACAATATTATGTGAAATCTAGTACCCACTCATGCATGAAATTAATGTCTTGTCTTGATGTAGGCATATACTTAGGGGGAGACACTGAACTCATGAGTATCCTCACCCTATGAAATGCATAAAAAGAACAAACACTCTCAAAGCTACCATGACATCTAACTATGGTGCTTTCCATGATGGATAGTGATTATGCACTCAAAGTTCCAATCTTTCCGTGCCATGTCACTGTTGGGGAACGTAGTAATTTCAAAAAAATTCCTACGCACACGCAAGATCATGGTGATGCATAGCAACGAGAGGGAAGAGTAATGTCCACGTACCCTCATAGACCTAAGCGGAAGCGTTATGACAACGCGGTTGATGTAGTCGTACGTCTTCACGATCCGACCGATCCAAGTACCGAACGTACGGCACCTCCGAGTTCAGCACACGTTCAGCTCGATGACGATCCCCAGACTCCGATTCAGCAAAGTATCAGGGATGAGTTTCGTCAGCACGACGGTGTGGTGATGATGATGATGTCCTACAGGCGCAGGGCTTCACCTAAACTCCGTGACGATATGATCGAGGTGGAATATGGTGGAGGGGGGCACCGCACACGGCTAAGGAACGATCACGTAGATCAACTTGTGTGTCCTAGGGTGCCCCCTGCCCCCGTATATAAAGGAGGGAGGGGGAGGTGTGGCGGTCCCCAAGGGTGTGCTCGAGGAGTCCTACTCCCACCGGGAGTAGGACTCCCCCCTCTTGCCTTGGTGGAGAAGGAAAGGGGGGAGGGGAAAGAGGAAAGGGGGGCTCCCCCCCCTTCCTTGTCCTATTCGGACTAGGGGGGAGGGGGCGCGCGGCCTGCCCTGGCCAGCCCTCCTCTTCTCCCTCATGGCCCATGTAGGCCCAATAACCCCCGGGGGGGGGGTTCGGTAACCCCCCGCTACTCCGGAAAAATCCTGGTTTCTCCCGGAATGATTCTGATATCCAAATATAGGCTTCCAATATATCAATCTTTATGTCTCGACCATTTCGAGACTCCTCGTCATGTCCTGGATCACATCCGGGACTCCGAACAACCTTCGGTACATCAAAATATATAAACTCATAATAAAACTGTCATCGTAACGTTAAGCGTGCGGACCCTACGGGTTCGAGAACTATGTAGACATGACCTAGAACTATTCTCGGTCAATAACCAATAGCGGAACCTAGATGCTCATATTGGCTCCTACATATTCTACGAAGATCTTTATCGGTCAAACCGCATAACAACGTACGTTGTTCCCTTTGTCATCGGTATGTTACTTGCCCGAGATTCGATCGTCGGTATCTAATACCTAGTTCAATCTCGTTACCGGCAAGTCTCTTTACTCATTACGTAATGAATCATTCCGTAACTAACTCATTATCTACATTGCTTGCAAGGCTTATAGTGATGTGCATCACCGAGAGGGCCTAGAGATACCTTTCCGACAATCGGAGTGACAAAACCTAATCTCGAAATACGCCAACCCAACATGTACCTTTGGAGACACCTGTAGTACTCCTTTATAATCACCTAGTTACGTTGACGTTTGGTAGCACCCAAAGTGTTCCTCCGATAAACGGGAGTTGCATAATCTCATAGTTACAGGAACATGTATAAGTCATGAAGAAAGCAATAGCAATATACTAAATGATCAAGTGCTAGGCTAACGGAATGGGTCATGTCAATCACATCATTCTCCTAATGATGTGATCCTGTTAATCAAATGACAACACATGTCTATGGTTAGGAAACATAACCATCTTTGATTAATGAGCTAGTCAAGTAGAGGCATACTAGTGACGTTATGTTGGTCTATGTATTCACACATGTATTATGTTTCCGGTTAATACAATTGTAGCATGAATAATAAACATTTATCATGATATGAGGAAATAAATAATAACTTTATTATTGACTCTAGGGCATATTTCCTTCAGTCACGTATACTCATACATGGTGGCAGTAGCCACCACTCTTGTCATTAGAACAATATATGAGCGGTATATGTTTATTATTGTTGGCATAGGATACTAGTTGCTTAATAGAAATTCTTACTATGTACGGTAATCACCATCTCCTCATCATGATCAGTAGCACAAACAATTGCACCTACTCCTCTCACAAATTCTTACATCTTTTCCTGACCCAGGCGCCGGTCGTCCATGGATTACCGGACGTCCGAACGTTTCTCCGACACCAGACGTCCGTAGAACTCCGGTCGTCCGTAAAAACCTCTTTGTTGAACTCAGCTCGGTCGTCCGGCCTATCCGGACGTCCGTAAAATCCTCTCTGGTATCTTTTCCTGGCCCACGCGCCGGACGTCCGTAGATTCCCGGTCGTCCGGTCGTTTCTCCGACACCGGACGTCCGGTCGATTTCTCAGGCACCTATATATAGCGCGGGGTTGGTTTTCGGGTCAGTTACCCTAATCCACTCGCTCCCTCTCCTCTGTTCCCCACCACTGCCGCTCCTGTCCTGCGGCTCCTCGCCGCAGCCACACGCCGCCCGTGCCCCTCGCCGGGGCCGCTCACTGCTCGGGGTCCTCGCCGCGGCCGCTCGGGTCGCCTCTGTCCCCGCTCGAGCTCCTCACCGTTGTCACGTCACTCATCGTGGTCACTCGGCCCGCTGACTGATTTGCTCCGGTTGTCGTCTCCCTCCACGTTCTTCACTCCAAGGTAGCACCTATCTCTTCTCCCCTCGTGCATCGATTCTTCGATCTATGGTGGGGTTGTTGATTTGGGTCTTCCTTCTTCCCTAGGTCGTGATGCCCAAGACCAAGCACTCCGCACGCAAGCAAGTCACCGGTGGGCCGACTCGCACATCTCGTCGTGGTGGCTCTGATGACCCACAGGAGCGGGCTCATCCTCGGAAGCGTTCCGCCCGTCGTCACAACTCTTCTAGCAACTCTTCCTCGGAGGGATCCGACTATGAGGATGAACTGGATGATTTGGAATAGCCCGCGTTTGTTGCTGTTCGCACCTCCGCACCCAAGCCGGGAACTCGTAGGCCTACCTTCCAGCCTCCTCCTCCTCTGGTGCAACCCCACGGTGATGCTCGTCATATCTCTCTTGAACATCCTTTACCACTCGGCCGCCATGTTAAGCGGTTCAACGAGGTTCCCATCGCATCTTATCTTAAGTTGCGTCGCGATGTTGATCAGTTTACAGTTGTTAGTGATTCTTAGGACAATCATTTTCGCACTAATGTCCAAGCTGACATCTTTACCACTATTTTCATTCCTAAAGGCTTGTCTCTCCATGTCTGCATTGACCTAGAGAATATTCACACTCATCCGGATAAATATCCAGGGGCTATTGAGCTCATTGAGTCATCTAATCTTGCTGCTCCATTTGCATTTCAACATGACTTTAACCAAGCTGCCATTCATCAATTCTATGCCACATGTTATTTTGGTCCAAATAACACAGTCACTTGGATGACCTCCGGCACCGTGCTCACAGCTTCTTATGCTCAATTTGTTACTGCGCTTGGGTTTCCTGACATCGGGTTCAAAATCCACAAGGATGACCCCAACCATAGGCCCAAGGGCATTGATGTCTGTGCGGATCTTCTCAAACCGATAGAAACTTTGTCTAACACGGAGAAACAAAAGGGTCTGAACCAAGTCTCCATTTGGCGCTCCCCTTTCTACATCATCTATCAGTGCGTCATCCGCACCATCTATCCCAAGATGGGTGACAAAGGCTCTTGCAGTAGCTATTGCATTGATCTCATGCATCACCTCTTTGCATCCCCTAAGGGGAAGATAAATGTTCCTCATTTTGTATGGCATGAGATCCGCCTCGCTAGTTTTCAGCACAAGCAGGCCTTTCCTCATGCTCCCTTCCTCCAGGCTTTTATCGAGAGTGTCGCTTCATTTCCCATTGCCCGCACTCACGTGCATGAGCGATGGGTCATTCCACCTCACATGGCGGATGATTATGTTCCTCCTCCTACTGCTCCTGCTTGTCGCACCGCAACTAGTGTTCCTTCTCATACTGCTCATTCTACTCCTTCCAGTTCTGCACCCTTTGGGCGCATTGCTCGCTTTCTTGGGAAAGCTCACTCTGCAATGATGAAGATGTTCACCTTTCATTGCTCCCAACATCACGATGTTGTCACTCGCATGGTCACTTCCAAGAATGCTCTGAAGGCTCGTCTGAGAGACTCCGGTGTTTACGATGTGAGTGATGATGAACATCTCCCTGATGAGCCACCTTCTGATTTTGGTTTCCCCTCGGGTCCTGAGTGGGCTGATTTCTTTGACGATGCTGGTGGCATTGGTGCTCATGATGATGATGATGAGGATGATCTCTGATGCTGTTATGACCCCCCCTTTCTTGGGTATTTGATGTCAAGGGGGAGTAGGCACTACGCATACTATGATATTATGATATTAGCTTGTTAGCTTGTAATCGAACTCATTGCTATGATTGTTGATTAGCTTGTATCGAACTTATGTTATAAGATTGTAGAAACTTATGTTCTATGCTATGTGTGATGAATCTATATGGAGCTTATTGTCTTGATTATCTTGTGTATGAGATTTGGTTGTGTTGGTATCATATTGAGGGGGAGCCCTCTTCATGTTTATTCTATATGGTATCATATTGAGGGGGAGCTCACTACTTGCTTATTCTTTGATTATTGAGCTCCACAACAAATCCTTTCGATTCCTATTTTTATGTGTGTGCATATATGTTGTCATCAACTACCAAAAATGGGGAGATTGAAAGTGCAATCATGCCCTTAATCATACTTTGATGTTGATGACAACATGTATGATTGGGACTAATCATGTTTATCAAGTATATCTCAGGATTATGTCTCAAAGGCCGTGTGTGGATCATGACTACGGACAAATGCATATAACTCAAGATTGGAGATGCAAGACATTAGCCTTGCCTTTGTTTACGGTTTGTTCTTGATTATAGGGATACGCACTATTAAGAGGGGATCACTGGATCTAGTGAAAGACCTGCTCAATCCCACAACTCCTGTTTTTCTCTCCGATCGTCCGGTACTCTACGGACGTCCGGTCCCTCTCAGCTGTCCAAACGTCCGGCTCTCTCCGGTCGTCCGGTGTTTCTCTTACAGAAATTTATTTACAGATTTCCGAAACACTCCGGACGTCTGACCTCCGGACGGCCGGCACGTCTCAGACGTCCGGTATTTCCACCATAGAACCATATTTACGGATTTCCGGGCCTCTCTGGTCGTCCGGGCTCCTGACGACTGGCACGTCTCAGACGTCTGTATCCTGTGTACAGATTCAAGGCTTATGTATTCCCAGCGGCCGGACGACCAATAACTGTCGGACATCCGGACTTATTTGTGCCACCGCACGTCCGGTGTTGTCCAGAAGTCCGACCCCTCCTGTGCACTTAAGTGGCCCAAACGGTCACTTTTCCACACCTACTATATATATACCTCTCCCTTCCACGGGATGAGGTTGACCATTCACTTTGAGCTTGCCAGGAACACTCTTCACTCTCTCTCTCAATCCCTTACATCAAATCCTAGATCCCCAAGTGATTTAGGAACATTTAAGAGAAGTTCTCCGATCAAGTGATAGATCCACTCCTTCCCCTTCTTTGCACCAAAGGAATTTGTGATTTGAGCAAGTCTTGAGCTTTTGCCCTATGTTCTTATTACTCTTGGAGGTTGGAGACTCCTAGGCGGTAGGAGTCTTTCGGAGAGGAATCAACCTTTGTGATTACCCCCCGGAAAAGTTTGTGAGGGTTTGGAGACCACCCCAAGGTCTACCACTAGTGGTTGAGAAATGCCTCCGTGGTGTTGTCTCAAAGGGAGAATAGGGTGAGCCTTCGTGGTGTTGGTGTGCCTTCATGGTAACATCCACCTCTCTAACGGTGACTAGCTTCCCTCCAAGGAAGTGAACATCGGCATACATCCTCGTCTCTCGGAGTTGCGGTTATTCCTGACCCAAACTTTCTACTTGTGGTTACTTGTCTATTTGCACTTACTTATATCATATTGTGCTTACTTACTTACATGCTCGTGTTACTTGCTTAGTACTTAGTTCTCACTTGCAATTGTTAGGCTCACATTCATATTCTGCATTATTGCCTAAAATTGCTAAGTAATAATTAAAATTTGTAATTGTACCTATTCACCCCCCTCTAGGTCCATCTTGATCCTTTCAACCTCCATTACAAAGGAAGTTGCGTTACGCGGTCCAACCCGACGCACGCCGCTCATCCGCTGACGTCTTGGAGGCTTCGGCTGATACTACGACGTTGAGTGCCCATAACTGTTCCCGCATGGTGGTTAGTGTCTATAGGCCAGTGGCCAGACTCGTATAAAATATCTAGATCTCGTTAAGCGTGTTATTTGAAGTAGCCGTGAACGCCGACCAGGGACTAGGCCCACCTGTCTCCTAGGTGGTCACAACCTGCCCTGTCGCTCTACCACAAAGTAACAGTCGAGGGCCTTCGAGAACCCAGGCCCATCACTACCTAGATGGAACCACCTGCCCCTTCAGCCCCCACATCGGAATCACTTGTGGATACTCTACGAGCCGACCCGACTTTAATCACATCATGTAAACGTATAGTATGTATGTATGTATATACCCATGATCACCTCCCAAAGTGATCATGACCTAGTAGTATAGCATGGCAGACGAACAAGAGTGTAGGGCCACTGATGTAATCTAGCAACCTATACTAAGCATTTATGATTGCAGGTAAAGGTATCAACAGTAGTAACAAGGACATGCTATGCAGCAGTATAGGATCAAACCGATGAAATAATAACACTACTCTAATGCAAGCAGTAGAGGGAAAGAGTAGGCGATATCAGGATGAACAAGGGGTTTTGGCTTGCCTGGAAGCTCGACAGGGAAGGATGGGTCATCAACACCATAGTCGATCGGGGCAGCATCGACGTCACTCTCGTAGTCTACCAGAGAGAAGTGGGGGAAGAAACAATGAATACAATGCAAATAGATGCATTGAGAATTTAAGATGCATGACATGACATTTAGAGGTGCTAGGGTGAGCTAACGCAGTACTAGGTGCTACTAGCGAAGGGGGAAACCATCCGGGAAAGTATTCCCGATGTTTGACGTTTTGGGACAGTCGAACCGGATGGGGATGGTTGCATGTTTGCTATTCTAGGGACGTGTGGCAGACCAACAAACTGCGTATACGGATGCGTCTCGCTGTTCCGAGTAACTTTCATGTGCAAAGTATTTTCATCCAAGTTACATATTATTTTACATTAATTTCCAAAGTTTTAATTCATTTTTGGAATTAGCAGATTTAATTTAAATAAAAAGTAGGTTTACTGCATCAGCATGACATCAGCATCATGTCAGTAGTCAATAGTGTGTTTGACTGGGTCAACTGACAGGTGGGGTCCATTTGTCATTGTCTGCTTAATTAATTAATAACTTATTAGCTTGACTAAACAGATTAATTAACAAGATTAATTAGGTTAATTAACTAAACATGATTAATTAATTTAATTAATTAATAAATTTATTATTATTATTATTATTTTCTTTAAAAAACGTTCTAGGCCTGTGGGGCATGTTAGGCTGTGGCCCAGAGGGACTAGCGGGCACGTGGGCGCTGGGGTTAGGGCGTAACCCGGTTGGCCCCGGGCGCTGGATGGGGCGGCCAAGGGGCGCAAGGCGCGGCCACGGGGAGCAGGGGGCAGGGCAGCGCGCCGGCGTGGATCTCCGGCGGCTGAGTCCGGTCGGAGCAGGGGGGCCGTGGCGAGCGGATGCAGCGAGGCACAGTCGGGCAAGGGTGAGCGATGTGTGTGCGGCCGGCGATACGACAAGAGCGGAGTGGGGGCGACGCGTGATACGTATCCAACGTATCTATAATTTTTGATTGTTCCATGCTATTATATTACTTATTTTGGATGTTTAATGTGCTTTACTATACACTTTTATATTATTTTTGGGACTAACCTATTAACCGGGGGCCCAACCCATATTGATGTTTTTTTTTGCCTATTTTCAGTGTTTCGAAGAAAAGGAATATCAAACGGAGTCCAAACGGAATGAAACCTTCGGGAGAGTTATTTTTGGAACAAACGCAATCCAGGAGACTTGGAGTGGACGTCGAGAAGCAAACGAGGAAGCCACGAGGCAGGGAGGCGCGCCCCAGGGGGGTGGGAGCGCCCCTACCCTCGTGGCTCCCCTTACCGACTTCCTTCGCCTATATATATCCATACACCCTGAAAACATCCAGTAGCACCACGAAACCCTATTTCCACCACCGTAACCTTCTATACCCGTGAGATCCCATCTTGGGACTTTTTCGGCGCTCCGCTGGAGGGGGAATCAATCACGGAGGGCTTCTACATCAACGCCGTAGCCTCTCCGATGAAGTGTGAGTAGTTTACCACAGACCTTCGTGTGCATAGTTATTAGCTAGATGGCTTCTTCTCTCTCTTTGAATATCGATAAAAAGTTCTGCTCGATCTTCTTGGAGATCTATTCGATGTAACTCTTTTTGCGGTGTGTTTGTTGAGATCCGATGAATTGTGGGTTTATGATAAAGTTTATCTGTGAGAAATATTTGAATCTCCTCTAAATTCTTTTATGTATGATTGGTTATCTTTGCAATTCTCTTCGAATTATCAGTTTGGTTTGTCGTGCTCGATTGATCTTTCTTTCAATGGGAGAAGTGCTTAGCTTTGGGTTCAATCTTGCGGTGTCCTTTCCCAGTGACAGCAGGGGCAAGAAGGCACGTATTGTATTGTTGCCATCGAGTATAAAAATATGGGGTTTATATCATACTGCTTGAGTTTATCCCTCTACATCATGTCATCTTGCCTAATGCGTTACTTTGTTCTTATGATCTTAATACTCTAGATGCATGCTGGATAGCGGTCGATGTGTGGAGTAATAGTAGTAGATGCAGAATTGTTTTGATCTACTTGTCGCGGACGTGATGCCTATATACGTGATCATGCCTAGATATTCTCATAACTATGCACTTTTCTATCAATTGCTCGACAGTAATTTGTTCACCCACCATAATACTTATGCTATCTTGAGATAAGCCACTAGTGAAACCTATGGCCCCCGGGTCTATTTTCCATCATATAAGTTTCCGATCTACTTTGTTTTGCAATCTTTACTTTCCAATCTATATCATAAAAATACCAAAAATATTTATCTTATTATTATCTCTATCAGACCTCACTTTTGCAAGTGGCCGTGAAGGGATTGACAACCCCTTTATTACGTTGGTTGCAAGGTTCTGGATTGTTTGTGTAGGTACGAGGGATTTGCGTGTAGCCTCCTACTGGATTGATACCTTGGTTCTCAAAACTGAGGGAAATACTTACGTTACTTTGCTGCATCACCCTTTCCTCTTCAAGGGAAAACCAACGCAATGCTCAAGAGGTAGCAAGAAGGATTTCTGGCGCCGTTGCCGGGGAAGT
This sequence comes from Aegilops longissima, assembly GCA_021605205.1. NCBI lineage: Eukaryota > Viridiplantae > Streptophyta > Magnoliopsida > Poales > Poaceae > Aegilops > Aegilops longissima. Next base: position 694,766,213 of record CM038682.1, read on the forward strand.
CTACGCACAATTCAAGACATACCAAGTACCCATCACAAACTCTTCTCCCTTGCATTACATTATTTTCCATTTGCCTCTCATTTTCCTCTCCCCCACTTCATCCTTGCCGTTTTATTCACCCTCTCTTTCCCATTCGCCTCTTTTTTCGCTTGGCTCTTGTCTGTTTCCCCTGATGGCCTTGCCTAAAAACGTTGATCCTCACCTTAGAAGGTTGGAAGAAATCGAAAACAATGTTAGAAGCATAATTTCTTTAGAAACGAGTTTAAAGAACAAAAAAGCTTTATGGAATACATGAATAAAGAGCTTGATGATATGTCTAAGGAATTTTATGGTTTGAAATCTCAGTTTGCTCATCTTGAAAAATTAATAGCCCAAATTTTGGATAAGCAGGCCACCTTAGTTAATAAGATGGCCACTAAACCAGAAGGGTTAGAAGGAAATAATGATGAAGATCTAAAAGTGATTGATGTGTCCCCTATTAAATCTTTGTTTTGCAACATGAATCTGGGTAATGATGGGACTGGAGATGAGTCAACTTTAGTTAAAAGGCGTCCCAATGATTCGGAGTTTTTAGATCTTGATGCAAAAATTGGTAAAAGTGGGATTACAGAGGTCAAAACTTTACATAGCAATGAACCCACAATTTTGGATTTCAAGGAATTTAATTAGATAATTGTTCTTTAATAGATTGTATTTGCTTGTTTCAATCCGTGTTAAATTCTCCTCATGCTAATATTCAAAATAAAGCTTTTACCAAACATATCGTTGATGCTTTAGTGCAATCTTATGAAGAAAAACTCAAATTAGAAGTTTCTATCCCTAGAAAACTTTATGATGAGTGGGAACCTACTATTAAAATTAAAATTAAAGATCATGAATGCTATGCTTTGTGTGATTTGGGTGCTAGTGTTTCCATGATTCCAAAAACTTTGTCTGATGTGTTAGGTTTCCGTGAATTTGATGATTGCTCTTTAAACTTGCACCTTGCGGATTCCACCATTAAGAAACCTATGGGAAGGATTAATGATGTTATTATTGTTGCAAATAGGAATTATGTGCCCGTAGATTTTATTGTTCTTGATATAGATTGCAATCTTTCATGTCCTATTATTCTTGGTACACCTTTCCTTAGAACTATTTGGTGCAATTATTGATATGAAAGAAGGAAATATTAGATTCCAATTTCCCTTAAGGAAGGGCATGGAACACTTTCTTATGAATAAAATCAAATTAACTTATGAATCTATTATGAGAGCCACTTATGAATTGAATACCAAAGATGGCAATAATTAGATCTATTCTCGCTTTTATGCCTAGCTAGGGGCGTTAAACGATAGCGCTTGTTGGGAGGCAACCCAATTTTATTTTTGTTCTTTACTTTTTGCTCCTGTTTAGTATTAAATAATTCATCTAGCTTCTATTTAGATGTGGTTTTATGTTTTAATTATTGTTTGTGCCAAGTAGAACCTATAGGATAACCTACGGTGTTAGTTAATTTGATCTTGCTGAAAAACAGAAACTTTTGCACGCACGAGAATAATTTTAATAAATCACAGAAACGTGCTTTTCAGTTGATTCTTTTTTCAGAAGATTAATAGAAAAAATTCCTAGGACTTCCTATTTTGGTAGGAGTTTTAGGGTTCCAGAAGTATTCTAAAGTTACAGATTACTACATACTATTCTATTTTTGACAGATTCTGTTTTTCGTGTGTTGTTTGCTTATTTTGATGAATCTATGGCTAGTTTCGGGGGGGTATGAACCATAGAGAAGTTGGAATACAGTAGGTTTAACACCAATATAAATAAATAATTAGTTCGTTACACTACTGTAAAGTGGTGGTTTGCTTTCTTGCACTAACAGAGCTCATGAGATTTTCTGTTGAGTTTTGTGCTGTGAAGTTTTTAAGTTTTGGGTAAAGATTTGATGGATTATGGAATAAGGAGTGGCAAGAGCCTAGGCTTGGGTATGCCAAGGCACCCCAAGGTAAAATTCAAGGACAACCAAAAGCCTAAGCTTGGGGATGCCCCGGAAGGCATCCCTTCTTTCGTCTTCATTCATCGGTAACTTTACTTGAGGCTATATTTTAATTCATCACATGATATGTGTTTTGCTTGGAGCGTCTTGTATGATTTGAGTCTTTGCCTTTTAGTTTACCACAATCATCCTTGTAGTACACACCTTTTGGGAGACACACACATGAATCGGAATTTATTAGATACTCTATGTGCTTCACTTATATCATTTGAGCTAGATAATTTTGCTCTAGCGCTTCATTTATACCTTTTTAGAGCATGGCGGTGGTTTTATTTTATAGAAATTATTGATATCTCATGCTTCACTTATATTATTTTGAGAGTCTTTTAGAACAGCATGGTATTTTCTTTGGTTATGAAATTAGCCCTAATATGATGAGCATCCAAGATAGGTATAATAAAAACTATCATATAAAGTGCATTGAATACTATGAGAAATTTGATACTTGATAATTGTTTTGAGATATAAAGGTGGTAATGTTAGAGTCATGCTAGTTGGGTAATTATGAAACTGAGAAATACTTGTGTTAAAGTTGGCAAGTCCCGTAGCATGCACATATGGTAAACGTTGTGTGACAAATTTGAAGCATGGGGTGTTCTTTGATTGCCTTCCTTATGAGTGGAGGTCGGGATCGCATGATGGTTAACTCCTACCAACCCTTCCCCTAGGAGAATGCATAGTAGTACTTTGCTTCGAGGGCTAATAAACTTTTGCAATAAGTATATGAGTTCTTTATGACTAATGTGAGTCCATGGATTATACACACTCTTACCCTTCCATCTTTGCTATCCTCTACGGTACCGTGCATTGCCCTTTCTCACCTTGAGAGTTGGTGCAAACTTCGCCGATGCATCCAAACCACGTGATACGATACGCTCTATCACACATAAACCTCCTTATATCTTCCTCAAAACAGCCACCATACCTACCTATTATGTCATTTCCATAGCCATTCCGAGATATATTGCCATGCAACTTTCCACCGTTTCGTTTATTATGACACGTTCCATCATTGTCATATTGCTCTTGCATGATTATGTAGTTGACATCATATTTGTGGCAAATCCACCTTCATAATTCTTTCATACATGTCACTCTTGATTCATTGCATATCCCGGTACACCACCGGAGGCATTCACATAGAGTCATATTTTGTTCTAAGTATTGAGTTGTAATTATTGAGTTGTAAATCAATAAAAGTGTGATGATCTTCATTATTAGAGCATTGTACCAAGTGAGGAAAGGATGATGGAGACTATGATTCCCCCACAAGTCGGGATGAGCCTCCGGACTTTATGAAAAATAGAAGAGGCCAAAGAAGCCCAAAAAAGAGAGGCCAAAGAAGCCCACCAAAATAAAAAAAAAGAGAGAAAAAGAGAGAAGGGACAATGTTACTATCCTTTTTGCACAGTTGTGCTTCAAAGTAGCACCATGATCTTCATGATAGAGAGTCTCCTATTTTGTCACTTTCATATACAAGTGGGAATTTTTCATCATTGAACTTGGCTTGTATATTCCAATGATGGGCTTCCTCAAAATGCCCTAGGTCTTCATGAGCAAGCGAGTTGGATGCACACCCACTTAGTCTCTTTTGTTGAACTTTCATACATTTATAGCTCTAGTGCATCCGTTGCATGGCAATCCTTACTCCTCGCATTGACATCAATTGATGGGCATCTCCATAGCCTATTGATTAGCATCGTCAATACGAGACTTTCTCCTTTTTTGTCTTTTCAACATAATCCCTATCATCATACTCTACTCCACTCATAGTGCTATATCCATGGCTTACGCTCATGTATTGCGTGAGGGTTGAAAAAGCTGAAGCGCGTTAAAAAGTATGAACCAATTGCTTGGCTGAAACCGGGGTTGTGCATGATGGGAGCATTTTGTGTGACGAAAATGAAACTTGGCCGAACTACATGATTTTGTAGGGATAAGTTTTCTTTGGCTATGTTATTTTGATAAGACATGATTACTTGTTAGTATGCTTGAAGTATTACTATTTTTATGTTAATATGAACTTTTATCTTGAATCATTTGGATCTGAACATTCACGCCACAATAAAGAAAATTACATTGAGAAATATGCTAGGAAGCATTCCACATCAAAAATTCTGTTTTTATCATTTACCTACTCGAGGACGAGCAAGAATTAAGCTTGGGGATGCTTGATACGTCTCCAACGTATCTATAATTTTTTAAGGTTCCATGCTATTATATTACTTATTTTGGATGTTTAATGGGCTTTACTATACACTTTTATATTATTTTTGGGACTAACCTATTAACCGGAGGCCCAACCCATATTGCTGTTTTTTTTGCCTATTTTAGTTTTCGAAGAAAAGGAATATCAAACGGAATCCAAACGGAATAAAACCTTTGGGAGAGTTATTTTTGGAACAAACGCAAACCAGGAGACTTGGAGTGGACGTCAAGAAGCAAACAAGGAAGCCACGAGGCAGGGAGGCATGCCCCCCACCCTTATGGGCCCCTTGTGGCTCCCATGACTGACTTCCTTCGCCTATATATATCCATACACCCTGAAAACATCCAGCAGCACCACGAAACCCTATTTCCACCGCCGCAACCTTCTGTACCCGTGAGATCCCATCTTGGGGCCTTTTCCGGCGCTCTGCTGGAGGGGGAATCGATCACGGAGGGCTTCTACATCAACGCCATAGCCTCTCAGATGAAGTGTGAGTAGTTTACCACAGACCTTCGAGTCCATAGTTATAAGCCAGATGGCTTATTCCCTCTCTTTGAATCTCAATACAAAGTTCTCCTCAATCTTCTTGGAGATCTATTCGATGTAACTCTTTTTGCAGTGTGTTTGTCGAGATCTGATGAATTGTGGGTTTATAATCAAGTTTATCTATGAGAAATATTTGAATCTCCTCTGAATTCTTTTATATATGATCGGTTATGTTTGCAAGTCTCTTCGAATTATCAGTTTGGTTTGGCCTACTAGATTGATCTTTCTTGCAATGGGAGAAGTGCTTAGCTTTGAGTTCAATCTTGCGGTGTCCTTTCCTAGTGACAACAGAGGCAACAAGGCACGTATTGTATTGTTTCCATCGAGGATAAAAAGATGGGGTTTATATCATATTTCTTGAGTTTATCCCTCTACATCATGTCATCTTGCCTAATGCGTTACTCTGTCCTTATGAACTTAATACTCTAGATGCATGTTGGATAGCGATCGATGTGTGGAGTAATAGTAGTATATGCAGAATCGTTTCGATCTACTTGTCGCGGACGTGATGCCCATATACATGATCATGCCTAGATATACTCATAACTATGCACTTTTCTATCAATTGCTCGACAGTAATTTGTTCACCCACTGTAATACTTATGCTATCTTGAGATAAGCCACTAGTGAAACCTATGGCCGCTGGGTCTATTTTCCATCATATAAGTTTCTGTTCTACTTTATTTTGCAATCTTTACTTTCCAATCTATATCATAAAAATACCAAAAATATTTATCTTATTATTATCTCTATCAGACCTCACTTTTCCAAGTGGTCGTGAAGGGATTGACAACCCCTTTATTACGTTGGTTGCAAGGTTCTTGATTGTTTGTGTAGGTACGAGGGATTTGCGTGTAGCCTCCTACTGGATTGATACCTTGGTTCTCATAACTGAGGGAAATACTTACGCTACTTTGCTGCATCACCCTTTCCTCTTCAAGGGAAAACCAACGCAGTGCTCAAGAGGTAGCAGCGCGGTGAGCGGCGGGGCCGTCGAGCTGGAGCGGGGCTTGGGCCGTGATCGACGGCGGGCGAAGCGGGGCCAGGCGGACATTCGTGGCGGCTGTGGACCGGCGCGCGCGAGCAGAGCGCACCCTGGGCGCGGGATGAGCACAGGCGTGCAAGGGGAGGCCGGGGCGTGGGTTGGGGTTAGGACGGCCGGTGCGTGCGAGCGCAGGGTGGAGGGCGAGGCACTGTAGTGGGTGGCCGGGACGGGGACACAGAGGTAGCGGAGCGGCAGGGGAAGCAGATAGTAGCAGCGGGGGGCGTAGATACCGCAGGCTAGCGCGGGGCAAGGGTGTGGCCAGCCAAGGTGAGCGCGAGCGGGCGATGGATGGTGCCGGTGATAGATATCGAGGGGGAAGCCGGTGGCCTCACCAGCATTGAAGAGAAGATGGGCAGCGAGGCTCGGGGGCGACCCGTGGGGAGGTGATGAGGAGGCGTCGGCGGTCCGGCGGGGGAGGTCCGGCGAGGTGGGCTCTGGCGTACGGCGACGGGCGCAGGGTCGAGGCCCGAGCGCCCTGATCCAGATCGAGAAAAGGGGAGGAGTCGAGGGGAGAGTGGGGAGGAGAGGGATAGTGGCTAGGGTTTCAGGGGGTTATAGGGGAGTGGGGGCCGGTTGGGCCGTCTGGCCCAGTTTGCTAGGGGTCTTTTCTTTTTATTTTACTTTGTCTTTTCTATTTTTACTTTTATTCACCAGTTTAAGTTTGATCTAAAAAATACAAAATTATACCTAATTTAGTATTAGTAATTAGGCCACTCCCACCAATATTTTGGCACATTAAATAAAGCACTTTGTAACTATTTATTATTTTAAGAGCGTTTAAATAATAGGTTTGCCGCTGTTTTAATTACTATGGTGCATTTAAATACTTTACAGAAGTGTGATTTCTTCACCAACACTTGGTATGGATTATTTGCCACAAACCGAACATTTTAGTTTTAATGTTTCTAAACTTTTGTTGTTTGCCTTTATTTTGAATTAGAATTAGAATTGGTTTTTGAACTAACGCGATATTAACAACAGTAACGGAGTGTTACTGTAGCTTAATTATCCGGGCATTACCAATCTCCTCCACTACAGGAAATCTCGTGCCGAGATTTAAGAGGCGGAGTAAGGGGGAAAATCAGTTACAAAATTCTAACGAGTCTTCTTCGTCTTGGTTGCTCTTCTTGAAGAAGTCGATCCGTTACATTTCCATCTTCATTTCTCTGCATCAAGTCATCATGATAAAGTCGTCACCCTTTCATCGGGAATCCCATCATACTTACAAAAGAATAAAAGGGGGGGGGGGCGGGTATTCCGAGAGAACGAATCTCTGCAATGTTGACTAACTGGTAGCTAACATCAGGGAAGGTGGCGGAAAGTAACTCACGAACTGAAACTTAAGAAAATATCGAGAGCAAAGTAAGTAGGTACCATGAGAAGATTTGAGCGGGTAGGCAATCGTTCGATGCCTGAAACAAAGTGTGAAAGGGGTCCAGAGCAACGAGAATACGTATTGCGTCTGATACCATAATTGAAGATCTCTTGGAAGGTGGCTTGTGTATTACATATAAGGTCGCGCGGGAGGAATAACTATGGGAACAAGGGGGGTGTACAGGAGGGTCAGGTTTCGATCTCGTGGAACTATGGGGTTATGGGCCCACTGAGGGAGTCCTGGACTAGGGGGTGTCCGGATAGCCGAACTATCATCACCGGCCGGACTCCAAGACTATGAAGATACAAGATTGAAGACTTCGTCCCGTGTCCGGATGGGACTTTCCTTGGCGTGGAAGGCAAGCTTGGCAATACGGATATGTAGATCTCCTACCATTGTAACCGACTCTGTGTAACCCTAGCCCTCTCCGGTGTCTATATAAACTGGATGGCTTTAGTCCGTAGGACGAACAACAATCATACCATAGGCTAGCTTCTAGGGTTTAGCCTCCTTGATCTCGTGGTAGATCTACTCTTGTAATACCCACATCATCAACATCAATCAAGCAGGACGTAGGGTTTTACCTCCATCAAGAGGGCCCGAACCTGGGTAAAACATCGTGTCCCTTGTCTCCTGTTACCATCCGCCTAGACGCACAGTTCGAGACCCCCTACCCGAGATCCGCCGGTTTTGACACCGACATTGGTGCTTTCATTGAGAGTTCCTCTGTGTCGTCACCGATAGGCTTGATGGCTTCTTCGATCATCAACAACGACGCAGTCCAGGGTGAGACCTTCCTCCCCGGACAGATCTTCGTATTCGGCAGCTTTGCACTGCGGGCCAATTCGCTTGGCCATCTGGAGCAGATCGGAAGCTACGCCCCTGGCCGTCAGGTCAGATTTGGAAGTTTGAACTTCACGGCTGACATCCGCGGGGACTTGATCTTCGATGGATTCGAGCCACAGCCGAGCGCGCCGCACTGTCACGACGGGCATGATTTAGCTCTGCAGCCGGACAGTACCCTGGAGGCCGCACACGAGTCCGCTCCGATCTTCAATTCGGAGCCGGCTGCGCAGATCGAGGATGGGTGGCTAGACACCACCTCGGGGGCTGCAACCTCTACGGCGATAGAGCCGAACACTGACCTTGTCCCTCATGAAGCTCGTGACTCCGAGGTGCCGGACTCCTCGCCGGACTCCGAACCTCCCGCGCCCCCTCCAATTGAATCCGATTGGGCGCCGATCATGGAGTTCACCGCTGCGGACATCTTTCAACACTCACCTTTCGGCGACATCTTTAATTCGCTAAAATATCTCTCGTTATCAGGAGAGCCCTGGCTGGACTGCGGTCAGGACGGTTGGGATGCGGACGACGAAGAAATTCAAAGCCCACCCACCACCCACTTAGTAGCCACTGTCGACGATCTAACCGACATGCTAGACTTCGACTCCGGAGACATCGACGGTATGGACGACGATGCCGGAGACGACCAAGAACCAGCGCCTACTGGGCACTGGAAAGCCACCTCAACTCACGACGTATACATGGTGGATGCGCCAAAAGGAAGCGATAACAAGGAACAACGGGACGTGGCGAAGGACAACTCCCCCGACAAACAACCAAAACGGCGACGCAAGCGTAGCCCGAAGTCCCGCCTCGATAACAACGGCACCCATACTAACCCGGCCTTAGAGCAGGGCGAAGCAGCGGGCGACGAACATGCCACCAAGCAACCATCAGAACAGGATGAATTGGACAAGCAACCCACCCCCGACGAAAACAACAGTCCCGATGATCTCGCACCGGACACATCACCGGAGCATAAGAACCTTCATAAAAGGCTCGTCGCCACTGCAAGAAGTTTGAAGAAGCAAAAGCGGAAACTCAAAACAGCGGAGGACGCACTCAGAATGAGATGGAGCAAAGTACTCAATACCGCAGATAAATATGGTAATAGTCACAAGGCAAAGAGCTACCCGAAGTGCAAGCTGTTGCCCGAATTTGACGAGGAGGCCGTAGAGCCCCCACAGTCAAAAAAAAAGAGGCCGCCTGGCCGGATAGACGACCAAATGACAGGCTAAGAGCGGCAAGGGGTGCCGCACACAAGCCGGCACACGATCCACATAAGGATCCTCGCAAAAAGGATGACCCAGTCAGGTCCATCTATGGGCCAAAAAAGAAGACTCCAGGAAGCAACACAACCCGCCGAGTGTTTGAAGACAACAGCACACCCAAATACAGGGGCGTCGCACACCCACTATGTTTCACCGATGAGGTGCTGGATCATGAATTTCCAGCGGGATTCAAACCCGTAAACATAGAGGCATATGATGGAACAACAGACCCCGGAGTCTGGATTGAGGATTATATTCTACACATACATATGGCCAGAGGAGATGACCTCCATGCCATAAAATACTTACCCCTCAAGCTCAAAGGGCCAGCTCGGCATTGGCTCAAGAGCCTCCCGGAAAACACCATTGGAAGTTGGGAAGAGCTCGAGGATGCGTTTCGAGCAAATTTTCAGGGGACTTATGTCTGCGCTCCGGATGCAGACGATTTAAGTCACATAACTCAACAGCCCGGAGAGTCAGCACGCAAATTCTAGAATAGGTTCCTCACCAAAAAGAACTAAATAGTAGACTGTCCGGACGCCGAAGCCCTAGCAGCCTTTAAGCATAACGTCCGAGACGAATGGCTCGCCAGACACCTCGGCCAGGAAAAACCAAGAACAATGGCCGCACTAACAAGCCTCATGACCCGCTTTTGCGCGTGGGAAGACAGCTGGCTGGCTAGATGCAGCACCAATGACCAGTACATCCAAGTCGGGGATGGAATGAAATCACGACGCAGAAAAGATCAGCGCCGGAATAAGGAAAATGGCCCAAATAGCATGGCGGTCAACGCCGGATTCAAAAGCTCTCGGCCGAATAATAAAACACTGCCCCTCAAGGTCAACAGTGACGAACTATCCAACCTAAACAAAATTTTGGATAGGATATGTCAAATACATAGTACCCCCGGGAAGCCTGCAAACCATACCCACCGAGATTGTTGGGTCTTCAAGCAGTCCGGCCGACTTAACGCCAAACGCAAGGGGCTCGACACACCAAGCGAAGACGACGACGAACCCCACAAGCAGCACGCCGGAAAATAGAAGACTTTCCCACTAGAACTCAAAACAGTGAACTCACTTCATGTGATAACATGGAAAAATAGTGCAGCACCTGCTAAAACACGTGCCGCACGGTCCACCCCGGCAGAGTCCCGGGATTGGATGTTTAAACCAATTACTTTCGACCATCAGGATTACTCCAGAAGCGTTCGAAACACAGGAGGGATTGCTTTGGTACTGTATCCCATAATCGACGGACTACAATTCACACAAGTCCTTATGGATGGCGGCAGTAGTATAAACCTGCTATACCAGGACACCGTCCGCAGAATGGGGATAGACCCTACCAAAATGCACCATAGCAGCACTTCCTTCAAAGGAGTGATGCCTGGCCTTTACGCCAAATGTACAGGCTCTGTACTACTAGAGGTCGTGTTCGGTTCATCCGACAACCTCCATCGCGAAAAGCTCATTTTCCATATCGCCCCATTCAAAAGTAGCCATCAAGCACTACTGGGACGCGAAGCATTCGCCCGCTTTAACGCAATACCGCATTACGCGTCTCTTACGCTTAAAATGCCTGGTCCACGCGGCATAATCTCAGTAAAGGGTAAATCTGAGTGTTCCTCGACCATGGAAAACGTGAGACTGCGCTGACAGCCGCACACTAATCCGACCTTGCTGGTCAAAACCCCTAAAAGCAGGTCATTCAAACCTCGGACATGGTTAGGCGAGTCCGGCATAAATAAAAAAAGGGCTTCCCCGCCGCATACCTCTTTACAAGGGGCTGCACGTATAAACAATGAGAGCCAATAAAGCTCTTATCATACTTTAGTTTAAATACATCTTTTGCATGATATTTTTACAAACTAAGTTCTTCTCCTTTATAGATGAAGCACGTGCTACACCCGTCCAGGATACAGCACAACGGAGACACAGGCGCAGACGTCCAGCAGGGACCCGTTACAAGGATTCTTTTCAGATTAAGACCCTGCGTAAACCTTTCTTACTGTCTCTTGTTGATACACATCCCCCCGGTTTCTTACCATAACCGAGGAGGAGGCTGGCGTTTTGGCATCGGCGCGTCAGAAGTTCTCGCCCGTACCTGGACACTAGGGGCTTCGCGCATTGTTCTGCCCGGTATCATAAAGACCGAATACCTCAGGGAGTGTTCGGCGTCTCGAGTTAGGCCTTATATGCATCAGCTCCGAATCATGTCTTTGGTCAAATGTTGGGTTTCCCGACTCGTGTGTTTTGCTGCCTTACGTTCCGCTCCATCGGCTAACGCGGCACCAGGAGAACTACTGCGATTGTGCCCCAGTTCGGCCGGGCGAGCACCTCAGTAGAGAAAGACGAAAACTGACTGTCATGATATAGCGAGAGACTGGTCAACCACTCGATCGACTACTGGATTGTTTAGAATTCCTCCGCTTTGACGAAGGACCGCTTCCCGGTCAGGCACATACGCGCCCCGAGTTCGGAGAAGCGCGGTGCCTCTAGGGGCTATATAGTAGCCCCACCTTCGAGATCCTATGGCTAAGTGAAAGTGATAAAGCATTATAGTCCGGTTGCCTAGTTTGCTACGCTATCACCTCCTTCAAAGGACCAAGACGTTGGATTAAGTGTGAAAAAGCGCTTTTCTTTTGCAAACACCCCCGCACCATGTGCGTGGGGGCTGAAGCCAAAGACTGCCATCTTTCAGGTTATACATACATATACGGCTGCACAGGAGATAGTTCAATACTTGAACGCACAAGTATAAAAAGCTGTTGCATTATAAACATGATATCACAAATCATACATGTCATTTGAACATAACATCTTTCGAGCACTGCGACTCTATTAAACGAGCGCCCTGCAGGACTTCCTCAAAATAGTGCTCGGCGGGTAATCGGCCTTTGTCCGAACCCCGGGATGCAACAGCGGTGGCATCCATCTCTGCCCAGTATGTCTTAACACAGGCAAGAGCCATCCGTGCACCCTCTATGCATGCCGACCGCTGCATCGCCACGATATGCAGCACCGCCCCAAGGAATTGCTGCAACAAGCCAAAATAACTCTCCGGCTTGGGCCTTTCTGGCCACAGATGAGCCACGACATCTGTCATGGCAAGTCCGGACAGCCTATTCAGCTCAGCCCACTCCGCCAACCGATCAGTCAATGGAAGTGGACGTTCCGGACTATTGAATTGAGACCAGAAAAGCTCTTCCATTTCGTGATCCTTCTGGCTTCGGAAGTGCACGACTGCGTCCGCCGCACTCGCCGCCAAATCCAGATAAGGATCCTCCGCACCACACAATTGGCCCAACTGAGCATACTTCGGATCCGTGAACTTCCTACGCAGCAAAAAGGGCTTTCCAGCCGCAATATCTCCGGCCTGACGCAGTTCCTCCTTCATAGCCCGCATCGCACTTCGGGCATCCTTGGCTTCGGCGATGGCTTTCTTCAGGTCCTCCTGCTCCGCTCGGCGTTCTCTTTAAAGAACCTCATAGCGGTCGGTAGCATCTTTTAATCTCACGGCCATTCCGGCCATCTCCTCCCTGCTTCGGCAGTGAACAGCCTTTTCGGCTTTTAGTTCTTCTGCTGCCTTCGAGGCAGCCGCATCACTTTTCCTGGCTTGCTCCTTGGCTTGAGCAAGCTCTGCTCGAAGGTCTTCCACAGCAGCGGCACCATCTGCATCAAGCATACATATTGTAAGAAACGGGCATCAGCTCCCTTACTCAGTGACAACGGAGCAAACATTTACCTTGTGACTCGTCAAATCGCTTATTGACCAGCGTGATGTCCGCATCCGCAACGTCGAGTTGCCGCTTCAGCTCGGCAGCTCCATCAGTTCAGTTGGCCACTGAACGTTCCACCACCTACATGGGAAAGGCAACATTCTATAACTGAGATAATGATCCTCGGCACGCTGTCACTTTCGACAGCATACCAAGTCTCAGGGGCTACTATCTATACAGGGCGCGTTCCATGTGCAAAACTGTCAAAAGGTATGTCATTTTTTGCATACCTCAAACCCCGTCAGTAAACTTCCGACGGCCTCATACAACCCGCTCTTGGCGGATGAGATCCTTTCAATCACCATACTCATCAATATGCGGTGATCATCTGAGATAGACGCCCTCTCGAGCAAATCCTGCAGCTCCACCGGCCGTACTCCAGTGGGTGCCGAATTCCTCGGCCCCGCCGAACTCGGGGAGACCCTCCGTGAAGACACCTCAGGGTCGTCCGCCCCGCCTGACGGGGCGGCAGATGGAGGCGTTTCACTCTCCATCATCTCCGGACGAAGGTCCCCCGAAGATGAGCTCTGCTGAGAAGGGCTGAGATCCGAACTACAAGGTGAAAACTTCGGTTAACCTTAGAAATAAAGTAGGGATGTCCCCTATTACAAAACCCCCCTTTTTTTACTTACGGCTCGCTGGAGGGCTGATTCCTTTGGGGAGACTGTGCGGCTGGGGCTCTTCCCGGCACGGGACCTTCCGGTAATTTCCTTCCCCGCTTGGAGGCCTTGGCCTCCGGGTCTTCGGAAGCGGTCCTGTTCTCCCCCTGGAGGGAGGGACCCTCAATTCCCCCCTTACTGCAAGCCTCCTTGGCAGAGGTGGTAGTTTCCCTGTGCCCCCCTTTGCCCTCCTCCGAAGGTGCAACCTCCAACATTTTAATTAACACGGGATCCGGCGTGGTCTCAGGGAGGGGGGCCGGACACCGCTTGCGCTATCCACTCCTGTTCAAGGGATAGCTGGTTAAAAGGCAAACCCATGATGAATAAATGGACAATGTGTCCGGACATAGGGCCACTTACTTGAGTATCCGGGCGATTGCAGCTTAGGCCAGCGTCCTCGGTCAAGTCCGGACGCATCTCTTGTGATCCAAAGAACAATTCGTACATATCCACGGGTGTCAAACCCATGAAGTGTTGGAGAGCTCGTGGTCCCTCCGGATTAAATTCCCACAGGCGGAGGGGGTGACGTTTGCAGGGCAGAAGGCGCCGAATTAACATAACCTGCGTCACTACGACCAGATTGATCTCCCCTTCCTGGAGGTCTCGAATCCGGCCCTGCAACAGGGGTACGTCTTTGGACGGTCCCCAGTCAAGCCCTTTGTTGACCCATGACGTCAGCAGTTGTGGAGGGCCCGAGCGAAAGACGGGCGGTGGCCTCTGCCTGCTGCCCCTGGGAGCGGTGATATAGAACCACTCCTGTTGCCACAAACCGAGCTCCTCCTGAAAAAAGCCCTCGGGCCATGGAGCATCGGCCCTCTTGTTTATAACCGCCCCGCCACACTCTGCTTGACGCCCCGCGATCATCTTCGGCTCCACGTTGAAGGTTTTGAGCCACAAGCCAAAGTGAGGGGTAGTGCGGAGGAAGGCTTCACAGATGACAATGAATGATGAGATGTGGAGGATGGACTCCGGAGCCAAGTCGTAAAATTCCAACCCGTAATAAAACATGAGCCCCCTCACGAAGGGATCCATTGGGAAGCCTAAACCCCGACGGAGGTGAGACACAAACACAACACTCTCGCCGGGCTCGGGAGTAGGAATAACTTGCCCTTGGGCAGGCAACCTATGCGAGATCTCGTAGGTTAAGTACCTGGCGTCTCTCAGCTTGAGCACGTCCTCTTTCGTGACGGAGGAGGGCACCCACCGGCCTCGTAGGTCGGAGCCTGACATTGTCGAAGGTCGAAAGTACCCGAATCTGGAGCCTTGGGTGTTGGAACTCGGGGCGAGGGGCGGATTTGATTGAGGGTTGAAGAAAAAGAACGGGCCTTGGTCTCATTATAAAGAGGGAGAATACCAAGAGCCGTCCCCGTGACCGTTTGGAACCCGCCTTCGATGGAGGGGGCGTGGCGACGGGCGCGGTTGGGTTACCCACGTCCGTATTGATGGGAATCCCGGAATAAGGGGAACACGATCTCTGCTTCGACAAGATGTGCCAAGGAAACCGCTTCGCTAAACGCGCTGAGGTGGTACAATAAAAATGATTCGAGTAAAGGCTTGGTAGTGGTGTGACGTCACGCCACCAAATACGTCAGCAGATTGAACTTGTGTAATTATTATTCTCTCTACGGTGGTATGTGGAATTTATTTTGCAGAGCCGGACACTACCCTGGTGTTCACAATCTTCTATATATTATTCAAAGAAGGAACCCGCCTTGCAACGCCGAAGACAATATGCACGCCGGACTCGTCGTCATTGAAGCCTGGTTCAGGGGCTACTGAGGGAGTCCTGGACTAGGGGGTGTCCGGATAGCCAAACTATCATCACCGGCCGGACTCCAAGACTATGAAGATACAAGATTGAAGACTCCGTCCCGTGTCCGGATGGGACTTTCCTTGGCGTGGAAGGCAAGCTTGGCAATACGGATATGTAGATCTCCTACCATTGTAACCGACTATGTGTAACCCTAGCCCTCTCCGGTGTCTATATAAACCGGATGGCTTTAGTCCGTAGGACGAACAACAACCATACCATAGGCTAGCTTCTAGGGTTTAGCCTCCTTGATCTCGTGGTAGATCTACTCTTGTAATACCCACATCATTAATATCAATCAAGCAGGACGTAGGGTTTTACCTCCATCAAGAGGGCCCAAACCTGGGTAAAACATCGTGTCCCTTGTCTACTGTTACCATCCGCCTAGACGCACAGTTCGGGACCCCCTACCTGAGATCCGCCGGTTTTGACACCGACACCCACCATGTGGGTTAAAAGTAGAAAGAGCGGAGACATCGTGCACGGTTATGATAGCAAGGCACGTTAGAGAATAACACTACAAAAAAAAGACACATCCGTGACATTTTGGGCCGAACGATTTTTTTTCTGTCACACATATGACACTTCTATGACGATAATTGTGACAAAACCCAGTATCATCATAGATGTGGTGGGCTCCTACTTCTATGAAAAAAAATCATGACAGAAAATGGGCTTTTTGTCCTGGGCGGGCTGGAGACGCAGCTGCATGACATTCTTTGGGCCGTCCATGACGGAAAAAACCGTGGTAGAAGCGAGGGCGAGGAAAATTTCGGGGAGTTCCCGGTTACGGTGGGAGGTCGGGGCGAAGCGATGCGCGTTCTCTTGTACACGTCTGAACGTGTGTGCGGCGTTGGCTCTAATCAACCCGAAGCGAGGCGTTGGACTCTAATCGAACCCGGCGATTGCCGCAGCGAGCTACGCGTTCATCGAACCCGAGCAATCGATCGATGGCTGTTAATCGAACCCGATTGAGCGATTCGCCGCTCTGCTGCTAACCGGCCCGATCGATTAGATGAGCAAAGGCGTTCCCGGGTTTGGATGAGCGAAGGAGTGGTGGCGTTGCCTCTGGATGAACAGGACCCCATGGTGTGGAGGGCTAGATGAACAGTAGATGGTGGAGGGGTGGATGAACAGTAGCCCGTGGAGGGGTGGTTGAACAGGAGCCCATGGAGAGGGGTGGTTGAACACCAGTGGAGTAGCGCCCGGTGGAGGCTTAATGAACAGGAGCCCGTGGATGAACAGTCGCATGTGGAGGCTGGAGGAGGTCGACGATGGATGAACAGTAGCCCGTGGAGGCTGGAGGAGGTCGACGGTGGAGATGAACAGTATCCCGTGGAGTCCCGTTTTGCGGTACGCCACACCCCTCCCGATGAACATGACCCCCGTTTCGACCGTAGCGCTCCAACACAAGTCCGGTTCGTCCGCTTTGCGGTATGCCACACCCCTCCCGATCAACAGGACCCCCGTTTCGACCGTAGGAGGTCCATTTCGTCCATTTTGCGGTATGCCACACCCCTCCCAATCAACAGGACCCCCGTTTCGACCGTACGAAGTCCATTTCATCCGTTTAGCAGTATGCCACACCCCTGCCGATCAACAGGACCCCTATTTCGACCGTAGGAGGTCCGTTTCCTCCGTTTTGCGGTACGCCACACTCCTCCCGATCAACAGGACCCCGTTCCGAACGTAGGAGGTCCGTTTCCTCCGTTCTGTAGTACGCCAGGCCTCGTCTCCATCGTCTGTTCCGTCCAAGCCCTCCCGATGAACATGACGACACATTCCATTCCGACCCAGCCGGTTGGCTCCCCATGAACACGACGACGACACTGTTTCTCCGTTCCGACCCAGCCAATGTACACGAGCCCTGGCCGTACGTATATATGCGCGAGTAGGCGTTCGGGACCCCGCCCGTATGTACACATACGTGGCCGTATTTTCTTTCTTGCGCACTGGCCGCTGTACGTACGTGTACATGCTACGTGTGCGCCTCTACTACGACACATGCGCGCCTCTACTACGACACGTGCGCACCTCTACATCGACCAGTATATATGTACGTACACGTTCGCGACCAAAATGACAACGTTACATATGCTTCGACCAGGTGGGTCTCGACTATCAGGCACTACCTTGCCTGCGAAGATGTAGCTGGTGGGTCCCAGCAGTCAGGGGGGCGAATCATTTTGTGTTTTTTTGCCCGGACGCACTTCCTTGCGTGCGAAGGTGTAGCTGCTGGGTCCCAGCAGTCAGGGGGGCGAATCGTTTTTTTGCCCGGACGCACTTCCTTTCGTGCGAAGGTGTAGCTGGTGGGTCCCAACAGTCGGGGGGCGAATCATTTTTTTGGACGCACGTTCTTGCGTGCGAAGATGTAGCTGGTGGGTCCCAGCAGTCAGGGGGACGAATCGTTTTTTCCGGATGCACTTCCTTGTGTGCGAAGATGTAGCTCGTGGGTCCCAACAGTCAGGGGGCGAATCATTTTTTTTCGCGAAATACGGTGGCCCGTCCGGTGGGTCCCCGCTGTCAGGTGGAGGAATAATTATTTTGCGAGTAATAAGGAGGCACTTCCTTGCGGCTGCCGTGGACCCAGGTGTCAGCCTCTCCACGTACAGTCCATGTCCGATGGAAGTCGTTCCTTGACCACATTGACCACGCCGCGCCGAGAGCACCACGGCGGTGGACGACGGCGAGGCCTAGGAAGGGGACGACGCCGAGCTGGGGAAGACGCGGTAGTGGATGCACACGCGGAGAGGAGTACGAGGGTTCACTGGTTCCGTGGTTCGGCTGCACTGTTGTCGCCGCAGAATAACAGGGGTTGTGGGTGAGTGGACGGAAGGCCTGGCCAGCGGTGGGAGTAGTAGGGGGCGGTGAGGCCTCCGCGACAGCACAGCCGGCCACGGGAGGCAGGAGCAGGCGACACGACCGGTGCTGCTTTGGGCGGCTGGAGCAAGAAGACCAGAGGTTGAAGAAGCATGACGGCTGTTGGATGGACATCGTACGGTCACTGCAGCTAGAATCGTTTATATTGACTAAGTTGACAAAGCCCTTGGTACGTCAACTTAGTAGGCCCACATGTCAGCTTCGAAGCAGTGCGCCCGGATGTCGGGGGAGGAATCATTTTTTGGGCGAGTGAAGCTAGAATATCCGAGATTGAAGAAGAAGCTCGGCATCCGTTGGATGGACATCCAACGCCACTTTACTATAACCGTGTGTTGACTATAAGTTGACAAAGCCTTGCATACGCGTCAACTCTGTTTTTTAGGGACACGTCAACTTAGTAAGGCCGTAAGTGCGTGGCGAGAGAACTTATAGCCCATTTGAGATTTGTAAGAATGTGTAGCCCATTTTTGAATTCTAATGGAATTTACTACAGCCCATTTACAGTTAGTTAAAAGTACAGCCCATTTCAACCAACCATTCAAAAAAAATCCAATAAAATTTCCCACATTTTGATGGGATCCGAAATATTTTTATCCCAAAATTTCTAGTCAGATTAAATACAATTTCAATATAAATTTATATTACGTAAAAATCTAACGAAACATTGTGCTCGCAACAATTAATGAAATTAAACTTTTCAATATCCAAAAATAATATTTTATAAAGTAATCACGTGTTTGGTGCATTTTTTATAGTTATTGCCCAGTTTTTATAATTACATCCCATTTATTATTTCTTAAAGCCCATTTTCTTGTTAAGCCTAATGCATCCCTCCTAGGAAAGATTTGCAGCCCAGCGGGGCAGAGAATAACAACTTGACCTTGCCTGGGTATTCCTACAAAAAGTATAGCTGGGCTAGCCATTTTCAGCTTGAAAAAATTTAATATCTGGGCTAGATATCTGGCCTGGGCTAGACGGGCCACAGCCCGCCCAGTTAATACCTGCAATAATGTTTTTGTTGTTGTTCAGAGGAGAAAAATTAATATCTCGGCTAAACATCGAAAAACTCTGCAGTGCTCACACCTCAAAAACACAAATACTGCTGGAGCTGCTTGGTCCTAGCTGTCGGCCGCTTCTTGTGCAATTCTCTCGTTTATTGACTACTCCCTCCTTTCCGGTTTATAGTGCTCAATTCAAAAATCTCACCAATCAATGTAGATGGCGAGTGGTGGAATACTTTTTTAGTTTTGCAAAAGCACCTAATTAATGCTCTTGTTATCCTCAAAAAAATTATGTTTATCAATGCTTTAATTGCAATGCATGCATGCATAAAGTACATGCATTGGTCAATTTTCTCTTAATACTTGCATGCAATGATTTAATGCACCTTGGAATCTGAACATGTGATAGAAAACAACCAAATTGAGCCTTATAAAATGGAAAAACTAAACTTTTGAGATAAGCCCTATAAACCGGAAAGGAGGGACTACATAGGTTGACAATGGTGTGGGACCGTGATGTCAGGAAACCAGGAGGAAGCAAAATAAATTATATATATATATATATATATATATATATATATATATATATATATATATATATATATATATATATAAAAATAAGGAGGCACATGCGACGTGAGGCTATGGACCTGGTGGGTCCCCATTGTCATCCTCTCCAAGTAAAGTCATCTCTCGCCGCTTCTTCGCCTTGAAAGCAGTCAAGGCCGCCGCCCGCTTCTCGGTGCAAGCGATTGCTCCGCCTTCAAACGATACAAGTGCCGTCCGTCCATCCATCTGCCACCCACATTAATGATATGCGGTTGCCGAGGCGGCTACTCCGGCGCCACACGTCCGTCCCTCCGCCCGCCCACCATTGCTATATAAACTGCTGCGCCGACCATAGCCGCAGTCATCCGCATACGTTCCCTTTCTCCTGTCCACACCACTATTGCCCACCATGGCTTCCTCGTGCTCCAGCGCTCTTCGGGACGGGCAGACGATGGACCACAAGGAGATGGCAGCCATTGTTGCCGACTGGCTGGACGACAGGCAGCTGGAGGACGACGACGTCCCAATGGAGAACATGGTAGTCGATGATCCGGCGCCAACCCCCTCCTCCGTGCCATCCGCGCCGGTGCATTGCACCATGACCATCGGCGAGGCCCGTGCCCAATATATGGACAGGGTGAGGCAGATGCATGAGGAGCAGTTCCGGGAGGCGCAGGCCGACGCCGCCTATAACCACCATCTCCTCCAGGAGCACCTGCAGGCGGAGGAGCAGATTGCTGCGGAGCAGGAGGCGCTGCTCGACTCGTACCGCTCCGCCCGCAAGGGCCGCCTCGAGCGCTGGTGGTACTGCATGCGGGTGGCGGAGGCTGCGGCCGCCTACAAAGAGGCTAGCAAAGAGGGTGATGAAGCGGGCGAGGCGCTGTTTGGCGAGACCGAGGACGAGGCAGAGGACAATGCCGGCACCGACGAGTCCCCGCTCCGCTGGCGTCGACGAGGCCCTGCTCCGCCGAGGCCCTGCGGCGCCAACAACAAGGCAGAGGACACCGCCGGCTCCGCCGAGGCCCCGCCCTGCCAACAACGAGGCAGAGGACATCGTCGGCTCAGCCGAGGCCCCACCCTACCGGCAACGTGGGGGAGGATGTCAATCACTCCGCTGAGGCGCCGCCCGCCGGCAACGAGATAGAGGACATCGCCGGCTCCGCCGAGGCTCCGCCCCGCTGCCAACAAGGCTGCGCCACACAGAAAACGAGGAAGAGTAGAACTCGGTAGGTCGGCGCCGCTTGGGTCCAAGTAAGGCCACCACTGCTACCCTCCGGTTGAAGCCAAGATAGGAGGGTTGACCATTGACGGCCGGTTAGCTTCTTGGCGGCGACGTGGAGTCGGAGAGCTGCGCTGGAGAAGAACGCTGCTTCTACTTAACTGCTGGTGCAGTTGGCTGACTGACACGTTGGCCCAATAGGCCACATGTCAGTTACGCAACTGCACCTGTAGTTAAGTCACTGAAGCTTCTGTTTGGCTCAGCGGGACACCGGTGGGTAGCTTCGGTTAATTAATTATACCTCCAGCGCACCCCTTTTTAGTTGAAGAATGTATGAAATGTAATGAAATCCGGCATGTTTATATGAAATCCGACCGTGTATGAATGAATTTATTTTGATTAGTTCGAATTCCTGTATCACTGGCATTGGATGAACATGCAAAACAATACGTACTAGCATTATTCCCAGGGTGATCACCTCGTTTGCAGCAGTTTCACATGTACTCCCTCTGGTCCTTTCTATACAAGTTTTGTCTGCAGTCAAAGTATCTCTACTTTGACCAATCTTATACAAAAAAGTATGCACTTTCACAATGTGCAAAGTAAAAAGGAACAAAAGGAGTACAAAGAGTTTGAGCAGATTTTTAGCGTTTATGTACATTGCAATCAAACACACAGGGCTGGCAATTCATAGAGAACATTCAAAACAATTGATGATTATGCATCTCAACGACTCACATGTCAGAGGCAATATTTTCTTCACAACTAAAGAATAAAGAAAAATTGACCGACGCTGCTGACAGCAAGGATGTCCCATTCGAAAATATCAAACGCGTGTCTTAAAATCAATGAGCAAAATTTGACAAGGTTGTCCCATTCCAAAATATCAAATGCCACGATTGTTGAATGTGCAGGGTTTGCCATCAGTTCGGACATTGACATGGCACCTCGTGCTAAATAAACCAGATGTTCTTTTTGTGCAGTTCCACCAAAACCAACCAAATTCACGCGTAGCTTGTATGATTTCGCCCTTATATGTTGCAATGCCTTGAACTTATCGACACCTCCTTTCTTGTGGTGGAAATGAATGATTCGATGTATTCAAGAACATTTTGTGCAGTTCCCATTGAAATCAAGCTGATCACCCCTGTTTGCACAAATACAAAAAAATGATTAGTATAAAGCAAACAGTACTATGAATTGATAGTTTAAATAGGCACCTACATGGTCCATGTAGAGCACACTTTTAGAAAAATGGAACTCACCAGAAAGAATCCTAGAACAACATTGTACTCGCGCATCACAGCAAAAAATGGAGATTTGTCAGTCCTTCTGAGCTGAAGTTAGTTTGGTCTTGTGGGAGTAATGTAACCATCCTTCAACTGCTCCTTCTGATGAGAATCCTAGAACAACATTGTACTCGCGCATCACAACCAAAAAATGGAGATTTGTCAGTCCTTCTGAGCTGAAGTTAGTTTGGTCTTGTGGGGAGTAATGTAACCGTCCTTCAACTGCTCCTTCTGATGAGAAGATAGACATGGCTTCTTCATCCTAGCATAATAGGAACTAGTCACTTCACGTACTCCATATTCTTCTTCAGAGGAAGATGATCCTGTTGTGCAAAGACAAGAGGACAACTAAATGCAAGCATCCCTATTTGCTCGAAAAAAAGGAAAGGAAATATTTAAAAAAACACAGATGAAGCACTTCTCAAGGATAATACCACTTTTTTCATGATAGTATCTAAACAGTAGCACAACACCAATAGAGATGACAAAGCTCAATCATATGGATGAATTAGTGGGCGAGTACCAACCTTTGTAGGAGGCTTATTGTGTAGAGCATACAGATCAAGCACTTCTCCGGAACCATCTGTTGCTATCTACTGTGGTGGCCATGCTTACTATATACTCCTCCGTTAGTTTAATGTTTCCAACATCTTTTTGTGTAGTTCCACTAAAATATATGGTATCTTCAAAGAAGATCCCTGTTTGCACAAGTAGAGATAATTACGTATTACGTTAAGAGTGTCATCAAATCAGTAGCAAAACAATTGCTCGTTCCATCCATAGCAATAAATTAAGATGCAAAAACTATATCATTACTTGTGTCATCACAGTTCCAGTGCTTCATTACAGCACCGGGAGTTGATTTTTGTTTTTCCGCTTATTCTTCCCCTTCATCACTTGGTTCAATAACAGACAAGCTTCGCCTTCAATGTAAGACTTGGCATGTCAATTAGGGCGCACAAGTATAGCACTAAACAATGACATTAATTTTCTGATGAAAGTGGCAAAATACAGGCCAACAGTAGTGAAATATCCTTATCTTACCTCAATGGGATATTACGGTGCACATACAGATTGGAAGTGTTGTCTCCATTTTGGCAGTTCACTAAAATCAAGCAATATTATCATACAAGTAGCACAACATATGAAAGCACACTGCAGCATCATGTAAAAGAAGGCTAGTACTGACCTCTCATGATGCAGAATTCAAACAACTCGCAAGAAGAAGATCTGAACCAAATTTGCCAACACGGATGGGAAGTAAGATCTCCTCTTGTGCAGTTCCACTAAGATCAAGCAATCAAGCAACGTTGTCGGTGTGACATTTTGGTTGAACTGCACAAAACACTCTTAAAACAAAAGTGTTTTGTGCAGTGCAACAAAAGGTCACAATGGCAATGAGGTGAAGTAGATAACCCTGTTTACACAGAGGTGCAAAGGAAACAATTAGTGGTCAATAACGGTGGATGACACAGAAGCCAACAAAAAGGAGCATCTACCTTATCTAAATGGGAAATAAAGCGACAGTAGCATTTCTCAAATGGTGGCATTGATTAATATTAACATAGAGATTATATTAACAATAAAATTCGTTGAACATGTAATTTGCCTACAACCTTGTCCCCCAAAACAAAAGATCAGTTTGTTACAGATGTGCGTACTGCGTTTGTCATTGTTTTCCCTTTTCGACCAACGTAGGTGCTGGATAGCCAGTCTGTACTAGTACTTTTGGCCCTTCCTTTCCTCTTTGAACCACGTCCTAGATTTATGCGATACAACTTTCCCCACTACTTTCCCCCATTCCTTTCCTCTTTGAACCATGTCCTAGATTCATGCTATACAACATTCCCCCTTCATTTCCTCTTTGAACCACATCCTAGATTCATGCTATATACAACTTTTCCCACTACTTCCCCTCACACCTTTCCTCTTTGAACCACGTCCTAGATACATGGTATACATGCAGCTAGAGCCATGCATGTGGAGTAAGTAAATTATACCTTAAGGTTCTTGGGGCGTGGTTCGGTGGGCGACGGGACGACGTCGAAGAAGAAGGGGTCGGAGGCCCTCCCGTGGCGCCGCTGGGTGAAAGTGAACAGCTGCGCCGGTAGTGGATTCCCTCCCTCGCCGACGGCGATAGCGTTAAGCCTCCTTCCCTTCCCGGCGGACAGATCCTGCTGGCTCTTTGAGCAGTAGTGAGGGGAGAGAGAGGCCAACGAAGTCTTGTTTAGATCTGGAGAGGGCAAGAGAGTTTGAAGAGAGCAACTACAAGCGCTGAGGCTCCAGCGTGTATATATATACTAGAGAGAGAGTGAAGCGTGCAAACCCTAGAAAACAAGTGCCGAGGCTGCAGCTTATACGTGATGAGGTGGTGATTATACGGTCACTACGAGATCATATAGCTCCATATCCATCCATTTTGACTAGTCAAAGAATCCTCCTGGCACAAGTTATGCTCACGTGTAGTTATCGAACCCGAGACCTCAAGTTTGATGAGCGAACAGGCTAACCAGCTACACAACCCTCCCGTTATGTTCAATGAGAGGAAAATAACCTTTTATACATTACTGCATTCGTGTGACAAGCATGCCATGTTTTTTTGTGTGTGTGTGGGAGTCATTGCGATTTCAATCATAATCATGTCATGTGGCTTTGGTGGTAAGACTATCCACAGTGGTGCAGAAATAATGCAGCCTTAGTCACCTTACCTCTCTCCACGTAGTATGTTGGGTCCCACCAGTCAGAGGGTGAAAAAAACAAATTAATAAGAAAAATTAAAAGCGCCAGCGGTGTATCTTACCTCACACATCTCGCTACTGCTCGGGAACACTGTCCAATTGATCCCTCTGTTCGCTCACGTACTATTTTAAGTGAATCCTTATTATAACATGCACACAATTTTGGGCACTTGTATTCGACTTAAGTCAGTGTGCCACCGTATCTCGTATACTTACTACTCCCTCCATCTAGGTGTAATAAGTCACGTTAGAAGGCGGAACGGGACCAAGGTGCGTGCGTGCGCGCGCGTGCGCGTGCGTGTGTGTGTGTGTGTGTGTGTTTGTGTGTGTGTTTAACAGCATTTATGTGTTAGAGAGAGCGACAGATCGACCTACTCTTATAGAGAGATGGTGTGTAGTGTACGATTTTAGCCGCGAGAGTCGGTGCATCCTCTCGTTTCCGGGTGTGTCCGGTAGGGACATGCGGACAGCTGCCACGCCCGCTCCTGACCAGCCTGGCCCACCCAAAGCCCCTCCATCGCCCACGCGTGCTTCCCGCCCGAAACGGTCAGCGCCGCTCCAAAGAATCGGTGCCACATTCATGCCCGGGTAGAGCGGACGCGACCTCTCACTGGCGCAAGAGTGATGGTTGCTTCGTTCGTCCAACTTATTGCTGGGTCTATGTGATCTGACAACTCATTGGTCTTTATTACTGAGGTGGTAGGACTGCTGGATGTCCCACGCTTTCGGCGAAAGGAGGTACTACTAGATTACAATTTTCTCCATTATTACAGCGGAGGAGTGCAAGAGCAGTGAAAACATGCAGGCTCAGTGATTACATGGTCCACCTCACACTATCACCATATTTTCTGGACACCGTGCAACACCTAACTCTTTACATAGTACTCCCTTCGTTCCTAAATATTACTAGATGAGTCCCCGCGCGTTGCCGCGGAACAGCCGTATATCTCTCTGTGCAAAATTATCGATTTCATAGAACTAAAAAAAACTCTATAACCGCATTACAAATGTGGTAGCCAAACTAAATAAACTCCCATCATCATTTAGATCATCCCACGTAAGGAAAAAAGATTAGCCAACTCCTACTGCTTAATGGGATTATATTTTTCTTTTTGACATGTTAATGGGACTTAAAAGCTCACTTACATGCATGCTACCGGTGCATGCTTGCATGCAGACATGTTGATGTGATTTAAAACCACTCACATGCATGCCACAGTATTTCTGCATGCTTGCATGTGGCTTAGTGCGGAGCCTCTCAACGTCTAGATCAAACGACTATTATGGACTGATTTAGTTCATCTAACAACTACATTAATTTTGATGATGTGGCTCAAGGAGAGGATATAGAATTCCTAGTAGTGGGGGCTAGCTATTACTAGTAGATAAGTCTTTGTAGAGATTCCACTAGGTGAACTTCATACAGAACAAAATGAATGAATCTACACTTAAAATGCATTTATATACATCCGCATGTGGTTCATGGTGAAATCTCTACAAAGACTTATATTTAGGAACGGAGGAAGTACTAGTATAGTACGTCTGTAATTTATCAGTGAGATAAATTTGTATTAATGCTATGAAGCTTCCACTTCATTACATGTATCTTGCGTCCAAGGTTGCCCGTTGCAACATTTCATCAAATACAAAGGAGACTAACATGCATGCTATTGCATCTCAATGACTGATAGATCATAGCAAATATGTACTCCCTCCGTTCCAAAATAAGTGTCTCAACTTTATGCAAACTTTAGTACAAAGTTGTACTACTACTAAAGTTGACACTTATTTTGGAACAGAGGCAGCTAAAGAAAAAAACGATCCATGCAGTCCCTAGCCCTTGAACCGTGAACCCTAACCAGGCTTCCATTTGCTGGCAACGTTCGAACTTCCTAGAAAATGAAGTTTGCAACCTTTTGACCATCGGATCATTTTGTGCAGTTTCACCAAAATCGAGATGAGCATCCCAATGGCAAAGAAATTGAAGAAGTGTCATTAGAATAAGATTAATGGGACTAGTTGATGAGACATAAACTCACAAAAATATAGTACGTAGAAGCCAGTAGAGGTATGTGCGGGGCAAAGAAGTACATAAATATCCACATGGAGTGATGTGGGCAGCTGGAGCAGTGGTGCAAGCTGGCTGTAAAGGGAGTTGTACCTGAGGGATGTTGGGACGTAGCTCAACCTTGAGGAGGGCGGCGGGAGGCGGCAACTGCCCACGTCACGGCAGTGAGCAAGGGACGAATGCAACCTCACCGGCTTTGTGAGAGAGAACGGCGGGGACCTGATGACCCACAAGTATAGGGGATCTATCGTAGTCCTTTCAATAACTAAGAGTGTCGAACCCAACGAGGAGCAGAAGGAAATGATAAGCGGTTTTCAGTAAGGTTTTCTCTTCAAGCACTGAAATAGTAGGTGATAGATAGTTTTGTGATAAGATAAATAGTAACGAGTAACAAGTAAACAAAGTAAATAAGGTGCAGCAAGGTGGCCCAATCCTTTATGTAGCAAAGGATAAGCCTGGATAAATTCTAATAATAAGGAAGAAGCTCCCGAGGACACATTGGAAATTATCGTCAAGCTAGTTTCATCACGTTCCTAAGATTCTCGTTCGGTACTTTGATAATTTGATATGTGGGTGGACCGACACTTGGGTACTACCCCAACTTGGACAAGCATCCCACTTATGATTAACCCCTATTGCAAGCGCCCGCAACTACAAAAAGGAGTATTAAGGTAAACCTAACCACAACATTAAACATAAGGGCCCATATGAACCCCTAACGAAGCAACACATAAACTAGGGTTTAAGCTTCTATCACTCTAGCAACCCATCATCTACTTATTACTTCCCTATGCCTTCCTCTAGGCCCAAATAATGGTGAAGTGTCATGTAGTCGATGTTCACATAACACCACTAGAGGAGAGACAACATACATCTCATCAAAATATCGAACGAATACCAAATTCACA
Source organism: Aegilops longissima (assembly GCA_021605205.1). Lineage (NCBI taxonomy): Eukaryota > Viridiplantae > Streptophyta > Magnoliopsida > Poales > Poaceae > Aegilops > Aegilops longissima. The sequence continues at coordinate 694,794,439 of CM038682.1, forward strand.
TGACTACTAATAGCAAGACTTCACCCATGTCCTCAGGAACTAAATTAACTACTCACAAAGCATAATCATGTTCAAATGAGAGGTGTAATAATATGAATAAAGGATCTGAACATATGATCTTCCACCAAGTAAACCAATAAGTATCAACTACAAGGAGTAATCAACACTACTAGCAACCCACAGGTACCAATTTGTGGTTTTGGATACAAGATTGGATACAAGAGATGAACTAGGGTTGAGAGGAGATGGTGCTGGTGAAGATGTTGATGGAGATTGACCCCCTCTCGATGAGAGGATCGTTGGTGATGATTTCCCCCTCCCGGAGGGAAGTGTCCCCGGCAGAACACCTCCGCCAGAGCCCTAGATTGATTCCGCCAAGGTTCCGCCTCGTGGCGGCGGAGTTTTGTCCCGTAAGCTTGCCCACGAATTTTTCCAGGACAAAACCCTTCATATAGCAGAAGATGGACGCTGGAGGCCCACCAGGGGGCCCAGGAGATAGGGGCGCGCCCTAGGGGGGGAGGGCGCCCCTGTCTCCTGGACAGGGTGTTGGCCCCCTGGCCTATTTCTTTTGCTCATAATTCCTTAATAAATCCAAAAAGTTGTTTCGTGGAGTCTTTGGTCTTTTGGAGTTGTGCAGAATAGGTTTCCAACGTTTGCTCCTTTTCCAGCCAGAATTCCAGCTGCCGGCATTCCCCCTCTTCATGGTAAACCTTGTAATATAAGAGAGAATAGCCATAAGTATTGAGGTATAATGTGTAATAACAACCCATAATGCAATAAATATTGATATAAAAGCATGATGCAAAATGGACGTATCAACTCCACCAAGCTTAGACCTCGCTTGTCCTCAAGCGGAAACTGAAATCGAAAAATATGTCCACATGTTTAGAGATAGAGGTGTCGATAAAAATAAAATACGGACATGAGGGCATCATGATCATTCTAAATAACAACAACATATATGGATTTTGTCATATGATTTCCTATGTTCAAGTAATAAGCAATTGACAATGTCAAGTATGGTTCATAAACTTCATTGGGAACTAACAAACTATAATCTCGGTCATTGAAGCAATTGCAATTTATCGTAACATCAGAAAGAGTCAATAATAGAGCTTTTCAGCAAGCCCACATACTCAACTATCTTGTAGTCTCCTATAATTGTTAACACTCACGCAATACTTGTGGTTATAGAGTTTCAGCCGGACACTGAGAAAGATAGGGGCTTATTGTGTTGCCTCCCAACGTACTCACCTTTAGGTGATGTCAACAATAATAGCCTATGCCAACTTACATCCAATCGGATATATATATCATGATCTTTCAAACACGAAGAGCTTGCCAAAGGATAAAATGAAAAAAGGAAAGGTGAGGATCACCTTGACTCAAGTATAAAGTAAATCATAAAGTAAAAGATAGGCCCTTCGCAGAAGGAAGCAGAGGTAGGTTGTCATGCACTTTTAGGGTTGGATACACAAAATCTTAATGCAAAAGAACTTCACTTTATATTGCCCCTTGTATGTGGACCTTTATTATGCACTCCGTCGCTTTTATTACTTCCACAACATGTTCGTACAAAGCTTATTTTCTCTGCACTAATAAGTCATGCATATTTAGAGAGCAATTTTTATTGCTTGCACCGATGACAACTTACTTGAAGGATCTTACTCAATCCATAGGTAGGTATGGTGGACTCTCATGGCAAAACTGGGTTTAAGGATATTTGGAAGCACAAGTAGTATCTCTACTTGGTGCAAGGAGTTTTGGCTAGCATGAGGGGGAAAGGCAAGCTCAACATGTTTAGAAGGTCACTGACAATATACTTTAACTGAGATGTCGGAAAACGTAAACCATTACGTTGTCTTCCTTGTCCAACGTCAAATCTTTTAGCATGTCATACTTAATGAGTGCTTCACAATCATAAAAGATGTCCAAGATAATATATTTATATGTGAACCCCTCTTTCCTTATCACTTCCTATTAATTGCAACGATGACCAAGGCTAGGTTCATCAACTCTCAACAATTTTTATGCCTCATACTTTCTATGTGTGAAGTTATCACTATCCATAAGATCAATATGAACTCTTTTGTTCTTTCTACTTTCTCAAGATCATAGCAACATAGCAAAGCCCTTGACTCAACACTAATATTTATTATAGATAGCACATGGACACGCTTAGATAAAGAGATCACAAAGCAAAACTCAAAACTACTTGATATCAAAACTTCAATCTACTAGATCAAGATACTACTAAAAGGATCGAACTAAAATAAAGCGGTAAAGGTAGGAGTGTGATGGTGATACGATACCGGGGCACCTCCCCCAAGCTTGGCAGTTGCCAAGGGGAGTGCCCATACCCATGTGATTATTTCTTCGGGGGTGGTGAAGTAGGAGTTGTCGCACTTTTCTTCTCTAGCTTACGTCTGAGGCTAAAATTTTCCTCCCTCAGATCCTCATTCTCGAGCTCAAGTTTCATTATCTTTTTGCATAGTGTTGCCTTGCTATCCTGCAAAAAACGTGGTGGGATAGATTGGACCTGAGGGAGACTTGACTTCTTGAACTCCACATGCATATCACCAGGTTGAGCCAGTGGATCGTCCTCTTCATCAGAGCTTGTCTCCTCCTTCCTCTTTGGATCATAGTCTTCTACTTCCTCTGTGGTCCAGCCATAATGTTCCACATCTGCATACACTTTTGGATTTGCAATATAATCAACCACGTAACTCTCTCCCTCCGAATCTTGGGACGACATCTTGTTCCAAATCTGCAATAGGAACAACTCGGAACGAAAACATTGGATATTTGCGTGATACGGTGGTCAAAACCTTCGAGAGTATAGATAATGAATTTTTACCGACCAAAATACGTAACATACAAGAAAACTAGTCCGGGAGGCACACGAGGTGCCCACGAGACAGGGGGGCACGCCCTACAGGGGGGGGGCGCCCTCCCCTCTCGTGGGAGCCTCGTGTCCCTTTCGGACTACTTCTTTCTTCCTAAAATACTTAAATAATCCAAAACTGATAAAAATTGCCATTAGATTTGTTTTGGAGTCAGTATACTTACCGTACCACGTACCTATGCCTCTTCGGAGTCTGGAGCATTCTGGAAAGTGTCTCTTATGTATTCCTCTGGGGTTATGGTTTCAATAATATTGGTTTCAACATTGATAGGATTACTTGAAATATAATGTTTAATTCTTTGACCATTAACCACCCTCGGATTTGTGCCTTCGAAGTTGTTGATTTTTATAGCACCGGAACGATAGACCTCCTTGATAACGTAGGGACCTTCCCATTTTGAGAGAAGTTTTCCTGCAAAAAATCTTAAACGAGAGTTGAACAATAACACATAATCTCCTACGTTAAATTCATGCTTTTGTATGCTCTTATCATGGCAGCGTTTGACTTTTTATTTAAAGAGCTTGGCATTCTCATAAGCCTGGGTTCTCCATTCATCAAGTGAGCTAATATCAAACAACCTCTTCTCACCGGCAAGTTTGAAGTCATAATTGAGCTCTTTAATAGCCTAATATTCTTTATGTTCAAGTTCAAGAGGTAAATGACATGCTTTTCCATAAACCATCTTATATGGAGACATACCCATAGGATTTTTGTATGCAGTTCTATAGGCCCATAATGCATCATCAAGTTTTTTGGACCAATTCTTTCTAGATCTATTCACAATCTTTTGCAAAATTAATTTGAGCTCTCTATTGCTCAAATCTACTTGACCACTAGACTGCGGGTGATAAGGAGATGCAATTCTATGATTGCCATCATACTTAGCAAGCATCTTACCGAAAGCACCATGAATAAAGTGTGAACCACCATCAGTCATAAGATATCTAGGGACTCCAAACCTCGGAAGAATAACTTCTTTAAGCATTTTAATAGAAGTGTTATGATCAGCACTACTAGTTGGAATAGCTTCTACCCACTTAGTAACGTAATCAACAGCAACTAAAATATGTGTATAACCATTGGAGGCAGGAAAAGGTCCCATATAATCAAAGCCCCAAACATCAAACGGTTCAATAACAAGAGAATAATTCATAGGCATTTATTGACGTCTACTAATGTTACCTATTCTTTGACATTCATCACAAGATACGACAAACTTACGAGCATCTTTGAAAAGAGTAGGCCAATAAAACCGGATTGTACTACCTTGTGTGCAGTTCTATCTCCAGCGTGGTGTCCTGCATAGGATTCAGAGTGACATTTGTGTAGGATTTGTTCCTGTTCATGCTCAGGCACACAACGTCTAATAATACCATCTACTCCTTTATAAAGGTGTGGATCATCCCAGAAGTAATGTCTTAAATCATAAAAGAACCTTTTCTTTTGCTGGTATGTGAAACTAGGCGGTATATATTTAGCAACAATGTAATTAGCATAGTCAGCATCCCAAGGAGCAGTACGAGAAGCATTGACAACCGCTAATTGTTCATCAGGAAAACTATCATTAATAGGCAGTGGGTCATCAAGAACATTCTCTAACCTAGACAAGTTGTTTGCAACGGGGTTCTCAGCTCCCTTTCTATCAATAATATGCAAGTCAAATTCTTGGAGAAAGAGATCCCATCTAATGAGTCTAGGCTTAGCATCTTTCTTTTCCATAAGATATTTAATAGCAGCATGATCAGTGTGAATAGTAACGTTGGAATCAACAATATAAGGTCTAAACTTATCACATGCAAACACAACTGCTAAGAATTCTTTTTCAGTGGTAGCATAATTTCTCTGAGCAGTATCAAGAGTCTTACTAGCATACTGGATAACATTCAATTTTTTATCGACTCTTTGCCCTAGAACAGCACCTACAGCATAATCACTAGCATTGCACATAATTTCAAAAGGCAAGTTCCAATCAGGTGGCTGAACAATAGGTGCTGTGATCAAAGCTTTCTTAAGTGTTTCAAATGCTTCTACACAATCATCATCAAAGACAAAAGGAATATCTTTTTGCAATAAATTAGTCAGAGGCCTAGAGATTTTAGAAAAGTCCTTAATGAACCTCCTATAAAAACCGGCATGACCAAGGAAACTTCTTATACCTTTTATGTCCTTAGGACATGGCATCTTTTCAATAGCATCAACTTTGGCTTTATCAACTTCAATACCTCTCTCGGAGATCTTGTGCCCCAAGACAATGCCTTCATTAACCACAAAGTGACACTTTTCCCAATTCAGGATGAGACTAGTGTCTTCGCATCTCTACAAAACTCGATCAAGGTTGCTCAAACAATCATCAAAAGAGGATCCATAGACGGAGAAGTCATCCATGAATACCTCACAAATCTTTTCACAAAAATTAGAAAATATAGCCATCATGCATCTTTGAAAGGTAGCAGGTGCATTACATAAACCAAACGACATATGTCTATAAGCAAAAGTACCAAAAGGGCAAGTGAAAGTAGTTTTAGATTGATCCCCCGCTGACACAGGTATTTGAGAGAAGCCAGAATAACCATCTAGAAAGCAAAAATGTGTGTGTTTGGATAGCCTTTCTAGCATTTGATCAATAAAAGGTAAAGGGTAATGATCTTTCTTAGTGGCTTTGTTTAACTTCCGGAAATCAATTACCATCCTATAGCCTGTAATAATTCTTTGCGCGATCAATTCATCTTTATCATTAGGGACAACGGTAATACCTCCCTTTTTAGGGACACAATGGACAGGGCTTACCCATTCACTATCAGCAACGGGATAAATAATACCTGCCTCAAGGAGTTTTAGTATCTCCTTTCTCACCACTTCCTTCATTTTGGGATTTAATCGTCTTTGAGGATCTCTAACAGGTTTGGCATCTTTCTCCACTGAAATTTTGTGTTGACATAATGTGGGACTAATGCCCTTGCGATCATCCAGGGTATATCCAATAGCAGCTCGGTGCTTCTTCAGAGTTTTCAATAATCTTTCTTCTTCTTTCTCTGAAAGGTTAGCACTAATAATAACAAGATATATTTCTTTTTCATCAAGATAAGCATACTTGAGATTATCAGGTAAGGGTTTGAGTTCAAACAAGGGATCACCCTTGGGTGGAGGGGGATCCCCAAGAATTTCAACGGGAAGATTATGTTTTAGCATAGGTTCTTGTTTAAGGAACACTTCATCTATTTCTTCCCTTTTCTTCATAAACATATCGTTTTCATGGTCTAGCAAATATTGTTCTAACGGATGAGTTGGAGGAACAGCAATGGAAGCAAGACCAATAATCTCATCCTTACTAGATGGTTCCTTTTCACGATGTTGTATACTAAACTTAGCGAAATTAAACTCATGAGACATACCATCTAAGCCAACAGTGACAATATTCTTTTCACAATCAATCTTAGCACTAGCAGTGTTCAAGAAGGGTCTACCAAAAATAATGGGACAAAAATCATCTTGTGGGGAACCGAGAACAAGAAAATCAGCAGGGTATTTAATCTTTCCACACAAGACTTCAACATCTCTAACAATCCCAATAGGTTTAATGGTGTCCCTAATAGCAAGCTTAATTGTAATATCAATATCTTCTAATTCAACTGGTGCAATATCGTGCATAATTTCTTTATAAAGATCATAAGGTATCACATTAGCACTAGCATCCATATCACATAAGCCATGATAACAATGATCTCCTATTTTAACAGAAATAACAGGCGTGCCTATAACAGGTCTACGTGTCTTAGTATCGGGTCTAGAAATATTAGCAGTTTCACCCACGAAAGAAATAACATGCCCATCTAAGTCTGCGTCCAAGAGATCTTTAATCATAGCAACACTAGGTTCAACATTAATTTTCTCAGGATGTGTATAAGTCCTAGTATTACTCTTACGAACAACAGTCAAAGCTTTAACATGATCTTTTATCCTAACAGGAAAAGGAGGTTTTTCGACATAAGCAGTAGGAATAATAGGATCACTATATGTAATAGTCTTTTCTTCGACTGTAATAGGTGCAACTACTTTCACTTCAACAGGAGGATTATATTTAAACCACTTCTCTTTAGGGAGATCAACGTGAGCAGCAAAAGTTTCACAAAAAGTAGCAACTATCTCAGAGTCAAGTCCATACTTAGAGCTAAATCCACAGAAAGCATTGGTATCCATAAAAGATTTAACACAATCAAACTTAGGTGTCATACCTGACTCCTTACCATCGTCGGAACCCCAATCTTCAGATTTGTGTTTAATTCTTTCCAATAAGTCCCATTTGAAGTCAATAGTCTTCAGCATATAGTAACCAGCATAGGAAGTATCGAGCAAGTTGCGATTATCAAGAGAAAGCCGAGCATAAAATTTCTGAATAATCATTTCCTGAGAGAGCTCATGATTGGGGCATGAATATAACATTGACTTAAGCCTCCCCCAAGCTTGAGCGATGCTTTCTCCTTCGCGAGGCCAGAAATTATATATGTAATTACGATCACGATGAACAAGATGCATAGGATAGAACTTCTGGTGAAATTCCAATTTCAATGGTTTATAATTCCAAGATCTCGTATCATCACATAGCCTATACCATGTCATTGCATCTCCCTTCAAAGATAAAGGGAAGACCTTCCTTTTGACAACATCATCGGGAATACCTGCATGCTTAAATAATCCACAAACTTTATCCACAAAGATAAGGTGTAAGTCGGGATGCAAAGTTCCGTCTCCTGCAAAAGGATTAGCTAGCAGTTTTTCTATCATACCCGAAGGAATCTTGAAGTGAATATTTTCATAAAGTTCAGTAGGTTGAGGAGCATCTCTTTGCTCTTCTGGTTGGGGTGAAGATACACCAAACAAGCCACTCAAAGGATTAGTTTCCATAGTGACAAGTAACAGAAAATTTCAGCACACTATATAAATGTTTCCTTACCAAGTTCCAGTCACCAAGAGCGCTACGCTCCCCGGCAACGGTGCCAGAAAAGAGTCTTGATGACCCACAAGTATAGGGGATCTATCATAGTCCTTTCAATAAGTAAGAGTGTCAAACCCAACAAGGAGCAGAAGGAAATGATAAGCGGTTTTCAGTAAGGTTTTCTCTGCAAGCACTGAAATAGTAGGTGATAGATAGTTTTGTGATAAGATAAATAGTAACGAGTAATAAGTAAACAAAGTAAATAAGGTGCAGAAAGGTGGCCCAATCCTTTATGTAGCAAAGGATAAGCCTGGACAAATTCTAATAATAAGGAAGAAGCTCCCGAGGACACATTGGGAATTATCGTCAAGCTTGTTTCATCACGTTCCTAAGATTCTCGTTCGGTACTTTGATAATTTGATATGTGGGTGGACAGACACTTGGGTACTGCCCTAACTTGGACAAGCATCCCACTTATGATTAACCCCTATTGCAAGCGTCCGCAACTACAAAAAGGAGTATTAAGGTAGACCTAACCACAACATTAAACATATGGGCCCATATGAACCCCTAATGAAGCAATGCATAAACTAGGGTTTAAGCTTCTATCACTCTAGCAACCCATCATCTACTTATTACTTACCTATGCCTTCCTCTAGGACCAAATAATGGTGAAGTGTCATGTAGTCGATGTTCACATAACACCACTAGAGGAGAGACAACATACATCTCATCAAATATCGAACGAATACCAAATTCACATGACTACTAATAGCAAGACTTCACCCATGTCCTCAGGAACTAAAGTAACTAGTCACAAAGCATAATCATGTTCATAATCAGAGGTGTAATAATATGCATAAAGGATCTGAACATATGATCTTCCACGAAGTAAACCAATAAGTATCAACTACAAGGAGTAATCAACACTACTAGCAACCCACAGGTACCAATTTGTGGTTTTGGATACAAGATTGGATACAAGAGATGAACTAGGGTTGAGAGGAGATGGTGCTGGTGAATATGTTGATGGAGATTGACCCCCTCTCGATGAGAGGATCGTTGGTGATGATTTCCCCCTCCAGGAGGGAAGTGTCCCCGGCAGAACAGCTCCGCCAGAGCCCTAGATTGATTCCGCCAAGGTTCCGCCTCGTGGTGGCGGAGTTTCGTCCCGTAAGCTTGCCCACGAATATTTCCTGGACAAAACCCTTCATATAGCAGAAGATGGACGCCGAAGGCCCACCAGGGGCCCAGGAGTTAGGGTGGCGCGCCCTAGGGGGGGGGCGCCCCCTATCTCCTGGACAGGATGTGGGCCCCCTGGCCTATTTTTTTGCTCATAATTCCTTAATAAATCCAAAAAGTTGTTTCGTGGAGTCTCAGGTCTTTTGGAGTTGTGCAGAATAGGTATCCAACCTTTGCTCCTTTTCCAGCCAGAATTCTAGCTGCCGGCATTCCCCCTCTTCATGGTAAACCTTGTAAAATAAGATAGAATAGCCAGAAGTATTGAGATATAATGTGTAATAACAGCCCATAATGCAATAAATATTGATATAAAAGCATGATGCAAAATGGACGTATCAGGACCCCTGATTAGGACGTGCCGACAGTGGGTTTTCACCGTCGGCGACGGCAACCGCATCTACACTAAGCATCCACCCCTTCCACCGGCGGACGTGATCCGCCGGGATGTTAGAGATGTGACCACAGTCGTTTTGTGAGAGAGAGTGTGAAGAGAGCAACCCTAGCAAGCAACCGTGTAGGTTGGCCCATCCTGACTATGTATATAGTGGAGCGGTTTCCTTTTCTCTCCATATGAACCTATCATATTACGTACATGCCACTGAAGAAAAAAAACTTTATTTATAAATGACGCGACACCTACTACTCGTTCTCCTATAACCTTGCGCTTGGCATCTCCAAAATATTAACCTTGCGATTGGCTCATCGCCTCTTTGGGAAGTCGAGCAATAATGGTAGTGCAGTATATATTGTTCTGGCTATATGAGACCGAATGAATTGCTGCACGTCCACCACATGGGCGAGGGTCGAGGGGCGAGGGAGAGTGCTACATACGGAGCAAAATGAGTGAATCTACAGTCTAAAATATGTCTGTATACATCCGTGTTTGGAGTATGTACTAGTAGTTCATATTGAAATCTACTAAAGGACATATATATTCCAAACAATATGATATAATCTCTATAATCAAGGTATTAGTAGGGACGAGGAGTAAACAGAGGGAGTAGTAAATTATTCTCCTCGTCCTACAAGCCACCACGCGCATGGGCGAGGAAGCAGGCGTAAGGCGGAGCAAGCTTCACCTCATCCTGCGAGCCACCGCGTCCGTGGGCGGGGGAGACGGCGTACTAAGCAAGCTTCTCCTCGTTCTGCGAGTTGACAGGACACATCAAAATTACTCCAGTGTATAGAGCCTTGCCTCTAAGGTAGGCCCCACATGGTTTGCCTCTTTTTTTAATTTAACATAACGCGTCAAGTCGCAGTTTGTTTATTCACCCGTGGTAGACGATCCTCCCTAAACAAAGTGGACAACCAGTACACGTGCCAAATTACCATGTGGGCTGCCTTTTTCATACAGAAATGAGCTCCACCGTGTACCCGCGCAGGCGTGGTTGGGAAAGAGACGGGAGTACGTGCGCCGTGCATGCACCTCTTCTCTTCGTGCACGTCCCCCACCTACATGTGTGTGTGAGAGATACAAACCGCGTTCATGAGTGTTTTCTGTTTTGGGGTGGGGGTGGGGGTGGGGTGGGGGTTGGTTTCGTGAATTATTTGTGGGAATACATGTCAATGACATATCAAACAAAATTTTGCATGCATTGTGTGTGAAATGGAGACCTATCCATATCATATATAGAGGGTCGGGCAATCCACGAGAAGAGAGGGAGGGGTCATAGCTATCGATAGAGTCGAAGAGAGCCATCCAAATTGTGTGTGTGTGCAAGTCAAAGATATAGGGCGATTGGCCTACCGAAACGTTAGAGGGCACATGTCAAGTTTGTGTGTGGCAGGGAGACATGACTAGAGCGCTCGATGTATCAGTGTGCATGGGGGGGAGGGGGGTGGTGGGAGGGGTAGGCAGAGGCCTAACTATAGAGGTAGAACGACTCGTATATGTGTTGAGAAGGAGAGACCCAGCTATGTCTTGAGGGAGATCGATCGACATCCATACATAACTGGAGGACGGGAAATATTATTGGACAGAGAGAGAGAGAGAGAGTGAGAGAGAGGAGAGAGAGGGAGGGAGAGGGGTAGAGTGCTAGATCGGTGATGGAGTTGCTTCTCGAAGATGGTGCGAGAGGCCTACTAGACAAACTGAGGGTGGAACTGCAATGTTATCAATAAGAGTGGGGATGTGTTTCTGTGTGTGCATGTGCATGATAGATCTTTCGGGACGCATCCATGGATGATGAAGGGGAACCATGTGTTTGGTAAGCAAATCTAACTAGATCGGTAGATCAATTGTTGTTTGTCGGAGGAAGGGAGAGACACAACTAATGAGGTAGATCGATCGACGCGTGGGCAAAAACGAGTTATAAGGACCTAGCTAGCTATATGTATAGCGAGAGATCGGTCGGTGTACGTCCATTTGTTAGAGGCAAAAATAAGGCCCAGCGAGACGGATAGGCAGAGAGAATGGAGCTAGGAGGTGGTGCGAGAGGCCCGACTACTAGCTAGATAGGGGGAGGAGTGTGCGGTTGTGAGATCGATGAAAAGAGGGGCGAGAGTTTACACGTGTGTGTGACCGTATGAGAGACACGAGGCAAGGACACATAAAGGAGGAGATTGAAGGTGTGTGTGTATGTTGTAGGCAGGCATCGCTGGAGAGGTTTATCGATCGATGTGTGTCGGAAAGGAGTTGTGGAGACTCTAGGAGAACGACCTAAAGAAAAAAATGAATGTGCCCGGTGGATAGAATGCCGAGGGAGGGGTAGGGCGAGGAGGGCGTGTGCATGCACGAGAGAAAGTTAGTGGTAGCTACAAAGGTTAGAGGATTGTGTGGGTGTAAGAGACTAACAAAGATCATAATTTGATATGAAAGCGGATTCATATATTTGAATAGGAGATCATAGTGTTTTAAACATATGCATGCATGAATATAGCAGTGATACACGTGTTGTGCACATGTTATACCATATTGTGATAATGCATGGCGTTTGCAACTCACAGCTAAATGCCGAACAATCTAAACTATACTATACATCAAACAATCTCACATTTTATTTGACTTTGTGATAATGTGTGGCGTTTGCAGCTTACAACTAAATATCAAACAATCTAAACAATACTATATATCGAACATTCTCACAATTTATTTGAATTTGTGGTAATGTGTGGTGTTTGCAACTCACATCTAAATACTTGTAGGTGTAGGGGGTGGGGCACATAATGTGATAAACACATTATACATATGAGACATGGTTTAGACTATGAAGATCTAGCTAGAGCTAGAAATGTAGTGTGATTTGAAATCAAAATAAAGTGGATTCAAAAATCGAGTTTGAGTTCATATAGTACACATAGTTCATATGTAACTCGGGACTAATCATGTGGTGTGTTGTGAACATAATACACAAACGATGGTTTAACTTGACAATAATGATGATTGTAGATCTTATTGAAATAGAGAAACGAATTCAAATGCTTTGACTTCACAACAATCATTACTGTAGATCTTATTCAAATAGAGAAACAAATTCAAATTTAGTTCACATTGAAGCGGTAGTTTATACGTTTGGAATGCACTAAAACGTTAATTTGAGTAGTAGGTTGCATGCATTATACACACAGCGAAATATTTTAATTGAACTTAACATGAATTCAAAGTTTTGAGTGACATTTTTAGTGCGCATTGATTTGGTACTGTACATGTTAGGCTTGTCCGGAAATTTCAACCCGCGCCTTGTTAGCCCGAAATATTTAAGATATATCTTTGTCTTGTCGTGCTCCGACAACTCCCTCCATCTCAACCCACGCCTTGCTATTCCGAAATTACAATGCGCGTGAAAACTCCCACCTCCTGTGAAATCCCGACACGTGAAATGCCCGTGGTACCCCTGAACCGAAAGAAGCGCCTCAAATCGGTGGGGGTACTTTCGTAACTTACCCCACATTTCGGACAAGTGCATCCCTAAGCCATGGTTCCCCATTTCCATCCCATCCGCCCACCTATTCATACACTGAGGCCGCGAAAACCCGCAACGAAGCCCCACACCCTGCTCCGTCCACCACCCAGCCGGAGCCTCTTCCCCGATGACATCGTCCACAACAACACCTCAACGTCCCTCATCCACCGTACCGGATGAGGATCTGTCGTCGATCTCGTGGTCCCGCCGGTTCAGCCACCCCGTCGTCCACATCCAAGGAGCTGCCCCAATGTTCCCCTCGTCTTTTGCGCCACCTCCATTCCCACACCGCCGTCTTCACCTGCACCACCGGAAGAGCATCATCATCGCCGTTTCCTCGGATGAAGCTGCGGCCTAATCGGCGCCACCAAAGAGGTTGTACACTAATCGCCGCATTTTCTTCTTGATTCGATGTCACGGTGCTGCCGGCGCTCGGTCCCGAGCCGACACGGCGCGAATCCATCCACGGCGGCGTCGCCGGACACTTCCTCCACGACGTCGCTCCCTCGGCGGCGACGTCCACATCAGTAGGAGCTCCTGCTGCTTTAGCTCTCGCTCGATCTGCTGCTCTGCTCTTGCTCTCGGTCCCCTGCCTGGTCTGCTCTTGCTATTGCTATTGCTCTTGCTCGCGTTGCTTCTCTCGCTCTTGCTCTTGCTTGCGATGTTGCTCTAATTTAGCTATACTTCAGTCACCTGAATCGACTTTTGGGTCAGTCGATTTTCAGGGGGTGGTGGGGGGGGGGGGGCTCGCCGGGGTGAAGGAAGAACCAACCGCAGTGGGGTGGGGGCTCACGGAGAGGTACCCCACTATCTATCTTAGGGTTCAGGGTGGGGGCGGTGGTCGCCGACAGTGGCGGGGCGGTGGCGTGAGGATCGCCAGAGAAAAAGTTCGGCACGGGGGGACTAGAGGGATGGCCGGGGCGGTGGAGGACCGGTGGTGGGGAGTGTTTTCGGGGCGGGAGGGGCGGCGCACCGCCGGCCGCGGGCGGCAGGGGGCTGCTGTTTGGCCGGTGGTAGCTGGCGGCTCAGGGGGGTGGAGGTTGAAGATGAACCGCACGCCCTTGATTTTGTATCCAACGGCTGCAAAATCGACTGACCAGAGATGAAAAAGCCAGTCGACCGACATGTAGCCTCACCTTGCTAGTGCGTTCAGTTTCAACAACAATATTCAGTTTCGACAGCGAAAATCAGTTTCGACAGCAAAATTCAGTTTCGACAGTTAAGTTCAGTTTCAACAGTTAAGTTCAGCTTCGACAGTTAAATTCAGTTTCGACAGTTAAGTTCAGAGATGAGCGGCTGATTTATTTTACATCTAGCACTTTGTGGTTATGTATTTTACGTCATGTATTGGAGATGCTATTAGAATTCCACTCAGGTTAACGTTGTTTGTTATCTCTCTTGTCCTGCTTCAGCCTCGGCGTCGTACAACTCGCCGGAGCTGCTCCTACGAGGAAACCCTCCATCACGCGGAGCAGTACCTTGGGCTCCATCTCCAGATGCCTAAGATCTTCTTCCCCTCCTCCGACAGCCAAGTCAGCCGGAGCATCCTCACCGGCCAACCCAATCACGCTGAGATCGACATGGCTTCGCCAAAGAGGTTGTACACTTGTTGCATCTCTTTTTTACTCTACATGTTATATATATTGTCCACTGAGCACACAAATTTGTTCCTTTAGTGTCTCCTTGAAAGAAAAAACGTAGGAATTTTAATTTTCACTTGTCCTCCTTTTCAAATTCCTATTCATGAAGCACAAGACTAAGATATAGTAGCATAATAGCATTATAACCGTACATTTTCTTGTGGTTTGACTTAATCTCACCATTCTTCTTTGCATCCTGTGATCTTCCAATTGTTGTGAATCAAACACCCAGGTTGGCAGAAATCCTGTGTTTTTAAATTCTCTATTTTGCACGTGCATTCCTATCCTATTCCTGTCTATTTCCTATCCGTGCATTGTTGGAATCCTCCAACTCAAACGAGCCCCTACAGAATTACTTCTCTTACAGATAGTTGTCAAACAAAACCTTGCGTGGTTTGTCCCGCTCCTGCTGCGCCGTCGTCCACCCCAGCTCAGCTGCTCCAATGACAGAAGGGTCCAGCACAGCAGGGATCCGGCCTCCAGACTGTCTTTCGCCGCCTCAGATCTTCTCCCCCGCCGCCGGCAACCATGAAAACTGCATTACCATCATCAACCGAACAGATGACATCAAGGACTACACGGGTCCGAAAGAGAGGTCGCACTCTTCCGTGTCTGCTTACGTTATGCATCGCTTAATATTACATGCTACTTGATCGTCATGTTCACCGATTAGAGTCTGAGTCAGCTCAAAACTAATGGTCAAAGTTGAGTTTTTAATTGGTTGTGGGGTACATATCGGGGCCACAATCAATAGTATCTATCTACTACCTGGTTAATCTCCGGTGTCTACTATGAGTTTCATGTTGGGTGGGAAACAAACAGTAAAGAAGCCATTATTTGTATTTTTTAACTGAAGCCATTATCTGTATTTTTTAACTGAAGCCATTATCTGCCTGCTATTATTGGTTTTGGGTCTATCCACAGGTTGCTACCATCACTCTGGATTTCTGCATGCACTCCTTACATAATCTCACTATGTTTTATTCCTATGCATGACAGTTATTGTAAACAATTTAACTAAACATGTAGAGCAAAAGAGACGAGCCTTGCATGGCAAAAAAAATTCATGCAGACGTCGCTCCATGGTAGGCACAAAGGCAGCCCCCCTCCACGCATTTCGAATTGTAATCGAGAGGAAGATATCTGTTCTGAGGGGGATTCAGAAGGAGAAGACAACTCCTATTTACCCCCTGAGGTCTTCGCTCTAACTTGCATGCTGACGTTGGTTATATCATGCATATGGTGTCTTGCCTTGCTTACTTTATACATCAAATATGTCATCTGCTTAGTTTAGACATCCTTTGTGCGAATGCCATCTGTTTAGTTTATTCATCGTTTATGTGAATTATGCAACGCCATCTTGTTTAGCCAGGCATCATATATGTGAATTTTGCAATGCCATCCTGCTTAACCAGTCATCTTATATGTAAATTATATCAGGCCATCCTTTTTTTCGTTACATATTACATTTTCAACAATGTTAGTACATTCAACTGCTCTTCGTGTGCATCAGCTATTTGACACGGTGATGGCAAATTCTGGAGTGAAAACAAGGTCTTCAGGGAAGACTATGCTATCTGACGAAGCGCATATCTCGCTGGTTACGGATAGCTCCTCAGAGGAGGATTCAGAGACAGATGACCCGTCCTATCCCCCCCGAGGTGTATGCTCTAACTTGGCAGGGTTATGTTGCTCATATCGTGTGTATGGTGTCTCGGATTGCTATGTCATTTGATTAGTTTAGAGATGCTTTGTGTGAATTCCACCTGTTCAGTGTCTAATTACCATATATGTGAATTATGCATTGCCATCTTGTTGCAAGACATTATATATGTGAATTATACAATGCTATCTTGTTGCAAAGGCATTATATATGTGAATTATGCAATGCCATGCTGTTTAGCCAATCATCATGTATGTGAATTATATCATGCTATCATTTTTTTGTATTTCAACTACTCTTCCTGTGCATCAGCCATTTGAAGCGGTGATGGAAGTATCTGGAGTGAAAACAAGGTATTCAGAAGAACATAATGCTACCTGCTGAAGCAGACATCTTTGTCTGGTTACTGAGAGCTCCTCGAGGAGGATTAAAAGACTGATGACCAGTCCTATTTCCCCCCTGAGGTCTATGCTCAAACTTGGCAGGGTTACATTACCCATGTCATGCATGTTGTCTTGCATTGCTTAGTTTTTACATCATATATGGATTGCCATCTGCTTACTTGCTTACTATATAAATCATATATTTGAATTATATCATGCCATCATGTTTACATTGTACATACACATCATCCATCTGAATTATGGCATGGCAACCCATTTAATAAAGACATCATATAGTTATATCATCTCATCCTGTTTAGTGTTTACAGTCATCATATTTTGAATTATGGCATTCTATCTGTGAATGCATGTGAATTATGGCATGCCAACCTATTTAATAAACACATTATATAGTTATATCATGTCATCCTGTTTACATAGTCTCATATTTTGAACTATGTCTTTCCATCTTTTTAGTTAGCCATCATAATGTGAAATTGTTTCATGCTATCCTGTTTAGTTAGCCATCATATATGTCAAATTGTGTCATGCTATCCTATTTGGTTAGACAACATAAATATGAATTATTTCATGCCCTCTTTTATTCCCCACTATCCATTGCACATGTGTATCATACAATGTCTATACTTTCAATTACTTTTCTTGTTTATCAGCCATTTGAATTGGAGAGGGTGATGGCAGTATCTAAGGGAGTAACAACACGGTCTTCAGAAAAGATAGTGCTACCAGTTGATGCAGATAGAACCACGATTGTACTTTCCCAAGGACCAGATCCACCACACATAACCCATACTCTCGTAGATTGTACCCCTACCCAGTTGGACAGCGAACCAGCTACACCCCTTCTAACCCCAACCCCGGCAGATAGTAACCCAGCCCAGCTTGACACAAAGACCGCCTCCACCACAGAGCACCCAAACACGAAAGCAGTTAGTAAGGGAACTGCAGTGCCCAAAGCACGAGGACCAACACTTCGAATCCCAATTCAACGCTTAAAGAAGAATAAGATTTGTTCTCAGGTCAGGTTCTGTAGCTATGGTTCATACTCCTTTGCCTTTGCATTACTGTATTTACTCATACCAACTATTTTCAAATTTGAAGGATGGAATTGAAACTCCAATTGCGCAACAGGTATGTTTTAAACCTGTTTCTTTAACTGGTTTGCTGATGTAACCTACTCTATGTCGATTTTAGTTTCAATTGAATAAACAGTTATGTTCCCATGTCATGCACATTACAAGTGTTGTTATTGCTCTATAGTTTCCCACACTTATATTCTGTCTATTCTGCTTTGCCTTGAACAAATATTATTTGAACTGTGTCTCTATCTTGATTTGGCAACAAAAACTAGAATGATATAGACCATAAAGTGACCATGGTACATAGATATATGCTTGTTTCATGCTGTTATCCTGTCCACTTTACTACTGAACTCATTTACCAAAATGAGTTTCATATACAACATGGTAAACATGTGGTGTGTCTGCTTGTTTCTCTTTTAGAATGCGGACAAAATATTGGAGAACAGTACCACGTTATCCAATGGTAAAGGAAGTAATGCAGATAAGGTTCAAGATAGCGAGACATCCCTGTTGGTCTCCAAGAAAGCTGATAAAAACTATCTTGACGATATTGAGGGAACCCAAAAGTCCTGTCTTGATGTAGTGTTCGAAAGTTATCGCCACTACTCGCCGCACAAGCTCTTCGAACTCGCTGCCTGAATCAGTTTGTCTTCTTGAGTCTCAACTTCAAGTTGAAAGACATCGATCAGATGTGCTGCGATAGGAAGCCGAAGGACTAAGGAAGTCCCTGCAGAATTCAGATGCATATTTCCTGGTGCAACAGCAAGCGCTAGAAGATTTAAGCGCCAAACAAGAGAAAGTTAATAAGATTGATAAGCATCTTGCCAGCATTTTGGGTACCCAGGATATTATTTCTTGAGATCTTCTGAAGTGGTTTTAGTTCTGGATTTGTTTTGCTGCGGCGTTTATTTGCGCTGGTCGCCAACTTTGACAACTAGTGTATATGATATGCTGCTTTGTTCCCTATATTTGCACTGGTGGTGAACTTTGATGCCCAGTGGATGTAATATGTGTAATAGACGTGATAGCCTAGCGTTAGTTGCTTGCTTATATATTTCCTTGCTGTCTTGTTTATTTGTTTGCTTGTAGTCATTGCAGTTCTTTTTCCGCGGTTTGCTAGTGGCTGCAATAACCTATTTTTTAAATACCAGGCCACAATAACCATGGGCTAATATTTACTGTAGTGACACTGTGCCTCCTACGGGCCGTAGAAACAGTGGGCCTTCTACGGGCCGTAGAAACAATGGGCCTTCAGGTCTCAGATCATCAATGGGCCTTATACGGGCCGTATGATCGACACAAACATGGGCCAAACTGACCGCATTATGGCCGTAAGCGGGCTAGAGTTGAAATCGTCCGTTCATGGGCCGACCATAACGGGCCATCATTAATAGGCTGAATTTGATGATGCTACGGAAATGGCACAATGTATTAACGGACCACAAACGGCCCGACTGTAACCACGGGCTGAATTTGGCCCACCAGCAGAAAATGACAATAACGGGCCGTAAGTAAACGAATGCTGGAAATGAGTGTCGGTGTCAAAACCGGCGGATCTCGGGTAGGGGGTCCCGAACTGTGCGTCTAAGGCTAATGGTAACAGGAGACTCGGGACATGATGTTTTACCCAGGTTCGGGCCCTCTCGATGGAGGTAATACCCTACTTCCTACTTGATTGATCTTGATGATATGAGTATTACAAGAGTTGATCTACCACGAGATCAGAGAGGTTAAACCCTAGAAGCTAGCCTATGGTATGATTGTTGATGATAATGATTGTCCGTCCTATGGACTAAACCCTCTGGTTTATATAGACACCGGAAGGGGCTAGGGTTACACAGAGTCGGTTTACAGAGAAGGAGATCTACATCCGAATCGCCAAGCTTGCCTTCCACGCCAAGGAGAGTCCCATCCGGACACGGGACGAAGTCTGCTATCTTGTATCTTCATAGTCCAAGAGTCCGGCCAAAGTACATAGTCCGACTGTCTGGATCCCCCCTTATCCAGGACTCCCTCAGTAGCCCCTGAACCAGGCTTCAATGACGATGAGTCCGGCGCGTAGATTGTCTTTGGCATTGCGAGGCGAGTTCCATCTCCGAATACTCCAAGATAAATTCAGAACACAAGGACCGTGTCCGGCTTTGCAAGCTAACATTCCATATATCACCGTAGAGAGAATAATAATAATCCACGAATCCAATCTGCTGACAATTCTTCGAAGAGCGACATCACGCCACGGTCCGGTTTTTATTCGAACCGTTCTTACAACTTTCTACCGCACACACCATGAGGTTGTTTCCTTGGCACGTCCTGTTAGAGCAGAGATCGTGTTCCCTTATTGCGGGATTCTCATCAATACGCGTATGGGTAATCCAACCGTGCATGTTGGCATGACCCCGTGTTTTTAGGAAAGTCCCGAACAACCACGTTTGGGGTCTGAGCTGCAATCGCCTTGATACCCAAGTAAGTAACCCTATAACCGAACACCTTGCTTATTTGTCATAACATTTATCCGAACACTGTCCGCAACCAGGATTGGCTTAGTAAGGCGGAGAGGATCAGGTGTCCGGCCCCTCTACCTGAAGGTTCGCCTGGCCCGACAATGGCCAAGATTCTTGAACGAACACTAAGTCGGGTGCCACCGGAGAGAGCTGAAAGGGAGAGCGGGGAGGCCAAGAGTGGGCCTCACACATTGCGCATCCGATCCGGGGGAATCAGCGCCTCCATGGAGGAGGAGAATCAGGGAGGCGATTTTGAGGTTTCCTCCCCCCGCGGGAAGAAGAGGGCTGCCTCCGAAGATTTGGAGACGGGGGCCCCTAAACAAGGGAAAAGAACTTCGCCAGAGGGCCCGGCCTCGAAGGGCGTCCTCATCGCCCAGTGCCCGCGAACGGGCCAGCCCTCCATCGAGCTGTAAGTTTAATTAAGCAAGGATCTTATTGCTTTTTCCTCTGAGAGTAATAACCGGGACCTGTTTATTGTAGCCCGACCAGCAGTTCATCTCAACAGGGGTCGTCTTCGTGGGATCTTCTTCTGGAGATGATGGAGAGTGAAACCCCACCTGCCTATCCGCCCCGTGAGGCGGGCGACCCTGAGGTATCGTCACGGGGGAGTCCAGATTCAAAGGGGCCAGAAGCTAACACTTTGGCCGCCCCGAGCCGGCGTGTTCGTCTCCTGCGGCGGACAATGGAAAGGGTCCATGAGAGTCCGGTGTCCGGCCGAACAAGCTGACGGGCCTCCTTGAGTCAGCTGATCTCTTGGAGGATCATCGTACCCTAATGGGTACGGTGTCAGAGAAAATTTCCTCCACCACAAGTGTTTTGAACGAAGCTTTTAGGAGCCTACTCAAAGGCTTTGAGGTAAGCTGCTATTTTTAGTTGAGCCGCACGCGATACATGCGCTCTGTGTAGATAGTAGCCCCTGAGACTATGGATGCCAGCACATGGCGGCAACCCGGAGGATCAACTCCTAGTTAATGGTCTCACTTGCATTGATGTGCAGGTTGCTAAGGGTTAAGCAATAGACCAGGCCGCTGAATGCGCTGAATTGAGGTGGCAGATTGACGTTGTGGAGGCCGACGTCACGCTTGTGAACAAGCGATTCGAGGAGTCGCTGAGTATGCTTTCCTATATCCACATATATTTTTGCAAGAAGGTTGAAATATTAATGTGATGTTATGTAGTTGCAGGCAAAGCTGCTGCCATTCAGGCCCTGAGGGCGGAGCTTGCTCTAGCCAAGAAACAAGCTCGGATTAGCAATGCGGCTGCTCTAAAGGCAACCGAAGAATTAAAGGCCGAACAGGCCGCTCGTCTCCGAAGCGAGGAGAAGATAGCTGAGATGGCTGTGGAGTTGAGGGACGCTGCCGGCCGGTATGAGCTTCTCGAAAAGGAGAATCAAACAAAGACGGCCGACCTGAAGAAGGCGATGGATTCGGCTAAAGAGATGCGCTCTCAGATTAGAGACGCATGGGAGGAACTTTGACAAGCCGGAGAAATCGCGGCCGGAAGTCCTTATGTGTTGCGGATGAAGTTTTTAGATCCAAAGTATGCTCCGTTGGATAAGCTATGGAGTGCCGCAGATGAGTATGCGGACTTGGCGAAGAGTGCAGCTGATGCGACCAAGTTATTCAAGGATCATGAGGATAACAAAATGGAGAAACTGTTCTGGTCGCAATTAAATGCTCCAGCGCGCTCCTTGCCCTTGAGTGAGAAGATGGCCGCCATAGCCGAGCTCTACAGGCTGTCCAGCCTTGCAATGAGGTCTGTAATAGACCATCTGCGGCTGAAGGAGCCGAAGCCAGACAGTTACTTTGGTCTGGTGCAACGATTATTTGGCGCCAGGGCGCAGATTGATGCCATGAAGAGATCGGCATGCATAGAGGGTGCGCGGATGGCTCTTGCCCGCATGAAAACATACTGGGTGGATATGGAGGCCACCCGCATTGCAACCCGGGGTCCGGCCGGAAGCCACGACCCAGCTGAGCACTACTTTGAGCAGGTTATAGAAGGTGCCCGTAGAATAGAGTCTCAGTGTTCCAAGAATGTCATGTTTGAATGACGAACTTATTAGTTATGAACAATTATGTGTTTGATTATGGAGGCTGTGTTTTATACTTTTGCCTGAAAGTATTATAATGTCTCCTGTATGGCTGTTTATGTATTCATATAGCATGAAAGTTAGCAGTCGTTGGCTTTAGCCCCACGCGTAATGCGGGGGTGTTCGAGAAGATAGGCAGAAACACACTTGATCCAACGTCTTGGTCCATTAAGGAGGTGATCGCACATCGAACCAGGCAACCGGACTGTATAGCTGTAACACTTTCGCTTAGCCATAGGAGTTGAAAGGTGGGGCTACTATATAGCCCCTGGTACTTCCGCGTGCATCCGGATACGGTGCGCGTACTTGACCGGTAGACCGGTCCTTCGTTAATGCGGAGGAATCCTATAGATGCTGATGAGTCCTTGAGTGGTTGACCAATCTCTCGCTATATCATGACAGTCAGTTTTCGGCTTTCTCTACCGAGGTGCTCATCCTGAATAACCAGGGCACAATCGCAGTATTTCTCCTTTGGCCGCCTTATCCGATAGAACGAAACGTAGGGCAGCAAACCCAGGAGCCGGGCTAACCCAACATTTGACCAAAGACATGATTCGGAGCTGATGCATATAAGGCCAAACTCGTGACACCGAACACTCCCGAAGGTATTCGGACTTTATAAAATATATTGGGCTAAATAATGCCCTTGACCCTGTGATTCCAGGTACGTGCATTGATCTATCGTGGCAAAAAAGCCTAAAACGCCAGTGTCCCGTATAGGTGTATGAAATACCCATGGGACGTTGAGCAACAAGAGACAGTAAAGAAGGTTTACGCAGGGGCTTAATCTAAAGAGAAACCTGTGGGCGGGGCCCTGCTGCACGTCTGCGCCTGTGTCTCCGTTGTGCCATATCCTGGAAGGGTGTCGCACTTGTAGTGTTTGTAGGAACGAAAAGGAAAACTTGCGAAAAGTTAGTTATACTCGAGAAGTGTTCGAGATACTGCCTGTTAACGAGGCAAGCCGGATTATGGGCTTGTGTTACATGTTTGCAGTCCCTCGTATTATTTATGGGGACACATGTACAGCCCCTGGCTCAGTTTTATCCGAGCCACTATGAAAGATGGTTTATTGGACTCGTCTAACCGTGTCCGCGATCTTAACGACCGGTCATGCGTTCCGGTGGGAGAGGCCGCCTAGAGTCTGGCATCAGGAACTGCCGCATATCGTTCTGTGTTTCCGCTAACCATGATGACGCCGCATGGACCGGGCATCTTGATTGAAGGTAGGCGTAGTTCGGTATTGCGTTAAAGCAAGCGAAGGCCGGTCTTCCAAGCAATGCATGATAATCGCTGCTGAAGGGAGCGATGTTGAAGAGTAAGTTTTCGCGTCTGAAGTTGTCGGGAGAATCGAATGTTACTTATAACATGAGGGATCCCCAACAATGGGCCACGACGCCTGGAATTACTCCATTGAAGGTGGTGTTATTTTGATTTATTCTGGATGGGTCTATCCCCATCGTGCAGATGGTGTCTTGATATATCAAATTAAGACTACTGCCGCCGTCCATTAGGACGCGAGTAAGATGGCGTCCATCGATTATTGGGTCGAGCACCAAGGCGGCCGATCCTCCGTGCCGAATACTGGCTGGGTAGTCCCTGTGATCAAAAGTGATCGGGCAAGTTGCCCAGGGATTAAATTGGGGGGCTACGAACTCTGCGTGAGTTGCGTGTACCATGTTTACCGTTTTGACGTCCGGTGGGAATTGTTTCTGGCCCCTAGTGTTCGGCTGGCGAGGTTCATCCTCGTCTTCGCTTCGTGTTTCCCTTCCCTTATGTTCGGCGTTTAACTTGCCGGCCTGCTTGAAAACCCAACATTCTCTGTGGGTATGATTTGCAGGTTTGTCGGAAGTGCCGTGGATTTGGCACAATCTGTCCAGGACTTTGTTCAGGCCGGATGGTTCCTCCTTATTGCTGTTAAATGGCTTTTTTCCTTGACCAGATCGAGAGCCCCTGAATCCGGCGTTAATCGCTGTGCCGTCCGGACTATCGTTATTCCAACGTTTATTCTTAGTGTGCCGTGGCTTCCCGTTGCCGTCTCGGATTTCGGATGTGCCTGGGTCGCTGGTGCCTTTACGGGTCAACCAGCTGTCCTCACCCGCACAAAATTGGGTCATGAGGCTTGTCAAGGCTGCCATCATTCTCGGCTTTTCTTGGCCGAGGTGTCTGGCAAGCCACTCGTCTCGGATACTGTGTTTGAAGGCCGCTAAGGCTTCAGCATCCAGACAGTCGATGATTTGATTCTTCTTAGTGAGGAATCTATTCCAAAGCTTGCGGGCTAACTCTCCGGGCTGCTGTATTATGTGACTTAGATCGTCAGCGTCTAGAGGCCGGACATAGGTCCCTTAAAAGTAGGCCCTGAAAGCATCCTCAAGTTCCTCCCAACTTCCAATTGAGTTTTCGGGGAGGCTTTTCAGCCAATGATGGACTGGTCCTTTTAACTTGAGTGGGAGGTATTTGATGGCGTGGAGGTCGTCCCCACGAGCCATGTGTATGTGAAGGATAAAATCTTCAATCCAGACCCCGGGGTCCGTCATTCCGTCGTATGACTCTATAATCACGGGTTTGAATCCCTATGGAAATTCATGATCCAGCACCTCGTCTGTGAAGCACCGGGGGTGCACAGCCCCTCTGTATCTGGCCGTGTCGCGGCCTACTGCCGGCTGTTGTTGCTTCCGATGTTGATTTCGGACTGGTATTCGATCAGCATGATCGTTGTGGTGACCATAATCCCGCATCGGAGCCTGTCCTCTGGACCCATAGATGGACCTGGCCGCACTGGCCTTTTTGTCTAGGAGCTCCCGTAAATCGTGTGCGGTATTAGTGGCTGCTCTATCGCGGCCATGAGTTGGCTGGTCCGGCTGAGTAGCCATATTGTTTTTGGGCCGAACGGGTGCTGCGGCTTCATTGTCGAATTCGGGTAGCAGTTTCCGCTTTGGGTAGCTCTTTGTGTGGCGATTATCTCCATGTTTTCCTTCGATGTCCAGCACCTTATTCCATCGTCGATTGAGCGTATCCTGCGCGGCCTTAAGCCTTTGCTTCTGCTTCTTCAGGCTCCGTGCTATGGCCAGGAGTTTTCTGCGGAGCTTGTCTTGTTTTAACTGTTCTTCCGGGATGATGAACGCATCGTCAACCGGACTGTTATCTTCTTTGGAGTTAGCATGATCGGTTCGGCCCTCTGAATTGTGATAGGGCGTCTGCTCCGGGCTGTGTTCGGCATGACCTGGTTTATCCTGCTTCATCGCTGGGTCCCTATGGTCGTTGTTGCCTTCGAAATCAACTGGAGTGTCATCCTGTTTTGGGTTGTTATCACTATTTTTGCTATGACTCGACCTTAGGCGGCGCCTACGCCGTCGTTTTTGCTTTTTCCCGAGGGGTTTATCCTCCGTTGTGTCCCTTTTGTCAACATTGTCTTCTTTGGGGGTGTCCACCATGTAGACGTCGTATGATGAAGTGGCAGTCCAGCGTTGTGTGGGCGGTGGTTCTGGATCTTCCCCTGTATCGACGTCCATACCGTCGATGTTATTGGGGTCGATGTCAAGCATGTCTGTTAGGTCATCGACAGTGGCTACAAAGTGGGTGGTGGGCGGGTCGCAATTTTCTTCGTCCTCCGTATCCCACACGGGCCGGACATGGTTCGGCCAGGACTCTTCTGACAGAGAGAGAGACTTTAATGATTCCAGCATGTCTCCGAAGGGTGAGTGCGGAAAGATATCCGCGGCGGCGAACTCCATGACTGGAGCCCAGCCAGATTCGACGTGCACGAGCGCGCGCGGTCCGGAACACACCGCCGGAGATGAGTCCGGGGGTCCGGGGACACAGATCCCTTTAGGAGAGGAGTCTGTGTTCAGCTCTAACACCGAGGAGTGTCCGGCCTCCGGGGCAGGGTCCATCCACACGTCCTTGGAAGGCACGACCCACTCTGGAGCGAAGTCCGGAGCGGTAGCAGGTGCGATGCTCCGAATATTGTCCGACTGCCAATCTAGGTCGTGCACGTTGTGATTGTTCGGCGCTCCTGACAAAGGCCCAAATCCGTCGAAGATCGAGTCTCCGTGGATGTCGGTGGTGTATTTTAGGTTTGCAAACCTGACCTGATGGCCGGGGGCGTAGCTATCGGTCTGCTCCAGATGGCCAAGCGAATTGGTCCGCGGTGCGAAGCCGCCGAACACGAAGATCTGTCCGGGGAGAAAAGTCTCACCCAGGACAGCGTGGTTGAAGGTTGGAGAAGCCATCTAGCCTTGGAGCAATGACACAGAGGAACTCCCAATGAAAGCACCAATGTCGGTGTCAAAACCGGCAGATCTCGGGTAGGGGGTCCCGAACTGTGCGTCTAAGGCTAATGGTAACCGGAGACTGGGGACACGATGTTTTACCCAGGTTCGGGCCCACTCGATGGAGGTTATACCCTACTTCTTGCTTGATTGATCTTGACGATATGAGTATTACAAGAGTTGATCTACCACGAGATCAGAGAGGCTAAACCCTAGAAGCTAGCCTATGGTATGATTGTTGATGATAATGATCGTCCGTCCTACGGACTAAACCCTCCGGTTTATATAGACACCGGAGGGGGCTAGGGTTACACAGAGTCGGTTTACAGAGAAGGAGATCTACATCTGAATCGCCAAGCTTGCCTTCCACACCAAGGAGAGTCCCATCCGGACACGGGACGAAGTCTTCTATCTTGTATCTTGATAGTCCAACAGTCCGGCCAAAGTACATAGTCCGGCTGTCCGGATACCCCCTTATCCAGGACTCCCTCAATGAGCCCAAGAATAAATGGGCTCTGAGAAGGCCGAAAGATAAATGGGCTAGAAACGACCCAATGGAATAACGGGCCGTTAATGTGTATAAGGTGATACACTGTTCATTACGGGCCAATTTCACAACGGGCCGTTAATGGGTGTAAAGTGATACACTATTCATTACAGGCCAGTTTCACCACGGGCCATTAATTGGCCAAGAGTTACAAAGGGCCTCATATAGGCTGAAAGACGTCATGGGCCATACATGGGCCAGAAGTGAAAACGGGCTGGAATCATATTGGATGGCCCAGTTGACGCTATTGGGCCAAATTCGGATAGGGCGTAAAGGGCCTTGGGTTAGCGGGCTGTAAATGGGCTGTAAATGGGCTATATGCGAACATTCCGTTAATAGGCTTTCAATGGGCCGGCCCGCCACCTTTTGACCAAGCCAAACGGGCCGGCCTTTTCACAGGAATGGGCCTCTGTTGGGCCATGCCACGTGTCGAAGTATCATATGCGCCTTCTGTCCAATGAGTGGATGGCATCTGTCCCAACGATGAGCCGACACGTGTTTCTGCCAGCCAATGATGATTTTACACGTGGAAAATCCCCATTGGTCGGGGCTGTTAACGGGTTATCGGATCCAAAACCCGACCCGATAGCTTAACAGCGTTCGCTACGGTGGATGCCACGTGTCACACCCTTGACGAAAGCACTTCTGTGACGCGCGATTTATCGTCATGGAAGTGGACACTTCCGTGATGATAATTTTGGTAATGTCATGGAACACTTCTATGACAGCACAGGTATGACTATCCTGATTCTGTCATAAAATCGTCATGGATGTACATGCATGACCAAAAACACGACCTACTGTGACAAACACGTATCATCACGGAAGTGTATTTTTTTTGTAGTGTAACCTGTCGGCAACCACGTCGGTACCAAGGGCGAGGGACGAAGAGAACCATTTTCCTGCTCATTGGAGCGAAGCGGACCAATAGGCAAGGTTCTCGTCCATCGGTGGTACCGTAATGTTATCAACAATAGTAACAGGGTCTTACTGACAGAGTTGTTCAACCAAGGTGTTTACGTAAGCAGGGAAATATTACTGCTTATATCATATAGATCACAAGATAGGCTAAACAAAGCAATGGAAAGGAAAATGTGTTTAAACACAAGTATTGGGAGTATGTCCTTCAAAAGAACAAGCAGAGCATGACATACATGATAGGGCTCCAAGTATGTAACCATTTAGACAAAGAGGCAAGGAGAATCAAGATGTTTACCCATACAACGGTGTTTGGATAACTGATAAAGAAAATTTAACATTTGTGCTTCAAATGTTCTTATTGAAAATCAGAGTACCACAGACATGCTTCAAGATAGCATTGAAATGGTCTTCAAGCAAAGGTCAGATTTTGGATACACAAGGATCCATCAGGAACAACTTTATAATAAGCCTTACGATTTCTTCATGGAAGAATGGCTAACCTTGCTAAAAAGGAAACTATAACAATAGGTCCTCCGGCCAGGTGTGCTAGGCATGACATCACCTTACTGGGCTATATAAAGACCAATGTTATGACTCTTGGAGGATGCTCCAACCACCATATCTGACCGAGATTCAGATCTGATCGGTGTTAGGGTACCTCAGACTCAGGATGCCTAAGAAGAAAAGGTGCAACACAAATTGACGAGATGACATTGTAAGATTCTCGGGAAATGAACTATGGAAGCGAGCTCCAAAACAAGAGTTCATCATTAAATCAAGGAGAGGATGAGGAGGTGGCTGATGGACTCAGTGACAATTCATCGAGAATTCCAAAGGATGGATTTCCACAACTATGTGAACAAGGTAACATATTGGACATTTCGAAGTATATAATGAAGTATGTTCGAGGAGAACATACTCGAGTGAACATTGATCAAAATGCGCACCTAGAAGACTGACTAAGTAGCACGATCGATGTTAGAATGGTGATTCAATAACCAATAGACTAAGAATAAAGCTATCGACCATTAACTCCAAGCAATATGGTTGCTATAAGTTCTGAAATTACACCTCTCAGTCATTTTGTCTGTATTCCGGTTAGAAACAACACATGGACCAAGGAAATAATGGTGATGGTGATAAGTATCACTTGTATCAAGAATTCTCAAGACGTGGCGAAATTCCCACGACATTCCTGACATAAAAGATGGTAATACTCCAAGGTAGATCATAACACAAGCTAGGTAGAAAGAAACTCAAGGTACTACAAAAAACATGAACAATTTTGTGTCGGAGGGTGGGCAATAAAGTTGCCATTGATAACACAAATCATCGAGGGGCAAGGATTGTTGGGGATATACCCCGCGGTATGACCCGGCCGGAAGTATGACCCGTCCGGACTTGGCGCTTCATCGTGACCCGCTGGAGGACTGGCGACTCACGGGTCTGGCGGCTCACTGGTCAGATGACTCACGAGCCTGACGACTCACGGATGACCCCGACGGCGGGTCAGATAGAAGACTAGCCCCAAGGCCCAGAAGGCTGGCTCATGTTATGGTGGGCCGGCTTAAGAGGAAAGGGATGACGAATATTCCCTTACAAAGAATAAGACCCGGACTTGTATCCGTTTTGTAATAGAGAATAGACTAGTCCTAATCCTACTAGGACTCTACACGTAAACCGCCCCTTCAACTTATATAAGGAGGGGCAGGGCTCCCCAAAGAGGGACAGACAACAAGAAACAATATCTAGGGCTAGACACAAAGAGGAGAGCCGACTTACGGTGACTCTCTGATGAGCATAATGAGATCTACTCACAAACAGCATGTAGGGCTATTACCGGATGATGTTTCCCAGGGCCGGAAGCTGTCTAAATCCTCGTCTTGTGTGTTGCATCTTTCGATTCCACTCAACCCCTTCAAGATACCACATAGATGCGTTGGCCTCGCGACTAAGTCCTTACATTAGGACATCTGCCGTGACAATTCCACGACAGTTGGCGCCCACCGTGGGGCTGCGCACGGTGGTGTTGAGTTCTTGGAGGGATTTCTTCATGGACCGAGAAGCTCACGATGTGCCAGAGGAAAAGAGCCGGAACAAAACAATCGTGTATTATGAACTGGCATGAGACAACTCTCGACAGAGCCGGCGTACTCATCGACCTGTGATCGAAAATATGGTTATACTTTGGAGTTGGCATATACGAGATTAGGGTTGCAGTGTCTTGAGCGCCGCTGCCGACCCAACCTGGTGTTCCATCAAATCAGACCGATACGGTTTTACTTCTATTTTGAATTCGTACTTAGTGGTGGAGGTCAGCCTCCGCTCGGTTTGATGTGCAAGCAATCCGCCAAAACTATCTGCGCGTCTACATCAAGTCGTCGAGTTGACAAGTCGTCGAGACAATCAATTTCTGTTATCGTGCACTATTTCGCCGGTTCAAGTCCTGGGAGCGTCAATTCGTAGCTGCAGATGCTATTCCTTTTGGGTAAGGGCAGAAGCCAATTGCATCTGGTACTCCTACCGCAAATACTACTTGGAGGCCTGTACTTGCTCATGTGAGCTCTCAGAAAACAATTAGTACTTGTTTACGTGAACTCTCAATCAAAAACCAACAACATGGTCGGCTTCAGTTATACACCGCCGTTGCGAGCAGCCGTTTTCATCTCGCGGGTGCTAAGGCCCGCCGCCTCTACTGCTGTCAAGCCACTGCATTCCGCCGCGGTTCATTGCCGCCGCCACCACGGACACGCCTCGACCCCGAGCCGGCCTTCTGCCGCCTCCACTGGCAATCGGCCACTCCGTCCTCAAGCCGGCCTTCTGCCGCCTCCGCTGGCAATCGGCCACTCCGTCCTCAAGCCGGTCTCTACTAGTGCCTCGACTGTAGGCTGTCTCAGCCCGCTTCGCCAAGCCTCCACACTGACCCGGCTTCGCCTCGGGTTGAAAGAGATATGTTCTGTTTACCCAACCCACGAGTAAATTAGAAGCGGAGACCTCCCGTTGCAGTTCCATCGACTGGATTAAGACAGAGAAATAAAGTGCGCCACGATAGCGAATCTGGCCAGAGCGTCACGGGTGCAGGTGCCACGGCGCCACCAGTGATGAAAACTGTTGTCACTGCTACAGCCCACATAAGGTCAAGGGTTATAATTTTCTACCACTTGCGTAAAGTGACTTGGGTAATGATTCCTAGGCTTTGGATGAACAAGAGCCTAATTACGTGGAGACCATGTACTGTTACACAAGGCCAAGTACTAGTATTAGTTCTTTACTCTGTTCAAAGGTTCAAATCGCAGTACGGCCAGCAAAGACATCCTGGACAAATTCTGGCGGACGTGTCACGTCTGCTCAAATAAATCAGGTGCTACTCATCCGATTTATTTTTTATTAGGACATATTAAATTCTTTCGAAAACTACTCTACTCTACATATTTTTTGTATGCAGGGATAATGATTCATTATAAAGGAGGTGTTACGCTGTACCTATGGAGTGTGCGTCAGCATCATCATGCACCGGCGCCCACCCCCGCTTGCTATTGAACGGGTGTGTGCAAATCACCGCCCGTGCAGCTCAATTTACATCAACCCTCAGGCACCGTGCCCATGACTGACTGACCTGTCTATATGGGTTACAACGCCACGGATGACTCGTCCATCCGCTGCAGGCTTACAACACCGCAGCCGGCTCATCTATCTGTTCCCGCGGACGACTTGGCCGTGATTGATTTCAGCTTCACCATAGTGATCGTCAACTCCACAGTGGATAATTTCTGGCCTAACATATTAGGTGAAATCCATCTAGTATATTTTTATATATTATATATTGTTTTCTTTAAAAGAGCAATTACTCTGGTTTGCTATGTTGTTGAGGTAGGACAATTGTTCACTACATCAACACGACGTGGTTGACTCGCCCGTCCGTGCGGATTACCGCGCCTGCGATTGACTCACCCATCCGTGCCGGCTTACAACACCGCGACCGATTCATCCGGCTTACAACACCGCGATCGATTCATCCTGAGCCATCAGAACTATATTGAGTCACTGGTCTGCCTGAGCCACCTCTATCTCGATAAACGTCATCCGAACAAATGAGGTCATATCCATCCAAGTTTGTCTTATTAGCACATGTTTTTTTGTCAAAGAACAATTTATCTTTGCCTTGGTCTACAATATTGTTTATGCAGGGCAATTATTTATGACAAAAAGTGATATTATACCGCGGAGATGGAGGAACGCCAACATCTTTTGGCACAGGTGGTCGTCGTTACTCAACAGATTCCCGCACCGGCTTACAACGCCGTGGCCGTCTCTCGCTACCGTGCCGGCTTACAACGCCGTGGCTGTCTCTCGCGACCACGCCGGCTTACAACAAGGAGGACAACTTGCCCGTCTGCACTGACTTACAACGCCACGGCCGGTTTATCTGTCTGTGCCGCCTCAGATGTTGCGGTCGTCTTTATCGTTCGTCTCTCGTGGCCTGGTCAACATCAACACATCGGGCCACACCTGTCTGCATGAGTTGTTTATTGAGTATGAGAAAGTCACTACTTGGGAAGCCCGGTTTTCTTCCAACAAATTGGAGGCAAATTATCATGTATTATCAGCCACCGTCTGCACTGGATGGATCAATGGGCAGGCGCACAAGTTGCCGCCACTGCGGTTTGGTTAACTTCGAACAACCAGTTGGAAGGAACCATTGGCCGAGTTGCTGACACAGTTTATACGGGGTCATTGATAACCCGCCGCAGTCACCTCAACCTTCTGTGGATTCACATCGCGTTATCAACGCCAATGATATACACCTTCTGCTATGGTCAAATATGGAGAATCTCAAGCCAACTCTTTGAGTCATCTTGATACTCGGGGGCTACAATGCTATGGCTCGGCAAAATTAGCCGGTTTCAAAGAATTCAAGAACTCCAGGTCATTGAAGGGAAGATAACCCGGCCCTGGAGGCTACTGCTTAATTGGCGAATATTTTAAAGCCGTTAGAAAAATTTACGGTTCAAAATGAAGATTCCGGTTTAAAATACAGCTCAAGAGACATCTCTCTCCCGCAAAGCTTTGAAGCTCTCAGAACCGGTTCAACATCCGGATCAAGGTAAATTTGTCCTTTACAAAGCTTTAAGGATCTCAATATCCGGTTTAAGAATTTCCGGTTCAAAAATAATTAATCTCTCGCATGTTCGACATCTCAGACAAATTAATGGTTACCAAAGAAAACTTGCTGCCATGATGCACGGTTCAAAACATGGGTATCCTTCCTTACGGCTTATCTTATTATGGTCACTTGGGGGCTTCCTGCTCATCAGGCATGGCTATCAGTACCCTCTTGATCGGCGCAATGCCAAAACTTATATGGTCACTTGGGGGCTTCCTGTTCAAACATAGGTCGTATTCAAACCAAAGAGAACATAGCTGTCGATACCCTTTTGATTAACAAACTGCTGAACCTACTTGGGGGCTTCTTGATCTTATCCGAATCATAGCTCAACCCCTTTGGGAATCGACGTGGATCGTATTCGAATCAGCGTCGTTAAACAACTTTTAAGGTCATTTGGGGGCTTCCTGTTCAAACATAGGTCGTATTCGCACCAAATAGAACATAGCTGTCGATACCCACTTTGATCGGCAACGCCAACGCCACTGGGGGCTATATGATCGTATTTGAATCTTAGCTTAACCCCTTTGGAACGGTTTATTGATCGTATTCGAATCAGAAGCCTCAAAATTTTTATCTGTTTTTATACAATCGCAAGTATTTGAGTTGTCACAAATATCATATGTGTCGGCTCTTACAGAATAAACTTCACTGTTCGGGTCACATAAACCGGCGGTATAATTCAAAGGATCATAGGGATCTTGTAATCTACTTGTGTGCAGGATAAGACTACATATGGGTGGTTACCTGCCCTGGCTCTTGACGTTAAGTCGCCAGGGCATATGTTGTTTAAACTCTGTGCAGGATTTGTAGAATTATGACTTATATAAATGCTTCAGTCCAAGCTCATCATTGAAATTTGTGTCTCAAAAGGGTTATCAATTATTGATTTTCTCAAGGGCTATAGGCCACCGGGTTACAAAAATTCCGGCTTACAATGAATGCGCATTAAGTCGTCATCGGCCAAGAGTCGCCAGGTATTTAAACTCCGGATTTACTTGTCAACCGATGAGGTATTCAAATCTTTAATAGCCAAAACTGGCTGGATTTTCATGATGATATTGAATGATTGAGGTTTTCATACCGGATTATATTAATCAAATCTTGAATAGCCAACATGGCTGGATTTCTATTGTGATTATCAATAACCAGTGTTATGATTGAGGTTTTCAAATTCGCTTTAGCGCAACGGCTATTATTTTTATCAATGCATATGATTCATTCTACAATGGAAGGAATAGTCCCGAGTCGTTGCAGGCTTACGACCCGGCACTTGGGGGCTACATTATTCAGATTGGGATTATATCAAATATGCAAGTCCCATGTCACTGCCAGCATGCACCATGGCACTTGGGGGCTAATGCAAAGTCATTTTTTGCTCAACTTATTGAAGACCCGACTCATCACATTCTAAATGAGTTGGCCCTTGGGGGCTACCAATTGCTCCTGTCAAAAATTCAAGGTACACAAGCATTAATCCATTATATTGAACGGTCCACTATTTAGTTGGTGGAGTACAAATCTCTTAACCTTGTGGACGTGGGTTCAAGCCCCATGGTGGAGACTATATTATATGATGTTATTATCAATTATATACAAAGTCCCAGCTCAGTATTATCTTACTAAGCCGGCCCTTGCGGGCTACACATTGCTGTTCAAATTTACATGGTTATATCTACAAAGTCCCTGCTCATTATTGCATAATGACCCGGCCCTTGGGGGCTACACTGGTTGAAATCTTTATGAGCATAAGGCAATTACAAGTCCCAGGTTGCTGCAAGCATGACAACCCGGCACTTGGGGGATACAGGTGATATGCATATAAGGGAGGAATAACTTCAAATTCTCAGTTTTGAGCAAATCAGTTATGACCCAGTAATATCAATTTTTACAAGCCGGCAATTTTGGCAATTATAACTCGCCAACCTCTACATCTTTAAACCAGCGGATCACCGGATGAATCTTGAGTCCAATATGTTTATTAAACCGGAGCTTTGGAAACCGACTCAAATGGATTATTTCTTATAATATTTCTCTACAAGAAACTAATGTCAGCAAATTGATTATAAAGCTGGTCTATTGACCCAGATTTTTTCAGAAGAAGTATCTGGATATTTTGCATTGATAAAGTTGAAACATATCTGCTAAGGAAAGATTTGTTATGAGATCATGGACATGTATATATCAACAAGGAAATGACAAGGACTTAACGATGATCAAATGCCGGCTCAGAAGAACCTGCGACCCGGCGTATTATCTATGAAAGTTGGTCTTGTTTTGCAGGATAAGTTTACCATGGATAAATCCAAGCTAAACTGGGGGCTAATGTCGGGGATATACCCCGCGGTATAACCCGGACGGAAGTATGACCCGACCGGACTTGGCGCTTCACCGTGACCCGCCGAAGGACTGGCGACTCATTGGTCTGGCGGATCACTGGTCGGACGACTCACGAGCCTGACGACTCACGGATGACCCCGACGGCGGGTCAGATAGAAGACTAGGCCCAAGGCCTAGAAGGCCGTCTCATGTTATGGTGGGCCGGCTTAAGAGGAAAGGGATGACAAATATTTCCCTTACAAGGAATAAGACCCGGACTTGTATCCGTTTTGTAATAGAGAATAGACTAGTCCTAATCCTACTAGGACTCTACATGTAAACTGCCCCTTCAACTTATATAAGGAGGGGCACGGGTCCCCAAAGAGGGACAGACAACAAGAAACAATATCTAGGGCTATACACAAAGAGGAGGGCTGGCTTACGGCAACTCTCTGATGAGCATAATGAGATCTAGCCACAAACAACCTATATGGCTATTACCGGATGATGTTTCCCGGGGCCCGAAGCTGTCTAAATCCTCGTCTTGTGTGTTGTGTCTTTCGATTCCGCTCAACCCCTTCAAGCTACCACATAGATGCGTTGGCCTCGCGACTAAATCCTTACATTAGGACAT
Organism: Aegilops longissima; assembly: GCA_021605205.1. NCBI lineage: Eukaryota > Viridiplantae > Streptophyta > Magnoliopsida > Poales > Poaceae > Aegilops > Aegilops longissima. The sequence goes on from CM038682.1 coordinate 694,830,657, forward strand.
CTTCCGTGACAATTCCACGACAAGGGTGGTATTTCTCATCAAGTTGTTATTCTGGAAGAGCTCAGAATGTTGATGAGGCCAGACATTTGGTCGAGAGGTTTCATGAAGATGTAATCGATCATCGATGACACTAAACAAAAGCAATGGTGAAGCAAGGGGTTATTGGAACCACAAGTTGAACACAAACTCGGAATTAAGCTTGTTACTCAACGCAATACGATATGACAAGGAAGATCGATGTAGGCTTAGCTCATCGCCAAAATTTTGTGCTCTCGGACAAAGGACCAGGTAACACAGTTAAAATTTAGCACGATAATTATATAACCGATCAGGCTAGGAATGACTTGAAGGATTATTAACTCACAAGAAACGAAAATTACATAGAGTTATTGAATCGGAGTGCAGAATCGATTCACTTATCGGTGTTCTCGAGTGACTAATAACTCAGTACCCGAGGGAAATCTAAACTCGGTGAGAAGCAATTCTAGATGAAAACTCATAGGAAGCAACCAGTTCTTTGATATTCTTCAGATACCAGAGGGTAATACTTGAAGGAAGACCAGTTCTTAGGAACATGTAACACAAGCTTCAAGAGTAAATATCACCAGCTCGAAAGCAGAGCATGGTTGGAGAAATTAGAGAATAGGATTTACCAATGGCATTATGTATCAAGGAAAGAACTCCATGTTTTGAGAATATGCAGAATGATTGGATAATAATCCACCAAAGGATCTAGCGGACCACAAAGGATCTAATGTGGGTAACGGTACTCAACCAGAAGAAGAAAGAATACAAGGAGATCAGATTATAGAAACAACTGAATAATTCAAAGCTCAAATGCAAAGGAATTATGATTTCCAAATCAAAGGATCAGAAGCAAACACTCTCATTAAGGATGGATAAGTTGAATAGACATAGGGGTACAATCGGCGGAAAATTGATTGGTCGAGAACCAGCTCATGTTCATAATGACATCTGAGCCGGAAGGATCAATTCTAGGAGTCGACTAAGGATTTTGAGCATCCTCAGCATATTAAATCAACGGACTTTAAAGTGATAGAGACAAAGGATGTCAATAGAGAATACTAGAAATATGGATTTAACCATAATGCAGGAGGGTCAGGAATTCAGGAGCAAGAAGCTGCTGAGGATTTTTCGAAAATCAAATAGTATTTTGAAGAATTTTGTGTATCACAAAAACAACTAGGAATGAACAAATCCTCGATAAGTGTGAGGAATTATTCGTAGGTGTAATCATGTAGAAAAGAGCTATAAGGCAGTAAACCCAAAGGATTCTCGGAATAGCAGGAAGTAGTTCAGGGTATCTTGTACTAACAAGAGTAATCAAGAATGAATGTATGGATGACAAGTATAAGTAGCTATCCATAGGGATGTCTCGGTGGTAGGGAATTGCTAACCCAATAAGCACAAGTTCTCGAAAGAACATCGAAGAGTATCTTCAAAATATTCTGGTGCAGCAGGCGATTATCTAGAGTGAGGGGCTCACCGGGAGGAAGTAATTACGAGAACCTAGAGTTAGAGTTAGCAAAATCATTTAACCCCAATAGAAGAGAGATCAGAGTCCCAGAGTATAGATGAGGAATAAAAGATCCTAGTACCACCCAACGGCAACGTGGGCCTCTAGGCCACACAACCATGTTAGTAAAAGTTTTTCAATGACTAGACTCAACTTCGGCCAAGCAGTTTGGAAGGGGGATTCCTACAAGCAGTCGGCTGTGATACCAATTTTTGACGCCCCCGATTTGACTATACACTAATCATGCACACAAATGTGTACGACCAAGATCAGGGACTCACGGGAAGATATCACAACACAACTCTAGACACAGATTAAAATCATACAAGCTTCATATTACAAGCCAGGGGCCTCCAGGGCTCGGATGCATAAGCTCCAAAGCACAATAGTCAGCGAAAGCAACAATATATGAGTACATACACAAGTTAAACAAGTTGCCATAAGATGGCTAGCACAAACTAGGATACAGATCGAAAGAGGCGTAGGCCTCCTGTGAGGGATCCTCCTAAACTAGTCCTGGTCATCGGCGGCCTGCACGTAGTAGAAGGCACCCTCGGTGTAGTAGGAGTCGTCGAAGGTGGCATCTGACTCCGGGGCTCCAGCATCTGGTTGCGGCATTCGAGAAGAAAGGAAAATGGGGAAGTAAAGCAACCGTGAGTACTCATTCGAAGTACTCGCAAGCAAGGATCTACACTACATATGCAATGGTTGTATCTGGAACTTGTAAGAGGTGTGTTTTATTAAGTATGCAGTTCTAGTTGTCATAAGGTCAGGATACAACTCCAGGTCGTCCTTTTACCGAGGTACACAACTATTCGAATAGATAAACTTCCCTACAGGGGTGCACCACATTACCCAACATGCTCGACCCCTCTGGCCGGATACACTTTCCTGGGTCATGCCCGGCCTCCGAAGATCAACATGTTGGAGTCCTATCTAGGCCTAATAGAGAGGTCATCACGTCGGTCTAAATCCTAAGCACGCAGGGGTCTGGGACCATCGCTCGTTGCACACCTGCACGTTGCGAAAGCAGCTGATGAGCAGACCTAGCAACCTCCATTACAAAGGAAATTGTGTTACGTGATCCAACCCGGCGCGTGCCGCTTAGTCGCTGACGTCTAGGAGGCTTCGACTGATACTACAATGTCGAGTGCCATAACTGTTCCTGCGTGGTCGTTAGTGTGTATAGGCCAGAGGCCATACTCAGATCAAATATCCAGATCTCGTTAAGTGTGTTATTTGAAGTATCCGTGAACGCCGACCAGGAACTAGGCCCACCTGTCTCCTAGGTGGTGACAACCTACCCTGTCGCTCCACACAAAGTAACAGTTGGGGTCCTTCAGGAACCCAGGCCCATCACTACCTGGACGGAACTACCTGCTCCTTCAGCCCCCACATCGGAATCACTTGCGGGTACTCTACGAGTCGACCTGACTTTAGTCACATCATGTAACCTGTATAGTATGTATGTATGTACATACCCGTGATCACCTCCCGAAGTGATCACGACCCAGTAGTATAGCATGTCATATGGACAAGAGTGTAGGGACACTGATGTAATCTAGCAACGTATACTAAGCATTTAGGATTGCACGTAAAGGTATCAATAGTATTAACAAGGACATGCTATGCAGCAGTATAGGATCAAACCGATGAAAAAATAACACTACTCTAATGCAAGCAGTAGAGGGAAAGAGTAGGCGATATCGGGATGAACAAGGGGGGTTGGCTTGCCTGGAAGCTTGGCAGAGAAGGACAGGTCGTCAACACCATAGTCGATCGGGGCAGCAGCAACGTCACTCTCATAGTCTACCGGAGAGAAGAGGGGGAAGAAACAATGAATACAATGCAAACAGATGCATTATGATGCATGACATGAAATTTAGCAGTGCTACGGTGAGCTAACTCAGTACTAGGTGCTACTGGAAAAGGGGGAAAACATCCGGGAAAGTATTCCTGGTGTTTGACATTTTGGGACAGTCAAACCGGAGGGGGACTGTTGCATGTTCGCTATGCTAGGGACGTGTGGCAGACGAACGAACTGCGTATACGGCCGCGTCTCGTCGTTCTGAGCAACTTTCATGTACAAAGTATTTTCATCCGAGTTATGGACTATTTTACATTAATTTTCAAAGTTTTAATTCATTTTTGGAATTAGCAGATTTAATTTAAATAAAAACAGGTTTACTGCATCAGCATGACATCATCATGATATCAGCACTCAACGGTGCATTTGATGGGTCAACGAAAGGGTGGGGTCCATTTGTCATTGACTGCTTAATTAATTAACAATTAATTTGCCTAACTAAACATATTAATTAGGTTAATTAACTAAACATGATTAATTAAGTTAATTAATTAAGATTTTTTTTATTATTTTGTTTAAAAAATGTTCTGGGTGTGTGGAGCCCGTTAGGCAGTGGCCCATAGGGGCTAGCGGGCACGCGGGCGCTTGGGTTACGGGTGTAACCCGGTTGGCCCAGGGCGTCGGTCGGGGCGGCCAAGGGGCGTCGGACACGGCCACGGGGAGTAGGGATAGGGTAGCACACCGGCGTGGAGCTCCGGCGACTGAGTCCGGGCGGAGCAGCAGGGCCGCGACGAGCAAATGCATCGAGGCACGGTCGTGCAAGGGTGAGCGATGGGCACGCGGCCGACGGGGCCGCAACAGCGGAGCGGGAGCGACGCGACGAGCAGCGGGGTCGTCGAGCTGGATCGGGGCTCGGACCGGTGCGGGGGCTGGGATTTATGGCGGGCGAAGCGAGGCCAAAGCGGACGTCATGAAGGCGGCAGTGGCTCGATGCTGCTTGGCTGAGCGGACCTCGGGCGCGGGGCGAGCACGGTGTGTAGGGGGAGGCCGAGGCGTAGGTTGGGGTGCGGATGGCTGGTGCGTGCGAGCGTAGGGCGGAGGGCGAGGCACTGTGGTGGGTCGCCGGGACGGGGACGTGGGCGCAGCGGAGCGGCAGGGGAAGAAGAGAGCAGTAGCGGGGGCGTAGAGGCCGCAGGCGAGCACGGGGCAAGGGTGTGGCTAGCCGAGGTGAGCGTGAGCGGGCGATGGATGGCGCCAACGATAGAGATCGAGGGGGAAGCGGTGGCCCCACCAACGTTGAAGAGAAGCGGGGTGGCGAGGCTTGGGGGCAACCCATGGGGATGAGATGAGGAGGCGTCAGTGGTCTGACGGGGGATGTCCGGTGAGGTAGGCTCTGGCGTAAGACGACGGGTGCGGGGTCGAGTCCCGAGCGCCCCGATCCAGATCGAGAAAAGGAGAGGAGTCGAGGGGAGAGTGGGGAGGAGAGGGGTAGCGGCTAGGGTTTCACGGGGTTATAGGGGACTGGGGGCCGGTTGGGCCATCTGGTTAATGGGCTTGCCGACTGAGCCGTCTGGCCCAGTTGGCCAGGGGTCTTTTCTTTTTTATTTTACTTTGTCTTTTCTATTTATTTTTATTCACCAGTTTAAGTTTGCTTTATAAAATACAAAAGTTGTACCTAATTTTGTATTAGTAATTATGCCACTGCCACCAATATTTTGGCACATTAAATAAATCAGTTTGTATCTATTTATTATTTTAAGAGCGTTTAAATAATAGTTGTTCTGCTGTTTTAATTACTATGGTGCATTTAAATACTTTACAAAAGTGTGGTTTCTTCACCAACATTTATGTGACAGCCTGATTTTTGGCCCTTTCTTTTTGTTTTGTTTTTCTGAGGTTTTTGCCTGAGTTTTCTTTTTCCGTGGCTTTGTGGTCTGGAAACTGAAGAAGATGACCTCTTATATGCTTTTAGAGTGGCTTGTCATTCCCAAATCTTTCCCTAGACCCTGGCATTTCCATCCTAGCCCAAATCCCAATATTCTTTTTATTGGGAATATTCCTTTTTCTATTAAAGGAATAACTCAAATTGCCTTAGGTTGTGAAGCAACCTATATTTCCCTCACTCCAAAAATTCCCAAATAATTCTCATAATTTTTTTGGGTCATATATTGATCAAATATGGCAAACATTTCATTGCCATGTTCAAAAAAAATTCCCCAATAATTCCTTTGCTTTTCTGTCCTCTGTGGCAAGTTGTGAAGGAAGTGTTATTTTCCTTTGCCCAATTGACCTCAACCTTTTTGGACATCTTCTCATGTTAAAATAATTGCCCTGTGCCAATGCTCAACTTTATTTGCCCTGCCAATCTTCCTCAGTGATTTTTCAAAGTTCATTTCTGAGGGAATGCATTGTGAAGGAAGTACTAGCTAGGAGTAGCCAAATGAGTTGACCTTTTTCACACTACTTAATGTGCTCATATTAACCCCTTCCACCCATTTGCAGCCCCATCCAATCGTCTATGTGAGCACAGGAGCCAATCTTTGATTCTGGCAATATTTTCAGGTTGGTAAGCAAGTATATTTTATATTGCTTCAAAAATCCTGATAAATTAGCAGATCATTCTTATGCCCATAAAACATCTCTCCACCCATTTTGGCACCATTTCAATGAGCCATTTTATCACCATAATTATTCCAAGTTTCTGTCCAGAGGAGATGCTTGTGAAGGAAGTACCATTTTGGTTTATCCAAATGGTATGAAACCTTTTGCATAATCTTCATATGATCAAATAACCGTGCCTTGATCAAACTCATCTCAATACAATCAACCTTGTGAGAGTATCTTCATGATCTTCATTCCTGGACCAAGTATGCAGTTGTGAAGTAACTGCAGTAAATCTTGATCCTTTTACCCTCAAACTCCCCAGGATCATAGTCCTTTCTAGCCTAAACACCCCAGACAACTTCTTTGGCTTCAAGTAACTCCCTGTTGATCACATTGAGCTGGTAAAGTTTACTGCAGTAAACTTCAGAGCTCACTAACTATTTAGCCAGAGCCTCTTTCACCTAGTTACCACCGTAGTTACATCTTACCCAGGAAGGACTAACCCCCAGACATGGTTTGGCATCACTTGTGGCACTGTGTGCACGAGTGCACGCGGTGACCATCGCTTTGGCATGCAATGGTCGCGTCCAGATTGGTTTCTTGCTCGGGCCCCTCCTGCTCTCGTCGTCTTCGCGCTCGTGAGCGTGTCTAACAGCTGGCCCGCATCGTCTCCGTCCTCCTCGAGCCCTCTCCCCCTCCGTCCACTTGCTCACCGACGCTCGCCGCCGCGTGAACACGAGAGCACAGTGGAGCTTTGGATCTTCCCGTCGCCGTCGTCTTCCTCCCTGCGCCCCCTTGGCCTCCTCTGCCTCGTGAGTCCTCCATGTGCATTGCCGTCGCCTTCCCTCGAGCCCATGCGCGAGGGCACGCGTCCGTGGCGCCGGCCACGCGTTGCCGGCGGTGCCAGCTCGGCCTCCCTCGCCCCGGCTATATATAGACCTCCCCGAGCCTCTCCGAGCACTCCAGCAGCCTCGCCTCTCTCCCTGGACCCCGCCCAGCTTCTTCCCCAAGCTCGAGGAGCTCTCTGTGCCCCTCACCATCGCCATGGCCGCCGTGTAGCTCGGCTCAAATTCGAGCTCCCCGATCCCCTTCTCCACCCGCTGACCTCACCCACGTCTTCCCCGTGCTCCAGCGACCCTCCCCAACCCCTCCATTCATCGCCGGAGTGCTTCAGGCCGCCGTTCCCAAGGTCAACCGCTGCCGCTGCCCTCGGCCCCCGCCAGCCATCGTCATCTCCAAGCCTCCCTAGTGCATGCTGCTGCTCCAAGAGGGAGCAGCACTCCGTTCCGCGCCCGCCGTTGGTCCCAGCTCCACCGGGGACGACCGGAGCTGCCCAGGCCATCGCCGGCACCGCACGGCCTCGCCTCTCCCCTGCTTCTGTCGAGAGGAAGAAGGAGATGGCCAGGTGGGGCGATGACCTGGCCAGGTGGGCCCCGCGACCCCACCTAGTCAGCCACACGAGCCGGCCCCACCTCTACCGTTTTGACCGGTCCACGCCACGTCAGTGTAAGTGGAGACGTAATCCCCAAAAGGCGCTTTCACTTTTTCTGTCCAGGCCCCTGTTTGAAAATCTTTTCAATACAGATAGGTCCCTGGGAGTAAAACCCTTATATCTTTTATCCGTAACTCCATTTACGGTGAAACCAACGCCCACTTCTTCGTTTCGCCGAGCCCGTTCTATTGGTCATGCTTTCACTATATTTTGGCATACTGAAAATGACCATTTTGCCCCTACCCTTAATCAGCCCCCTCCGAGAGAGTACGTTTTCCAGCGAATCTTTCCACGGCTCCACCGCACTTTTCCCCGACGCCTTCTTCAACCCCAGGCAAGCCACAATGACATTTTCATAGTGCCACTTCAATATTTGTGATTTTTCTACTTGAACTTATGAATATTTATGCATTTAAATTAGTTATATAAAGATTATATTCTGTTAAATGCTTGTCATGTTAAAAATACTTGAACTACAAAATGTTTGAGGTAAATATTGTTGGTAAGCTAAAGAGAACTTAGTTGCAAGTGATAATGATATGGTCATAGAGTTTGGTAAGTAGTTATATTATTACTTTTGCATGATGAAAAGTAATGGGAATGCTAGAAATGAATCTGGTATAAGTGAGGTGTGATCTTAACCAGAGTAGAAGCATGAGTTGATAATGGCTATGTAGGAGCGTGGTTGGTTCAGTTGTTTGCATGGTTATGTGATGCATATGTTAAGTGATGCATAGTATGGCATTATGACACCGTTATTTTCACATTGATTTGAACCTGATTAATAACTCAACTTGAATATGTTGTTGACCGGGTCATGGTGCCACTGAAACGAGTCTTTCCCAGTGCAACCACATTTGCCGGTATGGGACGGCCTTAATGCATTTCATTGTCGTGCCTCTGGTCGGTGCCTCCATTTAGGGAAGGTTATGGGCGTGCTGTACCCTGGCCCGGTAGGCAAGCATAACCTTGTGAGCCCGTTGTAAGTTAGTTTTTGGATCCATGTCCCAGAGTGGGACGGGCCACGAGGGTGGTCGAGGTGTCTGGAGGTAGACGCGGGGCCACCCAGGACTAGCCCGTTGGGGTCTGAGTCGGAAGGGCCGTGAGAGTGTCATGACAATGAAATGGTTTCGTCGGAACGCTGTTGGTCCACCCGAATGGGAGTGCGAGGCCATGGGTTCCGTAGTGTGGGTACAGTGTACTAACCTCTGCGGAGTGTTTTTAATCTATCGATAGCCGAGTCCATGGTTACGGACACGCTCGGAAGTAGGGTACACCATGGGTCAACACTTAATAAATATGCACACTAAATTGCACTAAGGATGGCAGTGAGGCCATCGTGTTGAGTTGGCCATGAGTTGGTCGGGTTGTGATCGCCGTAAGGATGACGGGCCACGAGTTGGTCGGGTTGTGATCGCCGTAAGGATCACGGGCCATGAGATGGTCGGGTGGTGATCGCCGTAAGGATCATGAGTGTGCTTTTGGTATTATCATGTTTATTGGTCACATCTGGTAAGCCAGTCAGGAGAATGAGTATATATTGAGCATAATCACAGTATGTTGGATGTATGGTTGCATTGTTGCTTAAATGGTTAAATATCCTAATATTGTTTGTCATTATGTTTATGTTTATTGTGAGCTTGCAAGTACATTCAATGTACTGACCTGGCATGTCATGCCAGCTTGCAGGTCATTCCGGATTTGATTGCTTGTTTGCCGTGGAGTCCTTGTTTGCGAGCTAGGATAAGCGTTCCAGCCAGAGTCCCTGCAGAGTGGTGTTCATCACCGTCGCCGTTGTTCCACTGCTAGAGTTATTCCGCTGCTTCGAGTTGTTCTGCTGCTTGCATAGAGCAACTGAGGATGGCGTAGTGCCACCGTACCGATGTTATTCATTGTAATATCGGAGACCCTGTATCCATATTCGTGTAATAATAGAAAGCTGGATTGTTCTATGCTAAGCAGTGCCGTATTCCAGAAGACTTCTCCTCGATCTCTGGGCTGGAATACGGGCGCCCGGCTTTCTCGAGTCGGGTGCCACAGGCTTGGTATCGAGCAGGTCTGGCAGAGGATGCCCTAGACCGCGCGAATGTTAGAAAGCGTAGTATAGACCCCAGTTGGTTTGTTGCACTTGATTGCTGCATTTGTTTGTCGCATATCATGCATATAGATTATTATTTGGTCACTAATGGTTTATCTGGTGAGTGTAGCTGGCATCGGTTCAGATCCACTACAGCTCAACCTTTGCATTTCTCTAGTTCCTTTTTCTTTCGGTGTTTGGTGTCGTTTCTGTCCCAGCAGAGTGATGCCAAGTGATCCCGAAACTGTTTGCAAAAATGGTGCTCAGGTATCGCACCGATGTCTTTCTTTCAGTCCTGTCTATCATTTCGGTGATGGACATGTTTCTATCACGGGTCATTCTTTTTGTCGTGTTGGCAACCCTTAATGATCTTAGTTATCACGAAAGGGCAATGTCAGCAGCCTCAGTTTTTCCCTGCTATGTAACACCCCAAAAATTTAACCAGGTTTTAGTTATTAAAATTTTGCCTGCAAGAATATTTCTGTTGATTTCAGAACCTTTCTTTTAATATTAAGGAGTTTTTCCCAAGTGGATCTTTCCAAAACATATTGGACTTCTATGCTCTCTGTATAACATTTTCTTAATCAGTGGATTTACTTATTAAATTATTTCACCCTGAGCTTTATTCATTAAAATGACTTTCTTTAAGTTTTGGAGCTCTTTTTGAACTCCAACCATTTGATAAATTTAACTAAAATTCCAACCAAAATTTGGAGATGTCATGTGATACCTCTAAATCACTTTAATGCAATAATATATTTATTTCATTGCATATTTTGAGTTCGAAACCTGTTTTTCAAATCTGGTCTACTGCGCATTTTTGCACTATAGCCTATTTGAATCTTTCCTTGGAGCCTCCACCAAAATTATGGGTTGTTAGTGGTAGCATGCCATCCAACTTTATGCAAAAACCTAGTGATGTTCTTTGGAGAAATTAAGTGTATCAACCTCTTTTTCATTTTGGACCAGCCTTGTGTTTTCTACTGCAACCCTGTTCATTCTTGCTCTAGTGACCTTGTGCTTCCTCCTGCTTATAGTCAACCCTGCAAAACCCCTAAGTCCAGGAGCATGCACTCTTTGGAACACTTTTGGTCCATGTAATGATGCCATTTACTCCCTGTCCAGAATTGTAGTTTTGCAAAACTTGCGCTAGCAAGTTTCTCCTTTTGGCAAACTAACTTCACCACCCTCTCATACATCCATAAAGACACTGATCTGGAGAATTTGGCCACCCCAAGTACTGCCTGGATGCCCTTGGCATTTTGACAAACACCATGAGTGCATAGCCAGATTTGGCATGATTTCAAGTTTACATTGTGAACTTGAGTCCCTGACCTATCCACCATGTCCCTTGATTCCCTTGCTAACCATAAACTAGCCCAGTTGCTTGCCAGCCTCACCCACGACCTCTAGGCTACCCTGGTATTTCGTCAAGCACGTCCCGGGCGTGCTCTGGGCGCGCCCAGAGCGTGCGTTTGGCACGCACGTGCGCCCGAGCCGCCACGTCCCGCCCCGCACTCACTCCGGTCCGTGACCGACCGCAGCCAGCACACCGTGTCCCCTTCTGCACCCCACGAACCCCGCAGCTCTCGCCACGTCTCCGGCAGGCCAGCAGCTAGCCGCCAATGCCGCCCAACAACTCCTGCGCTGGCCAGCGTCGCCCAAGCCACCCCCGCTCGTCAGCTCGCCCATGGAGCAGTAGCCGCTCGTCCGCTAGCTCCTGCCGCCATCCCCAGCCTCACCACGATGCCCTGCAGCTACAGAACGTCGGTCGCCGAGGAGCTCATCCATTGCCGCCGCGAACCGACATGGGAGCGCTATAAAAGGAAGCCCCTCGAGCCCTCCGAGCACGTACAGCCTCACACCGTACTCCTGGTGCCCCGTTGCCGTCAATTGGAGAGAAAGAGGCCGTCTTCCCCCACTCCGGCCAGTCCCGCCACCGCCGCCTCCCGGCTCCGTTCGGCGCAACCAGGGTCTCCCCCTCTCCACTCTCTCCACCAGGAACCCCCTCGTCCTCTCATGAGTCCGTCCCCCTACTCAATCTTGATCGGGACTCGCCGCGGGCGAAACCTCACTTTTTCCGACGACCACCGTCCGCCGCGGAGCTCGCCGCCGGCAGCTCCGTCCACCCCGGAGAACAAAACGACGACCGGAGTGACCGCCTCGACCCCCTGAGCCCTTGGGTGACCTCTGTTTCTCGAACGGTGCCGCCGTTCGCCGGCGAGCGTCGCCGGATTCCCGCCCCCATCTCGGATAGAGAAAGAGGAGGGAAGTGGACTAGTCAAACCTGACCAGTGGGCCAGGCGGGCCCACTGTCAGTGACTCAGGCGCAGTCCACGCTGGATAAGTGGAAGCGTGTTTCCAGAATACGCTTTCGACGTGTACGTATTTATTCGAAGCGTTTTTCTTTTCTTGTTTTTTAATAACAGATTTTGACCAAACTTTGACCGGCTATATCTTATTAAATACAACTCCAAATAAATTAATTCTTTTTCCTACCTCTCTCAAATATTGTCTAGTTTATATTAAGATTTATTTCAAAAAAATTCAAAACAACTTTTTGTGCTGTTTTGATTTTGTGTGTTAATTAAAATATATATATTTTAAATAGGATTTTTGTAGAGAGGAGAAAGATTTCAAGATGTTTTGGAATGCACCCTGCCTTCCCATGACCTGAAGGCAAGCATTCTGAACCCTGGTGTAATTTTTGTGTGTGTTGTTTGACTCGGTGACAACACCACCCCGACACGAGCATACATCATTTTATGTGAGGATGTGATCCTACTCATGAGTGCATATTAAAGATTTTTATGCTGATGGAGTTGACATGGTTGTGATCGAAATCACCGTCTTATGCCTTTCATGCATACCGGAAGGGAAGCCGGGAAGGCCTCTGTCTTGGGTAGACACGACCTTGTCCCTAGTCCTCCATCGAGACCGTCGTGTCCGGTATGGCATGAGGGGGTATGTCGCGTGGTGTTTCTATCTGTTGGTTGAAGTATATGTATTGTTATGCTAATCTTGCAGAGAATATTACAACCTCCCGAGTCGACCGTAGATCGAGTCTTGTGCTAGTAACCCCCACACTTGCTTCGTACTACCACTCGTCTCTACAACAAGTATGGTACGGTTCAGTAAGTTGTCAACCCCTTCCTAGCACACACCGCATGTAGAGGCCATGGTGGAAGATACCGAGGCATCCGTAGTCATGCCACCGGTCCGGGAGCATGGGTGTTTTGCCAGGGCGAAGGGGTAGCTCCCTAGTTTGCGCTGTATAAATTTTGTGATCCCATGTTACGCCGAGGTTGTAGCCTCCCACTTAGAGTTTTGCTTGACAGTGTCGTGGGTGATTCCGCACATGTGAGTTAAACTGTGTGTGCAAGTTAGGTGTGTTTCCAACTAAAAGATCAGAGATGTAATTAGTCCAGATGGACTAAAGGAACTGTTACTCGTGGGTAAAGAGTACACCCTCTGCAGAGATTAAACCTATTCAATAGCCGTGTCCATGGTTAAGGACTACAGACTGGGATGGGTCAAGTGTCGGTCTTAGTGTCGGTCTTTGAAGGTGAACCTGTTAAACCAGAACTGGAATCACGACTTGTGACTTGTGATAATTATGATTATTATTTTTGTTGTGGACTAACCCATGATATTATTGGTATTATCGAATATCCCTGGGATGGTTCTACCTCCTGGATATTCACTATGATTTTCTTTTAAAGCCCTTTATGTGGTGTCGCTAAGACGCCCGACTGCGGCATTTCTTTTAAAGCCCTTTATGTGGTGTCGCTAAGACGCCCGAATGTGGCATTTATTTTAAAGCCCTTTATGTGGTGTCGCTAAGACGCCCGACTGTGGCATTTATTTTAAAGCCCTTTATGTGGTGTCGCTAAGACGCCTCGATCATGCATTTCTTTTAAAGCCCTTTATGTGGTGTCGCTAAGACGCCTCGATCATGCATTTCTTTTAAAGCCCTTTATGTGGTGTCGCTAAGACGCCCGACTGTGGCATGCTTGTTATTTATTTCATAATTTTTATACAACTATGTTATTGCACATTCATAAATAACATGCTCGCATGCATCGTAGTTTTTATTACCTTTTGTGACTAACGTCATGAGCATAAAATATTTTCAGCACATCACTGTTATATTATACCTGTGTTCATAATGTTTGCGAGTACATTCAAAGTACTCACTGGCTTGTCCCTGGCTATTGTCTTGGCCAGATTTTCTTGCACGGAGAGGAGTGACCGTGGCGACAGCCCCGAAACCTAAGCAACGGTGATAGCAGCCTCGCGAAGATAGGAGTTAACCTGGTGAGCTGTTCCAGTGGGAATTGGAGTCCCATAGACACTGATGATCCACAAACCGCTTCCTCCATCAATCATTAGAAACCATTTGTTGTACTCATAGGACAGAATGGTTTTGTACTACATATTTTGTATTTTGCTTGGAATTTCTATATCAAGTTGGTGCCTCATCAGCTAACAGTTATCCTGGGGCTGGTGAGCATAAGGGCCATTTTTCTGGAAATTAATACCCGGAAATTCGGTCCCCACAAACTTGGTATTAGAGCCAGGCTGGCCATTGGCTAATCCTATCTTAGCCAGGTCGAAAAACTTAGGCAAACCAACCCACCAGACCCTAACCAAAACCCAGCTAAGCTTCCCATGCAAGATAGCCACACAGTGACCCCGACACTTTTGGCAGTCGGTGCCCAACCTATCAGCCTAGCCTGTCGATCACACACCAGTGACCGATGGCTAAAATGTCTCATTCGCAAGCGTGTGAAGGAAGACTCCATTCCCTTTTCTATAAAAAGGGCACGCTAGCCTCAACTCAGCACAGCACAACCTCTTCCCCGAACCTAGCCACTATGCCTGGTCCCATAGTGCACAATCAGACCACAACAACCAACCTTGGAGGTTTCGTGACCATACTCGCAAACCTCACCCGTCGTGCCTCTGCTGCTAGAAGAACCCCTGAATATGTGGTGTACCAAGGAACCATGAGCGGTGCGAGCCACAATTCTGGGCCATCAGGCACATCTACGGTAGGGTCTGTCACCGTAACGCCCCTACTGTGTTCACCGAAGAACAACTTCCTTCGAGCCACAAGCCATCCAGCTAGCTGCTCGAGAGGCTATAGTTCAACTCCGCAGCTTGTCGCCCGAGTTAACGTCGCCGCTTTACTACTACCCCATGCGTGAAGGGTATGGTAGACCACCCCAAGTTGCCAATGGAGATCACGAGACGGATCCTGCATTATTGCACCTAGTGCGCTATGTAAGTGCACTAGAGGCACTGTTCGACCAGATCACCATTAATCTGATCGCAGCTCGAGGAGAGCTGGTTTGCCGAGCCCCGGCAAGCAGGGAAGTCGAGCCCGACGCCGACAACCTAGTCGTGTTGTTCGGACACCCGATCAAGACCCTGAGGTCAGCTCCAGCCAGCGGCCAAGGTACTTTGATGACCCCAGAAGTGCTTCGTCACCTTTTGGGAGCACACTCCAACAGTATTGTGACCAACAATCCCCGCGATGGTCATCATCGCCACCCCAAACCTGCAGTCCCTCCATCATCTCCGACTAATCCAGACAGTGAGACACGTGGAGAGACCTCGACATCCACCAGGCACGCCCGTTTGGACATAAACGAGGTAGACTAAGCCGTACGAGTAGTACCGAGTCTTAGTGTATCCTCGCTTTGTAATCGTGTAACCTTGTGAATAAACGCAGCCTGTCGTCGTGCCTCTGTTTTAATAGTAGCCTTGCGTATTTTTTGTCAGCGCATAGTTGCATATTTTCCGGGCACAGCTACCAAAACCAACCCCGACGACACCCACAGTAACACGTCTCTTTATGAGATATGTGTATCTCTGACACTGACCCCGACCTTTGGAGCTAATCTGGCAGATTTATTACCTTTCACCACGGTAAATAAACCAGACCAGATGCTATATAAGAAGGCCACCTTGTGACCTCACCTAGCACCCCTCACCTCGTGCACCACTCTCACAACCATTTCTTGCCATGCCGAGCCCTAGTATTTATCTGAGAACCCCAGATGCAACCCCGGGTAGTTTTGTCAAAATATTGTGGGACTTTACCTGCAGTACCATGGGTTCTACCCAGCCACCCCAGTACGAGCTGTTCAAATCGAGAATCACCTCTTCCACCTCGGAATATTGGGCAGCAGTACACATCCCTCCCGTAGACTCCAACCAAGACCCAACGGAAGTCTCCTTCGTGGGGAAATCCATGCCAACCCCACGCTTGGCCATAGAAGCTGCTGCGAACGAAGCGATTGCTCGTCTTTGATTCGCGGTACCCTATGCCCGCGAACGGGGATATTATTACTTTCCGAGCCGTGCAGCACCCGGAGGAGTAACATCTTTTCCCGGTGGACGGATTGAGAGAGACCCAAGATCGCCAACCTTATCCAAAGACATCATCGCCAAGAGCATTTGAACCAACGAGTGATGGATTATCTCTAGAGTCTCGCTGATTTGAATCCTCGAGTGCCATCGATGCACCAATCGAGGCCCGACCCGAGAGACACATACATCGACTGGTCAATCCACTTCCTCCAATTGAAGAGGAGTGTATCCTTTACCGAGACATTTTCTCGACCCCGCCCGCCACTGCTTTCATTTTAGACGTCACTGCTGTGTTTGTTATTGTAGCAATTATTATTACGTTGAAACTTATGCATGGTACCACGAATTTGTGCGACGAGTCGAGTATTTAGTTTCTACTTATATGAGTAGTTTTCTTCGTGAATAACCTGTGTAACCGCGAAAATCCTGGAATGAGATTTCTTTTCCCTGAGTTGCTGCATCGTTTATCCTCTCACTGCACGGATTTTTTTTATTCACACAGCACCACGGCAACAGACCCACAACCACTCGGACTCTTGCACTGTCTTGCAAGGACACGTAACCATGTTGCATCTCACCAACCACCTCCCTATGCGCACCACAGCCTCCACAGGAGAGATTAGTGGATAATCATCCATATACTAGTCGCCTCCGACACACTGACAACAATTAACACCCGGCATTTCGCCTAGTCCTCGTGATCACCTCCACCGCGGAGAGCCAGCACCCAAGCAGCAGCATCACGACGATCATCAAGGATCATCGCGCACAGGAGCACGGAGAGCCCCAGCACGGCCGCCATCCCTCCACACACCAGGATCACGTACCAGTCCGGCACCGCCTCCGCCATTGGAGCCTCATCCCGAGCTCCGGTAAGCAGTAAATGGAGGAGAAGGAGGAGGAGAAACGAGGCCAGGTGCGAAGATGAAGAAGGAGCACCGCGGTCGTTTTATAGCTCGAGATCGGTGTACGATGGGCGAAGTCCACCAGCGCCGCTCGTCGCCCGATCCCCGGTGTTTGGAGGCGAATCCGCGAGCAGTGCCGACAGCGCACTGGCCCGCGAAGTGAGTGCACACTGCACCGGCAGCAAGCACGCCACGCACTACCGCAGTACGGCCTAGATGCCCTACGCGCTAGACGTCGCCGGTGGAGAAAGCCCGGGAAAGCGCGCGGGAGAGAGGAAGAAGAGAGAGCCAGAGGAAGAAGGAGAGACTGACAATGGGCCCTGGGCCCACCTGTCAGCCAGAGGGAGCACTGTGCTCTCGGGTACGACTAGCGTATTTTAGAATTTAGTTTTATTATAAATTTACTGCATCCAGCGTAGAAATCACTCGTTTTCCTAAACGTGGATTTCTCCACACAACGCCAGTATCCCACACTGTAGTTATTCACCACTTATTGCCCTCTCACTCTAGATGCATTTTTTTACCGCTTAAGTTAAAGTGATCCTTTTGACCTAGTAAAAGTAAATTTTTTCGAAGCAACCCTTAGCAAATCTCGAGGATGAGATTTTTCTTAAGGGGGGTAGTAATTGTAACACCCCAAAAATTTAACCAGGTTTTAGTTATTAAAATTTTGCCAAGATTTTAAAATTTTTGCCTGTAAGAATATTTCTGTTGATTTCAGAACCTTTCTTTTAATATTAAGGAGTTTTTCCCAAGTGGATCTTTCCAAAACATATTGGACTTCTCTGCTCTCTGTATAACATTTTCTTAATCAGTGGATTTATTTATTAAATCATTTCACCCTGAGCTTTATTCATTAAAATGACTTTCTTTAAGTTTTGGAGCTCTTTTTGAACTCCAACCATTTGATAAATTTAACTAAAATTCCAACCAAAATTTGGAGATGTCATGTGATACCTCTAAATCACTTTTATGCAATAATATATTTATTTCATTGCATATTTTGAGTTCTACACCTGTTTTTCAAATCTGGTCCAGTGGGCATTTTTGCACTATAGCCTATTTGAATCTTTCCTTGGAGCCTCCACCAAAATTATGGGATGTCAGTGGTAGCATGCCATCCAACTTTATGCAAAAACCTAGTGATGTTCTTTGAATAAATTAAGTGTATCAACCTCTTTTTCATTCTGGACCAGCCTTGTGTTTTCTACTGCAACCCTATTCATTCTTGCTCTAGTGACCTTGTGCTTCCTCCTGCTTATAGTCAACCCTGCAAAACCCCTAAGTCCAGGAGCATGCACTCTTTGGAACACTTTTGGTCCATGTAATGGTGCCATTTACTCCCTATCCAGAATTCTAGTTTTGCAAAACTTGCACTAGCAAGTTTCTCCTTTTGGCAAACTAACTTCACCACCCTCTCATACATCCATAGAGACACTGATCTGGAGAATTTGGCCACCCCAAGTACTGTCTGGATGCCCTTGGCTTTTTGACAAACACCCTGAGTGCATAGCCAGATTTGGCATGATTTCAAGTTTACATTGTGAACTTGAGCCCCTGACCTATCCACCATGTCCCTTGATTCCCTTGCTAACCCTAAACTAGCCCTGTGGCTTGCCAGCCTCACCCGCGATCTCTAGGCTACCATAGCATTTCGTCGAGCACGTCCCGGGCATGCTCTGGGCGTGCCCAGAGCGTGCGTTTGCCACGCACGTGCGCCCGAGCCGCCGCGTCCCGCCCCGCACTCACTCCGGTCCGTGACCGACCGCAGCCAGCACGCCGTGTCCCCTTCTGCACCCCACGAGCCCCGCAGCTCTCGCCACGTCTCCGGCAGGCCAGCAGCTAGCCGCCAATGCCGCCTGACAGCTCCTGCGCTGGCCAGCGCCGCCCAAGCCACCCCCGCTCGCCAGCTCGCCCATGGAGCACTAGTCGCTCGTCCGTTAGCTCCTGCCGCCATCCCCAGCCTCGCCACGATGGCCGGCAGCTACAGAACTTCGGTCGCCGACGAGCTCATCCATTGTCGCCGCGAAACGACGTGGGAGCGCTATAAAAGGAAGCCCCTCGAGCCCTCCGAGCACACAAGCAGCCTCACACCGTACTCCTGGTGCCGCCGTTGCCGTCAATTGGAGAGAAAGAGGCCGTCTTCCCCCACTCCGGCCAGTCCGGCCACCGCCGCCTCCCGGCTCCGTTCGACGCAACCAGGGCCTCCCCCTCTCCACTCTCTCCACCAGGAACCCCCTCGTCCTCTCGTGAGTCCGTCCCCCTACTCAATCTTGATCGGGACTCGCCGCGGGCGAAAACTCACTTTTTCCGACGACCACCGTCCGCCGCGGAGCTCGCCGCCGGCAGCTCCGTCCACCCCAGAGAACAAAACAACCACCAGAGTGACCGCCTCGACCCCCTGAGCCCGCAGGTGACCTCTCTTTCTCGAACGGTGCCGCCGTTCGCCGGCGAGCGTCACCGGAGTCCCGCCCCCCTCTCGGACAGAAAAAGAGGAGGGAAGAGGACTAGTCAAACCTGACCAGTGGGCCAGGCGGGCCCACTGTCAGTGACTCAGGCGCAGTCCACGCTGGATAAGTGGAAGCGTGTTTACGTATCACGCCGACGTAATGATTTATTCAAGCGCTTTTCTTTCTGTTTTTTTAATAACAGATTTTGACCAAACTTTGACCGCTATATCTTATTAAATACAACTCCAAATAAATTAATTCTTTTTCCTACCTCTCTCAAATATTGTCTAGTTTATTTGAAGATTTATTTGAAAAAATTTCAAAACAAATTTTTGTGTTGTTTTGATTTTGTGTGTTAATTCAAATATATATTTTTTAAATAGGATTTTGAAGAGAGGAGAAAGATTTCAAGATGTTTTGAATGCACCCTGCCTTCCCATGACCTCAAGGCAAGCATTCGAAACCCCGTGTAATTTTTGTGTGTGTTGTTTGACTCGGTGACAACACCACCCCGACACGAAAGCGACGCTCATTTTATGTGAGGATGTGATCCTACTCATGAGTGCATATTAAAGATTTTTATGCTGATGGAGTTGACATGGTTGTGATGGAAATCACCGTTATATGCCTTTCATGCATACCGGAAGGGAAGCCGGGAAGGCCTCAGTCTTGGGAAGACACGGCCTTGTCCCTAGTCCTCCGTCGAGACGGTCGTGTCCGGTATGGCATGAGGGGGTATGTCGCGTGGTGTTTCTATCTGTTGGTTGAAGTATATGTATTGTTATGCTAATCTTGCAGAGAATATTACAACCTCCTGAGTCGACCGTAGACCGAGCCTTGTGCCAGTAACCCCCACACTTGCTTCGTACTACCACTCGTCTCTACAACAAGTAGGGTACGGTTCAGTAAGTTGTCAACCCCTTCCTAGCACACACCATACGGAGAGGCCATGGTGGAAGATACTGGAGGCATTCGGTAGTCATGCCACCGGGTCCGGGAGCATGGGTGTTTCGGTTGTGGCCGAAGGGGGTATCTCCCCTAGTTTGCGCGCGGTATAAATTTTGTGATCCCATGTTACGTCGAGGTTGTAGCCTCCCCACTTAGAGTTTTGCTTGACAGGTGTCGTGTGTGATTCCAGACACATGTGAGTTAAACTGGTGTGTGCAAGTTAGGTGTGTTTCCAACTAAAAGACCGTAGACGGAATTAGTCCATATGGACAAAAGGAATCCGTTACTCGTGGGTAAAGAGTACACCCTCTGCAGAGATTAAACCTATTCGAATAGCCGTGTCCATGGTTAAGGACTACAGTCTTCGGAGGTGAAACTGTTAAACCAGAACTGGAATCACGACTTGTGACTTGTGATAATTATGATTATTATTTTTGTTCTGGACTAACCCGTGATATTATTGGTATTATCGAATGTCCCTGGGATGGTTCTACCTCCTGGATATTCACTATGATTTTCTTTTAAAGCCCTTTATGTGGTGTCGCTCAGACGCCCGACTGCGGCATTTCTTTTAAAGCCCTTTATGTGGTGTCGCTAAGACGCCCGACTGTGGCATTTCTTTTAAAGCCTTTTATGTGGTGTCGCTAAGACACCCGACTGTGGCATTTATTTTAAAGCCCTTTATGTGGTATCGCTAAGACGCCCAACTACGGCATTTCTTTTAAAGCCCTTTATGTGGTGTCGCTAAGACGCCCGACTGTGGCATGCTTGTTATTTATTTCATAATTTTAATACTACTATGTTATTGCACATTCATAAATAACATGCTCGCATGCATCAGAGTTTTTATTACCTTTTGTGACTAACGTCATGAGCATAAAATATTTTCAGCACATCACTGTTATATTATACCTGTGTTCATAATGTTTGCGAGTACATTCAAAGTACTCACTGGCTTGTCCCTGGCTATTGTCTTGGCCAGATTTTCTTGCGCGGAGAGGAGTGACCGTGGCGACAGCCCCGGAACCTAAGCAACGGTGATAGAAGCCTCGCGAAGATAGGAGTTAACCTGGTGAGCTGTTCCTGTGGGAATTGGAGTCCCATAGACACTGATGATCCACAAACCGCTTCCGCCCTCAATCATTAGAAACCATTTCTTGTACTCATAGGCCAGAATGGTCTTGTACTACATATTTTATATTTTGCTTGGAATTTCTCTATCAAGTTGGTGCCTCATCAGCTAACAGTAATCCTTGGGCTGGTGAGCATAAGGGCCATTTTTCTGGAAATTAATACCCGGAAATTCGGTCCCCACATGCTATCCTATTTCTTGGACGAGTACGGATCTTTTTCCGTCCGCTTGATAATAATGTAGTTGCGACCTTCTTGTCCCAATACATGATTACCGGGTACGTCCTCGCCTCCGAGCTAGTTCAGGTTGCCACCTGGCTAAGCTAGCACTTGGTGTAGCGCTGTTTACACCAATTCTTCCACACATTTATTCGTCTTCATGCACACCGCCACAACATATTAGACCGCAATATCGGAGTTTCCACGAGAATTGTGTGCTTAGGTGTGCATGCATATTATTGTGTGACTAGCAGTAATATGTGATGATTGCTTGATTAATTATATTAGTGGTATGCTTGTGTGCTTTTGTCGTTTCTGTTGTTCCTTTCTTTGGGCCTTCAGTGTTACAAATTTTTCCCCTATTAAAGTTGCTCGTCAACCGACACTGGACCCGAAGAGTCAGCAAGAAATGCCTATATTTGGAAATTCAGCTAAACAAAATGGAATTATCAGCTGATTGCAGTGAAATTGGGAATATCTTGTCGGGATGCAAAAGAAATCCTGGATGGACCATCAGTATCAAGTTTGCATTAGCGTGCACTCATCACAACAGAATGATTAAATCAGCAAGAAGATAAATTGTGTGCAAGGTTGATAGAATATTATCAAAGGGATGGCTCAGATACAAGTTTAATTTTTCGTTGCGGATGATTTTGGAACTCGATGTACCTGGAAGCAAACAAAAATATGGCATATACTCACGAAGGAGAATAGTCCAGTAAAACCCTTTTTCATACAAGAAATCAACATCAGAAATATTAAGATGGTATGTATATCGGTCCGCATATCACAATAAGAAGCTTCTGGTGGAAGCAACCCACTTTTCCCTCGAACAAGATACCAGAGAAGCTTCCAAGGCAAGATTCATCTATCTTCCTCAGTATGATACATGGATGATTTTCCGCGCAAGGTACTCTGCCTTCTTCAGTAAGCAACCGCAAAAGCTTCCAGCATAAGGTAATCGGTCTTTCCCCAGCAAAGTCTTTAAGGGGGTAAGCTTCTGAGGCACGATATTCAGTCTTCTTCAGCAAACTGTCCGATGAAAGTTTCGAGCATAAGCCAACAAATATTCCTTAGTAAGACATTGGTACGAGGTAGTATGATGCGTATTGACAACATATGGCAGTGAATCCCAAGAATCAGATCGGCAACATTTTGGTCAGAATCAAGAATCAGTCAGAATACACGTCTGTCTCGGAATCATGTCCTCATATATATGCAATGAGCATACCACAAAGATCTTACAAGTCACTCGGATGAGGATTGACGACATCAGTGAGCTCAATACAAGTACCCATGAACCTGGAAAATGATCCTGATGAGCCCTTGTCCCCTTTTTCTCCAATGACGGCACCACGCCTGTGATCTGAGTTGTTTCTAGCTATCCGGGGTGGATGCCGATTTTTGTTTCTCTCTTCAACAACTGTCACGAGTCTGAGCTGCTTTTCGGTCGTCTTGTACAGCTGTTGAGTTTCTTTTTGTGAAAATGGCCCTATAGCTGCTTTTGGCTATTTTAGGGAGCTGCCACCTTCTTCTTATCAACCCGGTCTCATGCTCTGAGCTGTTTTTCGGCCGTCCTGAGCCATGGTTGAGTTATTTCAGTAATGTCCCGGATCTGAGTTGTAAAGACCGTTCTGGTGGCTACTGATTTATTTGCCGATTTCTTGCAAGGGTTTCGGATGATCATTTCCCAACAATCAGAACTTGAGAGGTGTTGAACCTGCCATTTAATGGGTTACCTTATCATAAAAATGAGGATAAACTACAATTGCCGAAAAATTGCACCGATAGTACCTATGGTCATACGAGAAGCAATATGGCCTAGCTCTTTCAGCCAAAGATCCAGACCAAGAAAACAATAATGAAGCAGCAAGACCCATGATGCAGGTATGAAAATTGTGTACGGCCCCATGGTGCAGATTCCCCGGTCAGTCTAAGTACGTATTGATCCACATGGATATGCCTACATCATGAGTAATCGGCATGAGGAATATCAGTCTGGGAGTGTGAGTCCTCACTTATATGAGTCATTCTAGATAGCCTGTCGTGAACAAAATTTTTTCGTCAGAACCACCGTCAGTCAAGTCTGCAGATATTATCCTACAGGCCAAACCCTTTATGCCGGCCGCGACAGGAGACAATCAAATATTTGGTACGGATCCGATACTCATGACAGTGGAACCGGTTAAGATGATTCAGAAACTTCTGCGATGAGTCAGAATCTGTCAGGAAACGATTATGTTTTAACTCACTGTTTGGAACCCAAAGGACCTGCATTTAGTAGAGAAACCCAAAGCAATGAGTCAGAGCTTGAGTTTTCATCAAAAAATTCTGATCATCATTACATGAAAGGTTGTCAGTGCCGGGTGGCACACCCAGCGGAAATCACTTTTGGATTTGTGAGACGGATATATATTTCAGTCGTGATAATCAAATCACACTCAGCTAGTCAGCAGATCTAAAAAGAAATTGGAGCCTATATAAGCAAGAGCAAGCTAGGAAAGATCTATTAGAAGGAGGATACAGTAAATAAAACTACCCAGGGCCAGTCAGGTAAAAATTTAGTGGGAACAACAATGAAGGAAAAAGGATACCCGAGTTGGAAATGGTTTCCTTAAGTCAGAATATTCATACTAGTTCCCTGAGCAACCAAATCTCGAGGACGAGATTTCTTTAAGGGGGTAAGGTTTGTGACAGCCTGATTTTTGGCCCTTTCTTTTTCTTTTGTTTTTCCGAGGTTTTTGCCTGAGTTTTCTTTTTCCGTGGCTTTGTGGTCTGGAAACTGAAGAAGATGACCTCTTCTTTGCTTCCAGAGTGGCTTGTCATTCCCAAATCTTTCCCTAGACCCTGGCATTTCCATCCTAGCCCAAATTCCAATATTCTTTTTATTGGGAATATTCCTTTTTCTTTTAAAGGAATAACTCAAATTGCCTTAGGTTGTGAAGCAACCTATATTTCCCTCACTCCAAAAATTCCCAAATAATTCTCATAAATTGTTTGGGTCATATCTTGATCAAATATGGAAAAACATTTGATTTCCATGTTCAAAAATAATTCCCCATTAATTCCTTTGCTATTCTGTCCTTTGTGGCAGGTTGTGAAGGAAGTGTTATTTTCCTTTGCCCAATTGACCTCAACCTTTTTGGACATCTTTTCATGTTCAAATAATTGCCCCGTGCCAAAGCTCAACTTTATTTACCCAGCCAATCTTCCTCAGTGACTTTTCAAAATTCCTGTCTAAGGGAATGCATTGTGAAGGAAGTACTAGCTAAGAGTAGCCAAATGAGTTGAACTTTTGCACACTCCTAAATGTGCTCATATTAACCACTTCCACCCATTTGCAGCCCCATCCAATTATCTATGTGAGAACAGGAGCCAATCTTTGATTCTGGCAATATTTTCAGGTTGTGAAGAAAGTATATTTTATATTGCTTCAAAAATCCTGATAAATTACTAGATCATTCTTATGCCCATAACACATCACTCCGCCCATTTTGGCACCATTTCAATGAGCCATTTGATCACCATAATTATTCCAAGTTTCTGTCCAGAGGAGATGCTTGTGAAGGAAGTACCATTTTGGTTTATCCAAATGGTATGAAACCTTTTGAATCATCTTCATATGATCAAATAACCAAGCCTTGCTCAAAATCATCTCAATCCAATTAAACTTGTGAGTGTATCTTCATGATCTGCATTTCAGGACCAAGTATGCAGTTGTGAAGTAACTGCAGTAAATCTTGATCCTTTTACCCTCAAACTCCCCAGGATCATAGTCCTTCCTAGCCTAAACACCCCAGACAACTTCTTTGGCTTCAAGCAACTCCCTATTGATCACATTGAGCTGGTAAAGTTTACTACAGTGAACTTCAGAGCTCACTAACTATTTAACCAGAGCCTCTTTCACCTAGTTACCACCGTAGTTACATCTTACCCAGGAAGGACTAACCCCCAGACATGGTTTGGCATCACTTGTGGCACTGTGTGCACGAGTGCACGTGGTGACCACCGCTTTGGCATGCAATTGCCGCATCCAGATTGGTTTCTTGCTCGGGTCCCTCCTTTCGTTGTCTTCGCGCTCGTGAGCGTGTCTAACAGCTGGCCCGCGTCGTTGCCGTCCTCCTGGAGCCCTCTCCCACTCTGTCTGCTTGCTCACCGACGCTCGCCACCACGTGAACACGAGAGCACAGTGGAGCTTTGGATCTTCCCGTCGCCGTCGTCTTCCTCCATGCGCCCTCTTGGCCTCCTCTGCCTCACGAGTCCTCCCTGTGCGTCGCCGTCGCCTTCCCTCGAGCCCATGCGCGCGGGCACGCGTCCGTGGCGCCGGCCACGCGTCGCCGGTGGTGCCAGCTCGGCCTCCCTCGCCCCAGCTATATATAGACCTCCCCGAGCCTCTCCAAGTACTCCAGCGGCCTCGCCTCTCTCCCTGGACCCCGCCTAGCTTCTTCCCCGAGCTCGAGGAGCTCTCTGTGCGCCTCACCATCGCCATGGCCGCCTCGTAGCTTGGCTCAAATTTAGCTCCCCGGTCCCCTTCTCCACCCACTGACCTCACCCACGTCTTCCCCGTGCTCCAGCGACCCTCCCTAGCCCCTCCATTCATCGCCAGAGTGCTTGGGGCCGCCGTTCCCAAGGTCAATCGCTGCCGCTGCCCTCGGCCCCCGCCAGCCGCCATCATCTCCGGGCCTCCCCAGTGCCTGCTGCTGCTCCAGGAGGGAGCAACACTCCGTTCCGCGCCCGCTGGTGGTCCCAGCTCCACCGAGGACGGCCGGAGCTGCCCAGGCCATCGCCGGCGCCGCACGGCCTTGCCTCTCCCCTGCTTCTGTTGAGAGGAAGAAGGAGATGGCCAGGTGGGGCGTTGACCTGGCCAGGTGGGCCCCGCGACCCCACCTGTCAGCCACGCGAGCCGGCCCCGCCTCTTCCCTTTTGACCGGTCCACGCCACGTCAGCGTAAGTGGAGACGTAATCCCCAAAATGCGCTTTCAATTTTTCTGTCTAGGCCCATCTTTTCATTACAGATAGGTCCCCGACAGTAAAACCCTTATATCTTTTTATCCGTAACTCTGTTTACGGTGAAACCTATTGGAAATATGCCCTAGAGGCAATAATAAATTAGTTATTATTACATTTCCTTGTTCATGATAATCGTTTATTATCCATGTTATAATTGTATTAAAAGGAAACTCAGATACATGTGTGGATACATAGACAACACCATGTCCCTAGTAAGCCTCTAGTTGATTAGCTCGTTAATCAATAGATGGTTACGGTTTCCTGACCATGGACATGTGATGTCGTTGATAACGGGATCACATCATTAGCAGAATGATGTGATGGACAAGACCCAATCCTAAGCCTAGCACAAAGATCGTGTAGTTCGTATGCTAAAGCTTTTCTAATGTCAAGTATCATTTCCTTAGACCATGAGATTGTGCAACTCCGGATACCGTAGGAATGCTTTGGGTGTACCAAACGCCACAACGAATCGGGTGGCTATAAAGGTGCACTACAGGTATCTCCGAAAGTGTCTGTTGGGTTGGCACAAATTGAGACTGGGATTTGTCACTCCGTGTAAACGGAGAGGTATCTCTGGGCCCACTCGGTAGGACATCATCATAATGTGCACAATGTGACCAAGGGGTTGACCACGGGATGATGTGTTACGGAACGAGTAAAGAGACTTGCCGGTAACGAGATTGAACAAGGTATCGGCATACCGAGATCGAATCTCAGGCAAGTACAATACCGCTAGACAAAGGGAATTGTATACGGGATCGATTGAGTCCTTGACATCGTGGTTCATCCGATGAGATCATCATGGAACATGTGGGAGCCAACATGGGTATCCAGATCCCGCTGTTGCTTATTGACCGGAGAACGTCTCGGTCCTGTCTGCATGATTCCCGAACCCGTAGGGTCTACACACTTAAGGTTCGATGACGCTAGGGTTATAAAGGAAGTTTGTATGTGGTTACCGAATGTTGTTCGGAGTCCCGGATGAGATCTCGGACGTCACGAGGAGTTCCGGAATGGTCCGGAGGTAAAGATTTATATATGGGAAGTCCTCTTTTGGTCACCGGAAAAGTTTTGGGTTTTATCGGTAATGTACCGGGACCACCGGGATGGTCCCGGGGGTCCATCAAGTTGGGCCACCTTCCTCGGAGGGCTGCATGGGCCAAGTGTGGGAGGGGACCAGCCCCAGGTGGGCTGGTGCGCCCCCCAAGAGGCCCATGCGCCAAGAGATAAGGGAAAGGGAGAGTCCTAAAAGGGGAAGGCACCTCCTAGGTGCCTTAGGGAGGATGGACTCCTCCCTGGCCGCACCCTTCCTTGGAGGAAGGGCCAAGGCTGCACCCCCCCTCTCCCTTGCCCCTATATATAGTGGAGGGAGGGAGGGCAGCCGCACCGAGTCCTGGCGCCTCCCTCCCTCCCGTGACACCTCCTCCTCTCCCGCAGTGCTTGGCGGCCTGCAGGATTGCCACGCTCCTCCACCACCACCACACCGCCAGTGATGCTGCTGGATGGAGTCTTCCTCAACCTCTCCTCTCTCCTTGCTGGATCAAGGCATGGGAGACGTCACCGGGCTGTACGTGTGTTGAACGTGGAGGTGCCGTCCGTTCGGCACTAGGATCTCCGGTGATTTGGATCACGACGAGTACGACTCCTTCAACCCCGTTCTATTGAACGCTTCCGCTCAGCGATCTACAAGGGTATGTAGATGCACTCACCTTCCCCTCGTTGCTGGTTTCTCCATAGATAGATCTTGGTGACACGTAGGAAAATTTTGAATTTCTGCTACGTTCCCCAACAGTGGCATCATGAGCTAGGTCTATTGCGTAGATTCTTTGCACAAGTAGAACACAAAGTAGTTGTGGGCGTTGATTTTGTTCAATATGCTTACCGTTACTAGTCCAATCTTGTTTCGACGGTATTGTGGGATGAAGCGGCCCGGACCAACCTTACTCGTACTCTTACATGAGACAGGTTCCACCGACTGACATGCACTTGGTGCATAAGCTGGCTAGCGGGTGCCAGTCTCTCCCACTTTAGTTGGAACGGATTCGATGAAAAGGGTCCTTGTGAAGGGTAAATAGCAATTGGCATATCACGTTGTGGTTTTGCGTAGGTAAGAAATGTTCTTTCTAGAAACCCATAGCAGCCACGTAAAACATGCAAACAACAATTAGAGGATGTCTAACTTGTTTTTGCAGGGTATGCTATGTGATGTGATATGGCCAAGAAGAATGTGATGAATGATATGTGATGTATGAGATTGATCATGTTCTTGTGATAGGAATCACGACTTGCATGTCGATGAGTATGACAACCGACAGGAGCCATAGGAGTTGTCTTAATTTATTGTATGACCTGCATGTCATTGAACAACGCCATGTAATTACTTTACTTTATTGCTAACCGGTAGCCATAGTAGTAGGAGTATTAAGTTGGCGAGACAACTTCATGAAGACACGATGATGGAGGTCATGATGATGGAGATCATGGTGTCATGCCGGTGACGATAATGATCATGGAGCCCCGAAGATGGAGATCAAAAGGAGCAAAATGATATTGGCCATATCATGTCACTATTTGATTACATGTGATGTTTATCATGTTTATGCATCTTATTTGCTTAGAACGACGGTAGTAAATAAGATGATCCCTCATTAAAATTTCAAGAGCACCACGTGAAAGTTCGTCCTAACTGTGCACCGTTGCGAAAGTTCGTCGTTTCGGAGCACCATGTGATGATCGGGTGTGATAGATTCTTACGTTCACATACAACGGGTGTAAGCCAGATTTACACAAGCGAAACACTTAGGTTAACATGACGAGCCTAGCATGTACAGACATGGCCTCGGAACACAAGAGACCGAAAGGTCGAGCATGAGTCGTATGGTGGATACGATCAAAATGAAGATGTTCACCGATGATGACTAGTCCGTCTCACGTGATGATCGAACACGGCCTAGTTGACTCGGATCATGTAATCACTTAGATGACTAGAGGGATGTCTATCTGAGTGGGAGTTCATTAGATGAACTTAATTATCCTGAACGTAGTCAAAAGCCCTTTGCAAATTATGTCATAGCTCGCGCTTTAGTTCTACTATTTTAGATATGTTCCTAGAGAAAATATAGTTGAAAGTTGACCGTAGCGATTATGCGGACAGTAGAAAGCTAATGTCCTTAATGCACCGCTCAGTGTGCTGAACCCCAAACGTCGTTTGTGGATGTTGCGAACATCGGACATACACGTTTTGATAACTACGTGATAGTTCAGTTAAACGGTTTAGAGTTGAGGCACCAAAGACGTTTTTGAAACGTCGCGGAACATATGAGATGTTTCAAGGGCTAAAATTAGGATTTCATGCTCGTGCCCACGTCAAGAGGTATAAGACCTCCGACGATTTTCTTAGCCTGCAAAGTAAGGGAGAAAAGCTCAATCGTTGAGCTTGTGCTCAGATTGTCTGAGTGCAACAATCACTTGAATCGAGTGGGAGTTGATCTTCCAGATGAGATAGTGATGTTTCTTCAAAGTCATTGCCACCAAGCTGCTTGTAGCGACCTGACCCAAAATCGGTCAAATCTCTGTGTCTGTACCATCCCAAGATCATGCTGGTACCCACAGTACATCGATAAAGTAATCAAAGTTCAATCACACCTGAATATCATTAAACGATTCTCATATAGAGTCTTTATTACAAGAGAATAAATTTGGCTCAAGGCCAACTCATGAGAAATAAACTAATAACACTGCGGAAGCGTCGAAGATAAGCGAGTCCATCCGACTCAAAGGGCAATCGCTAAGCGCGAGCGTAGCCTCACTCCCGATCGAATATATCTCGCAACATAATACGTTGCAGCCATGTAGGTCAGCTTTTGGAATAAGCTGGCAAGTCATGAAGAATAACAATAATAAAGTTACTATCACTATATGCATTTTGGCTGTGGAGCTCTAAGTTTCATCATTTTGCGAAAAGCAAATTTTATCCTACTACAAAGGACTTGCTTGCAAATTACTACAATTGTTGGTAGTTATTGAGATGGTTCCGCCAACCAATATCTCGCTCCCAATTATTAAGTCATAAAACCCTCAATTAATTCATTAGTTTTAGTGTTGAGATATCCGAATACTTCCAAGTTCCAGAGGCTCAAATGTCCGTAATCGGGACACGGCTAATCGATTAGATCTTTAACTCTGCAGAGGGTTGCGACTTTCCCATAAGAATCATTCCTCCTTAAAGTCTTCGCACTTCATGGTGTTTGAAGACGGGACGAATGAAACAGGTCTTCCAAAGAGTTTTTCCGCCACCGCCGTACCCATCCAATCCTACCGTTCTTCTACTTCTCGTAGTACCGTCCAGCCAGCGTCACTACTAGGGTCAACCCAGCCAGAGCCCATAATGGCTTGCGGCTGCACAGTAAGCTTCCGGTCATGGGGCATCCATCCTTCTCTTCG
Organism: Aegilops longissima; assembly: GCA_021605205.1. NCBI lineage: Eukaryota > Viridiplantae > Streptophyta > Magnoliopsida > Poales > Poaceae > Aegilops > Aegilops longissima. The sequence goes on from CM038682.1 coordinate 694,861,661, forward strand.
TGGCTGGGTGAAGCTTTCCGCAAGATGTCATGGCACTTCTCCATGCATCCCGCCACCACCGGTTTTCCAGGTGCCCACAACCGCCCTCCACCCAAAGAGTGATTTTCCAAGTCCATCTCGATCCTTGTAGTTCATGGGGTTGTCATCATCATTGACTCTCACATCTTGCTTATGAATTTCACTCATCCCAAAACCCGTCTACGAGCATAGCAAAGTAACTACTACGTCCCGGGGTCATGGTAACAAGGGGATTGGTTCATCCTACCACATGATACTACTCAAGTTTAATGACTTCAAGAATTCACTACTGCATGCATGGGGGGGTGGTGACAACTTCTAATGCACAAAAACATAGGTATAGAAATAACATGATCAAAACTTGCCTTGCTGATGATCCTCGTAAGCTAAAGAGTCGTAGTAGCAAGCTTCGCACTCCGGAAACTCTACCGAGACAAACAATAACACAATAAGCACAAAGCAATAGGATCACACAACATAAAAGTAACATAACACAACAAAACAACCAAAACCAAATCCAAAAGAAAAACTCAAAGAAAAACAATTCAAAGTTTTCCCTACTCCAAACAATAACTAAAATAGTTTTTTTATAACAAAAATTCCTTAATATAACCTAATCATGGTTTTAAGTTAACTTAACAGAAAAGGTTTCACTAAGCAACTAGGAGCAAAAAGAATTAATTAAAAAGCTATTATAAAACTCATTTTAGGCCTAATCCAATTTCTATTAAGAAGAATAAATTAAAACTTCTATTAATTATAAATAAAAGTTCATCTACTAGAATGACAGAAACTAACCTAGAATAACTAATCACAAGTTAAAAATAAATTCATTTACTAATTAAAATATTAGGAAAATAGGAACTAGTTAATTAATTAGGGTTAATAGGATTCTGCTTAAAACTAATTATTTATTAATCCTAAAATACCCAAGTTAATTTCTAGGGTTTGGCAATGTTAAAATAAAGTTGGGACAAAAAGAATCATGCAAAAATAATTTTTCTAACTCAAGTTATAGCAGATTTACTATTCTGGCTAAAACTAAATTAAAGCAATTTTAATTAATTTTAACATAGCTAAATATATATTCTACAGAAACTACATAAAATTTGCAAACTAACAAAAAGAGAATCATCAAAAAATATTAAATAGAATAAAAGATATCAATTTTTGAAAACAGAAACTATTCTGTTAAAACAGAAAATCAAAATAAAAGAAAAAGGCCTAATGGGCCTATACTGTGCCCTGTGCGTTAAATAGCCTAACGGGCCTAGTGGTTTCTAACTAAAACGGCCGGGCTAAAATAAATAAACCTAACCTAATAAACCGGAAAGAACCGGCCGGTTTTCTAATAAAAACTTACCCCTTCGGGGGTTCTAATCCTAGCCGCTCATTTAGGATCGGACGGGGTGTTTCGGTGGCTTACGGAGTCCGGCGACAATGGCGGCGGCGAGAGGCGTCCGGGCTTCAGGCGTCGGGAGCTCGAGGGGTCGCCGTCTTGGTGCGGGGAGGTCGGTGAGTGGTCTGTGGCGTCGTTGGGGGTCGGGTGGACTAGGGTGGCGGCAATGGCGACTTTGGCGGCAGTGTGAGCTCGGGTCTCCGTGAGCTCGGGAGAGAGAGGAGAGGGGTCCGCGAGGCTAGGGGAATGGGGTGCGGAGGGTTCCGCTTTTATAGCCGGGGTCGTCCTCGCCTGAGGATCGGGCGATCGGGATCCGGATCGCCGGGATCCGCGATCTCCGGCGTCTTGCGATCGTGGGCGAGGGAAGAAGATGGGCGGGGCCCACGGTCGAGAGAGAGAGGGAGAGGCGAGGCGGCGGGTGGCCGAGGCCAAAGAGATTCGGGCGAGGGAGAGGGGGCGGTCGGGTGGGCTGCCATTGGCCAGGTGGGCGGGGGCTGGGCAGCCAGCAGGCTCTTGGGCGGCTGGGCCTGGGTGGCCTAGCTGGCGCCCAGGGGTTTTTTTTTAAAATTTTATTTTTTAAATAAAACAAAACAGAAATAAAACAATATCTATAAATATTTTATATAGGGTATATATATACCAAAATGATCAGGGAATATTCCCTTTCATTTGAACATTTTTCCAAAAGCAAAATCCAAACTTTATAAAAATCCATTTTTTCAAATTCAAATAAAATTCAGATTTGAATCCAAATCTTTTAGCAATGTTTTCTTCTGATATTTTTGGAGTGTCATGTTTGCTCCTCTCATACTTTTGACAAGTATTTATCGGCTTAGTGCTTGAAATGTTTCCCACATGCCAAAGTTTGAAATTCAAATTCAAAACTCAAAATTCTCTCAAACTTCAAATGGCATTCAAATTCAAACAGATGCATAGGATGCTTAGCTATAATTGTAAAACATTCCAAATAGGAAATTTGGGATGTTACAAACCTACCCACCTTAAGATGAATCTCCCTCGAGATTCGGGTTGGCTAGCAAATAGGTGCGGGTGGTCTCGAGAAGGTCTTCTTCGTTCCTGTGTGGCTTCTTCCTCGGTGTGGTGACTCCACAAGACCTTGCAAAATTTGATGACCTTGCGGGTGACTCTGCTTGCAGTCTCGAGAATTCGGACGGGTTTCTCCTTGTAAGTCAGATCACTGTCAAGCTGTATGGCCTCTAGGGGCACTGTGTCTCTCAACGGGACATCGGCCATGTCGGCATGGCACTTCTTCAGCTGAGAAACGTGGAAGACATCATGAACTCCGGACAATCCTTCCGGCAATTCCAACTTGTATGCAACTTCTCCACGACGTTCGAGGATTTTGTAGGGGCCAATGAATCGGGGTGCTAACTTTCCCTTGACACCAAACCTCTTGATTCCAAGAAGTGGAGACACACGAAGATATGCTCGGTCTCCCACTTCGTAAGTCACCTCCTTGCGTTTACTGTCGGCATAACTCTTCTGTCTCGACTGTGCTATCTTGAGCCTGTCTCGAATCAGCTTGACTTTCTCTTCGGAATCCTTGATAAGATCGGAACCAAAAGTGATCGATCTCCAACACTATCCCACAAAGAATGGTGTTCGCACCTCCTTCCGTATAGAGCTTGAAGGGGCCATCTTCAAACCGGATTGATAACTGTTGTTGTATGAGAACTCTGCGTATGGCAAATTATCATCCCAGCTAGACCCATAGTCTAGCACACAAGCTCTCAACATGTCCTCCGTAATCTGGTTGACTCTCTCGGTCTGTCCATCTGCTGCGGATGAAAAGCGTCTCAATTCCAGCCTCGCACCCAAAGTTTCATGCAATGCTTCCAAAACTTTGAGGTAAACTGCGTTCCTCTATCGACACGATTTTCCTCGGAACTCCATGCGATATACGATCCTGGTCATGTATATCTTGGCCAACTTGGCACTGGTATAGGTAGTCTTCACGGAATGAAGTGAGCTACCTTATTCAAACGATCAACTACTACCCAGATAGAAACATAACCTGAACGGGTCCCGGGTAATCCTGTGATGAAATCCATACCAAGTTTCTCCCATTTCCAATCGGGAATCGCAAGGGTTGAAGTAACCTGCTGGCTTCGATGTTCTGCCTTTACACGTTGACAAACATCGATATCTGCACGTACTCGGCAATATCCTTCTTCATACCGTCCACGAAACTTTGCTTCAAATCCAGGTACATCTTGGTGTTGCGGGGTGAATCGAGTACGGTGAATCATGAGCCTCTGAAGAATTAGCTTCTGAGCTCGGGATCATTGGGCACATAATCGATCCTCAAACCATATAGTTCCATGTTCATCCTTACGGAATCCTTTAGCTTTTCCTTCATCCATCTTTTTCTTAATCTCATCAAGTTCCTTGTCCAACTTCTGGGCTTCACGAATCCTTTCGGCCAAAGTGGACTGAACTTCCAGAGTTTCAACAAATCCTCTCGGAACTATCTCCAGTCGGAGATCTCTGAGGTCATCAACTAACTCCTGGGGTAATCCTCCTGCTGTAAGAGTATTCACATAACTCTTACGGCTCAAAGCATCTGCTACAACATTAGCTTTACCGGGGTGGTAATGCAATCTCATGTCATAGTCCTTTATCAACTCTAGCCATCTCCTCTGCCCGAGGTTCAATTCCTTCTGCGTGAAGATATACTTCAAACTCTTGTGATCTGTGTAGACATCACAACGATTTCCGATGAGGAAATGTCTCCAGGTCTTGAGTGCATGCACTACAGCTGCTAACTCCAAATCATGCGTGGCATAATTCATCTCATGAGGCCGTAGCTGTCTGGAGGCATAAGCTACAACCTTACCTTGCTGCATCAATACTCCTCCGAGTCCTTGACGAGAAGCGTCACAATAAACCTGGTATTCCTTGTGTATGTCCCAAAATCAACACCGGGCTGTGACCAACCGTTTCTTCAATTCCTGAAAACTGGCTTCACATTCCTTGGTCCAAACATACTTGGCTTCCTTCTTCAACAGCTCAGGTCATGGGCTTGGCAATCTTCGAGAAGTTCTCAATGAACCTCCGATAATATCCTGCGAGTCCGAGAAAACTGCGGATCTCCTTGGTCGAGGTGGGTGACCGCCAATCGGTGATGATTCAACCTTGGCGGGATCAACTGCTATTCCTTCTCCTGAAATAACATGTCCGAGGAATCCAACTTCCTTCAACCAAAATTCACATTTGCTGAACTTGGCATACAACGATGTTCTCGAAGTTTCTCGAAACTAGGCGCAAATGTTCCTTATGCTCTTCCTCGCTCTTGGAGAAAATCAATATATCATCGATGAACACCACGACAAACTTGTCCAGATATTCCATGAACACCTTGTTCATCAAATTCATGAAGTATGCAGGAGCATTAGTCAATCCAAATGACATGACGGTATACTCATATAAACCATACACGTAGTGAATGCTGTTTTGGGTATATCCTTTTCATGAATTTTCAATCGATGATACCACGATCAAGATCGATCTTAGAAAATACCTTGGCTCCAACTAGCTGATCAAACAAGTCATTGATCATCGGCAGAGGGTACTTGTTCTTGATGGTTACTTCGTTCAATGCACGATAATCCACAACCATCCTCAAGCTTCCATCCTTCTTCTCTACCAAAAGAACTGGGGCTCCCCAAGGTGATGAGCTTGGGCGAATATATCCTTTCTCCAATAATTCATTTATTTGATCCTTGATCTCTTTAAACTCATTCGGTGGCATCCGATAAGGTCTCTTGGATATTGGGGCTGTGCCGGGCAATAGCTCAATCAGAAATTCAATGTCCCTGTCCGGTGGCATTCCTGGTAATTCCTCCGGGAACACATCGGGAAAGTCTTGCACTACTGGCACTTCCTCCTGAACAACTCCCGTGAGGGAATGCACCTGATTCTTCATCTGGCTGTGCTGGCTACATACTTGATCCTCTTCGCCCGGGGTGGTGAGCAGAATAGACTTCTTGGCACAGATCAATGTTCCTTCAAACTTTGACAACCAATCCATGCCTAGGATTACATCCAAGGTCTGGGTTTCCAACACTATGAGGTCCACGGAAATTTGTGGTTCCCGATGTTGAGGGTTGCAGGACAGCCTCGCCGCCATCATTTCTCCTCCTGGGAACCGACGCCAAGGGGCTTCTAAGGGTTCTAGTCGCAACCCGTACTTTTCCACAACTACCCTTGATATGAATGAATGCGTTGCACCAGAATCAAAGAGAACCAAAACTGAACGTGAATTCAATAAAAACTTACCAACCACAGTGTCTGGCTGATCATAGACGTCCTCCACGTCGATGTGGTTCACCTGAGCACGAGGGAACGGATTGGGCTTCTTCGCTGAGCCTCCATTGCCATTTCCATTCCTCTGCTTGGCCTCCGGGCAGTCGGTGGCGTAGTGCCCTGTCTTCTGGCACTTGAAGCAGGTGATGTGGCTCAGATCCTTCGGAGCCGGGGCAGAACGGTGCTGATTGCCATTACCATTGCCATTGCCATTGCCATGGCCTGATTTGTTGTCCTGACTGCGGTTGTTTCCATTTCCTCCATGGTTATGACCTCCATGGTTATGATGGGTGTGCCCTCCTGAGTATGGTGCATAGCGGGGCTTCTGCTGAGCTCCTGAGTTGTGCTTCCCCTGGCTGTACTTCCGCTTGCGGCTTTCTATCTGCTGCTGCTTGCCTTCCAGAATGGTGGCCTTGTCTACCAGCTCCTGGTAGTTGTTGAAAGTAGCCACAATAAGCTGCATGCTCAGTTCATCATTGAGTCCCTCAAGGAACTTCTCCTGCTTTGCGGCATCTGTGGCCACATCATCAGGGGCATAGCGAGCGAGCTTGCTGAATTCATCCACGTACTGTGCCACAGTACGGTTCCCCTGGCGCAAGTTGCGGAACTCACGCTTCTTCAGACTCATGGCTCCAGTGAGACATGAGCGGTCGGAAAACCTGCTGGGATTGGTCCCAAGTGATGGCACCAATGGGAAAAGTGGCGGTGTAATTCTCCCACCAAGAAGCTGCAGGTCCATCCAGTTGATGCGCGGCAAAGCGCACCTTCTCAGCATCAGTGCATCCAACGGTGACTAGCTCTCTTCCGACTTTGCGGAGCCAATCATCAGCCACAATCGGCTCAGTGCTACTAGAGAACACTGCAGATTCAACCTCAAAATCGAGTCAAGTTGTCCACGATGGTTGGTGGCGGTGGCGGTGGATTGTTGGCGTTGTTGTTACGATTCTGAATAAGGAGTTGCATCGATGCATTCTGCTGCTTTGGAGCAGCTGGGTGAGCTCCGCGGGAAACCGAGGTCACGTCTCTGAGGCATCTGGTGTTTTGGAGGATGAGAAAATTAGAATAGAACAATGGTCTATGAGGAATAACACTACCCATATGAATGCACAATCATAACACACCAATCATTTATTCATTCCACTCAAACATGGTTCAAACTCGATTACACAAGCTCATGACTAATCGAAGGAAAACATCGGCCTAACTGATCGATTTAAAAAGTAAAAGATAACATGGTGGTCGACTAAAAGTCTTCATCGATGGCGCCTCCTCTTGGGGCTTCCTTGGTGGTACTCCTTGAAATCCTGATCATTGCTCACGAGGGTGCTTCATCTCCACTCGGGTAAAGGTCCTCTCCCAAGTCCATCTTTTCCTCTATCGCGCAAGCTTCATCTTCGGTCGTCGACTATCTCCATGAAGTCCGTGATTTCTTCCTCATGGCCAAGGAAGTTTGCGTGCCTTCTCCTCGATTCGAGTTCGCGGAACAAAAGCTTCCGTGTGTATTCGAGTTACGGCGAGTCTGAATCTCCGTTTCTGAGAAGACACTCCAAGTCCTGGATGTACGAGAGTGGAATCGTCCTCAATGGTACGGATGATATCTCCATTCCTTGCCTGCGAGAAACCATGGCGAGTCTGAGTGATCGAGCTCGGCCTGTACTCCTCTCGGAGATGTCCAAGTGCTCGATAGATCGCCACGTCCCTTCCAATGATCCAGCTTGAACTCGGTGAACTCAAAGTTGATAGGCTCCGTGTGTCCTCCAAAGGTTCTCCACAGGATATGCACCTCAATCTCAGTAGCGGTGTCCGTCGGAAGTGCATTAGTGGGTTTCCGGTGATCGAGGGTAGAGCTATCTTCAGCTGCTTCACCATCTGGACCAGCTTTCTTCGAAGGGCATCGTCTCATCGGGCCGGCGTAACTCCGTAGCAAACTGGGTGAACTCGGCGCCATCTAGAATGTTGCAAATGGGAGAAGAGTCGAATTGAGCAGGGAGAATTATGGAATGAAAAGGATTCAAAGTAAATGGTCTCTTCCTATGGCTTTCCGATCCTAGGGGTTACGATCCTACGGTCAGCGTGTGCTCTAATACCATCTCAGAGCGACCTGACCCAAAATCGGTCAAATCTACGTATGCATTCCATCCCAAGATCATCTTTGGTACCCACAAGACATCGATAAAGTAATCAAAGTTCAATCACACCTGAATATCATTAAACGATTCTCATATAGAGTCTTTATTACAAGAGAATAAATTTGGCTCAAGGCCAACTCATGAGAAATAAACTAATAACACTGCGAAGCGTCGAAGATAAGCGAGTCCATCCGACTCAAAGGGCAATCGCCAAGCGCGGAGCGTAGCCTCACTCCCGATCGAAATATATCTCGCAACATAATACGTTGCAGCCATGTAGGTCAGCTTTTGGAATAAGTGGCAAGTCATGAAGAATAACAATAATAAAGTTACTATCACTATATGCATTTTGGCTGTGGAGCTCTAAGTTTCATCATTTTGCGAAAAGCAAATTTTATCCTACTACAAAGGACTTGCTTGCAAATTACTACAATTGTTGGTAGTTATTGAGATGGTTCCGCCAACCAATATCTCGCTCCCAATTATTAAGTCATAAAACCCTCAATTAATTCATTAGTTTTAGTGTTGAGATATCCGAATACTTCCAAGTTCCAGAGGCTCAAATGTCCGTGAATCGGGACACGGCTAATCGATTAGATCTTTAACTCTGCAGAGGGTTGCGACTTTCCCGCAAGAATCATTCCTCCCTTAAAGTCTTCGCACTTCATGGTGTTTGAAGACGGACGAATGAAACAGGGTCTTCCAAAGAGTTCTTCTGGCCACTGCCGCTACCCATCCAATCCTATCGTTCTTCTACTTCTCATAGTACCGTCCAGCCAGCGTCACTACTAGGGTCAACCCAGCCAGAGCCCATAATGGCTTGCGGCTGCACAGGTAAGCTTCGGTCATGGGGCATCCATCCTTCTCTTCGTGGCTGGGTGAAGCTTTCCGCAAGATGTCATGGCACTTCTCCATGCATCCCGCCACCACTGGTTTCTCCAGGTGCCCGTCAACCGCCCTCCACCCAAAGAGTGATTTTCCAAGTCCATCTTGATCCTTGTAGTTCATGGGGTTGTCATCATCATTGACTCTCACATCTTGCTTATGAATTTCACTCATCCCAAAACCCGCTCTCGAGCATAGCAAAGTAACTACTACGTCCCGGGTCATGGTAACAAGGGATTGGTTCATCCTACCACATGATACTACTCAAGTTTAATGACTTCAAGAATTCACTACTGCATGCATGGGGGTGGTGACAACTTCTAATGCACAAAAACATAGGTATAGAAATAACATGATCAAAACTTGCCTTGCTTGATGATCCTCGTAAGCTAAAGAGTCGAGTAGCAAGCTTAGACTCGGAAACTCTACCGAGACAAACAATAACACAATAAGCACAAAGCAATAGGATCACACAACATAAAAGTAACATAACACAACAAAACAACCAAAACCAAATCCAAAAGAAAACTCAAAGAAAAACAATTCAAAGCTTTCCCTACTCCAAACAATAACTAAAATAGTTTTTTATAACAAAATTCCTTAATATAACCTAATCATGGTTTTAAGTTAACTTAACAGAAAAGGTTTCACTAAGCAACTAGGAGCAAAAAGAATTAATTAAAAGCTATTATAAAACTCATTTTAGGCCTAATCCAATTTCTATTAAGAAAATAAATTAAAACTTCTATTAATTATAAATAAAAGTTCATCTACTAGAATGACAGAAACTAACCTAGAATAACTAATCACAAGTTAAAAATAAATTCATTTACTAATTAAAATATTAGGAAAACAGAACTAGTTAATTAATTAGGGTTAATAGGATTCTGCTTAAAACTAATTATTTATTAATCCTAAAATACCCAAGTTAATTTCTAGGGTTTGGCAATGTTAAAATAAAGTTGGGACAAAAAGAATCATGCAAAAATAATTTTTCTAACTCAAGTTATAGCAGATTTACTATTCTGGCTAAAACTAAATTAAAGCAATTTTAATTAATTTTAACATAGCTAAATATATATTCTACAGAAACTACATAAAATTTGCAAACTAACAAAAAAAGAATCATCAAAAATATTAAACAGAATAAAAGATATCAATTTTGAAAACAGAAACTATTCTGTTAAAACAGAAAATCAAAATAAAAGAAAAGGCCTAATGGGCCTATACTATGCCCTCGTATGTTAAATAGCCTAACGGGCCTAGTGGTTTTAAACTAAAACGGCCGGCTAAAATAAATAAACCTAACCTAATAAACCGGAAAGAACCGGCGGTTTTCTAATAAAACTTTCCCCTTGGGTTCTAATCCTAGCCGCTCATTTAGGATCGGACGGGGTGTTTCGGTGGCTTACGGAGTCCGGCGACAATGGCGGCGAGCGTCGTCGGGGCTTCCAAGGCGTCGGGAGCTCGAGGGGTCGCCGTCTTGGTGCGGGGAGGTCGGTGAGTGGTCTGGTGGCGTCGTTGGGGGTCGGGGTGGACTAGGGTGGCGACGGCGGCGACTTTGGCGGCGGTGTGAGCTCGGGTCTCCGGTGAGCTCGGGAGAGAGAGGGAGAGGGGGTCCGGCGAGGCTAGGGGGGGAATGGGGTGCGGAGGGGTTCGGCTTTTATAGCCAGGGGTCGTCCTCGCTTGGGGATCGGGCGATCGGGGATCCGGATCCCGGGATCCGCGATCTCAGCGTCTTGCGATCGTGGGGGAGGAAGAAGATGGGCGGGGCCCACGGGTCAGAGAGAGAGAGGGAGAGGCGAGGCGAGCGGGTGGCCGAGGCCAAAGAGATTCGGGCGAGGGGGAGAGGGGAGCCGGTCGGGTGGGCTGCCAGTTGGCCAGGTGGGCCGGCTGGCTGGGCCAGGCGCGGGGCTGCGGCGCTGGCTGGGCCTGGGGTGGCCTAGCTGGCGCCCCGGGGGGTTTTCTTTTTTTTAAAATTTTATTTTTTTAAATAAAACAAAAACAGAAATAAAACAATATCTGTAAATATTTTATATAGGGTATATATATACCAAAATGATCAGGGGAATATTCCCTTTCATTTGAACATTTTTCCAAAGGCAAAATCCAAACTTTATAAAAATCCAATTTTTTCAAATTCAAATAAAATTCAGATTTGAATCCAAATCTTTTGGCAATGTTTTCTTCTGATATTTTTGGAGTGTCATGTTTGCTCCTCTCATACTTTTGACAAGTATTTATCAGGCTTAGTGCTTGAAATGTTTCCCACATGCCAAAGTTTGAAATTCAAATTCAAAACTCAAAATTCTCTGAAACTTCAAATGGCATTCAAATTCAAACAGGATGCATATGATGCTTAGCTATAATTGTAAAACATTCCAAATAGGAAATTTGGGATGTTACACTGCTAGAGCTTCGTGATGAACTATAACATATCAGGGATAGATATGATGATCCTTGAGGTATTCACGATGTTTGACACCGCGAAAAGTAGAAATCAAGAAGGAGCATCAATTGTTGATGGTTGGTGAAACCACTAGTTTCAAGAAGGGCAAGGGCAAGAAGGGATACTTCATGAAACGGCAAATCAGCTGCTGCTCCAGTGAAGAAACTCAAGGTTGAACCCAAACCCGAGACTAAGTGCTTCTGTAATGAGAGGAACGGACACTGAAGCAGAACCACCCCAGATACTTGGTAGATAAGAAGGCAGGCAAGGTCGATAGAAGTATATTGGATATACATTATTTTAATGTGTACTTTACTAGTACTCCTAGTAGCACCAGGGTATTGGATACCGGTTCGGTTGCTAACTGTTAGTAGCTCGAAATAAAAGCTACGGTATAAACAGAGACTAGCTAAAGGTGAGCTGACAATATGCGTTGGAAGTGTTTCCAAGGTTGATGTGATCAAGCATCGCACGCTCCCTCTACCGTCGAGATTGGTGTGAAACCTAAATAATTGTTATTTGGTGTTTGCGTTGAGCATAGACATGATTGGATTATGTCTATCACAATACGGTTATTCATTTAAGGAGAATAATGATTACTCTGTGTATTTGAACAATACCTTCAATGGTCTTTCACCTAAAAGAATGGTTTATTGAATCTCGATCGTAGTGATACACATTTTTCATGCCAAAAGATATAAAATAGTAATGATAGTACCACTTACTTGTGGGACTGCCATGTAAGTCATATTGGTATAAAACGCATGAAGAAGCTCCATGTTGATGGATCTTTGGACTCACTCATTTTTGAAAAGTTTGAGACATGCGAACCACGTCTATTGGTGTATACACATGAAGAAACTCCATGCAGATGGATTGTTTGGACTCACTTGATTTTGAATCACTTGAGATATGCAAATCATACCACATGGGCAAGATGACTGAAAAGCCTCGTTTTTCATTAAGATGGAACAAGATAGCAACTTGTTGGAAGTAACACATTTTGATGTGTGCAGTCCAATGAGTGCTGAGGCATGCAGTGAATATTGTTATGTTCTTACTTCACAGATGAATCGAGTAGATGTTGTATATTTACTTGATGAAACACAAGTCTGAATTATTGAATGGTTCAAGTAATTTCAGAGTGAAGTTGGAGATCATCGTGACAAGAGGAGAAAATGTCTATGATATGATCATAGAGATAAGTATCTGAGTTACGAGCTTTGGCACTCAATTAAGACATTGGGGAAATTGCTTCACAATTAATACCGCCTGGAACACCATAGTGTGATGGTTTGTCCGAACATCATAGTTGCACCCTATTGGATATGGTGCGTACCATGTTGTCTCTTATTGAATTACCACTATCGTTCATGGGTTAAGCATTAGAGACAACCACACTCACTTTAATAAGGGCACCACGTAATTCTGTTGAGACGACACCGTTTGAACTATGGTTTGGAGAAACCTAAGTTGTCGTTTCTTAAAAGTTTGGGGCTGCGACGCTTATGTGAAAAAGTTTCAGATTGATAAGCTCGAACCCAAAGCGGATAAAATGCATCTTCATAGGACACCCAAAACAGTTGGGTATACCTCCTAATTCAGATCTGAAAGCAATAGGGATTGTTTCTTGAATCGGGTACTTTCTCGAGAAAAGTTTCTCTCAAAAGAATTGAGTGGGAGGATGGTGGAGACTTGATGAGGTTATTGAACCATCACTTCAACCAGTGTGTAGCAGGGCACAGAAATTGTTCATGTGGCACCTACACCAATTGAAGTGGAAGCTGATGATAGTGATCATGATGCTTCGGATCAAGTCACTACCGAACCTCGTAGGACGACAAGGATGCGTACTGCTTCGGAGTGGTACTGTAATCTTGTCTTGGAGGTCATGTTGCTAGACAACAATGAACCTACGAGCTATGGAGAAGCGATGGTGGGCCCGGATTCTGATGAATGGCTCGAGGCCATAAAATCCGAGAAAGGATCCATGACTTTGGAAGAAATACTTGATGGTCGTAAGGCCATTGGGTACAGATGGATTTTAAAAGGAAGACAGACAATGATGGTAAGAATCACCATTAAGAAATCTCGACTTGTCATTAAGATGTTTTCTGACAAGTTCAAGGAGTTGACTACGGTGAGGCTTTCTCACTCGTAGTGATGCTAAGAGTCTGTTGGAAATAGATTAGCAGTTACTGCATTATTTATGAAATCTTGCAGATAGAATGTCAAAAACATTGTTTCCTCGACAGTTTTCTTGAGGAAAGGTTGTATGTGACACAACCAGAAGATTTTGACAATCCTGAAGAACGCTAACAAATATGCAAAACTCCAGCAATCCTTCTAAGGACTGGAGTAAGCATCTCGGAGTTGGAATATACGCTTTGATGAGATGATCAAAGATTTTGCGTTTATACAAAAGTTTATGAGAAACTTGTATTTCCAAAAAAGTGAGTGGGAGCATTATAGAATTTCTGATGAGTATATGTTGTTGACATATTGTTGATCAGAAATGATGTAGAATTTCTAGAAAGCATATAGGGTTATTTGAAAAGTGTTTTTCAATGGAAAACCTGGATTAGGCTACTTGAACAATAAGCATCAAGATCTATAAGATAGATCAAAATGCTTAATAACACTTTCAAATGAGCACATACCTTGACATGATCTTGAAGGTGTTCAAAATGGATCAGTCAAAGAAGGAGTTCTTGACTGAGTTATAAGGTATGAGTTAAGAGTTAAAGCTCGACCACGGCAGAAGAGAGAGGAAGGACGAAGGTCGTCCCCTATGCTTCAGACATAGGCTCTATAGTATGCTATGCTGTGTACCGCACAGGAAGTGTGCCTTGCCATGAGTCAGTCAAGGGGTACAAGAATGATCCAGGAATGGATCATTGGACAGCGGTCAAAATTGTCCTTGGAGTAAATAAGGACATGTTTCTCGATTATGGAGGTGATAAAGAGTTCAGCGTAAAGGGTTACGTCGATGCAAGCTTTAACACCTATCCGAATGACTCTGAGTAGAAAACCGGATACGTATAGTGGAGCAACCATTTGGAATAGCTTCAAGTGGAACGTGGAAGCAGCATTTACAATATGACATAGAGAATTGCGAAGTTCATACGGATCTGAATACTGCAGACCCGTTGACTAAAACTTCTCTCACAAGGAAAACATGATCAAACCCCAGAACTCATTGAGTCTTAATCACATGGTGATATGAACTAGTTTAGTGAAACTAGTAAACTCTTTGGATGTTGGTCACATGGAGATGTGACCTATTAGTGTTACTCACATAGCGATGTGAACTAGATTATTGACTCTAGTGCAAGTGGGAGACTGTTGGAAATATGCCCTAGAGGCAATAATAAATTAGTTATTATTACATTTCCTTGTTCATGATAATCGTTTATTATCCATGCTATAATTGGATTGAAAGGAAACTCAGATACATGTGTGGATAGATAGACAACACCATGTCCCTAGTAAGCCTCTAGGTTATTAGCTCGTTAATCAATAGATGGTTACGGTTTCCTGACCATGGACATAGGATGTCGTTGATAACGGGATCACATCATTAGCAGAATGATGTGATGGACAAGACCCAATCCAAAGCCTAGCACAAAGATCGTGTAGTTCGTATGCTAAAGCTTTTCTAATGTCAAGTATCATTTCCTTCGACCATGAGATTGTGCAACTCCCGGATACCGTAGGAATGCTTTGGGTGTACCAAACGTCACAACGTAACTGGGTGGCTATAAAGGTGCACTACGGTATCTCCGAAAGTGTCTGCATTGGGTTGGCATGAATCGAGACCGGATTTGTCATCAGCGTAAGCGGAGAGGTATCTCTGGGCCCACTCGGTAGGACATCATCATAATGTGCACAATGTGACCAAGGGGTTGATCACGGGATGATGTGTTACGGAACGAGTAAAGAGACTTGCCGGTAACGAGATTGAACAAGGTATCGGCATACCGAGATCGAATCTCAGGCTAGTACAATACCGCTAGACAAAGGGAATTATATACGGGCTCGATTGAGTCCTTGACATCGTGGTTCATCCGATGAGATCATCGTGGAACATGTGGGAGACAACATGGGTATCCAGATCCCGCTGTTGGTTATTGACCGGAGAACGTCTCGGTCATGTCTGCATGATTCCCGAACCCGTAGGGTCTACACACTTAAGGTTCGATGACGCTAGGGTTATAAAGGAAGTTTGTATGTGGTTACCGAATGTTGTTCGGAGTCTCGAATGAGATCTCGGACGTCACGAGAAATTCCGGAATGGTCCGGAGGTAAAGATTTATATATGGGAAGTCCTGTTTTGGTCACCCGAAAAGTTTGGGTTTTATCGGTAATGTCTGGGGACCACCGGAGGTCCCGGGTCCACCAAGTGGGGCCACCATCCTCGGAGGGCTGCATGGGCCAAGTGTGGGAGGGACCAGCCCGGGTGGGTTGGTGCGCCCCAAGAGGCCCATGCGCCAAGAGATAAGGGAAAGGAGAGTCCTAAAGGGAAGGCACCTCCTAGGTGCCTTAGGAGGATGGACTCCTCCCCGGCCGCACTCCTTCCTTGGAGGAAGGGCCAAGGCTGCGCCCCCTCTCCCTTGCCCCTATATATAGTGGAGGGAGGGAGGGCAGCCGCACCTGAGTCCCCGCACCTCCCTCCCTCCCGTGACACCTCCTCCTCTCCAGCAGGTGCTTGGCGAAGCCCTGCAGGATTGCCACGCTCCTCCACCACCACCACGCCGTTGTGATGCTGCTAGATGGAGTCTTCCTCAACCTCTCCCTCTCTCCTTGCTGGATCAAGGCATGGGAGACGTCACCGGGTTGTACGTGTGTTGAACGCGGAGGTGTCGTGCGTTCGGCACTAGGATCTCCGGTGATTTGGATCACGACGAGTACGACTCCTTCAACCCCGTTCTCTTGATCGCTTCCGCTCAGCGATCTACAAGGGTATGTAGATGCACTCTCCTTCCCCTCGTTGCTGGTTTCTCCATAGGTAGATCTTGGTGACACGTAGGAAAATTTTGAATTTCTGCTACGTTCCCCAACAAAACCAACGCCCACTTCTTCGTTTCGTCGAGCCCGTTCTGTTGGTCATGCTTTCACTATGTTTTGGCATACTGAAAATGACCATTTTGCCTCTGCCCTTAATCAGCCCCCTCCGGGAGAGTATGTTTTCCGGCGAATCTTTCCGCGGCTTCACCGCACTTCTCCTCGATGCCTTCTTCATCCCCAGGCAAGCCACAATGACATTTTCATAGTGCCACTTCAATATTTGTGATTTTTCTACTTGAACTTATGAATATTTATGCATTTAAATTAGTTATATAATGATTATATTCTGTTAAATGCTTGTCATGTTAAAAATACTTGAACTACAAAAATGTTTGAGGTAAATATTGTTGGTAAGCTAAAGAGAACTTAGTTGCAAGTGATAATGATATGGTCATAGAGTTTGATAAGTAGTTATATTATTATTTTTGCATGATGAAAAGTAATGAGATTGCTAGAAATGAATCTGATATAAGTGAGGTGTGATCTTAACCAGAGTAGAAGCATGAGTTGATAATGGCTCCGTAGGAGCGTGGTTGGTTCAGTTGTTTGCATGGTTATGTGATGCATATGTTAAGTGATGCCTAGTATGGCATTATGACACCGGTTATTTTCACATTAAGTTGAACCTGATTAATAACTCAACTTGAATATATTGTTGACCGGGTCATGGTGCCGCTGAAACGAGTCTTTCCCAGTGCAACCACATTTTCCGGTATGGGACGACCTTAATGCATTTCATTGTCGTGCCTCTGGTCGGTGCCTCCAATTAGGGAAGGTTATGGGTGTGCTGTTGTAACGCCCCGGACACACCCGCCGGTGGACGTTACTCCTGGCGGGATCTAGACTGGCCCCACAGATCAATACTAGTCTTTTCTGCGCACTTTGTCCTTAATCGTGCGCACCCGGGAGCAACTTCCCGGTCAGTCACCCATCCTGAAACTACTCCAAGCTGAGCACGCTTAACTTTGGAGTTCTGTCCGAATGGGATCCCGAAAAAGAAGGAATTCCTTATTGATATGAGTAGTCTGTCATCCCTAATAAGCCAGGCTATTACATACACCCCCACTCAGAGGACCCGACGTCCTCATCGGGCCACAGGAACGTTCCCTCTTGGCACAACCGTCTGTGCATCCAGTCCGATACATGTGCCATGCCGTGTGCCATGATGGGTCACAAACGTCATGAACAACATGACCGCGCACCTGTCCGCAACCATCCGTGTAACCGCGAGGGTCGGCTCTGATACCAACTTGTAACGCCCCGGACACACCCGCCGGTGGACGTTACTCGTGCTCCCGGGTGCGCACGAGTGAGGACAAAGTGCGCAGAAAAGATTAGTATTGATCCTTACGGTGAGCAACTTCCCGGTCGGTCACCCATCCTGAAACTACTCCAAGCTGAGCACGCTTAACTTTGGAGTTCTGTCCGAATGGGATCCCGGAAAAGAAGGAATTCCTTATTGATATGAGTAGTCTATCATCCCTAATAAGCCAGGCTATTACAGCTGTACCCTGGCCCGGTAGGCAAGCATAACCTTGTGAGCCCATTGTAAGTTAGTTTTTGGATCCATGTCCCAGAGTGGGACGGGCCATGACGGTGGTCGAGGTGTCTGGAGGTAGACACGGGGCCACCCAAGACTAGCCCATTGGGGTCTGAGTTGGAAGGGTCGGGAGAGTGTCATGACAATGAAATGGTTTCGCCGAAACGATGTTGGTCCACCCGAATGGGAGTGCGAGGCCATGGGTTCCGTAGTGTGGGTACAGTGTACTAACCTCTGCAGAGTGTTTTTAATCTATCGATAGCCGAGTCCACGGTTACGGACACGCTCAAAAGTAGGGTACACCATGGGTCAACACTTAATAAATATGCACACTAAATTGCACTACGGATGGCAGTGAGGCCATCGTGTTGAGATGGCCATGAGTTGGTCGGGTTGTGATCGCCGTAAGGATCACGGGCCACGAGTTGGTCGGGTTGTGATCGCCGTAAGGATCACGGGCCATGAGATGGTCGGGTGGTGATCGCCGTAAGGATCACGAGTGTGCTTTTGGTATTATCATGTTTATTGGTCACATCTGGTAAGCCAGTCAGTAGAATGAGTATCTGTTGAGCATAATCACAGTATGTTGGATGTATGGTTGCATTGTTGCTTAAATGGTTAAATATCCTAATATTGTTTGTCATTATGTTTATGTTTATTGTGAGCTTGCAAGTACATTCAATGTACTAACCTGGCGTGTCATGCCAGCTTGCAGATCATTCCGGATTTGATTGCTTGTTTGCTGTGGAGTCCTCATTTGCGAGCAAGGATAAGCGTTCCAGCCAGAGTCCCTGCGGAGTGGTGTTCACCACCGTCGCTGTTGTTCCACTGCTAGAGTTATTCCGCTGCTTCGAGTTGTTCTGCTGCTTGCATAGAGCAACTGAGGATGGCGTAGTGTCACCGTACCGATGTTATTCATTGTAATATCGGAGACCTTGTATCCATATTCATGTAATAATAGAAAGCTGGTTTGTTCTATCCTAAGCAGTGCCGTATTCCAGAAGATTTCTCGTCGATCTCTGGGCTGGAATACAGGGCGTTCCGGTTTCTCTGAGCCGGGGTGCCACAATTTATTACAGATTATTTGCCACAAACCAAACATTTTAGTTTTAATGTTTCAAAAATGTTGTTGTTTGCCTTTATTTTGAATTTGAATTAGAATCGGTTTTTGAACTAACGCGAGATTAACAACAATAACCGAGGTGACGTGGCATCATTAGTAGAGGGTTACTATAGCTTAATTATCCGGGCGTTACTTAGGGCAAGGGAAGGTCCCGATTTAATTGCTAAAGGTAGTATGCCCTAGGTTGTTGTTCTATGGGAACTGCCATTTTGGTAGTTCTGAATGTCCCTCAATTATTTGGGCATTACCTAGTGGCCACACCTGACCAAATTACCAAAATCAATTGGTCATTCACAACCACACAAAGTCACATGGTAAGGTCGAAAGTTTATGCACTAATTGCAAGTTTGTGAAGGAAGTGCGAGCTAGAAAGTCTTCTGAAGCTGTGTCTTAGAGAAGATAGTCACCTTAGCATCGCAACTTCCTGACAAAAATCATAACTTGCGTAATAGTAGATAAACTAGGGGCCACTACAAACACTTGGTTTTCAATCTGCAATCGAGGAAAGAATCCAGCAAAAGTCCAACCTTGGACTAACTCAGGCATGTAGGACACCTACCTGAGCTTCACCTCTCACCCCAGACAAGGTTTGGCAGGCCGTAGGCCACTGGTTCATGCAATGTCAGTGGTGACTGTCGGTGTCAAAACCGGCGGATCTCGGGTAGGGGGTCCTGAACTGTGCGTCTAAGGCTAATGGTAACAGGAGGCTGGGGACACGATGTTTACCCAGGTTCGGGCCCTCTTGATGGAAGTAATACCCTACTTCCTGCTTGACTGATCTTGATGATATGAGTATTACAAGAGTTGATCTACCACGAGATCGTAGTGGCTAAACCCTAGAAGCTAGCCTATGATTATGATTGTTGTTCTTGTCCTACGGACTAAACCCTCCGGTTTATATAGACACTGTAGAGGGCTAGGTTTACACAGAGTCGGTTACTGAGAAGGAGATCTAACATCCGAATCGCCAAGCTTGCCTTCCACGCAAAGGAGAGTCCCATCCGGACACGGGGCGAAGTCTTCAATATTGTATCTTCGTAGTCCAACAGTCCGGCCAAAGGATATAGTCCGGCTGTCCGGATACCCCCTAATCCAGGACTCCCTCAGCTGAACCAGGCTTCAATGACGATGAGTCCGGCGCGCAGATTGTCTTCGACATTGCAAGGCGGGTTCCATCTCCGAATACTCCAAGGTAAATTTCGAACATGAAGACCATGTCCGGCTCTACAAAATAAATTCCACATACCACCGTAGAGAGCATACTTTTTTCAGGAATCGAATCTGCTGACAATTTTTCATAACTTGATATCACACTATGGCCCGGTCCTTATCCGAACCGTTTCTCAACCAGCTACTGTGCATATTGCGAGGCGGTATTCTGGGCACGTCTTGTCGAAGCGGAGATCGTGTCCCCTTATCACGGGACTCTCATCAATACGGGTGTGGGTAACCCAACCGCACCACCAATCGTGGCGAGTGGGGAACGAGCAGGTTCTACTAGGCAAGTGGGGAGGCACAAAGTTTTTATAGCCTCTATAAAGAGATAAGGCCTCCTCTTTTGCAACCACGCCTTCTTCTCCTTCTGCTCATCCATTCCCTTTCGCTCGAGCCCTAACGCCCAAGCGTTCGTCTTCTCCACCCAAAGAGGTTCTCCGAAAATGTCCGGATCCGGAGCAGGAGGCAAATGGACGGCCTCTACCGTCTAGGAGAAGGATATCAAAAAACTTTGGGAGGCCGGATACCTGGCCAAGAAAATCGGCCACCATCTTCCGACTGCGGAACAGATCGTCCCTACTCCGGAGCCCCACGAGAGGGTTGTCTTCCTCCCTCATTTTTTCCACGGGCTCGGGTTTCCCCTCCACCCATTTGTTCACGGCATCATGTATTATTACGGGATTGATTTTCATGATCTATCCCCTAATTCTTTTCTCAACATCTCGACGTTTATCGTCGCGTGTGAGGCCTTTCTCCGTATTTCGCCACACTTCGGCTTATGGCTGACGATCTTCAATGTGAAGCCCAAGGTGGTGAACGGCGAGCACGCCGAGTGCGAAGGCGCCATGGTGAGCAAGATGCCCAAGGTCCCATGGCCGACAGGCACCTTTAATGATTCCGTCAAGGAGTGGCAGCAACAGTGGTTCTACATCACTAAGCCGCGCGGCAAAAAGTGGGCCGCTGCTCCCGAATTCCGATCCGGAGCCCCCCTGTGGCTTACGTCCTGGCCCAAGAAGGGCCTGAACTGGTCCTTGTACGATGAACTGTCAGTGCTCCAGGCGCGCGTCAAGGGTATGGTTGACAAGGGCATCAAGCTTGTCAATGTAGTCCAGGTGATGTTAGTTCGCCTGGTTCTTCCTTGTCAGCATCGAGCCTGCCATTTGTGGGAGTACGACCCGACCGAGCACCAGACCCTACGGGATCTCTATGGATCCTTGCACGAGGATATCTGGAAGGTGCTCTTCAAGTCCGGCAAACCGTGGCTGGACTCCGCCGAGGACCATGGGTACCAACTGTCCCGCCCTGCAAGTCCGGTAAGTCATCACTATGTTTCGTGCATCCATGTGTTTCGTTGGCATATCCCGAGGAAGATGTTTTAATGTGCTTTCCACAATTATCCCAGGGATGGACGAAGAAGGCGGGGCGGATACACTGTCCGGCCCCGCTGCCGGAAGAACCGGCTGGACCACTTCTGACAAAGATGTTGGTCCCAGCGCCTTACAAGGCGCCGAAGAAAGAGGCCTACAAAGAGGCCAAGGAGACCAGGGGCGGCCTCTGTTGCCGGGGTGCTTCGGACACAAAATCCGAAGACTCCAATGCCCATCCTTCCTCCGAAGAGGACGAGGAGGAGGAAGAAGACGAGTCCCCCATGGGGGGAGGAAAGAAAAGGACGGCCTCCTCATCCTTGGAAGCCGAATTGCCTAAGAGGGGAAAAAACCCCCTTCCAGAGGCATCCACCACGGCTGCCGATAGTAGCCCGGAGTGGGATCCCAGGGCCCAGCCCCTGGTAAACTCGTGAGTACATGAAATCCAAATACGCCTATGCATCCAGGATCACTAATGGGTAATATTTTAATTTGCGCCACACTTTTTGCAGCCCAGCAAGGTCTCACGCCGAACAGTCCTCATCGGAGGATTCGTTGAGCTCAGATGCCCTAGAGAGCGAGACACCTCTGAAGGCCCCTTCCCCGAAGCCTGAGCATGACACCGAGGTGTCGTCCTAGAAGGACCCAGACCAGGGAGGGCACACCTCAGGGGCCGGATATACGGGAGCGACGGCTCCCATGAGCGTCGACGGCGGGGGCGATCTTGGATTCGGCCCACAGCCGGACACAGTCTCGGAGACCTTTGAGGCTCCAGGATCAGGCATACAGGCCCCCTTGACTGGAGGGGGCGAGCCTGTTCCGCCGATGACCTCTGTCCAACCAGAGGTGCAGGGCAGCTTATCGACAGCGCTAAAGAGTGCTTCCATCGTTGATGAACATCGCACCCTTATGGGCGCGGTGATTGAAAAGATTTAGTCCGCTGAGAGTGGACTGAATGAATCCTGCACCAGCCTTATAAAAGGATTTGAGGTATGTTTTAGGAGCTTTTGAAGATTGTCCAGTGAAAGAGAGAACCGGACAGAGGATCAAATTTCCGTTCGCAGGAGACTTAGTTGATGACATATATCTCTTCCTTTATAAATAGGCGTCTGTAGCGACTACCGCCTATCATACTGCAGAAGTGTCTGGACTGAAGTAGAGTCTGGAGCGGGCCGAAGAAGAACTTGGCTAAGTGAAGAAGTAGTTGGAGGACAATCAAGGTATGTCGAAACCTTCTTAAGTTTAGCAAAAATGAGTAGGTGTGCCTAATGAAAGTATTTGCATTGCGCGCTCTAGGGGCAAATATCGAAATTGAGGCGCTTAAGAAGGTTGTGGCAGAAGTCGAAAAGAAGGCAGCCGCGGAGCAGGCTCTTCTCGAGAAGCGCGAGGCCAGGGTCATTGAAGCTGAACGAGAGCTCCAGGAGGCCGTGAAGAAAAGCGAGACTTTGGAGCAGAGTCTATCAGGGAAAGAATGCGAACTCGCCCAAGCTCTCCAAGCCTCAAATGATGCTCGGGAGGAAGCCCAAGGTGCTCTAAAGGACATTCAGGAGGCGAGGAGGATTGCGGCTGGTAAGGCTTTTTCTTATTCAAAGCGATTTTTATGTAGTAATAGGAGGAATTCAAGGTGACAAATGGAATTCTTATTTCTCCAGGGCGTTTGCGGAGCTACCATGCAGCATATCTGATGCTGCTCAATTCTACCGAGCTAAGGAGAAGAAGACTGCAGAAAAGCTCTTCTGGTCACAGTATTTGGTGCCGAATTATCCGGTGCCATTTGTCGATCAGTTGAAGCAGCTGATCGAACTGCACAAGGCAGCAGAACTAGCAATGAAGGACTTAGTTGTCCGGCTATGGCCCGCTGAGCCAATTCCAAGCAGTTACTTCGGGCTCGTGAAGCAAGTTGTGAGTGCTTGCCCTCGGCTCAAAGTCATTAAGCGGTCGGTCTATATAGAAGGTGCACGAATGGCATTTTCCCGCGCAAAAGTGCACTGGGGTAAGCTTGATGCTGAAAAGCTGATGACCGAGGGACCGCCGGAGGGGAAGGAGGACCGCAAGCCCGAATTATATTATGATAGTGTCCTGAAAGGTTCTTGCCTTATGTAGGAGCAATGTACAAAAGACATTGTATTTCCATGAGGACAGTCATGCTGTCCTTTGTAAGGCGGAACAAAGTCACTTTTATTATGTATTGCCTGTTATGTGAAAGTTTTTCCTCCTATGCGGCCGTTTTATATATTAATCCTGAGAGTTGGCCAGTCGTTGGCTTCTACCCCCATGTAGGAAGTACGGGGGTGTTCGGGATAAACCTGAACACTCTTTATCCCATTTTTGGGTCCTTGAAGGAGGTGTTCAGCACAACGAACCAGGCAATCAGACTATAGGGCTTTATCACTCTCACTTAGCCATAGGAGTTTGAGTAAGGTAGGCGCATCCCCTGGTGTTTGGAAGACCGTACGAGGGGCTCTATCAGCACCTGATCGGAAGGCCAATCCGTCGCACGCGGCATTTGTTATGGCATTATGCAGAATAAATCCCTAAATATTTTACAACCTCTCGAGTAGTTGACCAACTCTCGCCGTATCATGACAGTCAGTTTTCGGCTTTATCTGCTGAGGTGCTCGTCCGGAAGAACCGGGACACAATCGCAGTAGTTCTCCTAGCGCTACCTTAGCCGATATAGCGGAACGTAAGGTACCAAAACATGGGAGCCGGGCAAACTCAACTATTGACCCAAGACATGATTCGGAGCTGATGCATATAATGCTATAAGTTCAGGGTGCCGAGCGACCGAGAAGGTGGTCGGACTTTGTTGCCATAGTGTGGGCACAATGAAGCCCCTGGAGTATTAAGGCATGACACGATGTACGGATGCCGTTATGATGAAAGGTGTCAATGAGAAATGATAGCAGATAAGCGTCATATAACTCTACATGTTGTATTCCAGTAATACGTCTATGCGTATGAGTATGGTTGATGTTATAAAAAGAGGTATGACGGCGGAACCTGCTGAGACCGGGCGGGAGGGAGCTGTGTGCGAATCGGAAGTATATCCGGGTTGTCTTTGGGGGGAATGTCTAAAGATTCCCCTTTTGCGCGTTCGAGCTGATTCCATGTCGGCAGTCCTGTTCTGCGCAAAAGCGAACCTGCAAAGAAAATGCTAGGGACATTTGTGTGCCACGGAGCGGTTGAGCCACGGGGTGTGGCCCTTGCCAACTTATGCGGGAGTGTTTAATTGAGCCCTGGTCGAGCCGAGCTATCATGTCGTGAAGTAGTTAGGACTCCTTTATCGGTGTCCGGGAGTTTGGCTGTCGAATCAAGGTTCAATTAAAAGGCGCAACTCGCTGCTTCTGTCGTTAAAGTGGCGGTATACTCTTCGGCGCCGAGGTGGAGTTCGGCCTTGCCCATAATTGTGATCACGTCACGTGGGTCGGGTATTTTAAGCTTGCCATAGGCATAGTGTGGTACCGCGTTGAATCGACCCAACGCGGTTCGCCCCAGCAGTGCGTGATAGTTACTGCATGGAGGGACAATGTCGAAGACTAACTCTTCGGTATGGTGATTGTTTGGTGATCCAAAGACTACCTCCAGAGTGATGGAGCCTACAGAACTGGTCTTCACACCTAGTATAACACCTTTAAAGGATGTTTTTAGTGGGTTTGCTCTTCGAGCAATCAATACCCATCTGGCGCACTGTGTCCTGGTACAACAAGTTTGGACTGCTTCCTCCGCATATAGGGGCTCGTGTGAGGTGGAACCCGCAAACTATTGGGTCGAGGATAAGTGTGACTGAATTGCCCTGGTTGGTATTGGCGAGACGCTCTATACGATCGAAGGTGATCGGCCGCATTTTTATACTGTGGGGCGACTCGCTTTGTTAAGTCGGCGTCCCGAGGAGTGCACGTCCGTTCCCATTTGGGGACGTGGATGGTGTTTATCATGTTCACCGTTTTGATTTGCGGGGAAAATTTCTTTTGCCCTCTATGGTTTGCTGATCTGGGATCCTCGTCGTCTTCATTGCTTTGAGACCCCTTCTTCTTGTTTTCGGCGCCTGACCTGCCGGCTTGTTTGAAGACCCAACATTCTCTATTGGTATGATTGGCTGCCATTCCTGGGGTACCATGAATTTGACATGGGCGGTCAAGTATGCGGTCCAGGCCGGATGGGCCCGAATTGGTCTTTTGAAGTGGCTTTTTCCGCTGACCGGACTAAGAGCCATGGAATCCGGCATTGACTGCCATATCTTGGGCGTCATCATTGTTTTTGCGACGCTTATGTTTGTTGCGCCGAGGTTTGCCGATGCTATCTCTGGCCTCTGATGTGCCAGGACTGCTTGTTGTGTTGTTGTTACGAGCCAACCAGCTATCTTCGCCCTCACAAAAGCGGGTCATGAGTGTCGTGAGGGTTGTCATGGACTTCGTCTTCTCTTGGCCGAGGTGTCGGGCGAGCCATTCATCGCGGATATTATGCTTAAAGGCCGCTAGGGCTTTGGCATCCGGACAATCGATGATTTGGTTCTTTTTAGTTAGGAACCCAATTCAGAATTTCCAGGCTGACACTCCGGGCTGTTGGGTTATGTGACTTAAGTCATCAGCGTCCGGTGGTCGCACGTAAGTTCCCTGGAAGTTGTCAAGGAACGCGTCCTCCAGGTTCTCCCAACTGCCAATGGAGTTTGCCGGCAGGCTGTTCAGCCAATGTCAAGCCGGTCCTTTGAGCTTAAGGGGGAGATACTTGATGGCATGTAGGTCATCGCCGTGGGCCATGTGAATGTGGAGAAGGAAATCTTCCATCCATACCGCAGGGTCTGTTGTGCCATTGTATGATTCGATCTTTACGGGTTTAAACCCTTCTGGGAATTCATGATCCATTACTTCATCAGTGAAGCATACGGGGTGTGCGGCGCCTCTTCGCCGGGCTATATCACGACGCAGTTCGGATGAATCTGGTCGGTTGTATTCGGCCTGGCCGCACTTGTTTTTGGTGTATCCAGCGTGATGATTATCTTTACGCGTGGTGGCGTGCCCCCGCGATCCGTAGATCGATCTTGACTGTGCTTCTTTGTTTTCTGGTACGTTTCGCAGGTCTTGCATGTAGCCCCTGGCCGTAGTGTGTTGGCGGCGGGGTGTAGGCTGGTGTTCGGGCTTTAGTACCTCCTCCTCGAGTTGAGGTAGCAACCTGCGCTTTGGGTAATGTTTGGTTGGGCGCTCGAGTCTATATTCCTCGGCTGCCAGGACCTCAGTCCATCTGTCTGTTAGCAGATTTTGATCAGCTTGGAGCTGCTGCTTCTTCTTCTTCAGGCTTCTTGCAGTGGCTATAAGCCGGCGCTTGAAGCGCTCCTGCTCGACGGGATTCTCAGGCACGACATGTTCATCGTCACCGAGGCTCACCTTGTCTTCGAAGAGAGGCATATAATTGTCGTCCTCCAAGTCTCCGTTCGTTGCCAGTTCATCTAGGCTAGCTTTCCCGTCCCCCTGCTCGGCCTACCCAAAGTGAGGCTGGTCGGGATTGTATTCTTCTTCGGCGCCATCCGGATTGCTATTGTCTCCTGTGCCGGTATTGCGGTGGCTGGGCTTAGAGCAGCGCCGATGATGCCCATGCTTTGATTGCTTCCCTAAGGGGTTATCTTCTGTTGGCTCATCGCCATTGTTTTCTTTGGGGGTGTCCACCATATATATATCATATGCAGAGGTGGCTGTCCAACGCCCTGTGAGCGGTGGTTCCTGTTCTTCTCCTGCATCGTCGTCCATACTGTCGATGTCTTCAGAGTCGAAGTCAAGCACATCGGTTAAATCATCGACGGTGGCGATTAAGTGGGTGGTGGGTGGGTAACGAATTTTTTGGTCATCCGCTTCCCACTCGAGCCGGACATAGTTCGGCCAAGAGTCTCCTGACAAAGAGAGAGACCTTAATGAATTTAGCATGTCACCGAAGGGTGAGTGCTGAAAGATGTCCGCGGTCGTGAACTCCATGATCGGTGCCTAATCAGATTCGATGGGCACGGACGCACGCGGTCCGTAACCTAAGACCGGAGACAAGTCCAGGGGTCCGGTGACACAGATTTCCTTAGAGGTGGAGTCTGTGTTCGGCTCCAACGCCGCTGAGTTTGTGGCCTCCGTGGCGGGGTCCATCCACCCGTCCTCGGATGGCGCGATCTGCTCCAGATTGGTGTCCGGAGCTGCTGCAGGTGTGATATCCCGAATACTGTTCAACGACAGATCTAAGTCGTACTCGTCGTGACCGTTCGACGCTCCTGACTCGGGCCCGAACCCATCGAAGATCAAGTCTCCGCGGATGTCGGCTCTGTAGTTTAAGTTTCCGAACCTGACCAGATGGCCAGGGGGGTAGCTATCGATCTGCTCCAGATGGCCAAGCGAATTGGCCTGCAATGCGAAGCCGCCGAATACGAAGATCTGTTCGGGGAGAAAGGTATCACCCTTGACCGTATTGTTGTTGATGATTGAAGGAGCCATCAAGCCTTATCGCGATGACACAGAGGAACTCTCAATGAAAGCTCCAATGTCGGTGTCAAAACCGGCGGATCTCGGGTAGGGGGTCCCGAACTGTGCGTCTAAGGCTAGTGGTAACAGGAGGCTGGGGACACGATGTTTACCCAGGTTTGGGTCCTCTCGATGGAGGTAATACCCTACTTCCTGCTTGATTGATCTTGATGATATGAGTATTACAAGAGTTGATCTACCACGAGATCGTAGAGGCTAAACCCTAGAAGCTAGCCTATGATTATGATTGTTGTTCTTGTCCTACGGACTAAACCCTCCGGTTTATATTAGACACTCGAGGGGGCTAGGGTTACACAAAGTCGGTTATAGAGAAGGAGATCTAACATCCAAATCGCCAAGCTTGCCTTCCACACAAAGGAGAGTCCCATCCGGACACGGGGCGAAGTCTTCAATCTTGTATCTTCGTAGTCCAATAGTCCGACCAAAGGATAAAGTCCGGCTATCCGGATACCCCCTAATCTAGGACTCCCTCAGTGACCACCTCCAATGCATGCCAAATCTAAGATCTGGCCGCACACAGAGCACCCCATCGCCGTCCAGTCCTCTTGAGCCACCCCACGATGTCTAGTGTGTTTCCGAGGACCCCACAACCTTCTAGAACACTTGGACATGAAGCAAACCTCCCTGCCATTGCCGGCGCCACCGCAAAGTCCCCGACCATGCCCATGACTCCACTAGATTGGAACGTAGCGCGGAGCAGCCCCCTAAGTGTGTAGGCCACCCAAGACCCTCCCTTGCCACTACATGATGCCCCTCGTGCCCAGAGCTACTGTTGTGGGCACCAAGGTTCGCCCGCTATAAATAGAGCCGACCGTAGCTTCTCAACTTGCCCCTCACCCCACCCCCTTAGGACCGCCCAACCCCCCGGGATCAAGCAACCGCTCTTCTGCGTGCTCAAATTACAGCAGAGCAGCCGCCCTCTGCCACCACCACATCTACATGTCCGACCACCCCCAATGCCCGTAGAACCACGCACTAGACGAGCCCATGGACACTCAAAATGGCATGATTGCAAAGAGTGACTTGAGTCTGTAGCAAGATGAGGTTAAATTTATGATTTCATGTAATCATTGGATGGCTCTCTTCAAGCTGGTCGAAATAGATATAAAGATATTCTAAAACAGAGCTCAGATGCAAAAGATGACAATTTGAAGATACCCGTGTTGACATCAGATTATGAAAAGTTCTTCATCTTGTCAAAACAGACGGTTTTAATATAAAAGTCGTATTAATCCGAGGTCATATGCAAAAGTTACAACCAAAACTGCGTGCTACAGCACTGCATGGCCGGATCATCCGACCGGAGGCCGGACGAATGACCCAGGCAACAAAAGTTTGATGATGAAACTGGATGATCTGGGACCAGTCCCGTATGATCTGGGTGGAGGCCGGACAATCTTAGCAAGAGTACGGACGTCCAGACAATTTTTTCTGCTGCAGACTTTAGAAAACAGTACGAAATGCCCTAAATATGACCTCAAATCGAAAAGTGTTAAGCATCGAAGTTGTGCATCTCGTCAAAATGGTCTATTTTGACATAAAAATTGTCTTAATCCAAGGTCGTATGCAAAAGTTACAACCCGATTAATGTGTTGTTGTCAGAAATCTAGGTTTGGGCGGATCATCCGGGCCAGAGGTCGTGAACACTATGTGTTTGCTTACTTTTTGATGATTTGGACGGCAAGGCAAGTCCTTTTCTTATTCGAGAGGTCCATTTGCCTCTTATATAGACTAGAGGGGACAGCTGATTGAACAGCAACACACAATCGCAACACATCTACCAATTTTTTCATCTACATTTTGTCTCTCCCTCGTTCTTGCTCCCGCATTCTTTGTGTTGGGGAGCTGAAAATACCGAGGCTCTAGGGGTGGCTTGTCCGGCCTAAGGAAGCCCATAGCCGCAGCACTCCCCGATGGGGTCCCTCCCGGGTGCGCAGGGCTTAGGGTCCTCAAAAGTTCTCTCAAATCATCTTGTGTCGAGGGTATGGTGTATTACCCCTGGTGTCAAGGGTACATGTGATGTGTTCGTGTGCGAACACACTTTTTGGCTACTCCACCGGGGGATAAAGAGCAATCATCATCATCCATCATGTCTAGCAGGGACAAGATACCTAAGCCCTCAGAAACTGACGTCGATAACATCATCAAGCCCAATCTTGAGGAATTATCAGAGGAACATCACCAAGTATATGACGAGTACAAGAAGGCTAGTGAAGAGAAGGAGTTATAGAAGTTCCTTGCAAATTTCAAGAAGGATCGCCAAGGCAACATCACTCCGGTTGGAGACATCAAGTTTCCTCCTCTTCATAGTGAGCAGGTGAAACCCTTTATGAGTAATGCCTTCTCCCTCGAAGTATGGATTAAAATTGATAGTCACATTACTGATAGCAATAATATTATATACCCAAAAATCCATCTCTGCACCTGAGCTCATCTGAACCCATGCTAACAAAAAAAATCAAAAAAAATATTATAAAAATTCAAAAATTTCCAAATTTTTTTGTGCGTTAGACAATTTGATGCGTGAGGTCCACTCCAATATTCAAATAATTTGGACATCTGAGGTTTCGCTACAAAAAACCCTGGGTCCGTTGCCCAGACTGTGCACATGCCTAAGGATAAATTTGCGGCACCCAAGATCAGATAAAGCACAAAGGGATCAG
The DNA here is from genome assembly GCA_021605205.1 of Aegilops longissima. Taxonomy (NCBI): domain Eukaryota; kingdom Viridiplantae; phylum Streptophyta; class Magnoliopsida; order Poales; family Poaceae; genus Aegilops; species Aegilops longissima. The sequence goes on from CM038682.1 coordinate 694,892,354, forward strand.
CTCTATGAAGAATTAGAGAGCTAGTTGAGAAGACCAAGTCAAGCAAGAGAAGACAGGACATCACTAAGGGAAAAATCCTCCCTTGCCGGGAAGGCGAGCCTGGCGAGGTTGGGATTGCCCCGGAAGTAAGGCTCCCGATCGTCCTGGCAGGCCTGCCGGGGCTTGCGGAGGCAAACCACTCCACCACACCAACTCACAGCAACGCAAGTCATCAATCGGTGCGGTGTCAAGCTCCTAAATGACTAAGTGGCTGCTTCTTGCCACATGGCGGCCACTTCCTGCAGAAAATACCTCCATATGAACCTGTCTAGGCATGTGTCAAGCAAGCAGGCGCAAAGCTGGCAAAACAGCCAGACAAGGTTTGTCGGGCACGCTGTGATATCACACTAAGCAGCGCATTTAATGCGCTCTGTCCACCTGCAGAGTTAGGTATGACAACACTGTTTGCTATCAAATCAGTATGTAAAGACTGATTTGCCACTGTGGTGACCCCTTGATCTATAAAAGGAGGCCCGTGGCAACCGTAGAAAGGATTCAGACCCTCGCACATTCATACTCGCGTAGCTACTCTTGCCCCGAGGCAACCCTGCCGGGCAAGAGAGCCGCCTTCTCCACTATTATCCACCATCAATCCACCAAAGTAGGAGTAGGGTTTTACGCCTCACGGCAGCCCGAACCTGGGTAAAAACTGCCTGTGTGATATTTGTCGTGGTGCGTTACGCTTATCTGCTCTTTGTGCAACATGCCCATCCCCCCACCGAACCAAAAGAGGCTCATGGTCCCATAGGTGGACGTGGTTTCCCATGGCATATTTGGCGCGCCAGGTAGGGGGTCACTTGATGAACCAAGAGAGTGTAAGCAGTGCGTCATCTTCATCGCCATTTTCATCATCGACGGCTCCATCAACTATGGCGCCCAAGAAGAAGCCCGTAGCCGCAGTTCACCCATCCACCTCGAAGACCCCACCGCCCGCGACCGCCGATGTCGCGAGGATGCATGGAGGTCTGGACGCTGCGGGGGACATGGTTGATGCAGGCGGCACTGCCCCCCCCCCCCCCACGCGGCCGAAGCAGGAGCGGGAGGCACCGAGGAAGAACAACATCAGCAATATCCCAACGGCCACACTACATGAGGTATGGGTGGGGAGATTATTCCGTCTGCACCCCTCCACCCAGCCGAAGGGCACAACCGCAGTGGTGGTGCTCGTTCTCGGCCAAATCGCAACTCTCCGGCCGCTCCTGCTACGGGCGCGACCGTAGGGCATGCACCACCCCTGGAGCAGGCTGACCCAGCTGTTGTGCCATACAGAGCCACTGGCCCTCAAGAGCCCCCACCTCGTCACCATGCCATCCAAGCGGTTGGTTCACAACAGCGAGGGCACGACACAGTCGCTGCCGGAACATCAGGAGCCGGGTGATGCTATGATCTACATCGTCATCACTTTTGCCAAGCACCGCCTCGGAGGCCATGGCATGGGCCCAACTACTGTTGAGATTTCCGGCGGTGGCCAATCAGATGGATGAGTGGTGAGCCACCATCCAAAGCCTGATTGGTTTCGCCGAGGCAGGAGGATCACAGCGAGCTGGCCCGCCACAGCCTCCCCAGGGGATGGCAATGGCATGCGTTGCTGGCCGTACAAAAGGGGCCACTCCCACGGTGCAATCCCACCATGGCAACCAGCACGGGATCCACACAACCAAGAGCCAGACGACGTATCGATGGCCTCATCCGACCCTCGAGCGCATCGAGGCCAACAACGGGCCCTGGAGGACAGGCAGAGGGAAGGCGCGCGCGTCATCATCGAGCAATGCCATGACACCCTCCACCAGTCTGATGGGTGCAATGGTCCCGACGTTGATGAGCTCGCGCTCGGCGGGGGCGGGCACCTGCCTTTCGAGTTTGGGTGCCCCGCCTTCACTCAAGAGAAGCAGCAAGTCCGTTGGCCGTCTGCCCGCATGTTCAAGCCAGAGATACCGAAGAAGTACGATGGGAGACTAAACCCGACAGAGTTCTTGAGCATCTACAGCATCGTTGTTCAAGCTTCCGGTGGAAGAGATGAGAAGGTGTTCGCCAACTACTTCCCTTTGGCACTCAAGTCAAATGTGAGGTTTTGGCTAATGCACCTGCCGAAGAACTCCATTTCGACCTGGGATGACCTGTGCCATGAGTTCATTGGCGCCTTCAACGGCCACCATCAAGAACCAGGGCGGCCTAGTGAGTTGTAACTTCTCCTGCAGAAAGAAGGAGAGACTGTGCGGAAATACATGCAGAGGTTCAACCGAGTCCACAGAAATATTCCGGACATCCACCCGGCAGCTGTGATAGCTGTGTTCCAATCCAATGTGCGCAACCGTCGGATACGTGCCAAGATGAACATTCGGCTGCCCAAGACTGTGAAGGAACTTTACACCTTGGCAGACAAGTTTGCTCGGGTGGAGGAAGGGAGGAAACTCCCTGGAGAGGAAGATGGCATCGACATCGATTTAGAAGATGATGACAAGGCCACCAGTTAAAAGAAGAAGAACAAGAAGCGCAACAAGAAGCGCAAGGATAAGGCAGTAATGACCATTGAGGGATCGGGCACGCCTAGTACCGGCTAGAAGGTTAAAGCTGAAGCTCCCGGCAAGGAAGTTGCTGCATCCACTGATTGTCGGGAACCTTCAGCTACCAAGAAGGCTGGGAAAGGTGATAGGCCGTACTGCAAGATTCATCGGACCAAGGGCCACGACCTCCAAGAGTGTCACCAGGTTGAACAGCTCGTGAAGAAGTAGAGGGCTGAGTATGAGAAGCATGATAAGGAAAAAGGTCAGGATGGCGCTGGCGGGAAGTGCCGAGGCGGTGAAGCAAATCGCCCCGGCAAGGCTCCTCAGAACCAAGGAAAATCTGCCAGGGGCCATGAGAAGGAAGATTGCAATGATGAAAGTGATGAAGGGGATGAAGAGGAAACCAGTGAGCAGGAGTTCCAGAAGGCCACTGATGCCCTGTGCATTGATGGGGGTGCATCTCTGCACTCCTCTCATCGCCAACTTAAACAGTGGGTGCGTGAAGTTAATGTCGTGGAGCCAGCGGCAGATTCTCAGAAGCCGCTCAAATGGTCACACATGCCCATCATCTTTGACTTAGAGGACCACCCTGACCGCACCACCGCGGTAGGGTGCTTGCCGTTGTTGGTCTCGCCAACAATCCGCAACCTCAAAGTCACAAAGACGTTGGTTGACGATGGGGCCGGATTGAATCTAATTTCCCCAAAGGTCATTATCAAACTTCAGATAGCAGAGGAAGAGCTCAAGGTCACGGGCACGTTTCAAGGAATCAACCCTGAAAGGAGTCATCCTAAGGGAATGATCACATTGCCAGTGACATTCGGGGGAGTTGAATTACCGGACTGAGAAGATTGTGTTTGATGTGGTCGACCTCCCCGTGCCTTACAATGGAATCCTTAGACGCCCAACTTTGGCTAAGTTCATGGCGGCATTCAACTATGCCTACAATACTTTGAAGATGCCAGGGCCGGCGGGCGTCATTTCCATTCCATCAGATAAGAAGGACGCAATCATTTGTATGGATAAGATGTACCGGGATGCAGTCACGGCAGAGACCGCTAAAGCCGCAGTTTCCGCCATGGAAAGCAAGGGAAAGAAGAAGGATAGCAGGGACGACAGCAAGGAATCTGGGAAGCATAGCTCTTCGGAGTATGACGCGCCTGTTGATGGCTAGTCGAAGATTTTCAATAGCAAGAGGTCCAAGGCTGCTGCACCCCATGTGAAAAAGGTCTCGGCAGGGCTGGCTGGCGCTGATGGTACTATTACTATCAGTACTACCCTCGATGACAAATAGGAAAGCGTGCTCGTTGCCTTTCTGCGGGTGAACATCGATGTGTTTGCCTGGCAACCATCTGATATCCCCGGTGTTCCCGGGGAGGTAATCGAGCACCACCTTGCTGCCTGCCCACAAGCCCGTCCAGTCAAGCAGAAGGTCCGAAAGCAAGCCTTGGAGCAGTAGCAGTTCATTGCCGAGGAAATCAGGAAACTTGAGGCAGCTGGTTTGGTCAGAGGAGTACTACATCCGACATGGTTAGCAAACCCAGTGGTCGTGTGCAAGGCTAATGGGAAATGGAGGCTTTGCATAGATTTCATGGATCCGAACAAGGTATGCGCGAAGGACCCATTCCCCTTGCCGTGCATCGACCAGATTGTGGATTCCACTTCCGGGTGCAATTTGCTCTCCATTCTAGATGCATACTCTGGATACCACCAACTCTTTATTTCCAAGGAAGACGAAGAAAATACCTCATTCATCACCCCATATGGCACATATTGCTTTGTGCGAATGCCTTTTGGGTTGAAGAGCGTCGGATCCACATTTGCAAGGGCAGTCCAGATTGGTTTTGAATCACAGTTGCATAGGAACATTGAAGCTTATATGGATGACATTGTGGTCAAGACCAAGGATAGATCAACCCTCATCCAGGACTTAGAAGAGACGTTGGCTAATCTGCGCAGGATCAAATTGAAGCTAAACCCAGAAAGTGTCTGTTTGGCATTCCCTCCGGCAAGATACTTGGCTTCTTTGTGTCCCACCGCGGGATAGAGGCCAACCCTGATAAGATCAAGGCTATCGAGCAGATTCAGGCACCTAAGACAATTAAGGATTTGACGCATTTGATAGGGTGCATTGCTGCACTTAGCAAGTTCATCTCCAAGTCTGCTAAGTGCGCCTTGCCATTCTTCAAAATTTTGAAGAAGGTAGGACCCATGAAGGGGACTCCGGCAGAAGACACAACACTGCAAGATTTGAAGACCTAATTGTCTTCTGTGCCCACTTAGGTTGCTCCCAAACCAGAAGAGCTGTTGCTGCTATACCTGGCGTCAACCAATCAAGTGGTTAGTGCAGCACCAGTGGCGCTACGGGAAGTGGATGAAGCCGTAACCTCAGCCACCATCCCTTCCGGGGGAGAGAGTGAGTACAGCCCGACAAGGCCAAACGTGGATCAAGATAGAGAAAAGCACGATAGCGGAGACAACCCCAAGGACGTGGCAGGGAAGAAAGTGGTGCAACGCCCAGTTTACTTTGTCAATTCCCTATTGCAGGGGGTAGATCCAGGTATTCTGGCGTGCAAAAAACGATTTTTGGCCTAGTCATGGCCTCAAGGAAACTGCGCCACTACTTCCAAGCCCACGAGATCACGGTTGTCACCCTCTTCCCTTTGCAAAGAATACTCTGAAACCCTGAGGCTACTGGCAGGATAGTGGAGTGGGTGTTGGAGTTATCTAGCTTTGGCTTAAAGTTTGAAAGAACATCAACAATTCAGAGTAGCGCACTGGCAGAGTTTATTGCAGAATGGATGCCCACCCCTGATGAAGAGGTACATGAGATAGTTAATCCCGGTAAGGAAGCACCCCAAGAATGGATCGTGTATTACGTTGGTGCCTTCTCCCTACAAGGTGCAGGAGCTATCGTGCTTCTCGTTGCTCCCACTCGAGAGCACCCGAAGTACACCGTCCAGATGCATTTTCCCCGGGAGGAGGCGAACAACAATACTGTAGAGTATGAAGGGCTCCTTGCCGGGCTCAGGATTGCCACAAAATTGGGGATCAAGAAGCTGATCATTCGAGGAGATTCACAACTTGTGGTGAGACATGTCAACATGACTCACATATCACATCATCATATCTCAAAACTATTGCTAAAATCAAGTTTATTTTGTCCAATGATCTTCACGAAAGTTTTTATTATATCCTTCTTGGATATCTATCACTTTGGAACTAATTTTCATGTGTTGCTTTTGATAACTAAAACAAATATAAGTGAAGATCTTGAGGATAATATTTCTTTCTCTCAAATTAATTTAAGTGAAGCAAGAGAGAATTTCTTGAAAATTTTACTAACACTCAAATAAATCTAAGTCAAGCAAGAGAGGATTTCTTCAAAAAATACTAAAGCACACCATGCTCAAAAAGATATAACTGAAGCACTAGAGCAAGTCCATAGCTCATAAAAATTTAAGTGAAGCATAGAGAGCAATTCTAACAAGTCATGACATAATTTTGGCTCTCTCAAATAGGTGTGTCCAGCAAGGAATCAAGACTTAAAAAGAAAAACAAGACACGCAAAGACTCATATCATACAAGACGCTCCAAGAAAAACACATATTATGTGACAAATAAAAATATAGCTTCGAGTAAAATACCGATGGTCATTAGAAGAAAGAGGGGATGCCACTCGGGGCATCCCCAAGCTTAGTTGCTTGCTCTCTTTTGGATAATAGCTTGGGATGCCTGGGCATCCCCAAGCTTAGGCTCTTCTTACTCCTTATTCCTTCATCCATCGTAAGATAAACCAAAACTTGAAAACTTCAATAACATAAAACTCAACAAAACCTTCGTGAGATCCATTACTATAAGAAAGCAAATCACTACTATAAGTATTGTAGCAAACCAATTCATATTTTGTTCTTGCATTATATATATACTGTATTCCAGCTTTTCTATGGCAAAAACTCATCAAAGAAAACCATAGGGCCATCAAAACAAGCACACAACGCAAAGAAAACAGAATATGTCAAAAACAGAACAGTCTGTAGCAATCTGGATATTTCGAATACTTCTGAAACTCCAAAAATTCTGAAAAATTAGGAAGGCCTGAGAAATTTGTATATTAATGTTCTACAAAAATAATCAGGATAAAAGCATGTTTCAGCAAAAATATCAAACAACTACCACCCAAGAAGATCCTGAAGGCTTTGCTTGGCACAAACAATAATTAAAACACAAAAAACACAATCATAACATTAGCATAATTGTGCAAACACTCAAGAACAGAAATCCAAAATAAATTTTATTCATTGGGTTGTGTCCCAACAAGCGCTATAGTTTTACACCCTTAGCTAGGCATAAAGCAAGGATCTAAGTTTTGTCATCCATAGTTTTGGCATCCTTTGTAAGGGTTTTCTCAAACCCGGGAGGCTCTTTACGCTCCCCTAAATTCTCCGGAAAAGAAACCATCTTTGGATCCAAAATATCCAATCGCTTGTTGCAAAGAGTAATCAAGGTATTCATGCAATTGATACTACCATAGAGATGTTTGAGGGGTTCATTATATTTTTGTAATTCAACCATATGTTTGTGCAAATCACCTAGTTTATCAAACATTTGAACTCCCTCTGGGGTGAAAGCAAACCCCTTCTTTTGAGGCAGAACTCCCAAAATTCCTTCTAAAATTTCATAGGTAGCATTAGCATCAAGCTCAATAAAATTCCCTTTGGCGGCAAAATCTAAGAGTTGTCTATGATGCAAAGCCAATCCTATGTAAAAATTACGAAGCAAGATCTTAGCATCCCCCTTTAAATTGCAAATACGATAAGATTCCATCAGCCTATACCAAGCATCTTTCAAATTTTCTCCTTGTCTTTGATTGAAGTATAGAACTTCAAAGTCTTGTAACAAAGGAGGAGTAGACATGGTAGCCATCAGGACTAGTAAGCAAGAGAATGGTGAACGAAAAAGAGGGGCGAATAAACGACAAATTTTTGTGAAGTGGGGGAGAGGAAAACGAGAGGCAAATGGCAAATAATGTAAATTGCGAGGAGATGAGTTTGTGATTAGAAACCTGGTATATGTTGAAGATCCTCCCCAGCAACAACGCCAGAAAATTCCTTTTGATGTGGCTTGAATCTACGTCGGTATTTCCCCAAAGAGGAAGGGATGATGCAACACATCGGTGGTAGGTATTTCCCTCAGTTATGAGACCGAGGTTATCAAACCAGTAGGAGAACCAAGCAACACAACGTAAAAAACCCCTGCACACAAATAACAAATACTCGCAACCCGACGTGTAAAAGGGGTTGTCAATCCTTTTTGGGTAGCAGCACCCCAAGATAGGCAAACGGACGTGAAATAAATTGTAGTAGATTAATAGATCGAACACGAAATAAAATGAATTGCAGCAAGGTATTTTTTGGTTTAATAGATCTGAAAATAAAAGGCAAATAAAATAGATCGCAAAGGTAAATAATATGAGAAAGAGACCCGAGGCCGTAGGTTTCACTAGTGGCTTCTCTCGAGAAAAGTAGCAAACGGTGGGTAAACAAATTACTGTTGGGAATTGATAGAACTTCAAATAATCATGATGATATCCAGGCAATGATCATTATATAGGCATCACGTCCAAGATTAGTAGACCGACTCCCACCTGCATGTACTACTATTACTCCACACATCGACCGCTATCCATCATGCATCTAGTGTATTAAGTTCGTGGAGAAATGGAGTAATGCAATAAGAACGATGACATGATGTAGACAAGATCTATCTATGTAGAGATAGACCCCATAGTTTTATACTTAGTAGCAACGATACATACGTGTCGGTTCCCCTTCTGTCACTGGGATCAAGGACCGTAAAATTGAACCCACTACAAAGCACCTCTTCGCATTGCAAGATAAATAGATCAAGTTGGACAAACAAAACCCAAATACCAGAGAAGAAATACGAGGCTATAAGCAATCATGCATATGAGAGATAAAAGAAACTCAAATAAATTTCATGGATATAAAAAGATAGATCTGGTCATAAACAAAAAGTTCATCTGATCCCAACAAACACACCACAAAAAGAGTTACATCATATAGATCTCCAAGAGACCATTGTATAAAGAATCAAAGAAGAGAGAGGAAGCCATCTAGCTACTAACTACGAACCTGAAGGTCTACAAAGAACTACTCACACATCATCGGAGAGGCACCAATGGAAGTGGTGAACCCCTCTGTGATGGTGTCTAGATTGGATGTGGTGGTTTTGGACTCTGTTGTGGCTGCAATTGATTTTAATCGACTCTACTAGGGTTTCTGGAATATTGGGGTATTTATATAGCAAAGAGGCGGTCCGGGGGGCACCCGAGGTGGGCACAACCCACCGTATGCGTGCACATGCCTCTGGCATGCCCCAGTGGGTTGTACTCCCTCGAATACCCCCGAGGTGCTTCCTTGGCCCATTGGGTGTCTTCTGGTCCATAAAAAATCTCCTTGAAGTTTCATTGCATTTGGACTCCGTTTGGTATTGATTTCCTGCGATGTAAAAACATGCAGAAAATAGCAACTGGCACTTGGCACTATGTCAATAGGTTAGTACCAAAAAATTATATAAAATGACTACAAGATGATTATAAAACATCCAAGATTGATAATATAACAACATGGAACAATAAAAAATTATAGATACGTTGGAGACGTAATAATCCTCGTTGCCGAGTCCTAGGCTCCAACTTAGGCACGACACATAGTTCATTTCCTCCAAACAGGAGAACTTCCTAAAGAGCAAGAAGAGGATGAAAAAGTAGCCCAGAGGCCGAGTATGTATCAGTTTGTCGATGACACACTACAGAAGAAGCCCAATGGTGTGAAATTGAAGTGCATTTGCCGGGAAGAAGGAAAGGAACTACCGGCAGAAATACACAAAGGCATGTGCGGCTCCCACATTGGATCAAGGGCTTTGGTTGGGAAAGCATTTTGGCAAGGATTCTATTGGCCCACAGCCCTCCAAGATGTAGTTGAGCTAGTCACCAAGTGTGAAGCCTGCCAGATCCATTCCAAGAATATCCATCTGCCTGCCCAAGCTCTTCAGACAATCCCTTTGTCATGGCCGTTTTCGGTCTGGGGGCTCGATATCCTCGGCCCTTTCCCTCGTGTTGCTGGGGTATTTGAATTCTTTTTCGTTGCAATCGACAAATTTACAAAGTGGCCTAAAGTAGAAGCCGTGAGAAAGGTGACTGCTCAGTCAGCTGTCAAGTTTTTGAAAGGATTGGTGTGCCGCTTCGGAGTCCCTTCCCGGATCGTCACTGACAACGACACCCAATTCACGAGCCGCACCTTCATGCAATAGGTTCATGCCCTCGGAAGAAAGATCTCATTTGCCTCTGTTGCACATCCTAGAAGAAATGGGCAATTTGAGAGGGCGAACGCTGAAGTGATGTGAGGACTCAAGACAAGAACACTTGGTAAGCTACAGAAGTGAGGCAGGCGATGGCTCGACGAGCTGCCGGTGGTTCTTTGGTCCCTCAGAACGACACCAAATCGTGCTACCGGGCAGACTCCCTTCTCCCTAGTCTATGGGGCAGAAGCAGTTATCCCCACGAAACTCATTTGTGTGTCACCTTGAGTGCTTGCCTACGATGAAGTAGCATAGGAACAGCACCGGCGTGACGACGCTGTGCTTCTCAAGGAGAACCATCTCCGGGCTGCTATGCTGCACGCTACGTACCAGCAAGCCATGTGTCGCTATCACAGCCACAGGGTTCATTCCCGGTGTTTTGAGGAAGGCGACCTTGTCCTTAGGCACTGAGGGAGTTCCGGACTAGGGGGTGTCCGGATAGCCGAACTATCATCATCGGCCGGACTCCAAGACTATGAAGATACAAGATTGAAGACTTCGTCTCGTGTCCGTACGGGACTTTCCTTGGTGTGGAAGGCAAGCTTGGCGATACGGATATGTAGATCTCCTACTATTGTAACCGACTCTGTGTAACCCTAGCCCTCTCCGGTGTCTATATAAACCGGATGGCTTTAGTCCGTGGGGATCTAACAACAATCATGCCATAGGCTAGCTTCTAGGGTTTAGCCTCCTTGATCTCGTGGTAGATCTACTCTTGTAACACACATCATCAATATTAATCAAGCAGGACGTAGGGTTTTACCTCCATCAAGAGGGCCCGAACCTGGGTAAAACATCGTGTCCCTCGTCTCCTGTTACCATCCCCCTAGACGCACAGTTCGGGACCCCCTACCCGAGATCCGCCGGTTTTGACACCGACATTGGTGCTTTCATTGAGAGTTCCTCTGTGTCGTCGCCAATAGGCTCGATGGCTTCTTCGATCGTCATCAACGACGCAGTCCCGGGTGAGACCTTCCTCCCCGGGCAGATCTTTGTATTCGGCGGCTTTGCACTGCTGGCCAATTCGCTTGGCCATCTAGAGCAGATCGAAAGCTACGCCCTTGGCCGTCAGGTCAGATTTGGAAGTTTGAACTTCACGGCCGACATCCGTGGGGACTCGATCCTCGATGGATTTGAGCCACAGCCGAGCGTGCCGCACTGTAACGATGGGCATGATTTAGCTCTGCTGTCGGACAGTACCCTGGAGGCCGCACTCGAGCCCGCTCCGATCTTCAATTCGGAGCCGGCTGCGCAGATCGAGGACGGATGGCTAGACATTGCCTCGGGGGCTGCAACCTCTACGGCGATAGAGCCGAACACTGATCTTGTCCCTCACGAAGCTTGTGATTCCGAGGTGCCGGACTCCTCGCCGGACCCCGAACCTCCCGTGCCCCCTCCGATCGAATCCGATTGGGCGCTGATCATGGAGTTCACCGCGGCGGACATCTTTCAACACTCACCTTTTGGCGACATCTTGAGTTCACTGAAGTATCTCTCGTTATCAGAATAGCCCTGGCCGGACTCCGGCCAAGACGGTTGGGATGCGGATGACGAAGAAATTCAAAGCCCACCCACCACCCACTTGGTAGCCATTGTCGATGACCTAACCGACATGCTAGACTACGACTCCGAAGACATCGACGGTATGGACGACGATGCCGGAGACGACCAAGAACCAGCGCATACTGGATATCCCAAAGGATGGGAATGGCGAAGGGGCAGCGGAGGCTGACCCCTCCAAGAAACAGCCCAGGCGTCGGTGTGAGCGGCGCCGCTCTAAATCCCGCCACAACAAGAACGAAGATTCCGGCACCGGAGATAATAATACACCAGACAGTGCCGAAGACAATGCACTCCAGCAAGATCCAGCGCAGGAGGACGGAGACGCCAGCCCTCATGAGAGAGCGGCAGAAGAAGAGGTAGAGGACTACATGCCTCCCTCCGGGGACGAGGCAAGCCTCGACGACGACGAATTCGTCGTGCCTGAGGATCCCGTCGAACATGAGCGTTTCAAACGCAGGCTTATGGCCACGGTGAATAGCCTGAAGAAAAAGGAGCAACAGCTTAGAGCTGATCAAGATCTGCTAGCCGACGGATGGACTGAAGTCCTCGCGGCCAAAGAGCATGAGCTCGAACGCCCCTCCAAAAGCTACCCTAAACGCAAGCTGCTCCCCCGATTAGAGGAGGAGGCATATGAACCCGCATCACCAGGAGACAATACGGCTGATCGACCACCCCGTGGTCGCGACAGAGAGGCCTCTAGGCCCTGCACTGGACCCGTACCCCGGCATCGCTCGAAAAGCACAAGGCCACAGGGGAACGCTCCGGACTTGCGAGACATATTGGAGGATAGGGAAAGACAATCAAGATCGATCTATGGATTGCGTGGGTGCCCCATGATACGTGACGACAACCATCGCGCCAGACATAGTAAGTCCGGCCGGGCCGAACAAAACAGACAAAGCTCTTTTGAGCTCCGTCGCGATATCGCCCAGTACAGAGGCACCGCACACCCACTATGCTTCACAGATGAAGTAATGGATCATCAAATCCCCGAAGGGTTTAAACCCGTGAATATTGATTCTTACGATGGCACAACAGACCCCGCGGTTTGGATCGAAGACTATCTCCTTCACATCCATATGGCCCACGGTGACGATCTTCACGCCATCAAATATCTCCCCCTCAAGCTTAACGGACCAGCCCGGCATTGGCTTAACAGCTTGCCTGCAGAGTCAATTGGGAGTTGGGAAGACCTGGAAGCCGCATTTCTCGATAACTTCCAAGGCACGTATGTGCGACCACCAGACGCTGATTACCTAAGCCACATAATTCAGCAGCCAGACGAATCGGCCAGACAATTCTGGACACGGTTCTTAACCAAGAAAAACCAAATCGTCGACTGTACGGATGCGGAGGCCCTTGCAGCCTTCAAGCATAATATCCGCGACGAGTGGCTTGCCCGGCACCTAGGACAGGAAAAGCCGAAATCCATGGCAGCCCTCACATCACTTATGACCCGATTCTGCGCGGGTGAGGACAGTTGGCTAGCACACAGCAACAACCTCAGAAAACATTCTGCCAGTCCGGATACCAAGGACCGTAATGGCAGGCCGCGTCGTAACAAAAACAAACGCCGCATTAACGGCACAACAGTGAAGATACGGCAGTCAATGCGGGATTCAGAGGCTCTAAACCCGGTCAGCTGAAGAAGCCATTCAAAAGAACTACTCCGGGTCCGTCCAATTTGGACCGAATACTCGACCGCTTGTGCCAGATACAAGGCACCCCTGAAAAGCCAGCTAACCACACCAACAGGGACTGTTGGGTATTCAAGCAGGCAGGCAGGTTAATTGCCGAAAATAGTGACAAGGGGCTGCATAGCGATGACGAGGAAGAGACCCGACCGCCGAATAATAGAGGACAGAAGGGTTTCCCCCCACAGGTGCGGACGGTTAACATGATATACGCAACGCACATACCCAAAAGGGAGCGGAAGCGTGCACTCAGGGATGTATACGCGATGGAGCCAGTTGCCCCGAAGTTCAATCCATGGTCCTCCTGCTCGAACACTTTTGACTGGAGGGACCACCCCACCAGCATCCACCATGGCGGATTCACCGCATTGGTTCTAGACCCAATCGTCGATGGATTTCACCTCACCAGAGTCCTGATGGACGGCGGCAGCAGCCTGAACCTGCTTTATCAGGACACAGTGCGAAAAATGGGCATAGACCCCTCAAGGATTAAACCTACAAAGACGACCTTTAAAGGCGTCATACCAGGTGTAGAAGCCAATTGTACAGGCTCAGTTACACTGGAAGTGGTCTTCGGATCCCCGGATAACTTCTGGAGCGAGGAGTTAATCTTCGACATAGTTCCGTTCCGCAGCGGCTATCATGCCCTGCTCGGACGTACCGCGTTCGCAAAGTTCAATGCGGTGCCGCACTACGCATACCTCAAGCTCAAGATGCCAGGCCCTCGTGGAGTCATCACGGTCAACGGAAACACTGAACGTTCTCTCCGTACGGAGGAACATACAGCTGCTCTCGCGGCAGAAGTACAAAGCAGTCTCTTAAGACAATTCTCGAGTCCGGCCGTTAAACGGCCGGACACAGCTAAGCGTGCCCGGAGTAACCTACAACAAGACCACCTGGCACGTTCTGAGCACGCGTAGCAGTGCGGCCCCATCCCTAGCCCCTGTAAAACGTCAAGACAGGTCCTTCGCGTACACCATTACGCTCTGAAGATACCATGGGCATGGGGAGAGGGGCGCGACCACGATAGGCCCAGACTGCGGTTCAACCACACCAGGGGCTCTTAAGTGTGTCGTTCTTTTTTTCTTTTCTTTCTTTTTCTTTTTACCCACAGGACTCTGTTCGTCAGAGGACCTGTCCGGCAATAGACTTGCCGAACTCACGATGCAACAGCCGGGGAAGAAGAAAGGCTATAGCAAATATCCAGGTGGTCTCCATTACGAGCATTAAATCTGTTTTATGCACCATTCCGCAGCCTACCCCTGGAGGGGGACATATTTTACAGTCCTATCCCTTGCTTATCGCGCCATTTGTATCGTTTTGCACTTATAGCAGTTTTTCTTGAATAAGTAATGCAGCACCATTTTGCTTCCAATTGCATTTCTCTTTTATACATATGTTCATTTATGACATTACGCATCCGTACGTTTTGGTACGGCAAAAATACACCAGGGGCTTATGTTTCCCGCATCATGGTGTGATAAGTCCGAACACTTTCACAAGTGCGGAACCCCGAACTTATAGCACTATATGCATCAGCTCCGAATCATGTCTTGGGTCAATAGTTGGGTTTGCCCGGCTCCCATGTTTTGGTACCTTACGTTCCGTTGTATCGGCTAAGATAGCACTGGGAGAACCACTGCGATTGCGCCCCAGTTGAGCTGGGTTAACGCCTCAGTGGAGAAAGCTAAAACTGACCGTCATGATGAGGCGAGAGCTGGTCGCTGTTCGAGAGGTTTTTGCGAGTCCTTAAAGACTTATGCCGCTTAGAGCGAGGAGCCGGATTTTGTCCGGCCCAGGCGTGGATAGCGCCCCAAATTCGGCCTTCCGAAGACTAGGGGCTTCGCCAAAATTTAAAATTATAGAATTCTATGGCTAAGTGAGAGTGTTCAAGCATTATAAGTCCGATTGCCTTGTTCGTTGTGTTGAGCGCCTCCCTAGATGGACCCAAATATGGGAACAAGAGCGCTCAAATTTATCCCGAACACCCCAGCACTCGTGGCGTGGGGGCTGAAGCCGACGACTTGCCATCTCTCAGATTTGATAAACAGCCGCACAGAAGGTAATATTTTAAATTAAAAAGCATTGCTTAGCGCAAATGAACTAAGTTTCCAGCGCACATGATAACAAAATGCGAGTCTACTCAAATATTACATCTTTGGAGCACTCACCCGCAATAGTGCGGCGCCTTCACCACACTCTTATAATACATCTCGGGCGTGCGATGCTCCTTGCCCTCCGTGGTGGGTCCGTCACAAGCTTCGGGCATCCATCTTGCCCAGTGCACCTTTCATGGGCAAGGGCCCGACGGGCACCCTCAATACAGGCAGAGTGCTTGATGACTTCAACCCACGGGCACGCATCCACCAGCCGCCGCACCAGGCAAGTAGCTCCTGTGCATGGCCTCCTTAGGCCACCGAACTATGAGGCCCTTCATGGCCTGTTCAGCCGCCTTGTGGAGCTCGACCAGCTGCTTCAGCTGGTCGCTAAAAGGCACCGGATGTCCGGCCTCGAGATCTGAGACCGAAGACCTTCTCCGTCGAGCTCCCTCCTCGGCCTGGTAGAATGCGGCAGCATCCGACACGCTGCGAGGAAGATCTGCGAATGCTCCTGGAGAGCTCCGAATTCGGGTAAGCGACAGGTAATTAACACTCACATGCTAATGCCTTACCCACTGCTATTTTCTTTACCGCCTCGATCTCTTGGAGGGCCTTGTAGGCTTCGGCCTTAGCGGCTTTGGCACTCTCAAGAGCCGTTGCAAGCTCAGACTCTTGAGTCTTCGAGTCACGCTCCAGGCTCTCATGTTTCTGCACGAGATCCTGGAGCTCTTGTTGTACCTCCGCCACCCGCGCCTCCTGCTTCTCTCGTTCGGTGCGCTCCGCAGCCGCATTGCGTTCGGCCGCGGCCATCGCCTCTTTCAGGGCCGCCACCTCGTTAGTGGCCCCTGCAATACCCACGTTATCCTTGTCATTCTTTCTGCAACCAAAATCCTTTTCTGTAAGGTGCAATTTTAATAAGGTGTTACTCACCTTCCTTGTCCTCGAGCTGCTTCTTGGCACGGCCGAGCTCGTTCTCGGACCGCTCGAGGTTTTCATTGAAAGTATTGACCTCCGCAGTCAGTGCGGCAGAGGTCAGCAGCGCAGCCTGCAATCCCATATTGACATATTTTTTATGACTCTTGCGTATATCTTTTTTAAGATCCTCAGTCCGGCTTTTCTTTCCGAAGACCGAACCGAGCATCAGGGGCTACTGTCTATGTGGTACCATTTTATACATATTGAAATTCTTACCTCAAAGCCTGTTAGAAGGCTGCTGCAGGTGTGATATCCTGGCTTATTAGGGATGATAGACTACTCATATCAATAAGGAATTCCTTCTTTTCCGGGAGCCCATTCGGACAGAACTCCAAAGTTAAGCGTGCTCAGCTTGGAGTAGTGTCGATGGGTGACCGACCGAAGTTGCTCCGGTGCGCACGCAGTGAGGACAAAGTCGCAGAAAAGACTAGTATTGATCTGTGGGGCCATCTAGATCCTGCCAGAGTAACGACCACCGGCGGTGTGTCCGGGCGTTATAAGTTGGTATCGAGCCGACCCTCGCGGTACACGGATGGTTGCGGACAGGTGCGTGGTCATGTTGTTCATGACGTTTGTGACCCGTCGTGGCACCCGACATGGCACATGTACGGACTGGAAGCACGACGTTTGTGCCAAGAGGAGCGTTCACGTGGCCCGACGAGGACGCCGGTTCCTCCGAGTGGGGGTGTATGTGATATCCTCGCTTATTAGGGATGATAGACTACTCATATCAATAAGGAATTCCTTCTTTTCCGGGAGCCCATTCGGACGAGAACTCCAAAGTTAAGCGTGCTCAGCTTGGAGTAGTGTCGATGGGTGACCGACCGAAGTTGCTCCCGGGTGCGCGAGTGAGGACAAAGTCGCGAGAAAAGACTAGTATTGATCTGTGGGGCCAGTCTAGATCCTGCCAGGAGTAACGACCACCGGCGGGTGTGTCCGGGGCGTTACAGCAGGCTTCGGTCAGCCCGCTCTTGGCGAGCTGCACCTTCTGAATCACCGCACTCATAACAGTGCGGTGTTCCTCTTTGATGGAGGCACCGTTGAGCGCCTCCAGCAAATTATCCGGCACCTCCGGTTGGACGAAGGCAGCCGGCGTCACAGTCTTGCCCTTCTTGCGAAGGGGTCGCCCGCCGGACTCCGGAGCCACTGTGGGTTCCGGGGCCGAGTCCGGTGCAAAGTCCGGGAGGTTGCCCTGCGACACCTCCGGGGCCCTCTCCTCCTGGTGAGTCCCTTCCTGGGATCCCACCTCGGCATCATCCGTGTCACGGGGGGTGGAGGCAGTCGGAAGAGAATCCATATCCGACGCCCCTAAGGACCCGCTCGACGAAGTGGGAAGAACATCCTTAGGCGGACTGCAGGGTTGTATGCGGCATTAGAAAGACATTATGTGACGAAAAATAAAAACCTTGAAGCTATTCGGGAGTCCGGATACTTACGATCTCGCCAGGGGCTTGGCCCTTGGAGGCCAGTCCTCGTCATCGTCACTGGCGTTGGCAGAGCAGTCCAGGGGAAGAGTTTTTCCCTTCTGGGACCCTTCGGCCTCCCTTGTTGGGGAGGCCTTCCTTTTCTTCCCTCCCCCAGCTGGGGGAGAGGCCTTCTTCTTCTCCTCCTCGCCTTGGTGGGAGGAGTCGGCCTCGGATTCATCATCCGATAGCACCTGAAAACGGGAACTCTTCCGAGTCCCCGTGGCCTTCTTCTTGGCCTTCTTCTCCGGCACCACGTGGGGTGCCGGAGCCAGCAGCCCGGTTAGGCGGGCATCCACTGGGTCCTCTGGCGATGGGGCCGGACAGATAGCCTGTGCGGCCTTCTTCAGCCAGTCCTGTCAAAGGAAAGGGAGTTTAGATCCCGCATAGATTCAAACTATGGAAAACAAGCGTCCCTTAATGGAGAAAATAACTTACCTCATCAGCTGGACGCTCCAAGCTGAATCTGCGATCTTCAGTAGCGGATGCGGGAGCCTCGGCGCCTTTGAACAGCACCTTCCAGACCTCTTCGTACTTAGTGTCGAAGAGCCCATTCAAAGTCTGGTGCTGCGCCGGATCGAACTCCCACATGTTGAAGCCCCATTGTTGGCACGGGAGAATCTGGCGGATGAGCATGACCTGGACTACGTTGACAAGCTTGAGCTTCTTGTCCACCAACTTTTGGACGCAGGCTTGGAGTCTGGTCAGCTCCTCCGAATCACCCCAAGTCCGGCCGTTCTCTTTCCAGGAGGTGAGCCGTGTGGAGATGCCAGATCTGAATTCGGCCCATTCGGGGTCACGCGACTCGGTGATGTAGAACCACCCCGATTGCCACCCCTTGATGGTTTCCACAAAGTGCCCTTCAGCCACGTAATGTGGGACATCCTGCCCACCATGGCGCCTCCGCACTCCGCTTGGCTGCCCTTCACAACCTTCGGCTTGACACTGAAGGTCTTGAGCCACAAGCCGAAGTGGGGCTGGATGCAGAGGAAGGCCTCACACACGACGATAAATGGCGAGATGTTGAGGATGAAATTCGGGGCCAGATCATGGAAATCCAGGCCGTAATAGAACATGAGCCCCCGGACAAAGGGATGGAGCGGGAAGCCCTGTCCACGGAGGAAATGGGGAAGAAATACTACCCTCTCGTGGGGCTTGGGGGTGGGAATGAGCTCTCCCTCGATGGGGAGCCGGTGCGCGATGTCGCTGGACAAGTATCCGGCGTTGCGCAGCTTCTGGATCTGCCCCTCCGTGACGGAGGAGGCCATCCACTTGCCTCCTGCTCCGGACATAGTTGGAGAAGGTTGAGGCGAGATGTGCGGGTTTGGGCGCTGGAGCTCGGGTTCGCAGAGATGGATAAGCCAAGGAGGAAGAAGGCGCAGGTAAAAGGGTTGGATCTTTATCCCCTTATATGGGCGGACGGAAACATGCGTCCCCACCGGCCTGATAAAACTCGCTTATCCCCCAAGCTCCACAATCAATGGCGCAGTTGGGTTACCCACGTCCGTATTGATGGGAATCCCAGAGTAAGGGAACACGATCTCTGCTTCGACAAGACGTGCCAAGGAAACCGCTTCGCTAAACGCGCTGAGGTGGTACAATAAAAACAATTTAAGTAAAGGCTTGGTAGTGGTGTGACGTCATGCCATCACATACGTCAGCAGATTGAACTTGTGTAAATATTATTCTCTCTATGGTGGTATGTGGAAATTAGTTTGCAGAGCCGGACACTATCCTGGTGTTCACAATCTTCTATGAATTATTCGGCGGGAGAACCCGCCTTGCAATGCCGAAGACAATGTGCGCGCCGGACTCGTCGTCATTGAAGCCTGGTTCAGGGGCTAGTGAGGGAGTTCCGGACTAGGGGGTGTCCGGATAGCCGAACTATCATCATCGGCCGGACTCCAAGACTATGAAGATACAAGATTGAAGACTTCGTCCCGTATCCGGATGGGACTTTCCTTGGCGTGGAAGGCAAGCTTGGCGTCAGATATGTGGATCTCCTACCATTGTAACCGACTCATGTAACCCTAGCCCTCTCCGGTGTCTATATAAACCGGATGGCTTTAGTCCGTAGGATGAACAACAATCATACCATAGGCTAGCTTCTAGGGTTTAGCCTCCTTGATCTCGTGGTAGATCTACTCTTGTAACACACATCATCAATATTAATCAAGCAGGACGTAGGGTTTTACCTCCATCAAGAGGGCCCGAACCTAGGTAAAACATCGTGTCCCTCGTCTCCTGTTACCATCCGCCTAGACGCACAGCTCGGGACCCCCTACCCGAGATCCGCCGGTTTTGACACCGACATCATTGAAGCCTGGTTCAGGGGCTACTGAGGGAGTTCCGGACTAGGGGGTGTCCGGATAGCCGAACTATCATCATCGGCCGGACTCCAAGACTATGAAGATACAAGATTGAAGACTTCCTCCCGTGTCTGGACGGGACTTTCCTTGGCGTGGAAGGCAAGCTTAGCGATACGGATATGTATATCTCCTACCATTGTAACCGACTCTGTGTAACCCTAGCCCTCTCTGGTGTCTATATAAACCGGATGGCTTTAGTCCGTAGGACGAACAACAATCATACCATAGGCTAGCATCTAGGGTTTAGCCTCCTTCATCTCGTGGTAGATCTACTCTTGTAACACACATCATCAATATTAATCAAGCAGGACGTAGGGTTTTACCACCATCAAGAGGGCCCGAACCTGGGTAAAACATCGTGTCCCTCGTCTCCTGTTACCATCCGCCTAGACGCACAGTTCGGGACCCCCTACCCGAGATCCGCCGGTTTTGACACCGACAGGCGCGTTTAGTCCACTAAGGGTACAAACAAGTTTACCTTGAAGTGGGAAGGCCCTTACCGGGCAGTACGAGTCACCAGACCTGGCACAGTCCGTCCGGAGACCAGAGATGACATTCAATTGCAAAATTCGTGGAATATTGAGCATCTCCACAAGTTCTACCCGTAAGGCGCGGCTATTGGGTCCTGCCCGGCAGCCACCCTTTTGTACAAGCCTTCGCTCAGTTGCATGTAACCCCTTGTACAAAGCCAGGCGCAGATCCTGAGTAACAGAGAAATAAATGAAGCGTTTCGAGGGTGCCTCAACAAGTTGCATGCATGCATAAGCATATCATGAGCTTCGCATGTTCAGATAGATAAGTTCGCATCTGGCATCATTTTCATCTGCATAAAGTGCAGGTTCCTGCCGTAGACTTGGTCCCCAAGAGGAGATGAGAAGACGAGCCTACGCTACAGTCTCCGGCAAGCCAAACAGATAAGTTCTTTCTCTTATCCATACGTATTCTGTAAGCAAGGACTTGTGCATAAGAAAACCTCGCCGCCTTTTGAGACTTAGGTGCTCCCATCCCTTGACTCGAACATTGGTTTGGTCAGAATGGTCATAGTGGCCTTTGACGAAAAAGTATTGGCGGGGGGCTGGTCCCTCTTCACGATTTGTGCCCGGTAAGACTAATTCTGCGCAGGTACCAGCAGGATAGCCTGTCGGGGGAAACTTGTTAACTTAAAAGTATAGAGTCATCCCACCTCTGCATGGACATACTACATGCACGAGTCCCTGAAAAGGTTTATCTTTTTCATTAATATGATAATCAAACAAGTACAGACCTTACAGGACACAAACATGGATTAAAGAGATTACATAGTTTGAACTAAAATTTGGCAAGTGCCTACAGATTTAAGACTGAAAAAAGATAAGTGCGCCGTAATCTCCTCTTTTCGCTCTTCCTTCGCCCGGTATTGCGTTGGGAAGAGAAGAGGACTAAAGGAACACCTAGTCAGGATCCCACCCCGGTCCCGTCATGGCCTGTCGGGCGCAGCCTGACAAGATTGGGAGTGGCGAGGCTGCAAAGGAGGGGCACGGGGAGCAGCTCGGCGGTGCCCTGGTCACCACCTCCAGGACCAACAGGAAACCCCAGCTCGGGCACCGGTGGGAGAAACCACCGGAGCTCAGCTGGAAGACTACTGGAGGGGGCGAAGGCACCAAGGACCATCCCTTCCCGGCTATCACCCAAAGAGACTGGTGATGATGGTGTCGGTGAGGGAGGGGAAGAGAGAAAAGAGGAGGCGGCAGGTGGCCAATAGGAGACGAAGGCGTCGGTGCCATCGTACTCTGACCTCATGCCCCGCCACCCGCCTTTTTCGTCTTCCCTCGTTTCCTGTCTATCACCACCACTCCAGGGAGACGCCGGACCCCGGAGAAGCGGCCGACAGCCAAGACGGCCAGGGGGCTCGAGGTGCACCGCTCCCCACCTTGGTGGGCAGGGAGGTGCCCCTTTCTTCGGCATCGGCTACGGTTCCGCTGGAAGGAGCAGTGCTAGGATACCAACGATTGCAAGCCCTACATCCTGGATGGGCGTTGCAGGCTCCAAGAACCTGGTCGCCAGGCCAACGAGTTGTAGCGGCTCACGGCAAGATCCAGCGTTCCCCACCATACGACCGGCCGAGGCAGAGGAGGCAAACATTTGATCACAATTACAAAGCTTGATATCTCCTGCGCCGCAAATGGATCGTCCACCGCACCTACTCTGGGCCTAAACTAGACTCACCCCCAAGTAGTAGCACGAGCATTTGGCATCGCCAACCCCAAGCTAGGGCCCGGGGCCTGGCCCCAGGCTCTCCTCCTCAGGATAACTAGCAGAGAGCAAAGTATAGAGGGGGAAGGATATGAGGATGAATGCCTCTGCTCCTCCCCCGCCCATCCTTTTATGGGCGGGTCGGGGCAGAGAGCCGATCCCTCGATGGGTAATCACCGTCCACCTCCTCCAATCCAAGAAGGCCATGCCCCCTGCCTTGACGCTCTCCTGCACCATGCGCCTCCATTACCTACCCCACTTGATGCATGCAACATACGTGGCTAAGGATAAGGGCATGGTGGGAAGAGTGAATTGGCAGTTACTCACCCGTGCATTAAAGTCATTCACGGGCCATTACAAGAGTGGACCCACAGTGATTGGCATCACACGACACACGGGAGGACCGGAAACAGACCTGGGATCAGGTTAATCAAGAATCAAAGAAGATCTCGAAAGGGCGAGACACAGTTACACTTCTGCCTGTGCACTGGTTAGGGCCTACCCCGATGACACCCGTCAGTGCGTTCGAGCCTGGCCCGAGGGCTCCTGTCGGTGAAACAAACCCTGGGTCCATTACCCAGACTGTGCACATGCCTGAGGACAAATTTGTAGCACCTAAGATCAGGTCAAGCACGAAGGGATCAACTCTTTGAAGAATCAGAGAGCTGGTCGAGAAGACCAACTCAAGCAAGAGAAGACAAGACATCACTAAGGGAAAAAACCCTCCCTTGCCGGGCAGGCGAGGCTGGCGAGTTTGGGGTTGACCCGGAAGTAAGCCTCCCGATCGTATCGGCAGGCCTGCCGAGGCTTGCAGAGGCAAACCACTCCATCGCACCAGCTCACAGCAATGCAAGTAATCAATTGGGCGGTGTCAAGCTCCTAAATGACTAAGTGGCTGCTTCTTGCCACATGGAGGCCACTTCCTGCAGAAAATACCTCCATATGACACTCGTCCAGAGACGTGTCAAGCAAGCAGGCGCAAAGCTGGCAAAACAGCTCGACAAGGTTTGCCGGGCATGCTGTGATATGACACTAAGTGACGCATTTAATGCGCTCTGTCCGCCTACAGAGTTAGGTATGATATCACTGTTTGCTATCTAATCAGTATGTAAAGACTTATTTGCAACTGTGGTGACCCCTTGATCTATAAAAGGAGGCCCGTGGCAACCGTAGAAAGGATTCAGACCATCGGACATTCATACACGCGTAGCTACTCTCGCCCCGAGGCAACCCCGCCATGCAAGAGCATTGCGTTCTCCACCATTATCCACCATCAATCCACCAAAGCAGGAGTAGGGTTTTACGCCTCGCAGCAGCCCGAACTTGGGTCAAAACTGCCCGTGTGATCTCTGTCGTGCTGCGTTACACTTATCTACTCTTTGTGCAACGTGCCCATCCCCCCACCGAACCAAAAGGGGCTTGTGGTCCCATAGGTGGCAGTGGTTTCCCACGACATGAGGAGCTCTCAGCAAAAAAGACAAACTGGGGGTATGTAAAAATGTTTACTGTTCATGTACTGTTTTGGTCCATTTGGTCGTTTGTGCTGAGGGCTGTTCGGGTGTCCAAATGACTTGAAATTTGGAGCGGGCCTCATGCATCAAATTGTCTACCGCACAATTTTTTTTGGATTGTTTTCATTTTTTTTGAAGTTTTTACGAATTATTTTCTAACTGGGTGCAAATGAGCCTGGGCGCGGAAATGCCCTACTAAACTTTCTTGGAAAATAGTAATGTTAAAAAAAATGCCTCAATCATCTAGTGGTAATATTGGTGTTCCCACTACAACATGAATCCCTAATCCAACTTTACATATTTCATTAGTGCCTTCCGTGTTGATGAATTATTATCCTAGCATAATTCACATCTGCAGCTACTAACCCTCCTCCTCCTATGCCACTGCCATAAACGTCACCGTCCACTATGGATGTTGGTCTAGTTAATCTTAGAGAGGAGATGGCTAGATTCTCCAAGAGAATTTTGGAGTTGAGTTACCAAGGAACTGGATTTACCAAAAGCCATATCCAGAATACTTTGATGCAATTCAATGCCCTTCGGGATATAAAAATTCCAGATTTTGCTAAGTTTAATGGAGAGGGTACAAAGATCACATGGGAGCATGTTAGTCAATACTTGGCACAATTGGGTGAAGCAGGTTCACTAAATGAATTGAAAGTACGTTTATTTCCTTTATCTTTAACTGGTACCACATTTTCATGGTTTGCCGTTTTACCACATGGTTCTATTCGTTTATGGTCGCAAATAGGACAAAAATTTCATGATCATTTTTATAATGGAAACAATGAGCTTAAGTTGCCACATCTTACATTGGTTAGACAAAAGCATGATGAATCTGTCTCCGATTACGTCAAGATATTTAGAGATACAAAAAAACCAGTGCTATAGTTTGGTGATAACCGAGAGACATTTGGCTAATCTTGTGCTTAGTGGTTTGAGACGGCTCTAATAATAGTGTGGATGATCGCCGAATGTTTTTCATGCGAGAGACATTTGGCTGATCGTGTGATATGTCTCCAAGCGGGGTGACCGGGTCGATCATAGACATCTTGGGCCTTCCCTTGCGTGTCATACATGTGTTTTGCTGGAAATATGCCCTAGAGGCAATAATATTGTATTATTATATTTCCATTATGCATAATTAAGAGTTTATACTTCATGCTATAACTGTTATGATCTTGGAATATGTGATTCAGTGGAAAACTCATATGCACGTGTGAAGTAATAAACGGTAACCATAGGTTCCTAGTCTTGCCTCTAAGACTGTTTCAAGTGTTGTCGGTGATCATGTTTTCCGGATCTTAGGATATCGTTAAGTGCAACGATAGTTGAAAGGATCAATATGGTTGACTAGATCGGTAGGGGTGGTGAATAGACAACTACCAATTTTTAGCTTTTCTTAACAAATTAGCTTTAGCAACAAATAGGTTGTCTAGATGTGCAACTAGGTAAGAAACCTATATGATACTAGCAACAACAATAACACAAGCAAGCAAAGGATACAACAAAAATATAGCTTGCACAAAGTAAAGGTAAGAAGTAACCACAAGTGCAACTAGTAGAGATGAGGATGTGTTATCGAAGTTCCTTCCCTTTGAGGGGAAGTACGTCTTCGTTGGTGTGGTGTGGAGGGACAATGCTCCCCAACAAGCCACTAGGGCCACCGTATTCTCCTAATGCCCTCACGCAATGCAAGATGCAATGATTCCACCAGTGGTTCCCTTGAAGGTGGAAACCCCTTTACAAACAAGGTTGGGGCAATCCCCACAACCGAATTGTAGGCTCCCAACACCACCATGAAGTTTCACCAAAATGGAATATGGCTCCGAGGTGACCTCAACTATCTAGGGTGCTCAAACACTCAAGAGTAACAAGATCCGCAAGGGATTAGTGGGGGGAATCAAATTTCTCTTGTGGGAAGTGTAGATCTAGGCCTTCTCAACCAATCCCTAGGAAATCAACAAGTTTGATTGGTTAGGAAGAGAGATCGGGAAAGAATGAGCTTTTGAGCAACAATGGAGATTGGGGAGAAAGAGGTAAGTCCACTTGTGTTGGGGATATACCCCATCATGTGACCCGTCCGGGACTTGGTGATTCATTGATAACCCGGCTGGACTTGGCGTCTCATCAATAACCCGCCTGGACTTGATGGTTCGTGATCGGGCTGGTTCATCAGAAAGACATGGACAGGCGGTTCACTGAGAAGGCCCAAGAGTGACAATACCCAACGGCCCAGAAGGCGGCTCATGGTAAAGCCGGTTTATGTTATGATGGGCCGGTTTAAGAGGAAAGGATGAGAAATATTTCCCTATAAAGAATCAAGATCGGATTTGTATTGACTGGTACTAGAAGATAGGCTAGTCCTAATCCTATTGGGACTCCACATGTAATCAGCCCCTCTAACTTATATAAGGAGGGGCAGGGCACCCCAAGAGGGGGGAAATAATCTTTAAGGCTAGACACAACTAAAGGGGAGGCGGCTGATGCGGCGACTCCCTCATGAGCATAATGAGACCTAGCCACAAACAACATATAGGGCTATTACGGCGTGATGTTTCCCAAGGCCCGAAGCTGTCTAAACCCTTGTCTTGTGTGTTAATCCGCCTCGTGTCTCTCGATTCCGATCAACCCCTCGCAAGCTACCACATAGATGCATTGGCCTCATGACTAAGTCATCACACTAGGACATCTGCCGTGACAAATCCACGACAACTTGGGGAAGAATAATCACTTATATAGTGGGGGAAACAATCCAGCCATTATGCACCTTCAGCTCGTGCATAAGCGGTAGTACCACTCGGGAGAGCGGTACTTCCGTTGGCACAGAAGTTCCAGCATTGTGCGTTCACCTGAACAAGTCAGGGAGGGGGTAGTCCCGTTGGAGCAGTACTACCGCTCCCATGAGCGGTACTACGACGTAGTGTTGAGCAAACAGTTGGAATTGCGGTAGTAGAGAAGAACAGTATGGTAGTGCCGCACGGAGCGGTACTACAGCTGAGTATTTCCGCTCTACTTCCGCTCGAAGGACAGAGCAGTCCAGAGGACTTAAAATAAGTGGTACTCCCAGCGGTATAAGAATAGCAGCAGTTCCGCCAGGGCGGTACTTCTGCGCTACTGTTAGTGGCCCAGTAAATCTGCGGTAGTGGGGTGCCAGTCAGAGGTGCAGTACCGCAGGGGCGGTACTACCGCCCTACCACCGCTTATTTACAGATCACTAAAATTAGTTGGAAGTGCCAGTAGCACTGAACTGCGGCAGCACCGCTGGAGCGGTACTACCGTTTAAGCGCCTCAAGAAAGCCCATGCACAAAGAAGGACAAGCTCTTGTGCCGAGAAGGAAAGAGGCTGCAAAAAGACTATGTATGTGTCAATTCCACCCAAACCTTTTCGAAGTGGACCCACTCTTAATAGTACTGTGATCTTATGACTCAAATCCACCGAAAATGAAAGAAAAACACCATAGCTCCGAGGGGAACGATTCGTCTTGTGCCATATGATAGATTCTCTGAAATGCTCAATGCACACGATTGGTCTGCAAAAGAAT
Organism: Aegilops longissima; assembly: GCA_021605205.1. Lineage (NCBI taxonomy): Eukaryota > Viridiplantae > Streptophyta > Magnoliopsida > Poales > Poaceae > Aegilops > Aegilops longissima. The sequence continues at coordinate 694,919,731 of CM038682.1, forward strand.
TGTCATCCATCACCAAAACCACTAAAGGAGAAATATTCCCTAATAATCTCCCCCTTTTTGGTGGATTGATGACAACAAGGGATTTGCATAAAGATACAACAAGACAATATGTAAACCCAACATCTAAAAAATATAGATGGGCTCCCCCTAGATGTTTGCACTAATTAAGTATGCCTTTGGAATGCAAAGCACACACACTAGGATCAAGACTCCCCCTATATTTTACATACCGACGACATTTGCATGAACAACATAAGAGAGATAAGCATGGATGCATGGAAATAGAATGTGAGCATAAAGATAGGGCACAAGGTAGATAAGATCTCACAAGCTAACAAGGTACTTGACAAAAAGATAAAGATAGGGCAACATATGTCTCACACCATCTGATAGGTACTTAAGGTTCCACACACAAACAAAAGCAAAGCAAACAAGAAAGATTTCATGAGAGAACATAAGCAACGACAAAGAATACACACTTGTGACTCGGCAAATCCCTAAGCTCTCTCCCCTTTGGCATCGAGACACCAAAAGGGTAAAGGGCACTAAACCGGTCCTAGGTGGTAGAGATGCTCCAAAACCCCATAAGTACTCCTCGTGCTCATGAGACTCCTCTGCTGCCTCAGGCTGATGCTCTGCCTCTGAGTTTGTCCACTGGCGGTGCCGCAAGGTCCAAGTCTCCTCATATGTGTCCCTCTGCTCAGATCCACTAGCAACCTCCATGCCCAACTACTTGATCATGAGGTTGTCACGCTTGCGAGCCCGCTTCTCATCCACTTGTGCTCGATACTATCCCTGGGCCTGAACGCAGAAGAGCTTCTTCATCTTTGACTTGAGCTTGGACGCCCAAGAGGGTTCCTTGTCGAGAGAAGGAACAACCTCATAATCAGGCTCAGGCTCATAATCAGAGTCAGTGGGGGCAATCTCCTCATTGGGGGCAGCAGGTGTAGTACCCCAGTTCTACTTCTGGCCCAAGTTCAGAATACCATGAGACACCAAATGCTCATTGGGAAGGGACTCCCCAGGAAAATCAGCAGCCCAAGTCTCCTGAATCAACTTAAACAGGTAGGGGCCATAAATGGGCACCTTCCGATCAAGCACAATAGAATGAAACTCACACCACATAATGTAAGAGATATCCAAAGTAGAAGTCATTCTCTTCTCCTTGATGCATAAGAAGAGCAAATCCACCAGATATGAGTGTACTACTACTTGTGAGCTGCGTTGGGATTTCCCCAGAGAGAGAGGATGATGCAGTACAATAGAGATAAGTATTTAACTCAGTTAAGAACCAAGGTTATCAATCCAGTAGGAAAACCATGCAACACCTCGCTAGCAGTACCTACACACAAAATAACAAATACTTGCACCAATGCAAACTAGGGATTGCCAATCCCTCGTCAGTTAATTGCAAGGATCAAATCTCGTAGTGATAGATAGATAAATAAAATAAAGTAAATAAAATTGCAGCAAGGTATTTTTGGATTTTAATATATGATAAAGATAAGACCCGGGGGACATAGTTTTCATTAGAGGCTTCGCTCTTGAAAGTAGCATACGATGTGTAAACAAATTACTGTTGGGCAATTGATAGAAAAGCGAATAATCATGACAATATCCAAGGCATTGATCATGTATATAGGCATCACATCCGAGACAAGTAGACCGACTCCTGCCTGCATCTACTACTATTACTCCACACATCGATCGCTATCCAGCATGCATCTAGAGTATTAAGTTCATAAAGAACGGAGTAATGCCTTAAGCAAGATGACATGATGTAGACAAACTAAATCCAATCAATATGAATAAACCCCATCTTTTATCCTTAATGGAAACGATACAAATACATGTCATGTCCCCTTCTGTCTCTGGGATTGAGCACCGCAAGATCGAACCCATCACAAAGCACCTCTCCCATTGCAAGATAAATCAAGCTAGTTAGCCAAACTAAATGGATAGATCGGTGAGAAATACTATGCTATAACAATGATGCATAAAATAGTTCAGAGAAGACTCAAATAATATTCATGGATAATCTGATCATAAACCCATAATTCATCGGATCCTAACAAACACACCGCAAAAAAGGATTACGTCGAATAGATCTCCAAGAACATCAAGGAGAACATTGTATTGAAGATCAAAGAGAGAGAGAGAGAGGACGCCATCTAGCTACTAGCTATGGACCCTTAGGTCTGTGGTAAACTACTCACACATCATCAGAGGGGCAGCAAGGTTGATGTAGAAGCCCTCAGTGATCGAATCCCACTCCGGCAGAGTACCGGAAAAGGCCTCCATATGCGATATCACGAGAACAGAAGCTTGCGGTGGCAGAAAAAGTGTTTTGGGTGGCTCCCTATTGGGTTCCTAATTTTAGAGAATATATAGAGCTGGAATTAGGTTAAACGGATGGACGAGGGGCCCACGAGGCACCAGGGCGCGAGTACCCCCCTGTGCAGGACCTGGTGGCTCTTGGCCATCTCCTTAATGTTTTATCCCTCTCTCGAAGCTTCCACGGTCTCTTATGTATAAAAAAATTGTCAAAAAGTTTCGTGCCATTTAGACTTCGTTTGGTACTGATTTCCTAGAAAACCAAAAACAGGCAAAAAACAACAAGTGGCCCTGGGCACTAAGTTAATAGGTTAGTCCCAAAAAATGATATGTAATTGCATAATAAACATCCAAGATTGATACTATACTAGCATGGAAAAATAAAAAATTATAGATACGTTGGAGACGTGTCATGTACCTGGTCTAGATTCCTAATACAAGGGAAAAGAGTGTTGTGAAAGATGCAGTGCATGACGTCCAAGAACGGAATGAGCTCCGTGTGAGTGGCTCCCTTAGCAGTAGTCACAGTCCTGGAGTAATGAATCATCATAATATGCTGCTGAGTAGGTGTTTCCGTGTGAGGCCGGACTCCAACAGGGTTGTCTTCCTCCTCATCAGCAATGCCTAGACAATCTATGAATGTCGCAACCTTCAGTCTCCTCCCACCAGTCATCCAACACATGGATCTTCCTCATCTGCATGAAAGTGAATAGTGGCATAGAATTGAGCCACAATCTCTGATTTGTAATCCTTGTTAAATGTGACGATCTGGATGAGACCCCACTGCTAGAAAAGTGCAAGAGCTTCTCCAAAGTAACTAGGATCTCTCTCCTTGTGATGTATGTCGATAGACTTGCCAGCCACAAATAGGTTCTTCTTGGCTTTCAGGATGTCCACATAGATAAGTGACTACTCCTCGGTCCAGAACAGACGACCAACAAGAGCCTCGTCATGTGGACGACGATATGGGTTGCACAGACCGAAAGCAACAAACTCCTTGGCAGACATCTCATCTGGAGGAGTGCTCTTATCCTTCTCCTTCGTCTTACTGGCGGTTTTCTTCACATGTTGCTTAGGTGTCCCACTTGAACTGGTTGTTGCTTCATCGGAGGTACGATAGCGCTTGGAGCCACCGTGACGATCCAGGTTCTTACGACATGCTTGATGAGCGGAGCTACCACCACATGGAACCCACAACACAAAGCGAGGGAAGAGCAGGTGTAAAGCCATTGCATAACCCAAGAGATACAAATTGAGAATAGAGGACAGTGCAAAAATTCTGAAAAATAGGTCACAACGATTGTCGGTGTCAAAACCGGCGGATCTCGGGTAGGGGGTCCCGAACTGTGCGTCTAGGAGGATGGTAACAAGAGACAAGGGACACGATGTTTTTACCCAGGTTTGGGCCCTCTCGATGGAGGTAAAACCCTACTCCTTCTTGATTAATATTGATGATATGGGTAGTACAAGAGTAGATCTACCACGAGATCAGAGAGGCTAAACCCTAGAAGCTAGCCTATGGTATGATTGTTGTTCGTCCTACGGACTAAAAATCTCCGGTTTATATAGACATCGGAGAGGGCTAGGGTTACATAGAGTCGGTTACAATGGGAGGAGATCTTCATATCGTATCGCCAAGCTTGCCTTCCATGCCAAGGAAAGTCCCATCCGGACATGGGACGAAGTCTTCAATCTTGTATCTTCATAGTCCGGGAGTCCGGCCAAAGGTCATAGTCCGGCCATCCGGACACCCCCTAATCCAGGACTCCCTCAGTAGCCCCTGAACCAGGCTTCAATGACGATGAGTCTGGCGCTTAAATTGTCTTCGGCATTGCAAGGCGGGTTCCTCCTCCGAATACTTCATAGAAGATGTTGAACACAAGGATAGTGTCCGGCTCTGCAAAATAGTTTCCACATACCACCGTAGAGAGAATAATATTCGCACAAATCTAATCTGCTGACGTATTCCGTAGCATGACATCATGCCACAGCCAAGCCCTTATTTGAATCGTTTTACTGTCCCACCTCAGCGTTTTTAGCGAGGCGGTTTCCTTGGCACGTCTTGTCAAAGCAGAGATCGTGTCCCCTTATTCCGGGATTCTCATCAATACAGGCGTGGGTAAACCAACCGCGCCATTAATTGCGGCGCTTCGGAGATAAGCGAGTTCTACTAGGCTGGTGGGGGCACACAGTATCGGCCGCCCATATAAGGGGATAAGAATCTACCCTTTCCATCTACGCCTTCCTCTTCCTTCGCTTATCCATTCCTGCGCACTCGACCTCCAACGCCCAAGTCCGCACTTCCCACCTCAACCTTCTCCAATCATGTCCGGAGCGGGAGGCAAGTGGATGGCCTCCTCCGTCACGGAGGGGCACATCAAGAAGCTGAGGAAAGCCGGATACTTGTCCAACGACATCACGCACCGGCTCCCAGATGAGGGGCAGCTCATCCCCACCCCCAGGCCCCATGAGAGGGTCGTGTTTCTCCCCCATTTCCTCCACGGACTAGGCTTTCCCTTTCACCCATTTGTCCGGGTGCTCATGTTCTACTGCGGCCTGGACTTCCACGATCTGGCCCCAAACTTCATCCTCAACATCATGGTGTTTATCGTCGTGTGTGAGGTCTTCCTCCGCATCCAGCCCCACTTCGGCTTATGGCTGAAGACCTTCAATGTCAAGCCGAAGGTTGTGGGCAGCCGACAAGCGGAGTGCGGAGGCGCCATGGTGGGCAAGATGGCCAACATCACATGGCTCGAGAGCTCCTTTGTGGAAACCATCAATGGGTAGCAATCGGGGTGGTTCTACATCACCGAGCCGCGTGACCCTGAATGGGCAGCGGCCCCCGAGTTCCGATCTGGCATTTCCACGCGGCTCACCTAATGGAAAGAGACGGGCCTGTCGTGGGGTAATCCGGAAGAGGCTACCGTACTCCAAACCTGCGTCCAGAACCTGATGGACAAGAAGGTTAAACGCGTCAACGTAGTCCAGGTCATGCTCTTCCGCCGGATCCTCCCGTGTCAACGGCGGGCTTTTGATCTGTGGGAATTCGACCCGGCTCAGCACCAAACTCTGTCTAGGCTCTTCGACACAACGCACGAAGATGCTTGGAAGGTGCTTTTCAAGAGATCCGAGGTCCACCCTCCCACTACCGAGGATCGCGGATTCTGCACGAAGCGCCAAGCCAACGCGGTAAGCTTAATTTACCCAATACAGGGTATTTGTTTTTCGTAGTTTGACTCTATGCGGGATCTAAACTCCCATTTCTTTAACAGGACTGGCAGAAGAAGGCCGGACAGATCGACTGTCCGGCTCCTTTGCCCGAAGACCCAGCGGACGCCCATTTGGCAAAGCTGATGGTTCCGGCACCTCACGTGGTGCCGGAGAAGAAGGCCAAGAAGAAGGCCACGGGAACTCGAAGGAGCTCCCGGCGACTGGTGGTGTCGGAATCATCGCCCGACGACCCCAAAGCGCACTCCTCCTCTGAAGACGCGGAGGAGGAAGAAGAAGCCTCTCCCCCTCCAGCGGGGGGAGGCACGAAAAGGAAGGCCGCCCCGACTGGGGAGGCCGGAGGGTCCAAGAAGGGGAAGATCCTTCTCCCTGACTATGCTTCCGATGTCGAAGACGGCGGAGAGGAGTGGCCAACCAGGGCCAAGCCCCTGGCAACATCGTAAGTATCCGGATACCAGAATAACTCATGTCATTCCTTTAGTGCAAAGCACCTTCTGACCCCGAATATAATTATGCAGTCCGCCCAAGGCTCAGCCCCACGATTCGTCGAGTGGCTCCCTGGACTCGTCGGATATGAATAGTCTTTCACTTCCGACGGCTTCCTCCCCCCGCCCTACGGACGAAGCCGAGGTGGAGTCCCAAAAGGGACTGAGCCAGGAGGAGGTGGTCCTGGAGTTGCAGCAAGGCGACCTCCCGGACTCCAGGCCCAAAGGGGATAAAACCCTGGAGGGATCTAAGTCCGGCCCTGGGCTGGACACCGCACCGGAACCTTCAGTGGTTCCAGAGTCCGGCAGGCGGCCCCTTCACAAGAAGGGCAAGCCTACGACGCCGACGGCCTCCGTCCAACCGGAGGCGCCGGACAATTTGCTGGAGGTGCTTAACGGCGCCTCCATCGACGAGGAACACCACACTGTTATGAGTGCGGTGATCGAGAAGGTTCAGTCCACCAAGATCGGGCTGACAGAAGCCTGTGCCAGCCTTTTAACAGGCTTTGAGGTATGTATTTAAAACATGTAAAAAATGTTACCGCATGGACAGTTGCCCCTAAAGCTCAGTTTGGTGTTCGTAAAGAAAAGCCGGACTGAGGATTTAAAAAGATATACGCAGGAGTCTAACAGAAATGTGTCCATACGGGAATGCAGGTTGCGCTGCTGACCTCTGCCGCACTGACTGCGGAGGTTGATGCATTGAAGTAGAGCCTCGAGCGGTCCGAGAACGAGATCGGCCTTGCCAAGAAGCAGCTCGAGGACAAGGAAGGTAGGTAGTGCCTTATGTAAATATATATAAAAATACCTGGTTGCAAATAATGACAAGACCAACCTGAATGTTACAGGGGCCACAAACAGAGGTGGCGACCCTGAAGGAAGCGCTGTCCAAGGCTGAAGACAGTGCGACCATGGAGCGCACCGAGCGAGAGAAACAAGAGGCGCGGGTGGTGGAGGTGCGGCAAGAGCTCGATGCTCTCATGAAGAAGCACGAGAGTTTAGAGCTTGACTCAAAGACGCGAGAGTCCGAGCTTGCCTCAGCACTTGAAAGCGCCAAGTCTGCCAAGGACGAAGCCCAAAAGGCCATCCAAGAGATTGAGGCGATGAAAAAGATAGTGGCGGGTAAGGCATTCTTTATGCAAAGCAAGCATGTGAAAGTGAATTACGTGTTACTTACCCGAATCTGGAGCTCTCCAGGAGCATTCGCAGAGCTGCCCCGCAGTGTGTTCGATGCTGCCGCATTCTACCGAGCCGAAGAGGGGAGCTCGATGGAGAAGGTGTTCTAGTCCCAGTATGCTGAGGCCGGACACCCGGTGCCCTTGAGCGACCAGCTGAAGCAGCTGGTCGAGCTCCATAAGGTGGCCGAACAGGCCATGAATGGCCTTATAGGCCGGCTGTGGCCTGGGGAGGTCCTGCCTGAGAGCTACTTTGGGCTGGTGAGGCGGCTGGTGGATGCCTGTCCACGGCTTGAAGTCATCAAGCGCTCCGTATGCATCGAAGGTGCCCGTAGGGCTTTTGCCCGTGCTAAAGTGCACTGGGGCAAGCTGGATGCTGAGAAGCTGGTGACAGAAGGGCCACTAGAGGGGAAGGAGCATCGCAGGCCCGAGATGTATTATGAGGGCGTCCTGAAGGGTGCCCGTTTTGTGGCAAATGAATGTACCAGGGATGTAATTTTTGAGTAAACTCGCTCGTGTTTATCCTGTGCGCTGAAAACTTGTTCATATGCGCTAAGCAACGCTTTTTGAATTTAAAATATTACCTTCTATGCGGCCGTTTATTAAATCTGAGAGATGCAAGTCATCGGCTTCTGCCCCCATGCTGCGAGTGCTGGGGTGTTCGGGATAAACCTGAGCGCTCTTGTTCCCATTCTTGGGTCCTTCGAGGGAGGTGCTCAGCACAACGAACAAGGCAGTCGGACTTATAATGCTTTATCACTCTCACTTAGCCATAGAGTTCTATAATTTTAAACTTCGGCGAAGCCCCTAGTATTCGGAAGACCGAGTTCGGGGTGCTATCCACGCCTAGGCCGGACAAAGCCAGCTCCTCGCTCTAAGTGGCATAAGTCTTTAAGGACTCTAAAAACATCGCGAACAGCGACCAACTCTCGCCCTATCATGATGGTCAGTTTTAGCTTTCTCTAGTGAGGTGTTAACCCAGCTCAACTGGGGCACAATCACAGTAGTTCTCCCAGCGCTACCTTAGCCGATATAGCGGAACGTAAGGTACCAAAACATCGGAGCCGGGCAAACCCAACTATTGACCCAAGACATGATTCGGAGCCGATGCATATAATGCTATAAGTTCGGGGTGCCGCACTCATGAGAGTGTTCGGTCTTCTCACACCGTATTCTGGAGTGTGCCCCTGGTGTATTGGTCGTACCAAAGTGTACGGTTGCATAATGTCAAAACTGAACATATGTAAAAAATAAATGCAATAATAGACAAGAGTTATATATTGTTTATTAAAGGGCTGCTATGAGAGCAGAACGATACAAATAGTGCGATAAGCAAGAGATGGGATTATTTGACATGTCCCCCTCCAGGGGCAAGCTGCGAGACTTTAAGTAAGACAGGTATTTAGCTCGTTATAGAGACCACCTGGACGTTCGACGTGGCTTGCTGTCTCCCTGGCTGTTGCATCGTGTGTTCGGCGATTGTACTGTCGGACAGGTCTTCCGAACAGTGGAGTCCTGAAAGTAAAAAAAGAAAAATCACAAAAATCGGGAGCCCCTAGTACGGTTAAGCCGCATTCTGGGCATGCCATGGTTGTGCCCCTCCCTTATGCCCATGGTATTTCCAGAGCGTAATTATGTATGCGTGGTACTGGTTTCGCAATCTCGTGAGGGCTGGGGTTGGGGCCGCACTGCTATACTAGCTCGGAACGTGCCAGACGGTCTTGTTGTAGGTTACACCGGGCGCGCTTGACGGTGTCCGGACGCTTAGTAGCCGGACTAGAGAATTGCCTTGAGAGGCTACTTTGTACTTCCGCCGCGAGGGCTGCCGTGTGCTCCTCTGTTCGGAGAGAGCGTTCGGTGTTTCCATTGACCGTAATGACTCCGCGGGGGCCTGGCATCTTGAACTTGAGATATGCGTAGTGCGGCACCACATTGAACTTTGCAAATGCGGTTCGTCTGAGCAGGGCGTGATAGCCACTACGGAACGGGACTATGTCGAAGATTAACTCCTCGCTTCGGAAATTATCCGGGGATCCCAAGACCACTTCGAGTGTAACTAAGCATGTACAGCTGGCCTCTACACCTGGTATGACGCCTTTAAAGGTCGTCTTTGTGGGTTTAATCCTTGAGGGATCTATGTCCATTTCCCACACTGTATCCTGATAAAGCAGGTTCAGGCTGCTGCCGCCGTCCATGAGGACTCTAGTGAGGTGAAATCCGTCAATGATTGGGTCTAGGACCAATGCGCAAATCCGCCGTGACGAATGCTAGTGGGGTGGTCCCTTCGATCGAAAGTGATCGGGCAGGAGGACCATGGGTTGAACTTTGGGGCGACTGGCTCCAATGCATATACATCCCTGAACGCACGCTTCCGTTCCCTTTTGGGGATGTGGGTTGCGTATATCATGTTCACCGTCCGCACTTGTGGGGTAAAGCCCTTCTGTCCTCTGTTGTTCGGCGGCCGGGGCTCCTCCTCGTCATCGCTATGCAGCCCCTTGTCTCTGTTTTTGGCACTTAACTTGCCTGCCTGCTTGAACACCCAACAATCCCTGTTGGTGTGATTGGCTGGTTGTTCAGGGGTGCTGTGTATCTGGCACGAGCAATCGAGTATCCGGTCTAAACTGTATGGGCCCGAAGTATTTCTTTTGAATGGCTTTTTCCGCTGACCGGGTTTAGAGCCTCTGAATCCGGCATTAACTGTCGTATCCTCAGTGTTTCCTCCGTTAATGCGGCACTTGTGCTGGTTGCGACGTGACCTGCCATTGTTGTCCTTGGTATCTGAATTACCAGGGCTCTTGGTCATGTTATTGCTACGAGCTAGCCAGTTGTCTTCTCCCGCACAAAAGCGGGTCATGAGTGTCGTAAGAGCTGCCATGGATTTCAGCTTTTCCTGTCCTAGGTGCCGGGCCAGCCATTCGTCTCGGATGTTATGCTTGAAGGCTGCGAGGGCCTCTGCGTCCGGATAGTCGACTATTTGATTTTTCTTGGTTAGGAACCGTGTCCAGAATTGTCTGGCCGATTCCTCTGGCTGCTGAATTATGTGGCTTAGATCATCGGCGTCTGGTGGTCGCGCATTGGTGCCCTGGAAATTGTCCAGGAATGCGGATTCCAGGTCCTCCCAGCAACTAATTGACTCTGCTGGCAAGCTGTTAAGCCAATGCCGAGCCGGTCCTTTAAGCTTGAGTGGGAGGTATTTCATAGCATGTAGATCATCACCACGGGCCATGTGGATGTGAAGGAGATAATCCTCGATCCATACCGCAGGATCTGTTGTGCCATCGTATGATTCGATGTTTACGGGTTTAAAACCCTCGGGGATTTGATGATCCATTACTTCATCTATGAAGCATAGTGGGTGTGCGGCGCCTCTGTACTGGGCTATATCGCGACGTAGCTCGGATGACCTTTGTCTGTTGTGTTCAGCCTGGCCGTATTTGCCATATTCGGCGTGGCGGTTATCGTCACGTGTCGTGGGGTGCCCACGCGATCCGTAGATCGATCTTGTTTGCCTTGCCTTGTCCTCCAATATGTCTCGCAGGTCTGGCGCGTTTCCCCGTGCCTTGGTATTTTTTGAGCGGCGCTGGGGTGCGGCTTGAGTTGATGGCCGAGAGGCCTGTCTGTCGCAGCCATGGGATGGCCGATCGGCCGCATCATACGCTGGTGTTGTAGGTTTAGTTGCTTCCTCCTCTAGTTGGGGTAGCAGCCTGCGCTTTGGGTAGCTCTTGGAGGGGCGTTCAAGTTTGTACTCTTCGGCAGCTAGGACTTCCGTCCATCTGTCGGCTCGCAAGTCTTGGTCAGCTCTAAGCTGCTGTTGTTTTCTCTTGAGGCTGCTTGCCGTGGCCATGAGCCTGCGTTTGAAACGCTCTTGTTCGACGGGGTCCTCAGGCACGACAAATTCGTCGTCGTGGAGGCTTGCTTTGTCTTCGGAGGGAGGCATGTAATTATCGTCCTCGACCTCTCTGTCTGCCGCTCTCTCATGAGGGATGGCTTCTCCATCCTCCTGTGCTGAATCCTACTGGAGGGGGTTGTCTTCGGCACTGTCCGGGGTGTTATTGTCTCCGTTGCCGGACTCGCTGTTTTTGCTTTGGCGGGATTTAAAGCGGCCCCGCTGACGCTGGCGCTTAGGCTGTTTCTTGGAGGGGTCATCCTCCGTTATTCCATCGCCATCCCCTTCTTTTGGAGTGTCCACCATGTATATGTCGTATGACGAGGTGGCTTTCCAGTGCCTCGTGGAGTCCCGTTTTGTGGTACGCCACACCCCTCCTGATGAACAGGACCCCCGTTTCGACCGTAGGAGGTTCGTTTCGTTCATTTTGTGGTACGCCACACCCCTCCCGATCAACAGGACCCCCGTTTCGACCGTAGGAGGTCCGTTTCGTCTGTTTTGCGGTACGCCACACCCCTCCCGATCAACAGGACCCTCGTTTCGACCATAGGAGGTTCGTTTCCTCCGTTCGGCGGTACGCCAGGCCTCGTTTCCATCACCTGTTCCATCCAAGCCGGTTGGCTCCCATGCGTTCCATTGCCTCCCGATGAACACGACGCATTCTGTTGCCTCCCCATGAACACGACGCATTCCGTTGCCTCCCCATGAACACGACGCATTCCGTTACCTCCCCATGAACATAATGCATTCCGTTGCCTCCCCATGAACACGAGCCCTCGCCGTACATATGCGCGACTAGGCGTTCGAGACTCCGCCCGTATGTACACATACGTGGCCGTATTTTCTTTCTTGCACACTGGCCGCTGTATGTACGTGTACATGCTACGTGCGCGCCTCTACTACGACACGTACGCGCCTCTACTACGACACGTGCGCGCCTCTACATCGACCAGTATATATGTACGTACAAGTTCGCGACCAGAATGACAACGCTACGTACGCTTCGACCAGGTGGGTCCCGACTGTCAGGCAGTTCCTTGCGTGCGAAAATGTAGCTGGTGGGTCCCAGCAGTCAGAGGGGCGAATCATTTTTTTTGCCCGGACGCACTTCCTTTGCGTGCGAAGATGTAGCTGGTGGGTCCCAGCAGTCAGGGGGGCGAATTGTTTTTTTTTGCCTGGACGCACTTCCTTGCGTGCGAAGATGTAGCTGGTGGGTCCCAGCAGTCAGGGGGGCGAATCGTTTTTTTAACCCGGACGCACTTCCTTGCGTGCGAAGGTGTAGCTGGTGGGTCCCAGCAGTCAGGAGGAAACGTTTTTTTCGCGAAATATGGTGGCCCGTCCGGTGGGTCCCCGCTGTCAGGTGGAGGAATAATTATTTTGCGCGTAATAAGGAGGCACTTTCTTGCTGCGGTCGTGGACCCGGTGTCGACCTCTCCGTGACAGTCCATGTCCGATGGAATCCGCCCTTGACCACGTTGACCACGCCGCACCGAGAGCACCAGGCGGTGGACGACGGCGAGGCCTAGGAAGGGACGATGCGAGCCGGGGAGACGCGCGGTGGATGCCCACGCGTGAGGAGTACGAGGGTTCACTGATTCGTTGCGGTGTGAGGCTGCCGTCGCCGCAGAATAACAGGGGGTGTGGGTGAGTAGAGGGATGGCCTGGCCAGCGGTGGGAGTAGTAGGGGGCGGTGAGGCCTCCGCTGCATTGCAGCCGGCCATGGGAGGCATGAGCACGAGGCACGACCGGCGCTGGTTTGGGCGGCTGGAGCAAGAAGACCAGAGGTTGAAGAAGCACTACAGCCGTTGGATGGACATCGTACGGTCACTGGAGCTAGAATAGTGCATATTGACTAAGTTGACAAAGCCCTCCGTCCCCGTCAACTTAGTAGGCCCACAAGTCAGCCTGCCACTATAATGGGTCCCAGCTAACAGGGGGAGTATTCATTTTTTGTGCGTAATAAGGAGGAACTTCCTTGCGTGCGAAGATATAGCTGGTGGGTCCGAGTTGTGAGCGGCGGTAACATTTTTTCGCAAAATACTGAGGCCCTTTCGGTGGGTCCCTGATGTCAGGTGGACGAATCATTATTTTGTGCATAATAAGGACGCATTTCCTTGCGTGCGGCCATGGACCCAGTTGTCGGCCTCTCCACGTACAGTCCACTTCAGATGCATGTTGGTCGTTGACCACGTTGACCAGGCCGCGCCGAGAGCACCAGGGCGGTGGACGACGGCGAGGCCTAGGAAGGGAACGACACGGAGGCAGGGAAGACTCAGCAGTTGTTTCCCACGTGGAGGGGAGTACGATTGAACGAGGGTTTACTGGTTCGTCTGCCGTCGCCGGAGAATAGCAGCAGGTGTGGGTGAGTAGAGGGATGGCTAGGCCAGCGATGGGAGTACGATGGGGCGGTGAGGCTGTGGCAGCACAGCCGTCAGCGGAGGAGGAGAGCAGGTAGTCCTGCGGCGCTTGTTTGAGCGGCTAGAGCAGGAAGAGTAGAGATTGAAGAAGACGACGGCGCGTTGGATGGACATCCAACTGCATCCTTTGCAGGCCAACCTTTTTTAGGAAAGCCTCAAATCTGTGGAAAACAGATACATCGATCTGCCATTATTTCTAATAATTTACAGCCCATTTGCTAATTCTTAAGGTTTTTTTGGAGCCCATATTCTTTTTGTTAGCATTACAGCCCATATTGTGGCCACGGTTAAAAATTATACTGAAATTTTGCATATTTCGGTGCAGTCCGAACTGTTTTTAATCCCGAAATTTTGACTCACATTCAAACTGATTTTAAAAATAAATGTATATCAATATAAAATCCAACAAATTTTCCACGCATAAAAATTAATGTAATTTAAAATCTTGAAATGAAAAAATATATTTGAAACTAATTGCGGTCGATGTGTTTTAAAAATGTACAGCCCATTTCTCATTCTTGTTGGGCCATTTTCTCGCCAGCCAATGAAAAGCTCTCCTCGTCTTGAAAGATTTGCAGCCCAACAGGCCGCATAAAGCGACTTAATTGGCAAATCACAAAAAACTGGGTTGTGGCCATGGACCCAGCTGTCAGCCTCTCCACATACAGTACTCTTCCGATGGAAGTCGTTCCTTGACCACGTTGACCACGCCGTGCGGAGAGCACCACGGCGGTGGACAACGATGAGGCCTAGGAAGGGGACGACGCGGAGCCGGGGAAGACGCGGCAGTGGAAGCCTGCACGGAGAGGAGTATGAGGGTTCACTGGTTCGGCTGCGGTGTGAGGCTGCCGTCGCTGAAAGGCCTGGCCACTGGTGGGAATAGTAGGGGGCGGTGAGGCCTCCGCGGCAGCACAGCCGGCCACGGGAGGCAGGAGCATGCGGCACGACCGACGCTGCTTTCGGCGGCTGGAGCAAGAAGACCAGAGGTTGAAGAAGCACTACGGCCGTTGGATGGACATCGTACGGTCACTGGAGCTAGAATCGTTCATATTGACTAAGTTGACAAAGCCCTTCGGCCCCGTCAACTTAGTAGGCCCACAAGACAGCCTCCCACCAAGGTGGGTCCCAGCTAGCCGGGGGAGTATTCATTTTTTTTTGTGTAATAAGGAGGCACTTCCGGTGGGTCCGAGCTGACAGCGGGGGGAGCATTTTTTCCGTGAAATACGGTGGCCCGTCCGGTGGGTCCCAGCAGTCAGAGGGAAACGATTTATTTCGCAAAATACTGGTGGCCCGTCTGGTGGGTCCCCGCTGTCAGGTGGAGGAATAATTATTTTCCGTGTAATAAGGAGGCACTTCCTTGCGGCTGCCGTGGACCCAGCTGTCAGCCTCTCCACGTACAGTACTCTTCCGATGGAAGTCAGTCGTTGACCATATTGACCACGCCGCGCCGAGAGCACCACAGCGGTGGACGACGGCGAGGCCTTGGAAGGGGACAACGCGGAGCCGGGCCACAGGAGGCAGGAGCAGGCGTTAGCATAGCCGGCCACGGGAGGCAGGAGCAGGCGGGACGACCGACGCTGCTTTGGGCGGCTGGAGCAAGAAGACCAGAGGTTGAAGAAGCCGTACGGCCGTTGGATGGACATCATACGGTCACTGGAGTATTGACTAAGTTGACAAAGCCCTCCGTCCCCGTCAACTTAGTAGGCCCACAAGTCAGCCCAACAATATGGTGGGTCCCAGCTAGCAGGGGTGTAACACCCCGCATTTGATGCGCCAGGTGTCTGCCAGTTATTCGCCGTCGTTGCCATGTCATTTGCTTGCGTGTTGCATTTTATCATGTCATCATGTGCATTTCATTTTGCATACGTGTTCGTCTCATGCATCCGAGCCTTTTCCCCGTTGTCCGTTTTGCAATCCGGCGCTCCTATGCCCTCCGACATTCCCCTTTTCGTCTCCTGTTGTGAGTGGGTGTTAAACGTTATCGGAATGGCCCGAGTCTTGCCAAGCGGCCTTGGTATAGCACCGGTAGACCGCCTGTCAAGTTTCGTGCCATTTGGAGGTCGTTTGGTACTCCAACGGTTAACCGGGTATCCGTAAAGCCCCTCTCTCTTTGCAGCCCAACACCCCTTCCAAACTGGCCCAAAACCCATCTAACTCCCCTCCATGCTCTTGGTCGTTCGATCCCGATCGTGTGGGCGAAAACCGCTCCTCATTTGGACTCTCGTAGCTCCCTCTACATATAAAACTAGCCCCTCCCCCGAAATTCACGGATGATTCCTCCCGAAACCCTAGTTTTTTCTCTCTCTGCAAGGCCGGACATGTCCGTCCCCGGCCGGACATGTCCAGCCGCCGCCCCGACCAATCCCGCCGCACCACCACTGGCATCCGCCCTCCCGCCGCGCCGCGACCATGGAGCCCATCCGGGTTCAAGGCTCATGAGCGCTGCCGCTTGCGCCGCCGCCCGTTGCCGCTGAAGGCCAGCCTTGCCCCCACGCCTGCCCGTGCTCAGCGCCGCCCGATCCGCTGGCGCCGCCCGCCTCCGCCCGCCGCCCGCCGCCGCCCAGCCTCGTCCGCGCCCCTCGCGCCCGGGATACGCCTCGCGCCGCCTCCGGCCTCCCAGCGCGGGGAGCGCCGCCGCCGCCGCCTCGCGCGTCCCTCACCGCCGCACCTTGCTGCTCCGGCCGGCTCTCGCCGCCGCCACCAGATCGCCGAGCAGCGCCCGTTTCCGCTGTTCCGGCCGGATCCGGGATGGGACCGGCCGGATCCGCCTCCGCCGCGCCTCCCCGGCCCTCTCCCCGCCAACTCCGGCCACCACCACGTCCAACTCCGGCGAGATCCGGCCCTGCCTCGGAATCCGTGCAGAAGGTTGACTTCCCCCCCTCTGAAAACTGCTAAGTCGCCAGATTCAGTAATTTTCATGCCATATTCATGCCATCGTAACTCTGCATCCTTAGCTTTGTTTCGTGCGTGTAATATGTCAACTTGTTCACCTCGACGAGTCCATCATTTCATTCCATTGCATCATATTCATTTGAGGTCATCTTGATGCCTGAATCATCGTCGTAAGAGTGCTTCATACTGTTTTCTGCTGTCTGTTAATAGAACGAGCTCTCTTGTCATTTTTGCATGATTGATGTGTGCATCCTATGAGGTTGATGTCTTCATGTGTTTTGATCTAGGATATGTCTTATTTATAGTGGTGTATGCCATGAATTTTTGTGATCAATGTGGTGACTAGCACAAGCATGCAAACTAGGCATCGTGATGTTGCTGATTTTAGTCCCTGTTCTGCTGTTATTTTGATGCCATGTAAACTTGATGCTACAGAGAGATCCATGCATATTTAGAGATACTTCAGTAAGGGTGTTTCGAACAATAGGTTATTGTCGATCCATTCATGCCCTTTGTTGCAATTATGGAGTAGTCTAGCATGTCATTTTCGTGCTCTACTTTTGCTTCAAAATGTTTCCTGGCAGATTGTTTACATGTTATTCAATTTGGCCAAGGTTGCTATAGTTGATCCTTGCATGATATGGACTTGTTCTTGACTTGGTTTGTTACGGAAACATGTTTTCCTAATGATGCTATGCTTATCTTGTGATGCAATGACTTGTGGTGAGTGAATCGAGCTTGTTA
The DNA here is from genome assembly GCA_021605205.1 of Aegilops longissima. Lineage (NCBI taxonomy): Eukaryota > Viridiplantae > Streptophyta > Magnoliopsida > Poales > Poaceae > Aegilops > Aegilops longissima. Next base: position 694,936,892 of record CM038682.1, read on the forward strand.
AGTAGGGTTCATGATGTTGCTGTTTTGCTAGGCTGAATCTGTTATTTTGTGATGCTATATAAACATGTTGCTACTTATCATTCTATGCATAATCTGGAGATGTTATATAAACATGTTTTGATCTACATGTCATCCTCTATCCATCCATGCATTGCTGTATCTTTTTCATATCTTGCTCGAAAGTTGCTTGAAAATGTTGCTGTCAGCCTGTTTACATTATGTTCACTTGTTCCCATGTGTTTTGCTAGTGTTCCATGCACCCTATGACCTTGCTATTGCCATGCTTAGCTTCACAAACATGCGTTCTTAATGTTGGTTGCCTTGCCATGCCATGTTTTGCTCTGTAGTGAGTTGCACAAGCTCATCTACATGCCTTCATAATTATGTTCCTACCATGTATGAATCTATAATAATAACTTGCTATGTTTACGTGGGTGCCATCATATTTTCTGATCCTTTTTGGCTTACGGTCACTAAGGGACTTTTGATCTATGCTTTGAGTAGAATCATGCCATGGCTTTGCTTGCCAATATAAGTTCCTGTAACATGTTGTTTGATAGCTCTAAACATTGCATCGTGATGTTATTTTCTGCAAAGTCTGAAATTGTTATAACTTGCAATCTTACCATGTGTGTTTGAGTATGTTCTAGCGATTTCTGGAGATAGCTCAGTGTTCATGTTTTGTTATGCTTTACCTGTACATCATGCCCATGCCTTTTGTTATTATGTTGAGGTGCTGTAGAATATTGTTTTGATGCTTGCAATATGCCTAGTTGCTGTTTTGGACAGCTTGTCCTTTAAACTTGTATAGTGTGCATGTGTTGAACCGTTGCTCCGTTTTGAGTGTGCTCTATATGAAACTTGCTTAGAATTGCATGTAGTTTCATATTATCATGTTGCATCCTTGTTTTGAAGCGTTTGCTTGATTTTTGGGTGCATTTTGCATCAATGCCATGTTTAACTTGTTTTGCTCATATCTTCTAGGCCGTAGCTCCAAACAAAATGAACTTTATATGTAACTTGACTAGAATCTCGTGTAGATCATCTTGGTGCATCTTAACTTGATGTTTAAATACTTGAACATAATTTTTATTCAGATCTGTACCAACTTCGAAATTTGCATATGAGGACTTACCGGAATCGTTATATGTTGTTCCCGGCCTCATTTAAACTTGCCTTGATGTGTTGCTCTTATTTGCATCATCTCTTGCCATGAGTAGCTTCATGTAGCCTTTTCATGCATCATGCTTGTTGTGCATCATGCCTTGTTCATGTGTGGTGTGTTTACTATGTTGTGTCCTTCTTCTTGTTAGTTCCTGTTTCGTTGCGATCGTGAGGATTCGTTCGTCTACGCTTGGTTCGGCTTCATCCGTTCGTATTCTTCATGGACTCGTTCTTCTTCCTTGCGGGATTTCAGGCAAGATGACCGCTACCCTGTATCTCACTACTATCATTGCTATGCTAGTTGCTTCGTTCTATTGCTATGCTGCGATACCTGTCACTTGCTCTTCAAGCCAGCCTATTGCCATGAACCTCTAACCTTTGACACCTGTCCTATGCAAACCGTTGTTTGGCTATGTTACCGCTTTTGTTCAGCCCCTCTTATAGCGTTGCTAGTTGCAGGTTAAGTTGAAGATTGCTCCATGGTGGACAGGATTTTGGGTTGGGATATCACAATATCTCTTATATTTTTAATGCATCTATATACTTGGTAAAGGGTGGAAGACTCGGCCTTTTGCCTAGTGTTTTGTTCCACTCTTGCCGCCCTTGTTTCCGTCATACCGGTGTTATGTTCCCGGATTTTGCGTTCCTTACGCGGTCGGGTGATTTGTGGGACCCCCTTGACATTTCGCTTTGAATAAAACTCCTCCAGCAAGGCCCAACCTTGGTTTTACGATTTGCCTCACCACCACCTACCCTTTCCCTTGGGTCGGCCAACCCGAGGGTCATCTTTATTTTAGCCCCTCCCCCGGGCCAGTGCTTGTCTAAGTGTTGGTCCGAACCGAGCCGCCTGCGGGGCCCCCTCGGGGCAACTCGAGGTCTGGTTTTACTCGTAGCATGTCTCATCCGGTGTTGCCCTGAGAACGAGATATGTGCAGCTCCTATCGGGATTGTCGGCGCATCGGGCGGCTTTGCTGGTCTTGTTTTACCATTGTCGAAATGTCTTGTAAACCAGGATTCCGAGTCTGATCGGGTCTTCCTGGGAGAAGGTCTATTCCTTCGTTGATCGCGAGAGCTTGTCATGGGCTAAGTTGGGAAACCCCTGCAGGTTACAATCTTTCGAAAGCCGTGCCTGCGGGTATAGGCAGATGGGAATTTGTTAATGTCCGGTTGTAGATAACTTGACACCAGATCCGAATTAAAATGCATCAACCGCGTGTGTAGCCGTGATGGTCTCTTCTCGGCGGAGTCCGGGAAGTGAACACGGATTCTGGGTTAAGTTTGACGTAAGTAGGAGTTCGGGATCACTTCTTGATCATTGCTAGCTTCACGACCGTTCCTTTTGTTCTCTTCTCGCTCTTATTTGCGTATGTTAGCCACCATATATGCTTAGTCGCTGCTGCAGCCTCACCACTTTACCCCGTCCTTTCCCTTTAAGCTTTGCTAGTCTTGATACCCATGGTAATGGGATCGCTGAGTCCTCGTGGCTCACAGATTACTACAACAACAGTTGCAAGTACAGGTTCTGCGATGATCATGACGCGAGAGCGATACTTGCTTGCGTTGAGTTCTTCTTCTGCTTCTTCTTCGATCAGGGGATAGGTTCCAGGTCGGCAGCCTGGGCTAGCAGGGTGGATGTCGTTTGAGTTTCTGTTTGTGTTTCATCCGTGGTCGGATGATGCTCTTATGTATTGTGATGTTGTATTCGTGTGGCATTGTATGCCTTATGTATGTATCCGCATCTATTATGTAATGTTGATGTAATGATATCCACCTTGCAAAAGCGTTTCAATATGCGGGTCTATCCTTGGTGGGACCTTCGAGTTCCTTTTGGATAGGGTCGCATATTGGGCGTGACAAGTTGGTATCAGAGCCTCGACCGACCCTAGGAGCCCCCTTGATTGATCGTGTAGTTTGGCCGTTGTTGAGTCTAGAAGAAAACTGTTTTCGGTGTCTAGTTATATCGGATAGTAGGAATTCTTTTACTCCTCTTCCCCTTCAAATTTTTCTTTAGGTTCACGCAGTTGGTTTTCCGATCGTTGGTTCTCAGCTCTTTTCATCCGGTGCATTTCTTGTCATCTTGAATCGAGCCTCTTCATCTTTGCAAGTTCAATCCTCAGTTGTCTTATTTGCCCATCCGCCCTCCCTTTTCTTCTTCTCGGAACCGGAGTCCGTAATCGAGTATCCATCCTACTCGTGTGAAGTCTTTGCCTTCTTTCCTCAATGATTTCAACCGGTGTTTTCTCTTCAAGATGTTCGTCGATTTCCCCTTCCAAGTTGCCTTTGTTTTTCCCGCCCTCCCACCCTTTTCTTCCCGGAGTCCGACTCTCTCTCGACCTTCTATTTCATTTGTGTGGAACCCCTTCAGTCTTTCGTTAATCATTTCAACCGGTGAATTCTCGTCTTGTTTGACAATCTTCATCTCTTTTTCTTTTCGATGGACTCAATTCAAGTTTTTCGGTGTTGATCGTATTCCTTTCCTTGGATCAAGTATTCTCCTTGCTCGTCTGCCTCTCGCCATTCAATCATTCCGGAGTTCGGAAGACATCTCAGGAGATTCGTCTGTGTTCCAATTAATTCGAGGTGGTCACCTCATTCAAATATTTCAAGTGTTCCGGTGCATCATCTATCTGTTCAACAATCCTTTTCAACGGCGTTTCTTTTAGTGGGCCCTAACCCACAGGTCTTTTCCCAGGATCTTACCTGAATCTTCTAATTTCCCCGGAGTTATTCTCAATTCTTTTCAAGTCCGACGTAAGAATTGATTTCATCAGTCAGATGTTTTTCCAAGATCGATTTCAATTCATTTCATTGTTGGCTCAACCTCTTCGCTTGTCATTCTACCGGAGTATCTCAGTAATTTTGGTGCTGTTTCTCGTCGTCATTTGAAGATCAAAGAAGAGTTTTTCCTCTCATCATTGTCCGTCCTCTCAAAGATTCGTGGTTCTAGCTTCATGTTATCCTCTCAATTATTCCATTGGTCAGATATTCTTTTCATCCATCCGGGGTATGTCAGGAGTTGTTTTCCGGAGGCCATCATTCCAATTATCGTTCTCTATTTTTCCAGGTGCTTCATTCAAGTGTTGGTTAATCGGCTCGAGTTTTTTCCCGTTCTCTTGCATCTAAATCCCCTCGAGCATATTTGTTCTTCTAAGTCTTCCCAGTGATTCATCCTCTTTCGTCAGTCATTTGTGAATTCTTACGGTGGTTCGTTCAAGATTCTTTTTCCTTGTTTATCATATTAATCCATTCGTTTCTTTCCAATCCTACCGGTGGTTCATGAAGACCTTCTCAAGTCTGCGATATGTCACTTCTCAATTCTTTTCAAGAAGAATAAGTAATATGCAAAATCCATTGCTTGTCATCAATTTAATTTGATGAAGGATAAGCATATAATAAATCTTATTCTTATTTCATCCAAGTGAGTAATCCCTTCTTTCAGAGTTTGTTCTTAATGAATAAATTCTAGTTCCAAGTGTCTTCATCTTTTCTTTTCCGGAGTTCAATTTCCTCAGCCGTTTCGTCAGAACCTCCATCTAAACCATTGCAATGCTCATGTTATTCGTTCATCCTTCATTCTATCTCATCATTCTTTTGTTACCGGAGTTCATGGTGGTTCTTCATGATTTAATTCATTGTTCAAGAGTTCATCAAGATTCTTGTTGGCAGAGCTCAAGTATCTTTTCTTCTCGCGTCTTGAAGCGCAAATAATTCTTCATTTTCTTCTGAAGTGGAGTTTTGCATTTCTTCGTTCTTCTCAGATATTCAAATCCATTCAATCATTCTAAATTCTTTTCATTCAATCCTCTATCAATTCTTCCGGAGGCTTTGCGTTGTTCATCTCATCAAGTGCCATCCCATCGTGTGAAGCTCGTGTTCTTTTCTTTCCTTGTTCAACCGGAGTGCTGCCTAAATCCTTTCAGTCTTATTCGTTTCTTATCTTGTTCTAATCAGAGTGGTTTGTTAATCTATCTGATTCCATGAGCTTTCGATTCTCGTCATTCTCATCGTTCCTATCTTCTTCTCGAGTGCTCTCGATTCTTTGCTTCTTCTCGAGTTCTTGTTTCACCTCATCCTTTTTCTCTCCCGTCTCGGTCCTAAGATCTCGGGACGAGATCTCTTGTTAGTGGAGGAGTGTTGTAACACCCCGGATTCGATGCGCCAGGTGTGTGCCAGTTATTCGCCGTCGTTGCCATGTCATTTGCTTGCGTGTTGCATTTTATCATGTCATCATGTGCATTTCATTTTGCATACATGTTCGTCTCATGCATCCGAGCCTTTTCCCCGTTGTCTGTTTTGCAATCCGGCGCTCCTATGCCCTCCGACGTTCCCCTTTTCGTCTCCTGTTGTGAGTGGGTGTTAAACGTTCTCGGAATGGCCCGAGTCTTGCCAAGCGGCCTTGGTATAGCACCGGTAGACCGCTTGTCAAGTTTTGTGCCATTTGGAGGACGTTTGGTACTCCAACGGTTAACCGGGTGTCCGTAAAGCCCCTCTCTCTTTGCAGCCCAACACCCCTTCCAAACTGGCCCAAAACCCATCTAACTCCCCTCCATGCTCTCGGTCGTTCGATCACGATCGTGTGGGCGAAAACCGCTCCTCATTTGGACTCTCCTAGCTCCCTCTACCTATAAAACTAGCCCCTCCCCCGAAATTCGCGGATGATTCCTCCCGAAACCCTAGTTTTTCTCCTCTGCGCCGCGCCGGACATGTCCGTCCCCGGCCGGACATGTCCAGCCGCCGCCCGACCAATCCTGCCGCCCACTGGCCTCCGCGCCCTCCGCGCCCGCCCCACATGGAGCCATCCGGGGCCAGCAGGCCCGCTCCGCGCCGCCGCCGCCGCCGCCCGCCGTCGCCGCCGATCACGCCCGTCGTCCCGCTCCCGAAGCTCGGCGCCCGACCAGAGATCCGCTGACGTCGCCGCCTCGCCGCCGCCCGGTCGCCGCCCGGCATCGGCGCGCCCCCGCGCCCGGATCCGCCTCCCGCCGCCTCCCAGCCTCCCAGCGCCATGGAGCGCCACCGCCGCCGCCTCGTCGTCCCTCGCCGCCGCACTTTGCTGCTCCGCCCGGCCTCCTCGACGCCACCCATCGACGCTGAAGCGCCGTGTTTCGCCGTTCCGGCCGGATCCGGGATGGGACCGGCCGGATCCGCCTCCGCCGCGCCTCCCCGGCCATCTCCCCGCCAACTCCAGCCACCACCACGTCCAACTCCGGCGAGATCCGGCCCTGCCTCGGAATCCGTGCCGAAGGTTGACTTCCCCCCCTCTGAAAACTGCCAAGTCCGCAGATTCAGTAATTTCCATGCCATGTTCATGCCATCGTAACTCTGCATCCGTAGCTTCGTTTCGTGCGTGTAATATGTCAATTTGTTCGCCTCGACGAGTACATAATTTCATTCCATTGCATCATATTCATTTGAGGTCATCTTGATGCCTGAATCATCGTCGTAAGAGTGCTTCATACTGTTTTCTGCTGTTTGTTAACAGAACGAGCTCTTTTGTCATTTTTGCCATGATTGACGTGTGCATCCTATGAGGTTGATGTCTTCATGTGTTTTGATATAGTCTCTGTCTTCTTTACAGTGGTGTATGCCATGAATTTTTGTGATCAATGTGGTGACTAGCACAAGCATGCAAACTAGGCATCATGATGTTGCTGATTTTAGTCCCTGTTCTGCTGTTTTTTTGATGCCATATAAACTTGATGCTACAGAGAGATCCATGCATATTTAGTGATACTTCAGTAAGGGTGTTTTGAACAATAGGTTATTCTCTATCCATTCATGCCCTTTGTTGAAATTATGGAGTAGTCTAGAATATCACATTCGTGCTCTACTTTTGCTTCAAAATGTTTCCTGGCAGATTGTTTACATGTTATTCAATTTGGCCAAGGTTGCTATAGTTGATCCTTGCATGCTATGGACTTGTTCTTGACTTGGTTTGTTAAACAAACATGTCTTCTTGATGATGATATTCTTATCTGGTCATGCAATGACTTGTGGTGAATGAATCGAGCTTGTTAAGTAGGGTTCATGATGTTACTGTTTTGCTAGGCTGAATCTGTTATTTCGTGATGCTATATAAACATGTTGCTACTAATCATTCTATGCATAATATGGAGATGTTCTATAAACATGTTTTGATCTACATGTCATCCTCTATACATCCATGCCCCTGGTTGCATTTATAGGTTGCTGTAGCTTGCTCCTATCTTGCTCCAAATTTGCTTGAAAATGTTGCTGTCAGCCTGTTTACATTATGTTCACTTGTTCCCATGTGTTTTGCTAGTGTTCCATGCACCCTATGACATTGCTATTGCCATGCTTAGCTTCAAAAACATGCCTTCTTACTGTTGGTTGCCTTTCCATGCCATGTTTTGCTCTGTAGTGAGTTGCACAAGCTCATCTACATGCCTTCATAATTATGTTCCTGCCATGTATTAATCTGTAATAATAACTTTCTATGTTTACGTGGGTGCCATCCTATTTTCTGATCCTTTTTGGCTTATTGTCACTAAGGGACTTTTGATCTATGCTTTGATTAGAATCATGCCATGTCTTTTCTTGCCAATATAAGTTCCTGTAACATGTTGTTTGATAGCTCTAAACATTGCATCGTGATGTTATTTTCTGCAAAGTCTGAAATTGTTATAACTTGCAATCTTACCATGTGTGTTTGAGCATGTTCTAGCGATTTCTGGAGACAGCTCAGTGCTCATGTTTTGTAATGCTTTACCTGTAAATCATGCCCATGCCTTTTGTTATTATGTTGAGGTGCTGTAGCATATTGTTTTAATGCTTCCAATATGCCTAGTTGCTGTTTTGGACAACTTGTCCTTTAAACTTGTATAGTGTGCATGTGTTGAACCATTTCTCCGTTTTGAGTGTGGCATGTAGTTTCATATTATCATGTTGGATCCTTGTTTTGAAGTGTTTGCTTGATGTTTGGGTGCATTTTGCATCAATGCCATGTTTAACTTGTTTTGCTCATATCTTCTAGGCCGTAGCTCCAAACAAAATGAACTTTATATGTAACTTGACTAGAATCTCGTGTAAATCATCTTGGTGCATCTTAACTTGATGTTTAAATACTTGAACATAATGTTTATTCAGATCTGGACCAACTTCAAAATTTGCATATGAGGACTTACCGGAATCGTTATATGTTGTTCCCGACCTCATTTAAACTTGCCTTGATGTGTTGCTCTTATTTGCATCATCTCTTGCCATGAGTAGCTTCATGTAGCCTTTTCATGCATCATGCTGGTTTTGCGTCATGCCTTGTTCATGTGTGGTGTGTTTACTATGTTGTGTCCTTCTTCTTGTTAGTTCCCGTTTCGTTGCGATCGTGAGGATTCGTTCGTCTACGCTTGGTTCGGCTTCATCCGTTCGTCTTCTTCATGGACTCGTTGTTCTTCCTTGCGGGATTTCAGGCAAGATGACCGCTACCCTGGATCTCACTACTATCATTGCTATGCTAGTTGCTTCGTTCTATTGCTATGCTGCGATACCTATCACTTGCTCTTCAAGCCTCCCTATTGCCATGAACCTCTAACCTTTGACACATGTCCTATGCAAACCGTTGTTTGGCTATGTTACCGCTTTTGTTCAGCCCCTCTTATAGCGTTGCTAGTTGCAGGTGAAGTTGAAGATTGCTCCATGGTGGACAGGATTTTGGGTTGGGATATCACAATATCTCTTATATTATTAATGCATCTATATACTTGGTAAAGGGTGGAAGACTCGCTTTGAATAAAACTCCTCCAGCAAGGCCCAACCTTGGTTTTACCATTTGCCTCACCACCACCTACCCTTTCCCTTGGGTCGGCCAACCCGAGGGTCATCTTTATTTTAGCCCCCCGGCCAGTGCTTGTCTAAGTGTTGGTCTAAACCGAGCCGCCTGCGGGGCCCCCTCGGGGGAACTCGAGGTCTGGTTTTACTCGTAGCATGTCTCATCCGGTGTTGCCCTGAGAACGAGATATGTGCAGCTCCTATCGGGATTGTCGAGACATCGGGCGGCTTTGCTGGTCTTGTTTTACCATTGTCGAAATGTCTTGTAAACCGGGATACCGAGTCTGATCGGGTCTTCCTGGGAGAAGGCCTATTCCTTCGTTGATCGCGAGAGCTTGTCATGGGCTAAGTTGGGACACCCCTGCAGGGTATAATCTTTCGAAAGTCATGCCTGCGGGTATAGGCAGATGGGAATTTGTTAATGTCCGGTTGTAGATAACTTGACACCAGATCCGAATTAAAACGCATCAACCGCGTGTGTAGCCGTGATGGTCTCTTCTCGGCGGAGTCTGGGAAGTGAACACGGTTTCTGGGTTATGTTTGACGTAAGTAGGAGTTCGGGATCACTTCTTGATCATTGCTAGCGTCACGACCGTTCCTTTTGTTCTCTTCTCGCTCTTATTTGCGTATGTTAGCCACCATATATGCTTAGTCGCTGCTGCAGCCTCACCACTTTACCACTTCCTTTCCCTTTAAGCTTTGCTAGTCTTGATACCCATGGTAATGGGATTGCTGAGTCCTCGTCGCTCACAGATTACTATAACAACAGTTGTAGGTACAGGTTCTGCGATGATCATGACGCGAGAGCGATGCTTGCTTGCGTTGAGTTCTTCTTCTGCTTCTTCTTCGATCAGGGGATAGGTTCCAGGTCGGCAGCCTGGGCTAGCAGGGTGGATGTCGTTTGATTTTCTGTTTGTGTTTCATCCGTGGTCGGATGATGCTCTTATGTATTGTGATGTTGTATTCGTGTGGCATTGTATGCCTTATGTATGTATCCCCATCTATTATGTAATGTTGATGTAATGATATCCACCTTGCAAAAGCGTTTCAATATGCGGGTCTATCCTTGGTGGGACCTTCGAGTTCCTTTTGGATAGGGTCGCATATTGGGTGTGACAAGGGGGTATTCATTTTTTTGGGCGTAATAAGGAGGCACTTCCTTGCGTGCGAAGATATAGCTGGCGGGTCCGACCTGTCAGCGGGGGGAACGTTTTTTTCGCGAAATACACAGGCCCTTCCTGTGGGTCCTAGCTGTCAGGTGGAGGAATCATTATTTTGCGCGTAATAAGGAGGCATTTCCTTGCCTGCAGCCGTGGACCCAACTGTCAGCCTCTCCACATATAGTCCACTTCCGATGGATGTCGTTCATTGACCACGTTTACCAGGTCGCGCCGAGAGCACCAGGGCGGTGGACGACGGCGAGGCCTAGGAAGGGAACGACACAGAGCCAGGGAATACTCGGCAGTTGTTTCCCACGCGGAGGAGTACGCGGGTTTACTGGTTCGTCTGCCGTTGTCGGAGAATAACATCATGTGTAGGTGAGTAGAGGGATGGCTAGGCCAGCGATGGGAGTACGGTGGGGCCGTGAGGCCTGCACGGCACCATAGCCGGCCGCGGGAGGAGGGAGCAGGCAATCCCGCCGGCGCTTGTTTGAGCGGATGGAGCATGAAGAGCAGAGATTGAAGAAGCACGACAGCCGTTGGATGGATATCCAACAGTCACTGCTCTCGTGTGTTGACTAAGTTGACAGGGTGTTGCGTGTGCGTCAACCTTTTTTTTGTGAAAGCATATGCGTCAACCTGTAGTAGGCGCACAAGTCAGCCTCAAATCTGTGGAAAACAACATACAACCCATCTGCCATTATTTCTAATAATGTACAACCCATTTGCTAATTCTAAAGATTTTTTTAGAGCCCATCTTCTTTTTGTTAGCATTACACCCCATATTGTGGCCACGGTTAAAAAGTATACGAAATTTTTCATATTTCGGTGCGGTCAACTATTTTTAATCCAGAAATATCGATTCACATTCAAACTATTTTGAAAAATAATTTATATAAATATAAAATAAAAATAATTGTCCACGCATGCAAATCAATGGAATTTAAGATCTTGTAAGGAAAAAAAATGAAACTAATTCCCGGTTTCATGTATTTTAAAAATGTACAGGCCATTTCTAGGCAAACTGAATGAAACTCTCCTCGTCTTGAAACATTTGCAGCCCAGCAGGGCCGATAAAGCAAGTAGGCCTTGTTTGGGTATTTCTTTAAAAAAATAGAACTGGGCTAGCCATTTTCAGCAAGAAAAAAACACAACTGGGCTCATGATGTGGTAAACATAAATAAATCCCTGGCTAGACGGGCCACAGCCCCCGCACAGCCCCGTTGTTACCCTGATCCGTCGCTAAAACTAGTATAAATAACAACTGCTTGTTCCTCATTGTCTAAAAAAACTGCTTGTTCCTCAAAAATAAAACTGCGCGACTTGCTGGGCCCCTGGTGTCAGCCGCTCGTAGTGTAATTCTCTCGTTTATTGACTACGTTGACGATGGCGTGAGCCCCAGATGTCCAACCATTAGGAGGAACCATATTTTTGGGCTTGTACAATAGAGGCACTTGCTTGCGTACTGCCATGACGCTGGTGGGTCCCAACTGTCATCCTCTCCACGTACAGTCATCTCCTTGTTCCTCTTGGTTGTTGACGATGTTTACAACGTAAGAGGGCAGCGCACCGCACACGGCGAGCGAACCAAGGCCGCCAGGCGGAGGACGACGGCGAGGCCTCGGATGGAACGAACAGGAGCCGTTGAAGATGCGCCGGTCCAGTCGCAGGCGGAGGGGAGTACGAGGGTTGGCCGGTGGGGGTGGTGGGGGCTAGTCACTTGGCTTCTGTAATGCACAGTGAGCTCAAGCAGGCGGCGTGAGTGATGTTATTTCCCTTGGTTGTGATTTGTTACAATATTTCACTCTAAATTAAACGAATGGTAATCCATTTGCCTTGTTTCAAAGAAAATATGACAGTCACAGCTGAGTTGAAAAGGGCAGGAACATCTAACTCCAGCTTACAAACAGTACAAAAGCACAAGGGTTGATTGTTCATCAGGTTTACAAAAAAAACCTAGATTGAAAAGGGCAACAAAATCTAACTCCAGCACTGTTTTCGGCAGTCACATTCAAATGGATCGGTCAGGTCCATAGAATGAACATCCTGGATCATAAAATTTACTGGATTATGACCATAATATGTTGTAAATAGAAGCCCGGCACGTTCAGAAGATCTTTTGCCCACCTGAAACTCCTCTTTTTGCTCTTCGACATACCCATCCATCAAAACCATGCTGCTGATAAACTTAAGCCTGATGGACAATAGTAACCTCGCATTCAGCAGGAAGAATGTGACAAATCTTGTGTTTGCACGGTTGGCTACATATCGTTCTAGCGTTATTGTCTTCAATTATCTCATGAGAAGTGAGAAAATCCCAATGCTTACGAATCCACCGATTGGTTATAACTTTCTTACCCCGTCCTGTTGCCTAAATAGACATGAAAATTGAAAACAGTTAAGGTCTAAAAGAAGAGTGTCGAAAGAGCAACAGCTGAATGGTTAATTCTAGTACACTATATGCGGGCTTCCAATGTGCGTGAAATTATCACCTTTATATACAACTTATCCAGACATGGGAAGCATTGCAGCAAGCCAATAATCTTGTTCAGATCAAAACTATTCATTTGGATATATAAGATCTTGACAGAATCCAGCACCATTGATAGGCCATCCATGGAGAAACTCTTCATTGAGCATAGAACATAATATTAGTACAAAATGTGTACTCCAAGATGATATATAAATTATGCGCAGAAATTTAAAATGCAGCATATGGTTACAAGTGTAGATGATAATATAAAGTACCTGAAGAACTGTGGAGCCAAACACCATATTGAAATGAGCACAGAGATCATGTATTACACCCAAGGTCTCTAGTTTAGGCGCAGAGAGGACGGTTATTTGCAATGGTGAATAACTAGAATAAAGGATCAACCTTTGAAGTGAAGGGGCATCTTGGATGATGAGCTGTCTTCCGTCAAAAGAAATTCCAATTCTTACAAGGTTAGGCGACTTTATTTGGAGACAACCGATTCTAACTGTGAAAACAAGCACCAAGCACTCCAGCGTAGGGCAACTGGAGCAGATGATGTTGTGCAATGAGGCCTCCAATATACGAACCCGCACAAGTGAAAGTTTCTTGAGAAATGGGAGTCGAAGGTTTAGTACCAGATTGTTTGGAAGGTAGCACAGTGCAAAGGTGGCTGTGTGGAGAGAGGAGGAAAACCGCGAGATGGACATCGGTGCTGAGGGCACAAGTTCATGGCGTTCTGTATGTGGTATGTGATTTCCAGGGGAATAGTAGAACTCAAGCAGCTGTAGTTCTGTGAATTGAGGGATTTCAGCCAAAGGCCCACTGCAGGGCATGGTATGCTTGCTCGGTAGCATGACGGGATGCAGAGGCTTTGAACGGAGCCCTGGTGGGAGGAGATGATGGCTCTGGGGATTTCAAAATCATTGAAGTGAGATAGCTGACGATAGTCGAGATTAAGGGGCACAGTGCGCCATATAGGGCGCCACCGAATTGAGAGGACTTGGGTGGGGCAACAATCCTTGGTGGGGAGAAGCGAGATGATCTGCCCAAGGACGGCATTTGGGAGATCGCTTATGCGGTCCAGCCGAGATTCTATTGGTTCCTGGGATCCGGTGGGGGCGGGGTCACCGCTTCTCCCTGCGCTGCCGGGTGCGGGATCTACAACAGGCGTCGCCGCTGGCGGGAGCCTCATCTTCTTGGCACTAGGGTCAGCCGACTCCATTTTCCTCGAGGGCGTCGCGTCGCGCTCACGGATTTGAGCAGAGTAACGAATGACGAGCCTAGTTGTAGTGCGAGCGAAGAAGAAGGGGAGCTGGGGGTTTTCTGTAGGAGTGAGGAAGAAGGGGAGCTGGGGTTTTCTGTAGGAGTGAGGTGAGGAATTTGGGGGTACGAGTGGAGCGAGCTGACGTGAGGTGGGTGGGAGCGAGGAGGAAGAAGAGCACCTAGGTTTTTTTTTCTGGGGGAGGGGGGCGGTGTGCTGGGTGTGGGTAGCGCCTTTTGAATTAATTTTACTATTTACTAGTGTGGATTGGCTGTTTTGTCTTGGGCCCACAGAAACAATTAGTACTAGTACAAGGACACACTCTACAGCTACCAGTAAAAACAATTACTACTAGTACAAAGGAGACACTCTACCGCTTCTGGCTCCTCCTAGGTCATTGAAACATCTCCCTCTACTGAATGTTGTTATACTTTTGTTCACCGACATGCGGGCCATGCAGCGCGCTGGCCCAAATGCCATCCACCAAATTAGCAGGCAGTATGCAGGCGGAGAGTCACCCCGGTCGTAGTGCGGCAGTAACGAGCCGTCGTATCACAAAACCCCACCTCCCCGCATCCTAAGTTTGACGGATGAAGCAACCATCATTTCACTCCTCACTGAATCCCCTTCTCCCTCACCGTCTTCAAGAAAGGCAACACTCGCATCTGCCACTGTTCTTCTCTCCCAACGAAGGAAGGTAAGCAGATCCGTGATGTTGGTATATTTTCGTACATAGAAAAAAAAATAACTTTTGCAAAGCAGTAACCGATCCTCACTCTCTTTTTTGTTTCATTGTCATTGCGATTGTATTTTCCTTTCAGCGGTCTCCTAGTATTCATCAGTTTCATGATGGACCAAGGAGAACCAGGCAAAGATCTGCCGATATTGGAGCAGACGCGGGAGGCTGATCCCCACGAGACAGAGAGCTCCAAGAAGATGGAGGCAACCACTGAGCCAACCCCAGATACGCTCACGGGCACTACTGAGATGGTCAACGCCCCGTTTGAGGTTACAACCCCCGTGGCACTGCAGGAGCAGTTTTCCCCCTTCGAGGATGTGTGCCCCCCCCCCCCACTGAGCTGCCCAAGGTGATTTCCTTCTTTCCCGATCTCGATTGTGGTTTTTCATCTAAGTATGTGGTGATTTTTTTAGAAAAGGAAGTATGTGGTGATTAATAATGCAAAATTTTATTAGCTTCGGTGCCATGCTATACATAGTGGTTTAAATAACTTGTGGTTCTTATACTGAAAAGTAATTCAGAATTTGTTTCTGTTTCAATTAGAGCCTTGATGCAGACAAGGATTGTGTGGTTGTGAATGTCACTCACTATGAGGCGGACGACCTGAATATACGCACGGGGAAAACAGAGTTCTTAGGCTGTTGGATCCTGGAAGCCATTTGCGGTTATACAAATGAAGAGTTGTATTCCAGCCTCACTATTGTCAGGCATGTTGTCCAGGGTGTACTGAAGCACAAGAAGTTCAAAGCTACTCCTTCGTTTGTGATGCATACTGTTTTGTCAAGCTTACACACGAAGAGGACGTGGCATGCCTCCACAAACAAGTTTATCAGTGGCAAGGCCACAAGGTTGTCTTCATGAAGGTTCACAGGATTGAGCTGCTGCGGGACGTCCTCGATGATGTTCATGGCAAGGTCCGTCTTGTGTCCAGCGCAAATTAGATCGAGGCATGAAATAGTTGCCCCAGCTTGTGTTTAATAGTAGTTTGGATTGTTTCTAATTATCCAACCTTGCCTATTATCAACCCCTCTGGGGCTAGTGCTCTTTTTTAATCCGTCTATGGGAACTGCTGCTACTTTTGTGTGCCCGTGAATCATGTGAGAACCATCGTAATTGTTGCCAAAACAGATGCATCCTCACTAGTTTTTTCATGAATATGGCATGGTAAGACATAAGTTGTCACGGTTTATCATACGAGCAGTGTGTGTTTTGATGAAATAGAGTACTCGTTCGAGAACCGTGCGCCGACGTATACATAAGTACTTGTAAACACTCTTGGTGCTACCCCACTTGTAAGCAGTTGTGCAAAACACGGCACATTGGCTCAGCTCGCTTCAACACTAGGCTATCGACCAGCTAACAATCAACAATCTGTTGTCTGACATATAAGCAACTACTATGTATCTTGTTACAGTGGTTCATGCAGTTAATTGAGGCCACAATGTAATAAATTCCAAACGTTCACACGCTAGTCCAGCGCTCATGTGGAACACTCACAATTAAACTCGTCTTCATAAAAATCTTGAAAAGCATAAGTTAAGCAATTTTATACATCTCAATGATTCATAGAACATAACAAACATATACTAGTTCACAGCAAAAGACAAAGTTGTGAGAAGGTTTACAAATCAGGAAAAAACAAGCAAGGCTTCTCTGAGCAAAGGGCCTCCCGACAGGCTTAAATTTCCTGGAGTTCACTCTGGTTTTTTCTTGTTGCCACCATCCAGGGTTAGGTTCTCTCATTCAGAATAACCAATTATAATGGTGGTCTCAGCTGGAATGCTGAACTGAACCATGCACTGTACTGACCAGCTGAAATGCTTGTGCATTCCATTAAACTTAAGCACCGCTATTTGCAGAAATAAGCAGACCACAATGCCTCTTGTCCGCGCACCTGTCCAAAAAACCGCCGTGCAGCTGTGCCAGCTAGTCCTCGGTCCATGGATGAACTGGTAGAAAGTGCATTCCGGACTAGGATGGAGTTGTTTTCGCTCGCCCTGCACTGCAATCAGGAAGTAAAACGTATGAATCAGCTTCTTTTAGATTGCGTTGGTCATTCTACCTTAGTTACTACCAATGTAGGGATACCTTGAAGACGGGAGGTTAGACGACGACAACGAGGGATAGCCATCTCATTTTATGCAGTTGTACTAAAACTGAGGTGTGTGCTTTTGATTGCACGGATAGAAACGATACGGAGACAGACATCCCGAAACGATATGGAGACAGACATCCCTGTTTGCGCAAATACGAAATATGGTTATTTAAACAATGACACATATTACTACTTTCCCCTATTTCCTCTTAGAACCAAGTCCTAGATTCATGCTACACCTTTCCCACTTTCTTCCCTGTTTGACCAACGCTTTGAGTTCACTGTATGAACTAGCAATACTTCTAATAATAGTAGAAGGCTAGGTGGCTTTGTAACAGTGGACGGAAGTAGAAAAGGATCCACACGAAGGGGGAAGAGCTGGGGCAGTAGAGCAAGGAAGGTTTCGAAGGAATATATACCTGAGGGTCGTCGGCATGTGGCAAAGATGGCGTCGGGAGGCTGCATCTTGGCCACAATACCGCAGGGAGGAAGAAGGGGTCGGAGGCCCTCCCGAGCCGGCGCTCTCTCGGAGAGAACGACACGGCCGCCGATCAGGACGCGCGGGAAGCCGTTGGTCTCCTCCCTCGCCGCCGACAACAGTGTGAATGATGCACCTACACCCCCTGCCCCGGTTGAGGTTGTCCGGGCGGATTTGTGACCAGCCGTGAGCTGAGAGAGAGAGTGTGGCCACCTATGTCTTGCCTAGATCTGGAGAGCATGAGAGAGTGAATGAGAGGAACCCTAGTAAAGCAAGCGCTAAGGCTCCTGCTTTTATATATAGTGGAGTGATTTTGTTGTACCGGCTTCAAAAAAATGCGCTCCTACATGTACCCGCGAGTGGGTGTGAGAGAACTAGTGCGTGCGTGCACCGCTTCTCTTCGTGAGAGTACAATATATACTATGCCCAAAGAACGTTCGCC
Organism: Aegilops longissima; assembly: GCA_021605205.1. Classification (NCBI taxonomy): domain Eukaryota; kingdom Viridiplantae; phylum Streptophyta; class Magnoliopsida; order Poales; family Poaceae; genus Aegilops; species Aegilops longissima. Next base: position 694,954,489 of record CM038682.1, read on the forward strand.
GCAAGAGTAATAGTATAAGTGTGTGACGTGTGAGCTAAAATAAAATGTGCGCGCCGTCTTTTGTTTTTTAGAAGTTCTCAGGGTAGGATGTGAAGAGCACATATGTGCGGGACGTCTACCTGCAGATAGAGGATGGGTGCGACATGCGAGTCTGCGAGAGGACTCGGGAGAGTCGTGACTCGTGAGGGTGCGTGTGCGTGAGAGAGAGGGGGGCACGTATCAATGCAATGCATGTGTCCGTAAATCATTATGAGACAAACATTCGCCACAAGCCTTTTCCTGACGAACACCGTAAGAATCGTTAGATCGGCATCCGACAGTGTCAGTTTTGCCATGTCATTTAACAGAACAGCCACTCCTCCAACACACAAATCTTCCACGTGAGTGTTAGCAACTGCCGTATGCTCCCTCCATTTCGAAATGCAGTGCATATAACTTTATTGAAAATTAGAACCTCGCAAACTTTTACCGAAGTTTTCGTGTACCAAATTGCACGTAGAATACCTCAGATATATCATTTCATTCATCTTCGATAGGTAACTATAAAGATGGGTGAGGAGTCTACAAAGAAAGACCATCGTATCACCCGCAGCAATTTCAACCATCCTTTAGTGTCGAGGAATATCATAGGAACTCTATGTGATATGATTTTTATAGGATTTTTTTCCTTTAGAGCCAATTGGTTCATAGGAATAGATTCATATACTCTACATTTCAAAGGAAATAAACATGATATCATTTCTATAGCTTTAGAGACACTTGGTTCATATGAATGGATTCCTATACTCCCTTAATTTCAAAGGAAAATAAACATTAGCGTATATTCAATAGAAAAGTTCCTATGATATGAACCAAATTAAATCTCTTTACTAATCCCTCCTCATAGGAATTGAGATACATGTCATCTCTAGATTCAATAGAAAAGTTCCTATGATGTGAACCAAATGACATCTCGTTTCCAATCCCTACTCATAGGAATTGAGATGCTCCATGTCATCTCTTTCCCTACAACTTCCATGTATGCATCTTCTATTCCTAAAAAGATAGTACAACCCACTAGTAGCTTTTTTCCAAAACATGCAACTATGGCACAAGAACTATATAGTGTGCCAATAACTTTGAAAGATGGTCGCTGGATGAAACTAACCCGACAGTGCAGAGATGGGCAAATCCAAGCACTACTGGCCGTTGGATATCATCAACATTCCACCAGATCTGCCACATGTACAATTTAGAAGACTCCATGGTTGAACTTAAGCATAATGCACAAACCTCAAAACACAAGCACTTCTCCTTTGTTCTAGAATCTTCTATATCATAATTGATTATTATTTTCTAAATGAATTGCCATTATTTGTTTTTTACTTTATGATTTACAACGCACAACCCCATGAATCTTAACATTTTTATAAAACTAATTGATTTTGAATGAGATGAACTATAAGAACTAAACGAACATCTACATCATGCATATATGACTCAAAGCTTTACATGCTATAGTGTGTATTTATTCATAATTTGGTTTTGAAATCTCATGCGTTCAATACATGTGTACCTTACTAGTTTTGAGTAGAGTAGCAAATTTTAACACGGCCCCGGGTATATCAAAATGCAGGGCCCATGCAACATTGCCTTTCGGTTGAACCTACATCCACAATTTTTTGTACGTGCTATATCTCCACTGGTCCCCGAACCCAAAATGCTGCCTCGTTCCCGTAAATCCAAGCGGCCCACACATATTTAAGGCGTCGACTCGAACCCGTTTACTACGGCGTGGCCCCGCACGCTGTAGTACTCTTACAAACCCTACCGCCGCACTCATCATCGGTTTTCTTCAAGAGGACGAGGGAGAAGCCAATTTGTAGTGGAGGCGCTTTCAAAAAAAAGGATCTGTAGTGGAGGCCCCTACCCTAGGGTGCGTGTCGGTGTCAAAACTGGCAGATCTCGGGTAGGGGGTCCCGAATTGTGCGTCTAGGCGGATGGTAACAGGAGACAATGGACATGATGTTTTTACCCAGGTTCGGGCCCTCTCGATGGAGGTAAAACCCTACTCATGCATGATTAATATTGATGATATGGGTAGTACAAGAGTAGATCTACCACGAGATCAGAGAGGCTAAACGCTAGAAGCTAGCCTATGGTATGGTTATTGTTCGTCCAACGGACTAAAACCCTCCGGTTTATATAGACACCGGAAAGGGCTAGGGTTACATAGAGTCGGTTACAATGGGAGGAGATCTACATATCCGTATCACCAAGCTTGCCTTCCACGCCAAGGAAAGTCCCATCCGGACACGGGACAAAGTCTTCAATCTTGTATCTTCATAGTCCAGGAGTCCGGCCAAAGGTCATAGTCCGGCTATCCGGACACCCCTTAATTCGGGACTCCCTCAGTAGCCCCTGAACCAGGCTTCAATGACGACGAGTCCAGCGCGCATATTGTCTTTGGCATTGCAAGGCGGGTTCCTCCTCAGAATGCTTCATAGAAGATGTTGAACACAAGGATAGTGTCCGACTCTGCAAAATAAGTTCCACATACCACCGTAGAGAGAATAATATTTGTACAAATCTAATCTGCTGACGTATTCTGCAGCGTGACATCAGGCCACGGCCAAGCCTTTATTCGAATTGTTTTACTGTCCCACCTCAGCGCGTTTAGCGAGGCGGTTTCCTTGGCACGTCTTGTCAAAGCAGAGATCATGTCCCCTTATTTCGGGATTCTCATCAATACGGGCGTGGGTAACCCAACCGTGCCATTGGTATGTCTCCTTAATCGAAAGTGAGTCTCAAACAGTCACGGGGAGGGCTCTTGGTATTCAAGCTCTTTATAAAGAGACCAAGGCTCGACTCCTCTCTTTCAATCCCGATCAAATCCGCCTCTCGCCTTGAGTTCCAACACCCAAAGCTCCAGATTCAGGCGGTTCGGACCTACGACAATGTCCGGCTCTGACCTTCGAGGCCGGTGGATGCCTTCCTCCGTTACGGAGGAAGACATGCTAAAGCTAAGAGATGCCACGTATCTAACCGACGAAATCTCTCATAGTCTGTTTGCCCAAGGGCAGGTTATTCCCACTCCCAAGCCCGGTGAGAGCGTGGTGTTCATGTCTCACTTATTTCGGGGGCTAGGCCTCCCGATTGATCCCTTCGTGATGGCGCTCATGTTTTATTACGGGATGGAATTTCACGACTTGGCTCCGGAGTCCAACCTCCAAATCTCATCGTTCATTGTCGTGTGTGAGGCCTTCCTCCATATTACTCCTCACTTCGGATTGTGGATTAAGACCTTCAAGGTAGAACCAAAGATGATCGAGGGGCAGCACGCACAGTGCAGAGGTGCTGTTATAAGCAAGATTGCTGGCGCTCCCTGGCCCGAGGGCACTTTTCAAGAGGAGTTCAGCTTATGGCAACGAGAGTGGTTCTATATCACAGCTCCCAGGGGCACCACATGGGTGGCGCCACCTGTTTTTCGCTCGGGTCCCCCACCACAGCTAGCGTCATGGGTCAATAAAGGGATTAACTAGGGGTCGTCCAAGGACGTCCCCTTGTTGCAGGGCTGCATTTGAGATCTCCTAGAAAGAGATATCAATCTGGCCATAGTGATGCAGGTTATGTTGATTCGCCGCATCCTGCCCTGCAAACGTCGCCCCCTCCGCCTGTGGGAGTTTAATCCGGAAGGACCGCGATCCCTCCAGCATTTTGCGGGCGCGACGCCCATGGAGATGTACAAATTTTTCTTCGGATCACAAGCAATGTGTCCGGACTCGTCCGAGGACGCAGGTCTGAGCTGCAATCGCCCGTATACTCAAGTAAGTAGTCCTGTACCCGGACACGCTATCCGTATATTTATTATAAAATAGCCCTTAAAAGAGTTGTCCCTTAAACAGGAGTGGATAGCGAAAGCGAAGCTAATCAGGTGTCCGGCCCCCCTCCCCGAGACTACATCGGATCCCGTGTTAACCAGGATGCTAGAGGCGGTGCCTTTGGAAGAAGGCGAAGAGGGGAACAAGGAAGCTACCGCCTCCCCGAAGGAGGTCGTCAGGAAAGGAGGAATCGAGAATTCCTCCAACCAGGGGAAGAAGAGGACCGCTGGGGGGTGCCCCCGGTCGCATTGCGCCCCCAAGGGGATCAGCTCTCCACCGAGCCGTAAGTTAAGAGAGGGGTTTTTTTAAATGAGAGACATCCATGTTCTATTTTTGAGGAATATAACCGAAAATTTACCTTGTAGTTCGGATCTCAGCCCTTCTCAGCAGAGCTCATCTTCAGGGGATCTTTGTCCGGAGATGATGGAGAGTGGAACGCCTCCCCCTGCCGTACCGCCTTGCGAGGCGGGCGACCCTGAGGTGTCGTCACGGAGGATTTCTCCGAATCCGGCAGGGCCGGAAGGCAGCCATATTGCACCCCAAGGCCCTCCGTGTCCGGCCTTCGAAAGAGGCCATCGGACTAGTCCGGCACCGTCCGGTGCACGGAGGGAGGAGCTGAAGGATCTGCTGGGGCGAGCGTCTATCTCAGAAGAACACCGTGCGTTGATGGATACGGTGATTAGAAGAATTTCATCCGCGGAGAGCGGGTTGTACGAGGCCATCAAGAGTTTGCTGACAGGCTTTGAGGTACGCGAAATGATGTACCTTTTGACAGATCCACATATATAAATTGCGCCCTGTATAGATAGTAGCCCCTGAGACTCGGTGTGTTGTCAAAAATGACGGCGCGCCGAGGATCATAATCCCCGGTATGATATGTTGCCTTTCCTATGTATGTGGCGAAGTGTCCGGTGCCTAGCCGGACTGATAAATTTGCCGAGCTAAAGCGGCAACTTGACGTGGCAGATGCCGACATCGCGCTTGTCAACAAACGGCTGGACGAGGCACAAGGTATGTAATTTCGAAGACACCTGGTAAGAGGAGCCTGATGCCCATACCTTATAACATGTGTGCTTGACGCAGATGGTGCCGCTGCCCTGGAGAACCTTCGGGCGAAACTTGCCCGAGCCAAGGAGCAGGCCAGGATAAGCGATGCGGCTGCCTTAAAGGCGGATGAAGAGCTGAAAGCCGAACAGGCTGCTCACTGTCAAAGCAAGAAGGAAATGGCCGAGATGGTTGTAAAGTTGAAGAATGTTGCCAACCGCTGCAAGCTTCTTGAAAAAGAAGATCGTGTGGCACAGAAGGACCTAGAGAAGGTCACTACCGAGGCCAAGGATACTCGCTCTGCGATGAGAGCTATGAAGGAGGAGCTACGTCAGGCCGGAGATATCATGGCTGGAAAGCCCTATATGCTGCGGATGAAGTTCGGGGATCCTAAATATGCTCCATTGGACCGAAAGTGGAGTGCGGTGAACACTTATCTGGACTTGGCGGCGAGTGCCGCGAACGCGACCGAACACTTCCGGGATCGAAATGACCACGAAGTGGAAGAACTTTTTTGGTCACAGTTCCACAATCCAGAGCGCCCACTTTCTGTATCCGATCGTTCGGCCGCATGGGCGGAGCTGAACAGGTTATCCAGACTCGCCATGAAGCATGTCCTAAGTCATCTGTGGCCGAAAAGGCCCGAGCCGAAGAGTATTTTAGCTTGGTGCAGCAGTTCCTTGGTGCGGTGCCGCATATTAATGCAATGAAGAGGTCATCATGCATAGAGGGTGCGCAGATGGCTCTTGCCCGTGTGAAGACATACTGGCCGGATATGACGGCCACTACTGTTGCAACCCAAGATTCGGACGAGAGCCGAGTACCTGCCGAGCACTATTTTCAGGAAGTTCTGCAAGGCGCTCGTTTAATAGAGACGCAGTGCTTGAAGGATGTTATATTCGAATAACAAGTATTATTGAAAAACAATGTTTCGATGGAATATAAAAGCTTTTTATACTTGTGCTTTCAAGAATTAGAATACCTCCTGTGCGGCCGGTAATGTATATGTGTATATAACCTGAAAGATGGCAGTCGTTGGCTTCAGCCCCCACGCATATAATGCGGGGGTGTTCGCAGAAGGCGCATTTTCACACTTGATCCAATGTCTTGGTCCTATAAAGGAGGTGATAGCGCAGCGAACTAGGCAACCGGACTATAATGCTTTATCACTTTCACTTAGCCATAGGAGTTTGACAGTGGGGCTACTATATAGCCCCTAGGGGCACCACGCTCACCCGAATTTGGGGTGCGTGTGTGCCTGACCGGGAAACGGCCCTTCGTTAATGCGGAGGAATCCTAAAGATTCCGGCAAGTCATCGAATGGTTGACCAGTCTCATGCTATATCATGACACTCAGTTTTCGGCTTTCTCTACTGAGGTGCTCGCCTGGCCGAACCGGGGCACAATCACAGTAGTTCTCCTGGTGCCACCTTAGCCGATAGAGCGGAACGTAAGGCAGCAAAACACAGGAGCCGGGCAAACCCAACATTTGACCAAAGACATGATTCGGAGCTGATGCATATAAGGCCAAACTCGCGACGCCGAACACTCCCTAAGGTATTCGGTCTTTATGAAAACGGGCTGAACAAAGCCCTGGGTAAGAAGCCCCTGGTGTCCAGGTACGCGCAGAATTCTGACGTGGCCACATGCCAAGACGCCAGCCTCCTCCTCGGTTATAACAAGAAACCAGGGGATGTTATCAATAAGAGATAGTAAAGAAGGTTTACGCAGGGTCTTAATCTGAAAAGAATCCTTGGAATGGGTCCCTACTGCACGTCTGCGCCTGTGTCTCCGTTGTGCCATATCCTGGATGGGCGTAGCACGGTGTTCATCTGTAAAAAAGAGGAACTTAGTTGAAAACAATCATGCGAAAAATCTATGTTATATTAAATAAAAAAGGTATAATTCAAAAAATGGATAGAGTTGAGCTTTATTGTCTCTTGTTGTATACGCGCGGAGCCCCTTGTACAGGGGTATGCGGCTAGTAAGCCTTTGGATGTTTATGTCGGACTCGTCTAGCCATGTCCGGGGTCTTGAACGACCTGTTTAGGTGCTTTGACTAGTAAAGCTGGTTTAGTGTGTGGCTGTCAAGGCAGCCGCACAATCTTCCGCGCTCGAGGAACACTCGATATTTCCCTTTAATGAGATGATGCCTCGCGGACCGGGCATTTTAAGTGTAAGGGATGCATAATGTGGTATTGCGTTAAAACGGGCGAAAGCTTCGCATCCTAGTAGTGCTTGATAGCTACTTGTGAATGGGCGATGTGGAAGGTTAGCTTTTCGCTTCTGAAGTTGTTGGGGAAGCTGAACGTAACTTCTAACAAGAGGGAACCCGTACAATGGGTATTTGGGCCTGGCGTTACCCCTTGAAAGGAAGTGTTGCCATGGTGAATTATTGTTGGGTTTATCCCCATTTTGAGGATTGTGTCCTGGTATAGCAGGTTTAGATCACTGCCTCCGTCCATTAGGACTTGTGTAAAGTGGAGTCCGTCAATTATCGGACCTAATACCAAGGCAGTCCAGCCCGCGCTCCGGATACTTCTAGAGTAATCCAGATGGTCAAAGGTGATTGGTTGTGACAACCAGTGGCGGGACTCCTCTGGGACAGGCCATATGGCGCGTATCTCCATAGGCGCCACTCTTTTTTTTCCTTTTGTCACGTTAAGTGAATTTACTGTTTTGACTTCTTGAGGGAACTTCTTTTGTTCTTCGGTGCTCTGCTTGTGGGGTTCGTCGTCGTCCTCGCTTGGTATGTCGAGCCCCTTGTTTCGGCGTTGAGTTTGCTGGATTGCTTGAAGATCCAACAATCTCTGTGGGTATGGTTTGCAGGCCTCCCGGGAGTACTGTGGATTTGGCATATTTTGTCCAAGATTTTGTTGAGGTTAGATAGCTCGTCCCTGTTATCCTTGGGGGCGGCTTTTTCTGATTCTGCCGAGAGCTTTTGAATCCGGAGTTGATTGTCGTGCTCTTTGGGCTGCTTCCCTTGATCCGGCGCTGGTCCTTGCTGCGTCATGGTTTCCCGTTTCCATCCCTAGATTCGGATGTACTTGGATCGCTGGTGCTGCTCCTTGCCAACCAGCTATCTTCTCCTCCGAAAAAGCGGGTCATGAGGCTTGTTAATGCGGCCATTGTTCTTGGCTTTTCTTGGCCGAGGTGTCTGGCGAGCCATTCATCTCGAATGCTGTGCTTGAAAGCTGCTAAGGCTTCGGCGTCCGCACAGTCGACTATCTGGTTCTTTTTAGAAAGAAATATGTTCCAGAGTTTTCGGGCTGACTCTCCGGGTTGTTGAGTTATATGACTTAGATCGTCTGCATCCGGAGGTCGGACATAAGTCCCTTGAAAATTTGCCCAAAAAGCATCCTCAAGCTCTTCCCAACTTCCTATGGTGTTTTCGGGAAGGCTTTTAAGCCAATGCCGGGCTGGCCCTTTGAGCTTGAGGGGTAAATATTTTATGGCGTGGAGGTCGTCTCCTCTGGCCATGTGTATGTGGAGGATATATGTAACACCCCGGAAGTAACTTTCCATATTTGTAACTCCAACTCTTGCCATTTTCGGCATTGATATATGATATTCCCTCCGCGATTGGGTTTTTCCTCCTTTTGCATTTTGTCCGTGTCATGCATTTTATATTATGTCATCATGTGCATCGCATTTGCATACGTGTTCGTCTCATGATTCCGAGCATTTTTCCCGTTGTCCGTTTTGCAATCCGGCACTCCTATCTCCCCGGCGGTCCTTTTACGTTTTTCCGTGTGCGGGTATTAAACCTTCTCGAAATGGACCGAGGTTTGTCTAGTGGCCTTGGTATACCACCCGTAGACCACCGGTCAAGTTTCGGGTCATTTGGAGCTCGTTTGGTACTCCAACGGTTAACCGCACTCTCGCAAAGGCCTCTTTTAAGTTGCAGCCCAACACCCCTTCAAAACAGCCCAATAACCCATCTAAGTCACTCCCATGCTCTCCGTCGTTCGATCACGATCGTGTGGGCGAAAACTACACCTCATTTGGACTCTCCTAGCTCCCTCTATGCCTATTTAAGCAAACCCCCTCCAAATCCCGGATCAATTCCACCCCGAAACCCTAAAAACCTCCCTCACACGGGACACGCCCACGCCGCCGGACACATCGCCGCCAAGCGTCCGCCCCACTCACGCGCCACCTGTCCGCCGCCGCCCCAGCTGCCCGCCCGCCGGGCCCGGATCGGGCCCACAGAGCCTCACAGCGCCGCCGCACACCAGCCCGAGGGTCCAGCATGCGCCGCCGCCCGTCGCCAGCTCCGCCCGCCGCCTCGTCGGCGGGCGCCGCCGCCGGCCTCCCTCGCCAGCCAAGCGCCTCCCGCCGCCATGCCCCGAAGCCCGCCGCCCGGCCGCCTCCCTCGCGAGCCCGCCGCGCCACCCGGCGCCCGCCTCCCCGGCGCCCGCCCTCCTCCGCCGGCCACCGGGGCCCCGCCCTCGGCGCCGCCTCCACCCTCGCCGGCCGCCTCCCGGCGAGCTCCTCCGCCCGCCGTCGCTGGATCCGATCGGGGCGGAGCCGATCCGCCTCGGAAGCCCGCGCCGTTGACTCTCTCCCCTCCCCTTTTTTTTCCCAAGTCTTGAGCTATTTGATATTTTGTGCAATTTTCAACGTGCTATATCTCCGTCATCGTAGCTCCATTTTGCGCGTATAATATATCAAAATGTTCGCCTCAAAGAGTAGGTCATTTCATCTCATTGCATCATTTTCATTTGAGCTCATCTTGATGCCCGAAATGCTGTTGGAAGATTGCTATGTGATGCTAGTTTCTGTTTCTTAACACAACTTGCACTTTTGTTATTTTTGTCATGATTAATGTGTGCACCCTATGTATTTGAGTCCTACATGTGTTTTGAAATATGCCATGCCATCTTTCCAGGGGTGTATGCCATGTATTTTTGTGATCTATGTGGTGACTAGCACAAGCATGCAAAGTAGGTGTCCTGCTGTTGCTGATTTCAGCCCTGTTTTAGCTGATTTTGATGCCATGTTAACTTGATGATACCGAGAGATCTATGCATATTTTGAGATACTTCAGTAAGGGTGTTTTGTAAAACATGTCTTGCTCTATCCATCCATGCCTTTGTTTGAAATTATGGAGTGCCATAGCTTGAGTCAATCGAGCTCTACTTTTGCTATCAAACGATTCCTGGCAGATTGTTTACATGTTATTCAATTTTGCCTAGCTTGTTGTGGTTGATCCATATATGCTATGTTAGTGTTCTTGCCATGTATGTATTCTATGCCATGTCTTCTTTATGTATGTATGCTTAGTTTATCATATAAGGCTCTGTAGTGAGTGCATTGAGCTTGTAAACATGCCCTCTCGTTATCAGTTTTTGACATGTCATGTTGCTGAATCTGTTAACGAAACTTTCAATTTTGACATGGGTGTTACTATATTTTCTAGTCCTTTTTGGCTTATGGTCAGTAAGGGACTTTTGATCTATGCTTTGAGTAGATTCATGGCATGCCATGTTTTGCTATTTTAAGTTCCTGTAGCATGTAGTTTTGTTGCTCTGAACATTGCAACCTGATGCTGTTTTTGCCATGTCCAGCCTGATATTTTGTGCACTTTTGCCATGCTTGTTTGAACCTGTTATGATGTGAACTAGCCGTAGCTCAGTGCTCATCTTTTGTCGAGCATCTTGTGTAGATCACTGCCATGTGCTTTGTTGTTACGTTTGGGTGGAGTAGCTTAATTAATTGTTGCTTGCTAAGTGGCATCATGCTGTTAATGGCAGATTTGCGCCATTCTTGTTTTGCTTGTCATTTGCAATCCGTGCATCCGATTCCGGTGATCTTTATATCGATTTCAACCGTAATCATCTCATCTTTCCAGTGGCATACTTGGTTTGTCAAGTTGATGCCTGGTTCATCATTTACCTTCCGGAGCGCACATACGCATTGCATATCGCATCCCGCATATCATGTCATGTTTTGCATCATGTTGATTGTGCTTTGCACCGTGATTTATTGTGGTTCCTTTGTTTGTGTTGTTGCTTTGGGTAGAGTCGGGAGACGAGTTCGTGAACGAGGAACCTGTTGAGAACGCTTACGAGGATCAAGCTTTCGACAACTCTGAGAACATTGCAGGCAAGATGACCATACCCTCGAAATCACTTCTATCTTTGCTATGCTAGTTGCTCGCTCTTTTGCTATGCCTATGCTGCGATGCCTACCACTTGCTATATCATGCCACCCATATTGCCATGTCAGCCCCTAACCATCCTTTTCCTAGCAAACCGCTGATTGGCTATGTTACCGCTTTGCTCAGCCCTCTTATAGCGCTGCTAGTTGCAGGTGAAGCTCAAGTTTGTTCCTTGTTGGAACATGGAGATGTTGTTCCTCTTGGAACATGTTTACTTGTTGGGGATATCACAATATTTATCTGCTATAATTAATACATCTATATACTTGGTAAAGGGTGGAAGGCTCGGCCTTATGCCCGTGTTTTGTTCCACTTGCCACCCTAGTTTCCGTCATACCGGTGTTATGTTCCTTGATTTTGCGTTCCTTACGGTTGGGTGATTTATGGGACCCCTTGACAGTTCGCTTTGAATAAGACTCGTCCAGCAAGGCCCAACTTTGGTTTTACCATTTGCCACCTAAGCCTTTTCCCCGGGTTTTCGCGAGCCCGAGGGTCATCTTTATTTTAACCCCGGACCAGTGCTCCTTCGAGTGCTGGCCCAACCGAGCCGCTTCTTGGGCCACCACGGGAAACTCGAGGCTTGGTTTTACTCGTAGCCTGTCTCATCCGGATGTGCCCTGAGAACGAGATATGTGCAGCTCCTATCGGGATTTGTCGGCACAATCGGGTGGCTTTGCTGGTCTTGTTTTATTGCTGTCGAAATGTCTTGTAGTCCGGGATTCGAGATTGATCGGTCTTCCCAGAGAAGGAATATCCTTCGTTGACCGTGAGAGCTTATAATGGGCTAAGTTGGGACACCCTGCAGGTAATATCTTTCAAAGCCGTGCCCATGGTTATGAGGCAGATGGGAATTTGTTAATGTCCGGTTGTAGAAAACCCAAGTTGACCTCAATAAAATACACATCAACCGCGTGTGTAACCGTGATGGTCTCTTCTCGGCGGAGTCCGGGAAGTGAACACGGTGTTGGAGTTATGTCTGACGTAAGTAGTTCAGGATCACTTCTTGATCACTACTAGTTTCACGTCCGTGCTTTGCTTCTCTCCTCGCTCTCTTTTGCGATGTAGCCACCATATATGCTAGTCGCTTGCTGCAGCTCCATTTTACTACCCTGTCCTTCCTATAAGCTTAAATAGTCTTGATCTCGCGGTGTGAGATTGCTGAGTCCCGTGACTCACAGATACTTCCAAAACAGTTGCAGTTCCGACGATGCGGTGCAGGTGACTCAACCGAGCTCAAGTGGGAGTTCGACGAGGAACGTGGTCGTTACTATGTGTCTTTTCCTGATGATCAGTAGTGGTGCCCAGTTGGGACGATTCGGGGATCTGTGTAGCATTTGGGGTATCTTCTTTTATTTTGGTTCCGTAGTCGGACCTTGAGTGTACTCTGATTGATGGATGTTTATTTATGCACTGTGTGAAGTGGCGACTGTAAGCCAACTATGTATCTCTTTCCCTTATTTTTTACATGGGTTGTGTGAAGATTACCTCACTTGCGACATTGCTTTCAATGCGGTTATGCCTCTAAGTCGTCCCTCGACACGTGGGAGATATAGCCGCATCGGGGCGTATAAGTTGGTAATCGAGCCTTCCCGACTTAGGAGCCCCCTACTTGATTGTTTGTCATGTTGTTGAGTCTAGAATGGAAAATGTTTTGAGTCTTAGGATTATATATATCGGAGAGTAGGATTCTTTTTACTTCCCAGTCCTTAAATCGCTCTGTGAGGTCTCCCGACGAGAGTTTTGACTCTCCTCTTCTCAAATTTCACTAAAATTTTTTAGGATCACGTGGGTATCTTGGAATCGTTCCGATGGTTTTGTGACGAGAACATTGTTCTTGGTGCCTCGACATTTAGGGGTTGTGGCGGTGTCCCGGAGTTGAGCTCGAGGTGTTGTCGCCACAATTTTATCGTTGCGATTCTGGAATACCTGAGTTTTGCCGACATCGAAATCTCTTTTGTGCAGTTGTTGGTGAGATAACCCCGATAGCCCAATCTTGAGAGGCGAAAAGGGAGTATTGCCATGACTTGTATAACGGATGTTTTTCAAGGTCGAGGTACACGATTTCGAGGTTTTCTTGGTTATGTGTTGACGGATGGATACAAATGGATCTAGGTATTGTTAGTTTGGGTGATATATTTTGTGTCCCTGATCCCCAACACCAGATTGCATAACCGAAAGTTTCGGAGTTTATAGGTGGGAATTCTAGTAGCTTACGTGATATTCTTTCCAATGATGTATGATTTGAGATTGGGGTTCAACGCTCTAGTGGTCCGCCCATTCACGGTCGATTCTGATGGTCGCGGACGCCTTAAAGAATCCTTGGCTATGCTGATTCGGGACGCCTTGTTTGTCATTCGTGACGCCCGCTATACGTCGTGTCCGTGTGGGCCCCACCACTAACACTTTGGGCGTAAATCTCTATCATGTGTTTGTTCCGCTCATTCTAGAAGCCAATCATTTGTTTTCAGTTGTGATATTCGATTTGTTTCTAAGACAGTTGTTGTTTCCATATCTTTATCTAAGTGGCTTCTCACCTTAATGGACGTGTGATGATTAACTTTGAATTCATTCGCTCATTCTTGTTCAATGTTTATTGTGAAGACTATATGTTGCAATTTCTATCCGTTGATTCTACTTATCTATTTGTCTATCAAAGGACTAACGGATGTCACCCTCTCCAGATGGCTCCGCCAACGCGGCTCAATCCGGATCGCAATGATGGGGATCGATCGAACCTCCACCTCCGCCTCCGAGGCTCGGCAAGCTATCATGGCAGCCACCAATGCCAATGCTCGATGATTTTGCAGCTCTTGCAAGAACGTATCTCGAGGCAAGGCAATCAAGGAAATCAAGGTCAAGGCAACAATCAGCCACACTTTGCTACTCTTAGTCGGTTCCTCGCTAATCAGCGAAGTCTTTCAGTTTCTGTGTCGAGGCCACAGACGCTGACGATTGGTTAGTGGACATCTGCAAGCACTTTGATTGTAGCAATGTCAGACCTGAGGACTTTGTCAAGTTTGCATCCTTTCAACTCAAGGATCAAGCTGCTGAGTGGTACCGACAATACAAAGATTCCAGAGGAGGTCGTGTCATTACCTGGGATGAGTTCCGCCGTGATTTCAGAGCTCATCACATTCCGAAAAGTGTTGTTGAGAGCAAGCGTGAGGAGTTCCGCAATCTCAAGCAGGGCAACATGTCTGTCTATCAATACAATATCCAGTTCCAGAAGCTCGCTCGTTTTGCTAAGCAAGACGTGCCTGATGAGAAGAGTATGATCTATCAATTCAGAGGTGGTCTGAGAGAAGATCTGCAATTACCTCTTGTGCTTTTTGAGCCAGATAAGTATGATGATTTCTACAACATGGCACTCAAGCAAGAAGCTGCCCAGCTCAAATGTGAGGCTTCTAAGAAGAGAATCAGGGATGCAGTTCAGTCCTCTTCTTCCTCTCAAGTGGCAGCTAAGCAGCAGAAGTTCTACCTTCCTCCTCCTCCGTTCCGTCAGCCTTATCAGCAGAAGAACTCAGGTGGCCGTGGATCTTCCCACCCACCCAACCCAAGCTATCGTAACAAGTCTAATTCTCAAGCTCCAAGGTCAAGTGCTCCTTACCACCGTCCGCTCTCGAGGTCACTTGCAACAAGTGTCGTGAAGGGTCACTATGCGAACAAGTGCTTCAACCAGGCGCCTTCCGCCTCCTCCTCTGTGAAATCTTCCAGCAATGCAAAGGTCAAGCATAATCCCAAGTTTGCAAAGGTCAATATGATGAATGCAGCTCAAGCAGAGGAATCTTCGATGTGATAATGGGTAATCTCTCGCTTAATGATATTCTGCAAAAGTCTTATTTGATACCGGTGCATCGCATTCTTTCATGTCATATCCTTTTGCATCAAGCACAATTTTGATACAGAGGAATTATCTAAAGCTATGCAAGTTATTTCTCCGGCTAAGCGTTGAGATCTACCATGTTGGTTCGAATGTCGGTATCAAGATGGGCGATTATAGATTTCTGCTAAACCTATTGTCCTTGGTGACTCGGATATTGATCTTATTCTCGAATGGATGGCTTTCTCAGCACAAAGCTCAGATTGATTGTGCTGCTGTGGAAATTCAATTGACTCACTCTTCTAATGATGTGATCATCTATGCCGCTTCGTGATGAAACCATTCGGTTGTTTTCTCTCAATGAGAAGGGCGAACTGAATGCTATCTCTCAGATTCCATATGTTTGTGAGTACCAAGATGTCTTTCCCAAGAGCTTCCGGTATGCCTCCTCATCGGCCGCTTGAGTTCGTTATTGATCTTGAGCCCGCATCGAACCCGCTTGCAAGCGCCCATACAAGCTTGGACCTGAAGAGCTGAGGAATTGAAGAAGCAGCTCGATGAACAAGAGCGTCTGGTTTGATCGGACCGAGTTCATCTCCTTGGGGTTGTGGTGTTCTTTTGTCCGAAGAAGGATGGCACGGACCGACTTTGCGCCGATTACCGTCCATTGAATAAGAAGACAATCAAGAACAAGTATCCACTTCCCAACATCAATGAGCTTTTCGAGCAACTCAAAGGTGCTACAGTGTTCTCCAAGCTTGACCTTCGATGGGTTATCATCGATTCGCATTCGTGAACAAGATATTCCCAAGACAGATTCGAACAAGCTTTGGTTCTTATGAATATACTGTCATGTCTTTCGCCTCGTCAATGCTCCTCCAACATTCTCTCGGATGATGAACTTCATTTTCAACCCCTACACCAATGAATTCGCCTTGGTCTATCTTGATGATATTTTGGTCTTCTCCAAGAATAAGAAGGATCATGCCAAACATTTGCGATTGGTGCTAGACAAGCTCGAGAGTACCAATTCTATGCTAAGTTCTCCAAATGTGAATTTTGGCTTGATGAAGTGCTTTATCTTGGTCATATCATCTCCGCCAAGGGCATCGCAGTTAATCCCAAGAAGGTGTCCGCAATTGTGAATTGGGAACCTCCTCGTATGTCAAGCAGCTCCGCAGTTTTCTTGGTCTTGCAAGCTATTGTCAAGATTCGTTGAGAACTTCTCCAAGATTGCAAAGCCTCTTTCCAACCTTCTCCGTAAGCATGTGAAGTATGTCCGGTCTCCCGAGTGTGACGTTGCTTTCAATACCCTCAAAGAGAAACTCGTCACAGCTCTGCTCGACTCCTCTGATGAATCCAAGCCATTCAAGTTTTCGTGATGCTTCTCTTCAAGGTCTCGGTGCTGTGTTAATGCAAGAGAAAAGAGTTGTGGCTTATACCTCTCGCCAGATTGAAGCCCAACGAGAAGAACTACCCCACTCACGATCTTGAGTTGGCGGCAGTTGTCCATGCATTGATTACGTGGAGACATCTCTTGTTGGGAAGGAAAGTGGACATTTTCACCGATCACAAGAGTCTCAAGTACATCTTCACTCAGCCCAACCTCAACCTCAGGCAGACTCGATGGGTCGAAATGATTCAAGAGTACAACCCAAGTATTGAATATACTCCGGCAAGGCCAATGTCATTGCAGATGCTTTGAGCAGAAAGCTTATCGCAATGCCTAATCCTCAAGCCCTTCCAGCCGGATCTCTGTGAATCTTTCCGCAAGCTGAATCTTCAAGTTGTTCCTCAAGGCTTTCTTGCCAACCTCATAGTCTCTCCTACTTTGGAAGATCAGATTCGTGAGGCTCAACTTCTGGATACCATGGTGAAAAAGGTGAAACGTGGTATCGACAAGGGCATTTCCAAGTACAAGTGCTTCCACGTTGATGACAAAGACACTCTGTTCTTTGAGGACCGGATTGTGGTTCCTAAGGGTGATCTGAGAAAAGTCATTATGAACGAGGCTCACAATTCGCTTCTATCCATTCATCCTGGAAGTACGAAGATGTACCATGACCTCAAGCAGTCATATTGGTGGACTCGAATGAAGCGAGAAATTGCTCAATTCGTGAATGAGTGTGATGTCTGCAGAAGAGTGAAAGGTAACACCAAAGACCAGCTGGTCTCCTTCAACCTCTTGCTATTCCTGAATGGAAGTTTGATCATATTGAAATGGACTTCGTGACTGGTTTTCCAAAGTCCAAGCGTGGAAATGATGCTATCTTCGTTGTCATTGACAAGCTTACTAAAGTGGCTCATTTTCTTCCTATCAAAGAATCCATCACAGCAGCTCGGTTGGCGAGCTATACACCTCGAGATTGTCTCCTTGCACGGCATTCCACAAGTGATCTCTTCTGCATCGTGGCAGCATCTTTACCTCCAAGTTTTGGGATTCTTTTAGAAGGCCATGGGCACCAACATTCGTTTCAAAGACAGCTTTCCATCCTCAAACAAGTGGCCAAGTTGAGCGAGTAAATCAAATCCTTGAAGATATGCTCGTGGCTTGTGTCATTTCTTTCGGTATGAAGTGGGAAGATTGTCTTCCATATGCCGAGTTCTCCTACAACAACAGCTTCCAAGCGAGTTCGGCAAGGCCCCATTCGAAATTCTCTATGGCGAAAGTGCCGTACTCCTCTCAATTGGTCTCGAGACAGTGAACGCCAACTTCTTGGCAATGACTTGATCACGTAGCGGATAAGAAATGTGCCAAGTCATTCGTGAGAATCTCAAAGCCGCGTAATCGCGCCGGAAGAGCTATTATGATGATAAGCACCGTGATGTAGCTTTTGAAATTGGAGACCATGTCTACCTCGCGCCTCTCCAATGAAAGGCACTCGTCGCTTCGGTATCAAAGGGAAGCTTGCCCCTAGATACGTGGGTCCTTTCAAGATCATTGGGAAAAGAGGCGATCTCGCCTATCAACTTGAGCTTCCATCCAACTTTGCAAACGTGCACGATGTGTTTCACGTGTCACAGCTTCGCAAGTGCTTCAAGACTCCTGAACGCACTATCAACTTCAAAGAGATTGACCTTCAAGAAGATCTCTCTTATCATGAGCACCCCGTTGCTATTCTTGAAGAAACCGAGCGCAAGACTCGCAACAAGTCAATCAAATTCCTGAAAGTGAAGTGGTCACACCATTCCGACCGAGAAGCTACTTGGGGCGCGAGGATCACCTCCGCTCGAGTATCCGGAGTTCTTTCAGTCCTAGATCTCGGGGCGAGATCCTCTTGTAGTGGTGGAGTGTTGTAACACCCGGAAGTAACTTTCCATATTTGTAACTCCAACTCTTGCCATTTTCGCATTGATATATGATATTCCCTCCGTGGTTGGGTTTTTCTCTTTTTGCATTTTGTCCATGTCATGCATTTTATATTATGTCATCATGTGCATCGCATTTGCATACGTGTTCGCCTCATGATTCCGAGCATTTTTCCCGTTGTCCGCTTTTGCAATCCGGCACTCCTATCTCCCCGGCGGTCCCTTTTACGCTTTTTCCGTGTGCGGGTATTAAACCTTCTCGAAATGGACCGAGGTTTGTCTAGTGGCCTTGGTATACCACCCGTAGACCACCGGTCAAGTTTCGGGTCATTTGGAGCTCGTTTGGTACTCCAACGGTTAACCGCACTCTCGCAAAGGCCTCTTTTAAGTTGCAGCCCAACACCACTTCAAAACAGCCCAATAACCCATCTAAGTCACTCCCATGCTCTCCGTCGTTCGATCACGATCGTGTGGGTGAAAACTACACCTCATTTGGACTCTCCTAGCTCCCTCTATGCCTATTTAAGCAAACCCCTCCAAATCCGGATCAATTCCACCCGAAACCCTAAAAACCGTCCCCACGCTACGGACACGTCCGCCCGCCGGGACACATCGCCGCCGTCCGCCCGCTCACGCGCCGCCACCTGTCCACGCCGCCGCCCGCGCCGCCCGCCCGAGCCGGATCGGCCCACAGCGCTCAACCCGCCGCCACACCACCAGCCCAGGGCCCAGCAGCCGCCGCCCCCGTCCAGCTCCGCCCGCCGCCTCGTCGGCGGGCGCCGCCGCCCGTCGCCAGCTCCGCCCGCCGCCTCGTCGGCCGGCGCCTGCCGCCTGCCTCCCTCGCCCGCGCCGCGCTCCCGCCGCCGCCCCAGCGCGCCGCCGCCCGCCGCCTCCTCCGGCGAGCCCGCCGCCACCGCGCCCGCCTCCCAGCCGGCGCCCGCCGCCTCCGCCCGCCACGGGGCGCCGCCCCTCGGCGCCGCCTCCACCCTCGCCGGCCGCCTCCCGGCGAGCCTCCGCCCGCCCGTCGCCCGATCCGATCGGGCGGAGCCGATCCGGCCTCGAGAAGCCCGCGCCGTTGACTCTCTCCCCTCCCCTTTTTTTTTCCTAAGTCTTGAGCTATTTGATATTTTGTGCAATTTTCAACGTGCTATATCTCCGTCATCGTAGCTCCATTTTGCGCGTATAATATATCAAAATGTTAGCCTCAAAGAGTAGGTCATTTCATCTCATTGCATCATTTTCATTTGAGCTCATCTTGATGCCCGAAATGCTGTTGTAAGATTGCTATGTGATGCTAGTTTCTGTTTCTTAACAGAACTTGCACTTTTGTTATTTTTGTCATGATTAATGTGTGCACCCTATGTATTTGAGTCCTACATGTGTTTTGAAATATGCCATGCCATCTTTCCAGGGGTGTATGCCATGTATTTTTGTGATCTATGTGGTGACTAGCACAAGCATGCAAAGTAGGTGTCCTGCTGTTGCTGATTTCAGCCCTGTTTTAGCTGATTTTGATGCCATGTTAACTTGATGATACCGAGAGATCTATGCATATTTTGAGATACTTAAGTAAGGGTGTTTTGTAAAACATGTCTTGCTCTATCCATCCATGCCTTTGTTTGAAATTATGGAGTGCCATAGCTTGAGTCAATCGAGCTCTACTTTTGCTATCAAATGATTCCTGGCAGATTGTTTACATGTTATTCAATTTTGCCTAGCTTGTTGTGGTTGATCCATATATGCTATGTTAGTGTTCTTGCCATGTATGTCTTCTATGCCATGTCTTCTTGATGTATGTATGCTTAGTTTATCATATAAGGCTCTGTAGTGAGTGCATTGAGCTTGTAAACATGCCCTCTCGTTATCAGTTTTTGACATGTCATGTTGCTGAATCTGTTAACGAAACTTTCAATTTTGACATGGGTGTTACTATATGTTCTAGTCCTTTTTGGCTTATGGTCAGTAAGGGACTTTTGATCTATGCTTTTAGTAGATTCATGGCATGCCATGTTTTGCTATTTTAAGTTCCTGTAGCATGTAGTTTTGTTGCTCTGAACATTGCAACCTGATGCTGTTTTTGCCATGTCCAGCCTGATATTTTGTGCACTTTTGCCATGCTTGTTTGAACCTGTTATGATGTGAACTAGCCGTAGCTCAGTGCTCATCTTTTGTCGAGCATTTTGTGTAGATCACTGCCATGTGCTTTGTTGTTACGTTTGGGTGCAGTAGCTTAATTAATTGTTGCTTGCTAAGTGGCATCATGCTGTTAATGGCAGATTTGCGCCATTCTTGTTTTGCTTGTCATTTGCAATCCGTGCATCCGATTCCGGTGATCTTTATATCGATTTCAACCGTAATCATCTCATCTTTCCAGTGGCATACTTGGTTTGTCAAGTTGATGCCTGGTTCATCATTTACCTTCCGGGCGCATATACGCATTGCATATCGCATCCCGCATATCATGTCATGTTTTGCATCATGTTGATTGTGCTTTGCACCGTGATTTATTGTGGTTCCTTTGTTTGTGTTGTTGCTTTGGGTAGAGTCGGGAGACGAGTTCGTGAACGAGGAACCTGTTGAGAACGCTTACGAGGATCAAGCTTTCGACAACTCTGAGAACATTGCAGGCAAGATGACCATACCCTCGAAATCACTTCTATCTTTGCTATGCTAGTTGCTCGCTCTTTTCCTATGCCTATGCTGCGATGCCTACCACTTGCTATATCATGTCACCCATATTGCCATGTCAGCCCCTAACCATCCTTTTCCTAGCAAACCGTTGATTGGCTATGTTACCGCTTTGCTCAGCCCTCTTATAGCGTTGCTAGTTGCAGGTGAAGCTCAAGTTTGTTCCTTGTTGGAACATGGAGATGTTGTTCCTCTTTGGAACATGTTTACTTGTTGGGGATATCACAATATTTATCTGCTATAAATTAATACATCTATATACTTGGTAAAGGGTGGAAGGCTCGGCCTTATGCCTGTGTTTTGTTCCACTCTTGCCACCCTAGTTTCCGTCATACCGGTGTTATGTTCCTTGATTTTGCGCTCCTTACGGTTGGGTGATTTATGGGACCCCTTGACAGTTCGCTTTGAATAAGACTCGTCCAAAGAAGGCCCAACTTTGGTTTTACCATTTGCCACCTAAGCCTTTTCCCCGGGTTTTCATGAGCCCGAGGGTCATCTTTATTTTAACCCCCCGGACCAGGTGCTCCTTGAGTGCTGGCCCGAACCGAAACGCTGCATGGGCCACCACGGGAAACTCGAGGCTTGGTTTTACTCAGAGCTGTCTCATCCGGATGTGCCACGAGAACGAGATATGTGCAGCTCCTATCGGGATTTGTCGGCACAATCGGGTGGCTTTGCTGGTCTTGTTTTATTGCTGTCGAAATGTCTTGTAGTCCGGATTCCGAGATTGATCGGGTCTTCCGGTAGAAGGAATATCCTTCGTTGACCGTGAGAGCTTATAATGGGCTAAGTTGGGACACCCTGCAGGTAATAATCTTTCAAACCGTGCCCGCGGTTATGAGGCAGATGGGAATTTGTTAATGTCCGTTGTAGAAAACCCAAGTTGACCTCAATAAAATACACATCAACGCGTGTGTAACCGTGATGGTCTCTTCTCTCGGAGTCCGGAAGTGAACACGGTGTTGGAGTTATGTCTGACGTAAGTAGTTCAGGATCACTTCTTGATCACTACTAGTTTCACATCCGTGCTTTGCTTCTCTCCTCGCTCTCTTTTGCGATGTAGCCACCATATATGCTAGTCGCTTGCTGCAGCTCCATTTTACTACCCTGTCCTTCCTATAAGCTTAAATAGTCTTGATCTCGCTGTGTGAGATTGCTGAGTCCCGTGACTCACAGATACTTCCAAAACAGTTGCAGGTTCCGACGATGCGGTCAGGTGACTCAACCGAGCTCAAGTGGGAGTTCGACGAGGAACGTGGTCGTTACTATGTGTCTTTTCCGATGATCGAGTGGTGCCCAGTTGGGACGATTCGGGATCTGTGTAGCATTTGGGGTATCTTCTTTTATTTTGGTTCCGTAGTCGGACCTTGAGTGTACTCTTATTGATGGATGTTTATTTATGCACTGTGTGAAGTGGCGACTGTAAGCCAACTATGTATCTCTTTCCCTTATTTATTACATGGGTTGTGTGAAGATTACCTCACTTGCGACATTGCTTTCAATGCGGTTATGCCTCTAAGTCGTGCCTCGACACGTGGGAGATATAGCCGCATCGGGGGCGTTACAATATAGTCCTCAATCTAGACTCCAGGGTCTGTTGTTCCGTCGTATGCCTCTATGTTTACGGGTTTGAATCCCGCCGGAAATTCATGGTCCAACACCTCATCGGTGAAACATAGGGGGTGTGCGGCACCCCTGTATTTGGGTGTGTCGTGATGTTCGGATACTTGTTGCGTTGCATTGCTCACAAGAGCTTGCTTTCTTGGCCCGTAGATAGATCTGGCTGGGTCGTCTTTTGGATGCGAGTCCTTGTGCGGATCGCGTGCCGGCTTGAGTGCGGCGCCCATTGCCGCTATATGTTGGCCGTGGGTTTGTTTATCCGACCGGGTGTTTTCCTTATTCTTTGATTATGGGGGCTCTAAGGCCTCCTCATCAAATTCCGGCAGTAATTTTCGCTTCGGATAGCTCTTTGTGTGGCGACTATCGCCGTATTTGTCTGCTGTGTTGAGTACTTTGCCCCATCTAATTCTGAGTGCATCTTCCGCTGCTTTGAGCTTCCGCTTCTGCTTTTTCAGGCTACACGCGGTGGCGATGAGCCTTTGGTGGAGGTTCTTCTGCTCCAGCAACTTGTCCGGCGTGAGGTCGTCCGGACTATTATCTTCGTCGGGATGGTTTGTTCGGCTTGTTTATCCATGTTGCCTTGTTCGGACGGTTGCTCGACGGCATGTTCGTCGTCCGCCGGTTCGCCCTGCTCTATGGCTGGGTCTCTGTCGAGGTGGGGTTTGGCGCAGCGCTTACACCGCCGCTTTGATTGCTTTTGGAGGGAACGATCCCTCGTTGCGCCCTTTTCTTCCTTGTCGTCGTTTCTTTTAGGTGTGTCCACCATGTATACATCGTGAGATGAGGTGGTTGTCCAGTGCCCTATAGGCGCTGGTTCCTGTTTGTCTCCTACATCTTCGCCCATACCGTCGATGTCTTCGGAGTCAAAATCGAGCACGTCGGTTAAATCATCGACAGTGGCGATGAAGTGGGTGGTGGGTGGGCTTTGAATTTCTTTGTCGTTCGCATCCCATCCCTGCTGACCATAGTCCGGCCAGCGCTCTCCTGATAAAGAGAGAGATGTTAGTGAATTCAGAATGTCGCTGAAGGGCGGGTGCTGAAAGATGTCCGCGGCGGTGAACTCCATGATCGGCGCCCAATCGGGTTCGATCGGCAGGGGTGCGGAAGGTTCGGAGTCCGGAAAGGAGTCCAGCTCCTTGGAGCCACGAGCTTCGCGAGAGACAAGACTGGTGTTCGGCTTGATTGCCGTAGAGATTGTAGCCCCCGAGGCGGTGTCTAGCCACCCGTCCTTGATTGGTGCAGTCGGCTCCAAGCTAAGGGTCGGAGCGGACACCGAGGCGGCCTCCTGGGCACTGTTCGGGGGCAGAGCTAGATCATACCCATCGTGACAGTGCAGCACGCTCGGCTAAGGCTCGAACCCGTTGAAGATCAAGTCCCCGCGGATGTCAGCTATGTAGTTCAAACTTCCAAATCTGACCTGATGGCCAGGGACGTAGCTTTCGATATGCTCCAGATGGCCAAGCGAATTGGCCCGCAGTACAAAGCCGCCGAATACGAGGATCTGTCCGGGGAGAAAAATCTCACCCTGGACCACGTCGTTGTTGATGATCGGAGGAGCCATCAAGCGTAAAGATGACGACACAGAGGAACTCTCAATGAAAGCACCAATGTCGGTGTCAAAACCAGCGGATCTCGGGTAGGGGGTCCCGAACTGTGCGTCTAGGGGGATGGTAACAGGAGACAAGGGACATGATGTTTTTACCCAGGTTCGGGTCCTCTCGATGGAGGTAAAACACTACTCCTTCTTGATTAATATTGATGATATGGGTAGTACAAGAGTAGATCTACCACGAGATCAGAGAGGCTAAACCCTAGAAGCTAGCCTATGGTATGGTTGTTGTTCGTCCTACGGACTAAAACCCTCCGGTTTATATAGACACCGGAGAGGGCTAGGGTTACATAGAGTCGGTTACAATGGGAGGAGATCTACATATCCGTATCGCCGAGCTTGCCTTACACGCCAACGAAAGTCCCATCTGGACACGGGATGAAGTCTTCAATCTTGTATCTTCATAGTCCAGGAGTCCGGCCAAAGGTCATAGTTCGGCTATCCGGACACCCCCTAATCCGGGACTCCCTCAGTGACCTAGGTAGCTGCCGCACGCATCATTGTTTTCTCTTTTCTTTTTGCTCTTGCGCGCTAGAGTGAAATGATGGTTGCTTCGTCCGTCCAGCTTAATGCAAGAAAGGTGGGGCTTTGTGATTTGACCCCTCATCGCTCATTCTCTACTACTGTAGAGCTACGACCGGGGTGCCTCCAATTCCAACCGCTGCTCCGAACTGTAATTTGGTGGATCGCACGTGGAACAAGACGGTGGATGAGCCACATGTCTGCTAAAGGGGTCCTATTAAGTGTGTCACCATTTCGTCTGCGGACTGACCCTGCTTGAGTTGCTACGCCAACACGACAGGAGCAGCCTACCACTTGGTTTTGTTCCTTGGTGAATCCCGACTATATTGATCTAAAAAGATACGTGCTGAACTACCCTCTCTGTCTCGGTTTTTTATTTGTAGGCGTCTCGGTTTATAGGGCATGCACGTAGTTCTAGGTCATCCATTTGACTAACTAAATATGAGTTACTATGTCACAAAAAGTATATCATTGGATTCTTATTGGTTGATATGTGAAGAAACAAGAAACGAGGTAGAGGTTAATGCACCGCGCCTTAGTATTGTGGGATTATTTGGTTTTTGTAAGATGACGTGCGTTTGGTTGCAAGGGTGGTCATGAATGGGTTGGGATCGTTCAGAAAATAGACATGTTTGGTTATAAAGCACATGAATGGTTCGAGTCAAAAAAAGAGAATATGCCTTGAAGATGCTGAACCATTCCACCCAACCAAATCGGTCGAATCAAATGGCCACCCTTTGCATGCATGACTATGTGAGCATGACTGGTGGTCCCGTCTTAAATAATTAGCTCATCTCTTATATTCAGCCAAACACATGAATTGAATGGTTCAATCCCAAAAATATTGAATGGTCCCAATCCATTCATACGATACCTTCAACCAAACAAATCCGGCGGAGGGAGTAGTTGTATTTAAAAGTCGAGGGCGGGGCTTTTCCTGCCCGGTAGGCGGCGGGACAGTTCCGCCTAGTCGGTTCGACAGAGACGCGAGAAGACGAGGGAGTAGGCTGCTGCAAACGTAGGGAAATGTGATTTGACAGCGAGTTACTGCTGGACAGGTGGGACCTCGTGATTTGACTTGCCATTATCATTTTAACTGCGGCGCTATGATCGGCGTGAGTCTCCCGATTCCTGACCACCTCCATACAGGTGCCTCTCCCAATGCTCCACCATGTAGTAGTAGAGGCTGGCTCTTGCATGAGAGCCCACTTCTCCACTTTTTCCTTGCCTCTCTTTCCTCCACATATGCAAAAATGCCATGTAAAGCGCACTATTGTACTTACTTGCTCCTACAGGTGCTTAAGCTTGCCACATAGGCATAAAGTCTGATGTGGCAAGTTAATCAAGAAGAGATAGATAAGTTTGGTGACCCAAGGAAGAAATGGTGCTAAGCGCGTGTACCTAGGTGAAAAGACAATTTTGAGTCTATAGCTAATTAAAGGAAGCAAACTTAGCAACACCATTTCATTGGAAGAGGTCACTCCTCAGCAATTGCAATAAATACTAGTACTCCCTGTGTCCCATTATATAAGAAAGTTTTTGACACTACACTAGCTAGTGTCAAAAACGTTCTTATATTATGGAATGGAGGGAGTACGAAGAAAGAGATAGAGAGGAGTAAAAAAAATACACTTATAGCCAACCTTATAGCCAACCTTGTTGTAGTACGAGCGACTAAGTGATGACTATGTATGACATGCCAACATCAGATAGCCTAACGCACCATGTTAAATCTCCAAGGGCGCGACCATGCGAGCGACGCGACGGTCGTGGTAGGCGCGACCATGATACGGGTTGCTGGCAGCCCTTGGATCTGAGATCAAATGGCAACATGCTAAGTTGCTGAAAATTTTAAGAATAACCCTCCAGGATAGGATATTCACCCATAGGTCAAGAATCACGCCATGCAACCGTTCGATCTCAGATCCAAGGGCTCTCGGAAGCCCGTATCATGGGAGAATGGAAAGCCACTACCCTGCCATTCGCACGCTGGCAGTTCGCTCCTACTCTTTCCCGCACGTCCTTTAATACTACGGCGGTTCGCTCCTAATCGTCCCGTCCATTCACATTACGGCAGTTCCACTAATCCTAACCCTCCTCCCAAATCCATGGCATCCGAAATCTCCCCGATCGGCGGTGAGTACAAGGTTAGAACCATCACCGGCGATGAGTTCGACGTCATCTACGCCCGTACTTCCGCGACGGTGAAAGGATGCCTTTCTCGCTTCAGACGCATGTTCGAAAACTCACTTGATGAGTGGGTCGCTAGGCTAGATGTTGAGTACACCACAGTCGTGGGACGAGAGAAGGATCTAAAGGACGAAGAGAGGAAGAAGCCCGCCGTGATCCCGGTTTGCGTACATAACGTTTGCTTGGTCTACCACATATGCCATGCCGAGGTTGAGTGCCAGGATTTTAAGAACTTCCTCGAGGACAAAATAATCAAATTCGTTAATGTAGACTTTAAGAACGACAAAGAAGTCCTTCGTCGGATAGGACTCGTTGTAGGAAACCCCTTCGACCTCCAGAAGAATCGGCCGGTGCCCTCTCGTTAGCCCGCAATGCTGACCCTGGCAGGAACCATGGTTCATCCTTCGTAACGCAAACTGGAGAAACCTCATTACACGTTTCATCGTCATGCATGGCAGCGGAATGTACTAGATATAGACCACATCCACTACGCTACAATGGATGGCTACCTTTGTTTCAATATCTACAAGGGTTGGATGAAGAGCAACAGCCAAGTTGGCGGTTCAAGCAAAGAAGTATTGGCCAAGAGGAAGAGGGACAAGGACGAAGTCGAGGACGTGGACGAGGACTCCGAGTAAGGTGGCAGTGTCGTTGCTCATGGTGGTTCTAAACTTCTAATGCAGTGTCTACCGGATTAGTTGCGTATTTTAATTTCAGGTGTGCTTAGTTTAATTTGAGGGGTGTGTTGTGTTGAGCCCCCAGCAGAACTATGTTATGTTTCTTCTCGTTACTTTAACTCTTTAGTATGAACATACTAGTACTAGTATTTCTTTAATAGAATTTAACAACCCAGTTAAGCACATACTAGCTTTTTTAATAGTACTATATGCATAATTTGGCGACGAGCGCTCTCTATATGTACCACCTTTTTTAAAAATTTCAATTTTTGCTCGATGGCGCAATCCATCGATAGTGGAGTACTACCATACAAAAGTATACATTTTTTAAAAGGCTAGCGTACTGTTCATCACATATATATATATAGCCAGCTAAATTCTCAACCTAGAACGACGTGTATGCCATGTAGTAAACCAATCCGGAGGAAGTATAGTAAAAATGAGGTGATTTTACCCAGCGATCGGCGGGGGAGCATGGCCTGTCATGCAGTCCACGTGTCATGATGTACCAAGGCGATGCGCGTGTCCCTCTTGAGGCAGAAGCAATACTAGTACGTGGTTTGAGATGATGTCGAACCGAAGTGTGAAATAAAGGTTGCTTCGTCCGTCTGGGAAGGTGCGACATTGTGATTTGACGTCTCATTGCTCATTATAACACTGGGCCGGCACGAGTGGGGTGCGTCCCCCCTGCTTATCTGCACTGTTATTTGGTGCTTGACATGTCGACCCGGTTGCTATATGTCCCACATGTTGGCGATAGGAAGTACAGAATTCATGAAAGGGAGTGTCGATGGTGGAGTATACTACAGAATTCATGAAAGGGAGCGACTTAGTTTTAGAAAAATCTGTTTTTACAGAGTACGTACCCACTAGGGTTTATAGGGATCATCTAAAAAACATTCGTTTTTCCGTTTGATAAGTCTCAATTCTAGTACTATACTAGTAGTAGTACCATTACTTGTTGGATTTCGTGGTGCGTTAGATCAACCGACGCAAGCAGTGTCAAGAGGAAACTAACCAATGCATGTACAAGTTCATGGAAATTTAGTGGTCATTCATGCATTCTTTCTAATTAATGCCTCGCTAAACATAACTTCTTGAGAAAAACTAGCGTATTGTGCAAACTACGAAATTAATTTGACCACTCACCTTCTACCTTGGTTGGAGTGATTTTGAAATTGAGCCATAAACGGAAAAGGAGGGTGTCGGTGTCAAAACCAGCGGATCTCGGGTAGGGGGTCCCGAACTGTGCGTCTAGGCGGATGGTAACAGGAGACAAGGGACACGATGTTTTACCCAGGTTCGGGCCCTCTTGATGGAGGTAAAACCCTACGTCCTGCTTGATTAATATTGATGATGTGTGTTACAAGAGTAGATCTACCACGAGATCAAGGAGGCTAAACCCTAGAAGCTAGCCTATGGTATGATTGGTGTTCGTCCTACGGACTAAAGCCATCCGGTTTATATAGACACCGGAGAGGGCTAGGATTACACAGAGTCGGTTACAATGGTAAGAGATCTACATATCAGTATCGCCAAGCTTGCCTTCCACGCCAAGGAAAGTCCCATCCGGACACGGGACGAAGTCTTCAATCTTGTATCTTCATAGTCTTGGAGTCCGGCCGATGATGATAGTTCGGCTATCCGGACACCCCCTAATTCAGGATTCCCTCAGAGGGAGTAGTAACTTTTGTCTCGATTACTATTTGTGGCCTTGTATAGATGCAAAATGTATTTTTTTATAGTGGCCTTTTATAAGTAAATAGAGGGAGTACTAACCAAGGTACGTAGTAGGGACGAGG
The DNA here is from genome assembly GCA_021605205.1 of Aegilops longissima. Lineage (NCBI taxonomy): Eukaryota > Viridiplantae > Streptophyta > Magnoliopsida > Poales > Poaceae > Aegilops > Aegilops longissima. The sequence goes on from CM038682.1 coordinate 694,983,793, forward strand.
AGTAAACGGAGGGAGTAGTAAAATTTTCTCCTCGTGCTGCAAGCCACCGCGCGTGTGGGCGAGGGAGCGGGCGTAAAGGCGTACAGTAGTACTCCAGCTTCACCTCATCCTGCGAGCCACCGCGCCCGTGGTCGGGGGAGACGGCATACTAAGCAAGTTTCTCCTCGTTCTGCGAGTTGACGGGACACATCAAAAGTACTCCAGTGTATAGAGCCTTGCCTCTAAGGTAGGCCCCACATGGTTTGCCTCTTTTTTTAATTTAACATAACGCGTCAAGTTGCAATTTGTTTGTTCACCTGTGGTAGACGATCCTCCCTCCATCAAGTGGACAACCAGTACACGTGCCAAATTACCACGTGGGCTGCCTTTTTCGTACAGAAATGAGCTCCACTGTGTACCCACGCGGGTGTGGTTGGGAAAGAGACGGGAGTACGTGTGCCGTGCGTGCACCTCTTCTCTTCGTGCACGTCCCCCACCTACGTGGGTGTGTGTGAGAGAGATACAAACCTAGACATAATGCGCCGTCCATCCCCATGCCTCCGCCGAGTCAGACCACCAGTCACCACCACGGCACCACGCCCCACTCCTCCTCACCATATCTCTTATATTTCTCACTCCATTTTTATATACAAGGGGCCACTATCAAAATTACAATTTGCAGATATACAAGGCCACTAACACTAATCGATGCAATATTAATGGTGTTTGCCTCGTGGTACTAGCAAAGGAGGACATTAATTATCCCTTGCATGCATGCAGGAGTTTGTAAAAAATGCATCTTGATGTTCCGTGCAATGCACGGGCATCTTGCTAGTCCATTAAAACAACACATGGCAAAATTCCATGGCGAACAAGGGATTTGAATCTGTTGGGAGGGGCTATTTGGATCTTGCCCGGGGTAGCCAAAATATTGGCGACCCTTTTGTCCACCGGTGCCTTTGCCACCGATGAACGAGGAACGGCTCGGGTGCTCATGCTGTCATGCATCCTCCAGCGTGCACGTTGGAGACGAACTCGCACGAGCTGTGTGTTTTTGTCCCACAACACCGCCCGAGCCGCCCAGACCGACCAGCGACCCACAAATTATGCCATCCAACCATAGCCGCACACATTATGACAGCAACTCAACCAACCGGACGAAATTCACGCAAACACGTAGACAAACTGATACTCATTCACGCAACCACCGGAGTATTTCATATAAACAACGACGAAAATCATATAAAATACCGGATTTTCACACAAACATGACGGATTTCATTACATTAAAATGAACTACACGGTGCTAGTTCTGGACATCACAGATATATAATACATGGCCTAAATGGTCGCCCGCCGATCGATTTGTGTTCCTCATGTCCGGCGGCACGATCACCAGACTTCCGGGAGCCCCGGAGGTATATGCTTCAACACAAAGGATGGCTCGCTTCCCCGCTGCCCAACTAATATCATTGGCTGGTGCCGAAGATGATGGTGGCCGGCACCGGTTCGAGTTCATCACCGGCCACTACTTCGCCATGGTCGGCATCGGCTCGAGTTCATCCTAACATTGACCTCTTCCGTGGAGCCCATGCGGGGTCGACGAAGGTCCTCGCAACAAAAGGATCCGTCAAGACACCTGCTGTGTACGCCGGTGTCGCCTCGCGGTGGCCTTCATGGGACCCAAGCGGCGGCGGCCTCCCGTGTTCTACTTCTCCTCGATGATGGTGGCGGACGCGGAGGCGCTGGCCACCAACTCGTCGTTCTCCACGCACCCGGCTTCTGTCACTGCTTGCATGGCGCGGCCACCGGCATGGGAGTCTCGGCCACAGAAGCGGGAGACGCGGTATGAGGCGGCGGCAAGGACGGCAGCAACAACGCCCGTGCGCTGCTCCTCGTCGAGCTGGCCTTGAGCGGCGAGTTGCGGAACCGCGCGCCGGCTTGGGGCGGCAACTGGCTCCATCGGGCGAGGAGAGGGAGGTGGATCAGCGAGCTGCATAGCTCGTATCCAGCAGGCTATCCAGCCGGCTTGGATGCGGAATAACTACTCTTCGTAAGCCATTGTAAGAGTGGACAAAATGGTGGAGGAGATAGGGGAGCGGCAGAGGTGTGCGATTCTTGGCCGGCGTTTGGCCTCGTTTAAATTGAAGATTAAATAGACGGCGGACGGGAGGAGCTCGGCCGGCGTTGCGTTTAACGCCGGCCCGGTCATGAATGGACGTGTGTCCAGAGTGGGTTTCTCGGTTTCCACACGGGCGGGTTTCATGGAGGCGTTTGAATGCGGCACGGTGGCGTGTTCAGCCGGGCGTGCCGCGAGTGGCGCCCTCGACTCTGACCTAGGACACCGCGCCGTTCTTCCACTGACGTGTGGGCTCTTTGGGTGCATGGCCTGCTTGTCAGTGACCCAACGCAGGCAGCGCACAACAGAGGAACCTTTGGTGGGCCAGGGCGGTCAGAAGCGGGGATTTCATAAACCGATGATTGTTCATTGAGTGTGACCTCATCTTTTTCATGTAGTTAAGTGTGTGTATTGCGTCGTGTGCTGTGTGCATGCAGGCGTTTGAGTGTTGCGTGCGTGCAAGGGTACGTTTCAGTGTTGCATGCATGGGTGCGTACGTGCAAGGGTGCATTTCAGTGTTGCATGCATGGGTGCGTACGTGCGTGTGTTCGTGAGTGCATGTGTACGTGTCAGTGTTGCACTCCAGCATGCGTGCGTGTGTATGTTATGTGTACATGTCAGTGTTGCATGCTTACATGTGTGCTTGTCTTGCGTGTGTGCATGTGTACGTGCGGGGTGAGGCTACACGTCAGTCGACTGACTTTTTCATCTCTGGTCATTAGATTTTCCAGCCGTTGGATACGAAATCAAGGGCCTCCAGTTTATCATCAAACTCCACCCCCCCCCCCGAGCTGCCAGCCACCACCGGCCGAACCGCCCGCCCCCACCGCCCGCGGCTGGCCCGCCCTCACCGAAACCACTCTCCACCGTCTCCCGCGGCCGGCCCGCCCTCCCCGAAACCACTCTCCACCGTCGCCCACCGCCGGTCTGCCGTCGCACCTTCGAGAGAGTGGGCCAGCATATATGATCTTAAGATTTTACGAAGTCACCATAGGTGCCTCGTAGTCGAGTGGAACGTCTCCTCCCACTGAACGTACATCGCCGGAAAATACTGAAATTAACACAAGATAAATGCGAGCACCGGGACTTTAACCTTGGAGGGCTCGAGAAACCACTGTCCTCTAACCATCCAACCACATGTTGGTTAGCACGACAAAATGTATGTGGTGACCGTGATGAGCTTATTCTGAAGTCCAGTGACCATATCGTGCTTTCGCTTCAAATACAATGACCGTAAGTGTCGTCAACAAAATATGGAGCACGTATCAAATGCAAAGTCCATCAGTGTCATCAACAAAATATGGAGACGTATCGTGAGCTAGATACCGTTGTACTATTGTGTATGCTTATTTTCTTAGTGGCCGATTGCGTGTGTGGTGTGGTGGGCACATCATTTCTAGTTGTGGTGGGTCAACATGAAGACACATGGGTCGGTTCCATCCTGCGCCACATATAGGTTGGACCGAGACGTGTTATACGGAGACCCATGTGGAGGACTCGGCGTACAACACGAAGCTACCAGAGTCGTGGAGGACTCTATACTCATTGGTGATAAGCCGACTATATGTGATTTGTAACCCTAGGCCCTTAGTATGTTATACAAGCTTGGGGGCTAGTTCGTCGATAGTGTACACACACGCACAATGCCTGGTATTCACGTGTACTTTGTACACACCCCTAACACTAAGATACAGTACCAGGAGTAGGCTCTTTCTTCAACTGCAAGGGTCCGATCTGAACTAGGGTAAAACTTTGCCTCGTATTACCATCCAGCCTAACAGCCAGGGATATCTTACCGAATGATATGATGAAATCATATCTGTCAACTACTATTAGAGAGGTGTGTCGAGGGGGGGGGCGGGGCAATGTGTGCGAGAGAGGCCTAAAGATAATGTGAGTGCGGGAGACACATAGGCACATATATGTGCGTATAGAGGGCTAGTAGAGACCGTGCATGTGTATATATGCATGTGAGAGAAATAGTGTTTTCCAACTGAGATTAGTGAAAAGATTGGTACATAGTAGTCAGAAAGAGAGATAGAGAAACAGAGAGAGCATGTGCGTGAGACACCCCAACACCCTGAGAGAGATTGTGAGCATGTGTGAAAGAGAAATGCCGATGCATATAAAGTGTGTGCACTTATGCGTTAGATAGAGAGATATCTACGTGTAAAAGGCGGTTCTACGCATTAAATTAAAATATAAATGGCATTATTATTTTTGGAAGAGATCATGAATTTTGCAATATTGCTTATGGACGAAAATCGGTCTATCCGACACCCATACTCCATTGAATTCTAGCATGTGCATGTGTTTATTTCATATTATCGATCCATAAAGTGAGAGCGGTTTGAAATACAGGCAATGGATGCTTTTGCAATTCATATATAAACATTAATTAGTGCACTCCATGTTGTTAGTGTGAAGCACTTTATACATTTGTCACTTGCATGGATACATTCCAAATTGCTAGCTACGAAATAAAATGCATGTCGAATTCAACATAAAGGGGGTTTCGAAGATTCAAATTCATAGGAAGTGCATTCATCTATTTGAACACGAGATAATGGCATTCGTAAATCAGATGTAAAAGGGGGCATCAATCTTTGTTGTGAGTTTGAACATGGTATATATATTCATGCGCATATCAAACTTTTTTTTGCAACCAAGGATATTATACCTGGAACCATGCATGAACTGAGGTAAGTTGCATATTTTTTAATATATACTGTACAATGTATATTAAAATGTACCCTCCATTCCAAAATAATCGTAGCTTTAGGATTTTCGAGAGTAAAGATTTGTGAAGTTTGAAAATCCTGAAAGTTCAATTCAAGAGAACCGAAACGTTAATGCTTCGCTCCCAAATATTGAACGGCGCCAAATAGGCCTCTGGTCACCCGAAACCGCATGAGACTAATGTTTTGGTGGTAGGAAATTACTGTCCTGACTCTGCCCGTTTAGCCTATCGGCCCGATGTCCAAAGGTCTAAACCGGGTAGGTTTGTAACTTCACCAAGACGCCAGCCTCAACCGCCTCGAGAAGCATTCATACCGTGGGCGCCTAAACACCCATGCGCTTGGCCGAAATCTATCCCGCCCACATTTGGGACACCTGACATGACTGACCTACCCCCAACCCGCAATATGTCCGAAATTTTAGATGGGGGCCAAGTTTGTAACTTTCCCCAAATTTCAAACAAGCGCGTCTCAAACCGAAACATTGTTCCCCCTTAGTTCCCCGCCTCCCTCCGTTTCCCCATTCAAACTCCGTGGGCGCGAAAACACCCTCTCCACCAGCCGCGAAACCCCAACCTCCTCTGTCCTCCACCCCATAGCGGCCAATCCATCGCCGCCCTCCTCCATCACGCCGGAGCCTGTACCCCGACGTCGTCGTCCAACGCAACCGCAACCGCAACGCCCTCAAGGACTTAGCAGCTGAAGCCGAGGGAAAGCTGCCTCCACGACGCCACGCCGATGTGCGCCGTACCAGAACCACTCCGATCACGCTGTCCTGCGCCTCACTGCTGTAGCTCCACTGTCGCAACCGTCCACCGCACCGGAGCTGTTCCCGCTATGCCGTCGTTCGCCGCCTAAGATCTGCTTCCCCGCCGCTGACAGACGGCCACCGCACCACACTCAACAACTTGGCCATTGGTTCGTCCAAGGCTGCACCGTCCTCCACAACTTCTGGCTTCCGGCGAATAACAAGATCGTCGGAAAAACAGAAGGAGGACACACTGCCAGCAGAAAGAGGTACTCCTCTTCCCTTATTCGTGCAAATCTTACGTCTCCGCTCACACCGTATTCATCCCACGAAAGAAACTAGTTGAGCACTTCTTACTGCATCTTCTTCGTGATACTAAATGCACAAGGTTTCCTCCCTTTTACTATTTCACCTTTGCTATAGGTCAGTAGCCCGCCTGGATTTCAATTCAGGGTCAGTGAACCGCAATTAAAAGAAGCAGCACCCACTTAGGCGCGCGGAGCACCTAGTCCGCCTATTCCCTGAGGAAGCGGCGCATCGGTGTTTATCATAGGGGTGTGGGGCACAGGAGCTGCTTGCACCTGATCTGGAGGTCGGTGGGGCTTGAATGGATGGCCAGGGGGGGCGGTGCCAAGCACGGCGGTGCGGTGAGGTCGAGGGGAGGGCGCAGGCAGGGGAGGAATACTTGGCCGGTGGTCGCTGGCATTTCGAGGAAGATCGTCAACACTGACTGGCTGGAGGTAGATGAAGGCGATCTCCTCGTTCTTTGTACATTGGACGGTGCAGAAAAAATGGACTGACCTATTTGCTTTCAGTCGACTGTTATTTTCATAGAATCCTGTAGTAATTGAGTGTGCCATGCATGTTCTAGAGCTATCATATGTCTCCCGTCATTTATTTCTCACCGACCTGCTATTTGCTACCTTTACACTGTACTAATTGTGCACACACTTCACCCATACTCACAGTATTGTTTTTTTATGCATGGGTATTTCAGACTCTGACGCAGTGTTGATAAATGCAGAAAAGAAAAGACAGAAGTCGCTCCAGTGTAATTCGAAGATAAGCGGTAAGCGTTTCAACGCTCTAATGGGTGCAGTGTTAGCAGTTGGAGACAGTAAAAGTAGCTCTGCAGTTGATGATCTCAATTGCCACACACAACCATCCCAGGTGCTTGCTTTAACTTCGCGCTATCAAATGTGGTTGTATGTTGCATATGGTGTCTAGCTTGTATTGCTTCCAATTTGGTTAAATTGCATCTGCTTACTTTACACATTATACCTTTGATAATGACATGCCTTCCTGTTTTTGATAAATACTACATATGTCTATTAACCATGTTCGTACATCAAACTAATGCTCTTTTGTATCCCTCGTCAATCACTTATGATGAGACAACACACCGGTGGGTTCTTGTGAGACGCCTACTCGTTTAAAGAGTGCAAGGTCATCCTCCCCACATGATTCTCAAGAAACAGCAAGGCTAAATGAAGATAGTCAACATACCTCTCTAGTTGATCACCGCAATTCCACCACACCACCATCGCAGGTGCTTGCTCTTACTTGGCAGTGTGATATGTGGTTGCATGTTGCAAATGGTGTCTACCTTGTAATGCTTCTAATTAGGCTAAATTGCATCTGCTTAGTTAACACATTATACCTGTGAATATGACATACCTTCCTGTTTTTGGTACATACTACGTCTTTCTATTAACCATGTTCTTACATCAAACTACTTCTCTTGTGTATCCCTCATCAATGCTCCTAATTTGTTAAATTGCATCTCCTTAGCTTACACATTATACATGTGAATATGACACGCCTTCCTGTTTTTGGTACATACTACATCTGCCTATTACACCATGTTCTAACATCAAACTACTATTCTTGTGTATCCTGCGTCTATCGCTTATGATGAGACAGTCACGGGCGTGGGTTTATATGAGATGCAATACTCTTATAAAGAATGCAATTTCATCCTCTCCACACGATTCTCAAGAAACAGCAAGCCTAAATGAAGATATCGAGCGTTGCTCTTTATCTGAAGACAACACTTCCCCTACACCACCATCACAGGTGCTTGCTCCAACTTTGCAGTGTGATATGTGGTTGCATGTTGCATACGGTATCTAGCTTGTAATGCTTCTAATGAGGGTAAATTGCATCTGCTTAGTTTACACACTATACCTGTGAATATGACATGCCTTCCTATTTTTGGTACACACTACATCTATGTGTGAACCTTGTTCTTACATGAAACTACCTCTCTTCTGTATCCTGCATCAATTACTTACGATGAGTCACCTTTATTCGTTGCATATTGCATACTATTTCTAGCTTTGTTGCCATGTATTGCTTCTAATTTGGTCAAATACATTTGTTAGGGCACCCTTTTAATTTAGCAGAGTGATATTGGTTTCATCTTTCATATGGTTTCTAGCTTGCATCGATTCTAACAAGTTCAAGCACCTTGTGCTTAGTTTACACTTTATACATCATACATGTCAATATGTCACGCTGTCCTGTTTTTCATACATATTCCATCCTCCTATCATGCGGCTGCCTTACATGAAAGTAGTGTTCACAAGATCACGCATCAATAAGTTCTGAAGAGCAAATTGTATTCCTTTTTCTTGTGGGTTTGACTTGACAAGGCAAAATCAAGTAAGAGGAAGGAAAAGAGTAAGGAAGGCGATGATGGTGGTCCTCTGCAGCAACATAAACGGAGCATGTGTACCGATTCTCCTTGTACTGATAGTGCATTACATGGTCCAAGTCTCCGCTCCCCTACTCCACCATCCAAGGTGCTTGCTCTAACTTGGCAGTGTGATATCTAGTTGCATGTTGCATATGGTGTCTACCTTGTATTGCTCCTAATTAGTGTAAACTGCATCTGCTTAGCTTACACATGATACATGTGAATATGACACGCTTTCCTGTTTTTGGTACATACTATATCTGTCTATCACACCATGTTCTTACATGAAACTACTCTTCTTGTGTATCCTGCATCAGTCACTTATGATGGGACACCTTTAAGTTGGCAGTGTGATATTGGTTTGCGTCTTGAATATGATTTCTAGCATGTATTGCTTCTAGTTTGATGAACTCCACCTATGACGAGACAGTTTTAACTTGGCAGAGTGATATTGGTTGCACCTTCCATATGGTGTCTTGCAGTGTTTCTAATTTGTTGAAGTGCCTTCTTCTTAGTTACCACATCATTTGTGTGAATATGTCAAGCCGTCCATTTTCTCGTACATATTCCATCCTCGTATCATGACTTTGCCTTTCATCAGAGTAGTGTTCGTCAGTATCATGCATGAATGAGTTCTGGAGAGCGAATGATATTCCTTTTTCTTGTCGGTATGACCTCACAATGCAAAATCAATAAAGCTGAAGGAAATAGGCAAGGCATTGGATGATGGTGGTCCTTCCGAGCAACTGAAACTGAGGTTCTCTACAGATTCTACTCCGCCATCCTCCCAACAAGATTCGCAAGACAATGCAAGGCTAGACAGTCAACGTAGATGTATAGATGATGAGCACATCTCCCCTACTCCACCATCACAGGTGCTTGCTCTAACATGGCACTATTATATGTGGTTCCATGTTGCGTATGATGTCTAGCTTCTATTGCTTCTAACTTTGTTGAATGGCATCTGCTTACTTTACACATAATGCCTGTGAATATGACATGTGTTCCTGTTTCTACATCAGACTACTATTCTTGCATATCCCGCGTAAGTCACTTATGATAAGGCACCTTTAAGTCGCCACTTTGATATTGGTTGTGTCTTGCATATGATTTCTAGCATATACTGCTTCTAATTTGTTGAAACGCCATACAGTTTCAACTTGGCAGAGTGATATTGGTTGCATCTTTCATATGGTGTCTAGATTGTAGTGCTTCTAATTTGTTGAAATGCCTTCTGCTTAGTTACCACATCATAGGTGTGAATATGTCACACCATCCTGTTTTTCATACATATTCCATCCTCGCATCATGTGTTTGCCTTTCATCCGAGTAGTGTTTGTCAGTATCATGCATGAATGAGTTCTGAAGAGCGAATTTTATTCCTTTTTCTTATCGGTTTGACTTGACAATGCAAAATCATTACAGTTGAAGGAAATTAGTCCGGCAGTGGATGATGGTGGTCCTTCGGAGCAACTCAAACAGGGGGTCTCTACAGACTCTACTCCGCCATCCTCCCAACAAGATTCGCAAGACAACACAAGGCTGGACAGTCAACGTAGCTGTGTAGATGATGAGCACATCTCCCCTACTCCACCATCACAGGTGCTTGCTCTAACTTGACACTATTATATGTGGTTGCATTTTGCATATGATGTCTAGCTTGTATTGCTTCTAACTTGAATTGCATCTGCTTACTTTACACATAATGCATGTGAATATGACACGTGTTCATGTTTCTAGAACATACGTGTACACGATGAGCACATCTCCCCTACTCCACCATCACAGGTGCTTGCTCTTACTTGGAACTGTTATACGTGGTTGCGTTTTCCGTATGATGTCTAGTTTGTATTGCTTCTGATTATGTTGAATTGCATCTGCGTAGCTTACAACTTATACCTGCAACGATCACTTACCCATAAGACACATTTAACTTAGGACTGTGATGTAGGTTGCATCTTGCATTGTCTTCTAGCTTGTACTACTTCTAATTTCTTGAAATGGCACTTACGACGAGACACTTTTTACCTGATAGAGTGATATTGGTTGCATGTCCATATTGTGCCTAGCTTTCATTTCTTCTAATTTTGTTGAAATGCCTTCCGCTTACTGTTTTTCCATACACATTCCATCCTCCTATCGTACGTGTGAATATGAAACGTTGTCTTTTTTTGTATATATTCCATCCTCCTGCGCTTGCCTTACATCAAAGTAGTGTTAAATCAGATCATGCATCAACCAGTTATGCGGAGCTAATTTTATTCATCTTCTTGTGGTTTTGACTTCATAAGGCAATATCAGAAAATAGGAAGGAAAAGAGTAAGTTAGGGGATGTTGGTGGTACTCCGCATCGACGCAAACAGAGACTCTCTAGATTTGCCACTGCTACTGCTAATGAAGTTGAAGTCCCAATCTACATGATGAGTTCATCTCCCGCACTCCACCATCGCAGGTGCTTGCTCTAAGTTGACAGTGTGATAATTGGTTTCATGTTGCATATGTTTTCTAGGCCTGTGTCGGGGAGGACTGATCGTGTCCCACGAACACCTACGGGACCTGGGTCCCTTGTGGTTCGGAGGGGGGCGGAGATTGCACAAAGAGCGGATCGAAGCGATGCACACGAGCAGGTTTACCCAGCTTTGGAGCTCTCCGGAGAGATAATACTCCTACTGCTGCTTTGTGGATTATCTTGTGTTCTTTCTAGGGAGCAATGGAGCTACAAAACCTAGCCTGAGCGTGGTCTCGTATGACTAGAATGAACTAAGCCGGAGCTGAACCGAACCCTTTCAACGTTGCACTTGGGCCTCCTTTTATAGGTACAAGGGGTCACCACATGTGGCAAGTAGACAAGGGTAAGATAGTAAATACATAGGTTGGTACACCGCTTTGTACAGTGTACAGTAATCTATACCTAACTCTGACGGCAAGGGACAAGAGTCATCAATGCCCGTCTCAGTCGCCCGAACAGTGTAACAGGGACCGTCAAGTGCGCTTCCGTTCGCCACGATGGTAGCTTGTCAGCGCCGCTTATCGCTACTCCCCGCTGGCTGCACAGCCCGTCGACACGCGTGCTTGGGAGAGCCCCGTGGTGACACGTTGGCGGGTGAGCTGGAGTGGAGATGAAGAGAGGTTGCCCGCCCCGGCAAGCGCCTTGCCGCGGCAGGAATCTTGTCGCGCTTGGGGGTTTGTCGCTCACCAAGCCTTCCCGGCAAGCTCCTCTTGTCGGGGCCTTGTTTCCTTCGCGCCCTGAGTGGCCCTCCCGGCAAGCTCCTCTTGCCGGGGTCTTGATTACTTTGTTCTTGAATGGCTCCAAAGGAGCCGCTGAGGATCTTGGCGGTCATCAGGCCAGCCCTGCCGTGGGGCGCTGCAACTGTCCGTGCACGAGTTCGGGATACTAGGGTACCCCTACTCTAGTACACCGACAGGAGCCCCCGGGCCTGGGCCACACACGGCGCCAAACCCTGTTGGGCCAGGCCCAAAACAGTGCACGGGCATGCGTGGTCTTGATTACGCCGTTATTTGCCTTGGACCCACCACGTCTCCCACGAACGGCACGCACCGGACGTGGCGTCGTGGGGGAGATCGTGGGGCTTTCTTTAATGGGAAAAATCGGAACGCCCGTCCCCTCTTCCCTTTATAAGCGGGGGGAACAGGGGCAGGACGCCCACTTGCCCTTGCTGTCACATCAGAAACCCCCGTCGCTTTTCCCCTTTCTTCTCGAGCCCAAAGAGAGCGACGCTCCGCCCCCTCCATTGCCACCGGTGCCACCAACGCCGTCGGCTTCCTCCACCACCGCTCCCTATGGCTTGGAACGCCGATAAGGGAAAAGGCGTGAGATCGGCCGAGGCACAGCGGCTCGCGGCGCTGCGGAAGGAGCGGGCCCTCTTCGATCCCCTGCTCAACAGGAAGGAGCTGCGGGAGCTGTACTATCTCTTTCTGGTCGACGGAGACCCGTGCGCATCCGCGCACAAGGGTCATCTCCGCCGCCACATCCGCTAAGGTCTCCATCGGGTACCCCTTCTTCGCGATTTTCTTACAGTGCGGGCTCTGCCTCGCCTCTTAATTCTTCTGCGATGTTATGAACACGTATGGCCTCCACCTCCTTGACTTCACCCCCAACGCCATCCTCACCATGGCGTTTCGCACATCTCTGCGAGAACTTTGTCGGGTCCACCCAAGCGTCGCACTCTTCTGCCACTACTTCTCACCCCGCGTAGAGAGGAGAGCCGCTTGGGAGGAATTGCATGGACCTCTAGGATCGGCAAGAAGGAAGCGTATCTTGATGGAGAGTTGCGCAGCAAGTGGGAGGAGTGGAGGGATGATGGTGCTGGATCTTAGAGGAGGAGCCACAGCCTTTTACTGCCTGCGCCAAGACCCCCATAGTTCGCGGGTAACGATTGGAGTAACTTGGCGCGGAGGACGACAAGTTGAAGATTGCCACGACTAGGATTTTATGTCTCCGCAAGCAGGGCTTACCGTGGAGCAGTTGGCGCGACTTCGCCGCGCCGCATTGCGCCTTTGCAGGAGAGAGCGAAGCCTTCTTGGGAATTCGAGCGGCGGATATCATGAGGCTGCGCCCAGGTCTGAATTGGAATTTCACTACCTTGGAGCTTGACGGCATGCTGCGGGAGCTGTTCAAGCCTGAAGCGGATAACCCCGGATGGTGTATGTTGCCGAGGGGAGTTGTGCCATTGTGCAACAACTCGTCGCTTGATAGCATCCGCGCGATAATGCCGTTGTGCGATTCCCATGGAATGTTCCAACTTGGCAGGAGCCCGCCGATGACATAGTGCAACAGTTCTTCGACAACTTGGTTGAAGTGCCGATCCGCGCCGACGAGCAGAGGCGGCTCACCCGCGACACCACTGATCAGGAGATGGCGCGCATCACCACGAGGTTGGAGGAGGCTGCAGAGGCTGCTGCCGCCGGCGCGTTTGGGTTCACTGTTGAGGAGGCAGAGAGGGCCGAGGCGGCAAGCCTTGCCGACCGAGAAGAGTTCGTCGGTGAGGAGGAGCAGAGTGAGCCCGACAACGAACCAAGCGAGCCTGCCGAGGGCGCCTCTCCTCCGCCGTCAAGTAGCTTGCCGCAGGAGGAGCTCGCTGCCCCGCCAAGGAGACGCCTCCGGAAGACTGGAGAAGTGGCGGGGGGGCATACGGTCCAACAGCCGCCTCGCCGCCCGACGCGCTCCACCGCGGCAAGCACTGTTGCCGCGGGAGCGCCTCATTCCGCCACGGCGACGGGCGCGGGGTCTTCTTGAGTCGCGGCCCCTGCACCCGCCAAGCGTCCGAGGGAATCTTCTCCCCCAATCCGTCGCGCCGGAGCGGAGTTTCATCTTTCCGCCCTCGGCTCCGAGGAAGAAGAAGAGTGAGATCTTGTCGTTACTACTTGTAATCTCCCAATTTATTGTTTTTTCCTTATATCTTGACGGGTTTCATTCTGAACCTTCTTCTTCAGGACGCTGTCTCAGAGGGCGTCGAAGAGGGCCAAGACGCCGTTGGTTGTCGTCTCAGATGACTCCCCTGTGGCGACAGGGGGGACGTCTGGAACTCCCTTGCCGGACCCGGCAACCCTTCAACAGAGCAGCCCCCAGCACAGCCCCCAGCGTAAGTGTTTGGTGTACTCCTCAAGTTTGGGTGCGCCTGGGTGCTTCTCCGTTACTGATATCTGGTGTGTTGAATTGTGTAGGAGCAGAGCAGCCTCATCAGGAAGCACCGGAGGTCACTCCCGAAGTTCTGCTTGCTTCAACTACGCCGCCAAGGGAAAACTCTCCGCCGAGGGAGCGCTCTCCGGCAAGGGAGGCCTCTCCGACAAGGGGAGCTTCCCCGACAAGGACCGGCACCGACGACCCTCCGGTAGTGGAGACCGCGGCAACAGATCCCGTTGCAGGTGATTTTCTTGTTTGATAATTTCCCTTGGGTTCTTTCTTTTTCTGTTCTTCTTTTTTGAACATCTGCTTGACTTGTGCTTTCTTCTTCTGACCATCAGATCCACCTGCCGGAGATCCAATGGAGACTGAGGCCGCCGGCGAGGAAGACGCTCGCGGCGACAATGTCGACGCCGCCAACATGGAGGAGGAGGCTGGCGCTGACGGGCCCGCCGGCGAGGAGGCCGCCGAGGCTCTTGGGGCGCAGGCGGGGAGGGATCTGGCGATCGTCTTGACGGCCCCGAGGCCGCAGGAGCGCCAGCGCTGCACCGACCGCTGATCCTCCGCCACCGACGCCGCGCTGAATCGAAGAGCCCCAGCCCGGCGCCTACAAGGCGGTGAGGGTGTCTTTATCAAGCTCCCCGGGCATCAAGCTCCAGTGGCACCGGTCGAGGGGGAGACTTTCGGCTGAACTGCTTGCCTCCGCCCGGCTGTCGCTGGTTGATGCCCCAAGCAGCAGCAGCGGTGAGCCCGAGGAGGCAGCTGCTAAGGAAGTTCTTGTCGCTCTACCGCGCCAAACAAGCCAAACTGGAGTCTGTGGAGGCGCTTGTCGCGAGGGCGGAGCTGACTTGGAGAAGCGCTGAAGAGCTCCGCCGCCAACAAAGAAACTCTCCGGATATAGCAGAGGCGCGGAACAGCTTGTCGAGGCGCGCACGCCTTCATCTTGGAGAAGGGCGAGGTCGAGGAGCAGCAGAGGCTTGCCGTGCAGAAGCTCTTCACATGAGAAGGTGAGCTGGCGCAGCGGAAGATCAACCTCGACAGCTATGAGGAAGATCTCGCACATGAAGCAAACAATTGGCGGGCCACTTGGGAGGCAAAGATGTTTGCTGCGGCTGCCGAGGCCGCCAAGAGGGAGTTGGAAACGAGGGTGGCTCAGCTGGAGTCCACCCTCCAGAAGAGTGCCGAGGAGGTCGCCGGGTTGAAGCGCGAGCGTGAGAAGGACGCTTACACCCTCGGCGAGTTGCAGGGTCGTTTCGCTGAAAAGATCAAGGAGGTCGATGCCGCCAAGGACGTCAAGGCGGATCTGGAGCTGAAGCTGACCACTCTGACGGAGACGTTGAATGGCGTCAAGGATCGGGAAAAGGGCCTGCTGGAAAAGATCAAGGCCACCGAGGAGTTGCTGTCGAATGCTGTGACCACCCAGAATAATCTTCGAGACAGCATAATGCACTGGACAGAAGGTCTTGTGGACACCGTCGCCGGCATCCATAATGAGCTGATGGAGTTGGGGATGACAGATCTTGGATACTCCACCGACGAGAACCTCCAACCCAGCGTCAAGCTCAGCCTATTCTTCAAAGGCGTGTTGGCGGGTATCCAGCGGCTCCGGGAAGAGGTTCCGAAGCAACCGGCGGAGGAATCACGCCAAGTCTGCACCGAGGCTCTCCAGAAGGTGCTGATGAAGGTGGCCTTCCGCAACCCAGGCGTCGATTTCACCAAAGTCCTCAAGTCCCTGCCTCCATCCGCCGATGTTGAAGCGCTCAAGGCCCTTGTCGCACCCATTGTGGACAGGGTGAGCGGAGTTAAGAGGCTCGAGGGCGACCGCGTGGACTAGGCCGCCAAGTCCATCTTTCTCTTGTCGCTGTAGATCATGTTTAGGAAAAAAAATCTATTAGATCTGCGACAAGTTATTATGTAATATACACTATCTTAGGCCATCGAATGCAAATGTTATTTACTTTACTCGATTTCTTCCCTTGTATGTTTATACCCTACGTTTTTAGGAGAACTTGTCGGTCTGTAACACCTTTGCCGCGAGCGCTGAGTGCGGAACTTCAAGAGCTTCTTTGGCGATGCCGCTCCCGACAAGCAACCTTGTCGCAACTAGTTGCAGCACACTTAAGTTGTTGAGCGGACTCGAAACAAAGTAAGGGCGCAAGCTAGTCGCGAGTCGGTTCCTCCACACACAGGTTTTCCATACGAGGTATTATCGTTCGAGGAAGATAACTTAAAAATTTAAAACTGGTCGCTTAAACTTAGCAACTTAGCTTTTCTGTTGTCCATTTTCCGGCAAGGCGACAGTTCCTTGAGCGACGCTTGGCGGCCCACAGCATTATCTTCTCCTTCCCCCCGGTTAACTTG
Source organism: Aegilops longissima (assembly GCA_021605205.1). NCBI lineage: Eukaryota > Viridiplantae > Streptophyta > Magnoliopsida > Poales > Poaceae > Aegilops > Aegilops longissima. The sequence goes on from CM038682.1 coordinate 695,000,080, forward strand.
TGGGTGGATGAACCTTCTTCTTGTTTGAGAAGAAAGAAGAGAAAATAAAGTTATGGAGCCTAGTGGCTCGTCATCGCTTACAGGGTGCGGATGCTGCACAAAATGTTAGTAAACACATGCATATATGATTATGAGGGCATGTATTGATAAGTTGTGCGCAACACATAGGCTTTACTGATGCACGGGGTCTGCGCCCGGCTTTGTACAAAGGATTACATGCAACAGTGGCAAGACTTGTACAAAAGGGTGGTTGCCGGAACAGGTTCCGGCAACCGCTCCTTATGGGTAAAACTTGCGAAGATGCTCTATATTCCAGGAATTGCTCATCGGAGCGCCATCTTCGGTCTCGAGGCGGACAGCACCGGGCCTAGTGACTCGTTTTACCCGATAAGGGCCTTCCCACTTTGGCGTCAACTTGTTGGAATTCTTGGCAGATTGAACGCGCCGAAGAACAAGGTCGCCTTCCTCGAAGCTTCTGGCATTAACTTTGCGGCTATGGTAGCGACGCAAAGCTTGCTGGTAGCGAGCAGCTCGTACAGCAGCCTGAAGACGATCTTCCTCGAGGAGCAGCGCGTCATCTTGTCGCTGCTGCTCTTGCTCAAGCTCATCATAAGCGAGCACTCGAGGTGACCCGTACATGAGTTCCGTGAGGAGGACTGCCTCTGCTCCATAGACTAGAGCGAAAGGTGTCTGGCCAGTGGCTCGATTTGGCGTCGTCCTGATCGACCAAAGAACCACCGGCAGCTCCTCGATCCAGTTTCTTCCGCACTTGCGCAGCTTGTCGAAAGTTCTGGTCTAGAGTCCTCGCAGCACTTCAGCGTTTGCTCTCTCTGCTTGACCGTTGCTTCTCGGATGAGCAACAGAAGCAAAGCAGATCTTGGCGCCAAGATCTTGGGCGTACTGCATGAAGGTGCGGCTCGTGAACTGTGTGCCGTTGTCGGTGATGATTCTGTTAGGAATCCCAAAGCGGCAAACAATTGAATCAAGAACTTGACCGCGATCGTCTTGTCACCTTCCTCACTGGTTCCACTTCTGGCCACTTTGTGAACTTGTCGATCGCAACGTACAATACTCAAATCCCCCGACAGCTCGGGGGAAAGGGCCGACGATGTCGAGCCCCCAGACCGAGAAGGGCCAGTATAAAGGGATCGTTTGGAGAGCTTGAGCTGGTTGGTGTATCTGTTTGGAATGGAACTGGCACGCTTCACACTTGGTTACTTGTGCAATTGCATCCTGGAGGGCTTCTGGCCAGAAAAAACCTTGCCGGAAAGCCTTGCCGGCAAGTGCTCTTGCGCCGATGTGGTGACCACATATGCCTCCATGTATCTCTGCCAACAGCTTCAGTCCATCTTCCCGGCAAATGCACTTCAATTTCACACCGTTGAGTCTTCTTCTGTACAGGATGTTGTCAACAAACTGGTACATACTTGACTGCCGGGCTACTTTTTCCGCTTCTACTTGCGCTTCGGGAAGTTCTCCTGTCTGAAGGAAATGGACGATTTGCTGTGCCCATGTTGGAGCTTGTGGCTCGACAACGAGGACTAAAGGCTCTTCTATCACTGCGAGAACATCAGCTTCTACGGCAAGAACCTGTGGGTCCGCCGGAGCTTGATGATCCCCGGCAAGCTTGCCGGAGCGAAACTTGTCGGGAGCGTTTGCTTCAACAATACAAACTGCATGGTTTGTCGGAGCAGACTGCTCCTCAGTGATATTTGTGTTGATTTTAGGGACCTTCTTGGCGGCGGCTCCGGGGAGCTCTGCCGGAAAGTAGTCGCCGGAAATCAATTTTCTTTTCTTGCTCTGTCCTGTTGATGGTGTTACGGTTGGGTGAGTTAGCTTGAGCACAAAAATCCCTGGTTCCACAGGTAACTTAAGTGCAGCACATTTGGAGAGGCCATCAGCTATATCATTCTGAGCTCTTGGAACGTGTTCCATTTGCAGGCCTTCAAAGTGCTCTTCTAGCTTCCTCACTTCATCGACGTAAGCTTCCATCAACGGACTCTGATAATCTTTATTTACTTGGCGGACGACAAGTTGCGAGTCCCCCCTGACAATGAGCTTCTTGATCCCAAGGTCCACCGCAATCCTGAGACCGGCAAGCAAGCCTTCATACTCTGCAGTATTATTTGTTGCTTGTTCCTTGGGAAAGTGCATCCGGACTATGTACTTGAGGTGCTCTCCGGTGGGTGCGATAAGCAACACGCCGCACCGGCGCCTTTGCAGCGAGAAGGCACCGCCAAAGTACATCAGCCACTCTTTATTTGCCTCTTTGACGGGATGCTTGTCTCGAATTTCTTCATCTTGCGTCGGCGTCCATTCTGCTATGAATTCCGCCAATGCTCGCTCTGATAGTTGAAGTGCTTTCAAACTTGAGACCAAAGCTTGATAGTTCCAAAGGCCCACTCGACGATTCTGCTGTTGCTTCGGATTTTGCAATATCCTTTTCAACGGAAAGCGAGTGACAACTGTTATCTCATGTGCTTGGAAGTAATGGCGCAGCTTTCTCGAGGCCATGAGGAGGCCGAAAAGCAACTTCGCACACCGAGTACCTTGACCTAGCCCCTGCGCAGAAGGGAACTGACAAAGTAGACTGGGCGCTGCACCATCTTCTTCTGTATCTTGTCGCAACCCTGCGCTGATCCGTCCTTTCTGGGGCCAGAGCTCGACGGCGAAGCCCCTTGCTTGTCGCTGGATGCGCTTGCCTCGGTTGCCGGCTCATCATCTGCTTCCCTCTCCGCTACTAACGCAGCACTAACCACTTGATTGGTCGCCGCTATATACAGCAGCAACTTCTCTTGTGGCTTAGGTGCTACAAGTATTGGAGCGGAGGACAGGTACCTCTTTAAATCCTGCAGCGCAGCCTCCGCTTCGGGAGTCCATTTCATTGGACCTGCCTTTTTCAAAATTTTGAAAAATGGCAGGGCGCGCTCAGCAGACTTAGAGATAAACCTGCTGAGAGCAGCCACGCAACCGGCAAGCCTTCTGACATCCTTGACACGTTTTGGTGCTTCAATCTGCTCAATGGCCTTGATCTTGTCGGGATTGGCTTCAATTCCCCGTTGAGACACAAAGAACCCGAGAAGCTTGCCGGAAGGGACTCCAAATACGCACTTCTCGGGACTGAGCTTGAGGTTGATCTTGCGCAGATTTGCAAATGTCTCATCCAAATCTTGAATCAGAGTTGCTTTGTCCTTGCTCTTGACCACTATGTCATCCATGTAAGCTTCTACATTTCTGTGTATCTGCGGCTCAAAGGCATCATGGACTACTCTTGCAAAGGTTGAACCAGCATTCTTTAAACCGAAAGGCATTCGTATGAAGCAGTACGTGCCACATGGTGTAATAAATGCGGTTTTCTCTTCATCCTCTTCTGCCATGAAGATCTGATGATATCCCGAATATGCATCAAGAAATGAAAGCAGATCACATCCAGCCGTGGAGTCAACAATCTGGTCGATACGCGGCAAGGGAAATGGGTCTTTGGGACAAGCTTTATTAACATCAGTGAAGTCAATACAAAGTCTCCATTTCCCATTAGCCTTGCGCACAACTACCGGATTGGCCAACCACGTGGGATGGAGTACTCCCCTGACAAGTCATCTTGCTTCCAAATTCTTGATTTCTTTTTCTATGAACTCTTGGCGCTCCACTGCCTGTTTCCTAACTTTTTGCTTGACGGGCCGCGCGTGGGGACAGACAGCTAGGTGGTGCTCAATTACTTTCCTGGGAACACCGGGGATGTCAGATGGTTGCCATGCAAACACATCGACATTCGCCCGCAGGAAAGCAACGAGCTCGCCTTCCTATTTAGGATCAAGCGTGGCACTGATGGTGAAGGTACCACCAGTGCCGTCCTCCTTGGCGGGCACCTTCTTGATCTTCGGCGGAGCTGCCATCGTCTTCTTGCACTTGCCGGTGGAGCTCGATGGTGCGTCCTCGACGGTAGCGCAGCACTCCGAGGAGGTGCGCTTGCCGGAGTGGGAAACAGAGCTCTTGCCGGACTTGGTGGTCTTCTTCCCTCTGGGAGCTTCAGCGGCAAGTGGTCTGCTTTCTGTTGCGGCTGCTGCATCCCGGTAAATCTTGTCGGCACAGATAAGCGCGTCCTTCTTGTCGCCATGGATGGAGATGACACTTATCGGGCCTGGCATCTTAAGTAAGTTGTAAGCATAATGAGAGGCGGCCATGAACTTGGCGAGTGCTGGACGGCCAAGTATGCCATTGTAGGGCAATGGGAAATCGGCAACGTCAAATGTGACCCTCTCAGTTCTGAAGTTGAGCTCGCTACCGAACGTTACCGGCAACGTGATCTTTCCTTTGGGCTTGCTCCTTCCTGGGTTGATTCCTTGGAACGTACAGTTTCTTCGAGCTCGCTGTCAGGGATTTGAAGCTTCTGAAGCACTGGAGAGGAGATCAAGTTCAGGCCGGCCCCGCCGTCAACCAACATCTTTGTGACCTTGAGGTTGCGGATGGTTGGTGAGACTAACATCGGCAAACACCCGACCGCAGTGACGCGATCAGGGTGGTCCTCAATGTCAAAAATGATGGGCGTGCTGGACCACTTCAGAGGTTTGCGCGACTCTATGGAGGGTTCTACTGCATTAACCTCACGCATCCATTGCTTGAGTTGGCGGTGCGAGGTATGCAGAGACGCACCACCGTCAACGCAAAGAACCTCCATTGCCTTTTTAAATTCCTGCTCATCAGCTTCATCGCCTTCCATGTCTTCGTCCTCTTCATCTTCATCTTCTTCTTTGTCGCGGCCACGGGGAGGTCTGTCTCCTTGCCGCTGCTTGGCCTTGCCGCGGCGCCCTCCCCGACCGGGTCTCTTCTTACTTGCTGCACCTGCACCTTCTTGGGCCTTCTCCTTGTCTCGCCGCTCGTATTCAGCTCTCTGTAGCTCAACAAGCTGCTCGACTTTCTTGCAGCTCTGAAGATCGTGACCCTTGGTGCGGTGGATCTTACAGTACTGCTTGTTGGATCTGTCAGGCTTGTCGGCAGCCATCACAGCTTGGCGGTCGGTATCGACGGCGACCTCCTTGCCGGAGCCACTAGCCTTGGTTTTGTTGGCGGCACCATCCATGCCGGACTGTTCGACAACTAGTACTTCTTGGTTTTTTCTTCCTTCTGTTGTTTCGCCGCCAGCTCTTCCTTGCCGGGGCGATTTCCTCACCGTCGGACTCTGCTCCCACATTCTCTCCTGGGAGTCTTCTTCCTTCTTCAGCGCGTGCACACTTGTTTGCCAGGGCGTAGAGCTCGCTCACGTCTTTCACTTTGCACATCGCCATCTCCTCCCTCATCCTGCGGTTTCGTACATTCTGATGGAATTCACTGATCACTGCAGCAGGGTGGACGTCTGGGATGTTGTAGTGCACTCGACTGAATCTCTGGATGAACTTGCGCAGGGACTCCCCCTCCTTCTGGGCAAGCAGGTGGAGATCACTCTCCTGGCCATGAGGCTTGTGGCCGCCTGTGAAGGCGCCAACAAACTGATGGCACAAATCTGCCCAAGAAGAAATAGAGCCATCCGGCAAGTGCATGAGCCAAGATCTGACGTTTGGCTTGAGTACCAGGGGAAAGTAGTTGGCGAGGATCTTGTTGTCTCGTCCCCCCGCTGCCTGCACCGCGATGGTGTAGATACTGAGGAACTCCGATGGGTGTATCCTGCCATCATATTTCTCCGGCACATCTGGTTTGAAGTTTTTCTTGTCGGGCCACCGGACTTGCCGCAGCTCACGAGTGAACGCAGGGCAACCTACACGTCTGACAAGCTGCCCGGTTCTTCGGGCGCATGCATATCGACAAGGGGCGCGCGTTAGTCGATTGACGGCGCGCTTCTCTTGGCGCCGATATGGGTTCGAAGTCTTCTTCTTGCCGTTCTTGGAGAACTTGGCGCTGGTCGCGACGAGCTCGCGGATCCGATGACGCTGTGGAGTCGCTGTCGAGGCGGATCCGGCGAGTCGGCGATCTTGGTCTTCGGGAAGGGGAGTGCATGGTGGCTGCACCCCCGCAAGTCTCGTCGCCATCAGCTCGCGCCTTGTCGCCTTGCCGCGGCTGTGAAGCACTCGGTTGCCATGGGGCGTCGCCGTTAAGCGAAGCCGATGAGACTCTGAATTGTGGCCCTCCATTCGCCGACCTTATCGGCCGTTGGGGGTAATCTAGAAGTAATCGAGCTCGCCAAGGCTTCCGCTGGTGTGGTTGGCGGCAACGGCGTGCGAGCGAAGAACGGATGTGCTCGGACTCTAACCAAGTTAGGAGGAGCTGCATCCCGTCCAAGCGACCGTACTCCGCTCGTACCAGCATGCTGGGGTGCATGCGGGTCTCGAGGGCCTCGGGATCCTCCAGCTTGGCCTTGGTCCAATGAGCGTATGGTGCCGCGAGCATCATGACGCTGTCGGTCCCGCGCCTCCTGCGAAGGACGCGGTGCAGACTCGGACGCCGATGCCTGTGCTGCCTTGTCCTTGGACCTGGCGGCATTGTGGGCTCTCTCGACGACGCCGGTTCATCCGCCAGCGTTTCCCCCACCACCTGACGGCTCCGGTCGTGGTGGGTTCGACGCGGACGGCTCTGCTGCTGCCGAAGACTTCTTCTTCGGCGCCATGTCGACAAAGACGTTGATGAAGTTGCTCGTGTGAACGCTGGACCGGGTTCACACAGCCTCGCACCCCCTACCTGGCGCGCCAAAGATGTCGGGGAGGACTGATCGTGTCCCACGAACACCTACGGGACCTGGGTCCCTTGTGGTTCGGAGGGGGGCAGAGATTGCACAAAGAGCGGATCGAAGCGATGCACACGAGCAGGTTTACCCAGCTTCGGAGCTCTCCGGAGAGATAATACTCCTACTGCTGCTTTGTGGATTATCTTGTGTTCTTGCTAGGGAGCAATGGGAGCTACAAAACCTAGCCTGAGCGTGGTCTCGTATGAGTAGCATGAACTAAGCCGGAGCTGAACCGAACCCTTTCTACGTTGCACTTGGGCCTCCTTTTATAGGTACAAGGGGTCACCACATGTGGCAAGTAGACAAGGGTAAGATAGTAAATACATAGGTTGGTACACCGCTTTGTACAGTGTACAGTAATCTATACCTAACTCTGACGCCAAGGGACAAGAGTCATCAATGCCCGTCTCAGTCGCCCGAACAGTGTAACAGGGACCGTCAAGTGCGCTTCCGTTCGCCACGATGGTAGCTTGTCAGCGCCGCTTATCGCTACTCCCCGCTGGCTGCACAGCCCGTCGACACGCGTGCTTGGGAGAGCCCCGTGGTGACACGTTGGCAGGTGAGCTGGAGCGGAGATGAAGTGAGGTTGCCCGCCCCGGCAAGCGCCTTGCCGCGGCAGGAATCTTGTCGTGCTTGGGGGTTTGTCGCTCACCAAGCCTTCCCGGCAAGGTCCTCTTGCCGGGGCCTTGTTTCCTTCGCGCCCAGAGTGGCCCTCCCGGCAAGCTCCTCTTGCCGGGGTCTTGATTACTTTGTTCTTGAATGGCTCCAAAGGAGCCGCTGAGGATCTTGGCGGTCATCAGGCCAGCCCTGCCGTGGGGCGCTGCAACTGTCCGTGCACGAGTTCGGGATACTAGGGTACCCCTACTCTAGTACACCGACAGCCTGTATTTCTTCTATTTTGATTAAGTTGCACCTGCTGAGTTTATACGTTATACATGTGCATATGACATGGCTTTCTGTGTCTAGAATACACTGCATCTATCTATCATACCATGTTCTTACATGAAATTACTGTTGTTGTGTATCCCGCATCGTTAACTCATGATTGGACGCTTTTAACATGGCAGTTTGATAGTGGCTGCATCTTGCATTGATTTCTATGTTGTACTGCTTCTAATTTTTCGAATTGCCACTTATGACAAGACACTTTTAACTTGGAAGAGTAATATTGGTTGCATCTTTCATATGGTGTCCAGCTTGCATTACTTCTATTTTCTTGAAAATCCTTCTGCTTAGTTTGCACATCGTAGCTGTGAATATGTCAAGCCGTCCTGTTTTTCTTACATATTCCATCCTCAGACGGTTGTCTTACATCAAAGTATTGCTTGTCTGTATCATGCATCAATGAGTTCTGAAGAGTGATTTTACTATTTTGTGTTGTGGGTACAGCTTGACATGGCAAAGTCAAAAAAGAGCAAGGAAAATAATATAGTAGGGAGTGCTGTTACTCGTCGGGTGAAACAGAAAAGGCTCTACCGTCGAGATTCTGCTGGTACTTATAGTGCAGTAGATGGTCCAAGTCCACCGGCTAAATCTACAAACACAGTATCACCTGCTCCACCAGCTGCAGCATCCGCTTCAACTGTACCAGATCTCAACCAGTTACTCGCTCGCTTGTTCAAACGGGCCAGTTCCCAAGCTGCCTTCACACCTAACACTACTTCGAAGCAATCGCTGACACAACAGGACTTGGCAAGATCAGATGAACCTCATGAGCATCGACACCAAGACGGTACCTAACTGAGTCAAGTTGCGCTTGCATGCTCCTTTATATGTACTCTCACAGTTTGATGTACACTAACACTTTCCATATTCGTTGTTGAACTAGCACCACGGCGCAAGCGGAAACAAACATCAGGGATAATGCTTGACAGATTAACAAAATCTAAAGGAGGAAGAATGGAGATCCATTTTGAGGCAGGTTTAAAAGGCCACGGATGCTACTGAGTCAGCCAAGTTAGTATCGAGGCAGCCGTTGCCGTTAGGTGTCATGCGCGTATCCTCCCAACGTGGATCCAAAGACAGGAATGAGAAAGACAATACCCAGTTTAACACCTTCCTTGACCATTTATCTGTAAGTAATGTTATTCATCGCAATTAGTAATATTGTCTTGCTCTGTCCCATAATTTCTAGCTTCCTCCAAATAAGACTCACATTCTTTTTTCAACAGATGAGGTTCAAGTTGGATCCGAAAGATGATGCAACTAAACAAGCATGCACTCATGTTTTTCAGATCGCTCATGACAAGATAGGTACCACCTTAGAAAATCTCACTTTGAAGGCAAGGCTAACAATGAAATCGCCCAAACATCTCCAAAGGAATATATTACGGTGATGACCGGACAGTCCTCGTTAAACACCGGTCCGATCCAAAGTATCGTAGGCTATATGTATTTGATCATACCACATATTGAACTTGTATTTATGTATGTGCCTTACAAGTGTATCTTCTTCTAGGCTAACTGTTTGAAGAACAAAACCAACCGTTCTAAAGTGAAATTCCAACGAGACAACAGGATCTCGTAGCTATATTGCACAATCGTGAGGCTCTTGTAAATAGCTGCTACTTCCTTCTTTTTTGTGCCATATTATCGTATCTATATTGACTTGTTCCAAATACAGCGGAAAGCCCGTGCGGACCAAAAAGAACCTGAACCGAATGCAGTGCAAATCTTCAAGGATTGCCACACCAGCAAGATGAAGGGCATGAGCACACCAGTTGTTGTAAGTCCTTACTCCTCCTGCCTTGAACTGATTGGTACTGTGATGTGTTCATTTAACTACTTGGTTTGCAGCCAATGTCAGTTACTCTGTTCACTTTTATACACAATTGTCTTAACGTATCATTTCACCTTACATGGTTTAAAAGAGATGAAGGATATTCTTTTGGTCTTGATCTGTAATCTAGTTGTTATGTTCATGTGCGCACACAATGATAAAATAGCCTGTTTGTTTTATATCTGTTTGCCCATGGTATGGATGATGTCATACTATGTTCATCCTACTTTAAACCATGTCTCTTTATCCTTAGATGTCAACGAATGTGAGGAAATAGACAATACAATAGGCATGCTACATGGACATATGTTCCGAAAGTGATTTTATTATGTAGTTGGCACTACAATACATGCTAATGTATTATAGTAGTTCACCAAAATAAGTTATGTATAAACGTTTAACCTACTTTGTTTGTTTTTGTCTCATTAGTAACTCACTGGTACACTAATCTACAAGTTCAAACTTTCAGGAAGCTATGGAACAAATGATTGAACAGCCACAACCACCTGAAGTTGACGAGGCTACTACACGCACAATGTCACCTCTTGCAGCAGTTCGTCAGTATCTCTCCACTAACAGTGTAAAAAGCACCTTCCTGCGTAATTCTGGGTTGGTTGTCAAGGTAACCTCGTCCAAATCGCCTATTGAACAAAATCTTCCTGCTAGACAGAGTGATATATCTGTGCTCCAGACACAAGTCCAATCCCTAATGGACGTTGTTTCGGAAACAAGAATAGTGGTTGAGAAATGCCGTCAAGATATGAATGGTTACAAACCGGACTATCGGACATTAAACCGTTGTTGAAGAGCAATGGCGGAAAAAAGGTGGAGATCATGCTGCTCCATCAGATTCTACAGCCTGAAACATTAGCACTCAGGTCAAATGATCTGTGCTTCTATACATATGATGGTGCTTTTATCTAGAAGGATTGTAAACTTTATGCCAACAGGCCTTTTGTTGTATGATTGGAATTTATTTTTTTGTGATACAACATTTATGATGTTGCAACAGGCTGCAGTAATTATGACTCTATTTTTGTATAGTGTAGGTTTATCTTAGTAATATATTCGGACGAAAGCTTCGTAGGAGCCCAACATGCCAACATTTGTCGGGCCCATTCCAATTGGGCTAAAAACGATTACAGGCCGAAATTGGCATGTAGCCCACTAAATATATCTGGGCTTAAATTAGCATAAGCTTTCAAATTTTTCTGGTAGGCTTGTGCCCATAGTGGGCCTTTAACAGGCCTAAACAGAATTTGGGCCCTCAGTAAAAGTAGGCCGTTTACAAGTGTAAATATGTCGAGCCCATAAAAAACATGGGCCTTTAATAGACCGAAAGTGAGATTGGGCCCTGATTGTGCCAAATAACCCACTGGACTTAGCAGGCCGAAATGGTGGCCCATTTACGATGCGGATATTTGACAGGCCAAAATTCGGACGGGCCGTAAATGCGTCAACCTAATACACGGGCCTTTAATAGGCCGGAACTTTGGTCGGGCTAGATTGTCGTCATTTTTATATGGGCCGTTAATGGGCCCGATATGATGTTGGGCCACATATGGCCCATGGTTTACGTCCGGTGTTAACGGGCCGAAAATGACAACAGGCCGAAAGTGGGCCAAATCTATAATTGGCCTCTAACAGGCCGAATGACAGACATGGCCGAATATGACCCAAATCCTTCACGGTCGTTTATGGGCTGAAAGTTTTGATGGCCTGTAAATGGGCCCAAATGAAGCCGGACCTTTAACAGGCCGGAAATACACCGGGCCGTAATTCGTCCCAATTAGTTAGCGGACTGTTAACGGGCCAGAAGGGACCATGGGCCGCATTGATGACAAGTTTAGACCAGGCCGTTGACGGGCCGATTTGACAGAGAATGTTGGGCCTTTAGCTGGGTCGGCCCATTATGGTCTGTAGAATCTTTTGGGCCTTTAGCTGGGCCGGCCCATTGTGGTCCACAAAATGTTGTGGGCCTTTAGCTGGGCCGGCCCATTATGGTCCGCTAAATTTTGTGGGCCTTTAGCTGGGCCGGCCCATTATGGTCCACTAAATCTTATGGGCCTTCGGTTGGGCTGGCCCATTTAAACTTTGTGGGCCACTTTTGGGCCGGTCCACGTGTCAACATATCATAGGCCCATCTCGACCAGTGGATGAGTGACACCTGTGCCAACGCGGAGCTAACACGTGGATCCGTCAGCCAATGAGAATTTTACACGTGGAAAATCGGCATTGGTCGTGGCTGTTAACGGGTTATCGGATCCAAAATCCTACCCGATAGCTTAACGGCGTTCCGTTACGGTGGATGCCACGTGTCGGTCACCCTTGACGAAAGCACTTCTGTGACACGTGATTTATCATCATGGAAGTGGACACTTCCATGATGATAATTTTGGTAATGTCATGGAACACTTCTACGACAGCACAGGTATGACTATCTTGATTCCGTCATAAATTTGTCATGGATGTACATGCATGACAAAAAACGCGACCTACTGTGACAAACATGTATCATCACGGAAGTGTATTTTTTTGTATTGGGAGGGGGGCGCCACACATGGCTAACAATTGTTGGTGTGTCTACTAGGCACCCCCTCCCCACATATATATAGGTGAGAGGGGGAGGGGAGAGGCCAGGAGGCGCCCAAGGGCTGGCCGTCGCCCCCCTTGGGGCTTTCCTTGCCCTCCCCCCTTTCCATGTATGCATGAAGGGGAAGGAAAGAGGGGTGAGGGAAGGAAGTGGGAATCCTAATTCTACATTACCTTTCCCTTCCCCCCTTCCTTTTCCACCTCCTATGGCCCTATAGGGTGCACCAGCCCCTTGTGGGCTGGTGTGTTCCTTCACAAGGCCCATATGGCCCATAGGATTGTCGAGGGTACCCGAAACACCTTCCGGTGACCCGATAAGTACGTGATACTCTCCGAAACACTTCTGGTGTCCGAATACCATCGTCCTATATGTCTATCTTTACCTCTCGACCATTTCGAGACTCCTCATCATGTCTGTGATCTCATTTAGGGCTCAAAACAACATTCGGTCACCAAATCACATAACTCATATAATACAAAATCGTCATCGAACGTTAAGCGTGCGGACCCTACGGGTTTGAGAACTATGTAGACATGACCGAGACACCTCTCCAGTCAATAACCAATAGCGGAACTTGGATGCTCGTATTGGCTCCTACATATTCTACGAAGATCTTTATCGGTCGAACCGTAATGACAACATACGTTATTCCCTTTTTCCATCGGTATGTTACTTGCCCGAGATTCGATGTGGTATCTTCATACCTAGTTCAATCTCGTTACCGGCAAGTCTCTTTAGTCGTTCCGTAATACATCATCCCGCAACTAACTCATTAGTCACTTTGCTTTCAAGGCTTCTTATGATGTGCATTACTGAGAGGGCCCAAAGATACCTCTCCGATACTCAGAGTGACAAATCCTAATCTCGATCTATGCCAACCCAACAAACACCTTCGGAGATACCTATAGAGCATCTTTATAATCACCTAGTTACGTTGTGACGTTTGATAGCTGATACGTCTCCAACGTATCTATAATGTATGAAGCATTCATGCAATTATATTATCTGTTTTGGATGTTTATGGGCTTTACTAAGAACTTTTATATTATTTTTGGGACTAACCTATTAACCGGAGGCCCAGCCCATATTGTTGTTTTCTTGCCTATTTCAGTGTTTTAAAGAAAAGGAATATCAAACGGAGTCCAAACGGAATGAAACCTTCGGAAAAGTTATTTTTGGAACGGAAGCAATCCAGGGGACATGGAGTGCACGTAAGGGAAGCTTTGAGGTGGCCACGAGGCAGGGGGCGCCCCCTATGGGCGCGCCCCCCACCCTCATGGGCCCCTCGAGGCTCCCCTGACCAACTTCTTTCGCCTATATATCTCCATATACCCTAAAAACACTGAGGACAACAATAGATCGGGAGTTCCGCCGACGCAAGCCTCTGTAGCCACAAAAAACCAATCGGGACCCTGTTCCGGAAGCCTACCGGAGGGGGGATCCCTCACCGGTGGCCATCTTCATCATCCCGATGCTCTCCATGACGAGGAGGGAGTAGTTCACCCTCAAGGCTGAGGGTATGTACCAGTACCTATGTGTTTGATCTCTCCCCCCCCCCTCTCTCTCTCTCTCTCTCTCTCTCTCTCGTGTTCTTGATTTGGCATGATCTTGATGTATCGCGAGCTTTGCTATTATAGTTGGATCTTATGATGTTTTTCCCCCTCTACTCTCTTGTAATGGATTGAGTTTTCCCTTTGAAGTTATCTTATCGGATTGAGTCTTTCAGGATTTGAGAACACTTGATGTATGTCTTGCCGTGCTTATCTGTGGTGACAATGGGATATTCACGTGATCCACTTGATGTATGTTTTGGTGAACAACTTGCGGGTTCCGTGACCTTGGGAATCTATGCATAGGGGTTGGCACACGTTTTCGTCTTGACTCTTCGGTAGAAATTTGGGGCACTCTTTGAAGTACTTTGTGTTGGTTGAATAGATGAATCTGAGATTGTGTGATGCATATCGTATAATCATACCCACAGATACTTGAGGTGACAATGGAGTATCTAGGTGACATTAGGGTTTTGGTTGATTTGTGTCTTAAGGTGTTATTCTAGTACAAACTCTATGATAGATTGAATGGAAAGAATAGCTTCGTGTTATTTTACTACGGACTCTTGAATAGATAGATAAAAAAGGATAACTTTGAGGTGGTTTCGTACCCTACCACAATCTCTTTGTTTGTTCTCTGCTATTAGTGACTTTGGAGTGACTCTTTGTTGCATCTTGAGGGATAGTTATATGATCCAATTATGTCACTATTGTTGAGAGAACTTGCACTAGTGAAAGTATGAACCTTAGGCCTTGTTTCCTACCATTGCAATACCGTCTACGCTCACTTTTATCATTAGTTACTTTGCTGTTTTTATAATTTCAGATTACAAATACCTTTATCTACCATCCATATTGCACTTGTATCACCATCTCTTAGCCGAACTAGTGCACCTATACAATTTACTATTGTATTGGGTGTGTTGGGGACACAAGAGACTCTTTATTATTTGGTTGCAGGGTTGTTTGAGAGAGACCATCTTCATCCTACACCTCCCACAGATTGATAAACCTCAGGTCATCCACTTGAGGGAAATTTGCTACTATCCTACAAACCTCTGCAGTTGGAGGCCCAACAACGTCTACAAGAAGAAGGTTGTGTAGTGGACATCAAGCTCTTTTCTGGCGCCGTTGCCGGGAGTTGAGTGCTTGAAGGTATATCTTTAGATATGGCCATCGAATCTTTTAGTTTCTTGTTTTATCATTGTTTTAGTCTATAAAATAAAATTACAAAAAAATGGAATTAAGTTTGTCTCATACGCTTCATCTTTTTAATATCTTTCGTGAGAATGATGGAAAGGAAAATTGTGCTCAAGTGCTAGAAGTAGAAATCTATAAAATGCTTGGCACTAAATATGTGAATGATGAGAATGATTGCAATGTTGTTTGTATAAATTATTTGAATACCCATGATGCTAATGATATGCAAAGCCACAAGCTTGGGGATGCTATGTTTGATGAATATGATATTTTTTGTCCCCCAAGTTTTGATGAGCAAATTTAGTATGATGAAAGCATGCCTCCTATCTATGATGATTATTGTGATGACTTGTATGCTATTAATAATAATGATAACCATGAAACTTGTCATCATGATTTAAGTTTTCAATTGGATTATGCTTCACATGATAATTATTTTGTTGAGTTTGCTCCCACTACTATTGATAAGAAGAAATTTACTTATGTGGAGAGTAATAAAAATTCTATGCTTGTAGATCATGAAAATAATGCTTTATGTGCTGGTTATATTGTTGAATTCATTCATGATTCTACTGAAAATTATTATGAGGGAGGAATATAGGCTTGTAGGAATTGCAATAATATCAAGTTTCCTCTCTATGTGTTGAAATTTTGAAGTTATGCTTGTTTTGCCTTCCTATGCTAGTTGATTATTGTTCCCATAAATTGTTTGCTCACAAAATCCCTATGCATAGAAAGTGGGTAATACTTAAATGTGCTAGTCATATTCTTCATGATGCTCTCTTTATGTTTCAATTCTTATCTTTTATGTTAGCATCATTGAAATCATCATGCCTAGCTAGGGGCGTTAAACGTTAGCGCGCTTGTTCGGAGGCAACCCAACTTTATTTTTGTACTTTGCGTTTGCTCCTGTTTAGTAACAAATAATTCATCTAGCCTCTGATTAGATGTGGTTTTTATGTCTTAATTAGTGTTTGGGCCAAGTAGGATCTTTGGGAAGACTTGGGTGAAGTCTATATGATATTGCTGTAAAAAACAGAAACTTTTGCCCTCACAAGATTAGCTACCATTTTTTTACTGGAGAGTGATTTTAGGTTGATTATTTTTTAAGATGATTAGTAGAAAAGTTACTCAGGTCCACCCATTTATTTCAGATTTTTTGGAGTTCCAGAAGTATTCGAATGATACAGATTACTACAGACTGTACTGTTTTAGACAGATTTTGTTTTCATTGTGTTGTTTGCTTATTTTGATGAATCTATGAGTAGTATCGTGGGTATGAACCATAGATAAGTTGGAATACAATAAGTTTAACACCAATATAAATAAAGAATGAGTTCATCACAGTACCTTAAAGTGGTGGTTTGTTTTCTTGTACTAACGGAGCTCATGAGATTTTTTGTCAAGTTTTGTGTTGTGGAGTTTTCAAGTTTTGGGTAAAAGATTCGATGGACTATGGAATAAGGAGTGGCAAGAGCCTAAGTTTGGGGATTCCCAAGGCACCCCAAGGTAATATTCAAGGACAACCAAGAGCCTAAGCTTGGGGATGCCCCGGAAGGCATCCCCTCTTTCGTCTTCGTTCATCTTTAACTTTACTTGGAGCTATTTTTTTATTCGCCACATGATATGTGTTCTGCTTGGAGCGTCATTTTATTTTGTTAGTATTTGCTTGCTCTTATTTATAATAATGTTTTGCATCTATATTTTCAATAAAAAATTCAAGGATAGCCTTTACCATGCTTATTTTGCAAGTATACATGTTGCTGTTTCAAAACAGAAAGTTTACCGCTGTTGCAAAAATTCTCTAGAAAATTCAGAGAGTGATATAATGGTGAATATTTTTGAATAATTATATCTGATAAATATTCTACAGCTTAGTATTTTTCTTATAATTTTTGGAGTTAGGGAAGTATGATGAATCTTGCATTCTTTACAGACTATACTGTTTTGGCATATTGCTGTTATGTTTGCATTGTTTGCATATGTTTGCTTGTTTAATGATTCTATTTGAGGATAGGAGTATTAAATATGCAGAGACATTTAGTATGCAATGTTTAATAATAATGTTAGTAATTTGTTACAGTAGAAAATGATAAGGTTTTTGCATTGGTTTATACTAATTTGTTACAGTAGAAAATGATAAGGTTTTTGCATTGGTTTATACTAACTTATCTCACGAGTTCTTGTTGAGTTTTGCGTGGATGAAGTTTTTGAGATTTAGGGAAACCGTGATATAAAAGGAATTAAGGTGACACGAAAGCTCAAGCTTGGGGATGCCCAAGGCACCCCAAGATAATATTCTAAGAAGTCTCAAGCACCTAAGCTTGGGGATGCCCCGGTAGGCATCCCACCTTTCTTCTTCAACAATTATCGGTTAGTATCGGTTGAACCTAAGTTTTTGCTTCTTCACATGATGTGTGCTATCCTTTAAATGCCATTTTGTTTTGTTTTGCTTGCTGTTTGAATAAAATACCAAGATCTGAAATTCTTAAATGTTAGAGAGTCTTCACATAGCTACATAATTATTTAACTACTCATTGATCTTCACTTATATCTTTTTGGAGTATTTTGTCATTACTCCTGTGCTTCACTTATATCCTATGAGTAAATGGTTGAATGAGTTGAATGTCATAAATCTGAAATTATATATGTTTCGTATGCTTATCCCATGGGGTGTAATGACTTCACATTTAAGAAGTAGAGGTTGTAAAGTTATTGACGGTTAGCAAACATTGTATTGGTCACTTGAACATTTCATGAAATAATATTGAAGGAAGAGAGATTTCACATATAAATATACTATCATGGACATCTTTTATAGTTGTGAGCACTCATTAAAATATGACATGCTAAAAGGTTAACGTTGGACAAGGAATACAATGTAATGGGTTATGTTTTCCTATATCTGAAAAGTTATATTGTCTTGGATCATCCAACATGTTGAGGTTGCCTTTCTCCCTCATGCTACCCAAATTATTTGCACCAAGTAGAAATACTAATTGTGCTTCCAAATATCCGTTAAACTAGTTTTGCCATGAGAGTCCACCATACCTACCTATGGATTGAGTAAGATCCTTCAAGTAAGTTGTCATCGGTGCATGCAATAAAAATTGCTCTCTAAATATGCATAATATATTAGTGCGAAGAAAATAAGCTTTATATGATCTTGTTATGGAAGCAATAAAAGTGACGGACTGCATAATAATGGTCCATATACAAGTGAAAATATAAAGTGACGTTCTTTTGCACTAAGATTTTGTACATCCAACATAAAAGCGCATGACAACCTCTGCTTCCCTCTGCGAAGGGCCTATCTTTTACTTTTGTCTTCTACCCTTATGCAAGAGTCATGGTGATCAACACCTTCCCTTTTTACACTTTTTCCTTCGGCAAGCACTTTGTGTTGAGGTGATCCGGATATATATATCCACTTGGATGTAGGCGTTCATAAATTATTATTGTTGAGATTACCGTTGAGGTAAAAGGTTGGGAGGCGAAACTATAAGCCCCTATCTTTCTCTCTGTTCGATTAAAACTTTGGACCCATAAATATCACGTGAGTGTTAGCAATTGTGATAGATTAAATGATAGTTGAGTATGTGGAGTTTGCTAAATCAAAGCTCTGCCATAGACCCTTCCTGAAAATAAGATGAATTGCGATTGTTTGATGACTGAGAATGAAGTTTGCTAATTTTCAAGAAAGTTTAGTGTCTATGCTTTAACATGTGAATAGCTTGTTACTTGATCATGAAAAAGTTTTATGAGATGAGCTATTGTTATGATATATATAATGATGCTAGAAAAGGTTATTGAAATTATCATTGATCAAACTTGTGCACCTGCTAGCATTCACACTTCATAAATTCTTTCTTTTATCATTTACCTACTCGAGGACGAGTAGGAATTAAACTTGGGGATGCTGATACGTGTCCAACGTATCTATAATTTATGAAGCATTCATGATATTATATTGTCGGTTTTGGATGTTTATGGGATTTACTAATCACTTTTATATTATTTTTGGGACTAGCCTATTAACCGGAGGCCCAGCCCATATTGTTGTTTTCATGCCTATTTCAGTGTTTTGAAGAAAAGGGGTATCAAATGGAGTCCAAACGGAATGAAACCTTTGGAAAAGTTATTTTTGGAATGGAAGCAATCCAGGGGACTTGGAGTGCACGTAAGGGAAGCTTTGAGGTGGCCATGAGGCAAGGGGGTGCCCCCCTTTGGGCGTGCCCCCACCCTCGTGGACCCCTCGAGGCTCCCCTGACCAACTTCTTTCTCCTATATATCTCCATATACCCTAAAAACACTAAGGACAACAATAGATCGGGAGTTCCGCCGCCGCAAGCCTCTGTAGCCACCAAAAACCAATCGGGACACTGTTCCGGCACCATGCCAGAGGGGGGATCCCTCATCGGTGGCCATCTTCATCATCCCGGCGCTCTCCATGACGATGAGGGAGTAGTTCACCCTCAGGGTTGAGGGTATGTACTAGTAGCTATGTGTTTGATCTCTCTCTCTCTCTCTCTCTCTCTCTCTCTCTCTCTCTCTCTCGTGTTCTTGATTTGGCACGATCTTGATGTATCGCGAGCTTTGCTATTATAGTTGGATCTTATGATGTTTCTCCCCCTCTACTCTCTTGTAATGGATTGAGTTTTCCCTTTGAAGTTATCTTATCGGATTGAGTCTTTAAGGATTTGAGAACACTTGATGTATGTCTTGCCGTGCTTATCTGTGGTGATAATGGGATATACACGTGATCCACTTGATGTATGTTTTGGTGATCAACTTGCGGGTTCCGTGACCTTGGGAATCTATGCATAGGGGTTGGCACACATTTTCGTCTTGACTCTCCGGTAGAAACTTTGGGGAACTCTTTGAAGTACTTTGTGTTGGTTGAATAGATGAATCAGAGATTGTGTGATGCATATCATATAATCATGCCCACGGATACTTGAGGTGACAATGGAGTATCTAGGTGACATTAGGGTTTTGGTTGATTTGTGTCTTAAGGTGTTATTCTAATATGAACTCTATGATAGATTAAACGGAACGAATAGCTTCGTGTTATTTTACTACGGACTCTTGAATAGATAGATCAAAAAGGATAACTTTAAGGTGGTTTCGTACCCTACCATAATCTCTTCGTTTGTTCTCCGCTATTATTGACTTTGGAGTGACTCTTTGTTGCATGTTGAGGGATAGTTATATGATCCAATTATGTTATTATTGTTGAGAGAACTTGCACTAGTGAAAGTATGAACCTTAGGCCTTATTTCCTACAATTGCAATACCGTTTCCGCTCACTTTTATCATTAGTTACCTTGCTGTTTTTATAATTTCAGATTACAAATACCTTTATCTACCATCCATATTGCACTTGTATCACCATCTCTTCGCCGAACTAGTGCACCTATACAATTTACCATTGTATTGGGTGTGTTGGGGACACAAGAGTCTATTTTTTATTTGGTTGCAGGGTTTTTTGAGAGAGACCATCTTCATCCTACGCCTCCCACAGATTGATAAACCTTAGGTCATCCACTCTAGGGAAATTTTCTACTGTCCCACAAACCTCTGCACTTGGAGGCCCAACAACGTCTACAAGAAGAAGGTTGTGTAGTAGACATCAATAGCACACAAGGTACTCCTCCGGTATTTGGGTGTTGCATAATCTCATAGTGAAAGGAATATGTATATGACATGAAGAAAGGAATAGCAATAAAACTGAATGATCAATATGCTAAGCTAACAGATGGGTCTTGTCCATCACATCGTTCTCCTAATGATGTGATCTTGTTCATCAAATGACAACACATGTCTATGGTTAGGAAACTTAACCATCTTTGATTAACGAGCTAGTCTAGTAGAGGCTTACTAGGGACACGGTGTTTTGTCTATGTATCCACACATGTATCAAGTTTCCGGTTAATACAATTCTAGCATGAATAATAAATATTTATCATGATATAAGGAAATATAAAATAACAACTTTATTATTGCCTCTAGGGCATATTTCCTTCAGTCTCCCACTTGCACTAAAGTCAATAATCTAGTTCACATCTCCATGTGATTAACACCAATAGTTCACATCACCATGTGACCAACACCCAAAGGGTTTACTAGAGTCAGTAATCTAGTTCACATCACCATGTGATTAACACCTAAAGGGTACTAAGGTGTGATCATGTTTTGCTTGTGAGAGAGTTTTAGTCAATGGTCTGCCACATTCAGAGCCGTATGTATTTTGCAAAATTCTATGTCTAGAATACTCTGGATGGAGCTACTCTAGCTAATTGCTCCCACGTTCAATACGTATCAAGATTCAGACTTAGAGTTGTCTAGATCAGTGTCAAAGCTTGCATCGACGTAACTCTTTACGATGAACTCTTTATCACCTCCATAATCAAGAAACATTTCCTTAGTCCTCTTAGGTAACTAAGGATAATTTTGACCGATGTCCAGTGATCTAATCCTGGATCACTATTGTACCCCCTTGCCAAACTCATGATAAGGTACACAGTAGGTCTGGTATACAACATGGCATACTTTATAGAACCTATGGCTGAGGCATAGGGAATGACTTTCATTCTCTCTCTATCTTCTGCCGTGGTCGGGCTTTGAGTCTTACTCAACTTCACACCTTACAACTCAGGCAAGAACTCTTTCTTTGACTGATCTGTTTTGAACTTCTTCAAAATATTATCAAGGTATGTACTCATCGAAAGTCTTATCATGCATCTTGATCTATCTCTATAGATCTTGATGCCCAATATGTAAGCAGCTTCACCGATGTGTTTCTTTGAAAAACTCCTTTCAAACACTCCTTTATGCTTTCCAGAAAATTCTACATCATTTCTGAGCAACAATATGTCATTCACATATACTTATCAGAAAGGTTGTAGTGCTCCCACTCACTTTCTTGTAAATACAGGCTTCATCACAAGTCTGTATAAAACTATATGCTTTGATCAACTCATCAAAGCATATATTCCAACTCCGACATGCTTGCACCTGTCCATAGATGGATCGCTGGAGCTTGCACATTTTGTTAGCACCTTTAGGATTGACAAAACCTTCTGGTTGCATCATATACAACTATTCTTTAATAAATCCATTAAGGAATGCAGTTTTGATATCCTTTTGCCAGATTTCATAGAATGCGACAATTGCTAACATGATTCGGACAGACTTAAGCATTGATATGAGTGAGAAAATCTAATCGTATTCAACACATTGAACTTGTTGAAAACCTTTTGCGACAATTCGAGCTTTGTAGATATTAACACTACCATCGACATTTGTCTTCCTCTTGAAGATCCATTTATTCTCAATGGCTTGCCGATTATTGGGCAAGTCCATGATGACCCACAAGTGTAGGGGATCTATCGTAGTCCTTTCGATAAGTAAGAGTGTCGAAGCCAATGAGGAGCAGAAGGAAATGATAAGCGGTTTCCAGTAAGGTTTTCTCTGCAAGCACTGAAATTGTAGGTAATAGATAGTTTTGTGATAAGATAAATTGTAACGAGTAACAAGCAATGAAAGTAAATAAAGTGTAGCAAGGTGGCCCAATCCTTTTTGTCGTAAAGGATAAGCCTGGACAATTTCTTATAATGAGAAAAGAGCTCCCGAGGACACATGGGAATCATCGTCAAGCTAGTTTTCATCATGCTCATATGATTCGCGTTCGGTACTTTGATAGTTTGATATGTGGGTGTGTCGGGGGGATGCTGGTCGTGTCCCACGAACACCTACGGGACCTGGGTCCCTTGTGGTTCGGAGGGGGGCGGAGATTGCACAAAGAGCGGATCGAGGCGATGCACACGAGCGGGTTTACCCAGCTTCGGAGCTCTCCGGAGAGATAATACTCCTACTGCTGCTTTGTGGATTATCTTGTATTCTTGCTAGGGAGCAATGGGAGCTACAAGACCTAGCCTGAGCGTGGTTTCGTATGAGTAGGATGAACTAAGCCCGAGCTGGACCGAACCGAGCCGAACCCTCTCTACATTGCACTTGGGCCTCCTTTTATAGGCACAAGGGGTCACCACATGTGGCAAGTAGACAAGGGTAAGATAATAAAAACATAGGTTGGTACACCGCTTTACAAAGGTACAATGATCTATACCTAACTCGACGGCAAGGGACAAGAGTCATCAATGCCCGCCTCGATCGCCCGAACAAAGGTAACAGGACCGCTGGCGCGGCTCCGTTTGCCACGATGGTAGCTTGTCAGCGCCGCTTGTCGCTGGCTGCACAGCCCGTCGACACGCGTGCTTGGGAGAGCCCCGTGGTGACACGTTGGCGGGTGAGCTGGAGCGGAGATGAAGAGAGGTCGCCCGCCCCGGCAAGCGCCTTGCCGTGGCAGGAACCTTGTCGCGCTTGGGGGGCTAGTCGCTCACCAAGCCTTCCCGGCAAGCTCCTCTTGCCGGGGCCTTGTTTCCTTTGCGCCCTGAGTGGCCTTCCCGGCAAGCTCCTCTTGCCGGGGTCTTGACTACTTTGTTCTTGAATGGCTCCAAAGGAGCCACTGAGGATCTTGGTAGACGCCCGGCAAGGTTTGCCACGGGGACGCTACGACTGCCCGTGCACGAGTTTGGGGTACTAGGGTACCCTTACTTTAGTACACCGATAGGAGCCCCCGGGTCTGGGCCATACACGGTGCCGAGCGCTGTTGGGCCAGGCCCAAAACAGGGCACGGGCACGCGCGGCCTGGGTCCAAACCAAATTCACTCCGTATCCGCCGCGTTCCTCAGAACGCACGCGCCAATTGGGGTGTCGTGGGGAAGGGGCGGCGTGCAGGTCGCCTCATCTGTCGCCTCGGTTCTGAATCCCGCCACGTGGTTCCCATGCTCTTGGGGTCACGGACGGTGGAAGTGGGAAGCTGGGCGTTCTTGCAGCAGAGGCAGCAGGTCTGCCCTGATTCCCCGCGCTTCCTATGCCTTGATTAGCTGAGCGGGCGGCAGAGCCCCACCTTGCTTCTTTTAAGAAGGGCGGAACGGGGCGCAGAAACCCGCACTCTCCCATCTCTTCCTTTCTCGCTTCTCTCCCTTTCTCTCACTCGTCATGGAGAAAGGGAACCTTGGTTCTTCATCGGTGGCGGCGAGGGTTGGCGCTAGACAGCGCACCCCTCCCAACCCCACGCCCGGGGTGGCAGAGCCAGCCACAAGGGGAAGAGGGAGGGGGCGAGGTCGTGGACGAGGTCGAGGCGCTGGGAAGAAGCGGACGGGCGGCGAGCCGCCTCCGCCTCATGGGCAGTTCCCCTCGGGCGAGGTCGTGGACGAGGTCGAGGCGCTCGGGGAAGAAGCGGGTGGGGCGGCGCGCTATCTCCGCCTCCGCCGGCGGTTCTCCTCCCCGCGGCGGTCCATACAGGGGACGCACCTTGCGAGTTCTTCGTCGAGCTGCGCCCGGCGCCTCGTCGCCGCCTCCGGCTTCCAGCTCCGTTCATGAGCGCGATGGAGTCGGATCCGCCGAGACATCGAGATTGCACATGAGGGCTGTGGGATCAGCGCACGCGAGTCCGCGTTGTATTCCCAGCCCCTAATGTGATGTATCTTGATCGTGGGTGGAAGACGTTCGCCGCATCCACAACCTGATGGCGGGTTTACCCTCCATTTTAAGTTAATGGAGGGTGATCTCCTCTCCGTCAAGGTCTTGGGATCTCGGCACTTTCGGGCGAGGTGCTGCGTGGATAGCTCCTCCGACAATAAGATTCCTCCTCGAGCGAGAGTGACGAGGAGGAGAGCGACAGCGACAACGAGGGTAGCGGGCCCAACTAGTTGTCGGGCGCCGCCGTGTCACCGGCGACCCCATCATCCGCGTCGCCGGCTCCTTGAACTCCCGGGTCGCCTCCTTGGGCGATCGGCGTGGGGGGCTGCGGAAGGGAAGAGGATGGCGACAAGGCCGTCAAGTCGGAGTACGGGACGAGTGCCTCGACAATCGGCCGACGCCCTGCCGCCCGCCTTGAGCCCCGCCTCCGCGCCGCTGTCTCCGTCAAGCCCTCGGAGAGTCCCTCGATGTTCTCTTGGTGCCTTCGCACCTGTAGCTCGCCTAGGCGCTCCGTTTGCCCTTCTCGCCTCTTTGACCTACCTCACGAAGAGAGGGACAGGAAAAGGATTACGGGCATCTTATCTTTTTAATTTGTAAGCCTTCGGCCTTATCCGCATTTAAAACTTGTAATCCTCTCTTTCATGTTTTTCATTCTCCACGGATCTGTATCCGAGTAGGATGTTTTAATGAAAAGGGATGTTTGAAAAGGGACGAAAGGCTTATCTGACGATACCGCAGCCCCGGCAACTCGGCTTGCCGCAGCCCCGGCAACCCCGGCTTGTTGGGCTTGGCGCCAGCCAGCGCCTTCTTCTCCTCTTCGCTGTTATTTCGGTTCTGAGAACAATTTAGCCAGTGCCGCAATAAGTTATTTTTGTAATATAACTTTATTGTGGGCAATATTTGCTATGTTACTTCCCTTACTCGACTCTTGGCTTTGTATGTTACTGCCCTACGCCTTTCAGGGAAACTTGCCGGTGCAGGCACCCTTGCTGCGAGCGCCGAGTGCGGAACTTCAGCAGCTCGTCAAGGGGGTCGCTACCAACAAGCAACCTTGTCGCGGACTAGCCGCAGCTCACTTAAGTTGTTGAGCGGACTCGAAACAAAGTAAGGGCGCGACCAGTCACGATTTGGTTCCTTCGCGCACAGGTTTTCCATACAAAGCGCGGTCATTCAAGGAAAATAACTTTAAAAAAAAGAATCGAATGCTCAAACTTTGGCAACTTAGCTTGTCTGTCGTTTGCTTCCCGGCAAGGCGAAACTAGGTCACTGCTATGCACCAGTACTCAAAGCTCCCGACAGCGCGAGGGAAAGGGCCGAGGACGTCGCGCCCCCAGACCAAGAAGGGCCAGGATAAAGGGATCGTCTGGAGAGCTTGAGCTGGCTGGTGTATCTGTTTGGAATGGAACTGGCACGCTTCACACTTGGTTACTTGTGCGCTTGCATCTGGAGGGCTTCGGCGGAAGAAACCTTGCCGGAAAGCTTTGCCGGCAAGTGCTCTTGCGCCAATGTGGTGACCACATATGCCTCCATGTATCTCTGCCAACAGCTTCTGTCCATCTTCCCGGCAAATGCACTTCAATTTCACACCTTTGAGTCTTGTTCTGTACAGGATGTTGTCAACAAACTGGTACATACTTGACTGCCGGGCTACTTTTTCCGCTTCTTCTTGCTCTTCGGGAAGTTCTCCTGTCTGTAGGAAATGGATGATTTGCTGTGCCCATGTTGGAGCTTGTGGCTCGACAACAAGGACTAAAGGCTCTGCTATCACTGCGGGAACATCAGCTTCTACGGCAAGAACCTGCGGGTCCGCCGGAGCTTGATGATCCCCGACAAGCTCGCCGGAGCGAAACTTCTCGGGAGCGTTTGCTTCAACGCTACAAACCGCATGGTTTGTCGGAGCAGACTGCTCCTCAGTGATATTTGTGTTGATTTTAGGGACCTTCTTGGCGGCGGCTTCAGGGAGCTCTGCCGGAAAGTAGTCGCCGGAAACCAATTTTCTCTTCTTGCTTTGTCCTGCTGATGGTGTTACGGTTGGTTGAGTCAGCTTGAGCACAAAAATTCCTGGTTCCACAGGTAACTTAAGTGCGGCACATTTGGAGAGGCCATCAGCTATATCATTCTGAGCTCTTGGAACATGCTCCATTTGCAGGCCTTCAAAGTGCTCTTCTAGCTTCCTTACTTCATCGACGCAGGCTTCCATCAACGGACTCTGATAATCTTTATTTACTTGGCGGACGACAAGTTGCGAGTCCCCCCTGACAATGAGCTTCTTGATCCCAAGGTCTACTGCAATCCTGAGACCGGCAAGCAAACCTTCATACTCTGCAGTATTGTTTGTTGCTTGTTCTTTGGGAAAGTGCATCTGGACTATGTACTTAAGGTGCTCTCCGGTGGGTGCGATAAGAAGCACGCCGGCACCGGCGCCTTGCAGCGAGAAGGCACCATCGAAGTACATCAGCCACTCTTTATTTGCCTCTTTGACGGGGATGCTTGTCTCTGGAATTTCTTCATCTTGCGTCGGCGTCCATTCTTCTATGAATTCCGCCAATGCTCTGCTCTGGATAGTTGAGGTGCTTTCGAACTTGAGACCAAAGCTTGACAGTTCCAGTGCCCACTCGATAATCCTGCCTGTTGCTTCTGGATTTTGCAATATCCTCTTCAGCGGAAAGCGAGTGACAACTGTTATCTCATGTGCTTGGAAGTAATGGCGCAGCTTTCTCGAGGCCATAAGGAGGCCGAAAATCAGCTTTTGCACACCAGAGTACCTTGATCTATCCCCGTGCAGAAGGGAACTGACAAAATAGACTGGGCGCTGCACCATCTTCTTCTGTATCTTGTCGCAACTCTGCGCTGATCCATCCTTGTCGGGACCAGAGCTTGACGGCGAAGCCCCTTGCTTGTCGCTGGATGCGCCTGCCTCGATTGCCGGCTCATCATCTGCTTCCCTCTCCGCTACTAACGCAGCACTAACCACTTGATTGGTTGCCGCTATATACAGCAGCAACTTTTCTTGTGGCTTAGGTGCGACAAGTATTGGAGTGGAAGACAGGTATCTCTTCAAGTCCCGCAGCGCAGCCTCCGCTTCGGGAGTCCATTTCATTGGACCTGCCTTTTTCAAAATCTTGAAAAACGGCAAGGCGCGTTCAGCAGACTTAGAGATGAACCTGCTGAGAGCAGCCACGCAACCGGCAAGCATTCTGACATCCTTGACGCGCTTCGGTGCTTCAATCTGCTCAATGGCCTTGATCTTGTCGGGATTGGCTTCAATTCCCCGCTGAGACACAAAGAACCCGAGAAGCTTGCCGGAAGGGACTCCAAACACGCACTTCTCGGGGTTGAGCTTGAGGTTGATCTTGCGCAGATTTGCAAATGTTTCATCCAAATCCTGAACCAGAGTTGCTTTGTCCTTGCTCTTGACCACTATGTCATCCATGTATGCTTCTACATTTCCGTATCTGTGGTTCAAAGGCATCATGGACTACCCTTGCAAAGGTTGAACCAGCATTCTTCAAACCGAAGGCATCCGTATAAAGCAAAGATCGTGCCACATGGTGTAATGAATGCGGTTTTCTTCATCCTCTTCGCCATGAAGATCTGATGATATCCTGAATATGCATCAAGAAACGAAGCAGATCACATCCAGCCGTGGAGTCAACAATCTGGTCGATCGCTGCAAGGGAAATGGGTCTTTGGGACAAGCTTTATTAACATCGGTGAAGTCAATACAAAGTCTCCATTTCCCATTAGCCTTATACATCACTACGGATTGGCCAACCACGTGGGATGGAGGACTCCTCGATAAGCCCCGCTGCTTCTAACTTCTTGATTTCTTCGCTATGAACTCTTGGCGCCCACCGCTCGCTTCCTAACTTTTTGCTTGACGGGCGGCGTGAGGACAGACAGCTAGGTGGTGCTCAATTACTTTCCTGGGAACACCGAGGATGTCAGATGGTTGCCATGCAAACACATCGACATTCGCCCGCAGGAAAGCAACGAGCTCGCCTTCCTATTTAGGATCAAGCGTGGCACTGATGGTGAAGGTACCACCAGCGCCGTCCTCCTTGGCGGGCACCTTCTTGACCTTCGGCGGAGCTGCCATCGTCTTGTTGCACTTGCCGATGGAGCTCGATGGTGCGACCTCGACGGTAGCGCAGCACTCCGAAGAGGTGCGCTTGCCGGAGTGGGTAACAGAGCTCTTGCCGGACCTGGTGGTCTTCTTCCCCCCGGGAGCTTCAGCGGCAAGTGGTTTGCTTTCTGTCGCCGTTGCTGCATCCCGGTAAATCTTGTCGGCACAGATAAGCGCGTCCTTGTTGTCGCCATGTACAGAAATGACGCTTATCGGGCCGGGCATCTTGAGTAGGTTGTAAGCATAATGAGAGGCAGCCATGAACTTGGCGAGTGCTGGACGGCCGAGTATGCCATTGTAGGGCAATGGGAAATCGGCAACGTCAAACGTGACCCTCTCAGTTCTGAAGTTGAGCTTGCTGCCGAATGTTACCGGCAACGTGATCTTCCCTTTGGGCTTGCTCCTTCCTGGGTTGATTCCTTGGAAAGTACCAGTTTCTTCGAGCTCGCTGTCAGGGATTTGAAGTCTCTGAAGCACCGCAGAGGGAATTAAATTCAGGCCGGCCCCGCCGTCAACCAGCATCTTTGTGACCTTGAGGTTGCGGATGGTTGGCGAGACCAACATCGGCAAGCACCCGACCGCAGTGATGCGATCTGGGTGGTCCTCAATGTCAAAGATGATGGGCGTGCTGGACCACTTCACAGGTTTGCGCGACTCTATGGAGGGTTCTGCTGCATTCACCTCACGCATCCATTGCTTGAGTTGGTGGTGCGAGGTATGCAGAGAAGCACCACCGTCAACACAAAGGACCTCTGTTGCCTTTTGAAACTCTTGCTCGTCTGCTTCATCGTCTTCCATGTCCTCGTCATCTTCATCTTTGTCTTCTTCCTTGTCGCGGCCGCGGGGAGGTCTATCACCTTGCCACTGCTTGGCTTTGCCGCGGCGCCCTCCCCGGCCGGGTCTTTTCTTACTTGCTGCACCTGCACCTTCTTGGGCTTTCTCCTTGTCTCGCCGCTCGTACTCAGCTCTCTGTAGCTCAACAAGCTGCTCGACTTTCTTGCAGCTCTGGAGATCGTGGCCCTTGGTGCGGTGGATCTTACAGTACTGGCTGGTTGGAGCTGTCGGGCTTGTCGGCGGCCGCCACAGCTTGGCGGTCGGCATCTACGGCAACCTCCTTGCCGGAGCCACTAGCCTTGGTTTTGCTGGCGGCACCATCCTTGCCGGACTGCTCGACAACTAGTACTTCTTGGTTTTTCTTCCTTCTGTTGTTTCGCCGCCGGCTCTTCCTTGCCGGGGCGATCTCCTCACTGTCAGACTCTGCTCCCACATTCTCTCCTGGGAGTCTTCTTCCTTCTTCAGCGCGTGCACACTTGTCGGCCAGGGCGTAAAGCTCGCTGACGTCTTTCACTTTGCACATCGCCATCTCCTCCCTCATCCTGCGGTTTCGTACATTCTGATGAAATGCACTGATTACTGCAGCAGGGTGGACGTCTGGGATGTTGTAGTGCACTCGACTGAATCTCTGGATGAACTTGCACAGGGACTCTCCCTCCTTCTAGGCAAGCAGGTGGAGGTCACTCTCCTGGCCATGAGGCTTGTGGCCGCCTGTGAAGGCACCAACAAACTGGTGGCACAAATCTGCCCAAGAAGAAATAGAGCTGTCCGGCAAGTGCATGAGCCAGGATCTGACGTTTGGCTTGAGCACCAGGGGAAAGTAGTTGGCGAGGATCTTGTCGTCTCGTCCCCCCGCGGCCTGCACCGCGATGGTGTAGATGCTGAGGAACTCCGATGGGTGTGTCCTGCTGTCATACATCTCCGGCACATCTGGTTTAAAGTTTTTCTTGTCGGGCCACCGGACTTGTCGCAGCTCACGAGTGAACGCAGGGCAACCTACCGTGTATGGTAAGTCGCCTGGTTCCCCTGGCGCATGCATATCTACAGTGGGCCCGGCGCGTTGGTCGGACTGACGACGCGCTTCTCTTCGGCGCTCGATACGGGTTCGAGCGTCTTCTTCTCGCCGTTCTCGGAGAACTTGGCGCTGGTCGCGACGAGCTCGCGGATCCGACGACGATGTGGAGTCGCTGTCGAGGTGGATCCGGCGAGTCGGCGATCTTGGTCTTCGGGAAGGGGAGTGCACGGTGGCTGCACCCCCGCAAGTCTCGTCGCCATCAGCTCGCGCCTTAGTCGCCTTGCCGCGGCTGCGAGGCACTTTCGGTTGCAGCGGGGCGTCGCCGTTAAGCGGCCGATGAGACTCGATTGTGGCCCTCCATTCGTCGACCTTGTCGGCCGTTGGAGGGTAATCTAGAAGTAACTGAGCTCTTGCTAAGGCTTCCGCTGGTGTGGTTGGCGGCAACGGCGTACGGAGCGAAGAACGGGATGTGCTCGGACTCCTAACCAAGTTAGGAGGAGCAGCATCCATAAGCGACCGTACTCGCTTCGTACCAAATCTTTGGGGTGCATGCGGGTCTCGAGGGCCTCGGGATCCCCCAGCCTGGCCTCGATCCAACGAGCGTATGGTGCCGCGAACATCACGACGCTGCCTGTCTCGCGCCTCCTGAGAAGGACGCGGTGAAGATTCGGACGCCGACGCCTGTGTTGCCTTGTCTTTGGACCTGGCGGCATTGTGGGCTCTCTCGTCGACGCCCGTTCCACCGCCAGCGTTTCCCCCACCACCTGACAGCTCCGGTGGTGGTGGGTTCGACGCGGACGGCTCTGCTGCTGCCGAAGATTTCTTCTTCGGCGCCATGTTGACGAAGATGTTGATGAAGAAATTGCTCGTGTGAACGCCGGATCGGGTTCACACAGCCTCGACACCCCCTACCTGGCGCGCCAAAGATGTCGGGGGGATGCTGGTCGTGTCCCACGAACACATACGGGACCTGGGTCCCTTGTGGTTCGGAGGGGGGCGGAGATTGCACAAAGAGCGGATCGAGGCGATGCACACGAGCGGGTTTACCCAGCTTCGGAGCTCTCCGGAGAGATAATACTCCTACTACTGCTTTGTGGATTATCTTGTGTTCTTGCTAGGGAGCAATGGGAGCTACAAGACCTAGCCTGAGCGTGGTTTCGTATGAGTAGGATGAACTAAGCCCGAGCTGGACCGAACCGAGCCGAACCCTCTCTACGTTGCACTTGGGCCTCCTTTTATAGGCACAAGGGGTCACCACATGTGGCAAGTAGACAAGGGAAAGATAGTAAAAACATAGGTTGGTACACCGCTTTGTACAGTGTACAGTGATCTATACCTAACTCTGACGGCAAGGGACAAGAGTCATCAATGCCCGTCTCAGTCGCCCGAACAGTGTAACAGGGACCATCAAGTGCGGCTCCATTTGCCACGATGGTAGCTTGTCAGCGCCGCTTGTCGCTACTCCCCGCTGGCTGCACAGCCCGTCGACACGCGTGCTTGGGAGAGCCCCGTGGTGACACGTTGGCGGGTGAGCTGGAGCGGAGATGAAGAGAGGTCGCCCGCCCCGGCAAGCGCCTTCCCGTGGCTAGAACCTTGTCGCGCTTGGGGGGGCTTGTCGCTCACCAAGCCTTCCCGGCAAGCTCCTCTTCCCGGGGCCTTGTTTCCTTTGCGCCCTGAGTGGCCTTCCCGGCAAGCTCCTCTTGCCGGGGTCTTGACTACTTTGTTCATGAATGGCTCCAAAGGAGCCGCTGAGGATCTTGGTAGACGCCCGGCAAGGTTTGCCACGGGGACGCTGCGAATGCCCGTGCACGAGTTCGGGGTACTAGGGTACCCTTACTTTAGTACACCGACAGGGTGGACCGGTGCTTGGGTACTGCCCTTACTTGGACAAGCATCTCACTTATGATTAACCCCTATTGCCAGCATCCGCAACTACAAAATAAGTATTAAGGTAAACCTAACCACAACATTAAACATATCACTACAAAAAAATACACTTCCGTGATGATACGTGTTTGTCACAGTAGGTCGGGTTTTTTGTCATGCATGTACATCCATGACGATTTTATGACAGAATCAAGATAGTCATACATGTACTGTCGTAGAAGTGTTCCATGACATTACCAAAATTATCATCATGGAAATGTCCACTTCCATGACGATAAATTGCGCGTCACAGAAGTGCTTTCGTCAAGGGTGACCGACACATGGCATCCACCGTAACGGAACGCCATTAAGCTACCGGGTCGGATTTTGGATCCAATAGCCCGTTAACAGCCACGACCAATGGGAAATTTCCACGTGTAAAATTCTGATTGGCCAAAGGGAACACCTGTCAGCTCGTGAGTGGGCCAGATGTCGCCCGTCCATTGGAGGAGACATGCCTATGGTACGTCGACACGTGGCTGGGCCCAACAGAGGCCCATATAGGTTAAAAAGGCCGGCCCAGTCAAAGGCCCGTAGAACTTAATCAGTTACTAGTGGGCCAGCCCAATAACGGCCTGCTTAATAAAGACCCATTTACGGCCCGAAACCAGATCTGGCCCGTTAATTGTTCGCCCAATATTTGGGGCCATTTGCGGCCCGAAGCCAGATCTGGCCCGTTAATTGTTCGCCGAATATTCGGGCCCAACTATAGCCCAGTGACTTTCGGCCTGTTAGAGGCCTGATGTAGACATGGGCCCATTTCAGCCCGGTGTGACTTTTGGCACGAATGGCCCGTCTGCCCATGGGCCATATATGGTCCGACGGGACATCGGGCCCACTAACGGCCCGTGCTAAAGGTGGCAACAGTTAAGCCCAACATGACTTTGGGCCTGTTAAAGGCATGTCACGTAATTCGGCCCGTTGATGCCTGTACTAAGCTTTCGGCCTCTTAAAGGCCCATGATATCAGTGGGCCAACTAAGGCCCGATATATGTTTCGTCCTGGTAACGGCCCGTGAGCTAACTGGGCCCATAACGGCCCGGTCTACATTTCGGCCTGCTGAAGGCCCGTTGACGACTAGTGAAAATTGAGGCCCAACATGCATTTTGGCCTGCTAAAGGCCCGTGGTTTCATCTCGGCCGTAACAGGCCAGTACAATATTCAGCCTATTAATGGCCCAACGCTACCTGGTTCAAACTAAGCGCTGGGTCGACAAAAGGCCCAACTAAAATATAGGTCGGTGTAAGTTTGGGCCTGGCACAATGTGTGAAGGCCCCAATCATTCGGTCCCAAGAAAGACGCATGCCGGCCCAATTGTGGCCCGCTAAAAACCTGGCCCGTTAGAGTCGAATGTTTCGGCCCGGTCGACTACATCTGATTTTTTTCCAGATAGCGAATGATGGCGGTAACTAGTAGGAATTAAGAACAAACCTACTCTATACAATAAAGAAATTACGGCATAGTAACTAAGAATAAACCTACACTATACAATAAAGGATTTAAGGTATATTACATCCACTGGGCAACGAAGTTCGCCACTAGTGATCATAAAGCGCAACGAAGAAGCAGATTACAAAAACTGGGAACCATTGCAGCGTAACAAAATAATACTGAACCGAGACCACTTCCAAGACAGTTCAAGAAAGGTTAGCCTTGTGGGGAACTGCTGCAAAATTCTTGAGCAAGGCTGTGAGACCGGCCTAGCATGTCGGTCATAGCTTCCAGGTGTAGCTGTTTAGCGATGAGGTTCTCATTGGTGTTCTTCGCAATCTTTCTTAGAGATAGGACTTCAAGTCGTAGTTGAGTTGCGGAATGCCTTTCTGCTAGAACTTGGGACTGAAGAAGTCGAACTGATTTAGACAACGAATTCTGTGAGCTTGTCTGACTGTTAGTCTCAAGTAACTTGAACACTGCATCAAGACAAGACTTTGGGGTTGTCCCGCTATCTTCAAGATGTTTTGCCTTCTTTGCTGCAATATATGTTGGGTTTGTCTCACAGCCTTCAGCAGACTTGTGCATGCCATCAGGCATATCACCCTGAAACAAAGCAGAGAGATGACAGGTTTTGCAGGTGTATAAACAAAGATGATAATTGTTCTATCAATTCTATCCAATTTTATATTAGAAAATAAAGAGTAAGTTCAAAATAGCAATAGCATAATTTGGCATTGTTCATAATGCGGGGAGCTTCACTACACTACTGGATTACCATGTCAACATAACAAGCATAGATGAAGGGCAAAGAAAATCATTGTATCAATTTTGGATAATGTGCATGGCATGTTGTTCATATCATCAGCCACATCAGTAAGATAAAACAGGAGATGACAAGGTGCAAACGTGGGCTGCTTCACCACACACTGGATTATAGATCCACAAAAACAAGCATACATATAGGGAGTATTAAGTAATGTGCATGGTATGAATAAGAAATTTGGTTTTACAAGTAAAACTTAGAACTTACGGTTCTTACGAACATGCATTTTGGTAGAAACAACAAACTAAACAGCGATAAGCGATAGGGAGTATGAGCAAATTAAACAGCAGTTGAGGATAAAGGCTTTAGAAGGACTGACTTACATTGACAGTTAACACCGGCTTTATAATGCCCTTCTCCATGTCAAGGGAAGGATAACTCAAGAATTTCAGCACATAATCTTCTTCATAAGCATTGCACATGTACTCTACATTTTGTAGAGAGTAATTATAGATATGATAATCTTTGGAAGGGATAGAGGATAATGAAGATAAGATGCAGATTGATGCAACATAATCAACTACCAATCCTCGGAAGTACAAGCGTTCTGAGGACAAAATGTCTTGACAAGAGCAATGGGCTACACTTCACGACCGGCATTGTGCATGTATTCTACTTGTTGGTAAGATTAAATATAGATCTAATCTTTTTTAGTAAATGGTGGGCGAGGGAGATAAGATGCAGAATGCTACAAAATGAACCAATCCCTCTTCCCATAATACAAGAGTGTTTTGAACACTGGTGTACTGTACAAAATGTTCTTATATTATGGGACGGAGGGAGTAGCTGTTAATGTAAGTACATTGATAGACCACGTTCAGTCCTTACAAGAGGACTGCAGAGCTAAACCTCTTCAAAAGCATTGGGTTGATTCTAAATTTGTGTAAGAGTCCATACGGATCTTATAATGTCCACCAAATGGACGATTACGAGGCTAACATGTGCAGTGATGCTACATAATCAAACAGCTATGAAAGTAAGTATGGTCATATAGGGCAAGAGGTACTCACAAGAGCAATGCAGTCTGCAGTATAGTTGCAAGATTCTATGGTCCCTTGAGAACGAATGTTCTTATGCTAATAGTTTTCGTACAAGTGAGACATTAAGGCAAATGCAGAAATGTAGTTCAAATTGTGATGTGATGTCATAGACAGTACCTTACGCTGCAGCCGAGACCAATGTGTAACAAGATTATTCCAGTCCCCATCAGATAAATGTAGCACCGGAGACTTTACAGAAATTTCGTTCAGAGGCTTGCCATCGAAGTGCGCTTGCCTCAGGTAGGAACGATACTTCATCAACGAGTGCTTGAAAAGCACAAGCAACTCTTGCTCGTCATCACAATCCAGTTTGCTCCTCGCCTATTTAAAAGAATGAAATATTGTGTCTTCTGTAAGCAGAAACATATGCACTAATGACCATGAATAAAATTAGTACATTACTTACGCGTAAGTTGCGGAGGAAGACTGGAAATTGTTCTGTGTCTGCGGTATAATCTTTCGATGAAGGAAAGATGTGCACAAAGTACCTGACAACAACATAAGCTTCGTCTTCTAAACTAGGAAGAAATGGAACATGGGTCCTATTTGCTGCAATTGGGGCTCTCTCTGGTTCGAAAAGGGGTTTGGCAACTGGAATTGGTGTACTCTTTGCTGGAATGGGGGTTTTGCATCGTACAGCTGGTGCTATGTCAACTGGCATAATCATACTGTTTGCTGTAGTTGGGGTCTGCTGAGTTGGGGCATTAGAAATGATCAGTGTAGTAGGGCTAGAGTCTGCTAGAGTTGTGGTATTTTGTGGGTCAGGTGATCTTGCAACTACACCTAATGGGCTATTTGATTTATCAGGTGCCACTACCTTTTCCAAATAATTTGCTTGTGCTCCTCCATGATCAGCAATCACCCTCTTCCTTTTGAACGTCTGATACACAAGAACAGCATTTGAATGGATAAATATGGTATGATGACAGATGGAATATGTACTGAAAATGGATAGGCAGGACGTATTCACATACACGATGTGTAAACTAAGCTAATGGCAGTTCAACAAAGTAGAATCAACGCAAAGCATCAGTTGCAAGATATGTGCGAGCAATGTAACCTTGTAAAGTTAGAGCAAGTACCTTGATGGGTGAATAAGATAGGGCATCTTCCTATGACTCCTCCACTAGGGAGCTACATTGACTTAGGTCTCCCTCTAGCTCAGAATCACTGTTAGGATCATATTCTGAGCATGAATCTGTAGGTGGAGAGCGTTTGCATTGCATTGCATCCAGACTTGATTCCAGTCCCTTAATGCCAAGTTTGACAGCCATGGCATTGTTCTGGTTTATTCTTTTGATGCGCGCAAGCTCATAATCATTATGATACTATTCAGAATCTAAGATTCATGAAAACATAAAAACTAGTCAGATTATATATGGAATGCATTGCGGATTCAACTCGGAGAATGTCTCCCTATAAACCCCTGCATATGCAAAGTTCACCTCCCCAACTGTCTTGACTGGACCACACACGAAATACAAACCCTTATGTCTCTATAACAGGCAGGCACACATTTCAAAACTGAAGTAGGAACATTAGAATCATATGAAATTCGTATTTGAACTGATAAACTAAGCAATTATGAGTGGCGTAATGTTTAGCTTCAAGGGTGGAGTGTTGGTAGTGCGACACAAAGCAAGTAGGCAGATTGTATTCCATGTAAAAGATCGAAACCTATGTAAAACCTGGAAATGACACTTTCTTTCTATACAATGTAGTGTTCGTTACCCACACATGATGGAAGAGATCACATAGAGAAATAATATTCACTCATGTCTACGGTTCCAGTATTTAGAAACAGGGTGGTCCACCCTAAAAGATTATTGACAACAAATATGACAAGGCAAGCATAGATGAAGTGAATCAATCATTTACTTGTGAGCTTATTAGGACAAGTATGCAGAACTGTAACTGCAGTAAGAGACCGCCCAAAATCTGAATGAAGAAGTTTGTCTAGCACTTATTGTTTGCAACTAATCAACGTGAATAATTGGATATTATATCGAATGAGTAAGAAAGACAAGTAAAATTGTCAACAAACCTGGCTTGCAGTAGTAATCTGGGTCAATGTCACTACGACCAACAATCCAAAATGACTAGTTTACATTCCGAGGGCGAATTTTGAGTAATGAATCCTAATGACAGTCCTGCCTAATGAGTAATGAATCAATTAGAAAATGGGTGATGAGGAGTGGCTGCTAAGTGTTGAGGACGTATCTCAGGATAAATCAGGTTGGCTTGGTGGGTCCTGCCGCTGAGCCCTGAACGGATCGGGAAGGTAGGCACGGCGGCGCGCCGAACAGCGATGACGCTGTTGGCGGCGGCTCTCTGGCCTCCTGTTAGTCCGGCGTCTCCTCCTAGAGTCATGCCATCCGGGGACGGCAAGTCACCGGCAAGGCAGGCGGCTGGGGCCGAGTAGAGATCGGAAGCGTGCAGCAGAACAGAGGGGAATCGGGGCCTGGGACGACCCAAAATCCCAGGGTGGGCCGGCCCACCGTGGGCACCCTATAGATATATACACCCGAGGGGCGAACATGCATTTTCGAAACTCTAAGCATATTTTTTTATGACATGAAGCGCATATTTTGATCGTATAGTGATCATAAAAGGGGGAAACTCTAGGCATAGTTTTTTTTAGCAAAAGAGGGTTTCCCCTCCGATTTCTATTAAAGAAACCACCACGGAACTAACATGATCAATTAAACCCTAAGCATGATGAGTTAAACCGTAATATGGCTGTGCCATGGCAGATTTGAAGCTGCAAACCGGAGAAATGATATTTAGCATCCATTGTTTGCTTCGAACTAAGAACTAAATTCTAAGAGCTGAAAAGAAAGTAGAGTAACCAAGTTAAGATCTATTTTCTGGTTGAGATCAAAAAGTTGAGGAGATATTAAGTACCACCTCTCTTGCGGCGGCGTGTAGGCATCGCGGGTGCGATGGCTGTCGGTGGCGTTGAAGCAGACCTGCGACGGTAGACGGGTGCATCGGGGGATAAGTCCCGTTGCGGTGGAAGAGAAGGTTGTGTGAGCGGCCCCGACAAATAGGACGACGGTGCCGATGAAGCGAGAGGATGCGATGCAAGGCTATTGGTCCATCGCCATGGATGAGAAACATTCATCTCTAGCAGTGGACGACGCGGTCTTGGTAGGCGCTCCGGCATGGTGGAGGACGGTGGTGATGGATGTGGTGGAGGACGGCGGCGATGGATGGGGTGGCGGACGGAGGCTGGTGTGGGGATGGGGTGTTCTAGCGTGGACGGTGTATGAATGGGAAAATGGAGGGAGAGGTACGAGGAACCATGTTTTGGGACGCGCCTGTTTGAAATATGGGAGAGCTACGAACTTAGGCCCCGTTTAAAAATTGGACGTCTCGTTGGTTGGGGATAGGACGGTAATCTCGCATCTAGCCAATATTTGCCCAGAGCGATTCCGGGCGAGGAGAGTGTGGTTGGCGCCCACGGTGTATGAACGGGGCTGACAGGTAGGGCGGTTGTGTCACGTCTGAGTGAAGTTACAAACCTGCCCCTATTGAAAATATTTGCCTACATCGATTTCGGCCGAGTCGAGTTTGTTTTGCCGCACACCATGTATGAATGGGGAATGGAGGGAGAAATAGAGATCTTTCGGACGAGCTTGAATCAAATGTGTTTTGCCGCCCATGTTTGACGCCCACCGTGTCGGAATGGGCTCAGAGGCGGTCGTGTCACGTTTAATTGAAGTTACTAACCTACCTCTATTTAGAGCAGTGGAAATCAGGCCGATGGATTGTCCGTGTAATGGGTAGACAGTAATTTCCATCTCCCAAACACTTGGCTTCGGACAGCCGACGTGGGAGTGGACATTTTGCTGCTTCTTTCGAATTTTGGGACAATAAACATCCACGTTTACCCTGGCAACTAAATTTGAATCCACTTTGTATTCCTATATGAATCTTTATAAATCATTCTATGTGTTTTTATATATCTTCAAAAGGACGACAAAGATGTATTCCACTGTCATATATGAATATGATTTACAAATGCCAATTCTCAAATTCAGAAACTAGAATCCAGTTTAAGGTGAAATTCGAATATTTGAAACACTTCATGTCCGACTCAAATGTCACACGCAGCATAGTGTGTACTCCCATTTAGATATGTACACAAGCGATGTATCAAGATTCAAATACCGAGTCAATCAACCAAGAATGTAGAGAACTAACATACATATAAACACTTATAGAGTATATGGATCAATAATATCAACTAAACATACATAAGCCAGGCCGTTGTACTTTTTTTGGCTAAAACAACATCCTTTTTTTAGCCAGCATCTTGGCCCTTTCCGATGCGTGCCACTTATGGTCCATCTATACTACTACTATTGTTGAATGCACATTCAGCCCGATTGGCATATTTGTAGGTCTGGCACAACAATCCAAATGAAATGTCTCCGAGTCTTATCAATTCATACAGACTTGTGCTCAAATAAAATTGCAAACCAAAAAACAAAAAAAAATTATTACATGATCTCGAAAACAAATGGTTTGATTGATTACATGAACAGACAACACAAAGGTTATTCAACTATGGAAAGAACATTTCACCTATGATTTACCAAGTAGGAATGTAATTTCCTTTTTTCCTTCAGGACCTTAACAATCTGGTCGGGTCTCGGTTGCTTCGTTTTGAATCCACCAAATATTTAATGGTTGTCTTGAGTACTGCTTGTGATTGTGTTGTTTGCTTCCTCAACATGTCAACTTCATCTCTAAGTGTAGAAGCAGAATCTCTTTCTACCACTAGTTTAGCCTCTAGAGCATCAGTAGTTGGCAATTCATAATGCACGATTGGGCCGGTGCCACTGCTGTGGGATGATGCAACAAACATGGGGACCTTGCTCTTTGATCTTGGACTAACCTGTTTTGCCATTAAAGTTCCGATTGGATTTAGAAAAGTTGAAGTTAGCAAAACATCTCAACTGGGAGTAATAACAGCAAACCAGTTAAACAAACAAGGAATTAAAGAGTTTCAATTGGATGCTGAAAAGTAGTTCTTA
This sequence comes from Aegilops longissima, assembly GCA_021605205.1. Lineage (NCBI taxonomy): Eukaryota > Viridiplantae > Streptophyta > Magnoliopsida > Poales > Poaceae > Aegilops > Aegilops longissima. Next base: position 695,040,703 of record CM038682.1, read on the forward strand.
ACATCATTGTAACCCATTGTTGCAGCAGATAAAGCAGATTAAACAAACAAGTAGATATTTAAGTTAAGGCAAACAGGTAATTCTTAACAGTAAGTATCAAACACATAGATAGGCGCGATCTACAATATGATTAACGAGTGTGCCATTATGTAATCAGTAGCAAACTAAATTAAGCCAAGCAACGTAATTGAACAATTTTGCAATAAGTGGCTAACTAAAATTCGAGAAGCGGTGTAACTGAACTTACGCTAGTTCTTTGTACAGCACATTGCAACTTCTTTTTAACTTACAAGGTTGTACAAAGGAGTCCATGGCATCAATTGCTTGGATATCTTTGTCCCAATACTTCTTTCTTCCCACACCGCATGGGTAAGTCGAATGGTTAATCTGGTAAGATGGTGCGTCCTTGATATGTTATATGAGGACGTGTAGTCGACTAGTTGTAGCCAAACACATCACACTGGCTTTTTCTTGTATATTTCATGCGATTACTTTTGGCATATCGAGATCTAAGCAATCTACAATAGGATGAAAAGACGGCATCCTTCACATTATTGGCGAACTCAGTTCATAAAAACAAGCAATTCAACCATTCTGTGGGTAAATCAAAAGGGCCACTGGAATATTTTCACTATCCAATCATACACGCAAAAAGGCGGCGCCACCATAGGGGCTGGTATGGGCGGCCGCCTCGGATGGCTGGAAAGTGTGCACCTAGTTTGAGTCGTCGAGTTGGCCCACGCTAGTTTTGTTCGTCCCAACGCACGAGCAGGCAATGTAAAAAATGAAGAAAAATGTTTCAATTTGGATGGGCCAATAACATAATTGCAAGGCAGGCCCTATAGCAGGCTCGCGGCCCATACAAGCGCCTCCCATATCAATCGATAGCAGGAAAAATCCCAATTCATTCGCTCCAGCCTCCAGTCTTGTTCGCTCCTAACCTAGCCGCCGCTGGACAGACCGACACAACACTTCCTCGCGCCCTCGTTGGAGGGCGGTTGCCGGGCTTCAAGCGAACGGAAGGACAAGAAGATGAAGATCCAACCCTGGCTATAGCCTGCATGGGAGGCAGCGGCGGCAGCACGTGTATGGCATCGAGCTTGCGCAAACGGATAGTCGCAGCTTGCAAGAGTAGCATGCGCAACGAGCAGGTACATCACATCCCTGATTATATCTAATTCAACTCTTCAATTTCTGGCCAATAGTTAAACCTGACGGTGTTGTAAAACTGCTTGTATGTAGGGAATCTATGAGAAAATGAAACCAATTTCTACTTATTTTATAACTCCCCCAATCAATACTGAACTGACTGAATCTGATGTATCTAATCAAGTTTCCGGTGCAAACATACAAGCTCATGTTGTTCTTGAGCCTGAAGTGTCTAATGAACAGACTTCTAATGAAGGATTTGATGCAAACATTTTACATGCTCCTAGTGATGAACATATAGTGTCTAATGAGGGATCTAATGCAAGCATTTTGCAAGCTCATTGAAGGATTTAGTGTCTAATGATGATCTACTATGTTGAGAGAGATAGAGATTTGTAGGCATTGATGACAAGCAAATTATAGTGCATTTTCATAGCTTGAGGAAACGTCGAGGCCATCTACCAGAAAGTCCCCGTATCATGATAACATAGCATAAATACTTTTCTAATCTTTTGTTTGAAACTATTAGCATACTTGTGCATGATAGATATATTGATATGCACTTTGCGCACTGGTTATACGTGCAATTACACTTCGATATTTTCAGCCAGAGAATGAATAATTCAAGCTGGTACAGACCATGTTTGTAGTCCTTGTACACCATGTTGCATTTTGTGTTTTTTGGTGCTTGCATCATTTATTGTTTATAATCTGAACTACTTTGGATCATTAGCTGGTTTTCAAAGTGCATGTAGCTTCACATTTCTCAAGTTATGTTGATTTCCAGAGTGCAAGTGCCTTCGTATTTTTTAAGTTAAATGTTTGCCTGGTAACTTGAATTCATGGATCAGCCACGCACACAAATCATACACGAATGCCAAGACTGAATTAAATGAAATGCACGGACTTCGCTAGCTCGTTGTATAGGCTCACTGCAGCTCTTGCTTGCGCTTGGGATGTTCCATGTACAAGTCCATGTTACCACTTGCTTGGATGTGCAGGCCTTGTGCTCCTTGCATCCCCTCTGCATTTTGACACGGTGAATGGTTGATGAAATAAGAGGAATCGACCTTGATGTTGTCTGGGAGGACAGATACTTACAAGGTTATCTGGTGTGCGTGATGTGTACCAGATCCCGTAGCGCCGTCATGCTTCGCTAAAAATGGATTTGCTTGTTTCAGATGATATCTCCGAAGAAATAAGAGTTAAAGTCGAGTTGCATAGGCGTGTAAGCTAAGAGAGCAGTGAAAGGATATCCAAACATCGTCGGAACAGGCACAAGGGAGTGATGTGTGGATACCTAGTTCGGGCCGACGTTTGGGCATGCTCGCCTAGCTAGAGTGTGGGTCACTTCAGAGCCGTTGAGGGTGATGCGCTAGCGTTGCCTGGCCATGCACGGATGCAGATCTTGAGTGGCAGCGGAGCGCTATGATGCGGCCTCGGGGGGCGGAGGTGCAACGATGTGCTCGGTGAAGTAGCCCCGGTGAGCTGGGAGATGGTGTCGGTGAAGCACACCTGATGCGGTGGAACTCGGTGTCTGTGAGGCACGTCGGTTGCAGCGGCCGACGTTGTCGGTGGACCACCCGGTGCGGTGAACTAGGGCGTAGATGAGGTAGCTCCGGTGCGGTGGTGAAGCGCGATCGTCGTCTTCATCGTCGTTGTCCGGCACAGAGGTGGGGAACGATGGGGAAAGAGACGAGACGAAGGGCGATTCGAGGGATGGCGGCGAATTAGGGATTTGAGCAATCTGGGCGCTGAAGGGGATGGTGGAGAAGAGAGATTTTGCAGGGCTGGAATTGGGGCCGCCAGATATTTCAATCCGAAACGTGGAAGCGCGAACTTATATTGTCGTCATCCTTTTTTTGGGGGGGAGGGTGGCTGGGTGGCTGGGTGCTACGCATCTGTCCGACACACGCGACCACCCTGACAGGACTATGCTTCGGTGCCTTAAGGCACCTGCCTTTGTGTCCATGACATGTGGGCCCAACAGGTGGCTGGCCCACATGTTAGTCACCCAAGGGCAGTTGCCTTTAAGGCACCGAAGCAGCGTCCACCCCGACACGACCCTGGTTTACCTGGTGCGCCTACATTTGAGAATGCAAACGAAATGAATCTTCTTTCATTTGCGAACGAATCTGTATGTATTACCATGCTCGTGTTTTCCTTGCAATAATTAGTCATTCTAAACAAGATACTCCATCCGTTCACTTTTGTAAGTCGTTCCAGACAACTTAAAATGAATTTTTTTGCACATTGTCTCAAATGTCTTCAAGGTCTTATAAAAGTGAACAGAGGGAGTACTATAAATTAATTAATGAGGAGTTATTTGAAAAAAATCAAAACGGTACCCACGCTAACATGGATTAAGGTGTGTCACATAATTAGTTATTTGAATTAGAGTGTGTGTCACGTAGTTAGTTATTTGAATTAGAGTGTGTGTCACGTAGCGATCTCCAATTCTAACATGGATTTCGCATTTCACTGTATCCACGCTACTTTTTTAATACAAATTCATATGTATATGATGAACACCATGGTAGTGACAAATCTTTTGGATGGATTCAAACATATAACCTACAAAATAGCACAACAAATTGAGTCAATGTCAACTTTTCGAAACTTAGTATGGCACGAACTCGAAATAATTACCCGTATGCCTGGTCCTCGGTTCAAATCTTACAATGTACACCAAATTGAAACATCGATATTAAGTCTCGTACTATGTACATTCAAATGTTGTTTTAGCCCCCGTGCACAAACGCTACATACTTCTGTGATCGGTCAATCTTCCTCTCCTAACCACCTTAGCAAGCTATCGGTTTCCAACACACCTTCATTCTTTCTCTCCATGTTTCGATCTCTAAGTCTCTCAACTACACAACCCCTTTTTCCACTCCTGTTACCAAATGTATTTACCTCACACACCCACCATTGCACCCCATGCCGAGCTCTCTCCCCCCCCCCTCTCCCTCTCACCCTCTCGCGCTAAATACATGCATTTCCTATCTAGCCCCCAACCTCTCGTGCGCACGCACGCATGTTGTATATCTAGGTCACTCCCTCGAGACTGTCTCACTCTTTCTTCCGCACGTCGGGCCACACTCACTCAATCTCGCTCTCTTTATCTGAGTCTTGTTTAACCTCGTTTTCTTTCACACACAAATGATATACCTCCCTGTTCGGGTCTCGATCGACACACTCTATACTCTCTCACGCAGATTGTCTATCTAGGTCAGTCCATCCAAGCCGCCGCCACTCTTTCGACCTCATGCTGGGCCACGCTCACTCAATCTCTCTCTCTCTCTCTCTCTCTCTCTCTCTCTATATATATATATATATATATATATATATATATATATATATATATATATATATATATATATATATATATATATATATATATATATACATGTTTGAGCCCAATTAACCTATTCACATTGTATACTCTCTCACACATCGTCTATCTAGGTCACTCTCTCCAACCCGTCTCACTCTTTCGATCGCACGCCCCTATGTGATCGGTTGACCTTGCTTCCTCCCACGCACAAAATATATCTACACGTCGTGGATGGATCATCTCTCAAGATCTATCTTACAGCCCTCACCCTTACCAAAAGCTCAATCGGACAATATCTCTCCAGAGCATATATATTTGTTCAATGAATGTCGGACCACACTCACTTTGTCTCTCTATCTATATGTCTCTCGATTGACCTCGCTTTCTCACACCGTATCTTCCACGCGTTGAAGCTACTACCTCTCCATCCCTCGCAAGCTGGAGATATTTACATTGTGAGGGGCACTCCAACCTTGGATTAATTTGTGTAGGCATTTATTCCGGTCGGTTTAGATTATATTTTCGTAGCATTCGGCCCACAACTACTCCAAACACCGTTGCAACCCACGCAACTCCCCTAGTTGATTTCCCTCTGGCTCGGTCATCGCTCTCTCGCACGTCCTTTCTCGCCTTCAACGTCGCACCATGGTATTATTGAAAAACCTATGTTCTTCTCTTTAATTATTATAAATAAGCTACAAAACTACACACCGATAGTCCACTTGGAATGGAACAAATTTCGACCCACAAATTAAACTGCTACAAACTACACACCGAGGGGCCCACTTGTCATGAAACAAATTTGGACCCATATACAAATTAAAAAATAAAGGACAAGGATCGAACATGCGACCGGGCCTTCAAGGCGCACGTCAATAGGCAACATACATAGAATAGCAATGTTTGTTGTACCCCCTTTGTTTACATAATGTTTTTATATTACCACAGCCTAATTAATGGATAACATATAATATTATTTTTATTACTATTCGCCTTCACTTACTGGTGGGTTCCATGTGTGCTCTCTCTCTCCTCCCCTTCGCTTAGGCCTTGCGGGCAAACAGGAAGAACTCACGGGTGATGTTGCCGTTGACCATATCTGGACGCGTTCACAAGTCATGGCACCAGTTTCACGTACTAGCAGCACTAGTCAGTGTGTATGTGCAATGCACGTTAATTTGGAAGTATATTAAGTGCATGCGGATATTAACTACTAGGATATTATTTGCGTGTTGTCATGTGATTAGCACTATTTTTGGCATGAAATTAACTGCACGCTAAACGTGTTGAGCGCTCGACATTGAAGCAGTCTAGGTCGTTGGATGACAAGGAATACATGTCGCTTGATGACATTTTATATTTAATTTGATACGGCTCTAGCAGGACATTCAATCGATCAAGCCATACATTTCGTTCAGTCTGACTTCGACTTTAAATTATGCGACGATCGATATAAAAATAAATGGAAATGATAAACGTTCGGATTTTAAGCATGGCAATCTGAACGTTTTTCATGGCAAATTTAGATTACGCGGCGGAGGCGGGGGCGTCTCACGGTGGGAAGCGGCTCCTCTGTCGTGCTCTGTGTGTCGTCGGGCCACTGACCGACGGCGACGGCGGCGTCTTGCACCGTTGTTGGCGTACTCTTGGACGTTGGCCTAGCTTCAAAGAAGGCCAACATGTTCTGGACTCCGGAGCGAGTCAACTGGTGGGAGGATGCAACTAGCGTTGGTGCAAGGAAGCGGTCGACGGCGGCCATCCATGCCGCTGAGGGGGGCACTAGCACCAGCGCGGGGCGAAACCTTTATCAACAACAGCGCGGAGACATTCGTGTGCACGGGCACCGCACGGCAGCGCCGCGTCGATGCTGCGTCTGCGGCGCATGCGTTGGAAGGTGCACAGGCGTGCGCGTCGGTCACGCCAGCAGGCAGCATCATCTGTTGGCAGGTGCGCGGCGCGGAAAGTTGGAGGGACCTCGTGGAACCCGTGGCATCAAGCTCGGCGACAATGTGCGGCTCCCAGCCCATCAATGCCACGGGATGGGCGCTGGCGCGATCGGGCGGCAGGGCGGAGCAGGAGCGAGGGCGGCGCGGCGTCTTCCCGCAAGGGCAGTTCAAGCTCGTCCCAAAGTGCCTTATGTTCTTGAGACTCCGGCTCGGTGTCTTCCTCATGAAACTGGAACACTAAGGGCAGACCATCGTGATGTGGCATGTTGTACGTTTAGGTCAGGCTAGTTGGAGGTAGACGACAGGAGAATCGGAGAGGAAGAGAGAGGATTTTAGCGATACCGGGTAGTTTGGGGTTGATTTTAAACTGCGGCGCCGACGACATTAAAAGTGGGAGCAGTTGGGATGACGGTGGGCGGCGGAGCCTGGTCAAAGGGCTCGCCTCCCGGTGAGTCTGCACAGCGGTCTACTCGCACGCCTCCCTGACAGCCGGCGCAGCGGCCTGCTTGCACGCTTCCCGTCGACTCACACGCTTTCTGGGGCGGCACCTGCCGATGAGAAGCGGGGACTCGTGGCGGCACGTAAACGCCCATGGTTTCAATAGTGGAAGCGTTCGCCTTAACGTGACAGGTTTTTGTTCCAAAATACCTTGGCTCTTCATTTGTGCAACTTGTCATAAGCAGCTTGTCTCGAATTGAAGAAAAAACTTACAAAGTACTATTTGTGCCATATCACGTGAGATGCTCAATTTCAAGAATTTATGCTCACTTTTGGATTTTCTGAAATTTAAGATCCAGGATTCGAAACAATATCATAACCTGCATCATGCAATAAATTTTCAAGCCGTACATTTGTCCTGTTGTATTTCTTAAGAATGGATTTGGTCAAACATTTTGCTTAGTTAAACCTCCTTTCCGGTTTATAGGGCTCAATTCAAAAATCTCACCAACCAAGGTAGATGGTGAGTGGTGGAACAATTGTTGTAGTTTGCAAAACCACTCAATTAATGCGCTTGTCTTCGTCAAAAATTGTGTTTACGAATGCATTAATTGCAATGCATGCATGCATAGAGTACATGCATTGGTCAATTTTCTCTTAATTCTTGCATGTAATGATTTATTGCACCTTGAAATCTGAACATGTGATGGGGAACAACCAAATTGAGACTTATAAAATGGGAAAACTAAAATTTTGAGATAAGCCCTATAAACTGTAAAAGGATAATCCCTGCGTACCAGTGCATTGCCTGATATATTAACTCAAGTACTAGGCACGAACAAACGGGCTCAATTCTATGCTCATCCTGGTGTGGTAGTAGTAGTAGTACTAGGCAATGCAGTTGACGGGTGACCTTGACGAGCGGCGACCGAGGGAATTGAACCGTGCTCGGCATGGTAGGTAACGTTGTCTAGTTACTAAAGCATCCCTCTGTTGTTCATCGATAGTCATTATGGACCGGGGACATGAGGGAATTTCCTAGGGCTGGAATTCTGGCGCGGATATTTCGACTTGAAGCGCCGAGGCTCGACTGGTTGGGGTTTCCTAATGTGCGTACCACGCACGACACGAAGGACACGAGCCCGTTTTTAGGATCAACACGAGCCAAGGTGCGGCTGGTGCGCCATTGGGTCCTACCATTCAAGAATCTGAAAGGAACCTTTTAAATTGCGAGCGAATCTATGTGTATTACAATACCGTATTTTCCTTGCAAATACTAATCTCAGCGTGGTAATTGATTTATGACGAGTTGTTGAATTAGAGTGAGTTTGTGATATAGTGATCTCAACGTGGATTTCACATTTCATGGTATCCCTAGTAAGTTTTCCAATGCAAATTCAAATTTAAAAGATGAACAATATGGAGGTGAGAAAACTTTGTATGTATCAAGCATATGACCACACACACACACACACACACACACGCGCGCGCGCGCGCGCACGCACGCACAGAGACACCCACACACGAACACAACAACAATCCAGTAAGTATAGTGCATCTATTTTTCCAACCCATGCATGTATGACACGAATTCAAAAATACTCCTTCTATTCCTAAATATTAGTATTTTAGAGAGTTCAACAAGTGACTACATACGGAGCAAAATGAGTGAATCTAGACTCTAAAATATGTCTATATACATCCGCATGTGCCAGTCCATTTGAAGCCTTCTAAAAGACTAATATTTAGGAACGAAGGGAGTAAAATGTAAGGCATCCATGGTCCTCAGTTCAATATCTAAAATGAACATGAAACTGAAACATGAATATTAAGTCTAGTACTACAGTACATGCAAATGTTGTGTTTAGGCGGAGCTATGATTGTCGGGGGTCAACCCCTCGACCTTAGATCAAATTGTGGAGCCCTGTTTAGGGTTTTTCAGATTATATTTTTCCCCACCCTCCCAACCACCGATTGGTTGTGCACGCCCCACCCCTCCTCCCCGGGAGAATATCATGTGCCCCCATACCTTAGATGCTATATGCCGATACGAGTTGCTTGGAGCTTGTAGATCTGAGATATGGCAGCTCACATGATGTGTCTTAATTTTTGCAGAAACCTTGATGAGTTTGAGAATTGCACACAATTTGTACAAAACTACTTAGATGCCCTCGATCCCATATCCAGCGACCTCGAAGCTCGTATCACCATAGCATCTAAGATGAAGGAGGACATCATATTCTCCTGTATGTAAGAATATCATGTGCTACCACACCTTAGATGCTTTGGTGATACAAGCTCTTGGGGCGTTGGATTTGTGACCCAACACCTCATGGTGGTTGAATGTTTTTTGCGATAAGCCCCAAAAGAGTTCGCCACTTGCTTATAAGCACAAAGACTGCTCGGATGCCATTGGATCTCGGATCAAGCGACCTCCAAGCTCGTATCACCGTAGCATCAAGCTGCGATAGCACCTTATGTTTTCTCGCACGGAGAGTATGAGGTGCTCCGCACCATAGATTCTATGGTGATCGAGTTCACCGAGATCTAACGGCCCACGATAGGAGGTTTTAATGTTTTTGCAATATCGGCTGATAGAGTTTGGGAAATGCGCAGAAAGTACAAGTACTATGCATGTGCCATCTGATCACTGATCATACGACCTAGATGCTCATATCACCGTAGTGGGTAATTAAGCTACAGGGAGCACCACTACAAGAAATATGTCAACTTATGACCTTCTGTCAGTGACCCTGGAAGAATTGGTCATAGATTTATGACCATTTGAGACCAATTGGTCAAAAGCTGTTCGAGGGGCTCCAAACCCTAAACCATTGCGACCATTTTGGTCGAAAAGGTCATAATTTCCTTACATGAAATGGTCATAAAGCTAACAGCGCTAGTCCGCTGCCTTATTTCTTGTTGTTAACGACCAATATAGATGGTCATAGCCTTGTAAATTGTGGTGGGTTGCTATGACTAGGCGCCACCTCATCAGTTTTGCCTATGTGTCATGTCCATGTGGCAGTTTTGCCCTAGGTTGTGAAGCAACCTATATTCATCATTCCCAAAATTCCCAAAAAATCTCATAAATTCTTTGGGTCATATCTTACGTCAAATATGTAAAAATCTTCCTTGCCTAGTTCAAAAATAATTCAAAAATATTCATTTTCCTATTACATTCGAAGTAACAGTTTGTGAAGGAAGTACCACTTTGGCATGTCAAATAGTATCCATTTTCCACAGTACTTTCCTATGCCCAAATAACCATCCTCCACCAAATGCCAGCTCAATCCATTCATTATTTTGAGCGAGCTTCAACATTCGTATTTATGTCGGTGTGGTGGTTTGCAAAGCAAGTACCACCTAGGCTCCTCCTTTTGAGCTGAAAATTTGTGAAGACGGTCTTCTTAGTGGCTGATCATCCTCAGCCAAAACTCACACCCATTGGCCATGTACATTTCCGTCACTGCTAATCAAACAATTGGCCGCTAATTCATGTTTGAGCATCGATCGGTCTCCTCGTGAGAATCTTATGTTGTAATTTTGTTCCTAGCACCTACAGGGAGTGCTCAACCCACTAGACATGCCTAGGCTGCCCAGAACACATGGCAGCATACACGGTCACGCAGATGATCACTTGCGACATGCATCTTGAGTTCTGGCGCTCTAGAGTTGGGGCCCTCGGCCACCGCCCAAACCTCGACGTATCACCATCAAACAATGTATTTATGATTAAATAGGTACTTATGTAACTAGAAATTATTTTGGAAAAAATAAATAGCAAACTATGAGGCAGCTTTGCAGTTCAAATTTGACCCTTCGGTTTGAATCGGTGAGAATTTGTCTTTTTCACGGAGGTGGATCAAAACTTTGACACCCAACCATTTTGTCACTTGTGCATTAAATATGTCCTAATATTTTATAAAAATGATTTGGTACAATTTTGCAACAAATATATGGTAGGTCCTTCACAAAAAACCTCATTTAGGCTTTCGAAAAATGGAAAATGAATTTTCCGTGCAAAGAAAATGAAAACTCCTTTGGCAACATTGTTTGGAATTCCAAGATGCACCCTTGTGCACAATATGAGATCATTTGAACAAACTATGCCATGAATGTGACCATGAGATTGAGCGTTTGGGTTGAAATCCATGAATCTTCACAAATGATAGCTCATTTATGAGAAAACTTTTCTAAAATAATTTCTGTATTACAAGATTATTATTTTTCATGGAAACTTGGTCACATATAATGACACAATGCGAAGGTTTTCCAATTTTTTGATTTTTTTTGAATTTTTTATGCCCGTTTGAAAATGCGGTCAAAACGGCGGGCTTGACCGTTCCTAGCTAGTGGTTGAATCTTGGAAAACTTTTGATTTTTCTCTGATTAAATAGATACTTATGTACCTAGAAATGATTTTTGGAAAAAATAAATAGCAAACTATGAGGCAGCTGCAGTTCAAATTTGACCCGCTTCCAGCTGAATCGGCGGGAATTTGTCTTTTTCACGAGAGGTGGATCAAAACTTTTGACACCCAACCATTTTGTCACTTGTGCATTAAATATGTCCTAATATTTTATAAAAATGATTTGGTAGAATATTGCAACAAATATATGGTAGGTCCTTCACAAAAAAACCTCATTTCAAGCACTCGAAAAATGGAAAATGAATTTTCCGTGCAAAGAAAATGAAAACTCCCTTTGGCAACATTGTTTGGAATTCCAAGATGCACTCTTGTGCACAATGTGATATCATTTGAACAAACTATGCCATGAACGTGACCATGAGATTGAGCGTTTGGGTTGAAATCCATGAATCTTCACACATGATAGCTCATTTATGAGAACACTTTTCTAAAATAATTTCCGTATTACAAGATTATTATTTTTCCTGGAAACTTGGTCACATATAATGACACAATGCGAAGGTTCTCTAAATTTTTGATTTTTTGAATTTTTATGCCCGTTTGAAAATCACGGTCAAAGCGGCGGGCTTAACCGTTCCTAGCTAGTGGTTGAATCTTGGAAAATTTTTGATGTTTCTCTGATTAAATAGATACTTATGTACCTAGAAATGATTTTTGGAAAAAATAAATAGCAAACTATGAGGCAGCTGCAGTTCAAATTTGACCCGCTTCCAACTGAATCGGCGGGAATTTGTCTTTTTCACTAGAGGTGGATGAAAACTTTTCACACCCAACCATTTTGTCAGTTATGCATTAAATATGTCCTAATATTTTATAAAAATGATTTGGTACAATTTTGCAACAAATATATGGTAGCTCCTTCACAAAAAAAACCTCATTTCGGGCACTCGAAAAATGGAAAATGAATTTTCCCTGCAAAGAAAATGAAAACTCCCTTTGGCAAAATTGTTTGGAATTCCAAGATGCACTCTTGTGCATAATATGATATCAGTTGAACAAACTATGCCATGAACGTGACCATGAGATTGAGCGTTTGGGTTGAAATCCATGAATCTTCACACATGATAGCTCATTTATGAGAACACTTTTCTAAAATAATTTCCGTATTACAAGTTTATTATTTTTTATGGAAACTTGGTCACATATAATGACACAATGCGAAGGTTTTCCAATTTTTTGATTTTTTTTGAATTTTTTATGCCCGTTTCAAAATGCGGTCAAAACGGCGGTCTTAACCGTTCCTAGCTAGTGGTTGAATCTTGGAATTTTTTTGGTGTTTCTCTGATAAAATAGGTACTTATGTACCTAGAAATGATTTTTGGAAAAAATAAATAGCAAACTATGAGGCAGCTATAGTTCAAATTTGATCCGCTTCCATCTGAATCGGCGGAAATTTGTCTTTTTCACGAGAGGTGGATTAAAAGTTTTGACACCCAACCATTTGGTTATTTGTACATTAAATATGGTCTAATATTTTAGAAAAATGATTTGATACAATTTTGCAACAAATATTTGGTATGTTCTTCACAAAAAAACTCATTTTGAGCACTCGAAAAATGAAAAATAAATTTTCGTGCAAAGAAAATGAAAAGTTCCTTATTACTATTTTGTTATTTTTTTCTTCTAAAAACTAGGTCACATTTGATGACATGATGAGAAGGTTTTTCATTTGTTTCATTTTTTCCAATGTATCAGGTCAAGTAAATAGCTAAGATGATCTAACATCTTATTTTCAAATTTATCACGACCAATTCAATTGGTCATAATATTGTATTGCGTTCTGATTGGTCCGTGGACAAGGCACACGGATCATGCACAAAACACCATTGGATCTTCCCGGATCCAACGGTAGCCGTCGCTCCTCGCCTCCCCCACCAACCCCACCTGAGGCGAAACCCTAGTTGGCATCTTCCATCCACCCCCCCCCCCCCCGCCTCCTTTCTTTCTTTCTTTCTTTCTTCCTCTCCCCTCTCCCCCGATGCAGATCCTCTCATCCTCGTCCACCCATGAAACCCTAGCCCCCTTCTCCCAATCGCCGCGGCCGCCCAGATCCAATCCAAGTCAGAGCCCCCGGCCTCCATCTCCATTCCTGCGTGCGTCGGACACCTCCCTCCGGCCAGCTCGACCCCACCCCCAAGCGCCGCTGCTCCACCTCTCCGCGCCCTCGATCCCAGATCCCCATCTCCAAGTCACCCTCTCCCTCCCTCGAGATCTCGATCCTTGCCGCCCACCATCGGCGACCCTCACCATAGGCGAGATCGAGCTCCTCCCTCCCTCCCGTTCTCCCCTAGCCTTATCCACTCCGAGCCAACCAACCACTCCGTCCTTGGGATTTTGTCGCGCGGCGCCTCGTCTCGCCAGCCCGGCGACCACAGGCAGGCGATCCACGGCGGGATGGCGGCGTGCCCTTCACGACCACGTCTGCGCCGACCTCCGCACCTCCCTCCCTCTCCCTACGGTTTCTAACATATCGCTCCTCTCCTCTCCTTGGGTGACATGCAGGGGCTCGCGTGGGAGCAGCGCTGCAGCGGAGGCCTCTGGAGGAGAAGCGGGAGAGCCCCACCGTCTCGCGCCCGGCCCATGGCAGGAGCACCACGGCGCGCGCCTCGGAGCTACAACATCTCCTTCGGCGACTTCGTCTTCGGCATCCTGCCGGCCACGCTCGTCGGCGTCGACCAGCCTGGGTCGTCGGCTCCTCCGAGCCCGAGGTACGGATTTGGGTCCATTCCTTTTCCTTCTCGAGCAACCTTGGTGAGCCAGCCGAAGCGATGTCGATTCATCCACCTGAACCCCGTTGATTCCGCTCTGTAATGTCTGCGTAGCATCGCCTCTGCACCTGCTCTGTTAGTTCCATCGCGTACTGCCTAGGTCGACTTCTTTGTAGTGCTTAGCCCTGTCAAGGGAATCAGGCCGCTGTTGCGTACGGACCTGTAATCTCTGTGAAATACTAGAGGAAATATGTTGGTTTAGTCAGTAACACCAGCTCTGGAGTATGCAGAAATTGCTATGTTCGTCTGATTTGTTGGTTTGTATTTCCATATACGAGTTCAGTTCGGCAGGGGAATGTGGATATGGATATGTGACAAATTCCACCTGCACAGGGGATGTGGATATGTGATGGTGATATGAGGAAATGTGGTTGTAGTATTTTCTGCACAATTTCCTCGTGTCTCCATCACGGCCTCTTTGCAGGTTTAATTTCCTTGAGACTCCCTGTAGCTTCCTTCTGAAGGATGGCAATGTTGCACACATCTTAGAATGAAAGCTGAACCATCCTGAATTTAGAGCAATCTCACGAAGATCTGTGAAAATTATTAGAACAAAGATACATAGCTCCTTCTGGGTTCCCACTTTACTAAATTTCTGTGCTGGTTAATGATAATGTTGCTTCTTTTTCATTGTCTAGACATTTCGAATAGCAGGTTCTCCAGCCAGCCGTATTTTCTTCCAAGAAATATTGAATAACTTGTTTACTTCATTTTTTTAAAACAGATAATACATATTGAATTATTCATATTAATCTAAAATAATAACCAAACAACTACTGAGACGGTGGATTACTAGCAAGCATGTGTGACTTAGTTTTGGTGTGTTTTGCTTGCAGTCATTGTTGTGAAGGCCGCCACGGAAGGCGTGGGGACTTGGCACAAACGGTGATCGAATCTATGCTCTACTGCTCCATGGAAGGCCTAAATTCAGCTTGCGGAGAGCACACAAATGGTTGCATAGTGTGTTTAGGTTGTGGAACTTATAATTAGAAGGTTTAGAAAATGTTAGTCGAGCTAACTGTTCACAATCTGAAGTAACTTTAACTGGTACAAAATTGGTCTGATATTAGTTTTATATCACAAAAGTAGGGAGGTTCCTACTGCTTATTAGTACCACCTTTGGATTATTACTGCGTTCAGTTCACCACTGTACTGATTATCTTGGCGAGCATTTGTTTAATAACTAGAATACATTGTCTGCTGGGAACTCTATTTACCTTACCTTACATGTACAATGCACAAGGTCAGTTTGCGTACTATTACAAATGTCTGCGAGGGTCCTTTGTGCTACTAGTGATTTTGATCGATTCTTTGCAAGACAATCACGTACACAGATGCCTAAGCAGCTTAATTGATTGCAGCTTAATTGATTCCGACTATCTGAACAAGTTACTATTATCCAAATGATTTTGCCTACAATAAGCTATTATTCACCATTGGTTCAGTAGATGTTCATGTAGTAGAAAATTACACTACCAGTGATAGTCTGAATCTAACATGATCAGCATCTTACTCCTGTATTTGTCTTGCCCATAGTACTCCCGTATGAGTAGCTGTATACTCCTGTAGTTTTTCCTGCCTGTAGTGCAGAGATGGAGTAGTTTGTCCTGCCTATGTGATGTTCTTTCCAGCATCTTAGCTGTGTACTCTAATTACTGGAGTATTCTATAGATTTTTTCAATTAAAACTACTCCAGAGATGTTATTTCCAGCATCGACATAATTTATTTTCTTTTGTTAATGGTTACTACTGATGGTGCAGACTTTCCATGTATGCTCTCACAATCTAAACTAATTTATAGTTTTACTGACATTGTAGTTTTTGTAGTTCTATTTTGTGTTCTTATAGTTTTACTTAAACTGTAGTTTGGTCCATCTTTACACCAGCTGTAGTTTTCTGAATTTTTGTGCTTGCTATGATGCAGTATGCTTCGACGGGAGCATCTGCGGAGAGGGTCGAGGAGTGGGTCTCGAGGCTCGCTCATCCACTTGGAGTCGCACCTTGCTAAATCTTGGTGCAACTTATCATCAGATTTTCTTTGAAACTTGGCGTTGATTGGTGCGAAGATGAAACTATAGTACTATACACACGACATGCAGCAGCCACTTATATCAAGCAGTGGAGCAGTCTGCTGTCACTGAATATTACCTCAAGTTTATCGTTTACGGAAGTTTCAAATTAGAAGAAGTTTCAAATTCTTATGCTGGTTTATGTTCTCTTTGTAGGTTATGAGATATGGTGCTGGAGAGATGCCATTAGCAAACTGGAAGGGCTGCAACCAAATCCAATCGGCAACATGGCAGTGGTCTCTGAATATTCAACGATTCCTTTTTTGTTTGGCCTTCTTGTAGGTTTGCACATAAGTGGAAGTTGTAGTGTATATTAGTAGCCGCTGGAGCTGTGATGGTGATCTTTCTTTTGAGTGGCTGTCGTTTGTTATGACAATCTTTTAGTTGCTGCTTCTTATGTATAGATAATGTGATGAATATGTAACTGCAATAGATGATGTATGATTGTACAATGAAACAAATGTTGCTTTGATAGCAAAATTGAAAAAACTGAATTGTTTCTCTGTTGTCCAGTCCTTTGAATTAGCGGGCTGAAAATATTGATGGGCTGGAAGAGGCCTTAGCCCAAACAATATTGGACAAAAAAATGAATGGGCCGCAAAAAGGCTGAGGCCCAAAAAATGGAAGAAGCTTAGAAAAAAGGCTGGCCCAAAAGAATAAATGGTTGTTGGGCTTCGCCCATGTAGAAAATTGAATTGTTGGGCTGAATCTTGTGCCACGTCAGATTGCCACGCTGGATGCCTACGTGGCCTGGGGAGGTTGCTAGTGACCAAAACGCCACAGTAGACATATTTTTGTCATAAACGTCTACGACCTTCTCACAGAGAAGGTCGCTATAGTCAGTTTACGACCGCCAGCTTTTGACCTTCTGTTTTTGGTCACAAAAAGGTCATAAATGGAAATTTGTGACCTTTCAGTGACCAATAGTCAAGGTCACAAGTTGACATATTTCTTGTAGTGCACCTAATATGAGCACCGGGGAGCCGTTGGATCGAAGATGCAGCGGCACACACGAGGCCTGAATGTTTTATCTGCAAAAAAAACCTTTGGAGAGTTTGGAAATTACACATAATCACAAAGACTACTCCCAAGCCATTAGATCTCACTTCCAACGGTGTAAAAACTCGTATCACCATTCTATCTAAGTTGCGGGGTGGATGTGATATTCTATGCCGCTATCATTCTTGTTCGTAAACTTGCAAAATACATGTAACTCGTGCCGTTACTTGTCTAACCGCGCAAAGTGTTTGTTCAAAAAAACCATCCTACACTGAAATATCGGAACAACACACGTGGGTCCCACTTGTCATTAATCAAATTTGGACCTAAAACTAACAAATTTGAAAGACGAGATTCGAACTGGCAACCTGGACTACAAAGCGTAAGTCGATAGCTTTGAAAAAAGCGAGCGGTTGTTGGCTTTGTCCCATAACTTGATTTTATACACTACTTGCGTTGAGTAGAGTAGAGGGAGTGCCTCGTCAACACGTGCATGACCGTTGTCTCACTTACTGGTGGGTCCCAGGTCTGCGATCTCAATCTCTCTTCTCTCCATCATCTAACCTTTGCGGGCACACGAAGGCGCTAGCTTACCGTGGTGTTATTACAACTAAAAAAGCTTGGAAAATAGAAGAATCGCCTAGAACAAGAGTCGTTGTGGCTAGTCGAGACGGAGCTAATCATGCCACGTTTGCATGATGAAGCTGTGTGGCTAGTGGGGTGTTTTCGACCGACTGGCTGGGTCCCGAGGTCGAACCATAGGTACCACGTCGTCTGATATATTTTACACGCACATTTTTCCTCCGTGTCGAGGCGTGGCACACCCTACCGCGCGGTTTCCGGGTCCTCCGGGTGGTGCCGCATATATTCTTCTGGCGTGGGGCGCCCTACGCGCGTTTTACGGGTCCTCCTCGCTTTCGTAGCACGAAGCAAGTAAATGAGTCGTCAAATCACGAAAGACCACCTTTCCGCCGAGTACATCGGTGAAGCACGGTGGCTAGCTAGTTGGGCTAGTTAGACCGATTAGCTAGAGCCACCGCCACATTTGTTTTTTCACCCTTTTTATCTACTTGCGGCGGTAAATTTAAATATCCACCGCGGCGTTGCTCGGTGTTTGGGTGCGGCAGGATTTTTAGTTTTTGATTGGCGGCAGCGGTAGCGGCAGGATTTTAATTTTTAGATTGGCGGGAGCGGTAGCGGCAGCAATTAGTCATGATGACTCCGCTTTGTAAAGCGCCTTGCTCCTGATGTGAGAAGTCGTCGACTGGTGTTTTACCGTGGTGAAAACCAAAAGATTCCCCGCTCCTCGGCTGGCTCTCTCCGCCTTCCCGTAGATTGCATTGCCTTTTAGCCGTTTCTCCCCCTTTGCTTCCTCTCCCCATTGCTTCTACAGTGCCATGGTGGCGCGGCAGATCCGGAGTCCGGGTGGGCGCCCTAACAGAGAGCTCCATGCCAAGGATCACGAGCTCGGGGCCAGGGCGTGGAGCTCCATGAGCTCAAGGAGGAGAGGAGTGCCATGCTCCTCCGTTATGTGCGGGAGTTCACGGAGCTTCAAAACTGGCAGGCATCCACCAAAAAGATGCTTGAGGCATCGGCGGCGTTGCTGCAGAAAGTGAGAGATATGATAGGCCATCAGGGGAGCCGGCTGGAGCGCGAGCGGGCCGATCGTGACGAGGTACATGATCGCCTTAGCCACTTGGTGAACCAAGTTGCCACACATGTGTTGCGGTTGCGTGATGCCTACCGTCATGCCAGCGCGACAATGCCAGCCGTCGGGCTAAACCCGTTCGACCACCCGGTCAACTTCAACGAGCTGCGGCTTCCTGACATGGTCTCCTTCTTCACCTATGTCACAGCCCCAGATCAGCCCTAGAGCTTGCTTGTAACTAGTAGCATTGCATCCATGCATCATGTTTAATTTCCATGAAATTTGAAATGGTGATGATCAAGCCCTAGCACTAAAGCAATTCAAATAGGTTCACATTCAAAAAATATTTTCAAAAACCCAAATTGGTTTGCAAAAATATTCATGATTAATGGGAAAGGGTGAAACCCATATCCAGAGATGATGGATATTTTTCCAAGGCATTTTTGGATTTTTGAATAAACCATATTGTATTTGAATTGGGGCATTTAAATACCATTAATATTTTTAAATGCTCCAACAATTCTGAAAATTAGTTAAGGGCCTCTGTAATAATTCAGTTAATGCCCACAATTATTTTCAGGATTTATTTAAATAGTTTAGTATTTTACTAAACTAAAACAAAACAGAAAATAGAAAAGAAATAAAGAAAGAGAGAGAGAAGGATTACACGGCAGCCCACCTACAGGCGCCCCAACCGCCCTCCTCCCCCCTGCTGGCCGCCCGGTTGGCCAGCCAGCCCACCTCCTCGTGCGTCGTCTTCCCCATGCCTTCGGCATCGCGCGTGGCCTTGCAGCAAGCCGAGCCAGCCACCTCCTGCTTCCCGTCTTTGGCGGCCTCCCGACCTTCTCGCGACGCCGCGGAGGCGGCCACGCGCCCCAACCCCCCTGGACCCCCTCGCCCTCTCCCTCTCCCTCGTTCCCTCCTCTGCTCCCTCTCTCTCGCCCGGACCAGCGCCCGCCCGTCGCCGCCCCTCGCTGCCCTCGCGGCCACCGCCACCCTCTCTACTCCCGACATGCCCACGAGCTCCGCCTAGTTCTGTCCTCCTCCCACCGAGCCACATGGGCAGGGAGCCCTGCATCGCCGCCCGCCGTCTTCCCCATCTCCGGCCGCCGAGATCGCCCGGCGCCCCTCGCCGCCTCGGCGTCTCCCGAGCAGCTGGGCCTCAATCGACCCCTGTAAGCCCAGTCGTTTCCCCCTCTTCCCGACTCGTTCTCCCCCTAGCCACCATTTCCGTCGTGACGAAACCCGCCGCCGCCCGTGACCGCCGCCGGCGTGCCTCCGGCCACCTAGTGGCCCGGTGTCGTGCTCAGCCTCCTCCCGCTGCCAGATCCGTAGGTGCCTGCGCGAGCCTCCCCGCCACCGTGGCGTCGACCCGAGCTCGCCCGAGAGCTCGGCGACCACCACAGTCGGCGCCGGTGGCGACTCCGGCCACCTTAGGCCCAGCCGCTGCCACTACTCGGCGCAGACGGCGCCGCGTCACATAGACACCCTCCGCCCGGCCATTTGGTGGCGGAGGAGGAAACCCGCACCCTCCGCCGTCTCGGCTCCGCGGCGGCGAGCCGCGGGTCAACTCCGGCGAGTTGGCCCGGGTTTGACCATGGGTTGACCTCCCCCGTGCGCCACTGATGTGTGGGCCACTCCCCCTGGCATTTTAATTAGTATTAGCTTAACACTAATTAACCTAGGTTAGTTAGCTAGTTAGTCGCTGACTAGTGGGCCCCGGCCCCACAAATAGTTTAGTTAGAATTAACTTAAGGCTAAATAACTGGGTTAACTAGTTGTGCCACTGACACGCGGGACCCACAGGTCAGGTTTGACCTGGGGCGCCCAGCTGACCTGATGACGTCACAGTGACGCAATGCTGATGTCATTAATCTTTTCTGGAATTATTTTAATTCAGGAAATTCCAGAATATACCCCAAACTTCTAAAAATCATATAAATTCAACCGTAACTCGGATGGAAATAATTTATATATGAAAAATGATCAGAAAAATATGAAGAATCTGTTTATGCCATGATCATGCATGTTTGGACAAGTTAACATCACTGAATAGGATGAATCATGATTAGGGTAATTTATGAAATAGCATTTGGAGTTGGAGTTCAACCTTGTTTGAATTCCACTTCAACTAACTTGGATTATTATTGCATTAGGTGAATTCAGTACCTTAATATGACATGTCATTCATGTGAATGTGCATTGCATTGATTGTGTTCTCTCTTGTTGCCGGTAATTGTCCCCTCCCGGTAGGCGATGTACCGACGATTGTTCGATGACACCGATGAAGAACTATATTATCTTCAGAAGTGCCAGGCAAGCAAAACTCCCTTGTTCATTCGATACAATCCCACTCTCTCGCTCCGCTCTATTTTACGGCATTAGGACAACAACGACTCATGTGTTACTTGCTGCGGTAGCTGAACCCCTTGATCCTTTGCATGACTGTCATTCCACGAGAATTAGATGAAACCCACTAGCATGAGTAGGAATTGTTTGAGCCATGTTGTGCCTACTCATTTATGCTTGTTGTCATGCCTGCTCTTGCTTAGAGTTGAGTCGGTCCGATTCATCGGGAATGAATTGGAATTGTTATGAACATGTCCTATTGTGTGTGAGCTAAGTGTGTGAACACGATTTGGTAAAGGTATCGATGAGAGGCCATGTAGGAGTACATGGTGGGTTGTTTCATTGAAGCCGATCCTAGGAACTGAGATCTGTGTTTGTGATCCATGAATTAGCTACTACCACGCATTGGGCCCGAAACCAATGGACCCTCTCGGCTTCTTGACCACCCTTGTCCTCGGTCCGGAGTTGCAAGTAGTTTACGGTGTTTGTAGCATCTTTGGGGCACGCATAGCGCTGACCTTAGGGGTGGGTTGTGTTGCGGTAGGCACCGTGGTTGATGTACCGAGTGCCGTTTGGTATCTCGGGAACCCTGCACACATCGTTCGGGCTGTATGGGAAACCTCGGCGGACTCCTGCGGATGGAACCCGAATAGGCGATAAACTGGACTAGGGACTTGAGTGTTTAGGTAGGCGTGGCCGACACCCACGTTGGGCTTCCGCTTGAAGGTTGCCGAGTACATGTCGTGTAAACGCGGTAAGTGGTGAGCGTGTGTGAAGAAGTACACCCTGCAGGGTTAAATATGATCTATTGAATAGCCGTGTCCACGGAGAAGGACTTCGGGTTGCCTATATCGGTTCATAGACAAGTGAAAGTGGATACTCTAAAATGCGCAAGATAGCGTGAGTGCTATGGACGGCGTTCTCGTGGGAGGCGGGAGCGGGTCCATAGTGGTGTATTGATATGGTGAATGTGTGGACTCGTGCGCCACCTCAAAAGAGTTACTTGCGATCGTAGTTCAGGATAGCCACCGAGTCAAAGCTGGCTTGCTGCGATCAAACTCCACCACCCCTTTTGATAATGATGCATATGTAGTTAGTTACGATGTAAGTCTTGCTGAGTACAATTGTACTCACGTTTGCCTATTTTATGTTTTGCGAGAGGCGTCGGTCTCGCTAGTAGTTCGCTTGGACTTGACGTTTAGCTTGTTACCTCAGCTACGATCTTGTGCCTCGGCGGGATCTGGTAGATAGTCGGGCTTCTCAGCCTTTTTCATTTATAGTTATGCGTACTCGAGACATGATTAGCTTCCGTTTGTGCTTTGACTTGTATGCTCTGAGTGTTGGGTCATGAGACCCATGTTTGTAATATCTCGCTCTTGAGCCTAATGAATAATATTTTGAGTCGTAGAGTTATGTTGTGATGCCATGTTGTATCTACACATATTGAGCATATTGTGTGTATGTTTGAAATGCTTGGTATGTGTGGGATCCGACAAACTAGTTGTTTATCCTTGGCAGCCTCTCATATGGGGAAATGTAGTCTCGTGCCTCCGGCGATAGTAGTCCGCTTCTGCCCGGTTCACGGAGTCCTGCTAGCCCAAAGACTCTTGCTTGGACACTTGACTGGTCGGCATGTGTTTCACTTCGTTCCTATGTCATCCTTCGGGAAATGTCACGCGGTGTTATTCGAGTCCTGCCTAGCCTGCTACAGCCGGGATACGGAGTCCTGTAGCCAGTGCTACAGCCGAATATATCGTTGATGACCGACATGCTCGATGTGATTCATGTATGCCTGTCCCCATAGGTTAAGCGCCGCTTTGGGTTCACGACTAGCCATGTCGGCCGGTTTCTTTGTCATATGGATGCTAGCGACACTATCATATCGTGAGCCAAAAGCGCAAATGGTCCCGGGCCATGGTAAGGCGACACCGTGGGAATACCGTCGTGAGGCCGCAAAGTGATATGATGTGTTACATGCTAGATCGGTGTGACTTAGGATCGGGGTCCTGACAACCTATATCTCCAAGGAGCTGAGCCATCTCCGCGCGATGGTGGGGGCTGAGCTGGACAAGGAGGGGTTGTGGGCTGCCATCGCCGTTGCCGGGCGAATCCTTTCAGGGCTCCGTCACCGGAATCCATTCGTGCCATTAGACGCCGTCTTTGACGAGCTTGCTCCCGTCGACCGGGAGCGGTCTCTGCGGGCGGTTGCACCCTGCATCACCAACGTCATGCGCCTCGAGAAGCAGAGGGACTTCGGTGGTGTTTAGGCGCCCTCTGCATGGGCATGTCCATGTCTCGGCGCAACATGACCGTTGGATCAAACTCAGACGGTGCAGATCGATCCTTCAGAGCACAAAGCGTGTGGGTGTGTTTGGTTGCATTCTCATCTCAATATAGTCGTTTCATCTTCGTGTATTTTTGTCAACCTACTAGTGTGGACTCATGCACCCTTCATGGTTCATGCACTCTACCAAACACCCAAAAGTGGGTCGAGAAGGGAACTTTTGCTCCCATCCCGTGCACCCTTCATACACCCTGTCTAACACTATAGGATGTGCTTCATATGGTCGTGGAGTACTGTAGCACCGTACTCTCTGTGCGCTGTGGACCTAGTTCTGTTAACATTGATCTCACCGTTCATTCTCGACCGGACAGTCGAAAAAGCGGTACTATGTTACATATAGGAGTAGTTGACATGCGCACAACATCATTTGTCATTGTCATATCTTACTACACTAGCAACAAGATTGTGTAGTACTGACGTATGAACCACTGCACATGCCTAGTAGTAGGAGCACTGTGTATGTTCAAGTGGCTGCCGTGTTTCGCACTCCTCCGTCGTAAGAGTGGAAACGCTTGCTGTAATCATTTTTTCTTCAGAATGAAAAACAGTGAACATGCTCTACCGTGTGGATCCTCCTCCAGCCATGCACTAAATTACTCACTTTCGCCGACGTGTGGGACAGCCAGCACCTGGGTCCACCATCCATGCACTAAATTACTCCATAGTTGAGTGACGGTAGACTACCCCGATCGAACCGCCGAAGTAATGCCCAATGAGCTGCCAAATCACAAAACCCCCTCCTTTCCAGCAGTAAGTTGGACGGATGAAGCAACCATCATTTCACTCTTCTCTCTCAGCTTCCTCTCTTGAAGAAAACCCCCGCTCGCTTCGCTTCTCCCTCATCTCGTTCCTCCTTTCACTCTTCTCTCTCAGCTTCCTCTCTTGGATGGACGCCGGAGCACCGGACGACGTGATGTCTATGGCTCTAGCCAAAACCGTCGAGGCTCATGGTACGAAGAAGCGCAAGCACCCTACCGAGACTACCGCAGACAAGCTCAAAGCCATCGCCCTGTCCAAGCCCCCCTCTCCGGGATCCCTCATTAAGCAAGTCCAGGTAATATCTCTTGTGGACGATCTTTTTCTCGATCTTGATCGTGTTTTTTCATCTAACATGCAGTGCTAGTACTGGTAGTACAGTACAACTTTCTGGGTGATCTTGCATGTGATTTTAGTGTGCCAAATGACGGTTCTAAATTCCTCTTTTGACCAAAACATGTGAGAGGTTGACACTGATTTCTTATAGATTACTTTCAACTACTCCCTCTGTCCCATATTTCTTGACTTAGATTTTTCTAGATGCGAATGTATCTAATACTAAAATGTGACTTGATACATCCGTATCTAGACAAATCTAAGACAAGAATTTTGGGACGGAGGGAGTCAGTGGCGGAGCCAGGATTGGTCGACGCCCCAGGCGAGAAACTAAGGGTCAAAAAATAACGCCCCCCCCCCCTGAAAAATTCAAATCATATAAAAGTCAAGCAGGGAGCGATGACGGCGACACATCTTCGGCTCGCTTCGGTGCTTGTAGTCGTTGCTAGGTAGTCTATGAACCTGGATGTACTTTTTATTATATCTGGTGTTTGTTTTATTGACACGATTGAAGATGAATAGATCGAAACATTTCCCAAAAAAAGTATAAATTTTGAATTGCGAATCGGTGCATTCAGGCAATTTTTTTAACTTAGTTGGTTTAATAACATATGCAAAATGTGAATTACTAAACAGGATTCCACATATATGTCCTCTGCAGAACTACAAAACTAAGGAATACAATATGAAAAGGGAAAAGCATTAAGAATTAAAGATCTTTTCTCAATCAAGCATCAAACAGTGGCAACTAGCAAGAGAAATTTGCCACAAAAGAAAACTAGCAAGAAAAATTGGGATTTGGAAACAGTGGCTAGCAAGAGAAATCTCTTCATCAACTAGCCTAACACGGGCTATGTACGCTACGTCAAAAGATCTTCCTTTTCTGGTCAAAAAAGACTCTCGTACGCTACGTACCAGCAGCACAGGCCCTTCTGTCTTTCTTGTTTTCGTTCACTTTTTGGTTATTGGGCTGGCCAATGGCCTAGCAACAGGGGTATGAAGTGGGCTGCGCCCCAGGCCAGTTTTTTCCTCTAGATATATAGGTTGGGAAATTTGTCACGCCCCAGGCCATTACTTGGGCTGCCTGGGGCCAAGATCCGCCCATGGAGGGAGTAATTTATGAACATCAATGCTACCTTTTAAGAGGGTATATTTGCCTCAGTAACTTGTGTTATGGATATTGCATGTAATCCCTCTGCTCTCATGCCTTTGAAGACATGTTCTAGTGTCTTTGTTCACTCATTTCTGTGCGTATATGTAGTCATATATGGAGTATAATATCGAAAATCATCTTATATTTCTGAATGGAGGTAGTAATAAAATATGGTTTCTGTTTGAATTAGAACCAGGTCCGTGGTGGAGATGAAGTTCTCAAAGTCATGTCGTGTGAACTGGAAGACCTGATGATGAGTTCTACTGCTGAACTATCCAGCTGTTGTGTCCTTGTCGCCACGTGTCCTGAACTAGTGTTTTCCTGTAGCATTGTTGTCAAGCCTGTTCTCGAGGTTGTACTTGACCACAACAATTTCCTGGTTGTGCCTTCGATTATGAAGGGTGTGTTTCTTGTAAAGCTTCCCAACAAATCTGATGTGGCCTGTCTTCATCATCATGTTTATGAGTGGAAAGACCACTCTGTTAGGTTCTCAAGGTTGACAAGATGGTGATGGTGCATGTAGACATCTCACACGAAGTCCATGGCCTAATCGATTATGCAGGGTTCATCCGTAGGTCGGTGGCAAGAAATAGTCTGCAGAGTTTAGTTAGTGCAACTTTGCTTATGCGTAGTAAGTACTATTGTTCATACTTGATTTGCGTTTGTGAACCTGTATTGTTTATTAGTACTGCCGCTTTTGGTGTGTGCTCAGTCCACGAGAATGGTCTATGTTAATGTCTATCCACTCAATTTAGTCTGTACATTTTGAAGTATCCAGATCATATTTTTTGTGAGGACGGTTTATCAATTATGGTTACACTCCAATATTTGTATGCATTGCAGGGTTTATCGCACCACCAGGATTTCCATCCATGGATGTTCGGTCCATACGATTTGTCACGACCTTTGGACTGTCACGCTTGTGGGAGTAGGCGGGGCCCTGCATGCCACGCGTGGTTGGACGATTAATCTTCATTTAGTACTTCAACATAGTGATTTCCTGGTAAGGATTCACTCGTGTCACATCAAGTAAATCTTATTGATTTACTGTCTAAATCTTATTGATTTAATGTCATGTTTTCTTTCTTTTCCTGCAATTTTACGATGCAGGTTTTGCCATGTGACATTCATCACAGAATAAACCGTTTGGTTTGCTCTCGATGGCTATTTTGCAGGTTTCACTTCTTATGTCGTGTCGATGCTGAAGGCACTTGTCCATCACTTATATTCTTGGAAAAAATTGGATCGATCATTGTGCGAGTACAAGCTGAATCCCCATGATGAACTGCAGTTTGGTTTAAAAAAAACGCCACAATTAGTCCTTCTCGCGTTTAAAAGAAATGAAGAAAAAAACTGGATCACTGTCACGGATCCTAGTCAAGTTAGAAAGCTGATCATAGCAGACCAGACATGATCGCTGCTGTCTCGCACAGATCGAGCACCATCAATTGCTCTAGCACAGACAGCGGCAGCAGCTCAGTCTGATCCAGCTGAGGATTGGGCACCGACCGCGTCAGCGGATCAGTCTAATCTACCGGAGGATCGGGCATCGACACAGGCACCAGCTCTACAAGGAGCACCATCTCCGGCAGCAGCGGCTTCGGCACCTGCACCAACACTTGCACTTGCATTTGGTCCGGCCCGTGCAGTTGCACCGGCAACAGACTGGGCTGCAGTTCACACTTCATATACCAAAGTCCTTACAAAAACTGACATGTCCACCTTCTTGGTAAGAATTGGCCGCCCAAGTGCTTCGTTCTTTTTTCTTTCCATGTTGTTTCACATGATTCACTGTGTTGATCTAACTATTTGGGTATGTCTTCTTGTTTGCAAACAGAGAATTCCTAGAGCAACAAGGAGTCGTTCAACATTCCATGCATCATGCCAAGTTTCTCTTACCATGCACAGCCTTGGTGTGAATGAACCTGCTCAATATACCGTAAGTACAAAGGATGTTCGCATGATGATTGATGCTAAAGGATGGTCAAGGTTAAAATCTAAATCATATCTTGCAGTAGGGGATGATGTCAAAATTGAACTTTCTCAACAAGGAGAGCTGGTCCAAATCAACTTTGAAATTCTTCAGTAGCAGCACGCAACTGCCAAACTGATCTATCCTCCGAGAGATTTTGATGTAATAATCTTTGCATGGTGAAACAAGTGTAATGTGTGTATAAGTAGGACGACAGTATTATTTATCACATGCTATATCGTTGATAGAATTGCTACTCTGATTGCTGGTTAGGAACAATCATTCGATTTCATTCCAACAGATGTCGTGCTTTATTCAATTTTGTGTATTCGCCTTGCGACATCATCTAAAACTAGCGCAGTACCGATCGCTTGCAATATGAAAAGCGCTAAGGTAGAACACATGGGCCCCCAAACATGCAGGGTCAGCCTGCGGCCCAAAGTCCAGAACCGTGAGCCTATCTGAGTATTATATTCTCAGCTGAACCCCCATAAAAAAGCTGAACCCCCATAATGCCCGTGCGTTGCAAAGGGAGTATATTTCTCAGCAAGGTGAGCCTGTGATATAAAAGATTTGTATATTTCTTTACAGAGGGAGTATCTCTCTGTCAAAAAATATATTTATGTGTAACTAGTTACTCCTGTCTTTCTACTTCCTTTCGCTGATATGTGGGGCAACCGCAACGGGTCCACGTGCCATATGCACAAATTAGAGTGCACCACTTCACGGTAGACACACCACAGTCAGAAGCGCCATGATGATGCCCAATGAGCCGTCAAATCACAACCCCCCCTTTCCTGCTTTAGCGATGGTGGACGGCGAGCGGCAATATTTCACTTTGGGCCTGAATCCCTTCTCCCTTATGCGCTTGTTCAGATAAAACCCCGCTCGGCGATTGCATAGGGTTTTCTCATGGAGAACCAGTGCAATTCTTCATCCATCCCGGATAAATCCAAGTCCCTTGGTGCAGGTAATCCTAGGATGGCAGCCGCCGCGTTGATGCATTTTCTTCGTCTTGAATCTAGTGTGTTTCATTCGCGATTGCCCAAAGTGTGAGTACCCTACAGATTTATCGCCTTGAGAGACGCCACACTTGTTCCTTCTCATCCTACCACAGCATTTTGAAACGCAGCATGAGATGTTCCTAGAATCCTCTTCTCTATCTGGGAGGGTGGGGTTTTTTTGAACATGCTGTGTTCTCATATTATTTTTCCTGCAGTGTATTATTTGCTCTGCCAGAACACATGTACTCAAGATGCTCGGCCTTGCCATAACTGAATACACTAGTTTAATGGTCACAGTGAAGACAATCCATGGATATTACTTCCGAGTTGGGTTCATGAACCAAGAAGATCGCTGCTTTTTCATGGCCGAACTTGGATAAACTTCCTCAAGTGTTACGGACTGAAAGTTGGCGCACGAATGTTGATGGAAATAGCAGAACCTGGTCTTATCTTCACGGCGATCTTCTACCCCGATGTCGTTCCAATTGTTCATCCATGTTAGTTTTGTATCTGGTTCTTGCTTGTTGCCTCGATTACTTCTTAATCCACCTATTCTGTCTATCTAATCACAATTTAACTTTAGAAGTAGCAACGAATCTCTCACGAAGATGGTACTTCTAACTAATATTTTCTTATAATTGGTGGCACGTGTAGGTTTTTCAGAGTTAAGCAGGCTGCTCGTTTGTTATTCTGTAGTAACTTTCGGTTATTCTTGATGGCCTTTGAAGTTGGTCGGGCGACATCCACATGTTCCTACACTTTATTGATTGTCTTGAGGTCCTTGTGGGGGCGTTTCATTGGTGGAAGGCCACGTGGGATATGTGTGCCCTTGCTGCACTCATTGAACAGGTCCAACTGTGTCGAGAAACTTATAGTGCGAGCTGTTTTCTGTTATATATGTTGTTCATAAACTATTGCTTATACACAGTTTGACAGCTGTGATCTTCTTGAAACAGAACTGCCGAGTTCTATTGTTCCTATACGGATGCCCTCGACCATGGTCGGGTCAGACTTGCGCTTGGTCACAACATGATGTTTATGTCGACCTACTCAATTCCCATTGGAGGTGAAAAGATACTTATTCGTGGGTGGTCTCAAATAATGAAGGCCCGTCCATCTTGGAGAATAGGACAGAAGATTATGTTCATGCTTTTCCATGGCTCTAAAGCGAATATCCTGTTTATTGACCACGTTGCGAGATGAAGCCGCTTTCAGAAGGTTGTGGATGTGCGGGATGGCGCTGGGCCTTGTCTTGGGGCTTGGCAGCCTCACACTTGGTTAATCAGAGGCAAAGTAGCACTTTGTTGGCGTGCTTTATGCAGTTGAACCTGTATAAGTACTCATACTGCTTTCAGCTTTGGTTGTTAAGTGCCCCTGCTGGTTTCAGTTAAGGTTGTTAAGTACTCCTGCTGCTTTTACAGCTGTCATGTTTCTTCAGTCCTGTCTTCCTCCAGCCGCCAAAACCAAACCAGCGCCAACGGGGCCTCCTGCTTCCGCCTCCCACGGCTAGCTGCGCCTCAGTTCACGCATCGCCGCCCCACCATCTCCTAAACCGTTAACGTCGACGTCCTCCGCGTGCTTTGGTGTGCTCGCCGTAGTGCCGCCCTTTCGCATTGTCAACATAGTCAACAAACAACAAGAATTGGCAGAAGTACGTGGAGAGGATGACAGTAGGGGCCCACCACGTCAGTGTATGGAAAAATAAAATGCTTCCTCCTAGTGTTTTCCTGACATCTGGGACCCACGACATTGTGAGCGTATATAGTCAATAGACAAGAGAACAGCACAAGATCGGCTGACACCTAGGATGTAGCTACTCGAGCAGTATTTTTTTTGTTTGGTATTGTTGAGAGGGAGCAGGTTTTGAACTGGGCTGTGGCCCGTCTAGCCCAGGCTTATATTTTATGTTCACCATGTGACCAGCCCAGCTATTTTTTTCTTTGTGAAAATGAGCCCAGTTTATTTTTTCTAAAGAATACCCAATCCAGGCCTACTTACTTTTCTACGCCCTGATGGGCTGCAACTCTTTCAAGACGCCTGCAAATCTTGAAAGTAATATGAAATGGGTTGTAAATATAAAACCAGATGACAAATTGGCAATTACTTTATAATTTCTAATTTTTTTCACATTTTCAGATTCCTATTTCACTAGGCATTAACCATATTTAAATGTATCTTCGAAGTACTTTAAATCTGGCTCGACATTTCGGTATTAAAAATAGTTTGGAACCCACAGAAATATGCGAAATTGGCCCTGGCCAACCAAAGAAAACGACAGCGATAAATTGCATAAGAAGTTGCCATGAGCTATATATAAATTATTTAAAAAAAGAGGGAGTGGTCTGACTTGTGGGCCTGTTTAGTTGACGCGTATGCAAGATTTTTTTTAGTTTATATACTACGTCAACAAATGATTCTAGCAGACGTAACCGTTGGATGTCAATCCAACGGCCGTCGTGTTTCTTCAATCTCTGATCTTCTTGCTCCAGCCGCCAAAGCAGCGCCGGCGGGACCGCCTCCCGCCTCCCGTGGCCGGTTGTGCTTCCGCGCAGGCATCAGCGCCCCCTACTACTCCCACCGCTGGCCAAGGCATCCCTCTACTCACCCACACCCCCTGTTATTCTGCGGTGACGGCAGCCTCACACCGCAGCCGAACCGGTGAACCCTCGTACTCCTCTCCGCGCGGGCTTCCATTGTCGCGTCTTCCCCGGCTCCGCGTCATCCCATTCCTAGGCCTCACTGTTGTCCACCGCCGTGGTACTCTCGGCGCGGCGTGGACAATGTGGTCAACGACCGACTTCCATCGGAAGAGTACTGTACGTGGAGAGGCTGACAGTTGGGTCCACGGCAGCCGCAAGGAAGTGCCTCCTTATTACACGAAAAATAATTATTCCTCTACCTGACAGCAGGGACCCACCAGACGGGCCACCAGTATTTCACGAAAAAAATGTTTCCCCCTGACTGCTGGGACCCACAGGACGGGCCACCGTATTTCACGAAAAAAATGTTCCCCCGCTGTCAGCTCGGACCCATCGGAAGTGCCTCCTTATTACGCACAAAAAAGTGAATACCCCCTGCTAGCTGGGACCAACCTTGGTGGGAGGCTGACTTGTGGGCCTACTAAGTTGACTGGGACGGAGGCCTTTGTCAACTTTAGTCAATATATGAACGATTCTAGCTCTAGTGACCGTACGATGTCCATCCAACAGCCGTAGTGCTTCTTCAACCTCTAGTCTTCTTGCTCCAGCCGCCCAAAGCAGCGCCGGTCGTGCCGCCTGCTCCTGCCGCCCATGGCCGGTTGTGATGCCGCCGAGGCCTCACAGCCCCTTCTACTCCCACCGCTGGCCAGGCCATCCCTCTACGCACCCACACCCCTGTTATTCTGCGGCGACGGCAGCCTCACACCGCAGCCGAAGAGTGAACCCTCATACTCCTCTACACGTGGGCATCCACTGCCGCGTCTTCCCCGGCTCTGTGTCGTCCCCTTCCTAGGCCTCACCGTCGTCCACCGCCCTGGTGCTCTCGGTGCGGCGTGGTCAACATGGTCAAGGAATGGCTTCCATCGGACGTGGACTGTACGTGGAGAGGCTGACAGCTGGGTCCACGGCCGCAGCAAGGAAGTGCCTCCTTATTACGCGCAAAATAACTATTCCTCCACCTTACAGCAGGGACCCACCAGATGGGCCAACGTATTTCGCAAAAAAACGTTCCCCCTGTCTGCTGGGACCCACCAGCTACATCTTCACACGCAAGGAAGTGCGTCCGAAAAAAATGATTCGCCCCCCTGACTGCTGGGACCCACCAGCTACATCTTCGCACGCAAGGAAGTGCATCCGGGCAAAAAAATATGATTCGCCCCCCTGACTACTGGGACCCACCAGCTAAATCTTCGCACGCAAGGAAGTGCGTCCGGGCAAAAAAAACGATTCGCCCCCCTTACTGCTGGGACCCACCAGTTACATCTTCGCACGCAAGGAAGTGCCTGACAGTCGGGACCCACCTGGTCGAAGCGTACGTAGCGTTGTCATTATGGTCGCGACGTATGCGTACATATATCTTGGTGGATGTAGAGGCGCGCGACGTGTCGTAGTAGAGGCGCCGCACGTAGCATGTACACGCGTTTACAGCCGCGAGGGTGCAAGAAAGAATACTGACCCGCGTCACGTACATACGGGCAGGGTCTCAAACGCCTACTCGCGCATACGTACATGGCTGGGTCGGAACGGAGAAACAAAGTCGTCGTCGTGTTCATGGGGAGCCAACCGGCTGGGTCGGAACAGAATGCATGCTCGTGTTCATCGGGAGGGCTTGGACGGAACAGGCGATGGAAACGAGGCCTGGCGTACCGCACAACGGAGGAAACGAACCTCCTACATTCAGAACGGGGTCCTTTTGATCGGGGGGGTGTGGCGTACCGCAAAATGGAGGAAATGGACCTCCTACGGTCGAAACAGGGGTCCTGTTGATCGGGAGGGGTGTGGTGTACCGCAAAACGTACGAAACGGACTTGTGTTGGAGCGCTACGGTCGAAACGGAGATCCTGTTGATCGGGAGGGGTGTGGCGTACCGCAAAACGGACAAAACGGACTTGTGTTGGAGCGTTACGGTCGAACAGGGTCTGTTCGCCGGGAGGGTGTGGCGTCTTGCAAAACAGGACTCCACGGGATATTGTTCATCTCCACCGTCGACCTCCTCCAGCCTCCACGGGCTACCGTCGACCTCCTCCAGCCTCCACGGGCTCCTGTTCATCCAGCCTCCACCGCGCGCTACTCCACCGGCTACTGTTCAACCACCCCTCCACCATCTACTGTTCATCCAGCCCTCCACCGTCTACTGTTCATCCAGCCATCCACACCACGGGGTCCTGTTCAACCACCCCTCCACGGCCACCCCTCCACCATCTACTCTTCATCCAACCCTCCACACCACGGGGTCCTGTTAATCCAGAGGCAACGCCACCGCTCACTGTTCATCCAACCCCACCCCCCCACCCCTGCAACGCTCGCCGTTCATCCAATCGATCGGCTTCAGTTAGCAGTAGTAGCGAAGAATCGCTCCATCGGGTTCGATTAACAGCCATCGATCGATCGCTCGGGTTCGATGAACGCGTAGCTGCGGTCAATCGCTTCGGGTTCGATTAGAGCCCAACGCCTCGCTCGGGTTCGATTAGAGCTAACGCCGCACACAGCAGCGACGTACGAGAGAAATGCGCATAGCTCGGCCCCCAACCTCCCACCGTAACCGGCAACTCCCCGAAGTTTTCCTCCCCCTCGCTTCTACCACGGTATTTTCCGTCATGGACGGCCCAAAGAATGTCATGCAGCTGCGTCTCCGGCCCGCCCAGGACAAAAAGCCCATTTTTTGTCATGATTTTTTGTCATAGAAGTAGGAGCCCACCACATCTATGATGATACTAGGTTTTGTCACAATTATCGTCATAGAAGTGTCATATGTATGACAGGAAAAAAATTCGTTCGGCCCAAAATGTCACGGATGTGTCTTTTATTTGTAGTGTACGGATCCAAATAAGCCCCTTACGAAGCAACGCATAAACTAGGGTTTAAGCTTCTGTCACTCTAGCAACCCATCATCTACTTATTACTTCCCAATGCTTTCCTCTAGGCCCAAATAATGGTGAAGTGTCATGTAGTCAACATTCACATAACACCACTAGAGGAAAGACAACATACATCTCATCAAAATATCGAACGAATACCAAATTCACATGACTACTAATAGCAAGACTTCACCCATGTCCTCAGGAACAAACGGAACTACTCACAAAGCATATTCATGTTCATAATCAGAGGAGTAATAATATGCATTAAGGATCTGAACATATGATCTTCCACCAAGTAAACCAATTAGCATCAACTACAAGGAGTAATCAACACTACTAGCAACCCACAGGTACCAATTTGTGGTTTGGATACAAGATTGTATACAAGAGATGAACTAGGGTTTTGAGAGGAGATGGTGCTGGTGAAGATGTTGATGGAGATTGACCCTCTCCCGATGAGAGGATCGTTGGTGATGACGATGGTGATGATTTCCCCCTCCCGGAGGGAAGTGTCCCCGGCAGAACAGCTCTACCGGAGCTCTAGATTTGTTCCGCCAAGGTTCCGCCTCGTGGTGGCGGAGTTTCGTCCCGTAAGCTTGCCCACGATTTTTCGGGTAAAAGCCTTCATATAGCGAAGATGGACACCGAAGGCCACCGGGGGCCAGGAGGCAGGGGCATGCCCGGTGGGGTGGGCGCCCCCACCCTCTGGCCAGGTGTGGGCCCCCGAGGTGTTTATTCCGCTCAATAATTCTTATTAATTCCAAAAATAAGTTTCGTGGAGTTTCATGATTTTTGGGCGGTCTGAGAATAGGTTTCCAATGTTTGCTCCTTTTCCAACGAATTCCAAATTGCCGGCATTCCCCCTCTTCATGGTAAACCTTATAAAATAAGAGAGAATAGCCATAAGTATTGATATATAATGTGTAATAACAGCCCATAAAGAAATAAATATTGATATAAAAGCATGATGCAAAATGGACGTATCAACTCCCCCAAGCTTAGTCCTCGCTTGTCCTCAAGCAGAAGCCGAAACCGAAAAATATGTCCACATGTTTAGAGATAGAGGTGTCGATAAAAATAAAATACGGACATGTGGGCATCATGATTATTCTTATAACAGCAAGATAAATAGATTTTGTCATATGACTTATTATGCTCTAGTAACAATCAATTCAGAATGTCAAGTATGGTTCAGAAACTTCATTGAAAGCTAACAAACTATAATCTCAATCATTGAAGCAATTGCAATTTATCATAATGTCAGAAAGAGTCAAGAATAGAGCCTTTCAGCAAGTCCACATACTCAACTATCATGTAGTCTTCTACAATTGCTAACATTCACGCAATACTTGTGGTTTTGGAGTTTCAGCCGGACATTGAGAAAGATAGGGGCTTATTGTGTCGCCTCCCAACGTATTCACCTTTAGGTGATGTCAACAATAATTGTCCATGCTAACTTACACCCAATTGGATATATATATATATATATATATATATATATATATATATATATATATATATATATATATATATATATATATATATATATATATATATATATATATATTTATATATACATATATGTATATATATATATATATATATATCATGATCTTTCAAACACGAGGAGCTTGCCAAAGGATAAAATGAAAAAGGGAAAGGTGAAGATCACCTTGACTCAAGCATAAAGTAAAAACATAAAGTAAAATATAGGTCCTTCGCAGAGGGAAGCAGAGGTTGTCATGCGCTTTTAGGGTTGGATACACAGAATCTTAGTACGAAAGAACATCACTTTATATTGCCACTTGTATATGGACCTTTATTATGCAGTCCATCGCTTTTATTGCTTCCATAACAAGATCGTATAAAGCTTATTTTCTCCGCACTAATAAGTCATGCATATTTAGAGAGCAATTTTTATTGCCTGCACTGATCACAACTTACTTGAACGATCTTACTCAATCCATAGGTAGATATGGTGGACTCTCATGGCAAGACTGGGTTTAATGACATTTGGAAGCACAAGTAGTATCTCTACTTGGTGCTAGGAATTTGGCTAGAATGAGGGGGAAAGGCAAGCTCAACATGTTTGGAAGGTCAATGACAATATACTTTAACTGATATGTGAGAAAACATAAACCATTACGTTGTCTTCCTTGTCCAACGTCAACTCTTTAGCATGTCATACTTCAATGAGTGCTCACAATCATAAAAGATTTCCAAGATAATATATTTGTATGTGAAACCTCTCTTTCCTTATTACTTCCTATTAATTGCAACGATGACCAAAACTACGTTTATCAACTCTCAACAACTTTTATGCCTCATACTTTCGATGTTTGAAGTCATTACTATCCTTAAGATCAATATGAACTCTTCTATTCTTTCTACTTTCTCAAGATCATAGCAAGATAGAAAAGCCCTTGACTCAACACTAATCTTTATTATAGATAGCTCACAGACTTGATTACATAAAGAGATCACAAAGCAAAACTCAAAACTACTTGATATCAAAACTTCAATCAACTAGGTCAATATACTACTAAAAGGATCGAACTAAATAAAATGGTAAAGATAAGAGTGTGATGGTGATACGATACCGGGGCACCTCCCCCAAGCTTGGCAGTTGCCAAGGGGAGTTCCCATACCCATGTGATTATGTCTCCTTCTTCAAAGTTGGTGTTGTGATCTTTTTGACAATAATTCCCCTCAGGATACGTTCTCCTCCTCGAGCTTATTGACTTGTTGCTTGAGGTTCATATTTTCCTTGCGGAGCTTGCCTGCTATTGCTAAAGCTCCTGTTACCCAAGGGTGCAGCATAGCTTCTGGAGAACAAGTAACACTCTTTTTCATATTTTCGTAAGAAAGAAATTTAGCATTGGATGGGATGACCGAATTTGGAACAGCCGAGCTCTATAGTTCCCCCATTATGAATCCTGCTTGAAAGCGGGAGGTGACTTCTTGATCTTCCTCCATGGCATCTATCCTTTTCAAGTCGGCCTCCATCTCATCCTCCGTTGATGGTCCAAAGTGATAAGCATCGCTTTTTGCTCCTGGACATAGTGTCGGGTGAGACACCCGACTCTCCCCGACTGACTCTTGAGAAGACATCTTGCTCTAAATCTACAACAGGGACAACTCGAAACAAAAACAGAGGATTTTTGCGTGATACGGTAGTCAAAACTTTCGGGAGATTATATAATGAATTTTTACCGACCAAAATACGTAAGGTACATGAAAACAGAGTCCGGGAGACACATGAGGTGGCCAAGAGATAGTGGGGCACACCTAGTAAGGGTGGGCGCGCCCTCCACCCTCGTGGAGGCCTCGTGTCCTTCCCGGACTACTTCTTTCTTCCTAAAATTTTCATAAATATTCCAAAACTGATAAAAATTGCCATTAGAATTGTTTTGGAGTCGATTTACTTACCGTACCACATACCTATTCCTTTTCAGAGTCTGGAACATTCTGGAAAGTGTCCCATATGTATTCCTCCGGGGTTACAGTTTCAATAATATTAGTTTCAACATTGATAGGATTACCTGAGATATAATGTTTAATCCTCTGGCCGTTCACCACCCTCGTACTTGTGCCTTCGAAGTTGTTGATTTTTATGGCACCCGAACGAGAGACCTCCTCGACAACGTAAGGACCTTCCCATTTAGAGAGAAGTTTTCCTACAAAAATTCTTAAACAAGAGATGAATAATAATACATAATCACCTACGCTAAACTCACGCTTTTGTATCCTTTTGTCATGCCAGCGTTTGACTTTTTCTTTGAATAGCTTGGCATTCTCATAGGCTTGAGTTCTCCATTCATTAAGTGAGCTAATATCAAATAACCTCTTCTCACCGGCAAGTTTGAAGTCATAGTTGAGCTCTTTAATAGCCCAATATGCTTTATGTTCAAGTTCTAGAGGTAAATGACAAGCTTTTCCATAAACCATCTTATATGGAGACATACCCATAGGATTTTTGTATGCAGTTCTATAGGCCCATAATGCATCATCAAGTTTTTTGGACCAATTCTTTCTAGATCTATTCACGGTCTTTTGCAAAATTAATTTGAGCTCTCTATTGCTCAACTCTACTTGACCACTAGACTGCGGGTGATAAGGAGATGCGATTATATGATTAACATCATACTTAGAAAGCATCTTACAGAAAGCACCATGAATAAAATGTGAACCACCATCAGTCATAAGATATCTAGGGACTCCAAACCTAGGAAAAATAACTTCTTTAAGCATTTTAATAGAAATGTTATGATCACCACTACTAGTTGGAATAGCTTCTACCCACTTAGGAATGTAATCAACAACAACTAAAATATGTGTATATCTATTAGAGGCAGGAAAAGGTCCCATGTAATCAAAGCCCCAAACATCAAACGGCTCAATAACAAGAGAATAATTCATAGGCATTTCTTGACGTCTACTAATGTTACCAATTCTTTGACATTCATCACAAGACAAAACAAACTTACGGGCATCTTTGAAGAGAGTAGGCCAATAAAAACCGGATTGCAATACCTTATGTGCAGTTCTGTCTCCAGCGTGGTGTCCTCCATATGATTTGGAGTGACACTTGCGTAGGATCTGTTCTTGTTCATGCTCAGGTACACAACGTCTAATAACACCATCTACTCCTTCTTTATAAAGGTGTGGGTCATCCCGGAAGTAATGTCTTAAATCATAAAAGAACTTTTTCTTTTGCTGGTATGTGAAACTAGGTGGTATAAATTTAGCAACAATGTAATTAGCATAATCAGCATACCAAAGAGCAGTACGAGAAGCATTAATGACCGCTAATTGTTCATTAGGAAAGCTATCATCAATAGAAAGTGGGTCATCAAGAATATTCTCTAACCTAGACAAGTTGTCTGCAACGGGGTTCTCAGCTCCCTTTCTATCAATAATATGCAAATCAAATTCTTGGAGCAAGAGAACCCATCTAATGAGTCTAGGCTTAGCATCTTTCTTTTCCATAGGATATTTAATAGCAGCATGACCAGTGTGAATAGTAACTTTGGAATCAACAATATAAGGTCTAAACTTATCACATGCAAACACAACTGCTAAGAATTCTTTTTCAGTAGTAGCATAATTTCTCTGGGCAGTATCAAGAGTCTTACTAGCATCTTGGATAACATTCAATTTCTTATCAACTCTTTGCCCTAGAACAACACCTACAAATAATCACTAGCATCACACATAATTTCAAAAGGTAAATTCAATCGGTGGCTGAACAATAGGTGCAGTGATCAAAGCTTTCTTAAGTATTTCAAATGCTTCTACACAATCATCATCAAACACAAAAGGAATATCTTTTTGCAATAAATTAGTCAGAGGCCTAGATATTTTAGAAAAGTCCTTAATGAACCTCTTGTAAAAACCGGCATGACCAAGGAAACTTTTATACCTTTTATGTCCTTGGGACATGGGATCTTTTCAATAGCATCAACTTTAGCTTTATCAACTTCAATACCTCTCTCGGAGATTTTATGACCCAAGACAATGCCTTCATTAACCATAAAATGGCACTTTTCCCAATTCAAGACGAGACTAGTGTCTTCGCATCTCTACAAAACTCGATCAAGGTTTCTCAAGCAATCATCAAAAGAGGATCCATAAACAGAGAAATCATCCATGAATACCTCACAAATCTTTTCACAAAAGTTAGAGAATATAGCCATCATGCCTGTTTGAAAGGTAGCAGGTGCATTACATAAACCAAAAGGCATATGTCTATAAGCAAAAGTACCAAAAGGGCAAGTAAACGTAGTTTTTGATTGATCCTTCGCTGACACAGGTATTTGAGAGAAACCAGAATAACCATCTAGAAAGCAGAAATGTGTGTGTTTGGATAGTCTTTCTAGCATTTGATCAATAAAAGGTAAAGGGTAATGATCTTTCTTAGTAGCTTTATTTAATTTACGGAAATCAATTACCATCCTATAACCTGTAATAATTCTTCGCGGGATCAATTCATTTTTATCATTAGGAACGACAGTAATACCTTCCTTTTTAGGAACACAATGGGCAGGGCTTACCCAATCACTATCAGCAACGGGATAAATTATACCTGCCTCAAGGAGCTTTAGTATCTCCTTTCTTACCACTTCTTTCATCTTGGGATTCAATCGTCGTTGAGGATCTCTAACTGGTTTGGCATCGTCCTCCAAACTAATTTTGTGTTGACATAACGTGGGACTAATGCCTTTGAGATCATCCAGAGTATATCCAATAGCAGCATGGTGCTTCTTCAAAGTTTTCAATAATCTTTCTTCTTCTTGTTCTGAAAGGTTATCACTAATAATAACATGATATATCTTCTTTTCATCAAGATAAGCATATTTAAGATTATCAGGTAATGGTTTTAGCTCAAAAACGGGATCACCCTTGGGTGGAGGAGGATCCCCTAGGATTTCAACAGGTAAGTTGTGTTTCAAGATAGGAACCTGCTGAAGGAATACTTCATCTATTTCCCTTCTTTCATTCATAAGCATATCATTCTCATGGTCTAGCAAATATTGTTCTAATGGATCAGTAGGAGGCACGGCAATAGAAGCAAGACCAATTATTTCATCTTTACTAGGTAATTCTTTATCACGGGGTTGTCTATGAAATTTAGCAAAATTAAACTCATGAGTCATATCATCCAAGCCAATCGTAACAACATCTTTTTCGCAATCAATCTTAGCATTAACAGTGTTCAAGAAGGGTCTACCAAATATAATGGGACAAAAGTCATCTTGTGGGGAACCAAGAACAAAAAAATCAGCAGGGTATTTGACCTTCCCACACAAGACTTCAACATCTCTAACAATCCCAAAAGGCCTAATAGTATCTCTATTGGCAAGCTTAATTGTAACATCAATATCTTCTAACTCACTAGGTGCAATATCATGCATAATCTCTTGATATAAGGAAATGGGTATTGCACTAGCACTAGCACCCATATCACATAGGCCATGATAACAATGATCTCCTATTTTAACAGAAATAACAGGCATGCCTACAACAGGTCTATGTATTTTAGCATCTGGTTTAACAATATTAGCAGTTTCACCATAGAAGTAAATAACATGCCCATATAAATTATCATCCAAGAGATCTTTAACCATAGCAATACTAGGTTCAACTTTAATTTGCTCAGGAGGTGTATAAGTCCTAGTATTACTCTTACGAACAACAGTCCAAGTTTTAGCATGATCCTTTATCCTAACAGGAAAAGGGGGTTTCTCAACATAAGTAGTAGGAACAATAGGATCACTATAGGTGACAGTCTTTTCTTCAACTTTCATAGGTGCAACTACTTTTACTTCAACAGGAGGATTATATTTAAATCACTTCTCCTTAGGGAGATCAACGTGAGTAGCAAATGATTCATAGAAAGAAGCTACTATCTCAGAGTCAAGTCCATATTTAGTGCTAAATCCACGAAAAGCATCGGTATCCATAAAAGATTTAACACAATCAAACTTAGGTGTCATACCTGACTCCTTACCATCGTCG
Organism: Aegilops longissima; assembly: GCA_021605205.1. Lineage (NCBI taxonomy): Eukaryota > Viridiplantae > Streptophyta > Magnoliopsida > Poales > Poaceae > Aegilops > Aegilops longissima. Next base: position 695,082,481 of record CM038682.1, read on the forward strand.
GAACCCCAATCTTCAGAGTTGCGTTTAATTCTTTCCAATAAGTCCCATTTGAATTTAATAGTCTTCAACATATAAGAACCAGCACAGGAAGTATCGAGCATGTTGCGATCATTGAGAGAAAGACGAGCATAAATTTTTTGAATAATCATTTCTCTGGAGAGCTCATGATTGTGGCATGAATATAACATTGACTTAAGCCTCCCCCAAGCTTGAGAGATGCTTTCTCCTTCACGAGGCCAGAAATTATATATGTAATTATGATCACGATGAACAAGATGCATGAATAGAACTTCTGGTGAAATTCCAACTTCAATAGTTTATAATTCCAAGATCCCGTATCATCACATAGACTATACCATGTCAATGCATATCCCTTCAAATATAAAGGGAAGACCTTCCTTTTGACAACATCATCGAGAATACCTGCAAGCTTAAATAATCCACAAACTTCATCCACAAAGATAAGGAGTAAATCAGGATGCAATGTTCCATCTCCTGCAAATGGATTAGCTAGCAGTTTCTCTATCATACCCGAAGGAATTTCAAAGTAAACATTTTCAGTAGGTTCAGTAGGTTGAGGAGCAACTCTTTGCTCTGCTGGTCGGGGCGAAGATGCCCCAAACAAGCCCCTCAAAGGATTAGTTTCCATAGTGACAAGTAACAGAAAATTTCAGCACACTATATAAATGTTTCCTTACCAAGTTCCACTCACCAAAAGCGCTACACTCCCTGACAACGGCGCCAGAAAATAGTATTGATGACCCACAAGTGTAGGGGATCTATCGTAGTCCTTTCAATAAGTAAGAGTGTCGAACCCAACAAGGAGCAGAAGGAAATTAGGGCATGTACAATGGTTCTATCTTAGCAATGCCACGTAGGATAAATGATGAGGTGGATGAGAGAGAAATCATAAGAGAAGGCTTGTCTTATCTTAATTAAGAGAAGGCAAGAGATGATCTCTTAGCACAATATGTCTCACCATGTTTTTAGGAATAACTAGTTTTTGAAGATAAGGATAAGAGATGACCCATTGTAGACATGTTTTTTGTCATCTCTAAATTACATGCAAGATTTAAGATAAGACTACCTTATCGACCATTGTACATGCCCTGATAAGCGGTTTCCAGTAAGGTTTTCTCTGCAAGCACTGAAATTGTAGGTAATAGATAGTTTTGTGATAAGATAAATTGTAACGAGTAACAAGCAATGAAAGTAAATAAAGTGCAGCAAGGTGGCCCAATCCTTTTTGTAGCAAAGGATAAGACTGGAAACTTTCTTATAATGAGAAAAGAGCTCCCGAGGACACATGGGAATCATCGTCAAGCTAGTTTTCATCATGCTCATATGATTCGCGTTCGGTACTTTGATAATTTGATATGTGGGTGGACCGTTGCTCGGGTACTGCCCTTACTTGGAAAAGCATCCCACTTATGATTAACCCCTATTGCAAGCATCCGCAACTACAAAAGAAGTATTAAGGTAAACCTAACCACATCATTAAACATATGGATCCAAATCAGCCCCTTACGAAGCAACACATAAACTAGGGTTTAAGCTTCTGTCACTCTAGCAACCCATCATCTACTTATTGTTGGAAATATGCCCTAGAGGCAATAATAAATTAGTTATTATTATATTTCCTTGTTCATGATAATCGTTTATTATCCATGCTATAATTGTATTGAAAGGAAACTCAGATACATGTGTGGGTACATAGACAACACCATGTCCCTAGTAAGCCTCTAGTTGACTAGCTCGTTTATCAATAGATGGTTACGGTTTCCTGACCATGGACATTGGATGTCATTGATAACGGGATCAAATCATTAGGAGAATGATGTGATGGACAAGACCCAATACTAAGCCTAGCACAAAGATCGTAGTTCGTATGCTAAAGCTTTTCTAATGTCAAGTATCTTTTCCTTAGACCATGAGATTGTGCAACTCCCGGATACCGTAGGAATGCTTTGGGTGTACCAAACGTCACAACGAATCGGGTGGCTATAAAGGGCATTACAGGTATCTCCGAAAGTGTCTGTTGGGTTGGCACGAATCGAGACTGGGATTTGTCACTCCGTGTGACGGAGAGGTATCTCTGGGCCCACTCGGTAGGACATCATCATAATGTGCACAATGTGACCAAGTGGTTGATCACGGGATGATGTGTTACGGAACGAGTAAAGAGACTTGCCGGTAAACGAGATTGAACAAGGTATCGGGATACCGACGATCGAATCTCGGGCAAGTGCAATACCGTTAGACAAAGGGAATTGTATACGGGATCGATTGAGTCCTTGGCATCGTGGTTCATCCGATGAGATCATCGTGGAACATGTGGGAGCCAACATAGCTATCCAGATCCCGCTGTTGGTTATTGACCGGAGAACGTCTCGGTCATGTCTGCATGATTTCCGAACCCGTAGGGTCTACACACTTAAGGTTCGATGACGCTAGGGTTATAAAGGAAGTTTGTATGTGGTTACGAATGTTGTTCGAGTCCGGATGAGATCCCGGACGTCACGAGGAGTTCGAGAATGGTCCGGACGTAAAGATTTATATATGGAAGTCTGTTTTGGTCACCGGAAAAGTTTGGGTTTTTCCAGACGCGTGCAGACCACCAGGGTCCCGGGTCCACCAAGTGGGGCCACCAACCCCAGAGGCTCGTGGGCCAAGTGTGGGAGGACCAGCCCGGTGGCTGGTGCCCCCACAGGCCCTAGGCGCAGGAAGTGGGGAAAGGGGCAACCTTAGGCGATGGGCCCTAAGGCCCATCTAGTGGGCGCCCCTCTCTTCCCCTCTTGGCCGCCTCCCTTTCCCATCTAGGGCTGCCGCCCCTAGGGGTGGGAACCCTAGAGGCGCGACCCCTCCCTCTCCCTATATATAGTGAGGCACAGGGCTGCCCATAACATGTGATCGATCTCGCCTCTTGGTGCAGCCCCGCCTCCTCCTCCTCCTCTCCCTTGGTGCTTGGCGAAGCCTGCTTGGGATGCCATGCTCCTCCACCACCACCACGCCGTTGTGCTGCTGCTGGATGGAGTCTTTGTCACAGCCCCAGATCAGCCCTAGCTTGATTTTCTTGCATCCATGCATCATGTCTAAATTTCCATTAAAGTTGAATTGGGGAATTGGAGAGCCCCAGGAATCATTTAAAATAAATGATCAACATTTAAAAATTGCTTCAAATGTTCCAAGGAAATGTTCCTTTTCAGCTTTTAAAAAAATATTGGCAAGAATAAAATTCAAACCAATATTTTTGGAGTGACTGAAACATTTTATTTTGGGCCTTTGAATTAATTCAATAACTAGTTGCATTGGAAATATATTTTATATATACTTAATATATGTCCAATAATTCTGGAACATTTTATGTGGTTTGGTATATTTTAGTTCTAGCCACATAACTATTTTCAGGATTTTATAAAATGGTTTAGTATCTTACTAAACTAAAACAAAACAGAACAAAAATAGAAAAACAGAAATAGGAAAAAAACAGGAGAGCAGGAAATCTTACCTGGGCTCACCTCTCAGCCCACCTGGCCAACTCCAGCGGCCCAGCCCACCACCGCCTCCTTACTGTCGCCTTCCTCCTCTGCCAGGAGGACGGGCGCGTGTCCGACGCGCGCACCGCCGCGCCCGGGCCACCTCCTGCTTCCCCGGCCCCTCCTAGACGACGCCACGGAGAGCCACGCAGCCCCCTGGCTCTCTCTCACTCTCTCCCGACCCCTCCCCCCTCCTCTGCTCTCTCTCCCTCACGCGACCGAGAACCGCCGTCGCCACCGTTGCCGTTCGCCGCGGCCACCGCCACCCCCTCTCCTCTCCGACGCGCCCCCGAGCTCCGCAGTGCCGCCCTCGCCCTCCCCGCCGTCCCACTCAACCGGAGAGGCCCCGAGGCGCCGCCCCGCCGTTCTTTCCCCTCTCGGACCCGCCGATCGCCGCCGCTCGATTCGCAGCACCGAAGACGCCCCCGAGCTCGCCGTTGCTCCAACCGACTCGCCGTGAGTCCCTGCCCCCTTTCCCTTGCTCCCGTGCTCTTATCCTCGCCCTGGCCACCGTTCCGCCGGTGACCGACTTGCGCTGCCGCCTGAGCTCCTCGCCGCCATGGCCAGAGGCCGTGTCCGTCGCTCCTGGGCACGTGAACATGCTCCAGAACTCGCCAGGAACCCAACCCGCACCCCAACTCGCTCTCTCGGGCGCTGCAACCGCATTCCCGCACCCGGCCGAACTCCGGCCGCCGCTCCGCCCGTTGCCGCCGCCGTTACACTGCACCTTGGCACCTCCCGTTGCCTCCTTTAGATCCGCCGCACCGCCAGCTCGCCGTAGCCGCAAACCCCGAGCAAAATGGTGCACCGAGGGCGAAACTCGAGCCACTCCGGTGCACACCCGCCGCGGATTTGGTCGCCGGCGATCATACGCCGGTGGTGATGACGTGGCATCGTCATTAGGTGTTAATGACCCACTTAATCACCCCCTGACCCACTGACATGCGGGCCCCGCCCGGTTAGTTAAGTTAGGTTAGTACTAACTAAGCTAGATTAGATTAGTTAGACACTGACAATCGGGACCCACAGGTCAGTTTAGACCTGGACAGCGCGGTTGACTTGCTGACGTCACCCCGATGTCATCCTGACGCAATTAACCTTTTCTGGAATTATTTTAATTCAGGAAATTTCAGAAAATGCCCTAAACTTTAATAAATCATATAAATTCAACCGTAACTCGGATGGAAATAATTTATATATGAAAATGATCAGAAAAATATGAAGAATCTGTTTATGCCATGATCATGCATGTTTGAACAAGTGAACCTCACTGAATAGGATGAATCATGATTAGGGTAACTTATGAAATAGCATTCGGAGTTGGAATTCAACCTTGTTTGAATTCCACTTCAATTAACTTGGATTATTATTGCATTATGTGAATTCAGTACCTTAATATGACATGTCATTCATGTGAATGTGCATTGCATTGATTGTGTTCTCTCTTGTTTGCGGTAATTGTCCCTCTCGGTGAGCGATGTACCGACGATGAGTTCGATGACACCGATGAAGAACTATATTATCTTGAAGTGCCGTGCAAGCAAAACCCCTTGTTCATTCCGATATAATCCCACTCTCTCGCTCCTGCTCTATTTTACTGCATTAGGACAACAACGACTCATGTGTTACTTGCTGCGGTAGCTGAACCCCTTGATCCTTTGCATGACTGTCATTCCACAATAATTAGATGAAACCCACTAGCATGAGTAGGATTTGTTTGAGCCATGTTGTGCCTACTCATTTATGCTTGTTTGTCATGCCTGCTATCGCTTAGAGTTGAGTCGGGTCTGATTCATCGGGAATGAATTGGAATTGTTATGAACATGCCCTATTGTGTGTGAGCTAAGTGTGTGAACACGATTTGGTAAAGGTAGCGGTGAGAGGCCATGTAGGAGTACATGGTGGGTTGTCTCATTGCAGCCGTCCTCGTGAACTGAGTTCGTGTTTGTGATCCATGAAACAATTACTACCACGCATTGGGCCCGAAACCAATGGACCCTCTCGGCTTCTTGACCACCCTTGTCCTCGGTCCGGAGTTGCAAGTAGTTTCGGTGTTTGTAGTATCTTTGGGGCTGCACGCAGCGCTGACCTTAGGGGTGGGTTGTGTTGCGGTAGGCACCGTGGCGGTGTACCGAGTGCCCGTTTGGTATCTCGGGAACCCTGCACACATCGTTCGGGCTGTATGGGAAACCTCGGCGGACTCCTGCGGATGGAACCGAATAGGCGATAAACCTGGACTAGGGACTTGAGTGTTTAGGTAGGCTGTGGCCGACATCCACGTTGGGCTTCCGCTTGAAGGTTGCCGAGTACATGTCGTAAACGACGGTAAGTGGTGAGAGTGTGTGAAGAAGTACACCCTGCAGGGTTTAATATGATCTATTGAATAGCCGTGTCCACGGAGAAGGACTTCGGGTTGCCTATATCGGTTCATAGACAAGTGAAAGTGGATACCCTAAAATCGCCAGATAAGCGTGAGTGCTATGGATGGCGTTCTCGTAGGACGACGAGAGCGGGTCCATAGTAGTGTATTGACATGGTGAATATGTGGACTCGTGTGCGCCACCTCAAAAGAGTTACTTGCAGTCGTAGTTCAGGATAGCCACCGAGTCAAAGCTGGCTTGCTGCAGTCAAACTCCACCACCCCCTTTTGATAATGATGCATATGTAGTTAGATCTGATGTAAGTCTTGCTGAGTACAATTGTACTCACGTTTGCCTATTCTATGTTTTTGCAGAGAGACATCAGTCTCGCTAGTAGTCCCGCTGGGACTTCGACGTTTAGCTTGTTACCTCAGCTACGATCTTGTGCCCCGGCAGATCTGGTAGATAGTCGCTTCTCAGCCTTTTTCATTTATAGTTATCTGCACCTGACATGTTTAGCTTCCACTTGTGCTTTGACTTGTATGCTCACGAGTGTTGGGTCATGAGACCCATGTTTGTAATGTCTCGCTCTTGAGCCTAATGAATAATATCTGAGTCGTAGAGTTATGTTGTGATGCCATGTCGTATTTACACATATTGAGCATATTGTGTGTATGTTTGAAATGCTTGGTATGTGTGGGATCCGACAAACTAGTTGTTTATCCTTGGCAGCCTCTCATATGGGGAAATGTAGTCTCGTGCCTCCGGCGATAGTAGTCCGCTTCTGCCGGTTCACGAGTCCTGCTAGCCCAGACTACTGCTTGGACACTTGACTGCGGCATGTGTTTCACTTGTTCCTATGTCCGTCCCTTCGGGAAATGTCACGCGTGGTATTCGAGTCCTGCCTAGCCTGCTACAGCCGGGATACCGAGTCTGTTAGCCCAGCTACAGCCCGAATACATACGTTGATGACCGACATGCTCGATGTGATTCATGTATGCCTGTCCCCATGGGTTAAGCGCCGCTTTGGGTTCACGACTAGCCATGTCGGCCGGGTTCTTCGTCATATGGATGCTAGCGACACTATCATATCGTGAGCCAAAAGACGCAAAGCGGTCCCGGCCATGGTAAGGCGACACCGAGGGAATACCGTGCGTGAGGCCGCAAAGTGATATGATGTGTTACATGCTAGATCGGTGTGACCTAGGATCGGGTCCTGACAGCGTTGGTATCGAGCTTTGTTGTCTCAGAGGATTACCAAGCCAAACTGGTCGAAGTTGTGTCTAGAAATGCTTTAGTTATGTAAGGGAATTGATTGTGGAAGGGAACGTAAGGCTCTTTTTACTCCTTATACCTCATGGCCTTCTGATCTGAGTCATCCTCTTCTCTTCTACGGGGTTTAAGAACTAGGCTTCCCATCTATCTATCAGGATGACGTGTTACTAATCCATAGACCTATAAGATTGTCGGCTCTAATCCCCAGTTCAGTTCTTACTATTTCTGTATGATAACCGTTGATCTCAGAATCTTGTTATGATGTTGCTGAGTGGTTATGCCACCATTTCTGCAGGATGTCTCAAATCATTTTGAGCATTTACAGCCGTTATGCTGTCCGAGTCATCCCAGGTCTCTAAATAGTCTGATGCATTTGCAAATCCCTTCTTCCGTTCCTGATGTCCTTTTGGGCCAGGTTAAGCACACTAACAAGTCAGTGGAGGTACTTTGTTGCCTCGACATATATGTTGGAACTATTATTATGACCCTAGGTGTTTAGGAGGTCACCTAGCAATTTAGCAATGCTTTTGTATCCCTAGTATGATGATTATGGCCATCATTTTCGGAAGCATCCCGTGATGCCATTTAGTAGTAGGTATTCTACCCCTGGGTTGCTGAACCCGAGATTCATCCTACTTCATGTTGCTAGTATTTGCTAGCGCCTTTAGGATATTAGTAAACTTTGCGATAGTCCTCGAAGTCCGTGGTACTTCCTTCTTCCAAGTACTACGAACCGCTTATGGCAGAAGTTCCTTGTTGAACCAAAACATCACAATAAGAGTGCTCTTGAGGAGTTCTCCATTCATAATTGTGAATCTGCCAATTCTACCTTTCTGCATGGGTTATCCGGAAGAAATGTTGAGCTTTGCTCGATATACTAATCTATGCCTCCACAACTCGAAAAGTTATATGTTCCTTGAGTTGCTCCTCTTTAGTCGTATTCTGACCTTCATCTATCAATTGATAGCCAAGGGTATGTGCGCATTGGTGCTCATCGATGCATTTTATCCTTGTGGTCCGTCAAGCCATTCTATTCCGGAATGACTAGGAGAAACAAACTCCAGTACCTCATCCATTTCTAGGATTGGGTCAAAGTAGTTGTATCCCGCAAATCAAAATGCCAATTCAGCTTTTGATTCTGTTCTACCCTGAAGTATTGCCATCTTATGTCAAGAATGTCATGGGGGTTGCACAACCTCTTAGGAATCCTTGACACAGTGATACTTCTCGCCATCATTATTCATTCCTCGGTTCCGTGTTGATGCAACCGGAATGCCGGCAAGTGAATTGTGGTGTGTGAAGTCAATACTCCGAGCCACTTGTTGCTTGGTAGTGAATGGACAATATTCTCATCCTTAGCGTGTTGGTTATTAAACCATCATCCTAAGATTGATCGTGCTACCTAGTCCTTATTTTCGGTGCACTCCTCGATTGATGAGTTAGGATCTTGACAAGTCCTCACTCATTTGATAATATCGTCTTGCCTCAAAAGCAAGATTGTTCTCGAGCTTAGTAATATATCGGTGGTTCATGACTTTCCAAATATCTTCTTGGAAGTGTTATCAGGTTGTCACCTGACCGCTATGTTGAGTTCGTGATCATATTGGTTTTCTTCTAAACCACCCCTTCTCCAAGAATCTGTGTTGGATATCCCTGAGCTAGTTGGTTAAGACAAACAACAACTTGGAGAGTTGGAAGATAAAAGCTTGCCTAACTTAGTTCGATCCAAAGGGATATTCTTGTGTAGTGTGTGTTGAAGAAGGATGATATCTTCATCGATTGGTCCCTGTGATCAGTTGTTGGACCTATTGTCCTACCAATTCTTTGATTTGAGTATGGGCCATTGTCAAGTCAAATCAGAACCAACGATATCCGTGATGTTGTCTTATTCGTGGTTGATCCCGCGAGCATACACCATTACATCTTTTGGTCTGACCAATGCTATCACCGTGTTCACATGATGGTGGAAGTCCAGTGATATGGAAATTCCGATGAGTTGCTGTTGAGCCCATCAGTAGCAATTTGTCTTCCCCCATGAGTCATGTGGAACATCAACCTAGTGTTGGAAACTTGTGTAAGCATCTCTTCGTGTTTCGTTCATGAAGCATATGTTTGGATGAAAGTAGTGACTTCCTCTAGTTCATGTGCATCTGATGTAAGTTGCCGCCATGAACTTGAGAAAGGTTTGTTTTGTTTCCTCTGGAATCATTCCAAGCCAGTCATGCATGCGCGAAGTATTCTATGGCATGATAGACTGATCATCTTCATTTCATATGAATTCCATAGCACACCAAGCCACTGATTGACTTGATCAAGGAAAAGAAGTCTATGCTTGGGATCTAATCCATGGACTTGTGTAAAGACTTCGATACCCTCGTTGATGGTTCCCAACCTGAACTCGGTAGTATTTTTATCATAAGACTACTACGTGGTCATGCTTGTCTTGGACAGCGGGTTCATGGGTTTGTAGCAGAACACGCTCATGTTTTGGAGCTTACTACCTTAGTTCATTCCCGAGAATCTCGCAACGTCTTCTCGTCGATTTGTGTTGCAACCTTTCCTGTTCAGACATGCTGAGTCTGAAGTATCCTATTCCCAATCGGATCTGAATCCCAGGCAGATATGATGGTTGGAACATTCCAACAGCTGCATTTCGTTCCCAGCTTGCACCGTCCTTGTGCTATCTCGCTATAGACTGTTTTCTTAGCAACTCTTGTCCAGGTTTATCTTCAAGAGTGGACTTACCATGGGTCCCCTCCACCTCCGATGATAAGCAAAATCATCCATTGCGTTGTCTTCAACAAGGTAGTCCACATCACCCATTCTAGTCCGGGTGTACCATTCCTTGCATTCCACCAAGTGATCGCTTGTGATTGCCTTAGGCTGGTATAAAGAGTTCCAATGATCTATGGATCAAAAGTAATTCTTTTTGCCACTTAAGGGAATAGTTCTTTGCGTCACCTTCTTCGAGGTGCCCCGCTATTGAATCATGGCAAATATTTTCTCACCACCTTGACACCATCCACCATCTTCCTAAAGCGTGGAATTGTTGCCACTAATCAAACCTCGTTGTTGTTCTTCCATCCCTCTCGATGTATTTTGTGTCTCAACTCGAGATGTGTCACCGTCTCAGTCCGCGAGTTGATCATGTTTACTTGATCTTCGAGAAGATCGAATCATGTAGGGTTTCCCCTTCTTTACATTGTCGTCGGGTGAAGATCTCAAGGCGTCAAGACTAAGATGATGGAGTGAATCAACATCTTGAGAAGGGCAAATGGATCATGAAGATTGTGATAGTTTGCGACTCCCTTTTCCTCTTACCTCCGTCTTGAATCTCGGGCGAGATTCTTGTTTAGTGGGGTGAGTATCACAGACCCAGATCAGCCCTAGCTTGATTTTCTTGCATCCATGCATCATGTCTAAATTTCCATTAAATTTGAATTGGGGAATTGAGAGCCCAGAATCATTTAAAATAAATGATCAACATTTAAAAATTGCTTCAAATGTTCCAAGGAAATGTTCCTTTTCAGCTTTTAAAAAATATTGGCAAGAATAAAATTCAAACCAATATTTTTGGAGTGACTGAAACATTTTATTTTGGGCCTTTGAATTAATTCAATAACTAGTTGCATTGGAAATATATTTTATATATACTTAATATATGTCCAATAATTCTGGAACATTTTATGTGGTTTGGTATATTTTAGTTCTAGCCACATAACTATTTTCAGGATTTTATAAAATGGTTTAGTATCTTACTAAACTAAAACAAAACAGAACAAAAATAGAAAAACAGAAATAGGAAAAAAACAGGAGAGCAGGAAATCTTACCTGGGCTCACCTCTCAGCCCACCTGGCCAACTCCAGTGGCCCAGCCCACCACCGCCTCCTTCCTGTCGCCTTCCTCCTCTGCCAGGAGGACGGGCGCGTGTCCGACGCGCGCACCGCCGCGCCCGGGCCACCTCCTGCTTCCCCGGCCACCTCCTGCTTCCCCGGCCCCTCCTAGACGACGCCACGGAGAGCCACGCAGCCCTCTGGCTCTCTCTCACTCTCTCCCGACCCCTCCCCCCTCCTCTGCTCTCTCTCCCTCACGCGACCGAGAACCGCCGTCGCCACCGTTGCCGTTCGCCGCGGCCACCGCCACCCCCTCTCCTCTCCGACACGCCCCCGAGCTCCGCAGTGCCGCCCTCGCCCTCCCCGCCGTCACACTCAACCGGAGAGGCCCCGAGGCGCCGCCCCGCCGTTCTTCCCCTTCTCGGACCCGCCGATCGCCGCCGCTCGATTCGCAGCACCGAAGACGCCCCCGAGCTCGCCGGTTGCTCCAACCGACTCGCCGTGAGTCCCTGCCCCCTTTCCCTTGCTCCCGTGCTCTTATTCTCGCCATGGCCACCGTTCCGCCGGTGACCGACTTGCGCTGCCGCCTGAGCTCCTCGCCGCCATGGCCAGAGGCCGTGTCCGTCGCTCCTGGGCACGTGAACATGCTCCAGAACTCGCCAGGAACCCAACCCGCACCCCAACTCGCTCTCTCGGGCGCTGCAACCGCATTCCCGCACCCGGCCGAACTCCGGCCGCCGCTCCGCCCGTTGCCGCCGCCGTTACACTGCACCTTGGCACCTCCCGTTGCCTCCTTTAGATCCGCCGCACCGCCAGCTCGCCGTAGCCGCAAACCCCGAGCAAAATGGTGCACCGAGGGCGAAACCCGAGCCACTCCGGTGCACACCCGCCGCGGATTTGGTCGCCGGCGATCATACGCCGGTGGTGATGACGTGGCATCGTCATTAGGTGTTAATGACCCACTTAATCACCCCCTGACCCACTGACATGCGGGCCCCGCCCGGTTAGTTAAGTTAGGTTAGTACTAACTAAGCTAGATTAGATTAGTTAGACACTGACAATCGGGACCCACAGGTCAGTTTTGACCTGGACAGCGCGGTTGACTTGCTGACGTCACCCCGATGTCATCCTGACGCAATTAACCTTTTCTGGAATTATTTTAATTCAGGAAATTTCAGAAAATGCCCTAAACTTTAATAAATCATATAAATTCAACCGTAACTCGGATGGAAATAATTTATATATGAAAAATGATCAGAAAAATATGAAGAATCTGTTTATGCCATGATCATGCATGTTTGAACAAGTGAACCTCACTGAATAGGATGAATCATGATTAGGGTAACTTATGAAATAGCATTTGGAGTTGGAATTCAACCTTGTTTGAATTCCACTTCAATTAACTTGGATTATTATTGCATTAGGTGAATTCAGTACCTTAATATGACATGTCATTCATGTGAATGTGCATTGCATTGATTGTGTTCTCTCTTGTTTGCCGGTAATTGTCCCTCTCGGTGAGCGATGTACCAAGCGATGAGTTCGATGACACCGATGAAGAACTATATTATGTTCGAAGTGCCGTGCAAGCAAAACCCCTTGTTCATTCCGATATAATCCCACTCTCTCGCTCCTGCTCTATTTTACTGCATTAGGACAACAACGACTCATGTGTTACTTGCTGCGGTAGCTGAACCCCTTGATCCTTTGCATGACTGTCATTCCACAAGAATTAGATGAAACCCACTAGCATGAGTAGGATTTGTTTGAGCCATGTTGTGCCTACTCATTTATGCTTGTTTGTCATGCCTCTTCGCTTAGAGTTGAGTCGGGTCTGATTCATCGGGAATGAATTGGAATTGTTATGAACATGCCCTATTGTGTGTGAGCTAAGTGTGTGAACACGATTTGGTAAAGGTAGCGGTGAGAGGCCATGTAGGAGTACATGGTGGGTTGTCTCATTGCAGCCGTCCTCGTGAACTGAGTTACGTGTTTGTGATCCATGAAACAATTACTACCACGCATTGGGCCCGAAACCAATGGACCCTCTCGGCTTCTTGACCACCCTTGTCCTCGGTCAGGGAGTTGCAAGTAGTTTCGGTGTTTGTAGTATCTTTGGGGCTGCATAGCGCTGACCTTAGGGGTGGGTTGTGTTGCGGTAGGCACCGTGGCGGTGTACCGAGTGCCCATTTGGTATCTCGGGAACCCTGCACACATCGTTCGGGGCTGTATGGGAAACCTCGGCGGACTCCTGGATGGAACCCGAATAGGCGATAAACCCGGACTAGGGACTTGAGTGTTTAGGTAGGCTGTGGCCGACACCCACGTTGGGCTTCCGCTTGAAGGTTGCCGAGTACATGTCGTGTAAACGACGGTAAGTGGTGAGAGCGTGTGTGAAGAAGTACACCCCTGCAGGGTTTAATATGATCTATTCGAATAGCCGTGTCCACGGAGAAGGACTTCTGGGTTGCCTATATCAGTTCATAGACAAGTGAAAGTGGATACCCTAAAATGCGCCAGATAAGCGTGAGTGCTATGGATGGCGTTCTCGTAGGACGACGAGAGCGGGTCCATAGTAGTGTATTGACATGGTGAATATGTGGACTCGTGTGCGCCACCTCAAAAGAGTTACTTGCAGTCGTAGTTCAGGATAGCCACCGAGTCAAAGCTGGCTTGCTGTAGTCAAACTCCACCACCCCCTTTTGATAATGATGCATATGTAGTTAGATCTGATGTAAGTCTTGCTGAGTACAATTGTACTCACATTTGCCTATTCTATGTTTTTGCAGAGAGACGTCAGTCTCGCTAGTAGTCCCGCTGGGACTTCGACGTTTAGCTTGTTACCTCAGCTACGATCTTGTGCCCCGGCAGGATCTGGTAGATAGTCAGGCTTCTCAGCCTTTTTCATTTATAGTTGTCTGTACCCAGACATGTTTAGCTTCCACTTGTGCTTTGACTTGTATGCTCTGAGTGTTGGGTCATGAGACCCATGTTTGTAATGTCTCGCTCTTCGGAGCCTAATGAATAATATCTGAGTCGTAGAGTTATGTTGTGATGCCATGTCGTATTTACACATATTGAGCATATTGTGTGTATGTTTGAAATGCTTGGTATGTGTGGGATCCGACAAACTAGTTGTTTATCCTTGGCAGCCTCTCATATGGGGAAATGTAGTCTCGTGCCTCCGGCGATAGTAGTCCGCTTCAGCCCGGTTCACCGGAGTCCTGCTAGCCCAGACTACTGCTTGGACACTTGATCGGCGGCATGTGTTTCACTTCGTTCCTATATCTGTCCCTTCGGGAAATGTCACGCGGTGGTATTCGAGTCCTGCCTAGCTCTGCTACAGCCGGGATACGGAGTCCTGTTAGCCCAGCGCTACAGCCCGAATACATACGTTGATGACCGACATGCTCGATGTGATTCATGTATGCTGTCCCCATGGGTTAGCGCCGCTTTGGGTTCACGACTAGCCATGTCGGCCGGGTTCTTCGTCATATGGATGCTAGCGACACTATCATATCGTGAGCCAAAAGACGCAAGCGGTCCGGGCCATGGTAAGGCGACACCAGCGGGAATACCGTGCGTGAGGCCGCAAAGTGATATGATGTGTTACATGCTAGATCGGTGTGACCTAGGATCGGGGTCTGACGATAGTCTTCCTCAACCTCTCCTCTCTCCTTGCTGGATCAAGGCGTGGGAGGCGTCACGGGCTGTCGTGTGTTGAGCGCGAGGTGCCGTCCGTTCGGCACTAGGATCTCCGGAGATTTGGATCACGGCGAGTCGACTCCTTCAACCCCGTTCTCATGAGCGCTTCCGCTTAGCGATCTACAAGGGTATGTAGATGCACTCTCCTTCCCCTCGTTGCTGGTTTCTCCATAGATAGATCTTGGTGACACGTAGGAAAATTTTGAATTTCTGCTACGTTCCCCAATAGTGGCATCATGAGCTAGGTCTATTGCGTAGATTCTTTGCACGAGTAGAACACAAAGTAGTTGTGGGTGTTGAGGATGTTCAATATGCTTACTGTTACTAGTCCAATCTTGTTTCGACGGTATTGTGGGATGAAGCGGCCCGGACCGACCTTACACGTACTCTTACGTGAGACAGGTTCCACTGATTGACATGCACTTGGTGCATAAGGTGGCTAGCGGGTGCCAGTCTCTCCCACTTTAGTCGGAACGGATTCGATGAAAAGGGTCCTTATGAAGGGTAAATAGCAATTGGCATATCACGTTGTGGTGTTGCGTAGGTAAGAAACGTTCTTGCTAGAAACCCATAGCAGCCACGTAAAACATGCAAACAACAATTAGAGGACGTCTAACTTGTTTTTGCAGGGTATGCTATGTGATGTGATATGGCCAAGAAGAATGTGATGAATGATATGTGATGTATGAGATTGATCATGTTCTTGTAATAGGAATCACGACTTGCATGTCGATGAGTATGACAACCGGCAGGAGCCATAGGAGTTGTCTTTATTTATTGTATGACATGCTTGTCATTAAACAACGCCATGTAATTACTTTACTTTATTGCTAACCGGTAGCCATAGTAGTAGAAGTAATAGTTGGCGAGACAACTTCATGAAGACACGATGATGGAGATCATGATGATGGAGATCATGGTGTCATGCGGTGACGATGATGATCATGGAGCCCGAAGATGGAGATCAATGGAGCTATATGATATTGGCCATATCATGTCACTACTATATAATTGCATGTGATGTTTATTATGTTTATGCATCTTGTTTACTTAAAACGACGGTAGTAAATAAGATGATCCCTTACAACAATTTCAAGAAGTGTTCTCCCCTAACTGTGCACCGTTGCTAAAGTTCGTCGCTTCTAAGCACCACGTGACGATCGGGTGTGATAGATTCTTACGTTCACATACAACGGGTGTTGACGAGCCTAGCATGTACAGACATGGCCCCGGAACACATGCAATACACTTAGGGTTAACTTGACGAGCCTAGCATGTACAGACATGGCCTCGGAACACAAAGACCGAAAGCTCGAGCATGAGTCGTATAGTAGATACGATCAACATGAAGATGTTCACCGATGATGACTAGTCCGTCTCACGTGATGATCGGACACAACCTAGTTGACTCGGATCATGTAATCACTTAGATGACCAGAGGGATGTCTATCGAGTGGGAGTTCATAAGATGAACTTAATTATCCTGAACATAGTCAAAGACCTTTTGCAAATTATGTAAATGGCTCGCGCTTTAGTTCCACTGTTTAGATATGTTCCTAGAGAAATATAGTTGAAAGTTGACGATGGCGATTATGCGGACAATAGAAAGCTAATGTCCTTAATGCACCGCCGATGTGCTGAACCCCAAATGCCGTTTGTGGATGTTGCGAACATCGGACATACACGTTTGATAACTACGTGATAGTTCGGTTAAATGGTTTAGAGTAGAGGCACCAAAGGCGTTTTTGAAGCGTCATGGAACATGTGAGATGTTTCGAGGGCTGAAATTGGGATTTCTGGCTCGTGCCCACGTCAAGAGGTATGAGACCTCCGACGATTTTCTTAGCCTGCCAACTAAGGGAGAAAGCTCAATCATTGAGCTTGTGCTCAGATTGTCTGAGTGCAACAATCACTTGAATCGAGTGGGAGTTGATCTTCCAGATGAGATAGTGATGTTTTCTCCAAAGTCATTGCCACCAAGCTGCTAGAGCTTCGTGATGAACTATAACATATAAAGGATAGAGATGATGATCCTTGAGGTATTCGCGTTGTTTGACATCGCGAAAGTAGAAATCTAGAAGGAGCATCAATTGTTGATGGTTGATGAAACCACTAGTTTCAAGAAGGGCAAGGGCAAGAAGGGGTGCTTCATGAAACGGCAAATCAGCTGCTGCTCTAATGAAGAAACCCAAGGTTGAACCCAAACCCGAGACTAAGTGCTTCTGTAGTGAGAGGAACAGACACTGAAGCAGAACCACCCTAGATACTTGGTAGATAAGAAGGCAGGCAAGGTCGATAGAAGTATATTGGATATACATTATGTTAATGTGTACTTTACTAGTACTCCTAGTAGCACCTGGTATTAGATACGGTTCGGTTGCTAAGTGTTGGTAACTCGAAATAAAAGCTGCGGAATAAGTGGAGACTAGCTAAAGGTGAGCTGACGATATGTGTTGGAAGTGTTTCCAAAGTTGATGTGATCAAGCATCGCACGCTCCCTCTACGACCGAGATTGGTGTTTGCATTGAGCATAGACATGATTGGATTATGTCTATCGCAATCTGATTATTCATTTAAGGAGAATAATGGTTACTCTGTTTATTTGAATAATACCTTCAATGGTCTTGCACCTAAAAGAATGGTTTATTGAATCTCGATCGTAGTGATACACATTTTCATGCCAAAAATATAAGATAATAGTACCACTTACTTGTGGCACTGCCATATAAGTCATAATGGTATAAAACGCATGAAGAAGCTCCATGTTGATGGATCTTTGGACTCACTCATTTTTTGAAAAGTTTGAGACATGCGAACCATGTCTATTGGTGTATATGCATGAAGAAACTCCATGCAGATGGATCGTTTGGACTCACTTGATTTTGAATCACTTGAGATATGCAAATCATACCACATGGGCAAGATGACTAAAAGCCTCATTTTTTCAGTAAAATGGAACAAGATAGCAACTTGTTGGAAGTAACACATTTTGATGTGTGCAGTCCAATGAGTGCTGAGGCATGCAGTGAATATCGTTATGTTCTTACTTCACAGATGATTCGAGTAGATGTTGAGTATATTTACTTGATGAAACACAAGTCTGAATTATTGAATGGTTCAAGTAATTTCAGAGTGAAGTAGAAGATCGTCGTGACAAGAGGATCAAATGTCTATGATATGAACATAGAGATGAGTATCTGAGTTACGAGCTTTGGCACGCAATTAAGACATTGTGGAAATTGTTTCACAATTAATACCACCTGGAACACCATAGTGATATGGTGTGTAAGAACATCATAGTTGCACCCTATTAGATATGGTGCGTACCATGATGTCTCTTATCGAATTACCACTATCGTTTATGGGTTAGGCATTAGAGACAACCGCACTCACTTTAAATAGGGCACCACGTAATTCCGCTGAGATGACACCGTATGAACTATGGTTTAGAGAAACCTAAGCTGTCATTTCTTAAAGGTTTGGGGCTATGACGCTTATGTGAAAAAGTTTCAGGTTGATAAGCTCGAACCCAAAGCGGATAAAATGCATCTTCATAGGACACCCAAAACAGTTGGGTATACCTCCTAATTCAGATCCGAAAGCAATAGGGATTGTTTCTTGAATCGGGTCCTTTCTCGAGGAAAAGTTTGTCTCGAAAAGTTGAGTGGGAGGATGGTGGAGACTTGATGACGTTATTGAACCGTCACTTCAACTAGTGTGTAGCAGGGCACAGGAAGTTGTTCCCGTGGCACCTACACCAATTGAAGTAGAAGCTTATGATAGTGATCATGAAGTTTCGGATCAAGTCACTAACGTACCTCGTAGGGTGACAAGGATGCGTGCTACTTCAGAGTGGTACGCAATCCTGTCTTGAAGGTCATGTTGCTAGACAACAATGAACCTACGAGCTATGGAGAAGCGAAGGTGGGCCCAAATTCCTACAAATGGTTAGAAGCCATGAAATCCGAGATAGGATCCATGTATCGTGACAAAGCATGGACTTTGGTGGACTTGCCCGATGAGCGGCAAGCCATTGAGATGAATGGATCTTTAAGAAGAAGACGGACGTGGACGGTAATGTCACCGTCTATGAAGCTCGACTTGTGGCGAAGAGTTTTTCACAAGTTCAAGGAGTTGACTACGATGAGATTTTCTCATCCGTAGCGATGCTTAAGTCCGTCGGAATCATGTTAGCACGAGCTGCATTTATGAAATCTGGCAGATGGATGTCAAAATGAGTTTCCTTACCAGTTTTCGTAAGGAAAGGTTGTATGTGATACAATCAAAAAGTTTTGGCGATCCTAAGGATGCTAAAAGGTATGCTAGCACCAGCGATCCTTCTAAGGACTGGAGTAAGCATCTCGGAGTTGGAATATACTCTTTGATAAGATGATCAAAGATTTTGGTTTTATACAAAGTTTATGAGAAACTTGTATTTCCAAAGGAGTGAGTGGGAGCACTATAGAATTTCTGATGAGTATATGTTGTTGACATATTGTTGATCAGAAATGATGTAGAATTTCTGGAAAGCATACATGGTTATTTGAAAGGTGTTTTTCAATAGAAAACCTGGATTAAGCTACTTGAACATTGAGCATCAAGATCTATAAGGATAGATCAAAACCGCTTAATGGTACTTTCAAATGAGCACATACCTTGACATAATCTTGAAAGTGTTCAAGATGGATCAGTCAAAGAAGGAGTTCTTGCCTGAGATGTAAGGTATGAAGTTAAGACTTAAAGCTCGACCACGACAGAAAAGAGAGAAAGGACGAAGGTTGTCCCCTATGCCTTAGACGTAGGCTCTACAGTATGCTATGTTGTGTACCGCACCGGAAGTGTGCCTTGCCATGAGTCAGTCAAGGGGTAAAAGAATGATCCAGGAATGGATCATTGGACAACAGTCAAAATTGTCCTTGGAGTAAATATGGACATGTTTCTCGATTATGGAGGTGATAAAGAGTTCGGCGTAAAGGGTTAGGTCGGTGCAAGCTTTAACACCTTTCCGAGTGACTCTGAGTAGCAAACCGGATACGTATAGTGGAGCAACCATTTGGAATAGCTCCAAGTGGAGCGTGGAAGCAGCGTTTACAATATGACCTAGAAATTTGTAAAGCACACGGATCTGAAAGGTTCGGACCGTTGACTAAAACCTCTCTCACAAGCAAAACATGATCAAACCTCAGAACTCATTGAGTCTTAATCACATGGTGATGTGAACTAGTTTAAGACACTAGTAAACTCTTTGGATGTTGGTCACATGGTGATGTGACCTATCAGTGTTAATCACATGGCGATGTGAACTAGATTATTGACTCTAGTGCAAGTGGGAGACTGTTGGAAATATGCCCTAGAGGCAATAATAAATTAGTTATTATTATATTTCCTTGTTCATGATAATCGTTTATTATCCATACTATAATTGTATTGAAAGGAAACTCGGATACATGTGTGGGTACATAGACAACACCATGTCCCTAGTAAGCCTCTAGTTGACTAGCTCGTTTATCAATAGATGGTTACGGTTTCCTGACCATGGACATTGGATGTCATTGATAACGGGATCACATCATTAGGAGAATGATGTGATGGACAAGACCCAATACTAAGCCTAGCACAAAGATCGTAGTTCGTATGCTAAAGCTTTTCTAATGTCAAGTATCTTTTCCTTAGACCATGAGATTGTGCAACTCCGGATACCGTAGGAATGCTTTGGGTGTACCAAACGTCTGGCGAATCGGGTGGCTATAAAGGTGCATACAGTATCTCCGAAAGTGTCTGCATTGGGTTGGTACGAATCGAGATCGGATTTGTCACTCCGTGTGACGGAGAGGTATCTCTGGCCCACTCGGTAGGACATCATCATAATGTGCACAATGTGACCAAGTGGTTGATCACGGGATGATGTGTTACGGAACGAGTAAAGAGACTTGCCGGTAAACGAGATTGAACAAGGTATCGGGATACCGACGATCGAATCTCGGGCAAGTGCAATACCGTTAGACAAAGGGAATTGTATACGGGATCGATTGAGTCCTTGACATCGTGGTTCATCCGATGAGATCATCGTGGAACATGTGGGAGCCAACATGGCTATCCAGATTCCGTTGTTGGTTATTGACCGGAGAACGTCTCGGTCATGTCTGCATGATTCCCGAACCCGTAGGGTCTACACACTTAAGGTTCGATGACGCTAGGGTTATAAAGGAAGTTTGTATGTGGTTACGAATGTTGTTCGAGTCCGGATGAGATCCCTGACATCACGAGGAGTTCGGAATGGTCCGGAGGTAAAGATTTATATATGGAAGTCTGTTTTGGTCACCGGAAAAGTTTGGGTTTTTCCAGACGCATGCAGACCACCGGAGGGTCCCGGGTCCACCAAGTGGGCCCACCAACCCTGAAGGCTCGTGGGCCAAGTGTGGGAGGACCAGCCCGGTGGGCTGGTGCGCCTCACAGAGGCCCTAGGCGCAGGAAGTGGGGAAAGGAGGCAAACCCTAGGGCAGATGGGCCCTAAGGCCCATCTAGTGGGCGCCCCCCCTCTCTTCCCCTCTTGGCCAGCTCCCCTTTCCCATCTAGGCCTGCCGCCCCCCCTAGGGGTGGGAACCCTAGAGGGGGCGCACCCTCCTCCCTCTCCCCTATATATAGTGAGGCATGGGGCTGCCCATAACACGTGATCTGATCTCTGCCTCTTGGTGCAGCCCTGCCTCTCCTCCTCCTCCTCTCCCTTGGTGCTTGGCGAAGCCCTGCGGGATTGCCACGCTCCTCCACCACCACCACGCCGTTGTGCTGCTGCTGGATGGAGTCTTCCTCAACCTCTCCCTCTCTCCTTGCTGGATCAAGGCGTGGGAGACGTCACTGGGCTGTACGTGTGTTGAACGCGGAGGTGCCGTCCGTTCGGCACTAGGATCTCCGGAGATTTGGATCACGACGAGTACGACTCCTTCAACCCCGTTCTCATGAACGCTTCCGCTTAGCGATCTACAAGGGTATGTAGATGCACTCTCCTTCCCCTCGTTGCTGGTTTCTCCATAGATAGATCTTGGTGACACGTAGGAAAATTTTGAATTTCTGCTATGTTCCCCAACACTTATTACTTCCCAATGCCTTCCTCTAGGCCCAAATAATGGTGAAGTGTCATGTAGTCGACGTTCACATAACACCACTAGAGGAAAGACAACATACATCTCATCAAAATATCGAACGAATACCAAATTCACATGACTACTAATAGCAAGACTTCACCCATGTCCTCAGGAACAAACGTAACTACTCACAAAGCATATTCATGTTCATAATCAGAGGAGTAATAATATGCATTAAGGATCTGAACATATGATCTTCCACCAAGTAAACCAATTAGCAGCAACTACAAGGAGTAATCAACACTACTAGCAACCCACAAGTACCAATTTTTGGTTTGGATACAAGATTGGATACAAGAGATGAACTAGGGTTTTGACAGGAGATGGTGCTGGTGAAGATGTTGATGGAGATTGACCCTCTCCCAATGAGAGGATCGTTGGTGATGACGATGGTGATGATTTCCCCCTCCCGGAGGGAAGTGTCCCCGGCAGAACAGCTCTGTCGGAGCTCTAGATTTGTTCCGCCAACGTTCCGCCTCGTGGCGGCGGAGTTTCGTCTCGTAAGCTAGCCCATGATTTCTTCCAGGGTAAAAGCCTTCATATAGCAGAAGATGGAAACCGGAGGGCCACCAGGGGGCCCAGGAGACAGGGGCGCGCCCAGTAGGGGTGGGCGCGCTCCCCACCCTCCTGGCCAGGGTGTGGGCCCCCTGAGGTGTTTCTTCCGCTCAATAATTCTTATTAATGCCAAAAATAAGTTTTGTGGAGTTTCAGGATTTTTGGAGCGGTCGAATAGGTTTCAATGTTTGCTCCTTTTCCACCTGATTCCATTGCAAGCATTCCCCTCTTCATGGTAAACCTTATAAAATAAGAGAGAATAGCCATAAGTATTGATATATAATGTGTAATAACAACCCATAATGCACTAAATATTGATATAAAAGCATCATGCAAAATGGACGTATCAGTCCACCAAAGTCCACACTTTGTTCTTATATATGGATCTTATCTCAGATTTCGTGGCCTCGTGCCATTTATCGGAATCTGGGCTCATCATAGCTTCTTCATAGTTCGTAGGTTCGCCATGGTCTAATAACATGACTTCCAGGACACGATTACCATACCACTCTGGTGTGCAACGTGATCTGTTCGACCTACGAGGTCTAGTAGTAACTTGATCCAAGTTTCATGATCATCATCATTAGCTTCCTCTCTAGTTGGTGTAGGCATCATGGGAACGGATTTCACTGATGTGCTACTTTCCAATTCGAGAGAAGGTACAATTACCTCATCAAGTTCTACTTTCCTCCCACTCACTTATTTCGTGAGAAACTCCTTCTCGAGAAAGGTTCCATTCTCGGCAACAAAGATCTTTCCTTCAGATCTGTGGTAGAAGGTGTACCCAATTGTTTCCTTAGGGTACCCTATGATGATGCACTTCTCCGATTTGGGTTCGAGCTTATCAGGCTGAAGCCTTATGACATAAGTGTCGCAACCCCAAACTTTCAGAAATGACAGCTTAGGTTTCTTGCCAAACAATAGTTCAGACGGTGTCGTCTCAACGGATTTAGACGGTGCCCTATTTAACGTGAATGCAGCTGTCTCTAATGCATAACCCGAAAACTATAGTGGTAAATCAGTAAGAGACATCATAGATCGCACCATATCTAATAAAGTACGGTTACGACGTTCGGACACACCATTGCGCTGTGGTTTTCTAGGTAGCGTGAGTTGTGAAACTATTCCACATTGTTTAAAATGAAGGCCAAATTCGTAACTCGAATATTCACCTCCGTGATCAGACCGTAGAAACTTTATTTTGTAGTTACGATGATTCTCCACTTCACTCTGAAATTCCTTAAACTTTTCAAATGTTTCAGACTTGTTTTTCATTAAGTAGATATACCCATATATTCTCAAATCATCTGTGAAGGTCAGAAAATAATGATACCCGCCGCATGCCTCAACACTCATCGGACCGCATACATCGGTATGTATTATTTTCAATAAGTCATTGGCTTGCTCCATTGTTCCGGAGAACGGATTTTTATTCATCTTTCCCATGAGGCATGGTTTGCAAGTATCAAATGATTCATAATCAAATGATTCCAAAAATCCATTCGTATGGAGTTTCCTCATGCGCTTTACACCAATATGACCTAAACGGCAGTGCCACAAATATGTTGTATTATCATTATCAACTTTGCATCTTTTGGCATCAATAATATAATATGTGTATCACAAAGATCGAGATTCAATAAACCATTTACATTGGGTGTATGACCATAGAAGGTTTTATTCATGTAAACAGAACAACAATTATTCTTCACCTTAAATGAATAACTGTATTGCAATAAACATGATCCAATCATATCCATGCTCAACGCAAACACCAAATAACATTTGTTTAGCTCCAACACTAATCCCGAAGGTAGAGGGAGTGTGGGATGGTGATCTTATCAACCTTGGAATCACTTCCAACACACATCGTCACCTCGCCCTTAACTAGTCTATGTTCATTTTGCAACTCCTGTTTTGAGTTACTAATCTTAGCAACTGAACCAGTATCAAATACCCTAGGGTTACTATGAACACTAGTAAAGTACACATCAATAACATGTATATTAAATATACCTTTGTTCACTTTGCCATCCTTCTTATCTTCCAAGTATTTGGGGTAGTTCCGCTTTAAGTGACCATTCCCTTTGCAGTAGAAGCACTCAGTTTCAGGCTTAGGTCTAGCTTTGGGCTTCTTCACGGGAGTGGCAACTTGCTTGTCATTCTCCTTGAAGTTCCCTTTCTTTTCCTTTGCCCTTTTTCTTGAAACTAGTGGTCTTGTTAACCATCAACACTTGATGCTCTTTGTTGATTTCTACCTTTGCCGATTTTAGCATCGCGAAGATCTCGGGAATCTTTTTCGTCATCCCTTGCATATTATAGTTCATCATGAATTCTAGTAGCTTGGTGATAGTGACTAGAGAACTTTGTCAATCACTATCTTATCTGGAAGATTAACTCCCACTTGATTCAAGCGACTGTAGTACTCAGACATTCTGAGCACATGCTCACTGGTTGAGCTATTCTCCTTCATCTTGTAGGCAAAGTACTTGTCAGAGTTCCCATACCTCTCGACACGGGCATGAGTCTCAAATATTAACTTAGACTCCTGGAACATCTCATATGCTCCATGACGTTCAAAACGTCTTTGAAGTCCCGGTTCTAAGCCGCAAAGCATGGCGCACTAAACTATCAAGTATTCATCATACCGAGTTTGCCAAACGTTCATAACATCTGCACCTGCTCCTGAAATAGGTTTGTCACCTAGCGGTGCATCGAGGACATAATTTTTCTGTGCAGCAATGAGGATAATCCTCAGATCGCGGACCCAGTCTGCTTTATTGATACTATCATCTTTCAACTTATTTTTCTCTAGGAACACATCAAAAATAAACAGGGAGCTACAACATGAGCTATTGATCTATAACATAGATATGCAAATACTATCAGGACTAAGATCATGATAAATTAAGTTCAATTAATCAAATTACTTAAGAACTCCCACTTAGATAGACATCCCTCAAGTCATCTAAATGATACGTGATCCAAATAAACTAAACCATGTACGATCATCACGTGAGATGGAGTAGTCATCAATGGTGAACATCTCTATGTTGATCATATCTACTATATGATTCACGTTCGACCTTTCGGTCTCCAGTGTTCCGAGGCCATGTCTGTACATGGTAGGCTTGTCAAGTTTAACCCAAGTATTCCGCATGTGCACCCGCTGTATGTGAACGTAGAGCCTATCACATCCAATCATCACGTGGTATCTCAGCACGACGAACTGCCACAACGGTGCATACTCAGGGAGAACACTTATACCTTGAAATTTTAGTAAGGGATCATCTTATAATGCTACCGCCGTACTAAGCAAAATAAGATGCATAAAAGATAAATATCACATGCAATCAAAATATGTGACATGATGTGGCCATCATCATCTTGTGCCTCTGATCTCCATCTACAAAGCACCATCATGATCTCCATCGTCACCGGCTTGACACCTTGATCTCCATCATAGCATCGTGATTGTCTCGCCAACTATTGCTTCTACAACTATCGTTAACACATAGTGATAAAGTAAAGAAATTACATGGCGTTTGCCTTTCATAAAATAAAGCGACAACCATTGTGGCGAGAAACCGGAACACCCCGTATTTTGGCCCAGAGATCGAGGTGAAGTCTTCTGGAATACGGCATTGCTTAGCATAGAACAAATCAGTTGTCTATTACACCACAAATATGAATACAAGGTTTCCGATATTACAATGAATAACATCGACCCGATGATGCTATGCAAACCACGGTTGCTCTATGCAAGCAGCATAACAACTCGAGGCAGCGGAACAACGAACGACGATGATGGACTCCAATCCACATGGACTCTAGCTGGAATGTTTATCCTAGCTCGCGCATACAGGAACCACACCTAACAAGCAAGCAAACCAGGCACGACCTGCAAACTAGCATGACACGCCAGGTCAGTACATTGAATGTACTTGCAAGCTCACAATAACAAAAAGCAGTGAGGACAAACAACAACATGGCATTAGCAAGTTAAAGCAACCATGAGCATGACACTAACAGAACAACATGGCATGCACAACTAAACGTGATACAAATTTAGCATGGCATGATGATCTGAACACGATGATACTACATGCAACAGGTTAACATATAATGCACCAACTTACTCTTATTCGGCGGTTACCTTATAACCATCTCATACATCCGCTTTACCAACATCGATATCCATGATACCTCCGTGATCATCTTGCGATCACATAAAGATCAAACAACTTCGGTATCCATGATACCACTGTGATCCTCTCTCGATCACAACCAATCTCTTTCTCATCATCGAATCGAGGTTGTTATTACTCAACTTATTATTGTTGTTGGCTCATACTGTGACCGACTACGAACTGGGCCCATATCTACGGGCACGGCTATCGATAGATTAAAACACACTCTGTAAAGGTTAGCACACTGTACCCACACCATGAAATCCATGGCCTCACACTCCCATTCATTTGCACCAACGACATTCGGATAAAACTGACCTATTGCCATCACACCCTCCCAGCCACTCCGACCAACTCCCCTCTTGGGCTAAGTCATGGGTGGCCCCGATGTCAACCCATGACATCCAACATCCACCGTCGTGGCAAAATTTAAACGGTCCCAAACGGGGACAAAAGCGCGCAAACAACTTGGGCACACAAGGCTTATGTCCGCCTACCTGATCAGTTTAGCGCGCGCCCATAACCTTCGCTCGTTGGAGGCACCGGCGAGTGGCATGACAATAGATCACATTAGGGCCTTCCCATAAAGGCAAGCATGGTTGCACTGGTCAGCTCGATTTGGTGGCACCATGACTTAGCCAACAGTTATTCAAGTTCATTATTATCTGGTTAAACTTGAATGCAATTAGCCGAGCCAAATTGAAATAACATGATGCATCTACAATGCATGAGCATGATATCAACATAAGCAAGGAGGTGCAACATAATCATCAAGCATAACAACAATGAAGCATATATCCGAATGAGCATGGCATACTGACGAGCATGAATGTCACAAGCATAACACTACTCATAAGCATAAATACTAGGGAAAAGCCTATACACAGAATCTTACTAGCAGCGCATGTTAAAATAAGGCGCTGCTGCAATGTAGCAGTAGTGCGCTCCAGCAGAACTCGCTGCTAAAATAAAAGTAGCAGTAGCGCGCCTCATGTAAGACGCGCTACTGCTATAATTCCCACGACCCCGTCGTGAAGCTAGTTCTAGCAGCAGTGCGTTAGTTCGAAGTGCGCTACTGCTAGGTCGTTTAGCAATAGCGCCTTTACCTATAGCGTGCTCTTGCTAAAACTAGCTATCTCCCACCACCCACGCTCTCCTCTATCCGATCCACTCACACTCACACTCACTCGATCTCCTCCTCAACCCCCCGCGTCGGTCCTCCCCCGCTGGCCGCCCTCGCCCCCACCGGCCGCCATCGCCTACCCCTCCTCCCTCTGCACCGCCGTCACCTCCTCCTCCTTGTTAGACTCGGTACCGCCCTCCTCCTCCGTCCTTCCTCCACCCGCCGCTGGCCGGCCCCTCCTCGCTCTGCCCTTCCTCCTCCATCCTACTCTCTCCACCCTCCTCCAGTCGCCCCTTCTTCTCCCTCCCCCTCCTCCATCCACAACCCCTCCTCCCTGCTACATTTTGATTTAGTTGGCTAGTTCATATGCAACATTTTGATTTAGTTCATATGATTTAGTTGATTTAGTAGGCTAGTTGATTTAGTAGGCAAGTTGATTTAGTAGGCTAGTTGATTTAGTTGATTTATAGAACATTTTGATTTAGTTGATTTAGTAGGCAAGTTGATTTAGTAGGCTAGTTGATTTATAGAACATTTTGATTTAGTTGATTTAGTACGCTAGTTGATAGCTCTGAAGATTTGGCACCACCTAGCTAGATCTTAGGATTATAATTGTCCATCAAATTGCTTCTTGTGGAGGAAGAATCAAATTGCTTCTCCCGGCAGATTTGGCATTTGCCTGCTAGCTATTGGTTCTATTCTAGAAGGTGTTAGTAAGCTATGAAAATATAACTGAAGAAGAACCAAAAATATCACATGCTACTGTTTTTCTTTCCTGTGAAGTGGATCGTTAATCCTGTGCTCATATTTCTTTAGGAAAATGGCGCCACCACCACCACCATGTCGACTGTGCAAGTTAAGGTGCGCCAGCAGCCTTGCAATTGGCAAGTTGTTCGGCATCTACTTCCAGCCTAGTTTTCGTCATGCGGCGGTAAGAAATTATATGAAATGTAACAACTATTTTATTTTTGGTGTTGGCATTATTGCATTGTGTCATTTTGCTTTTTTTACATAGATCGTCCCATGCAATGTGAGGTTCAAATTCAACAAGCTGACATGAGACACTGTGACATTTGAGGCTCCTGGGGGGCCGTACACTATGGAGGTCGAGAAAGGACGCAATATGTCATAGATTGGAGGAGATGGATGGGCTCGTTTCCTCGCCCGCATGCGTCTTACTGGTGGTGAGTTGATCAGCTTCTCCTTCAGAGCAGAAAGACCCAAGCTGGCTGTCATTTATATCAACTGGTGGAAGATGATGAAGATAATGAGGACCCACTCGATGAAGATGATGAGGACCCACTTCATGAAGCCATCATAGCTCAAAGAATGAGGCTGGGCGAGGAGGAGGCGTGCAACCTATGGGACATAATTCTGCCACATGATGACTTTGTCGGGGTGCCATTCGTGACACGCCTGACAAGTACCATGTTCGGTCGACATGATATGGTATGTTATACTTACAAATGCAAATTATCCAATGATATGCTTAGTGTAGAGTCCAATGATATGCTGTGTGGAATCTAGTCGATGATATGCTTTAGTGTAGAGTCCAATCACATGCTTATTAGTGTAGAATCTAAGGAACTATTAATAGTGTAGATAATCCATATATTCTTAGAATTCATGCTTAGTACAAATGTTTAGTAGTGTGTCTTTTGATAGTTTAGAAATCTATACTTAATAGAAATATATTTGCAAGAGTTTGTGTGAGGCTATTTATTAATTGATATATTTTTCTTATTCGGAAATTGGCAAAGAGCCTATCTGTGAGTTGTGGTATCGAGCCTGATGAAGAAGGCTCAGCTGGACCACGCCTTACCGCAAGGGGCTCCTTCACAACCTGTACTTACCCCATGGACACGGACGGTCGCACACACTTAAACTCGGTTGGGTGGAAGAGATTCCTTGTTGGCAAGAATCTTCGTGTTGGACATGGCATCCTAATTACTATCAGGAACACCCACCGCCCAGGCTTGAGGATGATGATCATCGTCGATATCATCTAGAACTACATATGTGTGTGTGGCTATATCATCTAGAACTACATGCGATGATCGTCGTCGATATCATCTAGAACTACATATGATGATTGTCGTCGATATCGTCTAGAACTACATATCATGATCGTCGTCGATATCACCTAGTTCTACTTGAGGATGCATGTTGACTATATATGAAATTGTTATCTAGTACTCCCTCCGTTCCAAATTACTCGTCGTGGTTACTCCCTCCGTTCCAAATTACTCGTTGTGGTCTTAGTTCAAATTTGAACTAAGACCACGACAAGTAATTTGAAACGAGGAGTACTACCTAGTACCTATAATGCTTTATGAAATTGATATCTAGTAGTACCTAGTATCTCGGAAATTGCGATTTATTGAAACTGAAACGGGGTAGGAAGCGGGGGGATAATGAAAGATATAGCGATGGCGAGGAGCTAGAAACCGCTACATCTAATTAATAGTAGAGCGTTTGAAAGCGCTGCGATATAGTCAACGATAGTAGTCTTGAAAGCGGACCGTGCTACTACTAACAGTTAGCTATAGCGCCGTAGTAGTAGCGCGGCTGCCCGTGCTGCTGATAGCCTCAAAACCCGCGCTACTACTAGGGTTTTCCGTAGTAGTGATAGCATGACTACTAGCATCATAAACGAATACCATGCAAGATCATAATAATACTATCAAGTAAGCATGTACCCAACTAGACACAAGGAACATGCATAGCAAGTGTATTGACAACAGACGACAAACATGCAACAGATAAACATCACTCCCACCAGAATGTCCTACTACCAAGCATAACATGTGAACATGATACTAGCAAGTAGTACAAGATAACAAGAAACATCGGAGCATAGCATGAACTTGAAACCACGAACATCACCGAAACGATGACAGTAGTAGCAAACAGACGATCAAACTTCTATTAAATATTCAAGTAGAAACCCCTGGCTACTGCATGGATATCATGCAAGTGGTTGTTGTGGCTTGCGTGGGGGTTGACGAAGACTCCGGGAAGAAGTGCGGTGAAGCCGCGGAACGAAACGCCGGACGTCTACTCTCTCGAAGGGGCTGATTAGAAGCAAGGGAAAAATGGTCATTTTTACTGTGGTACCACCTAGTGAATATGTTACCAACAGAAAGATCTCTACGATACAAAGAAGTGAGCGTTGGTTTCACCTCAATCGGAGATATGGTCGCGAAGTTATGAGGTGTAGAAGATCAGGGACCAATCTGTGAATACTTTTATCACCAACATGTCCCTGGCGGCTGAAACAGAAACACCTTTTGGAGGAAAACATTTTCTGAAAGAGAAATTGCATTTTCAGCCACAGAAGAACCAGGGTAGGCTTTTGCTTGATGTAAGCGTATGCCCGGTAAATACGTTTCCACTTAAAACAGAATGTTCCTGGGGCTAGTGACACTTAGGGCTCATTTGGTAGGCTGGGGAATATTTCCCAGGGAAGCAAATCCCATCGGGGATAGGTGGAGAGATGGGGAAAATTCTTCGGGTGTGCTGAGATCGGGATTTTCTACCCACGGAAATTAAGGGGATCCCAGGTGGATCTCGACTTACCAAACGAGCCCTTACAGGTGGGACCCAGGGGACAGGGGGCCAGGCTGGCGCGTCTTCTTCCTCCTCCCTCTGTCCCGATCGAACCAGAGGAGGAGCAGGGGAGAGGCGACGCCAGCGAGGGGCCCGGGCGGCTCCGTCCATCTCCCGCCCGGCCGAGGCCACCGGCGGGTGCAGGGCGGTGCGGCACATCCGTCCAGGGGTCTAGCAGGCGCCCGGGAGGGATGGAGGATGCTGGGGCGGAGGAGGACAGAGGCGGACAGGGGACTTGGGCAGCGGAGGTTGCTGGCGATGCGGGTCGTCCCCGGCGAGGGAGAGGGGTTGGAGCGGCTCGCGGAGGAGTGTGAAGTGCGGTGGTGGGCTCGGAACGACGAGGGAAGGCTTGGTTTGGCCGGAATCAAGCCGAGGCCGAGGCGGTCATGGAGGACAGCGGCGAACTCCGGCGAGTTGTGGTCGCTCCAGTGGACTAGAGGGGTGGGGGAAGAGTGAGTGAGGTGCGGAAGAAGTCGGGGAAGCTATATATAGGCGCGGGAGGGCTTCGGCAGACCTCGAGGGAGCTCTAGCTCCATGCCAAAGGAGGAGCAGAGGATGGACGCGTCACGGGGAGCTCGACGGCGACGTGACCGCAGCGATGAAGGGCGAGGCTGCGATGCATGATGATGCATACGAGCACGGTCTAGCTCCAGGATATGATTTGGACATGAGAGGCCGAGGGAAAGAGGCCGAAACAGGGTACACGGCCGGTCAGAGCACGAGTTTGGCTGGTCATGACCCGTGGTCACCGCGCGAATGTGGCGGTGACACGCGCGCTGGGTTGCTAGACCTTGTCTAGGAGGTAGACCATTCAACGCTGAATGCTATGGAGGAGAGAAGCAAGAATAGTGGCCAAGGAAGTGATCACAGCTAGCAGGGGATCAGATGAACATCAAGGTGTTCGATGCCTTCTGCGGTTCACATGAGTAGAGTTGGACTCTGATCTTTGGCACATCGTGATAAAGCACTAAGGTGATCCTCTGTAAGAGTTTGCAGCTCATTCGGATGGATAAAACTGATACTTGCTATAGAAAGTGTCATAATGGACAGATTAGGAGATGATGAAGTAGCACTCACATAACTGCTGGGAATGAGCTGAAAATTGGCATGGATCGATGATTTGAAGATATGAAGATGCCCAAAAAGATTCATGCCATTTAGATTAACCAAACTAGCACTTGCTTCATAAAGCATCTCTCTGGACAGAAACTTAGAAAAATTGCACAGGGCAATTGGCTAGATGAAATGGGCCAAAACTTGGTGGAGAGAGTTGATAAGGATAGGAGAATGCCCTGGTAAATTTGCAGCTTAAATGAAGCAATATACAATATGGTTGCTTCACAAACTAAAAATCCGACCAGAAACCAAGATTTGGAGCTGGGATCACATGGAAAGGTTACATGAGCTCACATTTGATGGAGAGTCATGACTTGATCATATGAAGGACCCTGCAAAATTTCAACTCATTTGGATATGCGTAGATAGTACTTCCTTCACGATGACTTCCCTCATACAGGAACTTTGAAAAATTGCTCAGGAATATTTACTAGGAAAATTGAGTTGAATTTTTGCATGGGGCAATTATATGGACATGAAAAGATGTCAAAAAAGTTTGGGGTCCATCAAGCAAAGATAAATGACACTTCCTTCTCAAACCACCATTGAGGGCAGAATCAGAAAATGAATTTTTGTGAATTATCTTTAATGATGCCAAGGAAGGATTTTAACATATTTGAGGAATATATGACCCAAACAATATGAGAATTATTTGGGAATTTTGGGAGTGACAGAAATATTGGTTGGTTCACAACCTAGGGTTTAAAGGGTTATTCCTTTAACAGAAAATGAATTTTCCCTAGAAAAAGAATATTGGATTAGGTCAAGGATGAGAATGACATGATCTTGGGTTGATGATGAGGATGACAAGCCACTATAAAACCTAGGAAGACATGATGTTCCCCAGTTTCACAACCACATAGCCACAAAAAAGCAAATCAAATCAAGAAACCCAAGAAAATCATCAAAAAAAGGAAAGGGAAAAATCCAGTGTGTTACAAACCTTCCCCCCTTAAAGAAATATCATCCTCGAGATTTGGTTGCTTATGGAACAAGTAAATCTTCTGACTTCAAGAAACCATTTCCAACTCGGGTTTCTCCTATTTACTCTTATATTACGTTCCTACTGAATTGGATCTGACTGACTGCCTTCATTTGGGGTGGTTTGTTTCACCATATCTGACATACTGACGGGACTTACCACATATGTTCCTGTTCATATTGTCTCAATTTTTCTTTCATGTCTACTGGCTTAGCTGAGGTCCGAAAGATTATCATTACTGACATGGGTGTCCTTCTAGATATTAATCCTTGCTGGAGATGTTATTCTCGTATCTAGTACCGAGAATATTCCACGAAGTTGGGAGCACATCTTCTCGTGGAACAAGGATCTCTTCTATCCAAGCATCGTGCTGCTCGAGTATGTGCATGCCTTCTGAGTTCAAAATAGTGATGTGAATCATACCTGTTCTTTTAACGGACTCTGACATCTTGCAGGAGTTTCTGACTTATCTTGACTGGCTTCACGGTCTTGAGTATCCAATTTGTACCAAAGGTTTGACTGTCGCTTGACGTGACTGATAGAAAAGTGCACCATCTCCTAATGATAACATTTGCAGACTTGACTGGCGGTGATCTTGGCAAAGAATCTCGTACACGACATGCTATTCTTTACGGATTTCCCATATGTGAGAAATAAAAATCCTCAAAGTATGTGATCTCACGCTGATTCTTCATTTTGCTGGTATAGTCATGGGGATAGTAGGTTGTGTGATACTTTAGCACGGTGATTGAGGTCAATATATTGAGCGACCCTTGGGTCGGACTTGACAGACTCGGGTATTCAATGCTGACAGTTCTGAGCATATACTGTGGACTGAGATGGTTGCCTTGATATGAGGTCCTTACCGCAATGGAGTAGACCTCTTAGGTGTATCTCTTTATGGTGTTTGATATGAAATAAGACTGTCTTGTGTATTCATACCACATTTTCACATAATAACCGGCATACCTGTATTGTTGGACTTGCTCCTTCATTATTATTTTCTTCATCTGGATCTTTAACTGAAAGAGTGGGGCCTTATATATCCTTGACTATTTTTGCAGCTCTGAGTACGGTCATGTGCAATATTTTGTAATCATACTTTGGTCTCGAGTCTCGGGGTATTTATCCGGTTCACGTGTGACTGTACGGATCTCAATCCTGTTGTTGATTATGCCAGACAGTGATTGTACGGATCTCAATCCTGTTGTTGATTATGCCAGACAATGA
The DNA here is from genome assembly GCA_021605205.1 of Aegilops longissima. Taxonomy (NCBI): domain Eukaryota; kingdom Viridiplantae; phylum Streptophyta; class Magnoliopsida; order Poales; family Poaceae; genus Aegilops; species Aegilops longissima. The sequence continues at coordinate 695,117,138 of CM038682.1, forward strand.
CCGGATTAATAGCATCAACTTGTCGGGTGTGCGGGGCTGATCTTGATAATCACTGCCAAGATTGTGCCTCAATGTTGTCTTTCTTCAAGACTTGTTGATTCTTGCATCACCCACTGGTTTTCTGCCACTTGCATATCCAGTGGGGTTGTCGGATGCGTACCATGATTTCTTCCTTGTGCGAGGGACTTGCATGAACTTGGCAGCATACTCATTGTATGAACAAATATCTGATTCTTGAGGCATACCTTTATTCTGACTGGTCCTTGTTTCTGACCCATTCGTTGCAGATCTGACACTTGGAAAACACTACCATATGCTGACAACCTATTGTTTATTTTCTTGTACCAGTGCCATACTGAAGAAGACTAGGCAGCTTGCATTGGAAGCCACCGGGATATCGTTCTGAGGAAGATTGGATGGCTTGTGCTTGAAGCTTTCAGCGGATATCTTGCTGAGGAAGGCTGGGTAGTGATAATCCCCAAGTGCACGGAATCATCGTAGCAATTCCCAAAGGTGGAAGTGATAAGTATGGAGTGTCGAACCCACAAGGAGCTAAAGGTAAGATCAATATTCTCTCAAGTCATATCTGCCACTGATACGACTCTACATACACCGAACGTTTGCTTCCAACTTGAAACCATAAAGAAAACTATGTTGTGGGTATGAAGTGGATAACTTTGCATGGTATCGGAGAGCTAAAATATAAAAGTAGGTGATGTTATCATAAAGTTAGAATATATTACTAAATATTATAAATAGCGAGTGTGGAATAATGATGGGCCGGTGTGCGGAATTATCCTAGGCAATTGTTAACAAGACCGGTAATCACTATTGCAATTTCATATGAGGGAGAGGCATAAGCTAACATACTTTTTCTTCTTGGATCATATGCACTTATGATTGGAACTCTATCAAGCATCCGCAACTACTAAAGATCATTAAGGTAAAACCCAACCATAAAATTAACATATCAAGTCCCCTTTATTCACATACGTCGTGACCCACTTATCCGTGTTTATGCATCTATCACTCAAGCAACGCAAACAATAAGTAAACCATGGACATATTGCAACACCCTACAACGGGAATCCCTCACGCTTGCGTGACACGGAGGGCACAATAGGAAAACACCAAAATAAAACATACAACTCATACCAATCTAGATCATCAATCAACCCAAAGACAAAAGATAACTACTCAAAAGATCATAGGATGGCAACACATCATTGGATCATAATATGTGGCATAAAGCACCATGTTCAAGTAGATATTACAGCGGGGTGTGGGAGAGTGGACCGCGTAAAAGAGATGAGGATGGTGATGATGATGGTGATGTTGATGAAGGCGATCACTGCGGCGATGATTCCCCTCCCGATGGCACTCCGGCGCCACTGAGAGATAGGAGGAGAGGATCTCCCCCTTGTGCTTGCTCCTCCATGGCCTCCCCCTGGATGGGGAGAGGTTCCCCCTCTGGTCCTTGGCCTTCATGGCGATGATGGCCCCTCCGACATCCTCCTCCATGGCCTCCGGTGATGATGGCCCCCTCCGGCAGGGTGCCAGAGAAGGCCTAGATTGATTTCTAGTGGCTATAGAGGCTTGCGGCGGCGGAACTTCCGATCTAGGTTATTTTCTGGAGGTTTGGGCATTTATAGGAGAGGTTGGCATTGAGAACAAGTCAGGGGGCTCCACGGGGAGTCCACGAGGCACAGGAGTGCGCCCCAGGGGAGTGGGCACGCCCTCCACCCTCGTGAGGCCCACGGGCCTCCCCTCTGGTAACTCTTTCTTACAGTGTTTTTTATTTTTCCCAGAAAAATTCTCCGTTGATTTTCATCACATTACGAGAACTTTTATTTCTGCACAAAAACAACATCACGGTAGTTATGCTGAAAACAACGTCAGTCTGGGTTAGTTCTAATCAAATCATACCAAAATCATATAAACTATTGTAAACATGGCATGAATACTTCATAAATTATAGATACGTTGGAGACGTATCAACATCCCCAAGCTTAATTCCTGCTCGTCCTCGAGTAGGTAAATGATAAAAGAAATAATTTATGAAGTGTGAATGCTAGCAAGTTCATAAGTTTGATCAATGATAGTTCCAATCACTTTTTCTAGCATCATTATATATCATAACAGTAGCTCAACCCATGAAACTTCTCATGATCAAGTAACAAGCTATTCACATGTTAAAGTATAGATCATAAACTTTCTTGAAACTAACAAACCATGCTCTTAGTCATCAAACAATTGCATTTCATCTTATTTCAGGAAGGGTCTACGTAAGAGCTTTGATTCAGCAAACTCCACATACTCAACTATCATTTAATCTTTCACAATTGCTAACACTCACGTGATATTTATGGGTTCAAAGTTTTAATGGACACAGAGAAAGATAGGGGCTTATAGTTTTGCCTCTCAACCTTTTACCTCAAGGGTAATGTCGACAATAATACTTTATGAAAACCTACATCCAAGTGGATATATATATCCGGATCGCTCCAACACAAAGTGCTTGCCAAAGTAAAAAGTGTAAAAAGGAAAGGTGAAAATCACCATGACTCTTGTATAAGGGTAGAAGGTAAAATTAAAAGATAGGCCCTTCGCAGAGGGAAGCAGAGGTTGTCATGCGCTTTTATGGTTGGATGCACAAAATCTTAATGCAAAAGAACGTCACTTTATATTGCCACTTGTGATAAAGACCTTTGTTATGCAGTCCGTCGCTTTTATTTCTTCCCTATCACAAGTTCGTATAAAGCTTATTTTCTTCGCACTAATAGATCATACATATTTAAGGAGCAATTTTTTATTGCATGCACCGATGACAACTTACTTGAAGGATCTTACTCAATCCATAGGTAGGTACTCTGGACTCTCATGGAAAAACTAGGTTAAGGAATGTTTGGAAGCACAAGTAGTATCTCTACTTGGTGCAAAGAATTTGGCCAGCATGAGAGGGAAAGGCAAGCTCAACATGTTGGATGGTCCAAGACAATATAACATTTTGGATATAGGAAAACATAACCCATTAAGTTGTCTTCCTTGTCCAACATCAACTTTTTAGCATGTCATATTTTAATGAGTGCTCACAATTACAAAAGATGTCAAAGATAGTATATTTATATGTGAAATCTCTCTTCCTTTAATATTCTTTGATGAATTGTTCAAGTGACCTATTCTGCGTTTGCTAACTTTCAATAAGTTTACTACCTATACTTGTTATGTGTGAAGTCATTACTCCCCATGTTATAAGCATATGGAACATATAATAATTCAAATTTATGATATTCAATTCATTCAACCATTTACTCGTTAGATATACGTGAAGCACGTGAGTAAATGACAAACTACTCCAAAACAATAAAAGTGAAGAACAATGAGTAGTCAAATAATTAACTAGCCATGGGAGGACTCTCTCTTATTCAAGATTTTAGATCCAATGATTTTATTCAAACAGCAAGTAAAATTGAAAATACACTCCAAGCAAAACACATATTATGTGACGAATAAAAATATAGCTTCGAATAAGGTATACCGATAGTTTTGAAGACGAAAGAGGGGATCCCTTCCGGGGCATCCCCAAGCTTAGGCGCTTGAGTCTTCCTTGGATATTACCTTGGGGTGCCTTGGGCATCCCCAAGGTTAGGATCTTTCCACTCCTTATTCTCCTCATATCGATATCTCACCAGAAACTTGAAAACTTCAATCACACAAAACTTAACGGAACTTCGTGAGATGGGTTAGTATGATAAAGAGTAAACCATTCACTTTGGTACTATCAAAGACAAGATTCATAATTGTTCTCACACAATTCCTACTGTACCATATCATTGCTATAATTTATATTGAACAATATAAGCCATAGAAACTAGAAAACAAGAAAACTATGCATTGAAAACAGAATCTGCCAGAAACAGAAGAGACTGTAATGATCTAAACATCTATCATACTTATGCTACTCCAAAAATTATGAAATAAATTGTTGGACATGATGGATTTGTCTGTTAATCTTCTGCAAAAATAATCAACTCAAAATCACTCTTCTGTAAAAACTGACAGCTAATCTCGTGAGTGCAAAGTTTCTGTTTTTTACAGCAAGATCACATTAACTTTCACCCAAGTCTTCCCAAAGGTCTTACTTGGCACTTTATTGAAACAAAAGCTATAAAACATGATTACTACAGTAGCTTAATCATGTGGACACACAAAAATAGTAAGGGTAAATATTGGGTTGTCTCCCAACAAGCGTTTTTCTTTAATGCCTTTTAGCTAGGCATGATGATTTCAATGATGCTCACATAAAAGAAAAAAATTCAAACATAAAGAGAGCATCATGAATAATATGAATAGAACATTTTATTCTAACCCACTTCCTATTCCTAGGGATTTTTTGAGCACATAATTTATAGGAACAAGAATCAACTTAGCATAGGAAGGCAAAACAAGTATAACTTCAAAACTTTAAGCACATAGAGAGGAAACTTGGTATTATTGCAACTCCTACAAGCATGTATTCCTCCCTCATAATAATTTTAAGTAGAATCATGAATGAGTTCAACAATATAACCATCACATAAAGCATTCTTTTCATGATCTACAAGCACAAAAAATTTACTACTCTCCACATAAGCAAAATTCTTCTCATTCAGAATAGTGGGAGCAAACTCAACAAAATAACTGTCATGTGAGGCATAATCCAATTGAAAATTAAAATCATGATGATAAGTTTCATGTTTAACATTATTATTTATTGCATACATGTCACCACAATAATCATCATAGATAGCAACTCTGTTCTCATAATCAATTGGAACCTCTTCCGAAATAGTGGAATCATTACTAACTAAAGTCGACACTCTTCCAAACCCACTTTAGATGATAATATTATTCATACTCCAAAATATATATGTGAAGATCATGGATAATTCTACAATTAATATAGACTAACCAATATCCAAGCTCAAAATATATAAGTGAAGCACACGACGCATTCTATAAAACCACACTCAAAAGATTTAAGTGAAGCACAAAGAGCATTCAGTAAGGTCATACTCAAAAGATATAAGTGAAGCACATGAAGAATTCTATAAATCGATGAAGGGATATCTCATAATAGCATGGTTCTTAAAGAAAAATAAAAACATAAAGGACACAAATCATGTGAACAAAACAGAAACTGAGGTATACCGATAATTGTTGAAGAAGAAAGATGGGATGCCAACTGGGGCATCCCCAAGCTTAGATGCTTGAGTATCCTTGTAATATTTACTTGGGGTGCCTTGGGCATCCACAAGCTTGAACTCTTGCCTCTTTATTCTTCTCACATTGGTAACTCCTCGTTCTTCGAACACTTCATCCACAAAAACTTAACAAAAACTTTGTGAGATCTGTTAGTATACTAAAGCAAATCACTACCTTTATGTACTGTTGCAAACTCATTCCAATTTATATTGGTGTAATATCTACTGTATTACAACTTATCTATGGTTCATACCCCCTGACACTACTCATAGATTCATCAAAATAAGCAAACAACACGCGAAAAACAGAATCTGTCGAAAACAGGACAGTCTGTAGTAATCTGGACATTTAGTATACTTCTGTAACTCCAAAAATTCAAAACAATATATGAAAATTTAAAAAAAATTTACATAAGTAATGTGCAAAAAGTTTCAGACCCATTTGACTTTCCAGTAAAAAATGTAAATTCACGCGCTACAGCCAAAGTTTCTATTTTTTGTACTGCACATAGTAAACAAGCAATCCAATCATCCTAAAACCAAAGCTTGGCACATTAATTTTATAATATAATGGATATATACAGTGGGATAATTATTTACAGAGAAACTTCCATGAAAAAGTCTAAATTGTTTCCATGAGCATGAACACAAGTGCTCAAGGTCGACCCTCACTTCTTCAATGCATAACTTTCCAATCACTTCTCTTTAAAAAAACTTTTTAGGCATATGAGGCAAGTGCATCTTTTTGTATTTTAATTTTTTTTATTATTGTTGTATCTTTCACCCACAACTAAGCAAAACTAAAAGGGAAAACAAAAACTACTTAGTGAAGAAAGCAAACAGGCACACACGAGAATATTAACCCCACGCCATTGCTCCCCGGCAACGGCGCCAGAAAAGAGCTTGATAATCCCCAAGTGCAGGGAATCATCGTAGCAATTCCCAAAGGTGGAAGTGATAAGCATGGAGTGTCGAACCCAAAAGGAGCTAAAGGTAAGATCAATATTCTCTCAAGTCCTATCTGCCACTGATATGACTCTATGTACACTGAATGTTTGCTTCAAACTAGAAACGATAAAGAAAACTATGTTGTGGGTATGAAGTGGATAACTTTGCATGGTATCAGAGAGCTAAAATATAAAAGTAGGTGATGTTATCATAAAGTTAGAATATATTACTAAATATTATAAATATCGAGTGTGGAATAATGATGGGTTGGTATGCGGAATTATCCTAGGCAATTGTTAACAAGACCGGTAATCACTATTACAATTTCATGTGTGGGAGAGGCATAAGCTAACATACTCTGTCTTCTTGGATCATATGCACTTATGATTGGAACTCTAGCAAGCATCCGCAACTACTAAAGATCATTACTGTAAAACCCAACCATAGCATTAATATATCAAGTCCCCTTTATTCCCATACGTCGTGACCCACTTATCCGTGTTTATGCTTCTGTCACTCAAGCAACGAAAACAATAAGTAAACCATGGACATATTGCAACACCCTACAACGGGAATCCCGCACGCTCGCGTGACACGGAGGGCACAATAGGACAACACCAAAATAAAACATACAACTCATACCAATCTAGATCATCAATCAACCCAAAGACAAAATATATCTACTCAAAACATCATAAGATGGCAACACATCATTGGATCATAATATGTGGCATAAAGCACCATGTTCAAGTAGGGATTACAGCGGGGTGCGGGAGAGTGGACCGTGTAAAAGAGATGAGGATGGTGATGTTGATGAAGACGATCACCGCGGCGATGATTCCCCTCCTGATGGCACTCCGGCGCCACCGAGAGAGAGGAGGACATGATCTCCCCCTTGTGCTTCCTCCTCCATGGCCTCCCCCTGGATGGGGAGAGGTTCCCCCTCTGGTCCTTGGCCTTCATGGCGATGATGGACCCTCCGGGGTCCTCCTCCATGGCCTCCGGTGATGATGGCCCCCTCCAGCAGGGTGCCAGAGAGGGCCTAGATTGATTTCTCGTGGCTACAGAGGCTTGCGGTGGCGGAACTTCCGATCTAGGTTATTTTCTGGAGGTTTGGGCATTTATAGGAGAGGTTGGCGTCGAGAACAAGTCAGGGGGCCCCACGGGGAGTCGACGAGGCACAGGGGCGCGCCCCAGGGGGGTGGGCGCGCCCTCCACCCTCGTTGGGCCCACGGGCCTCCCCTCCGATAACTCTTTGTTCCAGTATTTTTTATATTTTCTAGAAAAATTCTACGTTGATTTTCATCGCATTGCGGGAACTTTTATTTCTACACAAAAACAACACCATTGTAGTTCTGCTGAAAACAACGTCACTCCGGGTTAGTTCTAATAAAATCATACCAAAATCATATAAAACTATTGTAAACATGGCATGAATACTTCGTAAATTATAGATACGTTGGAGATGTATCAGGTTGCGTACTTTATAAGCTTCTCCCCTTAAAGACTTGCTAGGGAAGACTCAGTACCTTATGCCAGAAGCTTTTGCAGTATGTTACTGAAGAAGACTGAATATCTTGCACGGGAAATCATTCATACCTTACTGATGCAGACTGGGGAATCTTGTCTTGTATGCTTCACCGAATTGTGGAGATGGTATGGAATGTTTTTCTTTATGAACCAAATAATATATATATTCTTGTCATTCCGGCTACTGATTACTAGTATGACAAGAATTTTCTGACCGACCTTGCTGAATTCATTGCATATTTGGAATGACCCAGAGTGTCGCATGTTTTAAATCTGACTCATTGCAGAATCAATCATTGTGTACGAACCATACCTCTGACTTGAAATGCACGGTTGGACTAGGATCCATTTTTGTTCTCCTGTTGGTTTAATCATTGCTGCAATTAAAGGTGGATCTCTGACGGGTATTTGTTACTGAAAGTCTGATCAGAACATAATTTGTATCCAGACCGGACGTCTGCAATACAATGCTGTCAGTTGAAAGTATCATTGCTTTTAACTAAGTTCCTTGGTGTATATCTGTACTTCTCACGGCTTCCTCTGATCCGGTGTCGGTTTATGAGTAATTTTCTATAAGGGGTAACACCAAAGATTCAAATAAGGAAGCGCGAGAAAACAATCGATTGCAACAAAGCACACATCAAACAAGCTAAATAACTAATCCACACAGGCACACACAAGCATGATACTACAACAGATGCACATGCACTACATGAAGGATTACACCCTACGCTTGAGAAAATGCTCGGGAGTTGACGAAGAAGCTAAGGGAGTAGCGAGCGGAACTGCTGACTCCGAAATTCCGTATGGACGAGGCGGAAGGGTTGGAGAAGCTGGTGGAGACTGAGATAGGGAAGCACCAAGCAATCTCCTGGCTCGAATAGCATCTCAGACTAACTCAGAAATAAGAAGACACTCGACCGTCATGTAACAGGACATTGTGAAGATAGCCAGGTCTTCTTGGGGGTTGACAGATGGGAACTTGATCCTCTTAGGATTCTCGACGATGGTGGGATTGAACTGATAAGCTCGGTTCTCTTGCACCATGCTCTCTTGACAACGAAGACCGATGATTCCTACCATTGCGGCAAGCTGGACGACACATTCGGGAGTAGCACCGTAACCACCGTGGAAACTGTAGGTGCACTTACCAACAGGAATCGAGGCTGACAGATGAACATGAGCAACATACTCCAGAGTTCTTCCTCCAGCAAAAAACTGGAATACTTGATAATGAGGTGGATCTCCGCGGGGATAAATGCTACGCCACATGTCGCCTAGGAGACCGATAAAGCTCAGAGGTGCAGGAGTAGGATTGAATGCAATAGGAACAACACCGAGAGCCCTGGGGATGGCATTGAACTCATGGAAGCTGACCTCCATCTATGCACGAAACAGGGGTTAGGGGTGACCGAATAAGACTATATGCAGCAAACAAATGCAACAACCAAATGCATCAAGCAAGGGCAACAACTAGACCCTATACTACCATTTTCTAATGTTCCAGCAGACTAGGACGCTCTACAACCAGACCAACTCTGATACCAAGCCCCTTGGCACCCCCGCTCAGAGAAACCGAAACGCCTCGTATTCCAACCCAGAGATCAAGGTGAAGTCTTCTGGAATACGGCACTGATTAGCATAGAACAAATCAGCTCTCTATTACAACACGAATATGAATACAAGGTTTCCGATATTACAATGAATAACATCGGCACGACGATGCTACGCCAACCACAGTTGCTCTATGCAAGCAACATAACAAGTCGAGGCAGTAGAACAACTACTGGCAGTGGAACAATGAACAACGATGATGGAATCCAATCCGCAGGGACTCTGGCTAGAATGTTTATCCTAGCTCACGCATACAGGAACCACACCAAACAAGCAAGCAAACCAGGCACAACCTGCAAACTGGCATGACACGCCAGGTCAGTACATTGAATGTACAAGCTCACAATAACCAAAAGCAGTCAAGACATACAATAGCATGGCATTAGCAAGTTAAAGCAATCATGAGCATGATACTAATAGAACAACGTGTCATGCACAACTGAACATGATACAACTTTAGCATGGCATGATCATATGAACATGATGATACTACATGCAACAGGTTAACACATCATGCTCCAACTTACTCTTATTTGGTGGTTACCTCATAACCATCTCATACGTCCACTTTACCAACATCGGTATCCACGATACCTCTGTGATCATCTCGCGATCACATAAAGATCAAACAACTTTGGTATCCACAATACCTCCATGTTCCTCTCTCGATCACAACCACTCTCTTTCACATCATTGAACCAGGGTTGTTATTACTCCAGTTATTATTATTGTTGGCTCATAGTGTGACCGACTACGAACTGGGCCCATATCCATGGGCGCGGCTATCGATAGATTAAAACACACTCTGCAGAGGTTAGCACATTGTACCCACACCACAGAATCCATGGCCTTGCACTCCCACGACATTCCGACAAAACCAATTTATTGCCATCACACCCTCCCAGCCACTCTGACCAACTCCCCTCTTGGTCTAAGTCATGGGTGGCCTCGATGTCAACCCGTGACATCCAATGACCACCATCGTGGAAAACTTAAACAGTCCCAAACAGGGACAAAAGCGCGCAAACAACTCAGGCACACAAGGCTTATGTCCGCCTACCTGATCAGTGTAGCGCGCGCCCATAACCTTCCCTCGTTGGAGGCACCAGCGAGAGGCATGACAATAGACCGCATTAGGACCTTCCCATAAAGGCAAGCATGGTTGCACTGGTCAGCTCGATTTGATGGCACCATGACTCAGCCAACAGTTATTCAAGTTCATTATTATCCGGTTAAACTTGAATGCAATAATCTGAGCCAAATTGAAATAACATGATGCATCTACAATGCATGAGCATGATATCAACATAAGCATGGAGGTGCAACATAATCATCGAGCATAACAACAATGAAGCATATATCTGAATGAGCATGGCATACTGACGAGCATGAATGTCACAAGCATAACACTACTCATAAGCACTACTAGCATCATAAATGAATACCATGCAAGATCATAATAATACTATCAAGTAAGCATGTACCCAACTAGATGCAAGGAACATGCATAGCAACGGTACTGATAACAAACGACAAACATGCAACAGATAAAGATCACTCCCACCAGAATGTCCTACTACCAAGCATAACATGTGAACATGATACTAGCAAGTAGTACAAGATAACAAGAAACATAGGAGCATAGCATGAACATGAAACCGCGAACATCACCGAAACGACGACGATAGTAGTAGCAAACAGATGGGCAAACTTTTATTAAATATTCAAGTAGAAACCATGGCTACTGCATGGCTATCATGCAAGTGGTTGTTGTGACCAATCTGTGAATATTTTTATCACCAACAAGTCCATGGCGGCTAAAACAGAAATCACCTTTTGGAAGAATACGTTTGCTGAAAGAGAAAGCGCATTTTTAGCCGCAAAAGAACTAGAGTACGCTTTCACTTGATGAAAGCGTATTTAGGGAAAATACGCTTTCCACTTAAAACAGAATGGGCCCGAGACTAGTGACACTTACATGTGGGACCTAGGGGACAGAGGGCCAGGCTGGCGCGTCTTCTTCCTCCTCACTCTGCCCCGATCGAACCAGTGGAGGAGTAAGGGAGAGGCGATGCCGGCGAGGGGCCCGGGCTACTCCGGTCGTCTCCTGCCCAGCCGAGGCCACCGGCGGGTGCGGGGCGGCGCGTCCGTCTAGGGGGCTAGCAGGCACCGGGAAGGGATGGAGAACGCGGGGGCGGAAGAGGACAGAGGCGGACAGGGGACTTGGGCGGCGGAGGTTGCTGGTGATGCGGGCCATCCCTGATGAGGGAGAGGGGTTGGGGCGGCTCACGGAGGAGTGGGGAGTGAGGTGGAGGGCTCGGAACGCCGAGGGGAGGCTTGGTTTGGCCAGAATCAAGCCGAGGCCGAGGCGGTCAAGGAGGACATCAGCGAACTCCGGCGAGTTGTGGTTGCTCTAGTGGACTAGAGGGGCAGGGGAAGAGTGAGTGAGGTGCAGAAGAAGTCGGGGATGCTATATATAGGCGCGGGAGGGCTTCGGGAGAGCTCGCACTACTGCAGCATGCTGCTAACGCAACACTACGATCAGAGACCCTTCGACGAAACTGTGTGCAGTGCAAGAATCACAAACGGTGGTGTAAAAAAATCGTCAAAAAAGGTGCAAACCATTTGCGATGGAGGATGCATCAAACATGGTTCAGATTTTAGTTGCGTGTGTGATGCAGGGCATACAGTTTAGTTGAATTAACTATTTGCGATGAGGAGGAACAAAAGAAACGGGCAGCCAGATGAAGGTGTGTGCGATATACAACATACGGTTCACTCGGATGAACTGTTTGTGATTAGGCAACACAAAAGAAACGGTCAGCCAGATCAAGGTGTGTGCGATATACGGCATGCAGTTCACTCGGATGAACTGTTTGTGTTGAGACAAGAGAACAGAAATGGTTCAATATAACAAGATGTGTGTGATATGCGGCAAATAGGTCTGTAATCATAAATGTGTGTGAAGACCGATAATAACACAGAGGTTGCTGCCAATAAGACGTGTGTGTTGTGCGATGGGATTGCATACAGAACAACAACATTATATACACACTTATAAGGACATGGTTGCATGACCAAATTAAACACCCACTTACATATGTGGCTACTACAACCATGGCATTTGCACACACCAAAGTAAACTATCAATGCATGATTACATAGGTGGCTACTACACATATGACATTTCCACGCACCAATAAAGTAAACTATATATTACATGCATGCTTAACTAGAATAAACGATCATCTAATCATCATCTACTTCTTCTGACGCTTGCTCTGCTTGTGGCTCGATCCGGGCTCGTCGATTTGGGTAATGAGGCACTTCCTCATGTCAATGATCCGCCTATGCGTCTCGTAGAATGTGTACACGCTCTTGGCTATGAACCTGAGGTGATGTTCATCCAGTTGCCGCATCCAGGCCGTGTGCTAGGATATGGGACTTGTTCTCTCGGCATCATGCTTTATCTTTTTGTAGTAGGGGTCGATGATGGCCGAGGCGAGCTCGACCAGGGAGTCCTTCTTCGTACTGCCCCAGACCCTGCAGTGGTCACGGATTTCGACAAGATTCTTGCAGGCCAAGAATGTAACACTGAGCCCTTTTACCTCGTCTTTGGTTTCCACCGTGGCGAACTTGTAGTCGGTGCTGTTGACAAACCTGTTGAAACGGTCGCAAGGCTCTATGGCCATGCAGTAGTGGTAGATGAGGACATGATGGCGCGCACACAACTGGGCGATGGCAACCTTCTGGTCTATGCCGGGACGACCGGTGGTGCACTGGAGGTCGATGCCGACCACCTTGTACTTGTCTTGAGCAAGCAAATGCTCAACGCTATTGATGTCGTCGTCCACCACGGCCGGGTCGATGGTGTACACCACCGAGAGATCCATCTCCTTCGCGTGGGTCTCCACTCTATGCTCGCCGAACTCCATCAGAGCGCCGCTAGACATCCCCTCTCTATGTGTCGTCGTGGGTGAGCTTGTTTTGTTGTGGGGTGCGATCGAAAGGTTGAAGAGATTAAGGTTATAATGGCCGCGGGAATTAAATGGGAAGCCAGACGGCTAGGAATATCAGCAGTCCCTGATGGCAATTCTAATTTGCAGCGCGTAACTCCATCGTGCCGCATGTAACTGCATCGCGTGGCAATGCGCGCAGCGCAACCACATGCATATGGGGCCCCCGGCGTGATCGTGCGCACGCCCAACCACTGGCAGAGCGCGCATGGAGCGACGCGAGCAGATCGCTCCACGGTCCCTCAACAGATAGCAACCATATATATATGCATATAGGAGTTGAACACACAAGGAAAAGGTGTCCACAAGCCCAGTGCACCGACAGACGCGAGCAGAGCGCGCCGCAGCGCCTAACGGCGAGCACCACATGCTGCATCGCCTAATGGCGAGCAGAGCTTGCCGAGGGACGCGAACAGAGGCCGGCGCAGTGATAGTTGGCAAATAAGACGAACTGGGTGAGCGATGTCGGAGACATCAAGCACGAATCAGATTAGAGTTGCGTGTGCGATACGTGGCATACAATTGATCCATCCGAGCTGTTTGTGATGGAATAAGCCGTGTGTGTTGCGCGCAAACACTTGCTGGTATATAACCTTAAATTTAACCAAAAAAATGTTAATGCATGTTACAAAAATTGTATAGCTAGAAACTATGTTCAAATACAACTCCAACGATATAATCTTTGGCGACATGCATTCGTATTTTATTAGTTAAATCCTACTTATAAACCAGGATGGGGGTATAGTAGGTAATTAACTCGCACATCTTGTCACCCCGCTGCCGCAGGCGTCTTACGGCGCAAGCTTGTGCAACGCGCGGGGGCGTTCTTTTGGCTGAACGGTGGCTCGAAGTGGTGCCAATGAATCGGCGGTGAGCCCATTCTCGTGCAACCTACCAGGTTCTCGCGCAAGCTTCTCGCCTGACTCGGTGAAATACCCAAAAATCCCAATGCTTACTGGCCTGCTATATAAACCCTCACGATCGGCGAGTCCTGCATCGCATTTTCCCCTCCCTCTAGTAGCTTATCTGGTCTGCTTCTCCCACAATCGCCAATGGCACCGGTCTGTCGTCGTCGCTCAGCCACTCTGCCGTCATCAGAGGACAGCTCCAGCTGGGAGGCTACACTGCGGCGGTGGCGCAGTCCCCGGCATAGTGTAGTGCGCGTGGCGTCCCTGTTGGATGTGCATGAACACCCACCACACGGTCCGCTACCGCTGCCCGTCGGTAGCTGTTGCCTGCCGCCGTTGCCGCCACACCACCGTCGAAAGCCAGGGCCATCTCCCGCTCCGCCACCGCGGCTCGAAGGCGGGAGGTGGCCGTCGTGGCCGCCACCCCACTTCCGGCCATCACCCGCTCCGCCATCGCGGCCTGAAGGCCGGAGGTGGTGGTCGTGGCCGCCACCCTATCATCGGCCTCCGTGGCCGCCAGCCCACCGTCGACCGCCAGGATCATCACCCAGTCCGCCACTGTCGTCCGAAAGAGGAAGGCGGAGGTGGAGGCCCGCACGTGCATCAGCGACCTTGCGCGCTACACCGAGTTCGTGCGGGAGGAGGAGGAGCGCCTCGTCGAGCATGCAAAGAGCCTTACCACAGCCGTGGCCGCAGCACACGCCGACGCAGAGGCAAGGAATCAGGAGATCTATGAGCAGTCCGGCCGCTTCGAGAGTGATCGTTTGGAGCAGCAGTGGGCATTCGAGCTGGCTAGCGTCGCTGAACGTGCAACAGCGGCAGGCACCATATTTCATATGTCCAGCTCATCGGTAGGCTCCTCCTCCTCCCGTGCCTCTTACTGAGCATGCTCGATAGAGGAGAGGCTGCCAGAAATAGCACAAAGCCCCTCCATAGTAGTAGTATTTAGGGGCTATTTTGTTGAGTTCATCCGACTATAGATGTGTGGTGGAACTGTACATCGTACTTAAAATTAGCTAGTATATATAGTTGAACTAGCTATTTTAGTACGTGGTTGGCAACAATTAGGGAAAAGTTTGGTCAGTTCAGCTATCGAGTTGAACTGTTTGTATAAATTAAAAACGACTGCTTAATCTATGAATGAAATCTATGCTTAATTACTGAATTTTAGTTGCAAAAATTAGATAGTGCTAGTGATTTTTAGCTGCATATTTTGACAAATCGCAGTGTTACAAGGATTGACAAATGGCAATGTTCCTAGATCAACAAATGTCAATCTTTACAGTCTGAAAAATGGCAACATACCCAATATGACAGATGCAAATCTTACCAAATTGTTTCATGTGGTTGCACAAGGGTCATTCAAAACAACCATTTGCGTTGAAGGGATGCACAAATCCTGCGCTGTGAATTTTCCCTCGACTTAAGGGGGAAGACCATAGCTCTCATTTTGCATAGGTGTGTTCTATCTAAAACGTTTGCGATCAAGAGCTGCAGAAATCCTGCTTGGCACATTTTCTCTTGGCTTCCTGGGGAAGCTGTCGGTTTGCATACGGGTGCTCTAACTAAAATGTTTGCGATCAAGAGCTGCACAAATCCTGCTAGGCACATTTTCCCTTAGCTTCCTGGGGAAGTTGTCGGTTTTGCATACATGTGTTCTAACTAAAACGTTTGCGATGAGTGTTTTATATTTAAAAACTGAATTAAACTACGACTTGGGTGCCATTAATGGAGAGGATGTGAGCAAGGCGGGCAGCCATGGAAGTCAAAGGGTTCGCTTTCCTGTGAGCCTGTGTGGCGTACAGCTTGCACACTATCGCTGTACTAAAATAGGGGCTCTATTCTATACCCCTTACTAAGTGCACGGGCAGTCGGAGCCGCGTGGCCATGACCACACTAAGCAGGGCAAGGGAGATGGCCAGAGCCACAGAAACAATCAGCGCAGTGCGAAGACCAGAAGACCAAGGGGACAAGGTAATTCTCCCCGACAAGAGTCTTGCCGGGGCAGGATCCACGGCAATACCAAGAGTCTTGCCGGGGCAACTTGCGCAGCCCCACGCAAGCAGGACGCGCCGCCCTTGAGCCCAGGTTCCCCAACCTCATTGAGACCATGGCTCGGGAGGCACACCTGCGGTGGCATGCAGATCTTTGTGAAGACAAAAGGCATTCTAAGACAGAGGAGGAACAGAAGGCAACAAAACCATGGCAAGATCCTTGCCCAAAGAAGCACACAAGGCCTCTGGCAACATCCCTGCCGGGGATGACTACGATGCCGTAGCAAGACCCCTGCCGGGGCCCCGGCAAGGCCCTTGCCGAGGACATCCGTGACATCTACGCCAGGCCTGCACCAGCCATGGTCCCGCCCCCGTTCCCTGTGCAGCTGCCAGCCCGCCAGCTGGGCAGGCACCTGCGTGTCAATGAGGGGCTTCTAGACCAGTTCAGCGCATGCCTACGTGGTGGCATGCAAATCTTCATGAAGGATCCGCCACCGCGCCGCCTCAGCTGCCTGCCAGCCCCCGTGGCACCACCTCTGCTGCCTGCCAGCCCCTGTGGCGCCACCTCAGCTGCGTGCCAGCCCCCATGGCGCCGCACGCCTCGCTAGCTTGGGCGCGTGTCGAAGCAGGGAAGAGCGGCGGCAGACGGGACGTGGGTTTGCATTTAATGCACCTTGTCCTATATGGCTACCAATAGACTTAAACACAGTACCCCGATGCCACCTCCTGGTGCCACTGTGGTGACCCCCTTGCTTATAAAAGGAGGCCCAAGGCGTCCAGGAGGAGGATTCGGATCTTTGGACAAGTTACGCCCATTGTAGCTAGCAAGAACACTCAACAGAGATCTTAGGCAGGAGTAGGGTATTACGCAAGCCGCGGCCTGAACCTGGGTAAAGCCCCTGTGTCCACTGAATTGGCCTCCGATCCTGCTCTCCTCTCGACCCCGCGCCCTGCAACTGTAGTAGGGATCTCGTTTTGATCCCATAGGTGTCGTTTCCACCGACATCTTTGGCGCGCCAGGTAGGGGGCGCTGCTTCTTGACAAAATCTGGTTCGGGAGTTGTTTCAATAGTTCTTCAGCGCCATGGCTCCCAAGAAGAAGGCAACAACGGTGATCGACTCGTCCAGAGCCGGACCGTCCACACCAGTGCAGGCGGAGAGCAGGCCCGTCGCGGAGAGGACCCGGGGCGCAGCCCGCGAACAGCCGCATATCTCTGGCAGCCAGGCCCTGGCGAGCGGCGCTGCTCATGAACAGAGTGACGGGCCGCGCGTCGCTGGATCCAGAGATGGAATCATGCCCCCTGAGGGAGTCCTGGATTAGGGAGTATCCGGACAGCCGGACTGTATACTTTGGCCGGACTGTTGGACTATGAAGATACAAGATTGAAGACTTCGCCCCATGTCCGGATGGGACTCTCCTTTGCGTGGAAGGCAAGCTTGGCGATTCGGATGTTAGATCTCCTTCTCTTTAGCTGACTCTGTGTAACCCTAGCCCCCTGTGGTGTCTTTATAAACTGGAGGGTTTAGTCCGTAAGACAAGAACAACAATCATAATCATAGGCTAGCTTCTAGGGTTTAGCCTCTACGATCTCATGGTAGATCAACTCTTGTAATACTTATATCATCAAGATCAGTCAAGCAGGAAGTAGGGTATTACCTCCATCGAGAGGGCCCGAACCTGGGTATACATCGTGTCCCCAGCCTCCTGTTACCATTAGCCTTAGACGCATAGTTTGGGACCCCCTACCCGAGATCCGCCGGTTTTGACACCGACATTGGTGCTTTCATTGAGAGTTCCTCTGTGTCGTCGCGACAAGGCTTGATGGTTCCTTCAATCATCAACAACAACACGGTCTAGGGTGAGACTTTTCTCCCCGGACAGATCTTCGTATTCGGCGGCTTTGCACTGCGGGCCAATTTGCTTGGCCATCTGGAGCAAATCGATAGGTACGCCCCTAGCCGTCAGGTCAGGCTCGGAAACTTAAATTACACAGCCGACATCCACGGAGACTTGATCTTCGACGGGTCCGAGCCTACGTCAGGAGCGTCGAACGATCACGACGAGCATGACTTAGATCTGCCATCGGACAGTATTCGGGATATCGCACCTGTTGCAGCTTCGGACTTCAATCTGGAGCAGATCGTGCCACCCGAGGACGGGTGGATAGACGCCGCCACGGATGCAGCACACTCATCAGTGTTGGAGCCGAACACAGACTCCACCTCTAGGGAAATTTGTGTCACCGAACCCCCGGACTCGTCTTCGGCCTCAGGGTCTGAAAGTGCAACTATCCCTAGGTGGTTTTGGTAATTCATAACAACATATAGCTCATTGAGCTAATGCTATTCCAAGACTATTATTTCAGGAAAGCTCAATGAATGGCATGGCATGGATGATGAAAGTGGATCCCTCAAAATTCTAAGGACAAAGGATTGGCTCAAGCTCAAAAGCTCAAGACTCTTCATTTTATATTTTAGTGATCCAAGATCACATTGAGTCTATAGGAAAAGCCAATACTATCAAGAAGGGATGAGGTGTTTCTTAATGAGCCTCTTGCTTCATGTGCTTAGTGATATGCTCCAAAACCATCAACTACTTTCCCACATCCACAAATGACCTAAACCTAAAGCTAAAATCGGTCACATCGATTCTTTATATCCGGCGCCACCGATGCCAAAAGTCATAGCCACTGCCACAAACCCTAAGCAAATCGGTCTTACCGATAGGGATCTCGGTCTCACCAAGATGGGGTTGCAATCTCTCTGTTTCCCTTCGTAACGTTTCGGTCTAACCGAAGTGAGCGATCGGTCCCACCGAGATTGCAATGTAAACTCTCTATTTCCTTTTTGTAACATTTCGGTCTCACCGAAAAGAGCAAATCGATCCCACCGAGTTTACCTGACCAACTCTCTGGAAAGCTTATTACCAAATCGGTCTCACTGAGTTTGTGTAATCGGTCTCACCGAGATTACATTATGCCCTAACCCTAACTGAATCGGTCTCACCGACATGCATGTGAGTCCCACCGAAAATCACTAACGGTCACTAGGTTTACTAAATCGGTCCGACCGAGTTTAACCATTCGGTCCCACCGAGTTTGGTAAATTGTATGTAACGGTTAGATTTTATGTGGAGGCTATATATACCCCTCCACCTCCTCTTCATTCGTGGATAGAGCCATCAGACTAAACCTACAGTTCCAACTTACCATTTCTGAGAGAGAACCACCTACTCATGTGTTGAGGCCAAGATATTCCATTCCTACCATATGAATCTTGATCTCTAGCCTTCCCCAAGTTGCTTTCCACTCAAACCCTCTTTCCACCAGATCCAAATCCTATGAGAGAGAGTTGAGTGTTGGGGAGACTATCATTTGAAGCACAAGAGCAAGGAGTTCATCATCAACACACCATTTGTTACTTCTTGGAGAGTGGTGTCTCCTAGATTGGCTAGGTGTCACTTGGGAGCCTCCGACAAGATTGTGGAGTTGAACCAAGGAGTTTGTAAGGGCAAGGAGATCGCCTACTTCATGAAGATCTACCGCTAGTGAGGCAAGTCCTTCGTGGGCGTCGGCCATGGTGGGATAGACAAGGTTGCTACTTCATGGACCCTTCGTGGGTGGAACCCTCAGTGGACTCGCGCAACCGTTACCCTTCGTGGGTTGAAGTCTCCATCAACGTGGATGTACGATAGCACCGCCTATCGGAACCACGCCAAAAACATCCGTGTCTCCAATTGCGTTTGAATCCTCCAAACCCTTCCCTTTACTTTCTTACAAGTTGCATGCTTTAATTTCCACTGCCTATACTCTCTTTGCATGCTTGCTTGAATTGTGTGATGATTGCTTGACTTGTCCTAAAATAGCTAAAATCTGCCAAACTCTAAAATTGGGAAAAGGTTAAGTTTTTATTGGTCAAGTAGTCTAATCACCCCCTCTAGACATAATTCAAGGTCCTACAAGTGGTATCAGAGCTTTGGTCTCCATTTGCTTCGATTTCCATAACTTTTGGTGGTCATAGCCTTGGTTTCACAACCTAGGAGAGTATGGCGTCTAGCGAGGGAAATTATCACCGTAGAGGTCCTTACTTTGATGGTACTAATTTTTCTAGTTGGAAGCATAAGATGAAAATGCACATTCTCGGACATAGCCCCGCCGTTTGGGCAATTATTTGTATTGGCTTGCAAGGTGAATTCTTCAATGGGAGAGAACCAACCGTGAAGCAAATGCGGAAGAATTGAAGATGCTGCAATACAACGCTCAAGCTTGTGATATCATCTTCAACGGGTTGTGCCCCGAAGAGTTCAACAAAATCAGCCGTCTTGAGAATGCAAAGGAAATTTGGGGTACTTTGATTGATATGCATGAAGGTACCGAATCCGTCAAGGAATCCAAGTTGGATGTGCTCCAAAGTCAGCTTGACAAGTTTAAAATGAAGGATGGTGAAGGTGTCGCTGAAATGTACTCTAGGCTTGCACTTATCACAAATGAGATTGCCGGCTTAGGGAGTGAAGAGATGACCGACGGATTCATCATCAAGAAGATCCTAAGAGCATTGGATGGAAAGTATGATTCCGTGTGCACATTGATCCAAATGATGCCAAACTACAAAAATATCAAGCCAACAGAAGTCATTGGAAAAATTGTTGCTCATGAGATGTCACTCAAGGATAAGGAGGAAATTCACAACAAGTCAAGTGGTGCTTACAAAGCCTCAAGTGAAGCCCCCACATCATCAAGTGAGAAACAAGCCTTCAATGAATAATTGAGCTTAATGGTGAAGAACTTCAACAAATTCTACAAGAGTAGAAGCAAAGAAAGAAGCTCCAAGTCAAGGTCTTATCATGACAAGAGATCTTCTAGTCGAGAGCGCAATTGCTACAATTGTGGGAAGCCTGGACACTACTCCAATGAGTGTACGACACCCTACAAAAGAAGAGAAGATTCTCCAAAAAGAAGAAGCAAAAGAGAAGAATCACCACCAAGAGAGAGGAGGAGTAGAGATGATCGTTATGAACGAAGACCCTCACGGAGAAGCAAGGATTCGGAAAGGAAGGACAAGTCATCAAGGAGCTACACAAAATAAAGACATCAAGCTCATGTTGGTGAATGGGTTTCCGGCTCCGACTCCGACAATCACTCCGAGAGAAGCTATCACTCCGACTCCGAACATACTCAAGATAAAGGTGTTGCCGGTCTAGCACTTGTGTCAACCAACTCCTACGACATATTTGACTCACCAAATGAAGGTGTTGGAAGATGCTTCATGGCCAAAGGTCCAAAGGTAACACATCCCGAGTATGTTGATTTTAATAGTGATGAAGATGACTTGCTTGTGGATGATGATTTACTTGTTGACAACTCTAGTGATGAATACTATGATGAAATGTCAATTAATCATGCTAATCAAACGAATGACACTGATAAGGAGAAAATTGAGCTTCTAACTAAAGAACTAAACACTCTTAAGTTGGCTCATGAAACTATCTTCGAAGATCATCGAGAACTTTTAAGGGCTCATGAGAAGTTACGCTTTGAAAAGATCAATCTTGAGCAAGAGCATGAGTTCTTAAAGGTAATCAATGATGATCTCCGCAAGAAAAGTTCTTCTTACATTGCCAAGCATTTACTCTTATCTACTTACATGCCTCAAGTCAAGTCTAGTAACAAGTACAAGAAAGATACTTCCTCTAGTAGTAACAATAATAATGTTAAATCCAATGTTGTTGCTTCTAGTAGTTCTCTTGATTCCACTAATGATTCTCTTAGCCAAGTTACACTTGAGCAAGAAAATAGTTTATTGAAGGAATTATAGAAAGGTGTTTACAAGAGCCTTTCCGGAGTAAGCAATTCGAGGAAATTGTGCATAAGCAAGGAAGACACGGAAGAATCAAGGTGTTGGTTTTGAGCGAAAGTTCAATGCCAATGGAGTTGAATGGGAAGAAGATCAATACCCCAAGACGAAGTTTGTTCCTCAACAAGAGAAGTATGATCCTACTTCCTTCAAGGGAACACAAGATCAAGATGATCTTCCTCCACAAGACCACAAGAACAAAGACAAGGACAAGCTTCAAGAAGAGATTGATGCATTTGAAGAAGCACCTAAGGTCTCGGTCAAGTGGATTCCCAAGACTACGTCAAGTTCTACTTCATCAAGTACAACTACAACTCCAAGGATTCCCATCAAGATGATGTGGATCCCGAAGAAGAAGAACTAGAGAGTTCTTGAGGGTGACTCCGCCAACATTCTTCACTCATATCATTTTGGCAAGAACAAGTGCAATCAACTTCCACATCTTGCACTAGTTCAAGGAGTCACAAACCCTCATGTTGGTAAGGCAAGGGACAAGGTAACCTAATGTTTTCATGGACATCATCTTGTGTGTGCATCACTCTATGTCTATGGATATTCTTGTTTGTTCCTTGTGGGACTAACCCATGTAGGCAAGTTGAAAGTGCAACTCACTCCAAAGGATTGCTCCAAATGATCTACATCAACATGGAGCATCTACATCTTCAACACCTACATGAAGTCATCATCGACAAAACCCAAGGTTAGTTCATCCCTCTAAGGGGGGATCTCACATCTAGGGGGAGCCTAACTCTAAGAATTGAGTCAAAGAAACTCTAATGGTGTGAACACATTAATGCATTATGTAAAAGTGGTAACCCCACTTGAGCATAAACGATTAGTATGACCTATGATCAAATGTTCTCATTTGACTCCTAAGTCAGTATACTCATATATAGACATCGCCAATTGCTTGATAGATGCTAGAATTGGTTGTGCATGCTTTGCCACATATTTCATTTGCCATTTTACTGTGTGAGCATGTTGGTGCATATTTTACTCATTCAAAGACATCCACTTGTTGTTTTGACTGTTTGGATTCTTTTCTTTGTGCCAAGTGGATGGACAAGAATGCCTAAGAACCTTCTTTAGCTATCTATGCTTTTCTCGTCTCAAACTCTATTCATGCTACATCACAAAATTTGATCAAGTCAGATTCGAACCACTCCGTGTGAGGAGCACTCGGAGTCCCTGATTCGTCAGACTTAAACTTCCAAAACCTCTTTGTGATTCTCGGTCTGACCGATTCCTCCATTTCGGTCCTACCGAGATCATTAAGTAGATCTGAGTTTTCCATCTCGGTGCAACCGATTTGAACTTTTCGGTCACACCGAGTTGCTGTAACTGAACACAGTTATGCATCTCGGTGCCACCGAGTTGTTCCACTCGGTCACACCGACAGGGTTGGGCTATATATAGCCACGGGCAAAATTTTGGAAATTTCTCCGAAACTCTTCGCCCGTGCAACAGCTCGCTCTGCCATCATGGTCTCTGAATCGTCTCCTCGTTGCCAGCAGCCTCCAGTCGCTGGTCTCCGCTGCCGTCAACGGATTTCGTCCCCGCCGTTGCCGCCGTAGCAAGTCCACCGCCAAGTTAGGGTATGGACTTAATCTTTGTGCTATCCACGTCTGATTCCTGGCACATTGTTTTCATATTGATTCTTGCCACGATTGAAACTCTTCTATCCAGCCAAAGTAGTTCAAAGATTAGATGTGATTCAAATTTTTAGGGTTAGGTTTCCACTGAAACCATCTCGGACCCACCGAGTTGAAAAACTCGGTCTCACCGATTTGGCTTATGCCATTGCACTAGTGACTCTCGGTCTGACCGAGAATTACTAATTGGTGCAACTGATTTGAGGATTCTGTGAAACCCTAGCAGTCTTGGTACCACCGAACTGAAACTTGGTCCAAGCGAGATCAACAGTTTAGGTTCCAAAACTGCTTCGGTATCACCGAGTTTGAAAATCGGTGGATCCGAAATGCTTTCTGTGGAAAAATAAAACTGAACTTTTGAATCATTCTTTTGCAAAAATCTCTGCATTTTGTGATGCTCATCTTTTTATCTCATCTATAACTCTTCACAGGGTCAGCAATCAGCTTTTGCAGTATGTCTGATCAAAGTGACAGCCAGAACAGGTCAGAAGAGCAGATGGACTTGAGTGAGGGCACTAGTCCCTCAACGTCAGATGAAGGGAGCAGAAGTACTCCTAGCAATTTGCCTAAGGCTGCAACTAGGCAAAGGAGGAAAAGAACTTCAGATTCAGAGGATGAAGATTACAAAGCTGAAGAAGATGAGGCTACTTCCAAGAAAGTGGTGCTCAAGAAGGAATATGGCTCAGCAAAGGATATAAAGCCAGGCATGAAGATTAAAAGGCCTGCAAGAAGGCAACCTATGCCCAAGGCCAGAGCATCAACTCAACTGCCTGAAAATCCTGATCCCAAAGAGCCAGCTGATGAAAGCAAGAAGAGGAAGGAAAGGGTCAAGAAGACCATGGCCAGAGTTGTAGGGCAACCTTCCATGATGGAAGAGGAAGAGCCTTCTGCACCAGCACCAAAGGCACCAAAGCTTATGGGTGATGCTATTAAATCTGGGGCTGCAACATCTAAGCCCAAGGAAGCACCCAAAGCTGCCCCCAAGGCCAAGTCTGCACCAAAGAGGAATACCAGGAGTATTCCAGCTGCTGAGAAGAACAAGGCCCCCGTGCCCAATGTTGCTAAGGAGGAAGATGAAGAAGGACAGGTTCTAAGAAAGCTCAAGCCCAAGATACCAGACCACAATGATGCCCATCCTGTGGCTGAGGACATGAGAATCAGGAAGGATTCAGGGCTGAGACTGTGGAGGATGGCAGATCCATATGCCACAAGGAGAAGAACTGCTGTTGATTACAGGTTCCATACAAAGGAACAACAGGACTTCTATGAGACAATCTTATTGGACAAGAAGCCCATAGTTTTTGATATGAGGTGGGTTGACTGGAAATACATCAAGGAAAATGAACAGCACTATCCTGGAGTGCAAGGCAGCTTTGTTGCTTGTGGAGTTGCAGATTTTTTTGGGCAAAAGCTCACAAATTGGAATGATGAACTTATCATGCAATTCTACTCCACATCACATTTTTACCCAGATGGAAGAATTGTTTGGATGTCTGAAGGTACAAGGTACCAATCCACTATAGAAGAATGGGCAAAACTGATAAATGCCCCAAAGGAAAATGATGATGATCTGGATGTATATGCCAAGAAGAAAATGGGACACAATACCATGGCACACATGTACAAGGAGATCCCAGACAAAGCCCTAGAGACTTTCACTTTTGGATCAGTCCATTTTCTGTTGTCAGGGCTGCCTACTATCAATTGGATTCTGAGGCACACTCTGTTGCCCAACTCAGGTGACCACAACATGATCAGAGGGCATGCCATCAACATGTTGCATTTATTTGATGTGCCACAAAAGTTCAAAGTCATGAGCTTGATCATTGAAACAATCAAGAGGACTGCAGCAGATCAGAAGAGGAGCTGTGGATATGCACCTCAGATTCAAGAATTGATAAACTCAAAGATGGGCACAGGGAAATATCAGTTGAATAAGGAACACTTTCCACTTTATCCATACTTTGAGGACAATGAGGTTGTCATGAATGAAGATGATCCACAATCAGTTCAAGCTCAGGAGAAGAAGGAGAAGGCAAAGAGGGAGAAGGCTGCCAAGATGCCAACTCAAGAGGAGGCATCTGAATATTTCTTGAAAACCAAACAAGAGCAGCTTGGTTACTTGATAGCATCATCTCTGAGGATTGAGAAGGGGTTGGCCACCCTAACTCAAAACCAGGAGAGCCTGGAAAGAATCATGGAACAAAAATTCTATGATCTAGATGTCAAAGTAACTGAGATTCAGTCAGTTGTGGAACAGCTACAGGATGACATGCAGGAGAGGAAGGGCAAGACTACCACCAATGTGTTTGCCAGAGTGCCCAGAGCCAGAGGTCAGTTGCAGTGCCAGTGACAGACACTAGAGCAACATCTTCAGCACCAGCCACTGTCCCTTCAGCTCCAGTGCAACCAGCTTCAGCATCAACTCCAGCACCCTCTACATCAACTGAAGCCTTCGTCCTTGGAGTTATCAGGACACCACCACCAGAAGATCAAGCCTGAGAGTCGATCTAGCACTATGCATTTTCTATGAACTTTTTGGTAACTTGTTGCCAAAGGGGGAGAAAAATGTATAGATCATAGGCTTCGAGAGAGAGAGTGTTGCTTTTGTTCTCTCTTGCTTTATTTGGTGGTTTTTCAATCTTTGTTTGCTCTTGGTTGAGATACTATGCTTGTGAGACATTGATGATCATGTTGTTTGATCATAAGCTACACTTATGCATGCTTGATATTATCCTATCTATCTTATGTGATCACTCACTATGCTTGGTGATGAGTGCATGTATTCATTGTTTATTATTTTGAGCGCTCCACCAAGATGTATGTGACATGGAAGATTAACCCATGAGCCTAATTCATTGTGCATTTGCAGTCCAAAGCAAATCTAAAACTATGCACAAATTTAGGGGGAGCTCTTGCTTATCACATACTTCTCAAAGCGACGATGTTATTTAAATTTTATTATCATTTGTCGAAGCTTTGATCTATATGTTGTCATCAATTACCAAAAGGGGAGATTGAAAGTGCAACTATCCTAGGTGGTTTTGGTAATTCATAACAACATATAGCTCATTGAGCTAATGCTATTCCAAGACTATTATTTCAGGAAAGCTCAATGAAT
Source organism: Aegilops longissima (assembly GCA_021605205.1). Classification (NCBI taxonomy): domain Eukaryota; kingdom Viridiplantae; phylum Streptophyta; class Magnoliopsida; order Poales; family Poaceae; genus Aegilops; species Aegilops longissima. Next base: position 695,144,016 of record CM038682.1, read on the forward strand.
GGCATGCCATGGATGATGAAAGTGGATCCCTCAAAATACTAAGGACAAAGGATTGGCTCAAGCTCAAAAGCTCAAGACTCTTCATTTTATATTTTAGTGATCCAAGATCACATTGAGTCTATAGGAAAAGCCAATACTATCAAGAAGGGATGAGGTGTTGCTTAATGAGCCTCTTGCTTCATGTGCTTAGTGATATGCTCCAAAACCCTCAACTACTTTCCACATCCACAAATGACCTAAACCTAAAGCCAAAATCGGTCACACCGATTCTTTCTATCCGGCGCCACCGATTCCAAAAGTCAAAGCCACTGCCACAAACCCTAAGCAAATCGGTCTTACCGATAGGGATCTCGGTCTCACCGAGATGGGGTTGCAATCTCTCTGTTTCCCTTCGTAACATTTCGGTCTAACCGAAGTGAGCGATCGGTCCCACCGAGACTGCAATGTAAACTCTTTGTTTCCTTTTTGTAACATTTCGGTCTCACCGAAAATCGCAAATCGATCCCACCGAGTTTACCTGACCAACTCTCTGGAAAGCTTATTACCAAATCGGTCTCACCGAGTTTGTGTAATCGGTCTCACCGAGATTACATTATGCCCTAACCCTAACCGAATCGGTCTCACCGAGATGCATGTCAGTCCCACCGAAAATCACTAACGGTCACTAGGTTTACTAAATCGGTCCGACCGAGTTTAACCATTCGGTCCCACCGAGTTTGGTAAATTGTGTGTAGCGGTTAGATTTTGTGTGGAGGATATATATACCCCTCCACCTCCTCTTCATTCATGGAGAGAGCCATCAGACTAAACCTACACTTCCAACTTACCATTTCTGAGAGAGAACCACCTACTCATGTGCTGAGGCCAAGATATTTCATTCCTACCATATGAATCTTGATCTCTAGCCTTCCCCAAGTTGCTTTCCACTCAAACCCTCTTTCCACCAGATCCAAATCCTATGAGAGAGAGTTGAGTGTTGGGGAGACTATCATTTGAAGCACAAGAGCAAGGAGTTCATCATCAATGCACCATTTGTTACTCCTTGGAGAGTGGTGTCTCCTAGATTGGCTAGGTGTCACTTGGGAGCCTCCGACAAGATTGTGGAGTTGAACCAAGGAGTTTCTAAGGGCCAGGAGATCACCTACTTCGTGAAGATCTACCGCTAGTGAGGCAAGTCCTTCGTGGGCGACGGCCATGGTGGGATAGACAAGGTTGCTACTTCGTGGACCCTTCGTGGGTGGAGCCCTCCGTGGACTCGCGCAGCCGTTACCCTTCGTGGGTTGAAGTCTCCATCAACGTGGATGTACGATAGCACCACCTATCGGAACCATGCCAAAAATATCCGTGTCTCCAATTGCGTTTGAATCCTCCAAACCCTTCCCTTTACTTTCTTGCAAGTTGCATGCTTTAATTTCCGCTGCCTATACTCTCTTTGCATGCTTGCTTGAATTGTGTGATGATTGCTTGACTTGTCCTAAAATAGCTAAAATCTGCCAAACTCTAAAATTGGGAAAAGGTTAAGTTTTTATTGGTCAAGTAGTCTAATCACCCCCCCTCTAGACATACTTCAAGGTCCTACAGGGTCCAAATCGCGCACGCCCGTGCCCATCGAATCTGATTGGGCACCGATCATGGAGTTCACCGCCGCAGATATCTTTCAGCACTCACCCTTTGGTGACATGCTACACTCTTTAAGGTCTCTCTCTTTGTCAGAAGACTCTTGGCCGAACTATGTCTGGCTCGAGTGGGATACGGGCGACGAAGAAATTCGCTGCCCACCCACCACCCACTTAATAGCCACTGTCGAGGACTTAACCGACGCACTTGACTTCGACTCTGAAGACATCGACGGTATGGACGTCGATGCGGGAGATGACATAGAACCACCTCCCACGAGGCGCTGGGCAGCCACCTCATCATACGATATATACATGGTGGACACACCCAAGGAGGACAACAGCGACAAAAAGGATGCAATGGAGGATAAACCCCCGGGCAGAAACCAAAGCGACAGCGCAGGCGCCGCTCTAAGTCTAGCCACAGTAAAAATAGCAATAACAGCGTAAGAAAAATTGACACCCCGGTCGACTCCAAAGGCAACAATGACCATATGGACCGAGCGATGGAGCAGGATGAGCCAGGTCACGCGGAACATAGCCCAGAGCAGACGCCTGATCACGGTGATCCCGAGGGTAGAACTCATCAACCTGCCTCCGGAGAGGAGGCCAATCCGAACGATGATGCATTCATCATTCCGGATAAACGTTTGGAACAAGAGAACCTCCACCGAAGGCTTATGGCCACCGCGAGGATCCTAAAGAAGCAGAAGCAAAGGCTTAAGGGTGCGCAGGATACGCTCAACCGCAGATGGAACAAAGTGCTAGACACTGAAGAAAAATATGGCGATGATCGCCACACAAAGAGCTACCCAAAGCGCAAGCTGCTGCCAGAATTCAACGACGAGGCCATAGAGCCCATTCTGCCAAAGAATAATACGGCCAATCAGCCGGACCGACCACCTCGTGGCCGCGATAGAGCGGCTACTGATGCTGCACACAAGCCCGCACATGATTTACGTGAGCTCCTGGACAAAAAGGCTGGTGCGACCAGGTCCATTGATGGATCCAGAGGACGTGTTCTGGCGCAAGATCATGGCCACCAAAGCGATCATACTGATCGAATACCAGTTTGGAATCAACCCCGAACACAACAATAGTCAACAACATGCCACGACATGTCCAGATACAGAGGGGCTACGCACCCCCTGTGCTTCACGGACGAGGTGCTGGATCACGAATTTCCACAGGGCTTCAAACCCGTGAATATAGAGGCATACGACGGAACGACAGACCCTGGGGTCTGGATTGAGGATTTTATCCTTCATATCCACATGGCTCGTGGAGATGATCTCCACGCCATTAAATACCTGCCCCTCAAGTTGAAAGGACCAGCTCGGCATTGGTTGAAAAGCCTCCCCAAAAACTCAATTGGAAGTTGGGAGGAACTTGAGGATGCTTTCAGGGCCAATTTTCAAGAGACCGATGTCCAACCTCTGGATGCAGATGATTTAAGTCACATAATACAACAACCCGGAGAGTCGGCCCGTAAGATTTGGAACAGATTTCTCACTAAGAAGAATCAAATTGTTGTCTGTCCTCATGTGCGGCCCGTCAAGCAGAAGGTCAGGAAGCAAGCTCTGGAAAGGCAAGAATTCATCACAAAAGAGATTAGAAAGCTAGAAGCAGCAGGCTTGGTGAGGGGGGTACTCCACCCGACGTGGTTGGCCAATCTAGTAGTGGTGCGCAAGGCAAATGGGAAGTGGAGGCTGTGTATTGATTACACAGATATTAATAAAGCATGTCCAAAAGACCCTTTCATGTTGCCGCGCATTGACCAGATTGTTGACTCCATGGCCGGGTGTGACCTGTTGTCCTTCCTCGACGCCTACTCCGGATATCATCAGATCTTCGTGTCAAAAGAAGATGAAGAGAAGACGGCGTTCATTACCCCATGTGGTACGTACTGCTTTTTGCGGATGCCTTTCGGGTTGAAGAGTGTTGGCTCGACCTTTGCAAGAGCGGTCCAAATTGGTTCTGAGACTCAGCTCCATAGAAATATGGAGGCCTATATGGATGATATAGTGGTCAAAACCAAGGACAAGGCAACACTGGTGCAGGATTTGGAGGAAACATTCACAAATCTGCGCTAGATTAATCTCAAGTTGAACCCTGAGAAGTGTGTTTTTGGCGTGCCTTCCGGCAAGCTTCTCGGGTTCTTCGTGTCGCAGCGCGGGATAGAGGGAAATCCTGACAAGATCAAGCCAATCGAGCAGATTGAGGCACCTAAGCGGATCAAGGATGTGCGTTGGCTCACTGGCTGTGTTGCCGCCATGATCAGATTTATATCCAAGTCCGCTGAGTGTGCCCTTCCCTTCTTCAAAATCTTGAAGAAGGCAGGCCCAATGGAGTGGACCACGGAAGCCGAAGCAGCGCTGCAAGATTTGAAGAGGTGCCTCTCCTCTACGCCCGTACTGGTCGTGCCTAGGCCATAGGAGCCATTGCTGTTGTATCTAGCAGCGATGAATATGGTGGTTAGCGCCGCACTGGTGGCGCATAGGGAGGTTGATGAGGAAACAGAAGTGACAGCGGACCTGGTGGATGTTGATCCAGGGCTCCCCCTGGCATGGCTTGATCCCGGCAAGGTGGGGCCCCCGGCAGAGTCTGATACCAGCGAGACATGACCCACATAGCTAGGTGAAGTGGTGCAGAATAAGAAGATGATGCAGCACCCAGTCTACTTTGTCAGTTCCCTCTTGTAGGGAGCTAGCTCAAGGTATTCCGGTGTGCAGAAATTGCTCTTCAGCCTCCTTATGGCCTCGAGGAAGCTGCGTCATTACTTCCAAGCACACGAGATCACAGTTGTCACCCGCCTCCCGTTGCAACGGATATTGCATGACCCAGATGCGACAGGGAGGATTGTGGAGTGGGCCTTGGAGCTGTCAAGTTTCGGTCTAAGGTTTGAAAGTACCTCGATGATTCAAAGCAGAGTCTTGGCGGAGTTCATAGCAGAGTGGACATCGACGCCTGACGAAGAGGTCTAGGAGACTACTCTCCCCGGCAAGGAATCAAGCCGCAGCTGGGTCATGTACTTTGATGGGCCCTTCTCGCTGCAAGGCGCCAGTGCTGGTGTGCTGCTTGTCGCGCCCACCAGAGAGCACCTCAAGTATGTCATACAGATGCACTTTCCTAGGGAGATGTGGACAAACAACACCGCCGAGTATGAGGGATTGCTTGCCGATCTTAGGACCACGGCAGAACTCGGAGTCAGAAAGCTCATTGTCAGAGGTTATTCACAGCTCGTCGTCAGACAAGTCAATAAGGATTATCAGAGCCCGTTGATTGAGGCCTACGTGGATGAGGTGAGGAAGCTGGAGGAGTGTTTTGATGGTATACAGGAAGAACATGTTCCCCGAGTGGAGAATGAGATCGCCGACTACCTGTCGAAGTGCGCTGCCCTCAAACTACCTGTGGAACCAGGTACCTTTGTGCTTCGGCTGACTCAACCATCCGTAGAATCACCGACAGGGCAGAATAAGCGAAGGAAATCAGGCCCCGGCAAGTACTTTCCCGCCGAGCTCCCTGGAGCCGCCGGCAAGGATGCTGCCGGGGACACTGAACCTTCCATGGGGCCACCGACTACGGCAGGGCGTCAAGCTCTGGCCGTGGCGACGACAACCCCCATGGCATAGGAGATTCCTTTGGTCCTTGCCGTCGAGCCTAACGCTCCGGCATGGGCACAACATATCATCCGATTCCTCCAGACAGGGGAACTTCCCGAGGAACAGGAAGAAGCGGAGAAAGTGGCCCGTCGGTCTGCCCTGTATCAGTTCATTAACGATGTTCTATACAGAAAAGGCCAAACGGCGTCAAGCTAAAATGCATACCCCAGGAGGAAGGACTGGAGTTGTTGGCAGAGATACATGGGGGCATATGTGGCTCCCACATAGGGTCGAGGGCCCTTGCCGGCAAGGCTTTCCGGCAGGGTTTCTTTTGGCCCACTGCCCTCCAGGATGCGATGGCACTAGTAACCAAGTGTGAAGCGTGCCAGTTCCATTCGAAGAAGCTTCATCAACCAGCTCAATCCCTTCAAACCACCCCTCTCTCCTGGCCCTTCTCGGTCTGGAGGCTCGATATATTGGGCCCCTTCCCCCGTGCCGTCGGGGGCTTTGAGTACTTGTACGTTGCAATCGACAAGTTCACAAAGTGGCCTAAGGTAGAAGCAGTGAGGAAGGTGACGGCGCAATCAGCCATCAAGTTCTTCAAGGGGCTAGTCTGCCGTTTTGGTGTACCCAACAGGGTCATCATGGACAACGGCACCCAGTTCACAAGCCACGCCTTCATGCAGTACCTTGAGGATCTCAGCAGCAAGGTCTGTTTTGCTTCCGTGGCACACCCACAAAGCAACGGCCAAGCATAGAGAGCCAATGCTGAAGTTTTGTGAGGCTTAAGAACGAAGACTTTTGACAAGCTGCGCAAGAGTGGAAGGCACTGGATTGAGGAGTTGCCGGCGGTTCTTTGGTCGATCAGAACGACGCCAAATCGAGCCACCGGCCAGACACCCTTTGCCCTGGTCTACGGGGCAGAGGCAGTTCTCCCCACGGAACTCATACACGGGTCACCTCGAGTGCTCGCCTATGATGAGCTTGAGCAAGAGCAATTGCGGCAAGATGACGCGACGCTCCTTGAGGAAGATCGTCTTCGGCGGCTGTGAGAGCAGCATGCTACCAGCAAGCCTTGCGCCGCTACCATAGCCGCAAGGTTCATGCCCGAAGCTTTGAGGAAGGCAACCTTGTTCTTCGGCACGTTCAGTCGGCCAAGAATTCCAAGAAGTTGACGCCAAAGTAGGAAGGCCCTTATCGGGTAACACGAGTGAGGGAGTCCTGGATTAGGGGGTGTCCGGATGGCCGGACTATGACCTTTGGCCGGACTCCTGGACTATGAAGATACAAGGTTGAAGACTTCGTCCCGTGTCCGGATAGGACTTTCCTTGGCGTGGAAGGCAAGCTTGGCGATTCGATATGAAGATCTCCTCCCATTGTAACCGACTCTGTGTAACCCTAGCCCTCTCCGGTGTCTATATAAACTGGAGAGGTTTAGTCCGTAGGATGAACAACAATCATGCCATAGGCTAGCTTCTAGGGTTTAGCCTCTCTGATCTCGTGGTAGATCAACTCTTGTACTACCCATATCATCAATATTAATCAAGCAGGATTAGGGGTTTACCTCCATCGAGAGGGCCCGAACCTGGGTAAAAACATCGTGTCCCTTGTCTCCTGTTACCATCCGCCTAGACGCACAGTTCGGGACCCCCTACCGAGATCCGCTGGTTTTGACACCGGCGTTGGTGCTTTCATTGAGAGTTCCTCGTGTGCGTCACCTTGAGGCCCGATGGATCGCCGATCATCAACCACGACGCGGTCGAGGGTGAGACCTTTCTCCCCGGACAGATCTTCGTGTTCGGCGGCTTCGCACTGCGGGCCAATTCGCTTGGCCATTTGGAGCAGATCGAAACCTACGCCCCTGGCCATCAGGTCAGATTTGGAAGCTTAAACTACACGGCCGACATCCACGGGGACTTGATCTTCGACGGATTCGAGCCACGGCCGAGCGCGCCACACTGTCACGACGGGCATGACCTAGCTCTGCCACCGGACAGTGGTCAAAGCGCGGCTCAGGTGTCTGCTCCGACCCTTAGCTCGGAGCCGACCGCGCCAATCGGGGACGGACGGTTGGACGCCGCCCCGGAAGCCGCAATCTCTACGGTGATAGAGACGAATACCAGCCTAGTCCTTTGTAAGGCCAGTGACTCCAAGGTGCCGGACTCCTTCCCGGACTCCGGATCTCCTGCACCCCTTCCGATAGGACCCAATTGTGCTCCGATCATGGAGTTCGCCGCCGCGGACGTCTTTCAGCGCTCGCCCTTTGGCGACATCCTGAATTCACTAAAGTCTCTCTCCTTGTCAGGAGAGCCCTGGCCGGACTATGATCAGCATAACTTGCGCCACCACGGTCAAGTTGCTATCTCTTTATAGGAGATCTCGAATGCGGCCCTGCAGCAAGGGCACGTCTTTGGACAGCCCCCAGATAAGCCCTTCATTGACCCATGACGCTAGTCGTGGTGGGGGACCCGAGCGAAAAGCAGGAGGCGCCACCCATGTGGTGCCCCTGGGGGCTGTGATGTAAAACCAGTCCCGTTGCCATAAGCCGAACTCCTCTTGAAAAGAGCCCTCGGGCCATGGAGCGTCAGCCATCTTGCTTATGGTAGCCCCTCCGCACTCAGTGTGCTGCCCCTTGATCATCTTCGGTTCTACCTTGAAGGTTCTAAACCACAATCTGAAGTGAGGAGTAATATGGAGGAAGGCCTCACACACGACAATGAACGATGATATTTGGAGGATGGACTCCGGAGCTAAGTCGTGAAATTCCAGCCCGTAATAAAACATGAGCCCTCTCACGAAGGGATCAATCGGGAAGCCTAGCCCCCGAAGGAAGTGAGATGTTAACACCACGCTCTCACCAGGCTGGGGAGTGGGAATAGCCTGCCCTTGAGCAGGCAGCCTATGCGAGATTTCGCCGGTTAGATACCTGGCATCTCTCAGCTTTCACACCTCCTCTTCCGTAACGGAGGAAGGCATCCACCGGCCTTGGAGGTCAGAGCCGGACATCATCGAAGGTCCGAAGCGCCTGAATCTGGAGCTTTGGGTGTTGGAACTCGAGGCGAGGGGCGGATTTGATTGAATTGAAAAGAAAGGAGTCGAGCCTTGGTCTCTTTATAAAGAGGTTGAATACCAAGAGCCCTCCCCGTGACCATTTGGGACTCACTTTCAATTAGATAGCCATACCAAAGGCACGGTTGGGTTACCCACGCTCGTATTGATGAGAATCCCGGAATAAGGGGACACGATCTCTGCTTTGACAAGACGTGCCAAGGAAACCGCCTCGCGAAACGCGCTGAGGTGGAACAGTAAAACGATTCGAATAAAGGCTTGGCCGTAGCGTGATGTCACGCTGCGGAATACGTAGCGTGATGTCACGATCTCTGCTTTGTGCAGATATTGTTCTCTCTATGGTGGTATGTGGAACTTATTTTGCAGAGGCGGACACTATCCTTGTGTTCAACATCTTCCATTGAAATATTCAGAGGAGGAACCCGCCTTGCAATGCCGAAGACAATTCGCGCGCCGGACTCGTCGTCATTGAAGCCTGGTTCGAGGGCTCTTGAGGAGTCTGGATTAGGGGGTGTCCGGATGGCCGGACTATGACCTTTGGCCGGACTCCCGGACTATGAAGATACAAGATTGAAGATTCGTCCCGTGTCCGGATAGGACTTTCCTTGGCGTGGAAGGCAAGCTTGGCGATTCGATATGAAGATCTCCTCCCATTGTAACCGACTCTGTGTAACCCTAGCCCTCTCCGGTGTCTATATAAACCGGAGAGGTTTAGTCCGTAGGACGAACAACAATCATGCCATAAGCTAGCTTATAGGGTTTAGCCTCTCTGATCTCGTGGTAGATCAACTCTTGTACTACCCATATCATCAATATTAATCAAGCAAGAGTAGGGTTTTACCTCCATCGAGAGGGCCCGAACCTGGGTAAAAACATCGTGTCCCTTGTCACCTGTTACCATCCGCCTAGACGCACAGTTCGGGACCCCCTACCCGAGATCCGCCGGTTTTGACACCGAGAATGAGTCACCAGGCCCGGCGCAGTCTGCCTGGAGACCAAAGATGCCATTCCAGTGAACAACTCCTGGAACATCGAGCATCTTCGTAAGTTTTACCCATAAAGCGCGGCTGCCCCCCCCCCTCGGCAGGCCACCTCTTGTACAAAGCCTTGCCGGCAAGGCATGTAACCCTTTGTACAAAGCCAGGCACAGACCCTGAGCATAAATAAACGAAGCGCTGGAGCCCTAAGTTATAGCATGCATGCTAGGTTGAGCTCCTCCTTGGTTAGGGTTGATAGTGCTTAGCAGCGACTAACCCCTAGCTTAGAGGTCGAGTTTGCGTCTCTTTGTTCCTCTCCGTCCTTTTTTGGTTTGCAGGATACCTAAGCATATCCGCTCAGCCATATGGAGAAGAAGAGGACAAGCTGGGGCTCTGACCCCGGCAAGCAAAGGTTGCCGGGGTGGGCTGAAGACGTGAGGGTTTGACCCCGGCAAGCCAACATTGCCGGGGGTGGACCGCAAATCCAGATAAGTTTTCATCCCCTGTCCTGCGTTCCCGTATGAAACTAGGGGCGTATGAAGCCTCGCCTTGCTTCTAGGCTACCATGCTCCTCTTTTCCTGTACCAAAGAAATTGTTTCTTGGGGCAGAATCTGGTTGCAGCTGCGGCAGCAAAGAAACGGGCGTAGGGCCAAACTCTGTTTCATCATTGCCTCCATCGAAAACATGAGTCCAATCGAACGAAGCAGGGAAGCGGCAATGCCTGTTGCCGGGAAACTTTGTTTATACAGAAAATAACAATGACTCATTCCTTGGTGTGGGCATGGCACACACACACAAAGGACCCGACAAGCACCCCTTTTTCCTTAATACGCCCCATACAAGTACAAATCATACGGAATGTGTACATGAGCAAGGGGATTGCAGGTTCTAGATCTAATTAAGGCCCGCGGGCTTACAAGTTAAAAAAGAGATAAGGTTCCCATAATACCTTTCTTGTCCCTCTCCTGAGGAAATACGACAAGAAGGAGAAAAGGGCAAAAGAAGCACCTAGGCGAGGTACGAGCAGCAGAGGGCGCCAAGAGAACATGCCGGCGGTCGCCTAGGAGAGGGTTGGTGGTGATGGCGCTGGAGGAAGAGCTAGAAGACGAGGCAGCGGTCCGTCAATACTCTATGAAGGCGTCGATGCCATCGTACTCCGACTTGACGGCCCACCACCCGTCTTCTTTGCTTCTCTGGCCTCCCCATGCCAGCTACCCAAGGAGGCGACCCCGAGAAGTTCAAGGAGCCGGCGACGCGGATGATGGGGTCACCGGTGTCGCCCTGGAGCGGCACGCCCGACGCCTAATCAGACCCTTCATCCTGCCGGCCACTACCCTTGTAGTCGTTGCGGTTGTCCTCCTCGTCACTCTCGCTCGAGGAAGAATCTTCATCGTCGAAGGAGCTCTCCACGCAGCACTTTAGACGAGTGCCAAGGTCTCCAAAAACCTTGATGGAGAGCAGGCTGTTCTCCATCAACTTGAAGAAGAGAACGAGCCCCGGCGTCAGACTGTGGATGCGAGCGAAGGTCTTCCACCCAGAGCAAAGATACATAACATGAGGGGCTCGGAAGTCGACATCGGCCCATGTGCCGCTGTTCCCACAACCCGTCATGTGCAGTCTCAGCACCTGCGGCGGGTCCAGTTCCATGTCCCGAGCAAACGGGGTCGGGAGACGGAGACGACGGCGCGCCGACCGGTGCAGCCTGGCGAAGAACTTTTAAGGGCTGTCCCCGACGTGGCCCTCCATGGGGGGAAGGGCTGCTGGCGGAGTCGAGGCCGATGCACCGCCCCGTCCTCCTCTTCCCCGAGCACCACGACGGCCTCGGCCCCGCCCTATCCCTCTTCCCCTCGCAGCCGGCTCTGCCGTCACAGGCTCTTGGGAAGGAGCAGCGCACTATCGAGCAGAGACCCTCGCCGCCACCGATGAGGCATCACCGTGCCCTCTCTCCATGGCAGAAAAGAGGATGGAGCGGAGATGGGGAGAGGCAGATGGTAAGGGACTGAGAGGCGCCATTCCTCCTGCTCCCCTCCTTATAAAGAGATAGGGGCGGGGCTCGGCCGCCCCTCTCGGCCAATCCGGCTCATGAAAAGTGACAGCGGGTGAGGCCGTCGACCACCCTCCCCACCCAATTGAAGGCGCGTGGGAATCAGCCCACACACACATGACTTCCTGTATCCCGCTCGCCTGTCATTCGCTCTGCGTCGTGCATGCGGCATACATGGCGCGAGAGACGGGCGTAATGGGGCGCGTGGCGCGACAGTTCCCAAGCAAGGACAGTAAATGAGCAGCGGCCCCGCGGTCTCGAAAGGACACGCAAGCCGCCTCTTTACCGTTCACCATAGATCATGTCAGCATGCTTCGATCACCCGCGCGCGCGACCCCTACGTCACGCAATCAAAGCGGGTCATGGGGAAGCGTAGCGGGCGAAAAGTTACTGTGATGGAAAAACCACCCCGCCTGCCCGCGCACTGTTTTTGGGCCTAGCCCAACAACTGCACCGCGCTTATGTGTGGCCCAGGCCCGAGGGCTCCTGTCGGTGTACTAAAATAGGGGCTCTATTCTGTACCCCTTACTAAGTGCACGGGCAGTTGGAGCCGCGTGGCCACGACCACACTAAGCAGGGAAAGGGAGAGGGCCAGAGCCATAGAAACAATCAGTGCAACGCCAAGACCAGAAGACCATGGGGATAAGGTAATTCTCACTGACAAGAGTCTTGCCGGGGCAGGATCCACAACCCCGACAAGAGTCTTCCCGGGGCAACTTGCTCAGCCGCACGCCAGCAGGACGCGCCGCCCTGGAGCCCAAGTTCCCCAACCTCATTGAGACCAGGGCTCGGGAGGCACACCTGTGGTGGCATGCAGATCTTTGTGAAGACAAAAGGCATTCTAAGATAGAGGAGGAACATAAGATAATGAAACCACGGCAAGATCCTTGCCAAAAGAAGCACATAAGACCTCCGGCAACATCCTTGCCGGGGACGACTATGACGTCGCGGCAAGACCCTTGCCAGGGCCCCGGCAAGGCCCTTGCCGAGGACATCCGTGACATCTACGCCAGGCCTGCACCAGCCATGTACCCGCCCCCGTTCCCTATGCAGCTGCCAGCCAGCCAGCTGGGCAGGCACCTGCGTGTCAACGAGGGGCTTTCGGACCAGTTTAGCGCATGCCTACGTGGTAGCATGCAAATCTTCATGAAGGACCTGCCACCGCGCCACCTCAGCTGCCTGCTAGCCCCATTGGCGCCACCTCAGCTGCCTTCCAGCCCCCATGGCGCCACCTCAGCTGTGTGCTAGTCTACATGGCACCGCATGCCTCGCTGGCTCGGGCGTGTGTCGAAGCAGGGAAGAGCGGCGGTGGACGGGACGTGGGTACGCATTTAATGCACCTTGTCCGATAAAACTATCGATAGACTTAAACACAGCACCCCGATGCCACCTCCTGGTGCCACTGTGGCGATCCCCTTGCTTATAAAAGGAGGCCCAAGGCGTCCAGGAGGAGGGTTTGGATCTTTGGACAAGTTACGCCCATTGTAGCTAGCAAGAACACTCAACAGAGATCTTAGGTAGGTGTAGGGTATTACACAAGCCGCGACCGGAAGCTGGGTCAAGCCCCTGTGTCCACTGAATTAGCCTCCGATCCTGCTCTCCTCTCGACCCCGCGCCCATCAACCATAGTAGGGATCTCGTTTTGATCACATAGGTGTCATTTCTACTGACACACACTTCCTGGTGAGCCTACACATTGGAGTACAGCTCGCATGCCTCCCGTTTAGTCAAGCACTCAAGCACCTGTTCGCATGGCACCTCCTAGCCATTAAAAGAGTGATGCGTGGCATGACGTGAATGGGTAACATAACACACACAATTTATTTGCACTGGAGCATGTGCATGTAGTTCAAATTTGAATTATGCACATAAAATGCCTAGAAAACCCAGTTAATGTATAAAAATGTCCAGACGAACCAAGAAAAATTCCAAATTTAAACAAAACACTCCTATTGTTCTATGTTGACACTACAAAGTTTTTGAAAACAATAAGAGGCAACGGATATCGTCTCCCCAAAGGTGGCACGTTCCCTACCGAAACCATCATGCTTGTTGTGATAAGCTCTGGTTTGTGAGACGCTTATACCCAACCTTCCCCAAATCGGACAAAAAATTTACGACGGCATGTTGGTGCCGCTCCATGATAGCATGCCAAGTTTCATGAATTTCAGACGAGTTTTGGATTTACTAGAATTTAAAAACCAGGTATCGCAATGTTTGTGGCCGAGTGATGGTGGCAGTGTTTGAAATTCATTCCCATTTCTTGCATGGGACCTAAGCATGCAACAAGGACACAAATTTGATTTTTCAACCAGTTTATATGCACTTGGGCATGTGCATGTAGTTCAAATTTGAATTATGCACCTGAAATGCCTACAAAACCAAGTTAATATATAAAAATGTCCAAACAAACCCCAAAAAATTCCAAAATTAAACGCAACACTCATGTTATTCTATGTTGACACTAGAATTTTTTTGAAAGCAATAAGAGGCAATGAATATCGTTTCGTCCCCAAAGGTGGCATGTTCCCTACCAAAACCATCCCGCTTGTTGTGAGAAGCTCTGGTTTGTGAGACGCTTATACCCAAACCTGCCCCAAATGGGACAAAACATTTACCACGGTATGTTGATGCCGCTCCATGATAGCATGCCAAGTTTCATGAATTTTAGAAAAAAATTTAGATTTACTAGAATTTAGAAACCAGGTATCTCAATGTTTGCGGCCGAGTGACGGTGGCAGGGTGTTTGACATTCATTCCCATTTCTTGCATGGGACCTAAGCTTGGAACCAAGGACACAGATTTGTTTTTTCAACCAGTTTATATGCACTGGAGCATGTGCATGTAGTTCAAATTTTAAGAAATACCTACAAAACCATGTTAATGAAAAAAAGTCCAAATGAACCCCGAAAAATTCAAAAATTAAACACAACACTCCTGTTGTTCTATGTTGACACTAGAAAAATTCTGAAAGCAATAAGAGGCAACAGATATCGCTTCGTCCCCAAAGGTGGCATGTTCCCTATGAAACCATCACAGTTGTTGTGAGAAGCTCTGGTTTGTGAGACGCTTATACCTAAACCTGCCCCAAATGGGACAAAAAATTTACCACGGTATGTTGATGCCACTCCATAATAGCATGCCAAGTTTCTTGAATTTCATATGAGTTTTGGATTTACTAGAATTTAAAAACCAGGTATCTCAATGTTTGCGGCCGTGTGACGGTGGAAGGGTGTTTGAAATTCATTCCCATTTTTGCATGGGACCAAAGCATGCAACCAAGGACACATATTTGATTTTTCAGCCAGTTTATATGCACTGGAGCATGTGCATGTAGTTCAAATTTGAGTTATGCACCAGAAATGCCTACAAAACCAAGTTAATGTATAAAAATGTCCAAACGAAGCCCGAAAAATTCAAAAATTAAACACAACACTCCTGTTGTTCTATGTTGACACTAGAAATTTTTTGAAAGCAATCAGAGGTGACGGATATTGTTTCGTCCCCAAACGTGGCACGTTCCCTACCGAAACCATCACGCTTGTTGTGAGAAGCTCTGATTTGTGAGAAGCTTATACCCAAACCTGCACCAAATGGGACAAAAATTTTTACCACGGCATGTTGATGCCACTCTAGGATAGCATGCCAAGTTTCATGAATTTCAGATGAGTTTTGGGTTTACTAGAATTTAAAAACCAAGTATCTCAATGTTTGCGGCCGAGTGACGGTGGCATGGGTGTTTGAAATTCATTCCCATTTCTTGAATGGGACCTAAGCATGCACCGAAGGACACATATTTGATTTTTCAACCAATTTATATGCACTTGACCATGTGCGTGTAGTTCAAATTTAAATTATGCACATAAAATGCCTAGAAAACCCAGTTAGTGTATAAAAATGTCCAAACGAACCCCGAAAAATTCCAAAATTAAACACAACAATCCTGTTGTTATTTGTTGAGACTAGAAATTTTTTGCAAGCAATAAGAGGCAGTGGATATCGTTTCGTCCCCAAAGGTGGCACGTTCCCTACCGAAACCATCATGCTTGTTGTGAGAAGCTCTGGTTTGGGAGAAGCTTATAACCAAACCTGCCCCAAATGGGACAAAAATCTTACCATGGCATGTTGATTCCACTCCATGATAGCATGCCAAGTTTCATGAATTTCAGACGAGTTTTGGATTTACTGGAATTTAAAAACCAAGTATCTCAATGTTTGTGGCCGAGTGACGGTGGCACGGTGTTTGAAATTCATTCCCATTTCTTGTATGGGACCAAAGCATGCAACCAAGGACACATATTTGATTTTTCAACCAGTTTATATGCACTGGAGCATGTGCATGTAGTTCAAATTTGAATTATGCACCTGAAATGCCTACAAAACCAAGTTAATGTATAAAAATGTCCCAACGAACCCCGGAAAATTCAAAAATTAAACACAACACTCCTGTTGTTCTATGTTGACAACAGAAACGTTTTGAAAGCAATAAGAGGCAACAGATATAGTTTCATCCCCAAAGGTGGCATGTTCCCTACCGAAACCATCACGCTTGTTCTGAGAAGCTCTGGTTTTGCGAGATGCTTATACCCAAACCTGCCCCAAATGGGACAAATTTTTTACCATGACATGTTGATGCCGCTCCATGATAGCATGCCAATTTTTATGAATTTCAGACGAGTTTTGGATTTACTCGAATTTGAAAACTGGGTATCTAAGTGTTTGCGGCCGAGTGACGGTGGCAGGGTGTTTGAAATTCATTTCCATTTCTTGCATGGGACCTAAGCATGCAACCAAGGACACCGATTTGGTTTTGAACCAGTTTATATGCACTAGAGCATGTGCATGTAGTTCAAATTTGAATTATGCACCTGAAATGCCTACAAAACTGAGTTAATGTATAAAAATGTCCAAACAAACCCCGAAAAGTTCAAAAATTAAACACAACACTCCTGTTGTTCTATGTTGATACTAGAGAAATTTTGAAAGCAATAAGAGGCGACGCATATCATTTCATCACCAAAGGTGGCACGTTCCCTACCAAAAACATCACGCTTGTTCTGAGAATCTCTGGTTTGTGAGAATATTATACCCAAACCTGCCCCAAATGGGATAAAAAAATTACCATGGTATGTTGATGCTGCTGCAGGAAAGCATGCCAAGTTTTATGAATTTTAGACGAGTTTTGGATTTACTAGAATTTAAAAACAAAGTATCTCAATGTTTGTGCCCGAGTGATGGTGGCAGGGTGTTTGAAATTCATTCCCATTTCTTTCATGGGACCTAAGAATGCACCGAAGGACACATATTTGTTTCTTCAACCAATTTATATGCACTTGAGCTTGTGCATGTAGTTCAAATTTGAACTGTGCACATAAAATGCCTAGAAAAACCAGTTAATGTATAAAAATGTCCAAACGAACCACGAAAAATTCCAAAATTAAACACAACACTCTTGTTGTTCTATGTTGACACTAGAAATTTTTTGGAAGCAATAAGAGGCAACATATATCGATTCGTCCCCAAAGGTGACATGTTCCTTACCGAAACCATCACGCTTGTTGTGAGAAGCTCTAGTTTGGGAGAAGCTTATACCCAAACCTGCCCCAAATGGGATTTTTTTTTACCACGACATGTTGATGCCGCTCCATGATAGCATGCCAAGTTTCATGAATTTCAGACGAGTTCTGTATTTACTAGAAAATAAAAACCAAGTATCTCAATGTTTGCGACCGAGTGACAGTGGCAGGGTGTTTGACATTCATTCCCATTTCTTGCATGGGACCTAAGCATGCAACCAAGGACACAAGTTTGACTTTTCAACAAGTTTATGTGCACTGGAGCATATGCATGTAGTTCAAATTTGAATTATGCACCTAAAATGCCTGCAAAACCAAGTTAATGTATAAAAACGTCCAAACGAATCCTTAATAATTCCAATTTGTTTGACGACACACCAATAGTTGCATGTTCACTGCAGATAAAAGTTCTAGCAATTCAAACACCATCCTTTGCAGCCGTGACCCCATTACGTAATTCAAATCAACATGAAAAATCAAGTAGATCGCACACAGCTTATTATCACCAGCCTTCTAAGATGCAACACAAAATATCTTGGAGCACCATCGGAGTGTCAAGCACACTAGCCCGCTCCTCAAAATATCATTTCACTGTTCAATTGTCGCCGGTGAAAGATGGGGACGTGGACCCGTGTCGTGAGGGCAACTTCAGCGGCCCACTCTGGCTAGAGCACAGCTGTAGCCGCTAGGCGCATGCTTACAAGCTTTGTGAGGGCGACCGCAATATGCGTCTGGGCGGCCAAGGCAGCCCAAACGACCGCTGTTGCTTCTCAAGCGGCGGCAGTAGCATCTGCCTCAGGGATAGCAACTGGCGAGAGCGGCACAACAGCTATTCGTTCCGCAGTGGCGGCCTTAGCCCTGATGAAGGCCGCCCACGACCATGTCGAGGCCTGATACGTCTCCAACGTATCTATAATTTTTAATTGTTCCATGCTATTATATTATCTGTTTTGGATGTTTATGGGCTTTACTAAGCACTTTTATATTATTTTTTGGGACTAACCTATTAACCGGAGCCCTAACCCAAATTGTTGTTTTCTTGCCTATTTTAGTGTTTTGAAGAAAAGGAATATCAGAGGGAGTCCAAACAGAATCAAACCTTTGGGAGAGTTATTTTTGGAATGTAAGCAATCTAGGAGACTTGGAGTATACGTAAGGGAAGCAACAAGGAAGCCACGAGGCAGGGAGGCGCGCCCTACCCCCCTGGGCGCGCCCCCCACCATCGTGGCCCCCTCGTGGCTCCCCTGACCGACTTCTTTTTCCTATATATGTCCATATACCCTAAAAACATCGGGGAGCACAATAGATCGGGAGTTCCGCCGCCGCAAGCCTCTATAACCACCAAAACCTAATCGGGACCCTGTTCCGGCAACTTCCGGAGGGGGGATCCCTCACCGATGGCCATCTTCATCATCCCGACGCTCTCCAGGACGAGGAGGGAGTAGTTCACCCTCGGGGTTGAGGGTATGTACCAGTAGTTATGTGTTTGATCTCTCTCTCTCTCCGTCTCGTGTTCTTGAGGTGATACGATCTTGATGTTTCGCGAGCTTTGCTATTATAGTTGGATCTTATGATGTTTCTCCCCCTCTACTCTCTTGTGATGAATTGAATTTTCCCCTTGAATTTGTCTTGTCGGATTGAGTCTTTAAGGATTTGAGAACACTTGATGTATGTCTTGCCGTGCTTATCTGTGGTGACAATGGGATATTCACATGATCTACTTGATGTATGTTTTGGTGATCAACTTGCAGGTTCAATGAACTTATGCATAGGGGTTGGCACACGTTTTTGTCTTGACTCTTCGGTAGAAACTTTGGGGCACTCTTTGAAGTACTTTGTGTTGGTTGAATAGATGAATCTGAGATTGTGTGATATAATCATGCCCATGGATACTTGAGGTGACATTGGAGTATCTAGGTGACATTAGGGTTTTGGTTGATTTGTGCCTTAAGGTGTTATTCTAGTACGAACCCTATGATAGGTCGAACGGAAAGAATAGCTTCATGTTATTTTACTACGAACTCTTGAATAGATTGATCAGAAAGGATAACTTTGAGGTGGTTTTGTACCCTACCATAATCTCTTCATTTGTTCTCTGCTATTAGTGACTTTGGAGTGACTCTTTGTTGCATGTTTGAGGGATAGTTATATAATCCAGTTATGTTATTATTGTTGAGAGAACTTGCACTAGTGAAAGTATGAACCTTAGGCCTTGTTTCCTACCATTGCAATACCGTTTGTGCTCACTTTTATCATTAGTTACGTTGCTGTTTTTATAATTTCAGATTACAAAAACCTATATCTATCATCCATATTGCACTTGTATCACCATCTCTTCGCCGAACTAGTGCACCTATACAATTTATCATTGTACTGGGTGTGTTGGGGACACAAGAGACTCTTTGTTATTTGGTTGCAGGGTTGCTTGAGAGAGACCATCTTCATCCTACGCCTCCCACGGATTGATAAACCTTAGGTCATCCACTTGAGGGAAATTTGCTACTGTCCTACAAACCTCTGCACTTGGAGACCAAACAACGTCTACAAGGAGAAGGTTGCGTAGTAGACATGAAGCTCTTTTCTGGCGCTGTTGCCGGGGAGGTGAGTGCTTGAAGGTATATCTTTAGATCTTGCAATAAAAATTTTTAGTTTCTTGTTTTATCACTAGTCTAGTTTATAAAAGAAAATTACAAAAAATGGAATTGAGTTTGCCTCATACACTTCATCTTTTTAATATCTTTCGTGAAAATGATGGGAAGGAATATTGGGCTCAAGTACTAGAAGAAGAATTACATAGAATGCTTGGCATAAAATATGTGAATGATGAGGCATGATTGCAATGTTGTTAGTATGAATTCCTTGAATATCCATGATGCTAATGATATGCAAAGCTACAAGCTTGGGGAAGCTATGTTTGATAAAAATGATATTTTTTGTCCCCCAAGTTTTGATGAGCAAATTTATTATGATGAAAGCATGCCTCCTATTTATGATGATTATTGTGATGACACGTATGCTATAAAGAATAAAGATAACCATGAAACTTGTCATCATGATTTTAATTTTCCATTGGATTATGCTTCACATGATATTTATTTTGTTGAGTTTGCTCCCACTACTATTGATGAGAATAAATTTGCTTATGTGGAGAGTAGTAAAATTTCTATGCAGTAGTTCATGAAAAGAATGCTTTAGGTGCTGGTTATATGGTTGAATTCATTCATGATGCTACTGAAAATTATTATGAGAGAGGATCATTTGCTTCTACATATTGCAATAATATCAAGTTTCCACTCTATGTGCTTAAAATCTTGAAGTTAAGCTTGTTTTGCCTTCCTATGCTAGTTGATTATTATTCCAGTAAGTTGTTTGCTCACAAAATCCCTATGCATAGGAAGTGGGTTAGACTTAAATTTGTTAGTAATATGCTTCATGATGCTCTCTTTATTTTATACGAGCATCATTGAAATCATCATGCCTAGCTAAAAGACATTAAAGAAAAGCGCATGTTGGGAGACAACACAATATTTACCTTTACTGTTTTTGTGTGTTAACATGATTATGCTACTGTAGTAATCATGTTTTATAGCTTTTGTTTCAATAAAGTTCCAAGTAAGACCTTTAGGATAGATTACGGTGATAGTTGTGTTGATCCTGCTGAAAATCAGAAAGTTTTGCACCCAGTAAATTAGTTTTAATAATTCATAGGAACATGCTTTTGATCTGATTATTTTTGCTATGGATTGTTACACAAATTTCTTAGGACTTCCTAATTTGGTAGAAGTTTTTGAGTTAGATAAGTATTCGAAAGTTACAATTACTACAGACTGTTCTGTTTTTGACAGATTCTGTTTTTCTATGTGTTGTTTGCTTATTTTGATGAATCTGTGAGTAGTATCGGAGGGTATGAACCATAGAGAAGTTGGAATACAGTAGATATTACATCAATGTGAATTTATAATGAGTTCACAACAGTACCTAAGTGGTGGTTTTATTTTCTTATACTAACGGAGCTTACGAGTTTTCTGTTGAGTTTTGTGTTCTGAAGTTTTCAAGTTTTGGGTAAAGATTTGATGGACTATGGAATATGGAGTGGCAAGAGCCTAAGCTTGGGAATGCCCATGGCACCCCAATATATTCAAGGACAACCAAAAGCCTAAGCTTGGGTATGCCCCGGAAGGCATCCCCTCTTTCGTCTTCGTATATCGGTAACTTTACTTGGAGCTATATTTTTATTCACCACATGATTTGTGTTTTGCTTGGAGCGTCTTGTATGATATGAATCTTTGCTTTTTAGTTTACCACAATCATCCTTGCTATACACACCTTTTGAGAGAGACACACATGATTTGGAATTTATTAGAATACTCCATGTGCTTCACTTGATCTTTTGAGCTAGACAAGTTTTGCTCTAGTGCTTCACTTATATCTTTTAGAGCACGACGGTGGCTTGATTTTGTAGAAATTGTTGATCTCTCGTCCTTCACTTATATCATTTTGAGAGTCTTTTAGAACAGCATGGTATTTTCTATGGCTATAAATTTGGTCCTAGAATGATGAGCATCCAAGTTGGGTATAATAAAAACTATCATAGAAAGTGCATTAAACACTATGATCAATTTGATGCTTGATAATTGTTTTGAGATAGAAAGGTGGTAATGTTAGATTCATGCTAGTTGGGTAATTATGAAATTGAGAAATACTTGTGTTGAAGTTGGCAAGTCCCGTAGCATGCACGTATGGTAAAAGTTGTGTGACAAATTTGTTGCATGAGATGCTCTTTTAATTGTCTTCCTTATGAGTGGAGGTCGGGATCGCGCGATGGTTAACTCCTACCAACCCTTCCTCTAGGAGCATGCATAGTAGTACTATGCTTCGAGGGCAAGTAGACTTTTGCAATAAGTATATGAGTTCTTTATGACTAATGTGAGTCCATGGATTATACACACTCTCACCATTCCACAATTGCTAGCATCTATTATACCGTGCAATTTTTTTCGGTATTATACACCCACCATTTACCTTCCTCAAAACAGCCACCATACCTACCTATTATGGCATTTCCATAGCCATTCCGAGATATATTGACATGCAACTTTCCACCGTTCCATTTATTATGACACGCCCCATCATTGTCATATTGCTCTTTGCATGATCATGTAGTTGACATCGTATTTGTGGCAAGGCCACCTTCATAATTTTCATACATGTCACTCTTGATTCATCGCATATCCCAGTACACCGCCGGAGGCATTCACATAGAGTCATATTTTTGTTCTAAGTACTGAGTTGTAATTCTTGAGTTGTAAATCAATAGAAGTGTGATGATCTTCATTATTAGAGCATTGTCCCAAGTGAGGAAAGGATGATGAAGACTATGATTCCCCCACAAGCCGGGATGAGACTTCGGACTTTATAAAAATAAAAGAGGCCAAAGAAGCCCATACAAAAAAGGCCAAAGAAGCCCACCAAATAACAAAAAAGAAAAAAAAGAAAAAAAAAGAAAAAAAAGGAGAGAAAAGAGAGAAGGGACAATGCTACCATCTCTTTTCCACACTTGTGCTTCAAAGTAGGACCATGATCTTCATGATAGAGTGTCTCCTAGGTTGTCACTTTCATATACTAGTGGGAATTTTTCATTACAGAACTTGGCTTGTATATTCCAATGATGGGCTTCCTCAAAATGCCCTAGGTCTTCATGAGCAAGCAAATTGGATGCACACCCACTTAGTTTTTTTGTTGAGCTTTGATATGTTTATAGCTCTAGTGCATCTGTTGCATGGCAATCCCTACTCACTCACATTGATATCTATTAATGGGCATCTCCATAGCCCGTTGATACGCCTAGTTGATGTGAGACTATCTTCTCCCTTTTTGTCTTCACAACCACCACCCTATGCCTCATATAGTGCTATGTCCATGGCTTGCATTCATGTATTGCGTAAGAGTTAAAAAAGCTGAAGCGCGTTAAAAAGTATGAACCAATTGCTTGGCTGAAACCGGGGTTGTGCATGATGGGAGTATTTTGTGTAATTAAAATGAAGCATGGCCTAACTATATGATTTTGTAGGGATAAGCTTTCTTTTGCTATGCTATTTTGATAAGACATGATTACTTGTTAGTATGCTTGAAGTATTACTATTTTTATGTTTTATGGACTTTTATCTTGAATCATTTGGATCTGAACAATCATGCCACAGTAAAGAAAATTACATTGAGAATTATGCTAGGTAGCATTCCACATCACAAGTTATATTTTTATCATTTACCTACTCGAGGACGAGCAGGAATTAAGCTTGGTGATGCTCGATACGTCTCCAATGTATCTATAATTTTTGATTGTTCCATGCTATTATATTATCTGTTTTGGATGTTTATGGGCTTTACTAAGCACTTTTATATTTTTTTGGGACTAACCTATTAACCGGAGGCCCAGCCCAAATTGTTGTTTTCTTGCCTATTTGAGTGTTCCGAAGAAAATGAATATCAAACGGAGTCCAAACGGAATGAAACCTTTGGGAGAGTTATTTTTGGAACGGAAGCAATCCAGGAGACTTGGAGTATACGTACACTACAAAAAAAAGACACATCCGTGACATTTTGGGCCGAACGAATTTTTTTTCTGTCATACATATGACACTTCTATGACGATAATTGTGACAAAACCCGGTATCATCACATAGATGTGGTGGGCTCCTACTTCTATGACAAAAAATCATGACAGAAAATGGGCTTTTCGTCCTGGGCGGGCCGGAGACGCAGCTGCATGACATTCTTTGGGCCGTCCGTGACGAAAAAACCGTGGTATAAGCGAGGGCGAGGAAAATTTCGGGGAGTTCCCGATTGCGGTGGGTGGTCAAGGGCCGAGCGATGCGCGTTTCTCTCATACACGTATGCGCGTGTGTGCGAGGCATTGGCTCTAATCGAACCCGAAGAGGCGTTGGGCTCTAATCGAACCCGGCGATCGCCTGCCGCAGTCACGCGTTCTCGAACCCGAGCGATCGATCGATGGCTGCTAATCGAACCCAATCGGCGATTCGCCGCGCTACTATCGCTAATCGAAGGCGATCGATGCTGCCTCTCTATATGAATAGTGGCGTTGCGGGGGGGTTGGATGAGCGGTGAGTAGTGGGGTGGATGAACATGACCGTGGCATTTCCTCTGGATGAGCAGGACCCCGATCGATCGAGCCGGTTGGGGCTGGATGAGCAGGACCCGTGGCGGGCTGGATGAGCAGGGCGACCCGTGGAGGGCTGGATGAGCGAGAGACGGTGGAGGGGTGGATGAATAGTAGCCCGTGGAGGAGTGGCTGAACAGGAGCCCGTGGAGAGGGGTGGTTGAACAGTAGCCAGTGGAGTAGCGCGCGCTGGAGGCTGGATGAACAGGAGCCTGTGGATGAACAGTCGCGGGTGGAGGCAGGAGGAGGTCGACGGTGGATGAACAGTTGCCCGTGGAGGCTGGTGGAGGTTGATGGTAGAGATGAACAGTATCACGTGGAGTCCTGTTTTGCGGTACGCCACACCACTCCCGATCTAGAGGACCCCCGTTTCGACTATAGCACTCCAACACAAGTCCGTTTAGTCCATTTTGCGGTACGCCACACCCCTCCCGATCAACAGGATCCCCGTTTCGACCGTAGGAGGTCCGTTTCCTCTGTTTTGCGGTACACCAGACCCCTCCTGATGAACAGGATCCCGTTTCGAACGTGGCCGGCCGAACACTGTCGGTGTTCTAGGAACGGCGGTCCCTAGACTTGCCTGCCTACTGCCTGCGGCATGGCTCAAGCAGTGGTCCAGTACGGCCCATCTTCATCAACTCAAGCGCAAGACCCTCGCGAGGGGCCAAGCCTCGCGGGGCAGACGACAGGAAGCTTCCTCAGGAGTAGCCTCATCAAGATGGCTCGCGAGGAGGCGGAGAGATCAAGGCGTGGATACCTCGTGAGGTGCCCGTGATGCAAGTCGTGACGATCGAGGCCAGGCGGCCGCCAGGCAGGCGCCCGCCTGCACAGTGACCTTGTTACCCCTTTGGTATAAAGGGAGTTAGCACAGGCCAAGGCATCAGGCAAAGGCTACCATTTCGGTGTAACAAGACCAAGACCAGCGGGACGGCAGGATGGAGGTCACCGTGGAGCCCAGGACGGCGTCTCCGTCAGAGTCTTTGGCAGGCGAGGACCAACTTTAGTCAGGATAAGTGTACTAGATGTTCCCCTTCAAAAGGGCCAATTGTTGGCGCCCTTCCCACTCAATATTTGGGAAGAGGACCAGGGCTCTTACTCTATATATAGGGATAGCCACCATAGTACAGAGGCACCGGGAATCGACCCCTCAAAAGGGACAACACCACCACAAGAACATCCCTCGCGAGGCTGTTCTTCCCTTGTATTATTCATCATCAGCCCCAGAGGCAATCCACCACACCACACACTGGAGTAGGGTATTACACCGCAATGGTGGCCTGAACCAGTATAAATCATGTGTCCCTTGTGTTGTTTATCGTGTAGCCTAGATCCTTTGCGAGGCGACGAGACGTGAGTTGGTAGAGGAGAGATCTTCGCACGCACCCCAGAGTTCGAACCTCAAGGGTCTGCCGGAACGCGCAATCCGACATTTGGCACGCCAGGTAGGGGTGCGCCGGAATCGCGTCTTCCGCTGTCTTACGTTTCGTTGTCCGTCGCATCCATGTCATACGCTCGTCGAGCCCGAGCCGAGCGCCTGGCTGCTCTCGCGGCCCATGTCGTCCAGACGGCCCCCATCGGCGGGCCTCCCCGTCGTTCCCCGTCGCCTGCCGCCCATGCCGCCACCGGCCCGGCAGGGAACGAGCAGCAGGCGTCATTGCTGCATCCCTCGGTGCGGCGGGAAGGCTGCACCGCTACCCCATCGCTGACTCCAACAGGCTCGTCATCGCACGCTCGTCGCGCTCCCGCGGATGCGCACGCCGCGTTGCTCCTGGCACGTGAGCTCCTGCACTACCGCCCCATCGATGACCTCTACGACCAGTGGCTTGCCCGTATCACCGAGCTCGTCAGCGCCGCAGGGCGCTCCCCTGCGTCGTCCCTCTCGCTGCATCGCCCTCCATCCTGTGCAGGCAACGCAGCTCCGGAGGCGCCTCCGCCACCTCCCCCTCAAGAAGGCGCCCTGGCCCCAAGACGCGCGGCCTCTGGATGGGACCCGCCACGTCCAACGCCCGTGCAGCAAGGAAAGAGCTGCCAAGAGATCCCTCGCCCTCAGGATGGTGCTCGCGTGCTCCCTGCACCGGCACGTCATGACTGCGCTCCTGTTCCAGCGTGCCAAGACCCCGCTCTGCTCCTGGCGGTAGCACGCGGAGACCTCCAAGATCAAGCCCTTCGTCACCAAAGGCCCCCTGTGGCCACTGCAGGCTGTCGTGCCTTCACCGCCGAGCTGCGCAGCGTGGCCTGGCCGGGTAAGTTCAAGCTAGATCTGCCTCCTCGCTACGACGGCACGGCTGACCCTGCGGAGTTCCTCCAGCTCTACGAGTTGGGCATCGAGGCGGCCAACGGGGATGAAAAGGTCATGGCGAACTGGTTTCCCATGGCGCTCAAGGGTGGCGTCCATACATGGCTCCTCAACTTGCCTCCCAGCATGATCTCCTCTTGGGACGAGATGCGCACTCGCTTCATCACCAACTTCCAGGGCACTCGTGACCGGCCCCCGGCCATGAGTGACTTGTGCCGCATCAAGCAACAACCAGGAGAGACCCTGCAAAAGTACATCCAACGCTTCAACAACGCCTGCCTCAAGATCCCCAGGGTGACTGAGGAGGCCATCATCTCAGCCTTCTCCGATGGCGTTTGGGACATTATGATGAAGGAAGAGCTGGCAATCCACGAGGACCTGTGCACCTCTCTGGAGTTGTTCAACTTGGCAACCAAGTGCGCTAGGGCCAAGGAAGGACGCCTCTCCCTCCTCGAGCTTCCAGCTGCTGATCCGGAGGAGAAGAAGCCCAAGGTTAAGGATGTGAAGCGCAAAGGAGAAGTTGTGCTCGCAGCCGAGCCAGATACCAAGTGAGGCAGGGATCAGCCAGAGTCGTCCAAGGGCAGCCGGTACTGCGTGTACCATGACCTCCACACTCACAACACCAACGAATGCCAAGAGCTCAGAGCCCTACGAGATGGACGTATCGGCCGACGCCCCGAGCGCAACAGTCGGGGCTATGGCCGAGGAGGAGGAAGAGGTGGAGGACGATGGGAAGACCGTGGCCCTCGCCAAGGGTGGCGTGACCGACCTTGCGAGGACCGCTGGCAGGACCAGCCTCGCGAGGGGGTTTGGAGGGATCAGCCTCGCCAGTATCGCCCGCAAGGCAATGCAGGCCTCCCTCCGCTGCCGCCGCCACCAAGGAGGGATGAAGACCAGCATCAGGACGAGGGGGCTGGGGGCTTCCAGGAGCCGCGCGCAATTGCTTGCATCCTAGGTGGAGCTCAAGCCCCGGCCTCTCAGCGCATCTTAAAGCAGTTTGCTCGTGAGGTGAATGCGGTCCTCCCAAAAACCGAAGCCTCACGCCCTCTGAGGTGGTCCACATGTGCCATCACATTAAGTTCAGCGGATCAACTCAAGTGCGCAGCAACGGCTGGTGTTCTCCCGATGCTCTGCTCCCCAGTCATTAGCAACGTGCAGGTCACGAGGACCCTCATCGATGGTGGAGCAGGACACAACATGCTGTCTGTCGAGACTTTTAACAATCTCCAAGTGTCGTATGATCCGCTTCAGCCAACCAAGCCCTTCTCAGGAGTCACTGATGGTTCTACCATCCCGATAGGGCAGGTCTGCCTCCGTGTCGCCTTCGGACAGCGCAAAAACTACCGCACTGAACTCATCGACTTCGACGTCGCCCACATTCGCCTGCCCTACAACACCATCCTTGGATATCCCTCCCTGGACAAGTTTATGGCGGTGACTCACCTTGGCTACAATGTCCTCAAGATGCCAGGAAGCGGTGGAGTCATCACAATCCCCTGTGAGGAGAAGGATGTTGTGTGTTCTCTCGAGCGTGCCTTCTAGGCTGCGGCAATGGAAGACCCAGATCACAGGAACGAGGGCCTTCTAGAGGCAGTCCCTAAGAAGAAGAAGACATCACCTGGTCCGAACCATCAAGAGGCAGGCACCTCCAGGGGCACCGCGCCAAGATCCGCGCCCGTCCAAGGGGCGCCTCCCTCTGTCGCATAGGAAGGCGCGCCTGGCGCCCTCCTCGGGCAAGGCTCGGGGGCTCTCTCCTGGAGGGCCACCGACTTTGCCAAGGTCACGAGGGAGGCGCTCGGGCACCACTTGGAGGCGTGTTTCAAAGCACGTTTCCCTCGAGATGGTGTGAGGCAAGGAGGGCCAAACCCTCAGGAGTTCATCAAAAGAAACACTCAGGAGCTGCAGGAGTCAAGAATCATGCGCGGCAGCCGCCGCTTACCCGCCGTAGCTCCCCATCCAGGCGAGGATGGTGGGCTGCACGTCTGCATCGACGTACCAGGGCTCAACCGAGCCGCATCTCAGGAGCGCCTCTGGCCCTCGCGCGTGGGACATTGCGAGGGTCCACCCCACAGCTACGTTTGCATGCCTCTCGGCCTGCCGAACGCGGTCGCCGCTCATCAGCGCCTACTGAGGAGCATTTTGGAGGCTCAGGAGGTCAGGCATTGCGCAGTCCTGGCGGAGATGGAGATGGTCCTTGAAGAGCCGCCTGCGCCCCCGAAGCCTCCCGAGGCTCTAGGCCCTGGGGGCTCGTGAGGATTGGCTTCCACACCACGCTCCGTCCGCTACCTCAACATTCCTCCATCTCCAACGGTATCAGGTGACACCTTTCAAGTTCCACTTTAGCTGGGAGCACCCCCAGGGCCGCATCATTCCCAGGCTGCGTGGGTCCGTCCCTGTGGCGTGTATCTCTTTTGTTCATGTCTTTAGGTTCCTTGTTGGGGGCGCCCCTCGGGCTGCATTATCCCCAAGCCGCCCGTGCCTGACCCAGTGGCGTGTATCGCTCCCGCATCTGTCCAGGTCATGTATTTGCCCCGTCATGATTATTACCTGATGCCTCTGATGGCGCCCTTCTTCCCTCATGCTAACCGCTTGCACGTTAAAAGGGGGGCACCTGAGCATCGCGACTCACGGGCTCTTACTGGCTCTCCAGCCCTCACCTCCTGGCCTTGTCCACGGCATCACGACCTGGCATACCAGCGATGGTCGAGCTCGCTCGAGGGCCGGGACCAGAGAACGTAGAGCGTTGGCATCTAATCAATCTTGCAGGAACACATTACAAACAAGGCCCAGAGCCAGGCGCAACCCGCCTTGAGGTAGGGCCCTGTGAGTCCCGCGCTGGCTCACGGGTGCCCAGATACACCTCGTCAAGCCCTACCGTGCCGGCCACGTGTCAGGGCGGGGTTGCCTGCCCGGGGGCTCCTCCGGGGGCCCTCCCACGTGCCGTGGAAGCACCATGCTCATGTTGGTGACGACACTGCCGAGGAGCGGCTATGCCCGTACACATACGGAAGCGCTATGCTCCGCTAGTGATAAACAACTGAGGGCGGCCCACGGCCGCATCATCCTCAGGGAGCCCAGAGCTCAGTGTACGGCCCTACCGTAACGCCTCCCCTCGGGAGCGCCACGCGAGGGGGCTGGACACGGGGGCTACGTCCGGGCCACGCCCGGGCGCACGCCACCCAGCCAGGCCCCTCGGTCCTGGCTCATCGCGCGCCACTCCCCGAGCGGAGCCAAGGTACGAAGTCCGTTTGAGCATCAAGGGGGACTCTTGAGCATCGCGACTCAGGAGCCTAACTGGTCATGTAGCCCCTCACTCCTTGGTCCCGTCCTGGTTTCCGGTCGGGGCTAACAGCGACTGAGGTATGCGCGGGGCCGGGCCCTGCCGACATAGAACGACAAATCCACTCCTATGTTTCCCTTTCCTACTTGCTGTTCGCGCGTTAAGGAGGACTCCCGAGCATCGCAACTCGGGAGCCTAACTGGTCACGTAGCCCCTCACTCCTTGGTCCCGTCCTGGTTTCCGGTCGGGGCGAATGGCGGCTGAGGTATGCGCGGGGCCGGGCTCTGCCGACGTAGAACACAAGCAAATAGGAAGGAAAAACGCAAATCCTAAGGAATTCAAAATCAAATATTATAGGCCATAGGTTGTTTTCACAACGCCAAACACAAGTTTAAACGCCTCCACGAGGCATGATGCATGTTGCAGGAATTAAAATAGGACCCAAGCTATGAAGGGATCACTTCCTGGCGGCGCCATCAGTTGTGGCGGGGTCGCGCTGGGCGGCTCCACCTCCTGAGGCAGCAGAGCTGGCAGCATCTCGCCCGGGCCTGGTGCTGAAGGCGCGGAACCTCACCAGCAAGGCCTCAGCTCGGCCCTTCACAGCCTCGGCAGCAGTAGCAGCAAGCTCGCCGCTCACAGGTTCTAGCAGGCTGTCGAGGTCGACGTTGGGGTCGCGAAGGTAGACGTGGCTGAGGACATGCGTCAGCACCGCAGAAGAAAGGACACGCGCCTCGGCCTCGGCCGTAGGGCCAAGGTCGTCCACGACATCTTCGAGTGCACGGACCAGGAAGGGAAGCAGCTCGGCGGGGCCGTCCTTTGCGCCAGCCAACGGCTTATCCAAGCCGCCATCATAAAGCGTCTTCAACGAGGCGCGAGCCTTCTCCTCTAGCTTCGCGAAGGCCACCCGATCCTCAGCTAGAACCTTTGCCTTGCCGTCCAGCTCGATCCTCTCCGCCTTCAGCGCCTGCTCCAGAGTCTCCAACCTGCCACGACGCTTATCAAGCTCGACATCCCGGTCCCAGACGGCGTCGTCTCGAGTCTTCATCTCCTTCTCCTTCTCCTGGCGGTCACGGACCTCCTTGGAAAGCTTGTCGCGCAGGCCTTGCAGCTCGTCCTCCAGCGTCTTGCAGCGGCCCCGGGCATCAGCAACGTCACCCAAGGCAGCGTTGCGAGTGGCCTTGGCTTGGGAGGTGGCCTGCTTCTCCTCATCATAGGCCGTCACGGCCTGGCTCAGCGCCGCTCGGACGGAGGCATCAGAACGGACCCAGCTAGAGGCCAACTCCAGGCGCCCAGCCACCAGGCGGGGGTTGGCACCCTAGAGATCTTCTCGCAACCGGCCCAGCTCGGCTGCAGCACGATCCAAGACGGTGGAAGGAGTCGGAGAAACGGCAGTCGGCGGAGTAGGAGGAGAAGACGGCAACGTGATCACGGCGTCAGGCATTGGGGCCTTCTGTTCCTCGGCGGCCTCGACGACGGCGTCAAGCACGGATGCCTCTGGAGTCGCTTGGGCCACGGGGGCTGGATCCACGCCAGTACGCATCTCCTGGCCTCGCGAGGATGACCGGACAGGGGAGGCACGAGCCTCGCTGCCTCCCTTTCCCACAGACGAAGACGCAACCACGGTAGGCGAGCTTTCCCCCACCAGGGTCGCTGAGGCCCCTTTCAACCTTTTCGCTGCAGGCACCGGCCTAGCCAAAGGATGCAAACGTCAAGCCTTGGCGACGGAAGCAGGAAGCTAAACAAGAATCAGACACTTACTGGTCGTCGTTCATGGACTCAAGCAGCCTCCGGCTAAACTTGAAGCCCGAGAGCCTACTGCTCGGGTCAGCCTCAGGGGGCCCGGAGGCAGAGGGCGCATCAGAAGAGTTGGAGCTGGCTTGAGGCCGCCTTGGAGCCAGAGCAGACCCGCGGGGAACCAGCCCCGTCCTGTCCTTCCTAGGGACCAAGGGCGAGCTCTCCCCGCCTCGCCCGTCACCGGCCTCGTCGTCATCCGACATGGAGCGGAGGGCGCGGGACCTGCGTTGAGGGAAGAACTCCCCCGACTCTCCATCGGTCGCCTCAGAGTTGGACTCTTCTTCCTCCTCCTCTTCTTCCTCGTCCCTGCTGGAGTCATCGGAAGACACGTTCACCGTCGCCAGCGCCGCCAGATCCTCGGGAGCTTCCGCAGGCACTAGCCCCTCCGCGTTGAAGGTCCGCATGGAGTTCACCACCTGCTCCTAGTCATCATGAAGGAACAGGGGGACAGGAGCACCCTCCAGTCTCGCCACGTCTCCTCCAACCAAGGAATGGAGGGCCACGTCCAGATCTTCATCGGCCAGGGCCGCGGAGCTCAAGCGGAGGGCGGCGTCTGCTTCCCCGAGCCTCCACAATGGGAGCGAGTGTTCCCGAAGCGGAGCCACCCGGTGCTCCAGGAACTCCCTCAGGAGCATAGCCCCGGTTAGCTTTGCCGTCACTAGGTTGCCTGGCCTCAGGTCCGCGTTCATCCTCTTCAGCACCGCCTTCGCACGAGGGTCGACAAGCTCTGCACGAGGCCACGCATCATTGGCCATGGGCTGACCCGTGGGCAGCACCAGTCGAGGGTGGACGTGCCCAGCATCCACCATGACCCACTTGCTCCGAAAGCCCTCGATCCGCTTCCCGGGCTTCGATATGGCATTGTAGTTGGAGTATGCGATGAATCTCGCACAGGCGGTGATGTGGGCACCAGAGACCCAGAGGGAAAAGTAATGGCGCAGCAAAGCCACTGAGGGCATCACTCCAACATGAGCCTCACAGTAGTTGGTGAAAATCGCCAGAAGGAGAACAGAGTTGGGGTGGAGGTGAAGAGCTTGCAAGTTGTATTGGTGAAGAACAGCGAGGAAGAACTCAGAAAAGGGAGGCACCAGACCGACGATGATGGCGCTCACGAAGAGCGGATAGAAGGTGCTCCCCTTGTCTTCAGGCTGGGTGAAGCCGATCTTGAGCGCAGCCGCCCCCTCGTTGCCCTGTGCCACCATCATCTGGCGCGTGAGGGCGAGGTTCTTCTCCGACACGTTCGGGGATCCAACGCCGGCGAGTACCAAGCGCCGGACGGAATCTTGCGAGGCGCCATGGCTTGCTGAAGGTGAAGGATTGAGGCAGATCTCGAGGATTTCGGAAGAGAGAAGGAGGAGAGCGAGAAAGGGGATCTGGAACAATGACTAGTGAAGGCAAAGAAGGTAAGCCTGGCTCGGGACCCCTGTTCAAGAATTCATCCGATTAACCAGTTAACTTGCCGATTAATCCCTACTCCTAGGGTCACCGAGTAGCCGATAAACCGATAAATCGTCCGATTAATTAATTAAATGGCCGATTAACTTGCCGATTAGCCTATTAATCCCCTACTCGCCAGCCAACCGAGCAGCTACCAGTTAACGATTTCCTCAACAATGCCCGGGACTGCCCTTTTGTCAGACAGACAGTTGCTGAGGCATCATGGGGAAGCGGAGACGCCCACGTCCAATCAACCGCCACACGACGCCCAAGGCCGCAGGCTGTTGGGGCCATGGCGCTCGCACTGCCTTAAGCTTCTCGGCTAAGCCAAGTCCGGACGTGCCTTGGGCCCGGGGGCTACTGTCGGTGTTTTGGGAATGGGGGTCCCCAGACTTGCCTGCCTAAGGTCTGCGGCGTGGCTCAAGCAGTGGCCCAGTACGGCCCATCTTCATCAACTCAAGCACAAGACCCTCGCGAGGGGCCAAGCCTCGCGGGGCGAACGACAGGAACCTTCCTCAGGAGTAGCCTCGTCAGGCTGGCTCGCGAGGAGGAGGAGAGATTAAGGCGGGGGTACCTCGTGAGGTGCCCATGACGCAAGCCGTGGCGATCGAGGCCAGGCGGGCGCCAGGCGGGCACCGGCCTGCGCAGTGTCCTTGTTACCCCTTTGGTATAAAGGGAGCAAGCACAGGCCAAGGCATCAGGCAAAGGCTACCATTTTGGTGTAACAAGACCAAGACCAGCGGGACGGCAGGATGGAGGTCACCGTGGAGCCCGGGACGGCGTCACCGTCAGAGTCTTTGGCAGGCGAGGACCAACTTTAGTCAGGATAAGTGTACTAGATGTTCCCCTTCAAAATGGCCAATTGTTGGCGCCCTTCCCGCTCAATATTTGGGAAGAGGACCAGGGCCTCTTACTCTATATATAGGGCTAGCCACCATAGTATAGAGGCACCGGGAATCGACCACTCAAAAGGGACAACCCCACCACAAGAACATCCCTCGTGAGGTTGTTCTTCCCTTGTATTATTCATCATCACCCCCAGATGCAATCCACCACACCACACACTAGAGTAGGGTATTACACCGCAATGGTGGCCTGAACCAGTATAAATCCCGTGTCCCTTGTGTTGTTCATCGTGTAGCCTAGATCCTTTGCGAGGCGACGAGGCGTGAGTTGGTAGAGGAGAGATCTTCGCGTGCACCCTAGAGTTTGAACCTCAAGGGTCTGCCGGAACCCGCAATCCCACAAACACAAGGCTGTTTCCTCTGTTCTGCGGTACGCCAGGCCTCGTTTCCATCGCTTGTCCATCCAAGCCCTCCCGATGAACACGACGACGCATTCTGTTCTGACCCAGCCGGTTGGCTCCCCATGAACACGACGACGACGATATTTCTCCGTTCCAACCCAGCCATGTACACGAGCCCTGGCCATACATATATATGCGCGAGTAGGCATTCGAGACCCCGCCGATATGTACACATACGTGGCCGTATTTTATTCTTGCACACTGGCCGCTGTACGTACGTGTACATGCTACGTGCGCGCCTCTACTAAGACATGTGCGCGCCTCTACTACGACACGTGCGCACCTCTACATCGATCAATATATATGTACATACACGTTCGCGACCAGAATGACAACGCAACGTACGCTTCGACCAGGTGGGTCCCGGTATCGAGCACTTCCTTGCGTGCGAAGATGTAGCTGGTGGGTCCCAGCAGCCGAGGTGAATCATTTTTTGCCGGACGCACTTCCTTGCGTAGAAGATGTAGCTGGTGGGTCCCAGCGATCGGAGAAGCGTTTTTTTGCGAAATCTGTGGCCCGTCGGTGGGTCCCTCTTTGTCGGTGGAGGAATAATTATTTTGCGTAATAAGGAGGCACTTCCTTGCTGCGGCCGTGGACCCGACTATCAGCCTCTCCACGTCTGATCCGCTTGGATGCATGTCGATGCGTTGACTAGGCGGCGCCGAGAAACACCAGTCGATGGACGACGGCGAGGCCTAGGAAGGAGCGAGACGAGGCGAGGAAGACTTCGGCGATTGTTTCCCGCGGAGGGAGAATCTGTTGTACAAGGGTTTCTTGGTTCGTCTATCATCGCCGGAGAATAACAGCAGTGTGGGTGAGTAGAGGGATGGCTAGGCCAGCGATGGGAATGCAATGTGGGCGGTGAGGCTGTGGCGGCAGACCGACCCGAGGAGGAGGAAGGCAGTAGTCCTGCCGACGCTTGTTTGAGTGGCTAGAGCGGGAAGAGCGAGAGATTGAAGAAACACATTGCCGTTGGATGGAAATCAACGATCCTTTGCTGTCGTCAACCTTTTTTTAGGAAAGCCTCAAATCCGTGGAAAACAGCATATAGCCCATCTGCCATTATTTCTAATAATTTACAGCCCATTTGCTAATTCTTTAGGGTTTTTTTGGAGCCCATATACTTTTTGTTAGCATTACAGCTCATTGTGGCCACAGTTAAAAAATTATACGAAATCTTGCATATTTCGGTGCGGTCCGAACTGTTTTTAATCCCGAAATTTCAAGTCTCATTCAAACTGATTTTAAAAATAAATGTATATCAATATAAAATCCAACAAATTGTCCACGCATAAAAATCAATGCAATTTAAAATATCGAAATGAAAAAAAGAAATTTGAAACTAATTGCGGGTTTGATGTGTTTTAAAAATGTACAGCCCATTTCTCATTACTGATAGGCCATTCTCTCGGCCAGCCGAATGAAGCTCTCCTCGTCTTGAAAGGTTTGCAGCACAATAGGCCTGACAAAGCGACTTACTTGGCAAATCACAAAAAAACTGGGTTGTGGTCATGGACCCAGCTCTCAGCCTCTCCACGTACAGTACTCTTCCGATGGAAGTCGGTCGTTGACCACATTGACCATGCCGCGCCGAGAGCACCAAGGCGATGGACGACGGCGAGGCCTAGGAAGGGAAGGCGTGGGCCGGGAAAAGCGCGTGAGTGGATACCCGCGGGAGAGAATCGAGGTTCACTGGTTGGTGCCGTGGCGTGAGGCTGCCGTCGCTGTAGAATAACAGGGGGTGTGGTGAGTAAAGGGATGCCTTGGGACAGAGGTGGGAGTAGTAGGGGGCGGTGAGGCCTCCGCGGCATCACAGCCGGCCACGAGAGGCAGGAAAACCCAGCATGACCAGCGCTGCTTTGGGCGGCTGGAGCAAGAAGACCAGAGGTTAAAGAAGCACTGCGGCCGTTGGATGGACATCGTACGATCACTACAGCTAGAATCGTTTATGTTGACTAAGTTGACAAAGCCCTTGGTACACGTCAACTTAGTAGGCCCACAGGTCATCCTCGGAAGCGGTGCGCCCAGATGTCAGGGGGAGGAATCATTTTTTGGGCGGCCGAAGCTAGTATATCCGAGATTGAAGAAGAAGCACGACATCCGTTGGATAGACATCCAACGGCCACTGCTGCTAGAACCGTGTGTTGACTATAATAAGTTGACAAGGCCTTACATACGCGTCAACATTTTTTTAGGGGACGCGTCAACTTAGTAGGCCCACAAGTGTGTGGTAGAGAACTTATAGCCCATTTGTGATTTGTAAGAATGTACAACCCATTTTTGAATTCTAATGGAATTTACTACAGCCCATTTATAGTTTGTTAAAAGTACAACCCATTTTCTCGCTAGGACAACGATTAATAATTTCAACCAACCGTTCAAGATAGAATTCAATAAAATTTTCCCACATTTTGATGGGATCTGAAATATTTTTATCCTGAAATTTCTAGTCAGGTTAAATATAATTTGTATTACGTAAAAATCCAACGAAACATTGCGCGTGCAACAATTAAAAATTAAGATTTTCAAAATCCATAAATAATATTTTATAAAATAATTTCGTGTTTGGTGCATTTTTTATAGTTACTGCCCAGTTTTTATAATTACATACCATTCATTATTTTTTAAAGCCCATTCTCCTGTTAAGCCTAATGCATAAAATTTGCAGCCTAGTGGGGCAGAGAATAACAAGTTGACCTTGCCTGGGTATTCCTCAAAAAAACATATAGCTGGGCTAGCCATTTCCACCTTGAAAATATTAATATCTGTGTTGGATATCTGGCCTGGGCTAGACTGGCCATAGCTCGCCCAGTTAATACCCTGCTCTCCTCTGAACAACAACGAAAACATCGCCAAGAAAAACTTTGCAGTGCTCACGCCTCAAAAACACAAATACTGCTCGAGCTGCTTGGTCCCAGCTGTCGGCCGTACCTTGTCCAATTCTCTTGTTTATATTGACTACATAGGTTGACAATGGTGTGGGACCGTGATGTCAGGAAACCAGGAGGAAGCAAAAAAATATAGTTGTACATAATAAGGAGGCACTTGCGTACGTACGGCAATGGCCCTACTGGGCCCCTACTGTCATCCAATCAAAATAAATTCATCTCCTGAATCCTCATGTTCGTTGACCATGTTAACAATGCTAGGCGCCACGGCGAGCGCAACAACTCGAAGGACGACGAAGAGGGCCTCACGGGCCCTTACGGATGGTCTGATATAGCCCCGCTGCTCATTCAGGAAGCCAGGATCATCGGACACCTATGAGCACCTTCGAGGCGAGGCGGCATGAAGCGGTAAGGCGGCTTGGGAGCTCTGGTTTATTTCACACATGTATTAGGATACAAGTGTAATTTACTCGTCATCGCCGAACAATGCGTAAAATACAGGCGTAATGAAACCGAGGGCCCGAGTGCGTAAGTAAAACCGGCGGATTCTGGCGTGTAATTTGAGAGGCGGTGTATATTTTACTACTAGTCGAAATCGACCAACCAAGCGCTTCGCCGAGACCATCTGCTTTTATTTACAAGCGTCAGTTTACAAGCAGTTTTGGTTGGAAAACGGCGATCAATCATGGCCTAAGATGATGAGTTGGTCGGAAGATCATATGGTTTCACGTCTAACCTACCCGACTTGTCGTTATAGGCTATGAATGAAACATAAGGCGATGAACTTCTTAAGCACGAAAACAACGAGAGAGGATGATCATCTTAACAAGCAAATCAACGGCATTAGATCGACATGCAAAACAATACGAAGCATTATTCTCAGGAGGCACGGTGAACAGCTCGTGATGTCGCATGCCACAACATTCCAAGCTCAACTTTGCAATCAAACACAAGGCCTGGCATTACATAGACAATTCAGAACAAACTCTTAACACAGGAATATCTCAGTAGAGTAACTATTTACTTCTAAAACTGAACACAGGAATAGGAAAAACGATCGATGCTGCTCACAGCAAAGGGCGTCCCACTCAAAAATATCAATGACTAAATTTTGACAAGGTTTTACAACTCCAATGTATATTGCACAAGCCCTGGCAGTACATAGACAATATTCAGAACAAACTCTTAACAAAGGAATATCTCAGCAGAGTAACTGTTTACTTCTAAACTGAACACAGGAATAGGAAAAAACGATCGATGCTGCTCACAGCAAAGGGCGTCCCACTCAAAAATATCAAATGCATGTCTTCTTGATAACATCAACAATTAAACTTTGACAAGCTTTTCCCATTCAAAAATTTGTAATGCCTATGATCGTGGAGTCCTATCATGGCTTCTTATACTTGTTTGGGCAGTTTTTGAGTTGCCGATGCTCTGTGCAGACTAGTCATGTCACCAGCGTCTACTAATACTCTGTAAAGCTTCTCGGTCATTCCTTCTGTGATGTAGCGCAGACAGTGACTGCTTCTTTCTGCAAAGTGAAACGATCAACTGGACCCAGTAATGCAGCAGTTTGCCTTGGACACATTGGCTCCTTTTGTGCAGTTCAACTAAAATCAAAGTCGGAATAAAACCGAGCTTTAATTTTGATATCCCTATAAGCAACAATAGGTATAAGGGAAACAATTACTGAGAAATAGTGGTTGATGACTTGTACTCCCAGAAGAAAAGCATCTACTGATCTACCTTATCTTAATGGGAAACAAAGCAGGAGAGTAGCAATTCTCCATCAGTGTGATTCATTCATATTGACTGAGACATTATCTTAACAATGCCTTGTTTCAACATTTATAAAGAACGACAAAGCAAAAAAGTACCATTCCTAAAACAATGTGACTGATTCATTTTAACAGAGACATTATCTTAACAATACCTTGGTTAACCATGTAGAAAGAACTACAAAGCAGGATAGTACCATTCCTAAAACAATGCGACGGATTCGTTTTAACAGAGGCAAAAAAGAAATCAATTACTGGCCAATAAAGGAGGATGAAACACACGGCCACAAAAATGGTAATCCCGCCAATCCCTAAGAAGTGTTGCAGTTAATTAATTCCGAGAGTGGCATTGCTTAATTTTACCAGCGGCATTAGATTAACAAAAAGCATAAACAGTTCCAGGGGAGAGTGGGCGCAACAACAACATATCTGCGTTGGTCCCATTTTTTTTCTCTTTGAACCTTTTTCCTATGGGAGGGCAGCAATTCTAGTACTCACAAACTACCCGACCCCCCAGTTTCTTTCTGTTGCAGATGCGTGTACTGGGTTACCCCCTTTTTCCCTTTTCAACCAAAAAAGCTGCTAGATAGCCAGTCTATACTACTTTCCATCCTTCCTTTCCTCATTGAACCACTTCCTAGATTCATGCTCCACCCCACCGCACCCTTCTTTCCTCTTTGAACAAAGACCTAGATTCGACTATAGATCAAAAAAGATCCACATGCAGCTAGAGCAACTACGGTTTCAAAAAAACTTATACCTTAGGGTCGTCGGGATGTGGCAAGGCGTGCGGCGGGAGGCCGGATATTCCCACAGTACGTACGGCAGCGAGGAAGAAGGGTTCGGTGGCCCTCCCGCACAGGCGCTGGGTGAAAGAGAACAGGGCAACCGGCAGTGGATTGCCTCCCTTGCCGAAGGCGATAGAGTGAACGTTGCACCTCCTCCCCTTCACGGTGCGACGGGATCCGGATGCCTCCTTCACCAGCTGTGAGGGGGGAGAGAGAGACAAGATGCCAATGCAGTCTTGTTTAGATCTGGTGAAGAGAGGGTGAGAGACTGTGAATATTGCAAACCTTAGCAAGGGAACGCTGAGCCTCCAGCGTGTATATATATGTAGTGCGGCGAGAGTGTGGAGAGTGCAAACCCTAGCGAACAAGCGCTGAGGCTCCAGCTTATATATATACTGTAGTACAGACTGAGCTCCGTGCCTTAACTGCACTTTGCTTTTGGCTGTATGACAGGTGAGCCAGCCACATTTGGGCCCACTGTCATAAACCCAAAGGCAGGTTAAAGTAAATGAAGCTGCGTCCATATAGTACTGTATACCGACCAATATATAGTGGAGTGGTTTTCTTATTCTCTCCATAACAATCATTTTAAATTGTGTAAGTACGAAATGAAACTCTTTATTTAACGTGCAAAGAAGAAAACTACTAAGTACTCCCTCTCCCATAATGTAAGACGTTTTTCATATTACGTTGGTGTCAAAAACATCTTATATTATGGGACGGAGGGAATACTTCCGATGAACTAACGATCCACGTCACCCCGGTCGCACTTCACATCCTTCACGTGCGGTACACTACCCTGCCTTAAGTGAACAACCACATGCGCCAATTTATCGGAAATGTGTGAGAGTGTGTACAAATAAAGAATTTTAATTTCAATTATCGCAAAGGTTTGAGAGTATGTACAGTTTGCCCTCTCTAATAATTATGGGTTGTTGTGTTCGGCCTAAATTGGTCAAACTTTACAAAGTTTGACTTCAGTCAAATCTAATATGCGGAGCAAATAAAAATGGAGGGCTACTACGTCCATCCGGGTTTTTAGTCCACACCATTTTTCCAATCAAAGTTAATAGCTGGACAAATAAACTTACAGGGGAGCTGGAGACAAAGTTGTGAGAAGGCTTAGAAATCAATACAAAACTTATGCTCTTAGTACCAACGTCGATCCTTCGTCGAGGAAACATTTGGTTCATAGCCAATTGTGTGATAAAATTGCACCAACTTGAAAGACGACTGCGTCTCCAACGCAACCAAGGTGAACTGACGAAGGATATCATCTTTGTGGGTAACAAGCAAAGAGCACTGATGGAAGACAGATTGTTTTTCATTGAAAATCGATCAGCTTCACCAGCCGACGCAACCATGAGGCGCAACCATGAGCATCGATAGGTCATCGTGGTGATGCATCATCCATTTGGCATCAAGTTTGGGTGAGGCACCTATGAAGTTTGACAAATCCTCACTATGGTCTGTTTCTTCTCAATAATCAAGCTCGAGGAAAGAAGAACCACGTGGCAGAGGACAGTGAGGCGGAACAACAATGGCCATCCAATTTTGTGCAGTTCCACTAAAATTGAGGAAGACATGCCCGGGTATGGAGATACGCATCGCTGTTTCCAAAAATATAAAAAGGGATATAGTGTTGTTACTTTGTTTTACAAGATTAACAACGACATCTCAATTGTCAATAAGAATTAATGAAAGTACACCAACAAACAGAAGCATCATGATTATCTTGATGGGAACTAAACCAGGATACCCGAGAAAAAAAGCATTTCTTCATTTAACCAGTGATAGTATTAGATTAGCAGCAGCAATAGGAGCATATGGACAATGACCGCACAACCACCTTTTAGCTTTTGTCGAAACAACATGTATACCTCCACCGAGGCATAAATCATGACAACTTTTTGAGAGGCATTTCCTCTATAATAGTAGGTGATGTTGGACTAGCCGACGAACCATAGCTACTATACATGGGGAGCTGGGGAGTAGTCGCATAGAAGAAAACCCGCATGCAGCTACCTGGGGAGCTGGACGAGTACAAGAAGTTATACCTCAGGTGGGCGAGATGTCGCTTTAGGCGGGCGGGCAGGATCTGCCCACACGACGGCACCGAACAAGGGCGCGGAGGACCTTCGTCCGCGCCAGCGCCGGCTCTGGGAGGATGGTGCACATCGGCTTCCTCCATCTCCGACGGCGACAATGTTAATGCTGCACCTCCTCACCTCCCGCAGCGGACGGGATTCGGCCAGATCTGTGACCACCGGTGAGGAGAGAGATAGAGTGGACACTGTCATCTTGTTTTGATATGGAGAGGGTGAGAGAGCGAGACGTGAGAAACTCTATCAAACAAGAGGCTATAATGGAGTAAAAAATCTCTCCATAGAAGTGGTTTCAAATAGAATACGTGTGTTCCCAGAAAAAAGAAACGATAACTGGCGGACAATTTTTTAATGTACCAAGAAAGAAAACTCGATCAAAAAAACGCCCCAGAGTCGTCGCGCACACACACATAGACATAGACATGCATATCCCTGTTTACGTAAAATTCCATTTCCATCTCCATCTCCAATCATATTTGTCCAACTGGCACATTATTTACGTTGTTATAATTATATACGCAGCAATGTTAACATACAACATCTCTTGTTTGCGGGCATCCGGTCCGCTGCCACGACCGCTCCTGACCAACCCGAACCCTCTGCATCACCCGCGCGTGCTTCCCACCCGAAACGGCCAGTGCCGCATTCATGCCCGCCAGAGCGGATGCGACCTCTCAATGGTGCCGGCATTGAAGCGGTGCACCAACCGAGAGAGCGTCACCCGCGCCGCTTCCTGGTGCACGCGACTGCTCCGCGTTCAAAGGTCGCAATAGCCGGCCACAACATGCATGTAAAAAGTTCTTGGGAGTCCATGCTATAGCTAGCTGTCCTCCCCCAACTCATCAATCTCTTCATGTAGAGTAGTGCTAGTACTCCATGGCGCGATCCATCGACAAGCGGGCGGGAAAGTTATCATATACTCGGTTTGCGGTGAGTGGCATGCCGAGCGACCGTGTGGGGTCGAGCCGTGGAGGAGGGTGAGACACGAACGCGACAGACGTGATTTAAACGTTGGTTTTGCTCGATGGCGCGATCCAACGAAAATAAACGTTGGTTTCTCTCCGTTTCCATTTTTTTCTTCGGAAAAACGTAAACTTTCTAGTCCATTTTCATTCCTACTCCAAGGTTGCCCTGTTACAACATTGCATCAAGTACAAAGGAAAACTAACACGCATGCTGATGCATCTCAATGATTCACAGATCATAGCCAATATTTACTTCAGAACTAAAGACAAAAGTTGTGAGAGGGTGTACGAAAGAAAAATTACTGATGGGTTCACTACGACTTAAACCCTAAACCCTAAACAGGATTTAATTTCCTGGCCAGGTAGAACCTGTCGAAGGAAAGACGGCTGGCACCCTCGGATCATACGATGCTTTTGTGCAGTTCCACTAAAATCGAGCTGAGCATCCCTGATGGCAAAGATATTGAAGAAGTGTGATTAGAATAATAGTACTGGCACTAGTTCATGAGACATAAACTCATCACAAGTAGAAGCCGGTATAAGTAGAGAAAGATCGACATGGAGATGGAGCTACGTGGGGAGCTGCGACAGTGGAGTAAGCTAGGTCCAAAAGGAAGATGGACTACCTGGGACGTCGGGCTATAGCTAGAAGGGCAGTTGGGACGCGACATCGGCCCATACCACGGTGACCCCCGATTGGGACGCACCGACTATGGGTTTTCTCCCTTGCCGATGTCGACCGCCTCTACGCAGAACATTGTTCGCTTCCTGAGCTACAGGATCAGGCCGGATATGTGACCAGCGGTGGGGCTACCGTCATTCTATGCTTGTGAAGAGAGCAACCCAAGCAAGCAGGCTTGTAGCTTAGGCTCCTGCTAGTGTATATATAGTGGTTTTGTTTTTCTCTCCATATCAACCATTTTATATTGCGTACGTGTCATTGAAGAGTGAAATGATTGTTGCTACTTCTGACTAATTTACTGTGTGATTTGACTGCTCCTTAGTGGCCCCTACACGTACTCCCCCTACGTGTATGTAACAGTGACACGTACACATGGACGCAAAAACGCGCGCGACGCCCTAATGCATGCATGTCTGAGCACATGACGAAATATGCACGGTCATGCTCAAGTGCTCAACCTACACGTGCATGCACACACATACTCAGTCAGGGTGAGCTAGTGACCGTAGAAAGATCGGAAAATGTATATATTGAGCGCAATAGCGTATTATGAAGTCCACTGACCGTATTTTTACAAATATACAGTGACAGACAGTGTATTTATCTCGTTTGAAATTAAGCCATATTAACCAGAGAGGAGGCAGTATGGACTAGCATTACTTTGATGTGTCTCGTCAACTTGCCGAACAAGGAGAAGCTTGCAGGACGGGAGAAGCTTGCACGCGGTGGCTTGCAGGACAAGGAGAAACTTTTGAGTAATGCTGTGGATGTGCAACAGTTAATTCCGTGTCAGATTGCCAGAAGCATACACTGGCCCTGTTTGGATACTCTAACTCAGTTAAAGGTTAGAGTTAGATTCTAACCCTGAACTAACCCTAAACTAACTCTAACAAAAGAGGTGTTTGGATGGCAGGGTTAGATGGAGCACGGATACGGCAAGGCGCCTTCACGGGCGGTGCGAGAGGGAGGGAGGGAGGGAGAGGACGATAAGCTTCGAGGAAGTGGGGAAGGATATGCTGTAGGAAGAGCGAGAGAAAAATGTGTTTTTAATGGCCCCGAGAAGAACTAACCCGAATAAGCACCTCTTGGGTGGGTCAGATTTTTTGGATGAGTTAGATGCATCTAACCCAAACTAACCCTC
Source organism: Aegilops longissima (assembly GCA_021605205.1). Lineage (NCBI taxonomy): Eukaryota > Viridiplantae > Streptophyta > Magnoliopsida > Poales > Poaceae > Aegilops > Aegilops longissima. Next base: position 695,188,538 of record CM038682.1, read on the forward strand.
CTGTTTGGATACTTTTGGGTTAGTTGAGTCCAAACTAACCCAAACTAACTCTAACCCATGGATCCAAATAGGGCCTACTATACTAGTACTACTATTATTGTTCGACTTCCCGAAGAGGCGAATAGCCAAGCGCAAAGTAGGATAGTTACTGCTTTGATGTGTCCCCTCAACTCGCCGAACGAGGAGAAGCTTGCTTACTATTACACCTCTCCCTCGCCCATGCGCGCGGTGGCTTGCAGGACAAGGAGAGACTACAACGCCCTCTACCTTTCCCTCTCCCTCGCCCTCGCCCTCACGGCGGACGTGCAGCAGTTCAATCGGTGTCAGATTGCCAGAAGCATATTGTACTATAGTATCATCATTGTTGGACCTTCCGAAGAGGCGAAGAACCAAGTATGCACTATACTAGTACTAGGAACCGGATGGAGGAGCGTCTGCACTCTTATTATATTTTTAAAATGTGCTAAAGCAATCTTCAACACATTTGGTTCTCTTTGAGGGTTCTCGCATGTGATAATGGAAGTTGATTGCATGGAACACTCGCCACAATTCCCGCTTAATTCGGGATCATATCCTGTTACAAATAGGAGCGCTCGATAATATTTCCTCTTTTTTTTGTTATTCAGCATGTAAGCAGGTCAGCAAACCTTGCGGCGCATCTTTGTGCGAACCGTGCTTGCTGCACTTTGAATGTGGCCGAGAGCTGGCTTGATGAAACACCTCGCTTCCTACTTCTTTTCTTGCGGGATACCTCGCTTCCTAGTGACCAGTGTCTTGGCTGATCGTCCTAAGAATGCTTATATATGAATAAAGCTCTCTCATTTACCCGCAAAAAAGATTAAGCCATATTAACCGGAAAGGAGGGAGTATGGACTAGCACTAGTTTTCAGCGTGTCCCGTCAACTCGCAGAACGAGGAGAAGCTTGCTGGAAAAGGTGAAGCTCGCTTACGCCTTTTGACTAATCCAACCTACCCTCGGTGGACATGCATCAGTCCATTCGGTGTCAGATTGTCAGAGGCATACACTGTAGTACCCAACATGCGAAGTACCATCATTGTTCGACTTCACGAAGAGGCGAAGAGCCAAGCGCAAGGTTTAGTAGTACGAGTAGTACTACTACTAGAACCGCATGGTGGAGCGTCTGTACTCTTATTTATTTTAATCTCTGATAAAGTACACGTTTATTCAGGAGAAGGGCGGAAAACGGCAGCCCAACATGTAATGATGATATCGATCAACCAACCATGCTTGAATATATCTTGGCCTCCGTGCGAGCCCGTTTGTCTGTACTCGCTCCTCGTCTCTCTCAATGAATGGCGGGTTGACCATTTTGTCGTCAATTGATATTGGTTTGCTCACACTCCTATCTCACATGTCAGTGATATGCCAAGACAAGGTGCGTTGACCGACTGGCCATACACGTACTTGGTTTTGCACCTTCATATACTACTCCTCCCTCCGTCACAGTTTACAGGGCGCACTTCATTATGATGCATTTCTCTCAATGCATTTCCACCACTAGAGAGACTTTAGACGCGTTTGTTTTAATGCTCAATTAATTAGGGCGTGGTAACCGCAATCAAGTCCACAATTTTCTCTCGATGTACTACTAGGGAGTGGAGTAAGTGCATGCATGTGTGTACCCGGGGTGGAAGCACTGCATGCATGTGTGTACGCATTATTTACCCTAGTAATAGACGCCGTGCTATAACTACCAATGCTATTTTTCAGGCCGATCGCTAGTCGCCTTGGTCCCACCGATTTTTTTTCTTTTTTCTGAAGCACGCTCTTTAAAACAGTGACGGATGGAGTAGTATGAGCGGATTCAAAGAAGAGCGTATGGACGGTTGCTTCTTCCGAGAAACATACAGTAGGAAAGGTGGGGCTTATGATTTGACTGCTCATTACTCACTATTAATTCGGCGCAGTGACCGGGCTGAGTCTCCTATGCGGTTGTGCACTACCCCCTCGGTTCTTAAATACACTCCGGAGTATTTGTCTTTCTAGAGATTTCAACGAGTGACTACTCAAATATTTGTCTTTTTAGAGATTCAAATGGACTACTACATACGGATGTATATAGACATATTTTAGAGTGTAGATTCACTCATTTTGCTTCGTATGTAGTCACTTGTTGAAATCTCTAGAAAGACAAATAGAGTATTTAGGAACGGAGGGAGTACACATACAAAGCAAAATGAGTGAATCTACACTATAAAATATGCCCACTTGAAATTTGTAAAAAGACAAATATTTAGGAATGAAGGAGTATAATTTTGTGCATGGCACATGGACCCGGATGCTGAAGAGGCTTCTGGCAATGCTACCAAGCTTCCAACATTTGTTTACATAATTGACGTACTATACAAATAATTTTCCAGCGACATGAAATTGTACAATGGTGTGAGCATTCAGCTTTTGTTTCATGTGTCGTGCCATCGATGCTCTTTTGGAAACAATAAAAAACTAACTTCCTTGCTAATGCATCTCAATTATTAGCAGATCAGAGCTAATATTTACATCACGACTGAAGACAGAGTTGTGAGAAGGTGTTAAATTAAAATTGATCCATGCTTTCATTGGCCGCAACGTCCACCCAGCTCTGTATAAATCAACAAGGCATGTTGGGGAAAAAGTAGCTATCTGGAGCATGCAACATTCCGATCATTTTGTGCAGTTCCACTAAAATAGAGTTGAGCGTCCCTATTCCAAAGATATTAAGTGTGATTACGATAATAGAGGACTGCTGATGAAACAATAAACACACAAATAGAAGCCGGTCACCTTTGCAGCCTCTCTTAAGACTAACTAGTTGGAGAAGATTAGGCTCGGAGTTGGATGAGGAGGATAGAGCAAAACCAATCTCCCTTTGTGCAGTCGCACTGAAATGTAGAGACGGTTCCCGCGTGACATTTTAGTACAACTACACAAAACACTCTTAAGAAAAAAGTGATTTGTGCAGTTCACCAGAAGGTCACAATAGCAACGAGGTGAAATTGATAGCCCTATTTGCAAAAAAGAGGTAGAAAGGAAACAATTACTGGACGATAACAGTTGATGACACATGCGACGACAAAAAAGAAGCATATTCCTTGTCCTAAGGGAAGATAATAGCACGGTTGTGTTTGTCTAAAACGGTGTGAGGACGAGATTGCAATATGGAAAGTATGCCAGACGAGCTACATTTTGGGCAAAGAACTATGGAAGATCCACACGCAGCGACGTGGGAAGACGGGCAGTGGAGCAAGGCCGGAGGGATACCTGGAGGTTTTTGGGATGTAACTAGGTGAGCGGCGGCGGGCGGAATCTGCCCATACTGCGGCAGCGAGCAGGTGGTGTAGGCCCTACCGCGCCGGAGCTTGGTCAGGGAGAACGGCGTGTACCGCAGATTGGGACGTACTGCCTCGGCACCGTCTAACAGAGAAACTATGCACTTCCTCCCTTTCCCCCGGCGGACGGGATGCGATCGGATCACTGACCAACGGTGAGAAAGAGAGAGGCCACCGCAGCCTTGTGTGAGATACTCTAAAGAGAGACAGACCAGGCAGGCAGGCTCCATTGTATATAGTGGAGAGGACTACCGTTTTCTCCATAAAAATCGTTATATATTCTGTGTACGTGCCATTGAGGGCTATAACTTTATTTAATAATAACGCGCCAACGCGTCAAGTCAAACTTTGTTCCGTGCACGCGTGGTACCACGACTTCCCTAGGTAAACAATCGCTACACGCATTCAAATTAGCACGTGGGCTGCCATTTCATAAAGAAATGAGCTCCACCATGTACCCGCGCGGGTGTGGCTGGGCACGAAGCGTGAGTACGTGCACGGTGCACCTATTCTCTTCTTGTATACGTACACCACCTACGTGGGGTTGTGTGAGAGAGATACAAACCTAGAGAGATATAGTGTGTTGGGTTCGTGAGAGTTTTTGTGTGGGTGGGTGGGGGGGGGTCAATCAAAAAATGTAACATATGCAATGTGTGTGAAATAGAGTCCTGGATATATCATATATAGAGAGGGGGCGATCCACGAGAAGAGAGTGGAGGTATCATCGGCTTGAGGTGTCCATAGAATCAAAGAGAGGGATGAAGTGTGTGTGTGTGTGTGTGCGCACGCGCGGGATCGATAAAGAGTGCCATCGAATTTGTGTGTGCCCACGTCAAATATATAGAGTGGCTGGCCTACTAGAAGGTGAGAGGGGACATGTGCAGTTTGTCTCGGTGGCATGGATACCTCCCTACAGCGCTCGACTATCGGTGTGTGGTGGGGGAGAGGGAGGCCTAATTAACTATAGAGGTACAATGGGTGGTATATGTGTGGAGGAGAGAGGCCTACCTCATGTATTAAGGAGATTGATCTACCTCATGTATTAAGGGAGATCGATCGGCATCCATGCATATGTGTAGGAGAGGAATAAGGTTGGGAGAGAGACAGAGCTAGAGTGTTGGAGGGGGTGGTAGTGGAGTTGCTTCTAACAAATGGTGGGATAGGCTTACTAGACAAATGGAGGGCACGCCCGCAATATCAATAAGAGAGGAGATGGTTGCTTGTCTGTGCACGTGCGTGTGAGAGACGGGTCAGGAGGCATGCATGAATGATGAGGGAGGATGATATGGCTGTGGTAAGCAGACGTAACTACATAGGAAGATCAATCGCCCTTTGTTACAGAAAGGAGAGACATAACTTGTGAGGTACGTCGATCGATGGGGGAGGGGATAGTTAAAGTCGATCTAGGTATATGTTCGGAGATCGATCGGTATACATGCATGTGTGTGTTAGAAGAAAATGAGGCACGGGGAGAAGGATAGAGAGAGAGGGATGAATCTAGGAGGTGGTACGAGAGGCATACTATATCGAGGGGGAAGGAGTGTGCGAGTACGAGATCGATGAAAAGAGTGGTGGGAGTGAGGCATGGACGATGATAAGAGAAGAGGGGAAGCTTGTGTTTGTGCTAGGCACACCTGGCTAGAGAGGCATATCGATCGATGTGTGCCATAAAGAAGGAGCTGGGGGGGACTACACACACCGTGGGTGAAAGACCTAAGTGAAAAGACGAATTTGCACGATGGAGCTAGAGAATGCTGAGGGAGGGTGAGAGGGATGCGAGCGTGTGCATGCACGAGAGAAAGTTAGCGCTAGCTACAAAGACAAGAGGATTGTGTGGGTGTAAAAGACGAATAGATATCATACTTCACTATAAAAAGTGAATTTGGATATTTGCAGAATTTATCATAGTGTTTTAAACTGACGCATGTGTGAATATGTATAACGGTGATACACATGGTGTGGTTATGAACATGTTATACTACATATAATATATTTTATCTCCACTTCTTATAAAAACGGAGTTGTTGATGATGGTGTGCCTGCCATCCTGCAGTATAGGCCGTCCGATTTATATCTGGCGGATAGGAAGGAAACTATGGCAATTTTGAAAAAAGATACCCACACCCCTCTCCATATTTGCAAATTAGGCCCCTTGATCATGTTGATATTCTGTGGAACGCATGGGCATCTTGCTAGTACTACGTATAATATATAGAAAATTGATTATAATTTGGGCTAATGTGTGGCTTTTGCAGCTCATGTCTAAATACTTGTCATACTGTAGGGGGCGGGGCACTATACTTTGTGTGATAAACACGGTGTAAATATGGAACATGGTTTAGATTATGAATATATAGTTAGTACATCAAATGTACTATTATTTGGAATCAACATCAAGTGTATTCAAAAATTGGAATTTGAGTTCATGTAGTACACATAGTTCATATCTATCTCTATAGTAATCATGTGGTGTGTTATTAACGTAATACACGAATGATGGTTGAAGTTGGCAACAATCATGATTGTAGATTCTTATTGAAATAGAGAAACGAATTCAAATTTAGTTCGAATTGCAGCGGTAGTATAGACATTTGGAATGCACTAAAATGTTGGTATGAGTAGGTTACATGCATTATATAGCAAGCGAAAAAATTTAATTGGACATAACATGGATTCATACTCCCTCCTTCCATCTATATAGGGTGTAACGAGTTTTTAAAGACCGCCTTTGACTATTGAAGAGATTAATAGTACATGACATGCACAATGTGTGAAAATTATATCATTGAAAGAACCTTTCACAAACGAATTTAATGGTGTGCTTTGTGTAAGTTGCATGTCATATATTATTGCTCTAATATTTGGTCAGAGTTAGCATCGAAAAACGCATTAGGCCCTATATAGATGGAAGGATGGAGTAGCTTTGAATAGCATTTGTATAGTAAAACGGGGCAAGACTCTCTCTTTGTGTGGTGTGAATAGTTTAAATTTTTTCGTTTTCTTTTTGGTTGAGGGAAGTGCGAATTGATTTGGTACGTACAAGTACAATATTACTATATGTTAGGCTTGTCCCTAAAATTCAACTCGTGCCTTGTTATATCCCGAAAATTCAGATATCGTGCTCCCAAAACTGGCGCCTCCACAACCCGCGCCTTGCTATCCCGAAATTACAACGCGCACGAAAACTCCCACCAGCTGCCAAATCCAGACACGCGAAATCCCCCTTCTAACCCTGAGGTGAAAGGGCCGCTAGTTCAAATCGGTGGGGGGTACTTTTGTAACACACCCTAAATTTTGGACAAGCGCGTCCCTAAGTCATGGTTCATCCCCTCCCATCACCCCCTTTTCGCCATTCGAAATCCCAGGCCGCCATAACCTCTCTGCTCCAGCCGTGAAACCCCACCCTCCTCCGTCCGCCACCTCACCGGTGCCCAGCCGGAGCTTCTTCCCCGACGACGTCGTCCACCGCAACAGCTCGACGTCCCTCGTCCACCTCCCCGGATGAGGATTCGTCGTCCATCTCGTCGTCCCGCCGCTTCAGTCGCCCCGTCCTCCACCTCCAAGGAGCTGCTCCGACGATCATCTCGTCTATCACGGCTGCTCCATCCCCGCAGCCGCCTTAACCTGCTCCACCGGAACCGCAGCATCCTCACCGACTCCTCGGACGAAGCCGAGGCCTACTCGGCGCCACCAAAGAGGTTGTACACTCATCGCATCGCACCTTCTCCTTAACTCGACCTCCCAGCACCGAAGGTGCTCCATCGCGCACCCCCATGGAGCGGCTACCTTGAAGCCGGCGCCGCGGGCGACATCTCCACGGCGGCTCTCCCCCAGTGCGAGGCCCCTTCGGCGGCAGCATCCATACCGGCCGGATCTGCTTCTGCTGCTCTGGCTCTCGCTCGCTTGCTCGCGCTGTTGCTGATGCTCCGATGCTCACTCGATCGCTCGCTCGCCCAACTGCTACTGCTCCGGCTCTCGCTCACTCACTCACGCTGCTGTTGCAGCTCTCCCCCTTGCTCGTGCTGCTGCTCTGCTCTGATTTAGCCACACTTCAGTCGATTGAATCGACTTTTGGGTCAGTCGATTTTTAGGGGTTGGGGGGGGCTCGCCAGAGTGAAGGAAGAACTACCCAGCGGGGGACGGGGCTCACGGAGAGGTACCCCACTATCTATCTTGGGGTTCGGGGTGGGGCGGGGGCCTAGAGGGCTGGCCGAGGTGGCGGTGGGGAGTTGTTTTGGGCGGCGAGGCGCTGGGCAGGGCGGTTCGGTCGGTGGTGGTCAAGCGCTCGGGGTGCAGGTTGAAGATGAACTGCAGGCCCTCCTAAACTACATGTCAAGTGCCTCTCTGCTACCATTGCGTTCAGTTTCGACAGTAACATTCAGATTCCATAGTAAATTTCAGTTTCAACGTTAATTTTAGAGTCAACAATTTTTACCTCATCTATTGTAGTCAGGTGGTTTCTGGTGATGTAAATTTTACATCAATTTTACATCATCTATTGGAGATGCTATTAGAATCCCACTTGAGATTGACGATGTCTATCTTGTGCTGCTTCAGCCTTGATGTCTTACGGCTCACCGGAGCTGCTCCAACGACAGAATGATCCATCACAATAGAGCAGTGCCCTTAACGCTGTCTACAGATTCCTCAGATCTTCCTCCACACCTCCGACAGCCACCTCTGCCTCAACTGCTTCAGTGATCAACCCAATGATCCTGAGGTCTACACGGCTACGACAAATAGGTTGTTCACTTGTTGCATCACTTATTACTATACATTCATGTCGATCCATTAGGGCTATTTTGGTTCAATGGAAAAACATAGCAACAAGGAATTTTCCAATGGCACTCTACTATTCAATTATTCCTGCATTTTGTTGAAAGGAATGAAGCAAAACATCCACCTGGACCTACTTTTCAAAATCCTATGCATGAAAACAAGACCAAGTGCATTAGTGGCAGAATAATATTCTAACTTGAGTCAGGTTCAAATTAATGTTCAAACTTGAGTTCTAAATTAGTTATGGGGCACATATCTTGGCAGCAATGAATAGTCTGTATGTCTAATATCTGGTTCACCTAGGGTATGCCTATGTTGTTCATCTTGGGTGGGAAACAAATAGTAAAGCAATCATCATCTGTCTTTTTATTAAATTAAAGCAATCATCAGCCTGCTACCATTAATTTTGGATCCATCCACTGGTTGTTACCATCACTCTAAATTTCTGCATGCTCTCCTTACATAATCTCACCATATTTTTTTCGTATGCATGTCAAATATTGTACACAGTCATGCTGAACATGTAGAGAAAAAGAGAAGAGTTTTGCGCGGCAATACAATGTCATGCAGACATCACTCCATGGTGGGTTCAATGGCAAACCCTCCCCACCCCTCTCAGATTGTAATCCAGAGGAAAATATCTGTTCTAAGGCGGAATCAGACGCCGCTGACCACTCCTATTTACCCCCCAAGGTGTTTGCTCTACCTTGGCATGATGATATTAGTCATATCATGCATATGTTGCCTTGCAATGCCTACTTTTCACATCATATACGTCATCTGCTTAGTTTAGACATGTTCTGTAATGCCACCTGTTTAGTTTCTATATCATATATGGGAATTATGTAGTTCATGTCTTTTAGCCAGCCATAATATATGTGAAATGTGCAATGCCATCCTGTTTAACCAGGCATCATATATTTGAATGATATCTTGCCCATCCTTTTCTTCATTACATTTCCATTTGTCGACAATGTTTGTACATTAAACTACTCTTCCTGTGAATCATCCATTTGGGTGGGAGATGGAAAAATCTAGAGTGAAAACAAGGCCTTGAGAGCGCATGGTGCTACACTGTCAAGTAGATCTCTTGTTGGGTCCCGATAGCTCCTCGTAGATGGATTCGAGACAGATGACCAGTCCTATTCCCCACCGAGGTGTATGCTCTAACTTGGCATGGTTATACTGCTCATATCATGCATATGGTGTCTTGCATTGCATAGTTTAGACATCATATACACAATATTCAACACCATGTTCTTAGTTCAGACATCATATCGAATGCCCTCTGTTTAGCATATAAATCACATATGTGAATTAAATGATGTGATCCTGATTACTTAGATAACATGTAGGTGAATTATGTCATGTGATCTTGTTTTGTTATTCATCATATCTTTGAATTATGTTATGCTATGCTATCCAGTTTAGATAGACATAATATATGTGAAATTATGTCATGCTATCCGTTTTAGTTAAACAATATACATGTCAACTATTCCATGCCCTCTTTTTTCCACACTATCTATTGCATCTATCTCTCATACAATGTCTGTACATTCAACTATGTTTCCTGTTTATCAGCCATTTGAATTGGAGCGGGTGATGCCAGTATCCAGTGACCTAAAAACACGGTCTTCAAATAAAACAATGCTACCTCTTGGTGGAGATAGCACCCCGGTTGTACATGCACAAGAACCAGCCCTACCACACATAACCCAAACTCTCGCAGATTGTTCCCCTACTGCGATGGACAGAGAACCAGCTTCACCCAATCTAACCCCAACCCCAGCCGATATTAACCCAGTTCCTGTTGACACAACATCATCTCCACCACAGAGCTCCCAAACAAGAGTGGTTAGTAAGGAAACTCCAGTGCCCAAAGGGCCAGTACTATCACGGCGAACCCCAACTCCACCAGTTAGTACGCCTATTCCTGTGGAGGAAGCACAACCAGCTAGTCGTAGTTTAGCATCTATCGCATTTGATGTTGTTAAATCGTATGTGCGCATCTTCCCATCTTGAAAATATTATACTGAAGATGAAGGAAAATGCCAGTTGCAGGTGTTTGTCTAGGATTATGTGTAAGTAATGTTATTCATGGCAATTACTTTGCTTCGTCCCATACATCCTACCTCCATGATGGTTATAATACAGCAAATTTTCCCATTTTTTTCTATAGAGAAGGACCGATTTGGAAACTCAGGATGAGGTAACATGTGATAATACCTCTGCTATCTTCAAGAATGCTTGGTGGCGATGTCGAATTACTCAAGAAAACGTACTTCACCGGCAAAGAAACTCATCAAATTCCCTTACGTTCTCCTGAGACACATTTATTGGACGATGACTGGGAACGCATTTTTCTGTACTGGTTCCGAACCAAGAATGTGGTAAGGTTTATGAGCTCATTTTCTATTTTTAAGTATTATATTCTTGTGTCCTACTTTACTCTGTTCATGTAGAACAAGTGCCTAAATCTGAAGAACAACTGTTCTAATTTAAGATTCCACTGCTATCATAGTTCAAAAAAGCCCTAGGTGTTAATTGTGTGTTTTGCCACCGCCTTGCGCTTTACTGACCAAAGCGCATGCTTATGCACAGTTATGCACAGATTAAGCATAGTTATGCGCAATGCATTTTGCCAACACCTAGAGCCTAGGCGCGCTTAAGCGCTCGCTTAGGCGCACCTTTTTTTAACTATGATTGCTTTGCTCTTGTATCACTGTATTTACTCATACAAACTTATTTTTAAATTGAAGGATCCAAACGAAACTCCAATGGCACAACAGGTATGTTCACGCATGTTTCTTTACCAGGTTTGCTCTTATCAATAGCTCTGTTTATTTCAATTTCAATTGTGTATACAGTTGACTTGCATATCATGCAAATTACTAGCATCACAACAGAGCCAATAGTGTTGTTGTACATGTAGACCCGTGGTACCCATCTGAAATCTTGTTGTGCCGTGTAGTTCCCACGCTTTGTATTCTTTCACTGCTGCTTTGTCTTGAACTGATATGATTTGAACCGTGTCTCTATTTTGATTTGGCAAGACAATGCAGTGACCATATGACATAGATATATGTTTGTTTGATGCTTTTATTATGTACTAGTACTTGGCAATAGAAGACTTGGTAGTTTAATCCTGTCCACCTTACTAATGTACTGGTTCACCGAAATGAGTTTCATATACTAGTACATGCTAAACTTGTTATGTGTCTGCTTGTTTCTTCTTTTAGAATGCTGACAGAATATTTGGGAAGAGTGCCTTATTAAGCAATGGTAAATGAAGTAATGCAGATAAGGTCCAGGATAGTGACACATCCTTGTTGGTCTCCAACAAAGCTGATAAAATAGCTAAGGAAGACTATCTTGAAGACAGTGAGACAACCCCAAAGTCCTGTCTTGGTTTAGTGTTTGAGTTACTGGCCACTATCGCTTGCACAAGCTATTCAAACTCACTGTCTGAATCAGTTCGACTTCTTGAGTCTCAACTACAAGCTGAAAGACATCGATCAGTTGTGCTGCCACAAGAAGCGGAAGGACTGCGGAAGTCCCTGGAGCATTCAGATGCATACTTTCTGGTGCAACATCAAGCGTTGGAGGATTTTAGCGCCAAACAGGACAAAGCTAATAAGCTTGTTAAGCTTATTGCCAGCATGGTGGATACCGTGATAACGTTTCTTGAGCTCTTCCGTTGTTTCAGTTATCCTCTTGTTTTGTTGTCGCGTTTATTTGCACTGGTGGCCAATTTTGACGGCGAGTGTATGTAATATGCTGCTTTGTTCCCTATATTTGCACTGGTGGCGAACTTTGATGCCCAGTGGATGTAATATGTGTAATAGCGGTAATAGGCTAGCGTTTATTGCTTGCTTATTTATTTCCTTATTGTCTTGTTTAGTTGTTTGCTTGTAGTCACTTCAGTTCTTCTTCTGTGTTTTTCTAGTGGCCACAATAGCCTATTTTTGGTAACTAGGCCAAAATAATCATGGCAACACACGGACTGTTGTAACCATGGGCCTCCTGTAGGCTGTATGTTCCATGGGCCTTCTTCCGGCCATAGGATCCATTGGCCTTCTATACGGGTCGTAGGATCCATTGGCCTTCTATACGGGCCTTCTACGGGCCTTAGGATTCATGGGCTTTCTACGGGCCGTAGGGTCCATGGGCCTTCTACGGGCCGTGCTATCCACTGGCCTTCTACGGGCCGTATGATCCATGGGCCTCATACAGGCCGTAGGATCCATGGGCCTTCTATGGCGCGTATGGTCATTCCGCCAATCATGGGTCGTACTGTTCGTGGACCATAACGGGCCGTTAATAGGCCGTATTTGATAAGTCTACAAAAACAGCCCAACGGGTTTTTTTTTACATGAAAACGGCCCAACGTATTAACGGTCCACAAACAGGCCGACTGCAATGACGGGCTGAATTTGGCCCACAAGCAGAAAATGATAGTAACGGGTCGTATGTAACCGAAAGCTGCAAATGAGCCCAAGAACCAATGGGCCCTGAGTAGGCCGAAAGATAACTTGGGCTGGAAATGGCCCAACGGAATAACGGGCCGTTAATGGGTATAAAGTGATACACTGTTCATTACGGGCCAGTTTCACAACGGGCCGTTAATGGGCCAAGAGTTACAAAGGGCCTCATATGGGCCGAAAGAAGTCATGGGCCAGACATGGGCCGGAAGTTAAAACGGGCCGGAATCATATTGGATGGCCCAGATGACGCTACTGGGCCTAATTCGGAGAGGTCGTAACGAGCCCTATGTTAGCGGGCTGTAAATGGGCTATATGCGAACAGGCCGTTAACAGGCTTTCTGTGGGCCGGCCCGCCACCTTTTGACCAAGTCAAACGGGCCGGCCTTTTCACAGGAATGGGCCTCTGTTGGGGCGTGCCACCTGTCGACGTATCATAGGCGCCTTCGGTCCAATGAGTGGATGGCATCTGTCCCAACGTGAGCCGACACGTGTTTCCTCCAGCCAATGATGATTTTACACGTGGAAAATCCCCATTGGTCGGGGCTGTTAACGGTTTATCGGATCCAACACCGGACCCGATAGCTTAACGGCGTTCAATTATGGTGGATGCCACGTGTCAGTCACCCTTGACGAAAGCACTTCTGTGACGCGCGAATTATCGTCATGGAAGTGGACACTTCCATGATGATAATTTTGGTAATGTCATGGAACACTTCTCGACAAAGACAGTATGACTATCTTGATTCATCATAAAATCATCATGGATGTACATGCATGACAGAAAACGTGACCTACTGTGACAAACACGTATCATCACGGAAGTGTATTTTTTTGTAGTGGTAAGGGAAGCAACGAGGAAACCATGAGGCAGGGAGGCGCGCCCTACCCCCCTGGGCGCCCCCCCACACACACACACACACCCTCGTGGGCCCCTTGTGGCTCCCCTGACCGACTTCTTTCGCCTATATATGTCCATATACCTAAAAACATCGGGGAGCACAATAGATCGGGAGTTCCGCCGCCAGAAACCTCTGTAGCCACCAAAAACCAATCGGGACCCTGTTCCGGCACCCTGCCGGAGGGGGGATCCCTCACCAATGGCCATCTTCATCATCCCGACACTCTCCATAACGAGTGGGGAGTAGTTCACCCTTGGGGCTGAGGGTAAGTACCAATAGCTATGTGTTTGATCTCTCTCTCTCTCATGTTCTTGAGGTGATACGATCTTGATGTATCGCGAGATTTTATATTATAGTTGGATCTTATGAAGTTTCTCCCCCTCTACTCTCTTGGGATGAATTGAGTTTTCCCCTTGAAGTTGTCTTGTCGTATTGAGTCTTTAAGGATTCGAGAATACTTGATGTATGTCTTGCCGTGCGTATTTGTGGAGACAATGGGATATTCACGTGATCCACTTGATGTATGTTTTGGTGATCAACTTGCGGGTTCAATGAACTTATGCATAGGGGTTGGCACACGTTTTTGTCTTGACTCTTCGGTAGAAACTTTGGGGTACTCTTTGAAGTACTTTGTGTTGGTTGAATAGATGAATATGAGATTGTGTGATGCATATCGTATAATAATGCCCTCGGATACTTGAGGTGACATTGGAGTATCTAGGTAACATTAGGGTTTTGGTTGATTTGTGTCTTAAGGTGTTATTCCAGTACGAACTCTATGATAGATCGAACGGAAAAAATGGCTTCGTGTTATTTTACTACGGCCTCTTGAATAGATTGATCGGAAAGGATAACTTTGAGGTGGTTTCATACCCTACAATAATCTCTTCGTTTGTTCTCCGCTATTAGTGACTTTGGAGTGACTCTTTGTTGCATGTTGAGGGATAGTTATATGATCCAGTTATGTTATTATTGTTGAGAGAACTTGCACTAGTGAAAGTATGAACCTTAGGCCTTGTTTCCTACCATTGCAATACCGTTTGTGCTCACTTTTATCATTAGTTACGTTGCTGTTTTTATAATTTCAGATTACAAAAACCTATATCTATCATCCATATTGCACTTGTATCACCATCTCTTTGCCGAAGTGCACCTATACAATTTACCATTGTATTGGGTGTGTTGGGGACACAAGAGACTCTTTGTTATTTGGTTGGAGGGTTGCTTGAGAGAGACCATCTTCATCCTACGCCTCCCACAGATTGATAAACCTTTGGTCATCCACTTCAGGGAAATTTGCTACTGTCCTACAAACATCTACACTTGGAGGCCCAACAACATCTACAAGGAGAAGGTTGTGTAGTAGACATCAAGGTTGTCCACGCCCAGCTCGTGGCGGTCACCGCACAAATTGAATGAAGCTTTTCAGACAACGGTCGGCAATCCACAGCCAAAGAGTTGGCAATCACCGAGAGAGTTCGAGCATCCGTCCATTCCTGCGCGACATACCTTGCTACGATGGAGCCCGCCAAAGCCCAGATCACGGCCGCCCACCGCCAGCTCGTGGCAGCCTATTCCAAAGATATGGTGGACGCGGATGGCGAGATGCTTGCAGAGTATGGTGCAATTGATGCCATGGAGCCCCTTCCTCAGGAAACCATCGGGCGCGAGCTGGACATGGAGGCGGCGGTGGAGAACGACGAGCACCAGTTGTAGTAGTACTCTTTTTTTTGTTTAATTAAGAGCGTCGGTCTTTAATTTGCTATAGTAATATTTAGGTCAGCTAGCTCTGTTTAATTGCTGAACTTGCTCGATTAAGAAGTGTTGGTGTGTTGTAGTCTCCTTTGTGTACCCAAATTATGCAATGACGTGGATGACTACTGTAACCATGGAAATTTAAACCAAAATTTTTTACGTTCAAACTCATCACACACGGGTTAAGCTATCTGAATTGTTTTTGATGTTCACATATCGTACACAGTTCTGAATAAGGGACCGTGTCTGATGACACTTTGCTTGCCAGTTTTTTCGCTGGAGCGATTCCAAATTTTCGGCTTCCGCAGAAATATCTACCTCCCCACCCCTCCCCATTACCAAAAGCCACATTTCCCCTGTTTCTTTCTTCCTTTCCAAGTTGAAACCTTCACTCCTTGCTTGCAGCACCGCCTCCTCACCGGCAACCCTCCTTCACGCTGCTCGGCCTCGCCTATCCAGGCAGGTAATCCACACCCAACCCCCATTCTCCTCCTCCTTCCACATCCCACAGGCCCCGACCGCCGGCGCGAGCGCGACACCTTCCACCCAAATCACCGACCCCTCCACCAAATTAGCGCATCCCTAAGCCATGGAGCACGCAGTATAGCCAGGATCTCAAGGAGCATTTGGCAGCGGAGAAGCAAATCGCGGCCGCATGCGCGGATGAGGTTGCGATGGCTGTCATTCATGCCGACCCCCAGGTCTTGGAGGAGCACCTTGCCATTTGCTAGCTACACCGGTTAAGCATGCTCGGTTTACCTGTTGCGTGTGCTCCTCCTGCCTTTCCTTCACAAATTCTAGTGAATTGTGCTATCTAATTTTACCATGCAATCTGTTGCTCTAGTGTATATGTTCTATATGTCGTGTAGTGTGGTACTCACTTATTAACTGTTTGGTTAATTAGTTGTCATCTTCAGTTAACTGTTTGGTTCAATTCTGCAAATGTGATGTTCAATTCTTCAAGCCGCAATTTTGTATTGTCTTCCATGTGAGAAATAAATCAAATTTATCTTTACAAAATACATGAGAAACGAATACAATTGCTATATTTCCAAGTTGTCAAGCATGATTGGTTTGGTTATACATTGTGCAATGTGCTGCTTAGTTAACGTTTGGTTCATTTGTGTGTGGTCTTTAGTTAACTGTTTGGTTCAATTCTGCAATGCGATGTTCAATAGTTGTGGGTGCATTCTTTTATTGTATACCATGTGAGAAATAAATCGAATTTGGTTGTACTAAATACATGAGAAACAAATACAATTGCTATATTTCCAAGTTGCTAAGCATGCTTGGTTTGGTTAACTATTTGATCTTCTATTAGGAGTATGTCATATTGTGCAATGTGGTGCTTAGTTAATGTTTGGTTCATTCGTTGTGGTGTTTAGTTAACTACTTGGTTCAATTCTGCAATGCGATGTCCAATTGTCATGGGTAGAATTTTGTATTGTTGTGCATGTGAGGAATAAATTGAATTTGGCTGCACTTAATACATGAGAAACATATACAAGTGCTATATTTCCTAGTTCTTAATCATCCTTGGTATGGATAAATGGGTTTCCATGTGGCTTGAATTAATCTGATGAATCTGCAATGTGCTTATTTTTCATCAACATATTTTACTGATAGCATGTGAACCCTTACTTAACCTCATGACTAACTACCTTATATGTGTTGCAGGGAAACAATGGGAAGCACTGAGGTTTACAATCGAGGTTAGCACGTGCATGGTCCGTTGTCTAATAGCACATTATTGTGCAATTGTAGGAACCATTCTAATATTTAGATTTTTAACAATTTGGTCTTGCACATGTAGGTCCTACTGTCAGAGGTTTTGACCCACTATCCGACCCTTTTTGCATATGGGGAAATGAGTCGTCCATGAATATCAGTCAAGTCTAGAAACTCAGAAAGATTGTTAGGATAAATAAATTAGCGACAAAAAAAATCTTTGTCTGCACAATGAAGAAGACATCAGTTCACTACAGGATGGTACTAACTAATATAACTTGCCTTTTTTATTCCTTTGCCCCATTTCCAATATAGATAAGATATTTATGCACATCCTTGTTTTCGTGCCTTTCCAAATCAGTTCACTGATGATTACCTCTCAAACCACCTATATGGTCAGGAGGCGAGGAAGGTATTCATACAACACCCACGGTTCAATATTGATGTGTTCCTAAAGAGGATGAAGTATGGACGGTCAATCATCCACAGGCACTAGCCTAAAGTTACAAAGACCTTCAACATCAATGAAGGCTCAATATTCGCCTTCTGCTTCAGCAATTTTCTAGATGAGATACATCTGTCTATGTACCGTCTATGATGCTAATCTCGAAAGGTTATAGATGTTGCATGTGAAACTTGGTGCTGGTGTAGTTGTGTAATGGGGTAGCTGAGTGCTGAAGCTATATGATGTTGTACCCTGATGTATTTCAATTATGAAAATGAAATATGTTGTGCGCTTAATATGAAATGTCAATTAGATTAATAAATGTATTATTAATAATAGGATAATTAGCCTGCTAATTGGGTTTTTCTATTGCAAACGGTTATAGAGAAAAACCATGTGCGATGCATTCAATAATGCACATAGTTTCTAGCAATAAATCGTGTTAGATTAATGAACAATCACACACAACATCCTCTTGAAAATTCTTCGCGTTAGGCCACCTAGTGCAAATGTTTATCACATAAAAACTGTGTGTGGTGGACAGCCGTTGACACACAGTTTCTTCTACGCACCGTGTGTGATGCATTCAATAACGCAAACGATAAAATTGTTAATACCGTGTGCAATGGAAACGCTATCACAAATGATTTAACGGGGAAAATGTGTGTGATGTACTTGCGAACAGAAACGTTTTCCTTGGAACGACTGTGTGGGATGTATATACGAACGAAAACGTTTAGCGGCGACTGACTGTGTGGGATGTACTTGCGACCGGAAATAATTTCGCCCTTATAATTGTATTTTTTTGAGCTCTACTATACGTGTTTCTGTATTTGAGCGCTCGCCGGTCACACGCGACCTCATTTTGTCGAGCGTGTGTGCCAGGAGGGCATATCCCCAATGGTTTCTGGGTCGTGTGGTAAGGACCCCCCTATCGCCCACACTCACTAGGCCACGGTTCCAAATGCATCACAGAAATGGGTTAAAAACCATTTGTATAGCACCTCGTTGTACTAGTGTCGAGGGAGCTCTAGCTCCATGCCAAAGGAGGAGCAGAGGACGGACGGGTCACGGGGTGCTCGACAGCAAGGCGACAGCAGCAATGCAGGGCGAGGCAGCGACGCAAGATGATGCAGACGAGCACGGGCTAGCTCCAGGACATGATTTGGGCGCGAGAGGTAGAGGGAAAGAGGCCGAAACAGGGCACACGGTTGGCTAGAGCGCGAGTTTGGCTGGTCATGACCCGTGGTCACCGCATGAATGTGGCGTTGACACGCGCGCTGGATTTCCAGACCTTGTCTAGGAGGTAGACCATTTAACGTTGAATGCCAAGGAGGAGAGAACCAAGAATAGTGGCCAAGGACGTGATCACAGCTAGTAGAGGATCATATGAACAACATGGTGTTTGATGCCTTCTGTGGTTCACATGAGTGGAGTTAGACTAAGATCTTTAGCACAATGTGATCAAGCATTAAGGTGATCCTCTCTGAGAAATTGCAGCTCATTCGGATGGATAAACATGATACTTGCTGTAGAAAGTGCCATAATGGCCAGATTAGGAGATGATGAAGTAGAACTCACATAAGTGCTAGGAATGAGCTGAAAATTGGCATGGCCCAATGATTTGAAGATATCAAGATGCCCATAAAGTTTCATGCCATTTAACCAAACTAGCACTTACTTCATAAACCATCTCTCTGGACAGAAACTTGGAAAAATTACACAGGGAAATTGGCTAGATGAAATGGGCCAAAACTTGGTGGAGAGAGTTGATAAGGATAGGAGAATGCCCTAGTAAATTTTCAGCTTAAATGATGCAATATAAAATATGGTTGCTTCACAAACTGAAAATCTGACCACAAACCAATATTTGGAGCTGGGCTCACATGGAAAGATTACATTAGCTCAAATTTGATGGAGAGTCATGATTTGATCATACGAAGGACCCTGCAAAATTTCAACTCCTTTGGATATGCCTAGATAGTACTTCCTTCACAATGACTTCCCTCAGACAGGAACTTTAAAAAACTACTCAGGATAATTTACTAAGCAAATTGAGTTGAATTTTGGCATGGGGCAATTATATGGATAGGAAAAATGTCCAAAAAGTTTGGGGTCAATCAAGCAAAGATAAATGACACTTCCTTCTCACACGACCACTTAGGGCAGAATCGGAAAAGGAATTTTTGTGAAATATCTTTGATGATGCCAAGGAAGGATTTAGGCACATTTGAGGAAGATATGACCCGAACAATTTATGAGAATTATTTGGGAATTTTGGGAGTGACAGAAATATAGGTTGCTTCACAACCTAGGGTTAAAAGGGTTATTCCTTTAACATAAAAGGAATATTCCCTAGAAAAAGAATATTGGATTAGGTCAAGGATGAGAATTACATGATCTCGGGTTGATGATGAGGATGACAAGCCACTATAAAACCTAGGAAGACATGATCTTTCCAAGTTTCGGAACCACATAGCCACAGAAAAGCAAATCAAATCAAGAAATCCAAGAAAATCATTAGAAAAAGAAAAGGCCAAAATCCAGGGTGTTAGAACCATAAGGCTCCTGCCTGTTGCCGATAACTTTTACAAAACATGATCATGTCATACAATAACGTATATCACATCATGTCTTGACCATATCACATCACAACATGCCCTGCAAAAAGAATTAGATATCCTCTACTTTGTTGTTGCAAGTTTTACATGGCTGCTACGGGCTTCTAGCGAAGAACCGTTCTTACCTACGCATCAAAACCACAATGGTGATTTATCAAGTTTGCTTTTTTAACCTTCAACAAGGCCGGCCGCAGTCAAATTTGATTCAACTAAAGTTGGAGAAACAGACAGCCGCCAGCCACCTTTGTGCAAAATTAGTTGAGATGTCTGTCGGTGGAACCGGTCTCATGAACGTGGTCATGTAAGGTTGGTCTGGGCTGCTTCATCCAACAATACCGCCGAATCAAAGTAAGACGTTGGTGGTAAGCAGTATGACTATCACCGCCCACAACTCTTTGTGTTCTACTTGTGCATATCATCTACGCATAGACTTGGCTCTGATGCCACTGTTGGGAAACGGAGCATGCAATTTCAAAAAAATTCCTATGCCCATGCAAGATCTATCTAGGAGATGCATAGCAACCAGAGGGGAAGAGTGCGTGTACGTTCCCTCGTAGACCGAAAGCGGAAGCGTTTGACAACGCGGTTGATGTAGTCGAACTTCTTCTCATTCCGATGGATCAAGCACTGAATGTACGACACCTTTGAGTTATTCATACGTTCAGCTCGATGATGTCCCTCAAACTCTTGATCCAGCAAAGTGTCGAGGAGGTAGATGAGTTATGTTAGCACAACGGCGTTGTGACGGTGATGGTGAAGTCATCCGCGCTGGGCTTCGCCTAAGCACTACGAGAATATGACTGGAGGCGTAAACTGTGGAGGGGGGCGCCGCACACGGCTAACAATTGTTGGTGTGTCTACTAGGCGCCCTCCTCCCCACATATATATAGGTGGGAGGCGGAGGGGAGAGGCCAGGAGGCTCCCAAGGGCTGGCTGCCGCCCCCCTTGGGGCTTTCCTTGCCCTGCGCCCCCCCTGTCTATGTATGCATGAAGGGGAAGGAAAGAGGAAGGGTGAGGGAAGGAAGTGGGAATCCTAATTCCACTTTTCCTTTCCCTTCCCCCCTTTCCTTCTCCACCTCCTATGGCCCTATAGGGCGCACCAGCCCCTTGTGAGCTGGTGTGTTCTTTCACAAGGCCCATATGGCCCATAGGATTGTCGGGGGTACCCGAAACACCTTCCGGTGACCCGATAAGTACCCGATACTCTCTGGAACACTTCTGGTGTCCGAATACCATCATCCTATATTTCAATATTTACCTCTCGACCATTTCGAGACTGCTCGTCATGTCCATGATCTCATCCGGGAATCCGAACAACATTTGGTCACCAAATCACATAACTCATATAATACAAAATCGTCATCGAATGTTAAGCGTGCGGACCCTACGGGTTCAAGAACTATGTAGACATGACCGGGACACCTCTCTGGTTAATAACCAATAGCAGAACCTGGATGCTCATATTGACTCCTACATATTCTACGAAGATCTTTATCGTCGAACCGTAATGACAACATACCTTATTCCCTTTGTCCATCAGTATGTTACTTGCCCGAGATTCGATTGTCGGTATCTTCATACCTAGTTCAATCTCATTACCAACAAGTCTCTTTACTCGTTTCGTAATACATCATCCTACAACTAACTCATTAGTCAGTTTGCTTGCAAGGCTTCTTATGATGTGCATTACCGAGAGGGCCCAGAGATTCCTCTGCGATACTCGGAGTGACAAATCCTAATCTCGATCTATGCCAACCCCACAAACACCTTCGGAGATACCTGTGGAGCATCTTTATAATCACCAGTTACGTTGTGACGTTTGATAGCACACTAGGTATTCCTCCGGTATTCGGGAGTTACATAATCTCATAGTCAAAGGAATATGTATATGACATGAAGAAAGCAATAACAATAAAACTGAACGATCAATATGCTAAGCTAACGGATGGGTCTTGTCCATCACATCATTCTCCTAATGATGTGACCCTGTTCATCAAATGACAACACATGTCTATGGTTAGGAAACTTAACCATATTTGATTAACGAGCTAGTCTAGTAGAGGATTACTAGGGACACGGTGTTTTGTCTATGTATCCACACATGTATCAAGTTTCCGGTTAATATAATTCTAGCATGAATAATGAACATTTATCATGATATAAGGAAATATAAAGTAACAACTTTATTATTGACTCTAGGGCATATTTCCTTCATCTAGATGGCTTATTCTCTCTCTTTGATCTTCAATACAATGTTCTCGTCGATGTTCTTGGAGATCTATTCGACGTAATCTTCTTTTGCGGTGTGTTTGTTGAGATATGATGAATTGTGGGTTTATGATCAGATTATCTATGAATATTATTTGTGTTTTCTCTGAACTCTTTTATGCATGAATTATATAGATTTATATTTCTCTCTGATCTATTGATTTGGTTTGGCCAACTAGATTGATTTTTTTGCATTGGGAGAGGTGCTTTGTAATGGGTTCAATCTTGCGGTGCTCAATCCTAGTGACAGAAAGGGACATGACACGTATTTGTATTGTTGGCATTATGGATAAAAAGATGGAGTTTTTTCATATTGATTGGATCTATTGTAACAACCCGAGGCCGATGCTCCAGATGCCTTTCATTTATTTGTGATGTCGTCGTGTGTTTTATTTGCTTGTTGCTTTTCTTCATGGCATCATGCGCATTGCATCTGCATGTTTTCGCAAAACTTGCATCCGTTCATAGTAGCCACTTCTCTCTTTGTCTCCGTTGACCTTTTGTTAGATCCCCCTTGTCTTTGTCAACCTCTCTCTGACCACCTCATGTGTGCGTCCAAAAACTTCCCTGAACCCGAACCCGAGCCGGGTTGTCGTTACCGATGGGTCCGGATCATCTCCGAACATCCCCAAAACATCTTCGGTTTCTTATTTGGACTTCCCTCGCCTATTTATCTTGAGCGTCCGATCTAAACCGGAGGGTCCAAACTAACTCCAAATACATCCACCTAATATATAAACAAATCAATCCTAGCCCTTGGTTGTCCCATCCATTCCTCCCCAATCCCGAATCCGCCGCCACCCACTCTTCTTTGTTCCCAAGGATCTTGTCCCATCGCCGCCGCTGTCCCACCAAATCCCCCTTAGTCTCACCCACATGCCCAAACCACCATCGCCACCTTCCCCCTTGCTCTCCGTTCCCAACCAACCATAGCCTCCACCTCCTCTGTTCCGCGCCGCCTGAGCACCTCCTGGAGTCCTTGCCTCCTTGTTGACCCAAGGAGACGAGCTCCTCCCAAGACCAGCCATCGACCCCTGCACCACCAGGCAGATTCCCCTGCCCCTGTTCCCTTCTTCTCCTTTCCTTTCAAGCTCTCTCTTTTCTCTCATGCCCGTCTCTCTCCATGTCTCTTTATTCACAGCACCTGAGGACATGGTCGCCGCCCTTGCGCAGTCACTATCGTCGCCATGAACACCTCCCCGTCGCCGCATCTCTTCCTGCAGCGCCGCCGTGCGTGCACCCCCCTCTCACGTGGGACGGCCTCGTCTATGTGCCGCCTGAACCTTCTGCATCGATCACCTTCGCAGTCGCCGCTCCGTGCTTCTCCATCGACCGGCATAGCCGCCGGTGTGCTCGCCAGGATCCGGTGGGTCTCTGCTTCCCACGCCCTCTACATCCCCGTGTGACCGCCGATCAGCAAGGCCCCTTGCGGCCTCCCTTTCTTTCCTTCCTCCATGTTCTTTTTCTTTCTCTGAAACTCTCTATTGTTGGAACAGAGAACATCACCGCCGCCCGGATCTGCTTCTGCACCCTTGTTGTCACTAGGGAAAGCCGGATCCAGCCATTCTCGTCGTTTGCTAGCCCCGCATGTCGCCCCTCGCTGGAGTCCCGCAACCGCGCTGCCAGGAGCCTCCTCTGCATCCTACAACTATCGCCGCTCCTCTGCTCCTTGTCAAGCAGAGGAGGAGGGGAGCTCCTATTTGCCTCCACTGGAAATAGTCTGCGTGACGCACACAGGTGCCTCCACTGGGTCGGCCCATCAGTAGACCACGCCCGCATCACTTCAAAAATATGTAAAAATATTAGAGGGAGCGAGGATTCGTGCTCACGACCTCGGATTCATAGTGGCTGCGGCACACCACCACGCCAGACGGGAATAGCTGCCTGGATGCAGCGAGAAATCTTATAAGAACTCAAAAACAGGGATCACATAAAAAAACATTTTCGGGAAAACCAAAACATTTCCTGAAAAAAATGCGATTTCTTTCTATAATGATGAATATTTTCCAAAACAGGACCGCTTTTGAAAATGATGGACACTTTTCTTGAAATAGAACATTTTTCGAAAATGATGATATTTTTTTAAATGGGATCATTTTTTGAAATTCAAAAATCAAACTTAGAAATGCAAATATGAAACTCCCGGACAAAATTCGACAACACGAACATTCATTAAAACTTGTGAACAATTTTGAAACTGGAAATTGTTTTTGAACCTCATGAAAACTGAAAACATGAACATTTTTAAAAATATTTGAACAATTTTTCTAAATAAGAACATTTTTGAAACGGGAATAGCTGCCTGTATGCAGCGCGAAATCTTATAAGAACTCAAAAGCAGCGTTCACATAAAAAAACATTTTTGGGAAAACCAAAACATTTCCTGAAAAAAAATGTGATTTCTTTCTAAAACGATGAATATTTTCAAAAACCGGACCGCTTTTAAAAATGATGGACAATTTTTTTGAAATAGAACATTTTTCAAAAATGATGATATTTTTTAAAATGGGAATTTTTTTTGAAATTCGAAAATCAAACTTAGAAATGCGAATATGAAACTTCCGCAAAATTTGACAACACGAACATTTATTAAAACTTGTGAATAATTTTTGAAACTGGAAATTGTTTTTTGAACCTCATGAAAAATGAAAACATGAACATTTTTAAAAACATTTGAACAATTTTTCTAAATAAGAACATTTTTAAAACGGCAATAGCTGCCTGTATGCAGCGCGAAATCTTATAAGAACTCAAAAGCAGCATTCACATAAAAAAACATTTTCGGGAAAACCAAAACATTCCCTGAAAAAAATGCAATTTCTTTCTAAAATAATGAATATTTTCCAAAATAGGTCTGCTTTTAAAAATGATGGACAATTTTTTTGAAATAGAACATTTTTCTAATATGATGATATTTTCTTAAATGGGAACATTTTTTGAAATTCGAAAATCAAACTTAGAAATGCGAATATGAAACTCCCGGACAAAATTCGACAACACGAACATTTATTAAAACTTGTGAACAATTTTTGAAACTGGAAATTGTTTTTTGAACCTCATGAAAAACGAAAACATGAACGTTTTTAAAAACATTTGAACAATTTTTCTAAATAAGAACATTTTTAAAACGGGAATAGCTGCTTGTATGCAGCGCGAAATCTTATAAGAACTCAAAAGCAGCGTTCACATAAAAAAACATTTTTGGGAAAACCAAAACATTTCCTGAAAAAAATGCGATTTCTTTCTAAAATGATGAACATTTTCCAAAACAGGACCGCTTTTGAAAATGATGGACAATTTTTTTGAAATAGAACATTTTTCGAAAATGATGATATTTTTTTTAAATGGGAACATTTTTTGAAATTTGAAAATCAAACTTAGAAATGCGAATATGAAACTCCCGGACAAAATTCGACAACACGAACATTTATTAAAACTTGTGAACAATTTTTGAAACTGGAAATTGTTTTTTAAACCTCATGAAAAATGAAAACATGAACATTTTTAAAAACATTTGAACTAATTTTCTAAATAAGAACATTTTTAAAACGGGAATAGCTGCCTGTATGCAGCGCGAAATCTTATAAGAACTCAAAAGCAGTGTTCACATAAAAAAACATTTTTGGGAAAACCAAAATATTTCCTGAAAAAATGCGATTTTTTTCTAAAATTATGAATATTTTCCAAAACAGGACCGCTTCTGAAAATGATGGACAATTTTTTTGAAATAGAACATTTTTCGAAAATGATGATATTTATTTAAATGGGAACAATTTTTAAAATTCGAAAATCAAACTTAGAAATGCGAATATGAAACTCCCGGACAAATTCGACAACACGAACATTTATTAAAACTTGTAAACAATTTTTGAAACTGGAAATTATTTTTTGAACCTCATGAAAAATGAAAACATGAACATTTTTTTAAAAAAGTTGAACAATTTTTCTAAATAAGAACATTTTAAAACGTGAAAATATATTGAATTGTGAACAAAATTTTGAGAATGCGATCATTTTCTAAAATTGTGAACAAAATTTTGAACATGCAAACATTTTTGAAATTCCTGAACTTTTTCTGAAAAATGTCAACAAATTTTTAAAAAGAGAATACTTTTTGAAATTCAAAACAATATTTGAAATTTTTGAACAAAATAAAGAGGAGAACGAAAAAAGAATAAAAAGAAACAGGAAAAACGAAAAATGTGAACAATTTTTGAAAACTGGGAACAAATGTGAAATTCCAAAACTTTTTGAAAATTGGAAAACGCGAACATTTTTTGAAAATCACGAACAAAATTGAAAAAATGGGAACAAATGTGAAATTCCAAAACTTTTTCGAAAATTTGAAACACGAACATTTTTTGAAATTCACGAACAAATTTTGAAACAACAAACAAATTTTCGAAATACAAACAAATTGTGTATATTTTTTTGAAAAGAACAACATGTCTTTTGAAAACCTGAACAAATAAATTTGCGCATTTTTTAAAGCCGAACAAATGTATTGAATATGTTGAAATTTTCTGAAATTGCGATTTTTCAAAAGAAAAAATAAAAGAAAGAAAGAAAAAGAATAACGAAATGAAAAACACGAAAAAAGGAAATAGATAATAGCCTATCTCTAGCATGTATAGGACACGAACGGTGTGGAGCTCGGGTGGCTAGCAACGCTGCTCGAGGTGTTGGAGGTTCGAGGTTTGATTCCCCTCTCGGTAAATTTTTGTGGGATTTTCTCTGTATGAAGCAGCCGTCATGGGCCGGCCCGTGAAGGATCGATGGGTGTGCGATCTGCCGACAGTTTGCCACAGAATGCGGCGAATAGGGAATTCCGAGGAGGAGCGCCTCAATCGCCTGCTCCAGCGCCCTGCTTCGGCCTCCTCCCGACCCGGCCTGCTCCTTCGTGCCCTGTGGCCGTGGGCCGTCTCCACCGACTGGGCCGAGGCCCTTTTGCTCTGCCCGCCGCCGTGGGTGACATCTGCTATGTTGTGCCCACGACTCTGTTCGAGATTCGTCCCGGCTACATTTTCTTAAGCCTCTGCGAATGTCAACATTTCCACAGGAATGATGTTTACAGAAAAGGCCCTCATGTTCATGCATTTAATATCTCACAAACCGTGCATTGGATTAAAAAGATTTATATATGTAAAATGCATAGAATTTCATCTAGTTTTCCAATATCCAACTTCCATCAATGTTAAAAACTGTTTAAATGTGTTGTTCACATTAATTTGCATAAATGCCTTGTTAAAACGGTTTATTTAACAACTAAATAACCGTAGCTCCGAATTAAATAAACTTTAGATGTAAATGGGGTGGAAAATGTGTAGAGTAATATGGTGCCATTACTTTGCATGTTTAACAACTCTAAAATTGTGTGTTAGACAGAACAGTACCAGATTCGAAATATGCATATGGGGATTTTCCGAAATTGTTATTTGTGTTTCCGGCCTCATTTAAACTTGCCTAGCACTACAAAAAAAATACACTTCCGTAATGATACGTGTTTGGTCAAAGTAGGTTACGTTTTTTGTCATGCATGTACATCCATGACGATTTTATGACAGAATCAAGATAGTCATACATGTGCTGTCGTAGAAGTGTTTCATGACATTACTAAAATTATCATCACAGAAGTATTCACTTCCATGACGATAAATGCCGCGTCATGGAAGTGCTTTCGTCAAGGGTGACCGACATGTGGCATCCACCGTAAAGAGTCGCCGTTAAGCTATCGGGTCTGATTTTGGATCCGATAACCCGCTAACAGCCACGACCAATGCTGATTTTCCACGTGTAAAATTCTCATTCGCTGACGGAACCACGTGTCGGCTCCGCGTTTGCATAGGTGTCACTCATCCAATGGGCGAGATGCGCCTATGATATGTTGACACATGCACCGACCCAACAGTGTCCCATTCAGGTTAAAAGGCCGGGCCTATCAAAATAACCGGGCCGACCCATTAACGGCCTACTTGAGTCAGGACCATTTACAAGCACGACCCATACAAGTTACATAGAATCGGCCCATCAAAGGCCCATTCTAGATTTGACAATTTCCAGCCCATCGTCAGGTTTTAGCCCGTTAACGGCCCGCTATGTCTTTGGGCCCAATTGCGGCCCAAGCTTCTTTCAGCCTGTTAGCAGCCCATCGTCTGTTCCATCCCGTTAACGGCCTGAAACATCTTTCGGCCTTTTCTCGACCCATTCTACAGTTGGGCCAATTCTAGCCCATTGTGACTTTAGGTCTGTCCTCGGCCCATTCGGTAAATGGGCCAATTCCTAGCCCATTTTGTCTCTCGGCCTATTAACGGCCCGCACAACAGTTGGGCCTTTGACTTTAGGTCCATTAGGAGGCCACGTTCCGCAGGGCATCATTTCAGCCTAACGCGACTTTCGGCCTGTTAAAAGCCTAGTTTCCAAATTGGGCCTCCTCAGGCCCATAACACTTTTGGCCTCTTACTGGCCCGTAAAGTAAAAGGGCCAAGACAAAATTGACATGTATTTCGGCCTACTAGAGGCTCGCGGGCCATTTCCATTTATACGGCCCTATTGAGCTTTTGGCCTGTTAACATCCTGCTAAGAGCTGTTGTTACGATGGGCCACATCATTTGGGACCCACTTAATATTATTTTGACCAGCCCAATTAAGTCCCACTTTGACTACACATGTTTGTTCATTTGTATGGCGTGCAGGAAATATTTGGGCGTGTTGGCCCCCGTTTCAACGATATAGCATATTCAAGAATTATCCTACTCTATTTTATCGCCTCTAAAAACATACACTATACAATAAAAAGACTAAGGCATAGAAACGTAGAATAATCCTACACTATACAATAAAGTTATTACAACTGAATATACCCACTAGGCATTATAGTTCGGCACCAGTTATAATAAAGCGTACACAAACAACAAATTACATACACTGGACGAATAAAGCTCATACATCATGGACACGCATCAACATAACTTACCATTTTAACTATAATCTCTTCAAAAAAATAGGATTGGCCGGATTCAGATAGCACAAATTTTAGACTGCAAAATCTCCAATTCCTTCGTGGTTACCTCAGTGTCTTGTTTCATTTTTTGACTCCTGCATCTCATACCTGCATGTCCAGTCTCAACTTGTTGATTGTCTGTTGAGAATCATGTACATGTTGTCTTGCCACCTCTAGTTGATGCTCGAGAATGTCAGCACATTCCAATTCCAATCCATAATCATTCGGTAACGGCCATGCCGCATTGCTCGTAGATCTTTGTGTTGATGTCACTTCATCCTGAAAAATTTCTGTAAGTACACATGACTAGGGCAAAAATATAGTTACAATAGTGAAGCAAGCAAGACAGACTATTTTGTGCATCGCAAAACAGGACTAACAATAATGTTACACATCATGAAGCATAAGAAGGTGATATTTTAAAAGTTATAAAAATGGTAGTCTGTGCAGCCTGCATATAGAAATCTCTCTTAGCTCACCAGAGGAGCATGATGTTGGGGCCAAATCCAAAACACAGACAAGTTACAAATTTAGACAACACATTGCCTATGAGTAAGCAAGCCGTTGTCCATTCTGTAGCTCAATTAAAGTCTTAGAGAGCATAATGAACGGCAGAGGGATTCATACAAACCTACTACAACAAGCAAAACTATGCAATCATTAGCCTAGTATAAATTATATTGTGATTCTCATGCAGTAATAGTTGGTTAATAGACTTCAAAGCTTCAGGCACACTTCGCTAGAGTAATTAAATGGTAAGGCATTTAATTATGTCAACTAATAGTTATACAAGTACCCAACATCAGGCATCATTGTTTGGGCATCTCATTAACTGAGGACAAATAAAGCAATTGAAAAGAGAAAATTAACTATGCCTGAAACAAACAAGGAATTGAACTGTTGGTGGATACAGTGACTTACCTTAACTGGTTGAACAGGCTCAGCGCCGCTCCTACTTCTCTTGCAAGGCTCCTTCCTTACATCTTGTACAAAGAAATCCTCAATCTTATCTTCATTGCACCCCCTCTGCAAGGTGAGACAAACTAGTTACTCGTCTCCTTGGAAGATAAATATGCACACCTTCCAGTCTGTGAACAACACAAAAGAATGAGATTATAACAAAACAACACCACATAATGAAACACGCCACATCTCCTGCACTTGCACACAATGAAATGAGCATTTACTATGTGTGCACTATGTAAAAACTAGGCATACCTTCGAACTGGATCTCCAGGTACTCTTGGAGAGCCTACTTTAGTGTATAGCCAAACCTTTATGTCACCTATGAGTTAGACAAGCCCTAACTACAGCAGCCCTTAGTGTTTAAATCGTTGACAAGCTCTGTTAGAGTGTTAGGTCAAGAACAGCAAGTAATCAAAGAAAATAGTGCTAGTATGGCTGGCTGATGCAAACAAGCAATTGAACAGATGTGTGAGCAAATCTTACATACTCCCTCCTTCCATCTATATAGGGCCTAATTGTTTTTCGAGGCTAACTTTGACCAAGTGTTAGAGAAATAATATATGACATGCAAGTTACACAAAGGATACCGTCAAATTCGTACGTGAAAGGAGCTTCCAATGATATAATTTTCACATTATACATCTCATGCATTATTAGTCTTATAAATAGTCAAAGGAGGTCTTGAAAAACACATTAGGCCCTTTATAGATGGAAGGAGGGAGTATCAAGAAAACAAGCAAAGAAGGAGGCTTAAAGACCATCACTTGACTCACCAGATTTAAGGGGCATTTAAACATCATGTGCAACGTATGAACTAACATAAACATTGCATATTCTAGATTCTACAATGGAATGGACATGTATTAGGTTATGCCATGTATGATGATGCCTAAATGTACACTATAGCAGGCATGAGTGATTCATCATTGCAGGCATAATTGAATTGCAGGTTAAGTGCCAGTTCTATTCCGCATTTTTGAGCTTATTGTCAAAATAAGCCATAAAAGATGTAAATAAGTCATTTTTGAGTTATGGGCTTCGACTTAACTTATTTCGCTTTGGAGGGGGTGTTTCGGGTAGAAGCTCACTAAAAATTGAAGGGAGGGGGAATAGTGAAATGACTCTGTTGTCGGCCTATATTACACTCAAAATGCAGCTGCTCACGTCCGCATCCCACCTGACCCTCAAGTAAAAAAAACACGCAAGTGTTCATTGCTCTGCCCGCTTGCATCTCCTCTCCCCTTTCCCTCTACCTCGATCGCCTGCCTGCAGCGCTAGGGTTCCTCCAGCGAGCCATCGCCACTGGTCCCATCTGTCCTGGTCCTCGACGATGCTCTGTCCAGCTAGGCTATATGGCCAGTGGGTAGGGGCAAATCTCCCCGGCTGCTCCTCCCTCTGGCGCCGCCCCTCATTCTCATGGTCTCCAGCAGCTGCTCCACTATGGTCCGTCCAACGCACTATTCCGGCGGGCCCCGCACAACTACGGCTGATGCCACACTGCAGCAGAAGGCACCTTATTCCCCCACACCTCCTCCCAGGCCGTGGCCTTCAGGTGCTGTTGAAGGAAGAACTCATCCAACAAGGTGAGGATCTCCTCTGATTTTTTGCCAAATTTTCATTCTAATCCACTATACGATGAATTGCTATGAGCTGCTTCTGCTACTGCTATATGATGCATTGCTATGAGCTGCTCCTTCTACTGCTATATGATGAATTGCTATGAGCTTCTGCTGCTATATGATGAATTGCTATGAGCTACTGCTGCTATATGATGAATTGCTATGAGCTGCTGCTGCTATATGACGAGTTGCTATAAGCTGCTCCTGCTCCTGCTATACGATGAATTGCTATGAGCTGCTCCTGCTGCCGGTATATGATGAATTGCTATGAGCTTCTTCTGGTATATGATGAATGGCACACTGCAGCTGCTGCTGTATGATGAGTTGCTATGAGCTGTTGTTGCTATATGATGCTTTCAGGTGGTGCTGCTATATGATAATAACCATCCACTTGGACCATCGAATTTCAATAAATAATTGTTTTTCATTTAAATGTGGGTCATGCGTTCTTCGTTTAAATTAGGCAATGAGATCTCTATGGAAGACATTGACCAAAGTAGATTGTGCCAAGTAGATGGTATCTTTGTATTTGCATTTTGAACAAATTGTGATGGTCTGTTTTCCTATCATATTAATTACTTCACTGGGTTCAATTTGTGATGTTTGCAAGTCAAATTAATTTTCATATGGGCAGCAAAATGAAAAAATATAATGCAATCTAGACTTTTCACTGATCATACCAAAGATAAGCTGAAAAGGAAGGCAATGAAAAGAACTGGTTGGCTTATTACCTGGAGCTTATATTTACAGGATCTTATTTTCTTAGGATAACTCGTAATAACTGTCCCTAAGAAACTTGGCCAATTGAACTGACATACAAATAACATGTCACGATGATTGCAATGGTGGAGTGACCTACCATAGCACACTGTATAGGCTCACTGCTGCCTCTCCTTTTTTGCGATGTTCCATGAAATTGCCACATACATCTTGTACTTTTTCATTGTGTAACCCTATCTGCAAGTTGACACAGCTAATTTCAGACATCTCTACATGATAATACATTGCATATCCCTTGCGCATATTTAAACCACCAATTAACGATTGTGTGCGTAGCATAAACTAGCCATGACTCTGTGTGCTGGACTAGCAGGCACTCTAAGCGAGCCTAATGTAGTGCACTGGAAATCCTACATGCCACCTAAGATTTTTTGTAATGTACTACCTCTGTTCCTAAATATATGTCTTTGTAGAGGTTCCAGTATGGACCACATACAGATGTATATAGATGCATTTTTTAGTGTAGATTCACTCATTTTGCTCCGTATGTAGCCTATAGTGGAATCTCTAGAAAGACTTATATTTAGGAATGGAGGTACGAGGTAGTATCATGTATGACATCTACATATCTAATTTAGCAGCCAGTAGTAGAAATCATTGTCTACACAAAGGGATTACTGGTCGAAAATCCTAGCAAAGCACGCTGGCATGCACACAACAATACAAGAGAGAGAGAGAGACGCAGTTACAAGATCATAGCAATGCCTTAGTCCAGGATCTTGGTTGGCTAAGCTGTTAGATCCAGAATAAACATCGTCCTTGTAGTTTTTGCCAGCTGCATAACAGGTAACAGCGACCTGTTAGTATATTTGAAG
Source organism: Aegilops longissima (assembly GCA_021605205.1). Classification (NCBI taxonomy): domain Eukaryota; kingdom Viridiplantae; phylum Streptophyta; class Magnoliopsida; order Poales; family Poaceae; genus Aegilops; species Aegilops longissima. The sequence continues at coordinate 695,222,030 of CM038682.1, forward strand.
TACATCGGGCAGGTGATGATGGACGGGTTTAAAGGTGACAAGTACCTAGGCCATGGCGGGTGCTTGGCATCTTGCCAGACGGTGGGAATTAGGTTAGAAACGTCAAGGGTGATGATGCTGCGCTGGCTGTCGGGGTCCGGTAAGGAGATCTAGAACCATCGAGTAGGGTGTTTGTGGAGCGGCTCTGGTAGGGTGGACTATGGTGTGGGTGAAGCGGATCTATGGCCGTGGACGGGGCGTCAGAAGCTGCTCCGGTAGGTTGGATGAGGGTGCAACGAAGCGGACCTGAGGCCGTGGACTTGTGAGTTGGCAAAGCAGCCCCGATAGGGATGAGAATGGTATAGGCAAAGCTACTCCGGTAGGGTTGACGATGGTGTTGGCGAAGCGGCTCCGGTAGGGTTGAGGAAGGTGTGGCGAAGAGGATCGGAGGCTGTCGATGGGGCGGCTCCAGGGTGTGTGTGTGTGGATGAAGCATCTCTAGTGGGGAGTATGAATGAGCCGCTACAGATGGGCTACGTTGACGAGAGTAATGGCGAAGCAGATCTGACACCGTGGACAAGGTTGGCACTGAATGGGCTATGGTACAGTGGTGGATGAGCAGTCTACTTGTTTCTAGGGGAGGTGGGAGGGGTAGATGCGGCCGCAGAAGCAGATCCGGTGAGGTGGACGCTGCTGGCAGTGAATGGGCTCTGGTACTCCAGTGGATGAGCAGTCTAGGGTTTCGAGAGGGGAGGGGTAGAAAGGCCGATGAAGTACGGACGACATGATGTAAGATGCTCTGGTGCTGTGGAGTTAGTCGTTTTTGCGGGAGGGGGAGAAGAAATGGGGGTGCCGTGTGGTGGGGGGAACCGGAAGTTACCAAAGCAGCCCCGACCTATTATGTAGATGAGGGCGATATTGTAACTGTTATTCTCCATGCACTAAGGACAAAAGGGGAATTTTGCATGCTAAAGACTAGGTGGCGGAAATTTTAGAAGGAGGCGGGAGATTTTGTGGCCCGCGGGATCGTTCGTATCATGTTTTAACTAATTTTGGACCGTGCTAGGGAGAAGATCATGCGAGACTGTGTACACAGGCACGCATCAGTAGTTATTAAATGGTGTGAAGTCCACCCCAAAAAAAATACAATAACTCGGGATGATCCGCCAATAACTTGGACGTTCATACGGGCGCGGCCAATCGTACGAGTGTAGAGGCGCGTTCACAAAAAAGGGATCAAACACTCAGCCTATGTATTTCTCGTGTAAATAGATAATTTAGTGCCATTCGTTATTTACTTTAAACATAATGCATTGACGTGTTAGTGTAGAGGCGCACAAAAAGAAATGGATATTGTAGTCCCACAAAAGAAATGGATATTGTAGTCCACTACTTAAAAGGGTTACCTCATATGATTACATAGCCTCCATTTCATAAATTGCGTACCCGTTGAATTCATATATGAATATTACATATATTACTTCATAATAGAACCTTAAATCATCCAAGACTAATGAATTTGAATGCAAGAGTAACAATGGTGCATGTACATGATAGCTACGTTGGGTGTTTGAAGAAACATCACTATAACTTTGGCATGCACAATTGAAAAGGTTTATTTAGATAGAAAAAGATGTGATATGTGAGTGTGCAATCTTTATAGCGTTGAATCGATATTGTACCTTTGGCCACGATACGAAGTAGATATTGATTTATGTTCAAGCGATGCACGTCCACGATCGCTAGATAGTGATACATGAATGAATTGTGCAATATCTCTCACACACATACATATCTCATTTACCTGTGGGCATCGGAATCACACACATGCACTTCATGTATTTCTCTCCCTCCATCAAGGTTAGAATTGGCCTTTCTACCCCGTCCTACAAGTCTCTCACACAGAAACACACACGCTCTCTCCGTCGAAAACGCCCACCCCTTTAATTCCGCCCACCCACAACCACTAATGTCTCAGAGTATAATTATGTCTCTCAAACATATGCCTAAGGTTAACTCTTGTTCCGGAACCATATGAATACATACAATGGTATTCCAGCAAAGCACCTTTTGTTTTGAGATTTTGCTCTCTCTCTCTCTCTCTCTCACACACACACACACACACACACACACACACACACACACACACACACACACACACACACACACGCGCGCGCGCGCGTATACATTGTTTCTCGCTTCATATTTTCTGGCACTTGCATGCACACTATTTGTTTATCTCCGTGATGCTTTAAGTATGCCTCACACACATGCTATCTACCTATCCCTTAATATAGATATGTGTCACACAAACTCCTTCTCCCTACTAGTAAGATGCCCATCCGTTGCACGAAACATCAAGATGCATTTGTATGAGTAATTTATCTTGTGGGAGAAAAGGATGAACGAGGGAATGCCTTATTTGCAAATGTGGAGAGGGGTGTGGGTATCTTTTTGCAAAATTGCTATAGTTTCCTTCCTATCCGTCGTATATAAATCAGATGGCCTATATTGCAGGATGGCAGGAACACCATCATCACCAACTCTATTTTTTATAAGAGTAGAGATATGTAAGTGTCACTGCCCCCCCACCCACTGACACACACTTACTGACACCGAAGGAGTAGGGTGACACCTCAATCTTGATACTAATCTATTGACTGGCTTCTCTCAAATACACACACACACACTATTCGACACCGAAGGAGTAGGGTGGCACCTCGAACTTGATAGTAATCTATCTACTCCTATTTCAAACACACACACAGTCTCTAGTTGTGCCTCTGTGCCTACCGCGCACACTCTCGATACATCTTTCTCTCCCTCCCCCTCCCCACCCCCATACCAACAATGACAACAGAAGGGTGACAACTCGATCTGATCTTAATCTGTCAATTGGTTTCTCTCTCAAACATTGTGTCTCTGTGCCTCACTCACACACACTCCATACGTCTTTTTCTCCGTAGCCCCCTCGATATGTAGACTTCTCGCACGTGCACAACTGTATTGACAATGACGCTGAACCCAGTGTGCCTTTTTTTCGGCCTCATTTGATAGTTTTCACCCTGTTTTCTGTTAATTAACAAGGCAACCTTTTCTTTGTTACTACTAGTGAATCTGAAATCATTCAGGGCAGACATAAAATATATCACTTCAACCCAATTATCACAGTAACTATTTTAAAAGAAACTAGCTAGATGCATGTACATTGCACGGAACATCAAGATGCATTTGTATGAGCAGTTTATCTTGTGAGAGAAAAGGATGAACGATGGAAGGCCTTATTTGCGAACATGGAGAGGGGTGTGGGTATCTTTTTGCAAAATTGCCACAATTTCCTTCCTATCCGTTAGATATAAATCCGACGGCCTATATTGCAGGATGACACACACACCATCATCACCAACTCTGTTTTCTACTCCCTCCGTTCGTAAATATTTGTCTTTTTAGAGATTTCAACAAGTTACTACATACAGAGCAAAATGAGTGAATCTACACTCTAAAATATGTCTACATGCACATCCGTATGTGGTAGTCCATTTGAAATCTGAAAAAGTCAAATATTTAGGAACGAATAGAGTATAAGAGTAGACATGGATGTTGGTGATATAACTATTGGGTATGACCCGCCCAGGAGGGGCCGGGTTATACCGCTGGTGGTTTGTTATGACAAAGCCCATGAAGATGTTGAAGATGGTAGTTCACGAAGTAGGCTTACCGAAGGCACAAAACCCAAAGGCGGCTTAAGGCCCAACATATGTAAACCGCCATGTATGTATGACTTGTATTATAAGGCATGTAGAAATTAGTCACCGAGCCGGACACATTGTGTATGAGCCGGCCGGGACTCCATGAGCCGCTGGGCGTCAACCTATGTATATAAAGGGACGACCCGACGGCGGTTTAGGACAAGAAACAAGACATCGAGAACTAGGTCAAGAGTATTCGCTCCCTGGTAATCGAGACCCCAGCAATACCACCTCAAACTGGATTAGGCTTTTACCTTCACCGCAAGGGGCCGAACCAGTATAAACTCTCTGTGTCCTTTTTCCCTATTAACCCCTTTAAGCTAACCTAGCTGGGATGGCCCCACGACTAAGTCCTTACACTAGGACATCTGCCATGACAATTCCACGACAGTTGGCGCCCATCGTGGGGCCAGCGCACGGTGGTTTGAGTTATTGAAGGGCAACTTCAACGGGATCAAGGGATACGCTGTGGGCCGGATGACCAAGAGTCATCGCGGCAAGCTCTACATCGATGATGCAGGCTGGAGCCCCGAGGCCGACTTAGTTGAGTACGGGTACCGGGTCCCCTTCGGCAGAATCCACGTCTTCATTGGCAAGATGGGCGAACCGGGCCCTGAGTCGGACACCTGCACCGACATCATCGAGATGGCTCAGCATGCACGACCCACCTGGGTTCAACCCCCCGTGAAGCGCGCCTTTGTTGGATTTATGCATGGGGCATAATTTGAGGAAGGATCTGTATCTGGCGGTGAGACGGTCGTCTACTCTGATGGTGAATCGTGCACAGGCGAGACTAATTCAATGCATCAACGGCAAGACGGTCGGCTTGGGGGCTGTTCCGATGGTGATAGTATTTCGGACCCCTATGAGCTGCCGAACATGGTTGCAATCTTCATGACCGGTACGCAGCCGGTGCTCGGGTTAACAACCACTACGGTGATGCATTCTAGCTCAATGGCTGCTGCGGCGGCTGGTGCCGGCGGCTCTGCGCGCCCGCCAACTCAAGTTCTAACTGAGTTGTTGGAAACTTTGGAAACTTTAATGGGGACGGAGGTAACCCCTGAGAATCAGGAATAACATAAGGTTGAAGTGGCAAAACTACGAGATGAGATAGCTCAGGCTAAGGAGGAATTGGCGGTTGAAAACTCCAGGATGGCCACGAAGCAGGCTGCTTTGGATGCTCGGACACAACAGATTCAGGCAGCGTCTTTCCGGCTCACGATGGATCAGAACGCCTCAAATGAGATCATGAGGAGGAGGCACCAGAGTCGTTTGCCCACGGTTTATGATGCAAGGGACCTCTTCAACATGCCTGGAGCGGGGACCAGTAACCCGCCGAAGGTGAACCGAGCGGTTGAAGTGCCTGGGGCGGGAGCGCCGGCTCAGCCACGCATGACGCATCCACCCTATTTGAATACTACTTCGCCTCAGTATGTACCAATGCCACTGGGTCATTATTCTTACCCTTTGGATAATATGATCGCCGCAGCGACATGATTGGCGGCTCTCCCAGTTGAAGGCGAGTCTCCAGCTACGATTGAAACATGGAGGGCTAGAGAAATTCTTCAGAGAGCATTGGAGCAGCAGGCGGCTTATTCTTGCAGCCATGAGAGGAGTCACTCAATCCCTCGCCCGAGTCAGAGTTATAGCAGACACATTGACTCACCAACCGTTTCAAGAAGTGACAGGCGCCATAACCAGCCTCGTGGACATGACCCAGCGCGTGATGGTGCTGATGCTCAAACTTTGGTGGATCAAGGCAGAGCATGTCGGGAGGCTGAGTTGGCGGCTCTGCAAGCGACTCATCAACGTTCTCCAGTTTATCTGACCACTTCGGTGGAGACAGACGTGACCTCTAGAACCTTGTGTGTGCCATGTTTAGTACCGGCTATGCGTAACATGTGTTTGCCGAAGGATTTCACGGGCCCTCGTAAGGTGCCTAACTACACAGCAGATCAGCCCCCTGAAGCTTGGGTTAAAAGTTATGAGATGGCGATGGAGCTGCTGGATGTTGGTGATGCCGCATGTGCTAAGTATTTCACTATGATGCTGGATGGGACGGCTCGTACTTGGTTGAAAGGGTTGCCAGCCAACTCCATTGGATCATTGGCCGAGTTAAAAGCCCGGTTTATCCAGAATTTTAAAGACACGTGTAGGCAGCCTATGTCAATTGTGGATCTGGACTCCTGTGTCCAATAAGAAGGCGAGTCAACAGCCCATTGGGTGCGCCGAGTCTTAGCCATCTTGCACTCAATAGATCGTATCAACGTCGGTTCAGCAGTTCTAATGTTGGAGAAAACCTACTGTTTTCTGCCTCTTAAGAAGAAGCTGGGGAGGGGGGGGGGGCTCAAACGCTACTGCGGTGACATGGGGGAGCTCATGGCGGCTCTGGTCAAGTACGCCGACTCTGATAGTACCATGGACCCCGAGTCTGATGAGGAAAGGTCGGGTAAGGGAAAAAAGAGTAGAAACACCAAAGGTCAGTAGCATAACCCGGCGAATCAGGGGGGCAGTGGTAAGCGCAAGGCTGATAGTAGTTTGGATTTTGTGGCTAACACCAACACGCAGAATAATGGTCAGCATCGTAAGGGAAAGCCAAACCCCCGGTTTGGAGGGCAATATTTCAACCTTGAGGAGATGATGAATCAGCCCTGCCCAAAGCATGGTACACGGGAAAAGCCGACCGTTGACCTCTGGAAGGATTGCTTCATCATGAGGATCACCCGCCCCGAGTTGATAATCCGGGACACTTGGCTCTGGTGGTAGCGCCTCAGGTTGGAGGGTACAAATTCACTAAGGTACTCATGGATGGGGGTAGCAGCATTAATATCCTTTACTATGATACTTTTCGTCGCATGGGGTTGATTGACAAAAATCTTAAACCATCCAATACTATTTTCCATGGAGTGGTGCCTGGTAAGTCGGCATATCCTATGGGCAAGATAGCTTTGGGAGTGGCCTAACATGACTCTAGAGCGGAGATGCTATCCTTTGAGGTGGTCAAAATCCAGAGCCCATATCACGCTCTATTTGGGCGGCCGACGTATGCCAAGTTCATGGCACGGCCTTGTTATGTTTATCTGCAGATCAAGATGTCGGGTCACAAGGGTACCATCACAGTGCATGGAAGACGAAAGATAGCCTTGGAGTGTGAGGAAGGCGACGCTGCTTATGCTGAGTACGTCTGTGCAACTAAGGAGTTGCAGTTCTACAAGGACAATGTTGATCCGACGGATATGACATCTTTGAAGAAGCCAACCACACAGCATGATCCAATGTTGAAGTTTAAGTTGGCAGACGACACTAAATTGGTTGATTTCGTCCCCGGCGATTCATCTAAGTAGTTCAGCATCAGTGCTAACCTGGATCCAAAATAGGAAAGCACGCTCATCGAGTTCATCCATGAGAACCGAGACATCTTTGCATGGAAACCTTCAGACATGCCAGGTGTACCGAGGGAAGTCGCTGAGCACACTCTAAATATTGATCCAAAGTTTAAACCGGTCAAGCAATTCCTTCGCCGTTTTAATGAAGAGAGGTGCAAGGCCATTGGTGAAGAAGTAGCCCGGCTCTTGGAAGCCGGGTTCATTATTGAAGTTCTTCATCCTGAGTGGTTGGCTAACCCGGTGCTGGTGCTTAAGAAAAATGGCACTTGGCACATGTGTGTGGATTACACAGATTTAAACAAGGCCTGTCCAGCTAATCCTTTTGCCCTCCCCCGTATTGATCAGATTATTGATACTTGGTTGCATGCTTAGATCCCATGCAAGAAATGGGAATGCATTTTAAACACCCTGCCACTGTCACTCGGCCGCAAACATTTAGATACCTGGTTTTTAAATTCTAGTAAATCCAAAATTTGTCTGAAATTCATGAAACCTGGCATGCTATCATGGAGCAGCATCAACATGCCGTTGTAAAATTTTTGTCCCATTTGGGGAAGGTTTGTGTATAAGCTTCTCACAAACCAGAGCTTCTCACAACAAGCGTCATGGTTTCGGTAGGGAACGTGCCACCTTTGGGGACAAAATGATATCTGTTGCCTCTTATTGCTTTCAAATTTTTTCGAGTGTCAACATAGAACAATAGGAGTATTGTGTTCAATTTTGGAATTTTTCGAGGTTTGTTTGGACATTTTTATACATTAATTGGGTTTCCCTGGCATTTTATGCGCATAATTCAAATTTGAACTATATGCACATGCTCCAGTGCATATAAACTGGTTGAAAAATCAAATATGTGTCCATGGATGCATGCTTAGGTCCCATGCAAGAAATGGGAATGAATTTCAAACACCCTGCCACCGTTACTCGGCCGCAAACATTGAGATACCTGGTTTTTAAATTCTAGTAAAAAAATGATATAAAATCGATGAAACTTGGCATGCTATCATGGAGCGGCATCAATATGCCGTGGTAAATGTTTTATCCCATTTGGGGCAGGTTTGGGTATAAGCTCTCACAAACCAAAGCTTCTCACAACAAGCGTGATGGTTTCAGTAGGAAACGTGTCACCTTTGGGGACGAAACGATATCCATTGCCTCTTATTGCTTTCTAAAAAATTCGAGTGTCAACACAGAACAACATGAGTGTTGTGTTCAATTTTGGAATTTTTCAGGGTTCGTTTGGACATTTTTGTATATTAACTGGGTTTCCCAGGCATTTTATGCGCATAATTCAAATTTGAACTACATGCACATGCTCCAGTGCATATAAACTAGTTGAAAAATGAAATATGTGTCCTTGGTTGCATGCTTAGGTCCCATGCAAGAAATGGGAATGAATTTTAAACACCCTGCCACCGTCACTCGGCCGCAAACATTGAGACACATGGTTATTAAATTCTAGTAAATCCAAAACTCGTCTGAAATTCATGAAACTTGGCATGCTATCATGGAGTGGCATCAACATGCCATGGTAAATCTTTGACCCATTTGGGGCATGTTTGGGCATAAGCTTCTCACAAACCAAAGCTTCTCACAACAAACGTGATGGTTTCGGTAGGGAACGTGCCACCTTTGGGGACGAAACTATATTCGTTGCCTCTTATTGCCTTCAATTTTTTTGAGTGTCAGCATAGAACAACAGGAGTGTTATGTTCAATTTTGGAATTTTTCAGGGTTCGTTTGGACATTTTTATACACTAAATGGGTTTCCCAGGCATTTTATGCGCATAATTCAAGTTTCAACTACATGCACATGCTCCAGTGCATATAAACTAGTTGAAAAATCAAATATGTGTCCTTGGTTGCATGCTTAGGTCCCATGCAAGAAATCGGAATGAATTTCAAACATCCTGCCACCATCACTCGGCCGCAAAACATTGAGATACCTGGTATTAAATTCTAGTAAATCCATAATTCGTCTGAAATTCATGAAACTTGGCATTCTATCATGGAGCTACATCAACATGCCGTGGTAATTTTTTTCCCATTTGGGGCAGGTTTGAGTATAAGCTTCTCACAAACCAGAGCTTCTCACTACAAGAGGGATGGTTTCGGTAGGGAACGTTTCACCTTTGGGGACGAAACGATATCCGTTGCCTCTTATTGCTTTCAAAAAAATTCGAGTGTTAACATAGAACAGGAGGAGTGTTGTGCTCAATTTTGAAATTTTTCGGGGTTCGTTTGGACATTTTTATACATTAACTGGGTTTCCCATGCATTTTATGCGCATAATTCCAATTTGAACTGCATGCACATGCTCAAGTGCATATAAACTGGTTGAAAATTCAAATATGTGTTCTTGGTTGCATGCTTAGGTCCCATGCAAGAAATGGAAATGAATTTCAAACACCATTCCACCATCACTCAGCGGAACCATTGAGATACCTAGTTTTTAAATTCTAGTAAATCCAAAACTCGTCTGAAATTCATGAAACTTGGCATGCTATCATGGAGCGGCATCAACATGTCGTGGTAAATTTTTTGTCCCATTTGGGGCATGTTTGGGTATAAGCTTCTCACAACAAACGTGATGGTTTCGGTAGGGAACATGCCACCTTTGGGTACAAAACGATATCCATTGCCTCTTATTGCTTTCAACAATTTTCGAGTGTCAACATAGAACAACATGAGTGTTGTGTTCAATTTTGGAATTTTTTTGGGGTTCGTTTGGACATTTTTGTACATTAATTGGGTTTCCCAGGCATTTTATGTTCATAATTCAAATTTGAACTACACGTACATGCTCCATTACATATAAACTGGTTGAAAAATCATATATGTGTCCTTGGTTGCATGCTTAGGTCCCATGCAAGAAATGGGAATGAATTTTAAACACCCTGCCACCGTCACTCGGCCGCAAACATTGAGATACCTGGTTTTAAATTCTAGTAAATCCAAAATTCGTCTAAAAATAATGAAACTTGGAATCCTATCATGGAGCGGCATCAACATGCCGTGGTAATTTTTTGTCCCATTTGGGGCAGGTTTGGGTATAAGCTTCTCACAAACCAGAGCTTCTCACAACAAGCGTGATGGTTTCGGTAGGGAACATGCCACCTTTGAGGACGAAACGATATCTGTTGCCTCTTACTACTTCCAAAAAAATTTGAGTGTCAACATAGAACAACAGGAGTGTTGTGTTCAATTTTGGAATTTTTCGGGGTTTGTTTGGACATTTTTATACATTAACTGGGTTTCCCAGGCATTTTATGTGCATAATTCAAATTTGAACTACATGCACATGCTCCAGTGCATATAAACTGGTTGAAAAATCAAATATGTGTCCTTGGTTGCATGCTTAGGTCACATGCAAGAAATGGGAATGAATTTCAAATACCCTCGACCCTCACTCGGCCGTTAACATTGAGATACCTAGTTTATAAATTCTAGTAAATCCAAAACTCGTCAAAAATTCATGAAACTTGGCATGCTATCATGGAGCGGCATCAACATGCCGTGGTCAAAATTTTGTCCCATTTGGGGAAGGTTTGGATATAAGCTTCTCACAAACTAGAGCTTCTCACAACAATTGTGATGGTTTTGGTAGGGAACATGCCACCTTTGAGGACGAACCGATATCCGTTGCCTCTTATTGCTTTCAAAAAATTTCGAGTGTCAACATAGAACAACAGGAGTGTTGTGTTCAATTTTAGAATATCTCAGGGTTTGTTTGGACATTTTTATACATTAACTGCGTTTCCCGGGAATTTTGTGCGCATAATTCAAATTTGAACTACATGCACATGCTCCAGTGCATATAAACTGGTTGAAAAAAATCAAATATGTGTCCTTTGTTGCATGGTTAGGTCCCATGCAAGAAATGAGAATGAATTTCAAACACCCTGCCACCCTCACTCGGTCGCAAGCATTGAGATACCTACTTTTAAAATTCTAGTAAATCCAAAACTTGTCTAAAATTCATGAAACTTGGCATTCTATCATGGAGCGGCATCAACATGCCGTGGTAATTTTTTTGTCCCATTTGGGGCAGGTTTGGGTATAAGCTTCTCACAAACTAGAGCTTCTCACATCAAACGTGTTGGTTTCGGTAGGGAAGGTGCCACCTTTAGGGACGAAACGATATCGATTGCCTCTTATTGCTTTCAAAAAATTTCGAGTGTCAACATAGAACAACAGGAGTGTTGTGTTCAATTTTGGAATTTTTCAGTGTTCGTTTAGACATCTTTGTACATTAACTGGGTTTCCCAGGCAATTTATGTTCATAATTCAAATTTGAACTACATGCACATGCTCCAGTGCGTATAAACTGGTTGAAAAATCAAATATGTGTCCTTGTTGCATGCTTAGGTCCCATGCAAGAAATGGGAATGAATTTCAAACACCCTGCCACCGTCACTCGGCCGCAAACATTGAGGTACCTGGTTTTAAATTCTAGTAAATCCAAAATTCCTCTGAAAATCATGAAACTTGGAATGCTATCATGGAGCGGCATCAACATGCCGTGGTCAATTTTTTGTCCCATTTGGGGCAGGTTTGGGTATAAGCTTCTCACAAACTAGAGCTTGTCACAACAAGCGTGATGGTTTCGGTAGGGAACGTGCCACATTTGTGGATGAAACGATATCTGTTGCCTCTTATTGTTTTCAAAAAATTTCGAGTGTCAACATAGAATAACAGGAGTGTTGTGTTCAATTTTGGAATTTTTCGGGGTTCGTTTGGACATTTTTGTACATTAACTGGGTTTCCCATGCATTTTATGCGCATAATTAATATTTGAACTACATGCACCTGCTCTAGTGCATATAAACTGGTTGAAAAATCAAATATGTATCGTTGGTTGCATGATTAGGTCCCATGCAAAAAATGGGAATGAATTTCAAACACCCTGCCACCCTCACTCGGCCGCAAACATTGAGATGCCCGATTTTTAAATTATAGTAAATCAAAAACTCGTCTGAAATTCATGAAACTTGGCATGCTATCATAGAGCGGCATCAACATGCCGTGGTAAAATTTTGGTTCCATTTGGGGCAGGTTTGGGTATAAGCTTCTCACAAACCAGAGCTTCTCATAGCAAGCGTGATGGTTTTGGTAGGGAACGTGTCACCTTTGGGGACGAAACGATATCCATTGCCTCTTATTGCTTTCTAAAAATTTCGAGTGTCAACATAGAACAACATGAGTGTTGTGTTCAATTTTGGAATTTTTCAGGGTTCATTTGGACATTTTTGTACATTAACCGGGTTTCCAAGCATTTTATGCGCATAATTCAAATTTGAACTACATGCACATGCTCCAGTGCATATAAACTAGTTGAAAAATCAAATATGTGTCCTTGGTTGCATGCTTAGGTCCCATGCAAGGAATGGGAATGAATTTCAAACACCCTACCACCGTCACACAGCCGCAAACATTGAGATACCTGGTTTTAAAATTCTAGGTAATCCAAAACTCACCTGAAATTCATGAACTTGGCATGCTATCATGGAGCGGCATCAACATGCCATGGTAATTTTTTTGTCCCATTTGGGGCAGGTTTGGGTATAAGCTTCTCACAAACCAGAGGTTCTCACAACAAGCGTGATGGTTTCAGTAGGGAACGTGCCACCTTTGGGGACGAAACGATATCCGTTGCCTCTTATTGCTTTCAAAAAATTTTGAGTGTCAACATAGAACAACGGGAGTGTTGTGTTCAATTTTGGAATTTTTCGGGGTTCGTTTGGACATTTTTATACATTAACTAAGTTTCTTAGGCATTTTATTGGCATAATTCAAATTTGAACTAAATGCACATGCTCTAGTGCATATAAACTAGTTGAAAAATCAAATATGTGTCCTTGGTTGCATGCTTAGGTACCATGTAAGAAATGGGAATGAATTTCAAATAACCTGCCACCATCACTCGGCCACAAACATTGTGACACCTTGTTTTTAAATTCTAGTAAATCCAAAACTCATCTGAAATTCATGAAACTTGGCATGATATCATGGAGTCGCATCAACATTCCATGGTATAATTTTTGTCCCATTTTGGGCAGGTTTGGGTATAAGCTTCTCACAAACCAGAGCTTCTCAGAATAAGCGTGATGGTTTTGGTAGGGAACGTGCCACTTTGGGGACGAAACGATATCCGTTGCCTCTTATTGCTTTCAAAGAAATTTGAGTGTCAACATAAAACAACAGGAGTGTTGTCTTCAATTTAGGAATTTTTCGGCATTTGTTTGGACATTTTTGTACATTAATCGGGTTTCCTAGGAATTTTATGCGCATGATTCATATTTGAACTACATGCACATGCTCCAGTGCATATAAACTGGTTGAAAAATCAAGTATGTGTTCTTGGTTGCATGCTTAGGTCCCATGCAAGAAATGGGAATGAATTTTAAACACCCTGCCACCGTCACTCGGCCGCAAACATTGAGATACCGGGTTTTTAAATTCAAGTAAATCCAAAACTCGTCTGAAATTCATGAAACTTGGCATGCTATCATGGAGCGGCATCAACATGCCGTGGTAATTTTTTGGTCCCATTTGGGGCAGGTTTGGGTATAAGCTTCTCACAAACCAGAGCTTCTCACAACAAGCGTGATGGTTTCTCTAGGAACGTGACACCTTTGGGGACGAAACGATATCCGTTGCCTCTTATTGATTTCAAAAAACTTCGAGTGTCAACACAGAACAACAGGAGTGTTGTGTTCAGTTTTGGAATTTTCGTTCGTTTGGACATTTTTGTACATTAACTAGGTTGCCCAGGCATTTTATGCGCATAATTGAAATTTGAACTACATGCACATGCTCCAGTGCATATAAACTGGTTGAAAAATCAAATATGTGTCCTTGGTTGCATGCTCGGGTCCCATGCAAGAAATGGGAATGAATTGCAAACACCCTGCCACCCTCACTCGGCCACAAACATTGAGATACCTGGTTTATTAAATTCTAGTAAATCCAAAACTTTCTGAAATTCATGAAACTTGGCGTGCTATCATGGAGCGGCATCAACATGCCATGGAAATTTTTTTGTCCCATTTGGGGCAGGTTTGGGTATAAGCTTCTCACAAACTAGAGCTTGTCATAACAAGCGTGATGGTTTCGGTAGGGAACGTGCCACCTTTGGGGACGAAATGATATTCGTTGCCTCTTATTTTTTTCAAAAAATTTTGAGTGTCAACATAGAACAACAGGAGTGTTGTGTTCAATTGTGGAATTTTTTGGGCTTCGTTTGGACAATTTTTGTACATTTACTGGGTTTCCCATGCATTTATGCGCATAATTCAAATTTGAACTACATGCACATGCTCCAGTGCATATAAACTGGTTGAAAAATCGAATATGTGTCATTGGTTGCATGCTTAGGTCCCATGCAAGAAATGGAATGAATTTCAAACACCCTACCACCCTCACTCAGCTGCAAACATTGAGATACCTGGTTTTTAAATTCTAGTAAATCCATAAATCATCTCAAATTCATGAAACTTGGCATGCTATCATGGAGCGGCTACCACAGCCACAAGGTTCATGCCCGGAGCTTTGAGGAAGGCGACCTTGTTCTTCGGCACATTCAGTCGGCCAAGAATTCCAACAGGTTGACACCAAAGTGGGAAGGCCCTTATCGGGTAACGCGAGTCACCAGGCCTGGCGCAGTCCGCCTAGAAACCGAAGATGCCATTCCAGTGAGAAACTCTTGGAACATCAAGTATCTTCGTAAGTTTTACCCATAAGGCACGGCTGTCGGGCCTCCTGGCAAGCCACCTTTTGTACAAGCTTTGCCGGCAAGGCATGTGACCCTTTGTACAAAGCCAGGCGCAGACCCTGAGCATAAATAAACGAAGCGCTGGCGCCCTAAGTCATAGCATGCATGCTAGATTGAGTCTCTCCCTCGGTTAGGGTTGATAGTGCTTAGCGGCGACTAACCCCTAGCATAGAGGTCGAGTTCGCGTCATTTTGTTCCTATCCTTCCTCTTTGGTACGCAGGCTACATGATATGTTTCCGCCAAGCCAAGCGGAAGGAAGAGAACAAGCCAGCACCCCAGGCCCGGCAAGCCGAGCTTGCCGAGGGCAGAAGACACGGAGGTCCACCCACGGCAAGTCAAGGTTGTTGGGGGCTGCAGATGCAGATAAGTTTCCCCATCCCCTGTCATGCATTTCCGTATGAAACTTGGGACGTATGGAACCTCATTTTGTTCCAAGGCTGCCGTGCTCCCCTCGTTCCTATCACCCAAGAGCTTCTTGGTTCAGAATATGGTTGTAGCCGCAGCGGCAAGGAAGCAAGCGTAGGGCCCACCCCCACTTCGTCCCTACTTCCGCCAAAAGGCGTGAATATGGGTGAATGGAATGGGGGAATGGCAAGGCCTGCTGCCGGGCAACGATGCTTATATTGGAAATAACAAGGATTTGTCCCTTGGTATGGGCTTTGCTCACACGCACGCGCAAGACTCGGCAAGCACCCCTTTTCCATTAATAGGTTCCATACAGGTATAGTAAGTACGAAACATAAACATGAACAGGGAGGTTGCAAGTTTAAGATCTAAATAAGGCCCGTCGGCTTACAAGAAAAAAAAAGAGATAAGGTGCCCGTAATCCCTTTCTTGTCCCTCTCCTCAGGAAATGAAACAAGAAAGCAAAAGGGCAAAGGGGGCGCCTAGGCGAGGTACGAGCAGCAGAGGGCGCCAAGAGAACATGCCGGTGGTTGCCAAGGAGAGGGTTGGCGGTGGTGGCGCCAGAGGAAGAGCTAGAAGATGAGGCAGCGGTCCATCAATACGTTATGAAGGCATCAGTGCCATCTTACTCCGACTTGACGGCCCGCCACCCGCATTCTTTGTCTTCCCCGGCCTCCCTACGCCAACCGCCCAAGGAGCGACCCGAGAAGTTCAAGGAGCCGGCGACGCGGATGATGGGGTCGCCGGTGTCGCCCCAGAGCGGCGCGCCCGACGCCTAGTCGGACCCGTCATCCTGCCGCCCGTTACCCTCATCGTCGCTGCCGCTGTCCTCCTCGTCACTCTTGCTCGAGGAGGAACCTTCATTGTCAGAGGAGCTCTCCACACAACACCTTACGCGAGTCCCGAAGTGCCCAAAGACCTTGACGGAGAGGAGGCCGCTCTCCATTAATTTGAAATGGAGAGTGAGCCTCTCCGTCAGGCTGTGGATGCAGGCAAAGGTCTTCCACCCTCGGCGAAGATACATGACGTGAGGAGCGGGGAACTCGACATCGGCCCATGTGCCACTGTTCCCGCAGCACCTCATGTACAGTTGCAGCGCCTGCGGCGGGTCCAATTCCATCTCCCGCGCAAATGGGTTTGGAAGGCGAAGACGACGGCACGGCGGCTGGCGCAGCCTGATGAAGAACTCGAAGGGGTTATCCCCGACGTGGCCCTCCACTGGGGGAGGGGCCGCTGGCGGAGGCGAGGCCGATCTGCCGCCACGTCCTCCTCTTCCCCGAGCGCCGCGAGGGCCTCGGCCTCGCCCCCTCCCCCTCCCTCTAACAGTAGGCTCCGCTGCTACGAGTTCTTCGGGAGGAGCAATGCACTGTCGAGCGGAGACCCTCGCCACCCCCGATGAAGCAATACCGCGCCCTCTCGCCATGGTGGAAAAGAAGAAGGAGCAAAGACGAGGAGAGGCGGAGGATGGGGGACTGAGAGGCGCCGTTCCTCCCGCTCCCTCTCCTTATAAAGAGACGGAGGCGGGGCTTGACCGCCCCTCTCGGCCAGTCCGGCTCATTGATAGCGGGCAAGGCCGTTGACCGCCCACTCCTCCCAATTGAAGGCGCGTGGGAATCACCCCACGCGCGCATGTCTTCCCGTATCCCGCGCACCTGCCATTCGCTCTGCGTCATGCATGCGACGTACGTGGCGCGAGAGACAGGCGTAATGGGACGCGTGGAGCAACGGTTCCCAAAAGAGGACGGTAAATGAGCAGCAGCACTACGATCTCAAAGGGACACGCAAGCCGCCTCTTTACTATCCATCACAGATGACACAAGCATGCTTAGATCATCCGCACGCACAACCCCCATGTCATGCATTTAACGCAGATCATGGGAAAGCACATCTGACCGAAAAGTTTTACTGCAGTAAAAACCGCCCCGCCTGCCCGTGCACCGTTTTGGGCCTGTCCCAACAATGCGTCGCGCTTATGAGTAGCCCAGTCTCGGGGGCTCCTGTCAGTGTACAAAAGTAGGGGCACAACTTTTGTACCCCTTTACTTGTGCACGAGCAGTCAGAGCCACGCGCCACGACCACAAGCGGCAAGGCAGGGGAGGTGAACCGAGGCAAAACCAAAGTCCAAGACAAGCAAGACAACGCCAAGGGCTGATGCCACAAAGAGCAAACGGGGGAAGCAGGTTTCCCCGGCAAGACCCTTGCCGGGGGCAGCCTTAGCGGCCCCGGCAAGACCCTTGCTGGGGCGGATTGCCCACACCAGCGGAGTAAGCCACGCTCGAACCCACGGTTTCCAACACCATCAACCACGTTGGGCCAGGGCTCGGGAGGCACCTCCATGGTGACATGCAGATCTTTGTGAAGACAAAGAACATAAGAGATCAAATGAGGATCAGAAGACGATGATCCTTGGCGAGACCTTAGCCAAGGAAACCCACAAGACTCCTAGCAAGATCCTTGTCGGGGACAGCAGCGCGCCCCGTAAAGGCCCTTGCCAAGGGCGTCAGCGGGGCCGTAGCCAGGCCTGCGCCAACCAAGTCCCCACCGCCGTTCACATGCAGCTGCCAGCTCAACCAGCTGGGCAGGCACCTGCGTGGCAACATGCGGCTTCCAGGCCAACTTAGCACGCGCCTGCGTGGTGGCATGCAGATCTTCATGAAGGCTCCACCACCACGCTGCCTCAGCTGCTTGCCTGCCTATATGGTGTTGCATGCATCACTGGCCAGGGCGCGTGTCGAAGCAAGGAGGAGCGGCGACGGACGGGACAGGCCTCGCTCCCGTCCCTAATAAAGCAAGCGGACACCTAAGCTATGCATTAAATACGTCGTGTCCTGTAATGCGAGCGATAAGCTCATAGCACTGTAGGCCTTTCCACGTCCTGTGTGCCACTATGGCGGCCCCTTTCAACAATAAAAGGAGGCCCGTGGCGTACTGGAGAGGGATTCGGCTCTTTTGAACCACGCAGCCACCATAGCTAGTTCAAGAGGTCAAGAACACTCAATACATCCACCAAAGCAGGACTAGGGTTTTACGCATCCTCGCGGCCCGAACCTAGGTAAACGGTCCTTGTGCTAATTGCTAATCCTGCTCTTCTCACAACCCCGCGCCTCGGCAACCGTAGAAGGGATCCTCGTGATCCCATAGGTGTCGTTTCCCACCGACACGTCCGTTCATGACCGGCCGGCATTAAACGCAACACCGACCGAGCTCCTCCCGTCCGCTGTCTATTTAATCTCCTATTTAAACGAGGCCAAACGCCGGCCAAGAATCGCACACCTCCGCCGCTCCCCTATCTCCTCCTTCACCATTTTGTCCACACTTACAATGGCTTACGAAGAGTAGTTATTCCGCATCCAAGCCGGCTGGGTAGCCTGCCGGATATGAGCTATGCAGCTCGCTGATCCACCTCCCTCCCCTCACCCGACGGAGCCAGTTGCCGCCCCAAGCCGGCGCATAGTTTAGCAACTCGCCGCTCCAGGCCAGCTCGACAAGGAGCAGCGCACGGGCATCGTTGCTGCCGTCCATGCCGCCGCCTCGTACCGCGTCTCCCGTTTCTGTGGCCGGGACTCGTATGACGGAGACCGCGCCATGCAAGCAGCGACAGAAGCCGGGTGCACGGAGAGCGACGAGTCGGTGGCCAGCGCCTCCGCGTCCGCCGCCATCATGGAGGAGAAGTAGAACACGGGAGGCCGCCGCCGCTTGGGTCCCATGAAGGCCACCGCGGAGGCGACGCCGGCGTACACAACAGGTGTCTTGCCAGATCCTTTTGTTGCGAGGACCTTCGTCCACCCGCATGGGCTCCACGGAAGAGGGGAATGTTAGGATGAACTCGAGCCGGTGCCTGCCATGGTGAAGTAGTGGCCGGTGATGAACTCGAACTGGTGCCATCCACCATCATCTTCGGCATTAGCCAATGATATCAGTTGGGTAGTGGGGAAGCGAGCCGTCCTTTGCGCCAAAGCATATACCTCCGGGGCTCCCGGCAGTCCGGTGATCGTGCTGCCGAACATGAGGAACACAAATCGATCAGCGGGCGACCATTTAGGCCATGTATTATATACATGTGCTGTCCAGAACTAGCACCGCGTAGTTCATTTGAATGTAATGAAATCCGTCATGTTTGTATGAAAATCCTGTTATACGATTTCCATCGTTGTTTATATGAAATATCAGTTTGTCTACGTGTTTGCGTGAATTTCGTCCGGTTGGTTGAGTTGTTGTCATAATGTGTGCGGCTTCGGTTGGATGGCATAATTTGCGGGTCGCCGGTTGGTCTGCGGGCGGCTCGGGCGGTGTTGTGGGACAAAAAAAAACACAGCTTGTGCGAGCTCGTCTCCAACGTGCGCGCTGGAGGATGCATGAGCACTCGAGCCATTCCTTGTTCATCGGTGGCAAAGGCACTGGTGGACAAAAGGGTCGCCAATATTTTGGCTACCCCGGGCAAGATCCAAACATCCCCTCCCAACAAGATTCAAATCCCTCGTTGGCCATGGAATTTTGCCATGTGTTGTTTTCATGGACTAGCAAGATGCCCGTGCATTGCACAGAACATCAAGATGCATTTTTTACAAACTCCCGCATGCATGCAAGGGATAATTAATGTCCTCCTTTGCTAGTAGCATGAGGTAAACACCATTAATATTGCATCGATTAGTGTTAGTGGCCTTGTATATCTGCAAATTGTAATTTTGATAGTGGCCCTTTGTATATAAAGATGGAGGGAGAAAGATGAGAGATAAGGTGAGGAGGAGTGGGGCGTGGTGGTGACTGGTGGTCGTACTGGGCGGAGGCATGGGGATGGATGGCGCATTATGTCTAGGTTTGTATATCTCTCACACACACCCACGTAGGTGTGGGACGTGCACGAAGAGAAGAGGTGCACGCACGGCGCACGTACTCCCGTCTCTTTCCCAACCACACCCGCGCAGGTACACGGTGTGGAGCTCATTTCTGTACAAAAAGGCAGTCCATGTGGTAATTTGACACGTGTACTGGTTGTGCACTTGGTGGAGGGAGGGTCGTCTACCACGGGTGAACAAAAAAATTGCGACTTGACATGTTATGTTAAAAAAGAGGCAAACCATGTGGGGCCTACCTTAGAGGCAAGGCTCTATACACTTGAGTACTTTTGATGTGTCCCGTCAACTCGCAGAATGAGGAGAATCTTGCTTAGTACGCCGTCTCCCCCGCCCACGGGCGCGGTGGCTCGTAGGATGAGGTGAAGATTTCTTACGAGTAGTAGTAGTACTACTATTGTACACCTTACGCCCGCTCCCTCGCCCATGCGCGCGGTGGCTCGCGGGACGAGGAGAAATTTTTACTACTCCCTCCGTTTACTCCTCGTCCCTGCTACGTACCTTGGTTAGAGAGATTATCATATTGTTTGGAATATATATGTCCTTTAGTACTCCCTCCATTTACTTATACAAGGCCACTATAAAAAATACATTTTGCATCTATACAAGGCCACAAATAGTAATCGAGACAAAAGTTACTACTCCCTCCTTTCCAGTTTATGGATCAATTTCAAAATCTCTCCAACCAAGATAGACGGTGAGTGGTCGAATTAATTTTGTAGTTTGCACAAGTAATTAGTACGCTCATTTTTCTCAAGAAGTTATGTTTACCGAGGCATTAATTAGAACGAATGCATGAATGACCACTAAGGCTACTCATAGTGGGGAGTATCATATACTAGTATCATGCATATGATACTAGTATATGATACTACCTCCATAGTGCATAGTAACATAAAGTAGTATCATAGATGACCATATTTATTGCCATGCATGACACAAAGTAGCATATCATTTAACATGATACGGTGAGTGATCTACCTATGTTACTCTAACCCTCTCTCTCTTCTTTAATTGCGTGACACATAAGCATGTTTGCTAGTCCCAAGTGCATGTTACTGGTTATGTTACCCCCACTATGGCCAGCCTAAATTTCCATGAACTTCTACATGCATTGGTGAGTTTCCTCTTGGCACTTCTTGCATCGGGTGATCTAACGCACCTCAAAATCCAACATGTAATGGTAGTACTACTAGTAGTAGAATTGAGACTTATCAAAAAGAAAAAAGAATATTTTTTAGATGAGCCCTATAAATCCTAGTGGGTACGTACTTCGTAAAAACAGATTTTTCCAAAACTAAGTTGCTCCCTTTCATGAATTATGTAGCACACTCCTCCATCGACGCTCTCTTTCATGAATTCTGTACTTCCTGTCACCGACATGTGAGACATATAGCAACCGGGTCGACATGTCAAGCACCAAATAACAGTGCAGAACAGCAGGGGGATGCACCCCACTCGTACCAGCCCAGTAGTAGTAATGAGCAATGAGACGTCAAATCACAATGCCGCACCTTCCCAGACGGACGAAGCAACCATTATTTCACACTTAGGTTCGCCATCATCTCAAACCACGTAGTATTGCTTCTGCCTCAAGAGGGACACGCGCATCGCCTTGGTACATCATGACACGTGGGACCGCATGACAGGCCATGCTCCCCCGCCGATCGCTCGGTAAAATCACCTCATTTTTACCATACTTCCTCTGTATCGGTTTACATGGCATGCACATCGTTCTAGGTTGAGAATTTAACTGGCTATATATGTGATGAACAATACTCTAGCCTTTTAAAAAATGTATAGTTTTGTACAGTAGTAGTATCGATGGATTGCGCCATGGATCAAAAATTGAAATTAAAAAAAGGTGGTACATATAGAGAGCGCTCATCGCCAAATTATGCATATAGTACTATTAAAAAAGCTAGTACGTGCTTAATTGGGGTGCTAAATTCTATTAAAGAAATACTAGTAGTATGTACATAGTGAGGAGTTAAAGTAACGAGAAGAAACATAACATAGTTCTGCTAGGGCTCAGCACAACACACCCCTCAAATTAAACTAAGCACACCTGAAATTAAACTGTGCAACTAATCTGGTAGACACTTCATTAGAACCACCATGAGCAACGATGCTGACACCTTACTCACTCGGAGTCCTCGTCCACGTCCTCGACTTCGTCCTTGTCCCTCTTCCTCTTGGCCGATACTTATTTGCTTGAACCGCACACTTGGCTCTTGCTCTTCATCCAACCCTTGTAGATATTGAAACAAAGGTAGCCATCCATTGCAGCTTAGTGGATGTGGTCTATATCTAGTACATTCCGCTGCCATGCATGACGATTAAACGTGTAATGAGGTTTCTCCAGTTTGCCGTACGAAGGATGAACCATGGCTCCTGCCAGGGTCAGCATTGAAGGCTGGCCACCAGAGGGCAGCAGCCGGTTCTTTTGGAGGTCGAAGGGGTTGCCTACAACGAGGCCTATCCGACCCAGGACTTCTTTGTCGTTCGTAAAGTCTACAGTAACGAATTTGACTAGGTTGCTCTCGAGGAAGTTCTTAAAATCCAGGCATTCAACGTCGGCATGGCATATGTGGTAGACCAAGCATAAGTCATGCACGTAAACCTGGATCACGGCGGGCTTCTTCCTGTCTTCGTCCTTTATATCCTTCTCTCGTCCCAGGACTGTGGTGTACTCAACATCTAGCCTAGCGACCCACTCATCATGTGAGTTTTCGAACATGCGTATGAAGCGAGAAAGGCATCCTTTCACCGTCATGGAAGAGCGGGTGTAGATGACGTCGAACTCATCGTCGGTGATGGTTCTAACCTTGTACTCACCGCCGATCATGGAGATTTGGGACGCCATGGATTTGGGAGGAGGGTTAGGATTAGTGGAACTGCCGTAATGTGAAAGTACAGGACGACTAGGAGCGAACCGCCGTAATATTAAAGGACGTGCGGGGACGAGTAGGAGTGAACTGCCAGCGTGTGAACGGCAGGGTAGTGGCTTTCCATTCTCCCATGATACGGGCTTCCGAGAGCCCTTGGATCTGAGATCGAACGGTTTCATGGCGTGATTCTAGACCTATGGGTGAATATCCTATCCTGGAGAGTTATTCTGCAAATTTTTAGCAACTTAGCATGCGACCATTTGATATCAGATCCAAGGGATGCCAGCAGCCCATATCATGGTCGTGCCTACCATGACCGTTGCGTCGCTCGCGTGGTCGCGCCCTTGGAGATTTAACATGGTGCGTTAGGCTATCTGATGTTGGCATGCCATACATAGTCATCACTTAGTCACTCATACTACAACAAGGTTAGCTATAAGGTTGGCTATAAGTGTGTTTTTTTACTTTTCTCTATCTCTTTCTTCGTACTCCCTCCATCCCATAATATAAGAACGTTTTTGACACTAGTGTAGTGCCAAAAACGTTCTTATATTATGGGACAAAGGGAGTAGTATTTATTGCATTTTCCAAGGAGTGACCTCTTCCAATGAAATGGTACTTAGATGAGGTGCTAAGGGCATTAAATGGCTTAGTGATCAAGTCCCCAATGCATTGGTGCTTATTAGTAGTTTTTTGTTGCTAAGTTTGCTTCATTTAATTAGCTATAGACTCAAAATTGTCTCTTCACCTAGGTACACGCGCTTAGCACCGTTTCTTCCTTGGGTCACCAAACTTGCCACATCAGACTTTATGCCTATGTGGCAAGCTTAGCACCTGTAGGAGCAAGTAAGTGCTACAATAGTGGGCTATAAGCCCGCTTTACATGGCATTTTTGTATATGTGGAGGAAAGAGGCAAGGAAAAAGTGGAGAAGTGGGCTCTCATGAAAGAGACAGCCTCAACTACATGGTGGAGCATTGGGAGAGGCACCTGTATGGAGGTGGTCAGGAATCGGGACACTCACGCTGGTCGTAGCACCACAGTTAAAATGATAATGGCAAGTCAAATCATGGGGCCCCACCTGTCCAACAGTAACTCGCTGTCAAATCACACAGCCCTACGTTTGTAGCAGCCTACTCCCTCGTCTTCTCGCGTCTCTATTGAACCGACTAGACAGAGCTACCCCGCCTACCGCACAGGAAAAGCCCCGCCCTCAACTTTCAAATACAACTACATCCGCTTAAGAATCCAATGATATACTTTTTGAGACATAGTAACTATATTTAGTTAGTCAAATGGATGACCTAGAACTACGTGCACGCCCTATAAACTGAGACGCCTAAAAATAAAAAACCGAGACGAAGAGGGTAGTTCAGCACGTATCTTTTTAGATCAATATAGTCGGGATTCACCAAGGAGCAAAACCAAGTGGTAGGCTGCTCCTGTCGTGTTGGCATAGCAACTCAAGCAGGGTTAGTCCGCACACGAAATGGTGACACACTTAACATGACCCCTTTGGCCGACATGTGGCTCATCCACCATCTTGTTCCACATGCGATGCACCAAATTACAGTTCGGATCAGCGGTTGGAATTGGAGGCACCCCGGTCGTAGCACCGTAGTAGTAGAAAATGAGCGATGAGGGGTCAAATCACAAAGCCCCTCCTTTCCCGCATTAAGCTGGATGGACGAAGCAACCATTATTTCACTCTAGGGCGCAAGAGCATAAAGAAAAGAGAAAACAATGATGTGTGCGGCAGCTACCTAGGGCACCCTAGGGTAGGGGTCTCCACTACAAATCCTTTTTTTGAATGCGCCTCCACTACAAATCGGCTTCTCCCTCGTCCTCTTGAAGAAACCCGATGATGAGTGCGGCAGTAAAGTTTGTAGGAGTACTACGGCGTGCGGGGCCACGTCGTAGTAAACAGGTTTGATTCGACGCATGTGTGGGCCGCTTGGTTTTACGGGAACGAGGCAGCATTTTGGGTTCGGGAACCAGTGGAGATATAGTACATACAAAAAGTTGTGGACGTAGGTTCAACCGAAAGGCAATGATGCATTGAACACATGAGATTTCGAAACCAAATTATGAATAAATACACACTATAGCATGTAAAGCTTTGAGTCATATATGCATGATGTAGATGTTCGTTTAGTTCTTATAGTTCATGACATTCAAAATCAATTAGTTTTATAAAAATGTTAAGATTCATGGGGTTGTGCATTGTAAAGCATAAATTAAAAAACAAATAATGGCAATTCATTTAGAAAAAAAATCAATTATGATACATAAGATTCTAGAACAAAGGAGAAGTGCTTGTGTTTTGAGGTTTGTGCATTATGCTTAAGTTCAACCATGGAGTCTTCTAAATTGTACACGTGGCAGATCTGGTGGAATGTTGATGATATCCAACGGCCAGTAGTGCTCGGATTTGCCATCTCTGCACTGCCGGATTAGCTTCATCCAGCGACCATCTTTCAAAGTTATTGGCACACTATATAGTTCTTGTGCCATAGTTGCATGTTTTGGGAAAAAGCTACTAGTGGGTTGTACTATCTATTTAGGAATAGAAGATGTATACATGGAAGTTGTAGGGAAAGAGATGACATGGAGCATCTCAATTCCTATGAGTAGGGATTGGAAAAGAGATGTCATTTGGTTCACATCATAGGAACTTTTCTATTGAATCTAGAGATGACATGTATCTCAATTCCTATGAGGAGGGATTAGAAAAGAGATGTAATTTGGTTCATATCGTAGGAACTTTTCTATTGAATATACGCTAATATTTATTTTCCTTTGAAATTAAGGGAGTTTAGGAATCAATTCATATGAACCAAGTGGCTCTAAAGCTATAGAAATGATATCATGTTTATTTCCTTTGAAATGTGGAGTATATGAATCTATTCCTATGAACCAATTGGCTCTAAAGGAAAAAATCCTATAAAAATCATATCATATAGAGTTCCTATGATATTCCTCGACACCAAAGGATGGTTGAGCGGGTGATACGATGGTCTTTATTTGTAGACTCCTCCCCCATCTTTATAGTTACCTCTTGAAGATGAATGAAATGATATATACAGGGTATTCTACATGTGCAATTTGGTACACGAAAACTCGGTAAAAGTTTGCGAGGTTTGAATTTTCAATAAATCCACTGCATTTCAAAATGGAGGGAGCGTACGGCAGTTGCTAACACTCACATGGAAGATTTGTGTGTAGGACAAGTGGCTGTTCTTTTAAATGACCTGGCAAAACTGACACTGTCGGATGCCGATCTAACGGTTCTTACGACGTTCGTCAGGAAAAGGCTTGTGGCGAATGTTTGTCGGATAATGATTTATGGACACATGCATTGCATAGATACATGCCCCTTATCTCTCACACACACGCACCCTCACGAGTCACAACTCTCCCGAGTCCTCTCACAGACTCGCGCGTCGCACCCACCGTCTATCTGCAGGTAGACGTCATGCACATATGTGCTCTTCACACCTACCCTCAGGACTTCTAAAAAAACAAAAGCCGTCGCACACATTTTATTTTAGCTCACATGTCACACACTTATACTATTACTCTTGTGGCGAACGTTCTTTGGGCATAGTATATTGTACTCTCACGAAGAGAAGCGGTGCACGCACGCACTAATTCTCTCACACCCACTCACTGGTACACGTAGGAGCACATTTTTTTGAAGCTGGTACAACAAAATCACTCCACTATATATATAAGCAGGAGCCTTAGCGCTTGCTTTACTAGGGTTCCTCTCGTTCAATCTCTCATGCTCTCCAGATCTAAGCAAGACATAGGTGGCCACACTCTCTCTCAGCTCATGGCTGGTCACAAATCCGGTCGGACAACCTCAACCGGGGTAGGGGTTTAGGTGCATCGTTCACGCTGTCGTCGGCGGCGAGGGAGGAGACCAACGGCTGCCCGCACGTCCCGATCGGCGGCCGTGCTGTTCTCTCCAAGAGAGCGCCGGCTCGGGAGGGCCTCCGACCCCTACTTCCTCCCTGCGGTATTGTGGCCAAGATGCGGCCTCCCGACGCTGTCTTTGCCACATGCCGACAACCCTCAGGTATATATTCCTTCGAAACCTGCCTTGCTCTACTGCCTCAGCTCCCTTCGTGTGGATCTTTTTCTACTTCTGTCCGCTGTTCCAAAGCCACCTAGACTTTTAGTATTATTAGAGGTAAAGCTAGTTCATACAGTCGACTCTAAGAGTTGGTTCAAACAAGGAAGAAAGTGGGAAAGTTGTAGCATGAATCTAGGACTTGGTTCTAAGAGGAAACAGGGGAAAGTAGTAGATATTGGCTACCCAACCGGTCTCTTGGTTGAAAAGACGAAGAAAGCATGGTGGATGGCGAAGGGTGGGGGGAAGTGGACCTATCTCTTGGTTGTCAATTATAACACAACAGATGGTGTTGTTAATCATACGCCACTGCAAATATCTGTCACTGTTTAAATAACCGTATTTCATATTTGCGCAAACAGGGATGTCTGTCTCCATATCATTTTGGGATGTCTGTCTCCGTATCGTTTCTATCCGCGCAATCAAAAGCACACACCTCAGTTTTAGTAGAACTGCACAAAATGAGATGGCTATCCCTCGTTGCCGTCGTCTAACCTCCAGCCTTCAAGATATTCCTACATTGGTAGTAACTAAGGTAGAATGACCAACGCAATCTAAAAGAAGCTGATTCGTACGTTTTACTTCCTGATTGCAGTGCAGGGACGAGCGAAAACAACCGCATACTAGTCCAGAATGCACTTTCTACCAGTTCATCCATGGACCGAGGACTAGCTAGCACGGCTGCCCGGCGGTTTTTTGGACAGGTGCGCGGACAAGAGGTATTGTGCTCTGCTTATTTCTGCAAATAGTGGTGCTTAAATTTAGTGGAATGCACAAGAATTTCACCTGGTCAATACAGTGCATAGTTCAGTTCAGCATTCCAACTGAGACCACAATTATAATTGGTTATTCTGGAATGAGAGAACCTAACCCTGGATGGTGGCAACAAGAAAAAACCAGAGTGAACTCCAGGAAATTTAAGCCAGCAGGGAGGCCATTTGCTCAGGGAAGCCTTGCTTGTTTTTTCCTGATTTGTAAACCTTCTCACAACTTTGTCTTTTGATGTGAACTAGTATATTTGTTATGTTCTATGAAGCATTGAGATGCATAAAATTGCTTAACTTATGCTTTTCAAGTTTTTTATGAAGACGAGTTTAATGTGAGTGTTCCACATGAGCGCTGGACTAGCGTGTGAACGTTTGGAATTTACATTGTGGCCTCAGTTAACTGCATGAACCACAGTAACAAGATACATAGTTGCTTATATGTCAGATAGCAGATTGTTGATTGTTAGCTGGTCGATAGCCTAGTGTTGAAGCAAGCTGAGCCAATGTGCCGTGTTTTGCACAACTGCTTATAGGTGCGGTAGCACCAACAGTGTTTACAAGTACTTATGTATACGTCGGCGCACAGTTCTCGAATGAGTGCTCTATTTCATCAAAACACACACTGCTCGTATGATAAACCGTGACAACTTATGTCTTACCATGCCATATTCATGAAAAAACTAGTGAGGACGCATCTGTTTCGGCAACAATTACGATGGTTCTCACATGATTCACGGGCACACAAAAGTAGCAGCAGTTCCCATAGACGGATTCAAACAGAGTACTAGCCCCAGAGGGGTCGATAATAGGCAAGGTTCGGATAATTAGTCACAATCCAAACTACTATTAAACACTAGCTGGGGAAACTATTTCATGCCTCGATCTAATTTGGGCTGAACACAAGACGGACCTTGCCATGAACAACATCGAGGACGTCCCGCAGCAGCTCAATCCTGTGAACCTTCATGAAGACAACCTTGTGGCCATGCCACTGATAAACTTGTCTGTGGAGGCATGCCATGTCATATTCCTGCGTAAGCTTGACAAGAACAGTATGCCTTACAAATGAAGGAGTAGCTTTGAACTTCTTGTGCTTCAGTACACCCTGGACAACACGCCTGACAACAATGAGGCTGGAATACAACTCTTCATTGCTATAACCGCAAATGGCTTCCAGGATCCAACAGCCTAAGAACTCTGTTTTCCCAGTGCGTATATTTAGGTCATCCTCCTCATACCGAGTGACATGCACAACCACACAATCCTTGTCTGCATCAGGGCTCTAATTGAAACAGAAACAAATTCTGAATTACTTTTCAGTATAAGAAACACAAGTTATTTAAACCACTATGTATAGCATGGCATCGAAGCTAATAAAATTTTGCATTATTAATCACCACGCACTTAGATGAAAAACTACAAACGAGATCGGCAAAGAAGAAAATCAGCTTGGGCAATTCAGCGGGGAGGACACATCCTCGAAGGGGGAAAACTGCTCCTGCAGTGCCACGGGGGCTGGAAACCTCAAATGGGGCGTTGACCATCTCAATAGTGGCCGTGAGCGTATCTGGGGTCGGCTCGGTGGCTGCCTCCATCTTCTTGGAGCTCTATGTCTCGTCAGGATCAGCCTCCCGCGTCTGCTCCAATATCGGCAGATCTTTGCCTGGTTATCTCATGTCCATCATGAAACTGATAGATACTAGGAGACCACTGAAAGGAAAACACAATCGCAATGACAATGAAACAAAAAAGAGAGTGAGGATCGGTTACTGCTTTGCAAAAGTTCTTTTTTTTCTCTGAACGAAAATATACCAACATCATGGATCTGCTTACCTTCCCTTCGTTGGGAGAGAAGAACAGTGGCAGATGCGAGTGTTGCCTTTCTTGAAGACGGTGAGGGAGAAGGGGATTTAGCAAAGAGTGAAATGATAGTTGCTTCGTCCGTCAAACTTAGACTGCAGGGAGGTGGGGTTTTGTGATACGACAGCTCGTTACTGCTGCGCTACAACCGGGGTGACTCTCCGCCTGCATACTGCCTTCTAATTTGGTGGATGGCATTTGGGCTCGCGCGTTGCATGGCCCGCATGTCGGTGAACAAAAGTATAACGACATTCAGTAGAGCAAGACGTTTCAATGACCTCGGTGGAGCCAGAAGCGGTAGAGTGTCTCCACTATACTAGTAGTAATTGTTTTTCTGGGTAGCTGTAGAGTGTCTCCACTGTACTAGTAGTAATTGTTTCTCTTGGCCCAAGACAAAACAGCCCATCCACACTAGTAAATAGTAAAATCAATTCAAAAGCCCTATATTTACTGAATGAGAGGCTCTACCCACACCCAGCACACCGCCCCCCAAAAAAGCCTGGGTGCTCTTCTTCCTCCTCGCTCCCACCCACCTCACGTCAGCTCGCTCCACTCGTATCCCCAAATTCCTCACCTCACTCCTACAGAAAACCCCAGCTCCCCTTCTTCCTCACTACTACAGAAAAAACCTCAGCTCCCCTTCTTCTTCACTCGCACTAGAACTAGGCTCGTCATTCGTTAGTCTTCTCAAATCCGTGAGCGTGACGCGACGCCCTCGAGGAAAATGGAGTCGGCTGACCCCCCCCGCCAAGAAGACGAGGCTCCCGCCAGCTGCGACGCCTTTGTAGATCCCGCACCCGGTAGTGCGGGGAGAAGTGGCAACCCTGCCCCCACCGGATCCCAGGAACCCGTAGAATCTCGGGTGGACCGCATTAGCGATCTCCTAGACGTCGTCCTTGGGGAGATCATCTCGCTTCTCCCCACCAAGGATTGCTGCCGCACCCAAGTCCTCTCAATTCGGTGGCGCCCTCTATGGCGTGTCGTGCCCCTTAATCTCGACTGTCGTCATCTATCTCTCTTCAATGATTTTGAAATCCCCAGAGCCATCATCTCCTCCCACCAGGGCTCCGTTCAAAGCCTCTGTATCCCGTCATGTGATATGTCTCCAACGTATATATAATTTTTGATTGTTACATGCTATTATATTATCTGTTTTGGATGTTTATGGGCTTTATTTTACACATTTATATCATTTTTGGGACTAACCTACTAACCGGAGGCCCAACCCGTATTGCTGTTTTTTTGCCTATTTCAGTATTTCGAAGAAAAGGATTATCAAACGGAGTCCAAACAGAATGAAACCTTCGGGAGCGTGATTTTTTTGAACGAACGTGATCCAGAGGACTTGGAGTGCAAGTCAAGAAACAGCCGGAGCCTCCACGAGATAGGAGGGCGCCCCCGCCTATCGGGCGCACACTCCTGTCTCGTGGGCCCCTCGGGCGGCCACCGACGTACTTCTTCCTCCTATATAAGCCTACGTACCCCGAAAACATCCAGGAGGCACCCGAAGCACAATTTCCACCACCGTAACCTTCTGTATCCGCGAGGTCCCATCTTGGAGCCGTCGTCGGCGTTCTGCCGGAGGGGGGATCCACCATGGAGGGCTTCTACATCAACATCCTTGCCCCTCCTATGAGTTGTGAGTAGTTTACCATAGACCTACAGGTCCATAGTTATTAGCTAGATGGCTTCTTCTCTCTTTTTGGATCTCAATACAATGTTCTCCCCCTCTCTTGTGGAGATCTATTCGATGTAATCTCTTTTTGCGGTGTGTTTGTCGAGATCCAATGAATTGTGGGTTTATGATCAGATTTATCTATGGATAATAAATGAATCTTCTCTGAATTCTTTTATATGATTGAGTTATCTTTGCAAGTCTCTTCGAATTATCGATTTTGTTTGGCCTACTAGATTGATCTTTCTTGCCATGGGAGAAGTGCTTAGCTTTGGGTTCAATCTTGTGGTGTTCTTACCCAGTGATAGAAAGGGTTGCAAGACACGTATTGTATTGTTGCCATCGAGGATAAAAAGATGGGGTTTATATCATATTGCTTGAGTTTATCCCTCTACATCATGTCATCTTGCTTAATGCGTTACTCTGTTCTTATGAACTTAATACTCTAGATGCATGCTGGATAGCGGTCGATGTGTGGAGTAATAGTAGTAGATGCAGGCAGGAGTCGGTCTACTTGTCACGGACGTGATGCCTATATACATGATCATGCCTAGATAACGTCATAATTATTCGCTTTTCTATCAATTGCTCGACATTAATTTGTTCACCCACCGTAATACTTATGCTCTTGAGAGAATCCTCTAGTGAAACCTATGGCCCCCGGATCTATCTCTTATCATATTTGCTTCCAATCTACTTTTATTGGCATCTTTATTTTCTACACCTATATTATAAAATGCCAAAAATATATTTATCTTATCATATTATCTCTATCAGATCTCACTTTCGCAAGTGGCCGTGAAGGGGCTGACAACCCCTTTGTCGCGTTGGTTGCGAGTTCTTTGTTTGTTTGTGTAGGTTCGTGGGACTTGTTGAGAAGCCTCCTACTGGATTGATACCTTGGTTCTCAAAAACTGAGGGAAATACTTACACTACTATTGTTGTATCACCCTCTCCTCTTCGAGGAAAACCAACGCAAGCTCAAGACATAGCAAGAAGGATTCCTGGCGCCGTTGCCTGGGAGGTCTTCGCTCAAGTCAAGACATACCAAGTACCCATCACAAACTCATCTCCCTTGCATTTACATTATTTTCCATTTGCCTCTCGTTTTCCTCTCCCCCACTTCACCCTTGCCGTTTTATTCGCCCTCTCTTTCCCAATCTTCTCCTCTCTTTCCGCTTGCCTTTTTCTGTTGCCTGTGTGTTTGCTCGTTTGCCTCGTCGTTATGGCTAGCCCTGTTTTTACCCCTTCGTCTCCCGACTTTGAAGTTCTTCACTTCAAACAAAGACAAGGAGAAAATCTGAAAGATACTTGGTTCAGGATGGTAGAATCTTATTGTAGTTGCGTTATACAAGGAGATTTCAAGATTTTAATTCGCAATTTTTATATTGGGTTAACCCTACCTGTCGGTGTCAAAACTGGTGGATCTCGGGTAGGGATTCCCGATCTGTGCGTCTAGGCGGATGGTAACAGGAGACGAGGGACACGATGTTTTTACCCAGGTTCGGGTCCTCTTGATGGAGGTAAAACCCTACGTCCTACTTGATTAATATTGATGATGTGGGTTACAAGAGTAGATCTACCACGAGATCAAGGAGGCTAAACCCTAGAATCTAGCCTATGGTATGATTGTTGTTCGTCCTACGGACTAAAGCCATCCGGTTTATATAGACACTGGAGAGGGCTAGGGTTACACAGAGTCGGTTACAATGGTAGGAGATCTACATATCTGTATCGCCAAGCTTGCCTTCCACGCCAAGGAAAGTCCCATCCGGACACGGGACGAAGTCTTCAATCTTGTATCTTCATAGTCTTGGAGTCCGCCGATGATGATAGTTCGCTATCCGGACACCCCTAGTCCGGAACTCCTCAAGAGCCCTGAACCAGGCTTCAATGACGCATTTAGTCTGGCGCGCATGTTGTCTTCGGCATTGCAAGGCGGGTTCTCCCTCTGAATAATTCATAGAAGATTGTGAACACCAGGATAGTGTCCGGCTCTGCAAAATAATTTCCACATACCACCGTAGAGAGAATAATATTTACACAAGTTCAATCTACTGACGTATTTGATGGCGTGACGTCACGCTACTACCAAGCCTTTACTTAAATTGTCTTTATCGTACCACCTCAGTGCGTTTAGCGAAGCGGTTTCCTTGGCACGTCTTGTCGAAGCAGAGATCGTGTTCCCCTTATTCCGAGATTCCCATCAATACGGACGTGGGTAACCCAACCACGCCATTGATTGCGGCGCTTGGGGGATAAGCGAGTTTTATCAGGCCGGTGGGGACGCACGTTTGCGTCCACCCATATAAGGGGATAAAGATCCAACCCTTTTACCTGCGCCTTCTTCCTCCTTGGCTTATCCATCTCTGCGAACTCGAGCTCTAGCGCCCAAGCCTGCACATCTCACCTCGACCTTCTCCAAATATGTCCGGAGTAGGAGGCAAGTGGATGGCCTCCTCCGTCACGGAGGGGCAGATCCAGAAGCTGCGCAACGCCGGATACTTGTCCAGCGACATCGCGCACCGGCTCCCCATTGAGGGAGAGCTCATCCCCACCCCCAAGCCCCATGAGAGGGTAGTATTCCTTCCCCATTTCCTCCGCGGACTGGGCTTCCCGCTCCATCCCTTTGTCCGGGGGCTCATGTTCTACTACGGCCTGGATTTCCACGATCTGGCCCCGAATTTCATCCTCAACATCTCGGTGTTTATCGTCGTGTGCGAGGCCTTTCTCTGCATCCAGCCCCACTTCGGCTTGTGGCTCAAGACCTTCAGTGTCAAGCCGAAGGTTGTGAAGGGCACCCAAGCGGAGTGCGGAGGCGCCATGGTGGGCAAGATGTCCCACGTCACGTGGCTGGAGGGCACCTTTGTGGAAACAATAAAGGGGTGGCAATCGGGGTGGTTTTACATCACCGAGCCGCGTGAACCTGATTGGGCAGCGGCCCCCGAATTCAGATCCGGCATCCCCACACGGCTTACCTCCTGGAAAGAGAGTGGCCAGATTTGGGGCAATTCGGAGGAGCTGACCGGACTCCAAGCCTGCGTCCAAAAGCTGGTGGACAAGAAGCTCAAGCTTGTCAACATAGTCCAGGTCATGCTCATCCTCCAGATTCTCCCGTGCCAACGATGGGGCTTCAACATGTGGGAGTTCGATCCGGCGCAGCACCAGACTCTGAAGGGGCTCTTCGACACTACGTACTAAGATGTCTGGAAGGTGTTGTTCAAGGGCGCCGAGGCACCCGCATCCGCTACCGAATATCGCGGATTCAGCTTGGAGCGTCCAGCTGATGAGGTGTAAGGTGATGAAGCTGGAGTCCATAGAACTCCAGGAGCTCCCGGAGAAACGGATGTATAGGAAATCTAAGTCCCCTTATTAAGTAGGAGACGAAGCACACCCGCTCTCCTTTGGAGGGATTGGGGGTGCTCTCCGCCTGCTTCCCACCCTTGTAGGTGGCCAGTCCGGCTCGAACCGGAACCATGAAGGCCGGGGGAAGATATCCCTCTACTTGGAGCATCACTAACTCGCTGTGCGAGACTGAGCATCTCCTCCAATCTCCTGGCTTAGGGCTGGGAGCGCGAGAAGAGGAGCCGCGTCGACTGTCCATGTTGGAATGGGTTTGGTGTCAGATGCGCCTCGATGAGTACTTGCGGAAGGAGGATGGTGTGATTTGGATCTGGATCCTCGCCTCTCTTATAGGCAGCTTATTTGCGCAGCTAGGGGGTAAAACATAAAAATACCCTAGCTTTTCGCATTCGTACGACGCGTGGAAGAAGGCCATTATTGGACGCGGAAGCCAAGGAGCGCAGCATTTATGAAGCAACCGGACACTATCCGGCAAATACATGGAGCATGAAGGAGAACCCGCCTTGCAAACGCCGAAGACAACATATGCGCCGGATTCGTCGTTATTGAAGCCTGGTTCGGGGGCTACTGAGGGAGTTCTGGACTAGGGGGTGTTCGGATAGCCGAACTATTATCATCAGCCGGACTCCAAGACTATGGAGATACAAGATTGAAGACTTCGTCCCCTGTCCGGATGGGACTTTCCTTGGCGTGGAAGGCAAGCTTGGCGATACGGATATGTAGATCTCCTACCATTGTAACCGACTCTGTGTAACCCTAGCCCTCTCCGGTGTCTATATAAACCGGATGGCTTTAGTCCGTAGGACGAACAACAATCATACCATAGGCTAGCTTCTAGGGTTTAGCCTCCTTGATCTCGTGGTAGATCTACTCTTGTAACCCACATCATCAATATTAATCAAGCAGGACGTAGGGTTTTACCTCCATCAAGAGGGCCCGAACCTGGATAAAAACATCGTATCCCTCGTCTCCTGTTACCATCCGCCTAGACGCACAGATCGGGACCCCCTACCCGAGATCCGCCGGTTTTGACACCGACATTGGTGCTTTCATTGAGAGTTCCTCTGTGCCGTCGCGATCAGGAAGGATGCCTTTTCCCGTCTTTAAAGACGGCACCGTCGTCAAGAGAGCTTTGGCCGCCGGCCAGACTATTCGGCTAGGTGGTTTTCTTATGACCGCCTGTTCGGCCACCGCTCCGACGATGACCTCTCAGTTCATCAAAAGCAATCTTCATGTCAGCTCGAAATTCGCCGAGCAGTTAGATCCGATTGAGCTCTCCTCTGTAAACGAGCTCTTGGATCGCATCGCCGCCGTGGGAGTCGATACAGACTACAATCAGATTGGGCTTAAAACCGATCTGAGAGAGATTAACTCTCCTCAGGCTACCCACCACGTTGTCGTGGTAGAGCAACAATGCGGCAACCCTTCTTCTACGTTGAAAACCAACTATGTCCGGATTCCCGATCCCTCCAAGCCGGATTCCCGCGGAGGGACGGACGCTAATCAAATATTGAACTTAGAGTCAGGCATCAGACTAGATTCGTTGGAAAGCATCCAGCAAGTCAAGCTTCCAAACCCGGAAGCTTCTTGGCCTTTGAGCCTCAGATCGGCCGGGGTTCCGAACTTGATTCCAGCCGCCCACCCAAACATAAGGGATCTATCTCGAATACGGCAAGAGCCCGATGAAACAATACATCATTACTGGGCCAGATTCCTCCTGGTTATGAACAGGATAAAGGACTGCTGCGAAGAAAGCGCGACTTCAATTTTCTGCAACAACTGCATGGACAAGGGAATCATGAACGCCATAAGTCATCGCGAAGTTACACGCTTCGTCGACCTAACAACCATCGTACAAAAATACTGTGCGGTGGAGAGTGCCAGGAACACCGAAACCAGGTTTTGGGACAGTCCGGCCTTGACTACAACCCTAATCCAAAGTAAAAGGGTGCGCCATACTCAAGCACCTGGGTTAAAAACCAAAAAGCAAAAACCCCCTAAAGGGCATGGAACCATACTGGAGGGCTGGCTCAACGGGCCCTGCAAAATCCACAGTACGGAGGGCGCCACTCCAACACACAGCCTTCGAGCATGTTGGATACTACGGCAGGTGGCCAAAAGTGGCGAAGGCTTTTTAGCCCCGGGCAAACAGCCCAGTAGTACCGGTACGGTACTAACAGTCTTCGAGACTTTCGCATCAAATAACATGCGAAAACGAACAATCTGCGGCCTCGCCGAAGTCTACCAAGTAGCAACAGCAAATCCATGGAGTGACACGGCTATCACCTTCAACGCCAGCGACGAACCTAAATTCCGAATAGCTAGAGCACCAGCCGCATTGGTCCTCAGTCCGATAGTGGACGGCTTTCGCCTTACCAAGGTACTCATGGATGGCGGCAGCGGATTAAACCTCATCTATGAGGAAACCCTTCAAAAAATGGATATTGACTGGAGCCGCATTGAGCGAAGCAGCACAACCTTCAGGGGGATAATCCCTAGTCGAGAAGTACGCTGCACAGGAAAAATCACACTCAATGTAGTGTTCGGCTCGCCGGACAATTACAGGTCCGAAGAGGTCATGTTCCAAGTGGCCCCATTCGGCAGCGGATATCACGCCTTGTTAGGGCGAGAGGCATTCACAATCTTCCAAGCCATACCCCATTATGGGTACATGAAGCTTAAAATGCCCGGCCCCAATGGAATCATCACTCGGCGATGATCCGGATATTGCACTCGCTACCAAAATAAGACAGCCGCATTAGCCCTAGAGGCACTATCCGAAGCCCTAGCGGCAGAGGAACTAACTACGCTGCGCTCCACGGTGGATAGGGACGACGTGATACTCGACAAGAGGTCCAAGTCCACCTCTTTTAAACCAGCAGACGAAATAGTCAAATTCC
The DNA here is from genome assembly GCA_021605205.1 of Aegilops longissima. NCBI lineage: Eukaryota > Viridiplantae > Streptophyta > Magnoliopsida > Poales > Poaceae > Aegilops > Aegilops longissima. The sequence goes on from CM038682.1 coordinate 695,259,767, forward strand.
AGGTCCATCCAACCGACCCCACAAAGACGGCCTCCATTGGGGCACAATTAAATCCCGATGTCGAAGCCGCACTATGAGAATTCCTTCGGGAAAATTGGGACATTTTCGCCTGGCACCCCTCAGACATGCCAGGAATCCCACGCAGACTGGCAGAGCACAGCCTAAATATCCTAAAAGGATTCAAGCCTGTCAAACAGGCTCTTCGGTGATTTTCCGAACCAAAAAGACAGGCAATGGGAGAGGAACTAGCCAAACTCTTAGAAGCCGGATTCATCAGAGACATCAAACATCTGGACTGGCTAGCCAATCTGGTAACGGTACCAAAAAAGGACAAATCCTGGCGCCTTTGTGTCGATTTCAAAGACCTTAACAAGGCTTGCCCAAAGGACCCCTTCCCTCTCCCCCGCATCGACCAAATCATCGACGCTACCGCAGGGCACGATTCATTGTGCTTCCTCGACGCATACTCCGGATACCATCAAATCAAGATGGCGGAAAAAGACCAGGCTGCAACAACATTTATTACTCCATATGGACCATTCTGCTTCAACACAATGCCCTTCGGACTCAAAAAACGCGGCGCAACATATCATCAACATGATTCGAGACATGTCCGGCTACCCGAGATAGGTAAAACGATCGAGGCATATGTAGACGATGTGGTCGTCAAGACAAAACACGTCGAAACTCTAGTAGACGACTTGAGGGTGACATTCGACAACCTCCGAGCATATGACATTAAGCTAAACCCAGAAAAATGCGTTTTCGGTGTACCAGCCGGAAAGCTCTTGGGCTTCATTGTATCCGGTAGAGGAATTGAAGCAAACCCAGCCAAGATCCGAGCTCTGTCACAATTGGATATCCCAAAAGACCTCAAGCAAATACAAAAGCTAACTAGATGCGTGGCGGCTCTAAGCCGCTTCATCTCCCGTTTGGGAGAAAAGGCCTTTGCCCTTTATCGCCTCCTCGAGCGCATGCGAGCGTTCGAATGGATTTGATGCATACGGCGGACTCGAAGAAATTAAAGCCGTATTGGCAACAAATCCGGTCCTGGCCGCGCCCAACCTGGGCGAACCAATGCTATTATATATCGCAGAAACACATCAAGTTGTCAGCGCGGTACTCGTCGTCGAACGAGAAACAGAAGGACACAAATTCCCCCTTCAGAAACCAGTGTACTATGTATCCACTGTCTTGACTCCATGCAAGTCCCGATACCCACATTATCAAAAGATAGCGTATGCGGTGTTCATGGCATCCCGGAAGCTGTGACACTACTTTCAAGAGTGCTCCATAACAGTGGCCTCCGAAGTACCTCTGAATGATATTATAAACAATCGCGACGCAACAGGCAGGATTGCAAAATGGGCAATCGAGCTCTTACCATTTGACATAACCTACAAACCACGGCGGGCTATAGAGTCGCAAGTCCTGGCTGACTTCATCGCCGAATGGACCGAAGCCGAACTCCCTAAAGAGTACGGCGCATACTCCAATTGCATCATGCATTTCGACGGCTCCAAGATGTTGGCGGGCTTGGGGGCTGGCGTCGTTTTGACGTCCCCAACCGGAGACACAGTCCAATATGTACTTCAAATAATGTACATGGACTCCAACAACGCAGCCGAATACGAGGCCCTTCTACATGGCCTCCGGATGGCAATATCCATGGGTATTCAACGCCTAGAGGTGCGCGGGGATTCAAACCTTGCAATATCCCAAATAAATGGAGACTTCGACGCGAAAATGGCAGCCTACCATAACGATGTGCTAAAAATGTCAGCTCGGTTCGAGGGACTCGAATTCCACCATGTAGCCCGGGACAATAACCAGGCAGCAGACGTGTTGGCACGCATCGGCGCAAAACGCGATGCCGTCCCTCCGAACATCTTCCTGGAACGACTTTTCAAGCCATCCGTATCATGGGAAGAGGAGTCCGGACATAACAATCTGGACCCAGCTGCATCACCTAACTCAGACGATTCTGACATAGTCGGTGGCTCAGCCAACGAAGTAACACATTCAACCCACGAAATAATGGCAGTAATTGCCCCGTGGACGGAACCATTCCTAGCCTACTTACTGAGGCAGGAACTCCTCGAAGACCAAAATGAGGCCCGCTGCATAGTTCGGCGATCTAAAGCCTACAAAGTCCATGAGGGAGAACTTTATAAGATAAGCACAACCGGAGTCCTTCAAAGGTGTATCTCCGAAGTGGAAGGGCGAAATCTTCTGGCCGAAATTCACGCCGGACTCGGCGGGGACCACGTCGCAGCCCGGGCCCTTGTAGGCAAGGCCTTCCGTACAGGATTTTACTGGCCGACTACAAGGCGGGCGCTCAGATTTAGTCAAGCGATCGTCGGTTGCCGCTCTTTGCTAACGAGCCACATGCCACCCACGCCCTCAAAAGTATACCCATCACTGGCGTTCGCGGTCAGGGGCTTGACATGGTAGGACCCCTTAAAGGGGGAACCCACAAACACAAATACTTATTGGTCATGGTGGACAAATTCACCAAATGGATAGAGGCCAAGCCGGTTAAAACGGCAGAATCCGGACCTGTGATAGACTTCATATCCGGGGTAGTACACCGCTTCGGCGTCCCCCACAGCATCATCACCGATAACGGCACGAACTTCATGGCCGACGAGGTCAAACTCTGGTGCAAGAACATGGGCATCAAGCTCGACTATGCTTCAGTCTATCACCCTCAAACTAATGGTCAAGTGGAACGAGCAAATGGTCTAATCATGAGCGGCATCAAACCCAGATTAGTGCGGTCCCTCACGGAATCTAACACGCATTGGGTAGAGGAGCTCGACTCCGTACTCTGGGGGATGCGGACCACGCCAAACCGTACAACCGGATTCACACCATTTTTTATGGTCTACGGCGCCGAGGCAGTTTTGCCCTGCGACATAATTCATGACTCACCTCGCGTGCGCATGTACGAGGAAAGAGAAGCCAAGTTAGATCGGCAGGACAGTTTGGACGCCTTGGAGGAGGAGCGCGATGTGGCAAAATCCCGTTCCGCATTTTATCAACAGCAGGCTCGAAGATATCAAAGCAGAGAAGTACGGGCCAAAACTTACAATGTTGGCGAGCTAGTTCTACGCCTGCCGGACAAGAAAAAGGACAAACTTACGCCCAAATGCGAAGGTCCCTTCATCATCGACCAAGTCCTTACCGGTGGTGCATACCGTCTACGCAAAGCATCTGACAACTGACTTGAGCCAAACCCATGGAACGCAGCCCGTCTTCGAAGATTTTACGCCTAGCGCCGGACTCAGGGTTCGTCTCCTTTCTCCGTCCACCTTTTAGACCTTTTTGCTGTCTGTGTTTTCCCTCCTCTCCCCCCCTTTTTTTTCACCACAACCCTCTTGAGGGCTGACCTGCGTTTTCTTCGCACTCACTCGATGTGCTATTCACACTCGTTATACCTGGGGGCTTCTTTAACAGAAGCTTATTTATATGGGTTTCATGCCCAACACATGTGTCACACTTCCGCATGTACCTTTTGATCACCATTGTATGCATCGATATGACTTAAGTTTTGGCCAAGCTGGGTTGCCTGGCTCTTGTGCTTACCCCTACGTTCCCCATTGTTCGGCTAGGAGGTAAAGGGAGCACCTCTGCGATTGTTACTGCCGGGTCAGCCGAATGTGTACCTCAGACTGGGTGAAGCCGAAGGCTAGCGTTCTTAAGGGAATATTCTGTCGGTGACCTGAAAGATGATTTATTACTTACTTATTTATCTGCCCCCAGATGTTTTACGCTTTTTACTTGTCCGGACATGCATTTCAGGGCATGCCTCCCAGGGAAAGGAACCCTTAATGGAACTATTCTCCCTGGAAGATGTTTCTTACTAACCATGTAATATAACATAGCTAGTTGGGCACTTGTCGGATAAAGCATTCATGACCACTACGCCTTGTCTCCATGCGTGCCCCGGTTTTTATATAACCGTGAGGCTATTCGGACACACTCCAGACTGTTGGGTCCCGAGGTCAAAGTGAAAAGGTCCGCAGAGACAAACGATCTACAATCCGGCTAGAAGGCATTTTTACATGTCATTTTACAATTACATCGTCAAACTGACTGATTGTACTCCTCCTCAATCCCATCTAATAGGCTGTCTAATTTACAGTCCTGCTAGGAAAATTTCGCGGCCAACTCTACTTGGCCATACATCAGGCTCACAGGGATCTCCTTCCCATCAGGCCCCATAGGTCCGACCTCGGCCATGTGGTTTGGGTCAGCCTTCGGGTACAGCGTCTTCACCATGGCCCAGGCCTCCCTAGCGCCTTGACGGCAGGCCGATATCTTCCTGAGCGGAGACATCGCGTACTCACTGAAGCTTCTCGGCAAGCCCTCCAAGGCCCTCGGTAGAGGCGGCAGGCCATAAGGCTGAGCAGCGCTACTCATCGCTGCCGAACACGTTCAAACAGTTGCACTAGCTCGGAAGTTGATCACCCGTTGACGCGGGCATTTCCTCCATAGGGCGACCTGTGAGCACACCTACAGACATATTTATGTCAATCGACCTCCTCGCCGAACTCTTTTTTTTTTAAAGAGTTTGCTCAAGCACTTACTATAAATGCCGCGATGAAGCCGCTGATTCTCCTTCAAGGAGCTAGACAGCTAGGCCCGCACCCCTTTTAGCTCTTCTCCAAGCTGGGCGTGGGCATCTTGGAGCTTGTTCCTCTCCTGCTACACCTTCATAAGCACCCTCTCGCCGGCCTTCAACTGGCGCAGCAACTGTTGCTTGTCCGGATCTAGTCCGGCACCCTCTGCAATATTATTGTCAGACTACACACACACGCCGCACTTCATAAATTAATTCTCTTTTCGCAATATGAATTACCAGAGGGGGTCTCCGTGGCTCCCCCGGCTGCGGCTAGTGTGGCCTCAAGCTGGGCCTTGCACTCTTGAATCTCCTGGGACAGGTGGGTATTCTTCTCAGTAAGATCCTGCATAACAAATGATCCTTAAATCAGTTAGTTTAACTATTTTAAGTCTCGTGGGCTACTGGCATATATAACTATTAAAATTCCTTACCCGTATGTCCTTTACATACTGCTCCGTGGCTCTGGTTAAACCATCTTGAGTAGCACGAAGGTGCGCGTCTCCCGCATTAAAGGCATTTAACGCCTCAGGGGAGAAACACGCGTCACGAAGAACTGTCCGACGGCGCCTATGATTCATGGCGCTCTCCACCTCAGACCTGGTGGCGGACAATCTGTCGGCATCCTCCGCTGGGGGAGCATCCGGCTCGCGCCTTGCGCTAGCCTCCCCCTCCGGACCAGGCGTTGGAGCCTGGCAGGTGGAGGCTTGATAGGCACCCTCTCCGGACTCAGTCCGGCGAGCGCTTTTTCTCCTGAAAGAATCGCGGGTATTAATATGCCTCCCAGGAGTCTTTCCCTTCATGGATAATGGTGCACCGTACCTTTGCGGCGACGTTTCAATTCGCGCCGCACTTCTCTTCCGCCTGCTGGGCCACACTGACCTCGTTTGGTCGGCTGCTGCGGGCTCGGCTTCCTGCCGTAAAGGCGCCTCCTGTCAAACACCATTGGTGCATGATGGTCAAAACTAAGCATTAAAAAAAATACTGGCGCGGGACTTGATCGTGCTTACGGGAAGCTGGACAAAAATCGGGGTAGTCGGCCATAATGGCGACTAAAGCATTATCTATGCTGAGCTGGTGGTACACCCCGTCGATCAGTTCCACCGCTAAGTCCGGATCCTCTTCGGAGGTCGGATCAAGGGACCTTTCTGGGTCTTCGGGTTGTCGAGCTAGGCTTTTTATGCCCTCCACATCCCGACACAGTTCCTGTGTCAAAATCATACAATAAGACAATTGCCTTTAAAGGCACGGATCAGATATGCATGCGACCGCTTACCCAGCTCCGAGGGTTGTTCAAGGAAAATCCGTTCAGAGGATTCTTGCGGAGGAAGTCCTCCTTCTCCCCCTTGTACAAGCCGGACAGGATCTTCACCAGATCGTCGGCCGAGCCAGGCCCCTTCCGGCCGTGACGGGTGGCGTCATCGTCTCCGTTGAAGTCCCACATGTGGTAGCCCCTATATTGGAGCGGCTGCACCCCACACATAATGTATGTGGCCATGACTCCGATCATGGTTAATCCGAAATGGGCTAGCAGCCGTATCCGGCCCATCAAGTAATGGACGCTCCTATCATCTTCTCGTTGAGGGCTCCGTGGGCGCCAACTTAGGCGTTTCTTCAGAGGAGCGTTGCTGAACTCCGGAAGGCCGATCCGGACTGGATCCGGCAGCGGAGCGTCCTCCATATAAAACCACTCCGAAGGCCAGTCTTTGGACGCCTTCTTCGGGGTCCCGGACAGGTATCCGGTCCCGGCGATGCACCATATTTCGGCTCTGCCCACTTGATATACCGACCCCTCGTGAGAGCGGGGTACGAGGCAAAACAGCCTCTTCCACAGTGCAAAATGGGGCTCAATGCCCAAGAACAGCTCACACAGAGCTACGAAGCCCGCGATGTGCAAAATGGAGGCAGGTGTAAGGGATGAAGCTGGAGTCCGTAGAACTCCAGGAGCCCCCGGAGAAACGGATGTATAGGAAATCCGAGTCCCCTTATTAAGTAGGAGACGAAGCACACCCGCTCTCCTTTGGAGGGATTGGGGGTGCTCTCCGCCTGCTTCCCACCCTTGTAGGTGGCCAGTCTGGCTCGAACCGGAACCATGAAGGCCGGGGGAATGTCACAGCCCCAGATCAGCCCTAGAGCTTGCTTGTAACTAGTAGCATTGCATCCATGCATCATGTTTAACTTCCATGAAATTTGAAATGGGGATGATCAAGCCCTAGCACTAAAACAATTCAAATAGGTTCAAATTCAAAAATATTTTCAAAAACCCAAATTGGTTTGCAAAAATATTCATGATTAATGGAAAAAGGTGAAAACCATATCCAGTGATGGATATTTTTCCAAGACATTTTGGATTTTGAATAAACCATATTGTATTTGAATTGGGGCATTTAAATACTATTAATATTTTAAATGCTACAACAATTCTGAAAATAGTTAAGGGCCTCTGTAATAATTCAGTTAATGCCCACAATTATTTTCAGGATTTATTTAAATAGTTTAGTATTTTACTAAACTAAAACAAAACAGAAAATAGAAAACAGAAATAAATAAAAAGAGAAAAGGATTACTGGCAGCCCACCTACAGGCGCCCCAACCATTAACCTCTTCCCCCCCTCTCGCTCGCTGGCCGGTTGGTGGCCCAGCCACCAACCGCCACGCCGCTCGTCGCCTACCTCTGCGATGGCGGAGGAGGGTTTCTGGCGCCACCCAGCACGCCACCTCCTCCTCCTGCTCGCTTGCTGGTTACTCCTCGGCGCCGGAGGCATACGCGCCTCCCGAACCCCTCGTCCTCTTTCCTCTCTCCTGGACCCCATTTCCTCCTCTGCTCCCTCTCTCTCGCCGGGACCCGGCGCCGCCGTCGCCGCCCCCTCGCTGCCCTCGCGGCCACCGCCACCCTCTCCTCCCAACATGCCCTGAGCCCGCCTCGCCACCTGAATCTCCCGCCGTCTGCCACCGGAGAAGCCCTACATCGCCGCCCAGTCGTCTTCCCGAGCACGGCCGCGGACTCCATCGACAAATTCGGCGCCATCCGGCCTCCCCGAGCAGCTGAGCTTGCCTTGACCTCCCTATGAGCTGGCCGTCGTTTCCCCTCATCTCTCTCTCTCGCCTGGCAGCACAGCCGCCCCGCGCACCCGGATTCGCCGCCGCCGTGCCTCGTCGCCGGCGTGGCTGAAACCCCAATGGCTCAAGCCAACCCCACCTCCGTGCTCAGCGCAGCACCGGGAACACGTATGCGCTCAACACCCCCTAGCGCCTGCATCGCCTAACCGCCGTTGGCCGAACTCCGGCGGCCGCCAACCTCGTCGCCGGCGCCGATTCCGACCGCCCCGAGCTCAAACCACCCCACCAAGAGCTTCGGCTCCTCCCCAGCTCCTCCTAGATGCTCTCCGCGGGCCATTTGGTCGTCGGAATAGCAAAAATCACTTCCGCCGCCCGTCGCTCGCTTTCGGCGATTAAGCGCCGACAGCCGACTTGACTTTGACCATGTGGGCCATGTTTGACCTGTTGAACCTATGGCGGTGGGGCCATACATTGACTATTTAGATTTAGCTTAATTAAATTTAGTTAAGCCAATCACCTTGACATGTGGGACCCGCAGGTCAAGTTTGACCGGACCATCCCTGTTGACCTGATGGCGTCATGTCAGCGTCATCTTGACCTGATAAACCCTTTTCGGAATTATTTTAATTCAGGAAATTTCAAAAAATGCCCTAAACTTTAATAAATCATAGAAATTCAACCGTAACTCGGATGGAAATAGTTTATATATGAAAAATGATCAGAAAAATATGAAGAATCTGTTTATGCCATGATCATGCATGTTTGAACAAGTTAACCTCACTGAATAGGATGAATCATGATTAGAGTAACTTATGAACTAGCATTTGGAGTTGGAGTTCAACCTTGTTTGAATCCCACTTCAACTAACTTGGATTATTATTGCACTAGGTAAATTCAGTTCCTTAACATGATCATGCATCATATATGTGCATTGCATTGATTGTGTTCTCTCTTGTTGCCGGTAATTGTCCCTCTCGGTGAGCGGCGTCAAGCGATGAATTCAATGACACCGATGAAGAACTATATTATCTTGAAGTGCCGAACAAGCAAAACCCCTTGTTCATTCGATACAATCCCACTCTCTCGCTCTGCTCTATTTTACTGCATTACGACAACAACGACTCATGTGTTACTTGCTGCGGTAGCTGAACCCCTTGATCCTCTGCATGACTGTCATTCCACGATAATTAGATGAAACCCACTAGCATGAGTAGGAGTTGTTTGAGCCATGTTGTGCCTACTCATTTATGCTTGTTTGTCATGCACTGCTACTGCTTAGAGTTGAGTCAGGTCGATTCGCCGGGAATGAATTGGAAAGTGGTGAACATGTCCTCTGTGTGTGAACTAAGTGTGTGAACACGATTTGGTAAAGGTAGCGGTGAGAGGCCATGTAGGAGTACATGGTGGGTTGTCTCATTGAAACCGTCCTCGAGGAACTGAGTTACGTGTTTGTGATCCATGAGCAGTTACTACCACACATTGGGTTCCGTAACTCGACCCCTCTCGACTTATTAATCAACTTGAGCTCTGTCCGGGAGTTGCAACTAGTTTCGGTGTTTGTAGGTAGTGTTAGTAGTCTACCAAGTGGCACCGGTACATGTGGGCTTGGGACAGACTAGGCCTGATGTACGGTGTACCAAGTGGCACCGGTTGGTGGGCTTGGGAACCTGCTCACATCGTTTGGGGCCGTGGCGACACCCGGCGGATCTCCTTGCGGATGGAACCGAATAGGCGATAAACCTGGATGAGAGACTTGTGTGGTTAGTCGGTCGTGGCCGACTCCTCGCCTTGGCTTCCGCTTGAAGGTTGCCGAGGTACATGGCGTGTCTGAGGCGATAAGTGGCGGGCGTGTGTGAAGAAGTACACCCTGCGGGGTTATCATTATCTATTGAATAGCAGTTCCTCGGATATGGAAACTTGGACCCTTGCATAGTTCATAGACAAGTGAAAGTGGATACTCTAAAATCGCAAGATAGCGTGAGTGCTATGGATGGCGTTTCTCGTGGGTAGAGCGGGGCGGATCCATAGTGGTGTATTTGATATGGTGAATATGTGGACTGCGTGTGCGCCACCTCAAAGAGTTACTTGCGATCGTAGTTCAGAATAGCCACGAGTCAAAGCTGGCTTGCTGCGTCAAACTCCACCACCTTTTTGATAATGATGCATATGTAGTTAGTTACGATGTAAGTCTTGCTGAGTACAATTGTACTCACGTTTGCTATTTTATGTTTTGCGAGAGGCGTCGGTCTAAGCTAGTAGTTCCACGTGGACTTGACGTTTAGCTTGTTACCTCAGCTACGATCTTGTGCCTCGGCGGGATCTGGTAGATAGTCGGGCTTCTCGGCCTTTTTCATTTATAGTTATGCGTACTCGGACATGTTTAGCTTCGCTTGTGCTTTGACTTGTATGCTCTGAGTGTTGGGTCATGAGACCCATGCTTGTAATATCTAAGCTCCTCGAAGCCTAATGAATAATATTTTGAGTCGTAGAGTTATGTTGTGATGCCATGTTGTATCTCGCATATTGAGCATAATGTGTGTATGTTTGAAATGCTTGTTATGTGTGGGATCCGACAAACTAGTTGTTTATCCTTGGCAGCCTCTCATATGGGGAAATGTAGTCTCGTGCTACGGCGATAGTAGTCCGCTTCTGCCGGTTCACGGAGTCCTGCTAACCCAGCACTCTGCTTGGACACTTGACTGGCGGCATGTGTTTCACCTCGTTCCTATGTCGTCCCTTGGGAAATGTCACGCTTGGTGGTATTGAGTCCTGCCTAGCACTGCTACAGCCGGGATACGGAGTCTGTTAGCCAGTGCTACAGCCCGAATATATCGTTGATGACCGACATGCTCGATGTGATTCATGTATGCTGTCTCCATAGGTTAAGCGCCGCTTTGGGTTCCACGACTAGCCATGTCGGCCGGGTTCTTTGTCATATGGATGCTAGCGACACTATCATATCGTGAGCCAAAAGGCATAAGCGGTCCGGGCCATGGTAAGCGACACCGTGGGAATACCGTCGTGAGGCATAAAGTGATATGATGTGTTACATGCTAGATCGGTGTGACTTAGGATCGGGGTCCTGACAGGGAAGATATCCCTCTGCTTGGAGCGTCACTAACTCGCTGTGCGGGACTGAGCATCTCCTCCAATCTCCTGGCTTAGGGCTGGGAGCGCGAGAAGAGGGGCCGCGTCGACTGTCCATTGTGGAATGGGTTTGGTGTCAGATGCGCCTCGATGAGTACTTGCGGAAGGAGGATGGTGTGATTTGGATCTGGATCCTAGCCTCTCTTATAGGCAGCTTATTTGCGCAGCTAGGGGGTAAAACATAAAAATACCCTGGCTTTTCGCATTAAATGCGATCGTGGAAGAAGGCCATTATTGGACCTTGGAAGCCAAGGGCGCAGCATTTATAAACAACGGACACTATCCGGCAAATACATGGAGCATGAAGGAGAACCCGCCTAGCAAGCGCCGAAGACAACATCTGGCGCGGATTCTTCATTATTGAAGCATGGTTTGGGGAGCTCTTGAGGAGTTCGGACTAGGGGTGTCGGATAGCGAACTATCATCATCGGCGGACTCCAAGACTATGAAGATACAAGATTGAAGACTTAGTCCGTGTCGGATGGGACTTTCCTTGGCGTGGAAGGCAAGCTTGGCGTCTGGATATGTAGATCTCCTACCATTGTAACCGACTACGTAACCCTAGCCCTCTCCGGTGTCTATATAAACCGGATGGCTTTAGTCCGTGGGGCGAACAACAATCATACCATAGGCTAGCTTCTAGGGTTTAGCCTCCTTGATCTCGTGGTAGATCTACTCTTGTAACCCACATCATCAATATTAATCAAGCGGGGCGTGGGTTTTACCTCCATCAAGAGGGCGAACCTGGGTAAAACATCGTGTCCCTCGTCTCTGTTACCATCCACCTAGGCGCACAGATCGGGACCCCCTACCGAGATCCACGGTTTGACACCGACATTGGTGCTTCCATTGAGAGTTCCTCAATGTAAGTCACCGATAGGCTCGATGGCTTCTTGATCATCATCAGCAGCGCGGTCCGGTGAGACCTTCCTCCCGAGACAGATCTTCGTATTGGCGGCTTTGCCTTGCGGGCAATTAAACAGCCATCTAGAGCGAATCGAAATTCGCCCGGGCGTCGAGTCAGATTTGGAAGTTTGGACTTCACGGCTGACATCCACGGGGACTTGATCTTCGACGGATTCGAGCCACAGCCGAGCGTGCCGCACTGTCACGTCGGGCGTGATTTAGCTCTGCCGCCGGACAGTACCCTTGAGGCTGCACTCGAGCCCGCTCCGATCTTCAATTTGGAACCGGCCGCGCAGATCGAGGACGGATGGCTAGACCTCGCCTCAGGTGCCGCAACCTCTACGGCGATTGAGCCGAACACTGACTTCGTCCCTCACGAGGCTCGTGACTCCGAGGTGCCGGACTCCCTGCCGGACTCCGAACCTCCCGCGCCCCCAATCGAATCCAGTTGGGCGCCGATCATGGAGTTTACGGCCCCGGACATCTTTCAACACTCGCCTTTTGGCGACATCCTGAGTTCGTTAAGGTATCTCTCATTATCGGAGAGCCCTGGCGAACTGCGGCGGGAGCAGTTGGGATCACGGATGATGAAGAAATTCAGCGCACCACGCCCACTTGATAGCCACTGCCGATGATCTAGCCGACATGCTGAACTACGACTCCGAAGACATCGGCGGTATGGGCGGCGATGCGGAGCGACCAGAACCAGCGCCTACCGAGCCTTTGGAAAGCCACCTCGTCATACGACGTATACATGGTGGATATCCCGAAGGATTGGAATGGCGAAGGGGCAGCGGAGGATGACCCCTCCAAGAAACAGTCCAAGCGCCGGCGTCCGCGGCGCCGCTCTAAATCCTGCCATAGCAAGATTGAAGATTCCGGCACCGGAGATAATAATACACCGGATAGCGCCGAAGACAACCCACTCCAGCAAGATCCAGCGCAGGAGGAGGGGGACGCCAGCCCTCATGAGAGAGCGGCAGAAGAAGAGGTAGAGGACTACATGCCTCCCTCCGGAGACGAGGCAAGCCTCGGCGGCGGCGAATCGTCGTCGGAGGATCCGTCGAACAAGGCGTTTTAGCGCGGGCTTATAGCTACGGCGAACAGCCTCAAAAAAGCAGCAACAGCTTAGAGCTGATCAGGATCTGCTAGCCGACAGATGGACTGAAGTCCTCGCGGCCGAAGAGCATGAGCTCGAACGCCCCTCCAAAAGCTACCCTAAACGTAAGCTGCTCCCCCGATTAGAGGAGGAGGCATATGAACCCGCATCACCAGGAGACAATATGGTTGATCGACCACCCCGTGGTCACGACAGAGAGGCCTCTAAGCCCTTCACTTGACCCGTACCCCGGCATCGCTCGAAAAGCACAAGGCCACTGGGGAATGCTCCGGACTTGCGAGACATATTGGAGGACCGGGCAAGACATTCAAGATCGATCTATGGATCACGTGGGCGCCCCACGATACGTGACGATTACCGTCACCCAGACCTGATAAGTCGGCGGGCGAACACAATGAACAAAGCTCTTTTGAGCTCCGTCGCGATATCGCCCAGTACAGAGGCGCCGCACACCCACTATGCTTCACAAATGAAGTAATGGATCATCTAATCCCCGAAGGGTTTAAACCCGTGAATATAGAATCTTACGATGGCACAACAGACCCCGCGGTTTGGATCGAAGACTATCTCCTACACATCCATATGGCCCGCGGTGACGATCTTCACGCCATCAAATATCTCCCCCTCAAGCTTAAAGGACCAGCCCGGCATTGGCTTAACAGCTTGCCAGCAGAGTCAATTGGGAGTTGGGAAGACCTGGAAGCCGCATTTCTCGATAACTTCCAAGGCACATATAATGCGACCACGAGCGATGACCTAAGACACATAATTCAGCAGCCAGACGAATCGGCCAGACAATTCTGGACACGGTTCTTAACCAAGAAAAACCAAATCGTCGGCTGTCCGGATGCGGAGGCCCTTGCAGCTTTCAAGCATAATATCCGCGACGAATGGCTTGCGGCACAGGGACAGGAAAAGCGAAATCCATGGCAGCCCTCACATCACTCATGACCCGCTTACGTGCGGGTGAGGACAACTAGCTAACGTAGCAACCACCTCGGCAAACATTACGGCAGTCCGGATACTAAGGACCGTAATGGCGGGCAGCGTCGTAACAAAAACAAAGCGCGCGTGCGGCGACAACGGTGAAGATCGGCGGTCAGCGCGGATTCGAGGCTCTAAACCGGTCAGCGGAAAAAGCCATTTAAAGAACTACTCGGGGTCCGTCCAATTTGGACCGAATTCTCGACCGCTTGTGCGGATACATGGCACCCTGAAAAACCAGCTAACCACACCAGCGGGGACTGTTGGGTATTCAACAGGCAGGCAAGTTAATTGCGAAAACAGCGACAAGGGGCTGCATAGCGATGGCGAGGAAGAGACCCGACCGCCCGAACAATAGAGGACGAAGGTTTCCCCCACGGTGTGGGCGGTGAACATGATATCGCAACACACATACCCAAAAGGGAGCGCGGCGTGCACTCGAGGATGTATACGCGATGGAGCCAGTTGCCCTGAAGTTCAATCCATGGTCCTCCTGCCCGATCACTTTTGACCGAAGGGACCACCCCACCAACATTCGCCATGGTGGGTTCGCCACATTGGTTCTAGACCCAATCATCGATGGGTTTCACCTCACCAGAGTCCTGATGGACGGCGGCAGCATCCTGAACCTGCTTTATCAGGACACAGTGCGCAAAATGGGCATAGACCCCTCAAGGATTAAACCTACCAAGGCGACCTTTAAAGCCGTCATACCAGGTGTAAAGCCAATTATGCAGGCTCGATTACTGGAAGTGGTCTTGGATCCCGGATAACCGAAGCGAGGTTAATCTTGACATAGTCCCGTTCCACGGCTATCATGCCTTGCTCGGACGTACCGCGTTCTCAAAGTTCGACGCGGTGCCGCACTACGCATACCTCAAGCTCTAGTTGCCAGGCCCTCGAGGAGTCATGACGGTCAACGGAAACACTGAACGCTCCCTCCGAATGGAGGAACATACAGCAGCTCTCGCGGCAGAAGTACAAAGCAGCCTCTTAAGGCAATTCTCGAGTCCGGCCGTTAAGCGGCCGGACATAGCTAAGCGCGCCCGGAGTAACCCACAACAAGACCACCTGGCACGTTCCGAGCACACGTAGCAGTGCAGCCCCAACCCTAGCCCTTGTAAAACATCAAGACAGGTACTTCGTGTATACCATTACGCTCTGAAGATACAATGGGCATGGGGAGAGGGGCGCGACCACGATAGGCCCAGACTGCGGTTCACCCACACCATGGGCTCTCAAGTGTGTCGTTCTTTTTTTTTCTTTTTCTTTCTTTCTATTTTTTACCCGCAGGACTCCGTTCGTCAGAGGCCCTGTCCGGCAATAGACCTGCCGAACTCACGATGCAACAGCCAGGGAAGAAGAAAGGCTACAACAAATATTCAGGTGGTCTCCATTACGAGCATTAAATTTGTTTTATGCACCATTCCGCAGCCTACCCCTGGAGGGGGACATATTTTACAGTCCCATCCCTTGCTTATCTCACCTTTTGTATCATTCTGCACTTATAGCAATTTTTCTTGAATAAGTAATGCAGCATCCTTTTGCTTACAATTGCATTTCTCCTTTATACATATGTTCATTTATGACATTAAGCACCCATACGTTTTGGTACGGCTAAATACACCAGGGGCTTATGTTTCCCACATCATGGTGTGATAAGTCCGAACACTTTGACAAGTGCGGCACCCCGAACTTATAGCACTATATGCATCAGCTCCGAATCATGTCTTGGGTCAATAGTTGGGTTTGCCCGGCTCCCATGTTTTGGTGCCTTACGTTCCGTTGTATCGGCTAAGGTAGCACTGGGAGAACAACTGCGATTCCGCCCCAGTTGAGCTGGGTTAACGTCTCGATGGAAAAGCTAAAACGGCCGTCATGATGAGCGAGAGCTGATCGCTGTTGAAGGTTTTGCGAGTCCTTAAAGACTTATGCCGCTTAGGCGAGGAACCGGATTTTTCGGCGGCGTGGATAGCGCCCAAATTGACCTTAGAAGACTAGGGGCTTCACGAAATTTAAAATTATAGAATTCTATGGCTAAGTGTGAGTGTTCAAGCACTATAAGTCCGGTTGCCTTGTTCGTTGCGTTGAGCGCCTCCCTAGATGGACCCAAATATGGGAACAAGAGCGCTCAAATTTATCACGAACACCCCATCACTCGTGGCGTGGGGGCTGAAGCCGACGACTTGCCATCTCTCAGATTTGATAAACAGCCGCACAGAAGGCAATATTTTAAATTAAAAAGCGTTGCGTCGCGCAAATGAACTAAGTTTTCAGCGCACAGGATAACAAAATGCGAGTCTACTAAAATATTACATCTTTTGAGCACTCACCCGCAATAGTGCGGGCGCCCTTCAGCACACTCCTATAATACATCTCGGACGTGCGATGCTCCTTGCCCTCTGGTGGGGGTCCGTCACAAGCTTACAGGCATCCATCTTGCCCAGTGCACCTTTAGCGGCAAGGGCCCGCGGGCACCCTCAATACAGGCGGTGCTTGATAACTTCAACCCGCGGGCACGCATCCACCAGCGCCGCACCGGGCGAAGTAGCTCCAGGCATAGCCTCCTTAGGCCCGCAACCGAACTATGAGGCCCTTCATGGACTGTTCGGCGCCTTGTGGGCTCGACCAGCTACTTCAGCTGGTCGCTAAGGAGCACCGGATGTCCGGCCTCGACATCTTGAGACGAAGACCTTCTCCGTCGAGCTCCCTCCTCGGCCCGGTAGAAGCGGCAGCATCGGACTCGCTTCGAGGAAGATCTGCGAGCAGCTCTGGAGAGCTCCGAATTCGGCTAAGCAACAGGTAATTAACACTCACATGCTTACTTTGCATGAAAAATGCCTTACCCGCTGCTATTTTCTTCACCGCCTCGATCTCCTGGAGGGCCTAGTAGGCTTCGGCCTTAGCGGCTTTGGCACTCTCAAGAGCCGTTGCAAGCTCAGACTCTTGAGTCTTCGAGTCACGCTCCAGGCTCTCATGTTTCTTCACGAGATCCTGGAGCTCTTGCTGTACCTCCGCCACCCGCGCCTCCTGTTTCTCTCGCTCGGTGCGCTCCGCAACCGCATTGCATTCGGCCGCGGCCACCGCCTCTTTCAGGGTCGCCACCACGTTAGTGGCCCCTGCAATACCCACATTATCCTCGTCATTCTTTTTGCAACCAAAATCCTTTTCTGTAAGGTGCAATTTTACTAAGGTGTTACTCACCTTCCTTGACCTCGAGCTGCTTCTTGGCACGGCCGAGCTTGTTCTCGGACCGCTCGAGGTCCTTCTTCAAAGTATCGACCTCCGCAGTCAGTGCGGCAGAGGTCAGCAATGCAGCCTGCAAACCCATATTGACATATTTTTTAACTCCTATGTATATCTTATTAGATCCTCAGTCCGGCTTTTCTTTCCGAACACCGACCCGAGCATCAGGGGCTACTGTCTATGCGGTACCATTTTATACATATTGAAATTCTTACCTCAAAGCCCGTTAGAAGGCTGCTGCAGGCTTCGGTCAGCCCGCTCTTGGCGAGCTGCACCTTCTGAATCACCGCACTCATAATAGTGCGGTGTCCTTCTTCAATAGCGGCGCCGTTGAGCGCCTCGAGCAAATTATCCGGCACCTCCGGTTGGACGGAGGCAGCCGGCGTCACGGTCTTGCCCTTCTTGCGAAGGTGTCGCCCGCCGGACTCCGGAGCCACTCTGGGTTCCGGAGCCGAGTCCGGTGCAAAGCCCGGAAGGTTGTCCTGCGACACCTCCATGGCCTCCTCCTCTTGGCGGGTCCCTTCCTGGGATCCCACCTGGCGTCGTCCGTGTCACGGGGGGTGGAGGCGGTCGGAAGAGAATCCATATCCGACGCACCTAAGGACCCGCTCGACGAAGCGGGGAGATCGTCCTTGGGCGGACTGTAGGGTTGTATGCGGCATTAGAAAGACATTGCGTGGCAAAGAAAAAAGATAAACCATGAAGTTATTCGGGAGTCCGGATACTCAAGATCTCGCCAGGGGCTTGGCCCTTGGAGGCCAGTCCTCGTCGTCGTCACTGGCGTTGGCGGAGCAGTCCGGGGGAAGAGTTTTTCCCCTCTTGGACCCTTCGGCCTCCCTTATTGGGGAGGCCTTCCTTTTCTTCTCTCCCCCCGCTGGGGAAGAGGCTTTCTTCTTCTCCTCCTCACCTTGGTGGGAGGAGTAGGCCTCGGATTCGTCATCCGATAGCACCTGAAAACGGGAACTCTTCCGACTCCCCGTGGCCTTCTTCTTGGCCTTCTTCTCCGGCACCACATGGGGTGCCGGAGCCAGCAGCCCCGTCAAATGGGCGTCCGCTGGATCCTCTGGCAATGGGGCCGGACAGATAGCCTGTGCGGCCTTCTTCAGCTAGTCCTGTCAAAGGAAAGGGAGTTTAGATCCCGCATAGACTCAAACAATGGAAAACACGCGTCCCTTAAAGGACAGAATCACTTACATCATCAGCTGGACGCTCCAAGCTGAATCCACGATCTTCGGTAGCGGATGCGGGAGCCTCGGCGCCCTTGAACAGCACCTTCCAGACATCTTCGTACGTAGTGTCGAAGAGCCCCTTCAGAGTTTGGTGCTGCGCCGGATCGAACTCCCACATGTTGAAGCCCCGTCGTTGGCACGGGAGAATCTGGCGGATGAGCATGACCTGGACTACGTTGACAAGCTTGAGCTTCTTGTCCACCAGCTTCTGGACGCAGGCTTGGAGTCCGGTCAGCTCCTCCGAATTGCCCCAAATCCGGCCACTCTCTTTCCAGGAGGTAAGCCGTGTGGGGATGCGGATCTGAATCGGGGCGCTGCCCAATCAGTCCGCGGCTCGGTGATGTAAACCACCCGATTGCCACCTTTATGGTTTCCACAAGGTGCCCTCCAGCCACGTGGCGTGGGACATCCTGCCCACCATGGCGCCTCCGCACTCCGGCAGGTGCCCTTCACAACCTTGACTTGACACTGAAGGTCTTGACCCTGGCGAAGTGGGGCTGGATGCAGAAAGGCCTCACACATGACGATAAGCGCCGAGATGTTGATGATGAAATTGGGGCGGATCATGGAAATCCAGGCCGTAGTAGAACATGAGCCCCGGACAAAGGGATGGGCGGGAAGCCCGTCCAGCGGAGGAAATGGGGAAGAATACTACCCTCTCATGGGGCTTGGGGGTGGGATGAGCTCTCCCTCAATGGGGAGCGGTGCGATGTCGCTGGACAAGTATCCGGCGTTCTTGCAGCTCTGGATCTGCCCCTCCGTGGCGGAGGAGGCCATCCTGCCTCCTGCTCCGGACATATTTGGAGAAGGTCGAGGTGAGATGTGCAGGCTTGGGCGCTAGAGCTCGAGTTCGCAGAGATGGATAAGCCAAGGAGGAAGAAGGCGCAGGTAAAAGGGTTGGATCTTTATCCCCTTATATGGGTGGACCCAAAAGTGCGTCCCCACCGGCCTGATAAAACTCGCTTATCCCCCAAGCGCCGCAATCAATGGCGCGGTTGGGTTACCCATGTCCGTATTGATGGGAATCCCGGAATAAGGGGAACGATCTACTGCCCGACAAGGCGTGCCAAGAAACCGCTTCGTAAGCGCTGAGGTGGTACAATAAAGACAATTTAAGTAAAGGCTTGGTAGTGGCGTGACATCACGCCATCAAATACGTCAGCAGATTGAACTTGTGTAAATATTATTCTCTCTACGGTGGTATGTGGAAATTATTTTGCAGAGCCGGACACTATCCTGGTGTTCACAATCTTCTATGAATTATTCGGAGGAGAACCCGCCTTGCAATGCGAAGACAACATGTGCGCGGACTCGTCGTCATTGAAGCCTGGTTCAGGAGCTCTTGAGGAGTTCGGACTAGGGGTGTCCGGATAGCGAACTATCATCATCGGCGGACTCCAAGACTATGAAGATACAAGATTGAAGACTTCATCCCGTGTCCGGATGGGACTTTCCTTGGCGTGGAAGGCAAGCTTGGCGTCTGGATATGTAGATCTCCTACCATTGTAACCGACTCTGTGTAACCCTAGCCCTCTCCGGTGTCTATATAAACCGGATGGCTTTAGTCCGTAGGACGAACAACAATCATACCATAGGCTAGCTTCTAGGGTTAAGACTCCTTGATCTCGTGGTAGATCTACTCTTGTAACCCACATCATCAATATTAATCAAGCAGGACGTAGGGTTTTACCACCATCTAGAGGGCCCGAAACTGGGTAAAAACTTCGTGTCCCTCGTCTCCTGTTACCATCCGCCTAGACGCATAGATCGGGACCCCCTACCCGAGATCCGCCGGTTTTGACACCGACACTACCCCATAGACAACTCCTTGATTTTACTGCAAAAGGGTGTTTTATTGAAGTTGATCCTAGTTTCGCTTATGAACTTATAGAAGGGATAGTTGGAGAACATCCACTACAAAAGGGATCATCCTTCTCTCATGAAGGAACTCAAATTTTAGAGAAACTTTGTGAATTGCAAAAATTTGTTGAACCACTTAAAAATATTGGTGGAAATATCAACCGCGTGAATAATTTGATTGCACTTTGTAATAGGCGGATGGATGCCTTAGATCAAAAGACCTCCGAGCATGAAGGGAAACACAAGGAACCTCCCGGATCCGAGCATAACCCCCTTAAAAAGCTAAGTGCCAAAGATGACACTACTTAGATCTATCTTCGCTTTTATGCCTAGCTAGGGGCGTTAAACGATAGCGCTAGTTGGGAGGCAACCCAATTTTCTTTATGTTCTTTGTTTTTGTTCCTGTTTAGTGTTAAATTTTGTTTCTACTTTCTGTTTAGATGTGTTTTTATCTTTTAATTAGTGTTTGTTCCAAGTAGAACCTATAGGATAAACTATGATGATAGTTGATTTGATTCTGCTGAAAAACAGAAACTTTGCGCTCATGAGAAAAAATTCAATAAATCACAGAAACGAAATTTTGCATTGATCCTTTTTTCTTCTAATCAATAAACAAAGTTTTTAGGACTTCCTATTTTGGTAGGATTTTTAGAGTACCAGAAGTTTGCTTTATTTACAGATTTCTACAGACTGTTCTGTTTTTGACAGATTCTGTTTTTCGTGTGTTGTTTGCTTATTTTGATGCATCTATGGCTAGTAAAATAGTTTATAAACCATAGAGAAGTTGGAATACATTAGGTTTAACACCAAAATAAATAAAGAATGAGTTCATTACAGTATCTTATGTGGTGGTTTTGTTTTCTTTCACTAGCAGACTTATAAGATTTCTGTTGAGTTTTGTGTTGTGAAGTTTTCAAGTTTTGGGTAAAGCTTTTATGGACTATGGAATAAAGGGTGGCAAGAGCCTCAGCTTGGGGATGCCCAAGGCACCCCAAGATATTCAAGGATAGCCAAAAGCCTAAGCTTGGGGATGCCCCGGGAAGGCATCCCCTCTTTCGTCTTCGTTCATTGGTAACTTTACTTGGAGCTATATTTTTATTAAGCCACATGATATGTGTTTTTGCTTGGGCGTCATGTATTATATTAGTCTTTGCTTTTTAGTTTACCACAATCATCCTTGCTGTACACACCTTTTTGGAGAAGCCTATTTTATTAGAATTTGCTAGAATACTCTATGTGCTTCACTTATATCTTTTGAGTCTGATAGTTTTTGCTCTAGTGCTTCACTTATATCTTTTAGAGCATGGTGGTGTCTTAATTTTGGAGAAATTGCTAGTCTCTCATACTTCACTTATATTATTTTGATAGTATTTTGGAACAGTATGGTATTTGCTATGGTTACAAATTTGGTCCTAGAATGATGAGCATCCAAGTGGGTTATAATAAAAACTATCATAGAAAAGGAATTGGATGCTAGGATCAATTTGATGCTTGATAATTGTTTTGAGATATAAAGGTAGTAATGTTAGGGTCATGCTAGTGGATAATTATGAAATTGAGAAATACTTTTGTTGAAGTTGGCAAGTCCCGTAGCATGCACGTATGGTAAAAGTTGTGTGACATATGTTTTGCATGAGGTGCTCTTTTGAGTGTCTTCCTTATGAGTGGCAGTCGGGGATGAGCGATGGAATGTTTCCTACCAATCTATCCCTCTTGGGGCATGCGTAGTAGTACTTTGCTTCGAGGGCGAAGTAGATTTTTGCAATGAGTATATGAGTTCTTTATGACTAATGTGAGTCCATGGATATACGCACACTCATCCTTCCACTTAGCTAACCTCTATTTTACCGCGCAATTTTCGCCGGTAGCATAAACCCATTATTTACCTTCCTCGAAACAGCCACCATACCTACCTATTATGGCATTTTCATAGTCATTCCGAGATATATTGCCATGCAACTTTCCATCTTTCCGTTTATTATGACACGTTTCATCATTGTCATATTGCTCTTTGCATGATCATGTAGTTGACATTGTATTTGTGGCAAGGCCACCTTCATAATTTTCATACATGTCACTCTTGATTCATAGCATATCCCGGTACACCGCCGAAGGCATTCATATAGTCATATTTTGTTCTAGCTTTGAGTTGTAATTCTTGAGTTGTAAATCCATAAAAGTGTGATGATCTTCATTATTAGAGCATTGTCCTAGTGAGGAAAGGATGATGAAGACTATCCCCCACAAGTCGGGATGGGACTTCGGACTTTATAAAAATAAAAGAGGCCAAAGAAGCCCACAAAAGAAAAAAAAGAGAAGGAAAAAAAGAAGAAAAAAAGAAAAAAAGAGGAAAGAAAAAAGAGAAAAAAAGAGAGAAAAAGAGAGAAGGGACAATTGCTACTATCTCTTTTTCCACACTTGTGCTTCAAAAAATAGCACCATGATCTTCATAATAGAGAGTATCATATGTTGTTACTTTCATATACTAGTGGGAACTTTTTCATTATAGAACTTGGCTTGTATATTCCAATGATGGGCTTCCTCAAAATGCCCTAGGTCTTCGTGAGCAAGCAAGTTGGATGCACACCCACTTAGTTTCTTTTGTTGAGCTTTCATACATTTATAGCTCTAGTGCATCCGTTGCATGGCAATCCCTACTCACTCACATTGATATCTATTGATGGGCATCTCCATAGCCCGTTGATATGCCTAGTTGATGTGAGACTATCTTCTCCCACTTTTTATCCTCACAACCACCATATTAGACCACCATAGTGCTATGTCCATGGCTTGCGCTCATGTATTGCGTAAGAGTTGAAAAACTGAAGCACGTTAAAAAGTATGAACCAATTGCTCAGCTCGTCATCGGGGTGTACATGATGGGAGTATTTTGTGTAATGGAAATGAAGCATGGCCTAACTATATGGTTTTGTAGGGATAAGCTTTCTTTGGCTATGTTATTTTGATAGGACATGATTATTTGTTAGTATGCTTTGAAGCATTATTATTTTTATGTTTTATAAGCTTTTATCTTGAGTCATTTGGACCTGAACATTCATGCCACATTAAAGAAAATTACATTGAGAATTATGCTAGGTAGCATTCCACATCAAAAATTTCTTTCTTATCATTTACATACTCGAGGACGAGCAGGAATTAAGCTTGGGGATGCTTGATACATCTCCAACGTATATATAATTTTTTATTGTTCCATGCTATTATATTACCTGTTTGGGATGTTTATGGGCTTTATTTTACACATTTATATCATTTTTGGGACTAACCTACTAACCGGAGGCCCAACCCGTATTACTGTTTTTTTTGCCTATTTGAGTATTTCGAAGAAAAGGAATATCAAATGGAGTCCAAACGAAATGAAACCTTCGGGAGCGTGATTTTTGGAACGAACGTGATCTAGAGGACTTGGAGTGCAAGTCAAGAAACAGCCGGAGCCTCCACGAGATAGGAGGGCGCCCCCCCCCTATAGGGCGTGCCCCCTGTCTCGTGGTCCCCTCGGGCGGCCACCGACGTACTTCTTCCTCCTATATAAGCCTACGTACCCCAAAAACATCCAAGAGGCACCCGAAAAACAATTTCCACCACTGTAACCTTCTGTATCCGCGAGATCCCATCTTGGAGCCGTCGTCGGCGTTCTGCCGGAGGGGGGATCCACCATGGAGGGCTTCTACATCAACATCCTTGCCCCTCCTATGAGTTGTGAGTATTTTACCACAGACCTACGGGTCCATAGTTATTAGCTAGATGACTTCTTCTCTCTTTTTGGATCTCAATACAATGTTCTCCCCCTCTTTTGTGGAGATCTATTCGATGTAATCTCTTTTTGCGGTGTGTTTGTCGAGATCCGATGAATTGTGGGTTTATGATCAGATTTATCTATGGATAATAATTGAATCTTCTTTGAATTCTTTCATATGATTAATTTATCTTTGCAAGTCTCTTCGAATTATCGGTTTGGTTTGGCCTACTGGATTGATCTTTCTTGCCATGGGAGAAGTGCTTAGCTTTGGGTTCAATCTTGCGGTGTTCTTAACCAGTGATAGAAAGGGTTGCAAGACACGTATTGTATTGTTTCCATCGAGGATAAAAAGATGGGGTTTATATCATATTTCTTGAGTTTATCCCTCTACATCATGTCATCTTGCTTAATGCGTTACTCTGTTCTTATGAACTTAATACTCTAGATGCATGCTGGATAGCGGTCGATGTGTGGAGTAATAGTAGTAGATGCAGGCAGGAGTCAGTCTACTTGTCACGGACGTGATGGCTATATACATGATCATGCCTAGATAATGTCATAATTATTCGCTTTTCTATCAATTGCTCGACAGTAATTTGTTCACCCACCGTAATACTTATGCTCTTGAGAGAATCCTCTAGTGAAACCTATGGCCCCCGGGTCTATCTCTTATCGTATTTGCTTCCAATCTACTTTTATTTGCATCTTTATGTTCTGCACCTATATTATAAAATACTAAAAATATATTTATCTTATCATATTATCTCTATCAGATATCACTTTCGCAAGTGGCCGTGAAGGGATTGACAACCCCTTTGTCGCGTTGGTTGCGAGTTCTTTGTTTGCTTGTGTAGGTTCGTGGGACTTGTTGAGAAGCCTCCTACTGGATTGATACCTTGGTTCACAAAAACGGAGGGAAATACTTACACTACTATTGCTGCATCACCCTCTCCTCTTCGAGGAAAACCAACGCAAGCTCAAGACGTAGCATCATGCTACCTGAGCAAGCATACCATGCCCTGCACGGTGGACGCCTGGCTGAAATCCCCTGAATTCACAGAACTACAGCTGCTTGAGTTCTACTATTCCTGTGGAAATCACAAACCACATATCGAACGCCATGAACTTGTGCCCTCAGCACCGATGTCCATCTCGCGGTTTTCCTCCTCTCTCCACACCGCCCCTTTGCGTTGTGCTACCTACCAGACAATCTGGTACTAAACCTTCGACTCCCATTTCTCAAGAAACTTTCACTTGTGCGGGTTCGTATATCAGAGGCCTCATTGCACAGAATCATCCACTCTAGTTGCCCTGCCCTGAAGTGCTTGGTGCTTGTTTTCACAGTTAGAATCGGCTGTCTCCAAATAAAGTCGCCTAACCTTGTAAGAATTGGAATTTCTTTTGACGGAAGGCAGCTCATCATCCAAGATGGCCCTTCACTTCAAAGGTTGATCGTTGATTCTAGTTATTCACCTTTGCAAATAACCGTCCTCTCTGCGCCTAAACTGGAGACCTTGGGTGTAATACATGATCTCTGTGCTCATTTCAATATGGTGTTTGGCTCCACAGTTCTTCAGGTACTTTATATTATCATCTACACTTGTAACCATAAGCTGCATTTTAAATTTCTGCGCATAAGTTATATATCATCTTGGATTACACATTTTGTACTAATATTATGTTCTATGCTCAATGAAGAGTTTCTCCATGGATGGCCTATCAATGGTGCTGGATTCTGTCAAGATCTTATATATGCAAATGAATAGTTTTGATCTGAACAAGATTATTGGCTTGCTGCAATGCTTTCCATGTCTGGAGAAATTGTATATAAAGGTGATAATTTCACGCACATTGGAAGCCCGCATATAGTGTACTAGAATTAACCGTTCAGCTGTTGCTCTTTCGACACTCTTTTTTTAGACCTTAACTATTTTGAATCTTCATGTATATTTAGGGAACAGGATGGGGTAAGAAAGTTATAACCAATCGTTGGATTCGTAAGCATCGGGATTTTCTCACTTCTCATGAGATTCGATTGAAGACAATAACGCTAGAACGATATGTAGCCAACCGTGCAAACACTAGATTTGTCACATTCTTCCTGTGGAATGCGAGGTTACTATTGTCCATCAGGCTTAAGTTTATCAGCAGCATGGTTTTGACGGATGGGTATGTCAAAGAGCAAAAAAAGGAGTTTCAGGTGGGCAAAAGAGCTTCTGAACGTGCCGGGCTTCTATTTATAACATATTGTAGTCATAATCCAGTAAATTTTATGACCCAGGATGTTCATTCTATGGACCTGACCGATCCATTTGACTGTGACTGCCGAAAACAGTGGTGGAGTTAGATGTTGTTGCCCTTTTCAACCTGTTTTTTTGTAAACCTGATGAACAATTAACCCTCGCGCTTTTGTACAGTTTGTAAGCTGGAGTTAGATGTTCCTGCCCTTTTCAACTCGGCTGTGACTGTCATATTTTCTTTGAAACAAGGCAAATGGCTTGCCATTCGTTTAATTTAGAGTGAAATATTGTAACAAATCCCAACCAAGGGAAATAACATCACTCTCGCCGGCAGCTTGAGCTCACTGTGCATTACATAAGCCAAGTGATTAGCCCACACCAGCACCCACAAACTTATTTCGAACTAGCACATCAAATGGGCTGTAAATTTTCATAGGAAAGGCTGCATGACCGTGGCAGAATTGGATTCTAACATTTGGGACCCACAAGGAAATAGCCTATCCAAGGTGGTGTCGACTTACTAGCCAGTCAACAAACGATTCTGCCTACCAGCCGTTGGATTGACATCCAACATCTGTCGTGTATCTTCTATCTCTTGTCTTCTTCTTCCTCCAGCCACCCAAACCAAACCACCCCGTCGGCTCCGCCTGCTCCAGCATCCCATGGCTGGCTGCGCCTCTGCCGCCCTACCGTACGTACCCTCCAACCTTGGCCAGTCCCTCCCACTATTCCCCCACACGTCCTGTTATTCTCTGGCGACGTCAGCCCCAACACACACCCACACCCGAACCAGTTAACCCTCGTACTCCGCTCCGCCTGCGACTGGACCGGGGCATCTTCCACGGCTCCTGTTTGTTCCGTCTGAGGCCTCGTCGTCGTCCTCCGCCTTGCGGCCTTGGTTCGCTCGCCGTGCGCGGTGCGCCACCCTCTTGCGTTGTCAACGTCGTCAACAACCAAGAGGAACAAGGAGATGACTGTACATGGAGAGGATGACAGTAGGGACCCACCAGCATCATGGCAGTACACAAGCAAGTCCCTCTATATTACAAGCCCAAAAATATGGCTCCTCCTAATGGTTGGACATCTAGGGCTCACGCCATTGTTAACGTAGTCAATAAACGAGAGAATTACACTACGAGCGGCTGACACCAGGGACCCAGCAGGTCGCGCGGTTTTTTTTTAGGAACAAGCAGTTGTTATTTATACTAGTATTAGCGACGGATCAGGGTAACAATGGGGCTGTGCGGGGGTTGTGGCCCATCTAGCCAGGCTTTTATTTATGTTTACCGCATCATGAGCCCAGTTGTGTTTTTTTCTTGCTGAAAATGGTTAGCCCATTTCTAATTTTTTTAAAAGAAATACCCAAACAAGGCCTACTTGCTTTATTGGCCCTGCTGGGCTGCAAATCTTTCAAAATGAGGAGAGTTTCATTTGGTTTGCCCAGAAATGGGCTTTACATTTTTAAAACATATCAAACCAGGAATTAGTTTCAATTTTTTTCATTACAAGATTTTAAATTCCATTGATTTTTATGCGTGGACAATTATTTGGATTATATATTTATGTAAATTATTTTTGAAAATAGTTTGAATATGAATCGATATTTCTAGATTAAAAACAGTTGATCCCACAGAAATATGCAAAATTTCGTATACTTTTTAACCGTGGCCACAATATGGGGTGTAATGCTAACAAAAAGAAGATGGGCTCCAAAAAGATTCTTAAGAATTAGCAAACGGGCTGTACATTATTAGAAATAATGGCAAATGGGATGTATGCTGTTTTCCACAGGTTTGAGGCTGACTTGTGTGCCTACTACAGGTTGACGCGTATGCTTTCCTAAAAAAGGTTGACACACGAGCAGCGCCTGTCAACAAGTCAACACATGAGAAGCGATGGATGTTGGATGTCCATCCAACGGCTGTCGTGCTTCTTCAATCTTTGCTCTTCATGCTCCAGCCGCTCAAACAAGCACCGGCGGGACTGCCTGCTCCCTCCTCCCGCGGCCGGCTGCCGCACAGGCCTCACGGCCCCATCGTACTCCCATCATTGGCCTAGCCATCCCTCTACTCACCTACACCTGCTGTTATTCTCCGGGGATGACAGACGAACCAGTAAACCCTTGTACTCCTCCGCGTGGGAAACAACTGCCGAGTATTCCCTGGCTCCGTGTCGTTCCCTTCCTAGGCCTTGACGTCGTCCACCGCCCTGGTGCTCTCGGCGCGGCCTGTTCAACGTGGTCAATGAATGACATCCATCGGAAGTGGACTGTACGTGGAGAGGCTGACAGCTGGGTCCACAACCGCACGCAAGGAAATGCCTCCTTATTACGTGCAAAATAGTGATTCCTCCACCTGACAGCTAGGACCCACAGGAAGGGCCTCTTTATTTCGCGAAAAAAACGTTCCCTCCGCTGACAGGTCGGACCCACCAACTATATCTTCGCACGCAAGGAAGTGCCTCCTTATTACGCCCAAAAACATGAATACCCCCTGCTAGCTGGGACCCACCATATTGTTGGGCTAATTTGTGGGCCTACTAAGTTGACGGGGACGGAGGGCTTTGTCAACTTAGTCAATACTCCAGTGACCGTATGATGTCCATCCAACGGCCATAGTGCTTCTTCAACCTCTGGTCTTCTTGCTCCAGCCGCCCAAAGCAGCGCCGGTTGTGCATCCTGCTCCTGCCTCCCGTGGCCGACTGTGCTACCGCGGAGGCCTCACCGCCCCCATACTACTACCACCACTGGCCAGGCCATCCCTCCACTCACCCACACCCCCTGTTATTCTACGGCGACGACAGCCTCACGCCGCAGCCGAACCAGTGAACCCTTGTACCCCTCTCCACGTGGGCATCCACTGCCGCGTCTTCCCCAGCTCCGCGTCGTCCCCTTCCTAGGCCTCGCCGTCGTCCACCGCCGTGGTGATCTCGGCGCGGTGTGGTCAACATGGTCAAGGAACGACTTCCATCGAACATGGACTGTACATGGAGAGGCTAACAGCTGGGTCCACGGCCGCAGCAAGGAAGTGCCTCCTTATTACAAGGATATACCTCCACCTCACAGTAGGGACCCACCGGACGGTCCACTGTATTTTGTGAAAAAAACATTTCCCCTGACTGCTGGGACCCACCAGCTACATCTTCGCACGCAAGGAAGTGCGTCTGGGCAAAAAAAAACGATTCGACCCCCGGACTGCTGGGACCCACCAGCTACATCTTCGCACGCAAGGAAGTGCCTGCCAGTCGGGACCCACCTGGTCGAAGCGTACGTAGCATTGTCATTCTGGTCGCATGGCGTTATGCGTACATCTTGGTGGATGTAAAGGCGGCGCCGCGTGTAAGTAGTAGAGGCGCGCACGTAGCATGTACACGTACGTATAGCGACCAGTGTGCAAGAAAGAAAATACGGCCACGTATGTGTACATACGGGCGGCGTCTCGAACGCCTACTCGCGCATACGTACGGCTAGGGCTCGTGTACATGGCTGGGTTGGAACGGAGAAACAGCGTCATCGTCATGTTCATGGGAAGCCAACCGGCTGGGTCGGAACGGAATGTGTCGTCGTGTTCATCGAGAGGGCTTGGATAGAACAGGCGATGGAAACGAGGCCTGGCATACCGCAGAACGGAGGAAACGGCCTTGTGATCGATCGGCCACGTTTGAAATGAGATCTTGTTCATCGGGAGGGGTCTGGCGTACCGCAAAACGGAGGAAACGGACCTCCTACGGTCGAAACGGGGATCCTGTTGATATGGAGGGGTGTGGCATACCGCAAAACGGATGAAACCGACTTGTGTTGGGCGCTTCTGGTCGAAATGGGGTCTGTTCGCCGAGAGGGTGTGGCGTGCAAAAGCAGGACTCCACGGATCTGCTCATCTCCACCGTCGACCTCCTCCAGCCTCCACAGACTCTTGTTCATCCACCGCCGACCTCCTCCGGCTTCCACACGGATTGTTCGTCCACGGGCTCCTGTTCATCCAGCCTCCACCGCGCTACTCCAGCAGCTCTGTTCAACCACCCCTCTCCACGGGCTCCTGATCAACCACCCCTCCACGGGCTACTATTCATCCACCCCTCCACCATGTATTGTTCATCCAGCCCTCCACGGGGTTGTCCTGTTCATCCAGCCCTCCACGGGGTCCTGTTCATCCAGCCCCAACCAGCTCGATCGATTGGGGTCCTGTTCATCCAGAGGCAACGCCATGGGTACTGTTCAGCCACCCCCCCCCGCAATGCTCACTGTTCATCCAAACCCCCCTGCAACGCTCACTGTTCATCCAGAGGTAGCATCGATCGGCTTTAGTTAGCAGCAGTAGCGAAGGAATCGCTCGATCGCTTGGGTTCAGTAACGCGTAGCCTGCAGTGCAATCACTCGGGTTCAGTTAGGCGACGCCTTGCTCGGGTTCAGTTAGTGCCCAATGCCTCACACACGCGCGTACGTGTACGAGAGAAATGCGCATCGCTCGGCCCCCACCACCCATCATAACAGGGACCTTGCCGAAATTTTCCTCGCCCTCGCTTCTACCAGGTTTTTCTGTCATGGACGGCCCAAAGAATGTCATGCAGCTGCGTCTCCGGCCCGCCCAGGACAAAAAGCCCATTTTCTGTCATGATTTTTTGTCATAGGAGTAGGAACCCACCACATCTATGATGATACCGGGTTTTGTCACAATTATCGTCATAGAAGTGTCATAAGTATGACAGAAAAAAAAATCGTACGGCCCAAACTGTCACGGAGGTGTCTTTTTTTGTAGTTCTCGGCCGCAAACATTGAGATACCTGGTTTTTAAATTATAGTAAATCCAAAACTCGTCTGAAATTAATGAAACTTGGCATGCTATCATGGAGCGTCATCAACATGCCGTTGTAAACTTTTTGTCCCATTTGGGGCTGGTTTGGGTATAAGCTTCTCACAAACCAGAGCTTCTCACAACAAGCATGATGGTTTCGGTAGGGAACGTGCCACCTTTGGGGACAAAACGATATCCGTTGCCTCTTATTGCTTTCAAAATTTGTCGAGTGTCAACATAGAACAACATGAGTGTTGTGTTCAATTTTGGAATTTTTCGGGGTTCATTTGGACATTTTTATACATTAACTAGGTTTCCCAGGCATTTTATGCGCATAATTCAAAGTTGAACTACATGCACATGCTCCAGTGCATATATACTAGTTGAAAAATCAAATATGTTTTCTTTGTTGCATGCTTAGGTCCCATGCAAGAAATGGGAATGAATTTCAAACACCCTGCCACCGTTACTAGGCCGCAAAGATTTGGATACCTGGTTTTTAGATTCTAGTAAATCCAAAACTCGTCCAAAATTCATGGAACTTGGGATGCTATCATGCAGCAGCATCAACATTGTTGGGGATATAACTATTAGGTATGACCCGCCCAGGAGGGGCCGGGTTATACCTATGACGATTCACGAAGCCCAAGACGATGCTTGAAGATGACGGTTGACACTAGTAGAAAAAGGGCCTATAGTCCCGGTTGGTGAGGGCCTTTAGTCCCGGTTCATGAACCGGGACTAAAGGGTCGATACTAATACCCTCGCCCTTTAGTCCGGTTCTATCGAACCGGGACAGATGGGCCTCCTCCGTGGCCTGTCCGGCCGAGCCCAGCGGGAGGGCATTTGGTCCCGTTGGTGGCACCAACCGGGACCAATAAACATCCACGCGTCAACATTTCTTTAGCTCTGGTTTTTGTTTTTTTAAGGGGGGTTTGGGGGTTTTGGGGGTTAATTTAGGTGTTTCATATATTGTGCTATAGCTAGCTAATTAATAGAGAAAGTGTCCTTTCTTTTGTTCGTGCTTGGTCGACGCTTCGTACTATACATACGTATAGAGGGACTAACTAGACATGCTAGCTAGCTAGTAATTAAGCAAACAGAAGATCGTCATGAACATATATGCATACAGAGAGAAGTGATATCGACCACCTCTCCTTCTCCGAGAGATTGGTCGAACAACAAGTTCTCGTATATCTATCCGACACTACCGGCTACATATATACAATAATTATCTTTTACAATACGGACGCGTGGTCCACATAGTATTCCCGTCTTCAGCGATCACATGGTCAAGAAAGAATGCCGCCAATTCCTCTTGAATTGCTGCATGCGATCTGGTGCTAGGAGTTCACCCCGCTTCGAAACATCTAATTTTAAGAAAGGGTCAATATATATATATATATATATATATATATATATATATATATATATATATATATATATATATATATATATATATATATATATGAATGAATGAAACTCAACACAAATGATGGTAATAAAATAAAATTGTGAATATTTTTATTTACGCACTTCAAATTGTTTGTCGGAGTAGCCCTCTCACAGGTCGTGTGGCGGATGGACTCGCAAACGTAGTATCCACGAAATCATTCCCTTGTTCCTGCCACAACCACTTTACAAGAAACAGAGGTCAATCAAACTGATAATTAGCAAGCACATGCTAAATGGTATTGATGAAACTAGCGCTTGAATCACTAGGAGATGCGCGTGGAATATGCTACTATATAGTACTTACTTTGGTGTCTAAATTGCAGCTTCTTGGTAGTCCCGAGCTTTTTGGTGAATTTTCCCAAGCCCTGCCATACAAAGAAAACAATTACTTGATATCGAAATGAACAAAGTTGCTGATATGGTGGATAATGATCGATTTAACTTACTTCTCGAGCATTTCAGTCATTTCCGCATACTCCTTGGGATCTTTTCGTCTCGAGTCTAAGATAGTTACTACTCCTGCTCAAGCTTAATCTCTAGGAGAATATAGTGGAACCTGCGCGCGCATGCATAACTCATCAATATTACATTTCTATAACCCGACTAAATAAGGGAAACCGAATATGCCACAAGACAGTAACACTCACGTGTAGTTGTAAGGAAAGAGTATTATATTTTGTGTTCATTTATTTCCAACGATCGTAGCAAGTTGGCCTCGGTTTCGGTGTACGATATTTAACCTCATTTGCATCTATGAGATATGTGTTAATGAACCCAATATCACCCACTTGTTTTTCTTCATTTCTGCGATCTTCAATCTGCATAATATAGTGAGGATATTTATAAATACATGCAATGAAAGAGCTGAGTTATATAGAGATACTTAATGACAAGTAGTACTACTTACGAGACAGTAGTAGGTGACCGTTGCTTTATCGAGGGCCAATTGATTGAAAAACTGATAGAACTCCTCAAATGGAATAGACAACAGTTCAATTCCAAGGAGGTCATGCTCCTTTAACTCTCACATACAAAGTATTCCTCCCTCGGACTCTTTGCAGGTTTTCATGTACCAATCATGCAATCTTCGCATCATCGTTGTTAGAGAGCTTTCATCTTTGACGAGAGGCTTCTCGTACCGTATCTTTGTATCTGCACCTCCAAGAAATCAAAATGTACATCGTCAGGCAGGTAATCTTCAGGATTGCCATAACGGGCACCATCCTCGGATCGGCGATGTCGCTAGCGAGCACCTTGAGCGGGGGCACGATTGCCCGCTTGTTCGCCGAGCTGGGCAATTTGTTTCCCAGCTCATCGTTCTTTCATCCTTTGATCACCGACAGTACTTCCCGATCTCTCCGCTTCGCAAATGCCTTTCCAATAATGCGCTCATAGTTGCCTTTCGGCGGAGACTTGGGTGGTTTTGTCGAGCAGCGAGTGCGCTTCGCTTTGACGGATCTACCTTCTCCTCCGGAGGTGGATGTCTCTTTGCTTTCAACCCTTGAAACCAGTCATCCACTTCGGTCTGCGCGATCTTCGCGTTTTCCTCCTCGCTCCTCTCGTGCGGTAACTTCTCCGAGTCTTGAGAAGGACCGAATCAGATCTCCTCCGCCTTTGGCTGTACTTGCTAGACGCCGGCAGAGCGAGCGGAGCGGATGTCTTCTTTCCTTGCTTACGAGGCGGAGGAGAAGGACTACGACGCGCGGAGCAGCCGGAGCGGCGGCGGGTCTCTTCCGCCCTTGCCGACGAGGCGGAGAAGGAGGAGGCTGGCTGCCGGATCGCGCCGGTGCGGGCGGAGAAGGAGACGGAGTGCCGCCACGCCGGAGAAGGAGCCGGCCGAGTGCCTGATCGTCACTCGTCGGAGGAGGAGGCGGTGGAGGAGGTGGAGTGCCTGACTCGCTGGAGGAGGAGGAGGAGGCGGAGGCGTCCAGTTCGGAAGGTTGATGAGATCCTTCCGCCATAGGCATGGAGTCTTCAGAGCAGAACCCAGCCGATACTCCCCTTCACCGGTAGGGTGGTCAAGCCGGAGGTCCTCAAATCCCTCCGTTATTTCATCGACTATCACCTTAGCATATCCTTCTGGAATCGGCCGGCAGTGAAAAGTTGAGTCGGGTTTAGTAGGATAAACAGAGCCAACAGCCGCCTTGACCTTCAAATTGCTCCATTGCGCCATAAGGTGGCAATTTTCAGCATCCGTGATAGCATCCACGGGATAGCTGGCAGGAGCCGTCAAGGCATGCTGCTCTGGCTGAAGCAGCTCGGTGGAAGCCACGCTGCTTCTCCGCTGAGATGGCGGGGTAACCGGGAAGCTTGGCGGGTCGTTTGTTGTGATCTGCTGCTTCGTTCCTCTTCACGTTCCTCTAGCCCCATTACCCTTTCGTGCAGCGCCGCATCGGCTCTGCTCCGCTTTCTTCCTCCTTTCATGGGTTTTGTAACCCCTGCGTCCGAAATCCAGCCTTCCACGAAAGCGGAGCTGGCGTGCCTCGTGTCCGTCCGGGTGCTCGAGGATTCCCGAGGGCCATTGTGAGCTCGTCCTTCTCCCTGCAGAACGATCTTCCCTTGCTGCCTTGCTTCGATATAATGCTGAAGCCTCTTGAATGGTATGTCCAATTGTTCGTCCGTCCAAATGCACTTCCCGTTATAGGGTCCAAGGATCCGCCGCCCCAAGAACCAAGTCCGCAACGGTCTGGCCATTTTGTCTCGGGTTCGATCCCTTTATCAAGCAGATCATTCTCAGCCTTGGCCCACTTAGGCGGGCTACGAGGTAGCCACGACCCGCGTGCGATGGTGAAGCTTCTTCTTCGCAGCATTTCTCTTGTTTGTCGCTGACATCTTTTTACTCTTTTCCGATGTCTTGTAGGCCACAAATGCGGGCGATCATCTCTGATCTTCTCATATTTGCCCGTGAATTCTAGTGTCTCATTTTTTCGACATACGTATTGAGTTCTTTCTTCCAATTCCTGAATAGTTCTGCCATCTTCTTAAGAGCAAAATACTTGATTAATGGCTCTATTACGGCTTCTCCGGATCATCCTCTAGCGGTAGGGTAAAATTTGACTTCAGCTCAGTCCAAAGATCATTTTTCTGCATATCATTGACACAAGACACCTCGGGGTCTTCGTTCTTAGGCTTATACCATTGGTGGATGCTGATCGGGATCTTGTCCCTAACCGAACCCCTTGAGCAACAAATGCCTTCTTTGTCCGATAGGGTTCAATCGGTTGGCCGTCGTAGCGATTTGTATGATCTCAAACTTTTCATCCGAGCTCAACTTTTCTTGGGCCTCGTCTCTTTACCGAAGTTGTGCTCGATCCGGAGGGCTAGAAAAAGAACAAAGACGAGAGTTAATTAATATGTGTACATATATACCAAAACAAAGACGACAGCTAGTCAGGACAGGCTTAACTAATATATATACCTGGCCGGACTCGGTTTGGTGATCACCGGAGCCGTCCTCACGGTCTACTTCTTCACCCTCTCCTTCTTGCACCCACATTGGGTCATCGGAGCCATGTAAATCATAGCCAGCTGCTTCTTCACCCTCTCCTTCCAGACCATCGTTGTCGTTGAGAAACATCATCGAGCAGACGGCATCACTTCCTTGTGCGATTATGTCCCTCAACAATGCTTCTTGTGCTTCGTCTCGGGGGGTGTCCAGAGTGTCTACAAATATTTACAACATGGCAATTATTATTCAAACATGACAGATATGGATATATTAGTGCCAACGTAGAACTAGCTAGCTAATCACAATAAGGAATCATATTAGTGGCCTCGACGCTGCTTCTCTAGGGTTTGGGGTGGCCTCGACAACGCTTCAAGGGTTAGGGGTGCCTCGAGAACGCTTCAAGCTAGGAGGGTGCGTGTATCGACCCCCCACGTGTTGAAGCTATCGGGAGGGGTCGGCGTTGAACAGTACATCTATGTCCCACAAGTGGCGTGGGCATCGGCGCCATGATGGGTAGAGGGTCGTGGATCGCCGGCGGTCGAGGTCAAGGGTCGAAGATCGCCGAGGGTCGGGGGTTGCCTAGTGTCAAAGTTCAACAAAACCATGTCTTCATCATTAGGCGAAAGTAGTA
Organism: Aegilops longissima; assembly: GCA_021605205.1. Classification (NCBI taxonomy): domain Eukaryota; kingdom Viridiplantae; phylum Streptophyta; class Magnoliopsida; order Poales; family Poaceae; genus Aegilops; species Aegilops longissima. Next base: position 695,296,264 of record CM038682.1, read on the forward strand.
GGTGCATGATGGTGCAAGCTCTCCAAAGGTGTTTTGGAGCGGAGTCCCGATAGGATAATTAGCTTTTGGTACAAAGTTCAGCAAAAGGCAAATTATCCTATCCGGACTCCATTCCGTAACAACTTTGAGGACTTCGTACCATCATGCCATGGTTACTTCCGGCTAATGATGAAGCCATGGATTTCTTCAATACTTTGACACTATAGGAACCCTCGACCATGAAACCTTCGACCCTTGATCCCTTAACGACCCTCGACCCTCTACCCTAGTTCCCGACCCTCGACCCCTCGGTGATCCTCGACACCCTCGTTATATCGACAACGACGCAACATACATATACATAGGAAAATAATGTTATCGGGGAGGGGGTATCGGTACCCCCCCCCCCTCGTGTCAAAGTTTCTTCTTTCTCCTCTATTCCTTTCTTTCTTCTTCTCCTCTTCTTTTTCTTCTTATCCCTCGAGAAAGGAAAATAAGGAAAAGGAAGAAAAGAGGAAGAAGGAAGAAGGAAGAAGAAGAAGAAAAAAGAAGAAAAAAAAAGGAGAAGAAGAAAGAATAGAGGAGAAGAAGAAAAATAGAAAAAAATTCTATTTTTCTTCTTCTCCTCTATTCCTTTCTTCTTCTCCTCTTCTTTTCTTCTTTTCCTCTCATTCTTTTCTTCATCTTCTTCCTTCTTACTTCTTCCTCTTTTCTTCCTTTTCCTTATTTTACTTTTCCTCTACACTAACCTAATTAAAATGCCCGGTTACTTCCGCTAATGATGAAGCCATGGGTTTCTTCAATACTTTGACAATAGGCAACCTCTCGACCCTTCGGTGATCCTCGACCCCGACGACCCTCGACCCTCGAATCCTCGGCCCCTCGGCGACCCTTGAACACTCGAACCATCGACCCTAGAACCCTCAAATCCTCGACCCTCGACCCTCGACCCTAGAATCCTCGAACCTCGACCCTCGAACCTCGACCCTCGACCCTCGACCCTCGGCCCTCGATGACCTCGACCCTCGAACCCTAGAACCCTCGCACCTCGACCCTAGAAACCTCGAACCCTCAAACCCTTGTGCCTCGAAACCTCGACCGCCCTCGACGACCCTCGACCCTCAAAACATTAACCCTCGACCGGCCTCAACGACCCTCGACCGGCCTCGACGACCCTCGACCCTCTGTGACCCTCGCGAACCTCTAGCCTAGTTCCCGACCGTCGACCCCTCAGCGATCCTCGACACCCTCGTTCCCGATAAAAAGAAGAAGAAGAAGAAGAAGAAGAAGAAGAAGAAGAAGAAGAAGAAGAAGAAGAAGAAGAAGAAGAAGAAGAAGAAGAAGAAGAAGAAGAAGAAGAAGAAGAAGAAGAAAGAAGAAAAAAAAGAAGAAGAAGAAAAGAAGAAAAATAGAAGAAAAAAGAGAGGAGAAGAAGAAGAATAGAGGAGAAGAAGAAAAATAGAATTTTTTCTTCTTCTCCTCTATTCCTTCTTCTTCTCCTTTTTCTTCTACTTCTCTTCTTATTTTTTCTCCTCTTCTTCTCCTTCTTCTTCTCCTTCTTCCTTCTTCCTCTTTTATTCTTTTCCTTATTTTCCTTCTTCCTCATGACCCTAACTCTAAACAGTACAACTTCCTCGACGTCCCGCCTCTCTCATGAACAAAATAAAATCTATGAATAAAAAAACATCATATTCTATGAACAAAAACATCATATTCCATCCACATCGATCCATGCATACATCATATATATGATCATATCTATGAACAAAAAAAATTCATATGATCATCTATGAACAAAAAAACATCATATATATATGCAGAAAAAAAAACATTAGATCAACACATATGCAAAAAAGCATCATACATATATCCATACATCAATATATATACATGAACATTTATGAAAAAAAGCATCACATCTATGAACAAAAAAACATCATGGCGGCGGCGGCAGGGGGGCAGGGCAGGTGCGCGGGGGCTCACTGTGGGCGGCGTCGGCAACGGCGATGTCGGGGCCGGCCTGATCTGAGGTGGCAGCAGCAGCAAGGCAGGGCTGACGCGAGGAGGCGAATCTTGAGGTCGTGGAGGCGGAGGCGACGGCGAGGTCGGGAGGCGTTGGACGACGGCGAGGTCGCGGAGGCAGGGCGGCGACGGCGAGGGCGCGGCGACGGGCGGGACGGCGACGACGAGGCAGGGCGACGGCGTTAGGGCAGATCGGTGCGGTGACGATGGCGGGGCAGACGGCGGCGGCGACGGCGCGCGGCGACGGCGGCGATGGTGACGACGGCGACAACGGCGCGGGCGACGGCGATGGTGACGGCAGGCGTGGCGCGGCGACGGCGGCGGGCGGCGTCGGGGCAGCCTGGTGGCGTCGGGGAGGTTGGGGCAGTCGGGGGCAAATGCGCGATGAATCTGAAATTTCCCAAGTGTTTTCTTATATAGCAAGAGCATTAGTCCCGATTCGTGGCTCCAACCGGGACTAATGCACCCCTTTAGTCCCGGTTGGTGCCACCAACCGGGACCAAAGGCCAAATTTCAGCAGCACAAAGGGCGGAAGCGGCCTTTGGTCGGTTGGTGGCACCAACCGGGACTAAAGGGGCATTAGTCCCGGTCGTGGCACCAACCGGGACTAAACCCCTTTAGTCCCGGTTGGTGCCACCAACCGGACCAAAGGCCATGTGCTGCCCCGCGCCAAATGTTTAGTCCCACCTCGCTAGTTGAGAGGGAGCCGCACCAGTTTATAAGGTGCGGTGCGGCTCCCTCTCGAGCTCCTCTCTAAAGCAGGCTTTGGGCCTAACTCTGCCATCTCTGCTGTGGGCCTCTTGGGCCTTCCGGGCCTGAATCTGGCCCATAGGGTTTCTAGTCGTATTCAGCCGTGGGGCCCAATGGGGTGGCACTTTTTTTGCTTTATATTTTATTTCTTTTTGCTTTTAGTTTTGGAAAAATATAAACTTTCTATTAGTGCCATTAGTTTTAAAATTTGAAAACACTTTTTTGTTTTCTTTGTTGCTTTATTTATTTTATTTTGTTTCTACTTACAACAAAATACTTATTGTTGCTATTTTTATTTTTTTCAAGTTTTTTGTTTTGTTTTCTGCATTATTTATTTTATTTTGGTTTTTGCTTTATTTTTAATTCTTTTTGCTTTTAGGTCAGCAAAATTATAAACTTTCTGTTAGTGCTTTTAGTTTTAGAAAAATATAAACTTTCTGTTTGTGCCATTAGTTTTAAAATTGAAAACACTTTTTTTGTTTTCTTTGTTGCTTTATTTATTTTATTTTGTTTCTACTTACAACAAAATGCTTATTGTTGCTATTATTATTTTTTTCAAGTTTTTTGTTTTGTTTTCTGCATTATTTATTTTGTTTTGGTTTTTGCTTTATTTTTAATTCTTTTTGCTTTTAGGTCAGCAAAATTATAAACTTTCTGTTAGTGCCATTTGTTTTAGAACAATTATAAACTTTCTATTTGTGCCATTAGTTTTATAAAATTTGAATTCTTTGAAATTTGTGTGAATCACAAGTTTGTGAGCTCAACAAGGCGTGAGGGACGGGCTTATAAACCGGTGTGGCGCCCTTCGGTTGGCGAGGTTTTCAAATTCATAGTTTTCAAATGAACTCTGAAAAAGTTGGCATAGCATGTTCATGAACAAAACGGACAATGGTATCATACTGTGTGTTACAAAGTTGGCATGGTATCATCATAATAGTTGCGGAGAAAGTCTTCACTTTTCTTCGCTTGTGTCGTTTGCTTATTGCGCTGTAACCATGGATAATCTTCATCGTTTATCAGGATGCTTGGGTCAGCCTTGACTTTGAAGGGGGGAATTTCATGAAACTTTTCATACTCTTCAGACATGTCTGTCTTGCCCTCCACTCCCGGATGTCCCTTTTCCCGAAAGAACTATGTGGCGCTTTGGCTCATTGTATGATGTATTCGCTTCCTTATCTTTTCTTTTCCTCGGTCCGGTAGACATGTCCTTCACATAGATAACCTGTGCCACATCATTGGCTAGGACGAACGGTTCGTCGGTGTACCCAAGATTTTTCAGATCCACTGTTGTCATTCCGTCATGTGGGTCTACCTGCACCCGCCTCTGACAGATTGACCCACTTGCACTTAAACAAAGGGACCTTAAAATCTACTCCGTAGTCAAGTTCCCATATGTCTACTATGTAACCATAATATGTGTCATTTCCTTGTCGGTTGCTGCATCAAAGCGGACACCGCTGTTTTGGTTGGTGCTCTTTTCATCTTGGTCAATCGTGTAAAATGTATTCCCATTTATCTCGTATCCTTTCCAAATCATTACAATCGAAGATGGTCCCCTGGACAACAAGTACAACTCATCACAAACAGTGTTGTCACCTCTGAGACGTGTTTCCAACCAACTGCTGAAAGTCCTGATGTGTTCACATGTATTTCTTTAGGACTCCCATGAACCTCTCAAAGGGGTACATATTGTGTAGAAATACGGGCCCCAGAATGACAATCTCGTCGACTAGATGAACTAGGACGTGTGTCATGATATTGAAGAAGGATGGTGGGAACACCAGCTCGAAACTGACAAGACATTGCGCCACATCACTCCTTAGCGTTGGTACAATTTCTGGATCGATCACCTTCTGAGATATTGCATTGAGGAATGCACATAGCTTCACAATGGCTAATCGGACGTTTTCGGTAGAAGCCCCTCAATGCAACCGGAAGCAGTTGCGTCATAATCACGTGGCAGTCATGAGACTTTAGGTTCGGAACTTTTCTCGGCATATTTATTATTCCCTTTATATTCGACGAGAAGCCGGTCGGGACCTTCATCTTGAGCAGGCATTGAAAGAATATTTCTTTCTCTTCTTCAGAAGAGCGTAGCTGGCGGGACCTTCATACTGCTTCGGAGGCATACCCTCTTTTTCGTGCAAGCGTTGCAGGTCCTCTCGTGCCTCAGGTGTATCTTTTGTCTTCCCATACACGCCCAAGAAGCCTAGCAGGTTCACGCAAAGGTTCTTCGTCACGTGCATCACGTCGATCGAAGAGTGGACCTCTAGGTCTTTCCAATAGGGTAGGTCCCAAAATATAGATTTCTTCTTCCACATGGGTGCGTGATTCTCAGCGTCATTCGGAACAGCTAGTCCGCCGGGACCCTTTCCAAAGATTACGTGTAAATCATTGACCATAGCAAGTACGTGATCACCGATGCATGGCGGGCTTCTTCCGGTGATCTGCCTGCCTTTGAAATGCTTGCCTTTCTTTCGACATTGATGGTTGGTCGGAAGAAATCGACGATGGCCTGTGTACACATTCTTCCTGCAGCTTCCGAGGTATATACTATCGGTGTCAAGTAAACAGTGCGTGCATGCGTGGTATCCCTTGTTTGTCTGTCTCGAAGGTTCTTGAGAGCGGGCCAATCGTTGATGGTCACGAACAGCAACGCCTTTAGGTCAAATTCCTCCTTTTGTGCTCATCCCACGACGTACACCGTTTCCATTCCATAGTTGTAAAAGTTCTTCAACTAATGGCCTTAGGTACACATCAATGTCGTTGCCGGGTTGCTTAGGGCCTTGGATGAGAACGGCATCATAATGAACTTCCGCTTCATGCACATCCAAGGAGGAAGGTTATACATACATAGAGTCACGGGCCAGGTGCTGTGATTGCTGCTCTACTCCCGAAAGGATTAATGCCATCCGCGCTTAAAGCAAACCATACGTTCCTTGGGTCCTTTGCAAACTCATCCCATACTTTCTCTTGATTTTTCTCCATCGCGACCCGTCGGCGGGTGCTCTCAACTTCCGTCTTTCTTACGGTCCTCACTGTGCCATCGCATCAACTTGGCATGCTCTCCGTTTCGAACAGACGTTTCAACCGTGGTATTATAGGAGCATACCACATCACCTTCGCAGAACCCTCTTCCGGGAGGCTCGCCGTCAACATCACTGGTCATCTCGTCGATCTTATACAGCAATGCACCGCATACCGGGCATGTTCAGATCCTTGTAGGCACCACGGTAGAGGATGCAGTCATTAGGGCATGCATGTATCTTCTCCACCTCCAATCCTAGAGGGCATACGACCTTCTTTGCTGCGTATGTACTGTCGGGCAATTCGTTATCCTTTGGAAGCTTCTTCTTCATTATTTTCAGTAGCTTCTCAAATCCTTTATCGAGCACAGCATTCTCTGCCTTCCACCGCAGCAATTCGAGTACGGTACCGAGCTTTGTGTTGCCATCTTCGCAATTGGGGTACAACCCTTTTTTGTGATCCTCTAACATGCGATCGAACTTCAGCTTCTCCTTTTGACTTTCGCATTGTGTCCTTGCATCGACAATGACCCGTGGAGATCATCATCATGAGGCACATCGTCTGTTCCTCTTGATCTTCAGCAGCTTCGCTGTTGCAGCACCATCGTGCACATCGTCTGTGCATCTTGATGTTCAGAGCATCACCGTATTCAGGGGCACATAGTTGTCATCGTACTCTTCTTCCTCGCCGTCTTCCATCATAACCCCTATTTCTCCGTGCCTCGTCCAAACATTATAGTGTGGCATGAAACCCTTATAAAGCAGGTGGGTGTGAAGGATTTTCCGGTCGAGTAAGACTTCGTATTCCCATATAGGGCATGGACAACACATAAAACCATTCTGCTTGTTTGCCTCAGCCACTTGAGAAAAGCATGCATGCCCTTAATGTACTCGAAGGTGTGTCTCACACCGTACATCCATTGCCGGTTCATCTGCGTGCATTATATATAATTAAGTGTGTCAAAATCATTACAGAACATCATGAATAGATAATTAAGTGACCAAATTAATAGAAGTTCATCATCACATAAAACCAAAGTACATACATAGTTCTCATCTAACAACATAAAGCTCTGCAGAGCATCTAAATTAATTAAACCATACATTGAAACTATGTAAAACATTTCAATGTGAAAACAAATACGATCATAATCGCAACCAAGGTAACAACTGATCCAACGGCATAATGATACCAAGCCTCGGTATGAATGGCATATTTTCTAATCTTTCTCATCTTCAAGCGCATTGCATCCATCTTGATCTTGTGATCATCGATTTACATCCGCAACATGCAACTCCAATATCATCTTCTCCTCCTCAAGTTTTTTATTTTTCCTTCAAGAAATTGTTTTCTTCTTCAACTAAATTTAACCTCTCGACAATAGGGTCGTTTGGAATTTCCGTTCAACAACCTCCTAGATAAATAAAATCTATGTCACGTTGGTGGCATAATTTCATAAACAATAAATGAACCAATAGTTATGAAAAGATAATATATACCACATCCGAATCATAGACAGGACGAGGGCCGACGGGGGCGGATACCAAAACCATCGCACTATATAAGATGCAATAATAAAAGTAAGAAAATAATACAAGTAAGAATATTTTTCCTTTCGTAAAGAAGATAAGAACAAGAGGCTCACCACGGTGGTGCTTGGCGATGAGATCGGCGAGGGTGATCGACGGCGGTGAAGACGGGACGGGCGTGACGGACCGCTAAACCTAGACAAATATTGAGGAAAATGGAGGTTGGAGGTCGAGCTTGGAGAGGAGAAAGCTTAAGTAGTGTGGCTCGGGCATTTCATCGAACACCTCATGTGCATAGGAGGTGAGCTAGAGCACCACAATGCCCCCCCCGCGGCAAGAGAAAAACAGAGCGGTGGAGTGCTCGCTCATGAGCGAGGGGTATATATAGGCAGCACTATTGGTCCCGGTTCGTGGCATGAGCCAGGACTAAAGGGAAGCCTTTGGTCCCGGTTCATGCCACGAACCGGGACCGATAGTGGTGGGCCAGGAGCAAGGACCACTGGTCCCGGTTCGTCCCACCAACCGGGACCAAAAGGTCTGGACGAACCGGGACCAATGGCCCACGTGGCCCGGCCGGCCCCCTGGGCTCACGAACCGGGGCAAATAGCTCCATTGGTCCCGGTTCTGGATTGAACCGGGACTAATGGGCTAAACTGCCCTGGACGAAAGCCCCTTTTTCTACTAGTGTGAGTTAAGGGCCCAAAGCCCAAAGGCGACTTAAGGCCCATAGAGATAAACCGCCATATGTGTATAACTTGTATTGTAAGGCAGGAATAGAGAGAGACCGAGCCGGACACTGTTTATGAGCCGTCTGGGAATCCATCAGCCGCTGGGCGTCGACCTCTATATATAAAGGGACGACCCGGTGGCGGTCCAGGACAAGTAACATCAGATCGAGAGCTAGGTCAAGCGGATTCGCTCACTAGTAATCTAAACATAAGCAATCCAACCTCAAACTGGATTAAGCCATTACCTTCACTGCAAGGGGCCAAACCAGTATAAACTCATGTGTCCTTTGTCCCGTTTTAACCCCTTTAAGCGTCCTAGTTGCGATGGCTCCACGACTAAGTCCTTTCACTAGGACATCTGCCGTTAAAATTCCCTGACAGTTGGCGCCCACTCTCGGGCCAGCACACGATGAATTTGAGTTCTGGAAGGGCAGCTTCAAAGGGCTCAAGGGACACGCTATGGGCCGGATGACCAACAGTCGTCGCGGCAAGCTCTACATCGACGACGCAAGCTGGGGCCCCGACACCGGCTCAATTGAGTACGAATACCGGTTCCCCTTCGGCGGAATCCACGTCTTCATCGGCAAGATCGGCGAGCCGGGCCCTGAGCTGGACATCTGCACCAACGTCATCGTGATGGCTCAGTGTGCAAGACCCTCCCGGGCTCAGCCTGCCGTGAAGCGTGCCTTTGTGGGATGCATCCATGGAGGGGAATTTTCTGAAAGATCTGTGTCTGGTGGTGAGACGGCCATCTACTCTGATGGTGAGTCGTCCACGGGTGAGATGGATTCATTGTATCAACTACAAGACGACGGGCTTGGGGGTTGTTCCGATGGCAGCAGTATTCCGGACCCCTTTGAGTCGCCGAGCAGAGTTGGGTTCTTCATGGCTGGCACACAGCCCGGGCAAAACTTTACAGCTGCAGCAACGATAACCTTCGGGTCAGCGGCAGCCGGGGCAGGAGGCCCCACACGCCCGCCGGCTGAGGTTCTGATCGATCTAATGGATAGGACGACTGCTTTGTTAACCGCCGTGGTCAATCCGGCGGATCAAGCTCAACACGATGCAGAAGTGGCACAGTTGCGTGAGGAGGTAGCACAAGCCAAGGAAAACCTGGCAGCAGAGGACATCAGGATGGCCACGGAGCGGGTGGCTCTGGATGCTCAAGCCCAGCAGATTCAATCAGAGGCTCTCCAGCTTACGATGGATCTGAACACGTCAAACGAGGTCATGAGGAGAAGACACCAGAAGGCTCAATCCCGTCTGCCTCTAGTTTATGAGCCTAGAAACCTCTTCTGCACACCCGGTGCAGGGCCCAGTAACCCACCGGAGGTAAACCGGGTTGCAACGCCCGGGGCTAGGACGGCGGTTTAGCCACCTGTGGTGCAGCCCCCTCGTCTGAATACTACCGCACCTAACTATGTACCAAATCCACCGGGTCATTATTCTAACCCTCTAAAGAACATGATCGCTGTGGCGGCACGATTGGCGGCTCTCCTGGTGGATGGCGACTCTCTGACGGCGGTTGAAACACGAAGGGTCAGGGAACTTCTTCAGACGGCTTTGGCGCAACAGGAGGCATATTCTTATAGTTGAGACAGGATTCACTCAACCCCTCGCCCAAGCCGGAGCCCGAGCTATAGCAAGCACATGGATTCAGCAGCCGTTTCAAGCAACGCCCGGCACCGTGACCATCCAAGCGGGCATGACCCGGCTCGTGATGGGGCTCTTAATTTTGTTGATCAAGACATGATACGTCAAGAGGCTGACCAGGCGGCTCAGCGGGCGGCTTATCGGGCCTTTCTGGTTTATTCAACGACTTCAATTGAAGTAGGTGTGGCCACTAGGACTGGAGGTGTCCCTTGTCTGGTGCCGTCTCTGCATAATGAGCGTTTGCCCAAGGATTTCAAGGGGCCTTGAAAGGTGCCTAATTACACGGCCGACTTACAGCCTGAGGCATGGATTGAAAGCTATGAGATGGCCATGGAACTACTAGAAGTCAGTGACGCTGCAATGGCCAAGTACTTCACCATGATGTTGGATGGAACGGCCCGCACTTGGTTGAAGGGGCTGCCACCTAATTCCATCGGTTCATGGGCAGAGTTAAAGGCCTGGTTTATTCAGAACTTCAAAGATACATGCAAGCAGCCCATGTCAATTGTGGATTTGGCTAATTGCAAGCAAGAGGAAGGTGAGTCCATGACCCATTGGGTGCGCCGGGTCAAGGCCATAATACATTCATCTGATAAGATGGATGCCTGCTCTGCAGTCTTAATGTTGGAGAAAAATTGCCGTTTTGAGCCTCTGAAACAGAAGCTGGGGCGGCTCAAGCGCGATTGTAATGACATGGGCCAGCTGATGGTGGCTCCAGTCAAATACGCCGACTGATAGTACCAAGGATCCCGAGTCTGATGATGAGAAGACAGGGAAGGGAAAGAAGAGCGGTAACGCCAAAGGTCCTCAACATAACCCGGCAAATCAAGGAGGCAACAATAAACGTAAGGCTGATGGTAGCTCGGAGTTTGTGGCTAACACCAATGCACAGGGCAACAATCAACGACGTAAGGGGAGACCACCTCCTCGGTCTGGCGGGTCAGGTCCCACTCTTCAGCAGTTGCTAAATGAGCCATGTCCAAGGCACGGTACTCAGCAGAAACCGGCCACTCATCTATGGAAGGACTGTACGATCATGAAGGCTTTCAAGAACTCTAACATGTTTGATAGCAATCATGGGCCGGGCGGCGGCTCAGGCGGCGACGGTTTTCATGGCCCGGGTGGCGGCTCTAGTTCCAACTTTCAAGGCCCTCAAGGTAATCAGGGCGGTTATAATCAGCAATCCGGCCAGGGGGGTCAGCAGCAGCAGCAATCTGGATATCAGAGTAATCCGAAGCAGATGAATAGTGCACAGTATCATGTGTTTACCACCAGTTTGTGCAAACGAGACCAGAAACTTCATAAGAGGGTTGTGCACGCTGTTGAGCCGACAGTTCCTCGTTATTTGAGACGGTCCGAGCAGCCTATTCTATGGAGTAGGGAGGATCACCCTCCCCGGGTTGACAATCCGGGTCACTTGGCTCTGGTGGTGGCACCTCGGGTTGGTGGATATAAGTTCACTAAAGTGCTCATGGATGGAGGCAGCATCATCAACATCCTTTATTATCGTCGCATGGGGTTGACTGATAAAAACTTTAAGACGTCCAACACCGTTTTCCATGGAGTGGTGCCTGGTAAGTCGGCGTACCCAGTGGGCAAGATTGAGGTGGAAGTGGCCTTTGGAGATGAGCACGATTCCAGGGCTGAGAAGTTAACTTTTGAGGTGGTCAAAATCAAAAGCCCGTATCACGCTCTGTTTGGACGGCCGGCTTATGCAAAGTTCATGGCATGGCTGTGTTATGTTTATCTGCAGCTCAAGATGCCAGGTCATAAGGGAACCATAACAGTGCATGGGAGTCGGAAGATAGCCCTGGAATGTGAGGAACGAGATGCTTCTTACGCTGAGTATGTCTATGCAACTAAGGAGTTAAAAGTTTTACAAGGATAATGTTGACCCAGTCGACATGACATCTTTGAAGAAACCAACCACAGAGCATGAGTCGGTGATGAAGTTTAAATCGGCCGTGACACCAAACTTGTTGATTTTGTTCCGGGTGACTCATCCAAGCAGTTCAGTATCAGTGCTAACCTGGATCCCAAATAGGAAAGCACGCTCATCGAGTTCATCCATGAGAACCGGGACATCTTTGCGTGGAAACCTTCTGACATGCGAGGTGTACCAGGAGAACTCGCTGAGCACACTCTCAATATTGATCCAAAATTTAAGCCAGTCAAACAGTTTCTTCGGCGGTTCAATGAGGAGAGGCGTAAGGCCATTGGTGAGCAGGTGGCCTCGCTCTTAGTGGTCGGGTTTATTGTTGAGGTTTTTCATCCAGAGTGGTTAGCTAGCCCGGTGCTCGTGCTTAAGAAGAACGGAACCTAGCGTATGTGTGTGGATTACACGGACTTAAATAATCTTGTCCGGCTGATCCTTTCGCTCTCCCTCGTATTGATCAGATCATGTATGCTACGACGGGTTGTGAGCGTTTGACCGTTTTGGATGCTTATTCTGGTTATCATCAGATCAAGATGGCAGTTAAGGACCAAGAGGAGACGGCTTTTATTACTCTGTTTGGAGCCTTCTGCTATGTGTCTATGCCTTTTGGGCTTAAGAGTACCCAGGCAATTTATCAGCGATGTGTGCAGAACTTTCTTCACAGTCAGATTGGGCGCAATGTTCATGCTTATGTGGACGACATTGTGGTGAAGTCCGGAGAGAAGGAGACATTGATAGGTGATTTGGAAGAAACCTTTGATAATCTCCGGGTCTACAAGATGATGCTTAACCTAGCCAAGTGTGTTTTTGGAGTGCCAGCAGGCAAGCTTTTGGGTTTTCTGGTTTCTAACAGAGGTATTGAAGCTAACCCGGAGAAGATCAAGGTCATCACCTCCTTATCTAAGCCGGCGTCTGTCAATGATGTTCAGCGTTTGGCGGGTCGTATTGCTGCTTTAAGCTGGTTCATAAGTCGGTTAGGTGAGAATGTCATCCCGCTGAATCAGATGATGAAGAAGACATACGACTTTCTCTGGAGTGATACTGCTAACGCTGCCTTTGAAGATTTGAAGAGGCAGCTGGCTGAGCCACCGGTCCTTGCTGCTCCCATTGATAAAGAGTCATTATTGTTATATGTGGCTGCTAACACACGTGCTGTCAGTGTGGCCATTGTGGTGGAGCGCAAGGAGGCTGGCAAGGAGCATCCGGTTCAACGGCCGGTTTATTACATCAGTCAGGTGCTTATTGAGTCCGAGCAAAGATATCCGCATTGGCAGAAGCTCGTTTACGGGGTGTTCATGGCTAGACGGAAGCTTAAGCAATATTTCCTGGGTCATCCCATCACTGTGGTCAGTTCTTCTCCTTTAGGAGATATCATTCAAAACAGAGAAGCCACAGGACGAGTCGCCAAGTAGGCCATTGAACTTGGACCTCATGGTTTAAAGTATGTCGCACGCATTGCTATCAAGTCTCAAGCACTAGTGTACTTCATCAACGATTGGACAGAGCTGTAGATGCCTGAAGAGTATCCGAACAACACATATTGGACTATTCACTTTGATGGGTCCAGGCAATTGGAGGGCTCGGGGCTAGAGTTGTTTTAGCTTCCCCTCGAGGTGACAAATTTTGTTATGTGCTAAGGTTGATGTTTCCCTGTACTAAAAATGCAGCTGAGTATGAGGCCTTACTCCACGGTCTTCGGATGGCTAAGGAGATGTGCTTAAGCCGGGTAAGGTGCTTTGGCGACTCAGATTTGGTGGCTCAACAAGTATCAAGCAAGTGGGATTCCAAGGACCCTCTTGTCGGTGTCAAAACCGGCGGATCTCGGGTAGGGGGTCCCAAGTTGTGCGTCTTAGGATCAATGGTAACATGAACACGGGATTTTACCCAGCTTCGGGCTCTCTTGATGAGATAATACCCTACATGTTGCTTGATTGACTATAATGAATATATGGGTTACAAGAGTTGATCTACCTCGAGATCATATGTTGTGGTCTAAACCCTAGAGGTATGATGAGTAATGTCATAATAATGATCCTCTATCGACTAGCCTAGCCTCGGTTTATATAATGTACCAGAGGCCTAGGTTAACAAGAGTCCTAGCCGAATACGCCGGTGGGGGAGGAGTCCTTGTCTTGATCACCAAGTCTTGTGGAATCTTCCTTGTATGCGGCAACTGTCCGAACTGGCCCATGAGTATACGGCCATGGGGGTCCTCGGCCCAATCTAACTGATCGGGGGACGACGTGGTGAGTACCCCCTAGTCCAGGACACCGTCAATAGCCCCCTGAACCGGTCTTCAAGTGGGGGACGCTCCTCGATTCTTTCAAACTGTTCTTCATATTCGGCCGTCGGTCTTGAAAACTAGTTCAACAAATCTTCTCATCTTCGATCTTGAGGATCGCAAAGTAAATCCGAAGAGTTTATATGTCGGGTATCCGAGGAGCCCCTTTAAGTTCCATGCCTTTATCAATGCCTTGTTATTATTATGCCGCACTTCAGGTTTGAAGTTATTCCCGGGCGGCAGCGTCCTCTTGCGTCCGAGCTCCAACGCTGGATTGCATTCGAGGTATCTTTTGCAGCCAAGCACCAACGCCGAACTGCTTCCGAGCTCCAACGCCAGAATATATCCAAGCTCTAACGCCGGACTGTGTCCAAGTTCCAACGCCGGACTGTATCCGAGCTCCAACGCCGGACTATATCCGAGATGTCATAGATCATCTGGGTTCAAAAAGTTGAAGGAGTTTAGCCGAGCTTAATGCCGGAAATGCCCTCTATGGAGCCAGCCACTGGCGCCCGAGCTTAATGCCGGACTGCTTCCGAGGTGGTGCACCACCCCTGACTGCGGGCTGATTTTTTGATTCGTGCAATTTATTCTCTGCTGAGATATATAGCCAGTAGCCCTCAAGGTATGTGCATCGGTCTAAAACCCGAGATGCACCTGAAGGAAAACATGAAACCGCTGATCCTAGTTGCCCTCGAGACTCGTGTCGATCTGCCGAATCGGCCTGAGGATCAATTCCTAGCTCGACAGCATACATAGGAATAGAAACACTGTGTGCAAAGTCTTCGAGACTCAAGTTGGGTGTGGCCGACCATCCTGAGGATAATAATCTCCTCGAAAACTATACTACACTTTAAATTTTCTGCATTGGATTGTCAATGCAGTAGCCCCCGAGACACTGATCGGGTGGCGACACTAGATCAGGGGATCAATGTACCCCTTTAATATTTGTAAATAATAAGCACGAAGCCCAGTAGCCCTCGATCCTTAATGTGGGCACGGGTGGCCAAATTAAGGATCGATATCCAAAGTAAAATCCCAAATTATGTGTAATGATTCTATGTCACTAGTAGAAAAAGGGTCAAATGTGAGACACATTAGTCCCGGTTTGTAACAGAACCGGCACTAATGTGTCCATTAGTGCCGGTTCCAATGGCTAGGCGGGAGGAGCTCTTTAGTACCGGTTCGTGGCGAACCTTTAGCACCGGTTCGTGCCACGAACCGGTACTAAAGAAAGTGGCGGCAGGATGTTGTCAGAGTGGGGCCCTTCCAGCACCTTTAGTACCGGTTCGTGGCACGAACCGGTACTAAAGGTCGTCCTATATAAACCCTTCGTCCACCTGCACTCTGTTCTTCCCCCTTTCCCCTATCCCTCTCCTCTGTTCTTCCCTTCTTCCTCTCGAGTTCATCACAAAATTTGCCCCAAATTTGTCAAGATTTGCAGGCCCCCAAACATTCAAATGATCACCAAGGTTAGCAACTTTGTCCTTTCATCTCTCATTGCTAGATTAGCTCTTGCATTGGTTTATATAGTGATTAATTGTGGGTTTTAGTAATTTGGGAGGAATTATATGTGGTAGTATTTGATTTATATGCAATTTGAGGTCAAAATAACACTTAGTTTGCATATGTAGGTGTGTTTTACTTAGTGCCTTCTAAATCTCCGTCAGAACCACCGTCGATCGCCTCGCACTGTCCCTGTCAGCCGGCACCACCTTGTGGTGAGCCTCATGTTCATGAAATTTTATATAAAAAATTGATGTTTGTGTGATTTGGATATATAGTTACTCGTATAATTATCTTACCCGTACGTTGTTTGTTATACATAGTGCCATGGTTTTGATATCCGTCCCCGTCGGCCCTCGTCCTTGTTATGATTCGGATGTGGTATATTCTCTTTTAAAACTATTTGTTGCATTTCGTGTTTATGACAAAATATTCCCATCAAGTTGACATATATATTTTTATCTAGGAGGTATGTGAACCAGAAATTCCAACCGACACTATTGTCGAGAGGTTAAATTTAGTTGAAAGAGAAAACGAGTACTTGAAAGAAAAATTGAAAAGAATTGAGGGGGAGAAGATGGAATTGGAGTTGCATGTTGTCGATGTCGTCGATGATCACAAGATCAAGATGGAGAAAATGCGCTTGAAGATTAGAAAGATTAGAAAATATGCCATCGATAGTGAGGCTTGGTATCATTATGCTGTTGGATCAATTGTTACCTTAGTTGCGATCTTGATCGCATTTGTTGTTGCATTTAAATGCTTTAGCTAGAGAATTATTTGTTTGTTGCATTTAAGTGTTGTATGAACTTTATGTATGAACTTGTATTAATTTGGTCTATTCGGTGTTGTGTAATGAAGATGAGCCAGCAATGGATGTACGATGACCGATGCTCTCCCCAGTTCGTTGAGGGCATGCATACTTTTCTTCTTGCGGCTGAGGCAAACAAGCGGGCGGATGGTTTTATGCCTTGTCCATGTGTTGGCTGTAAGAATGGTCGCAATTACTCTACGTCAAGAACCATTCACGTCCACCTGTTTGAGTCCGGTTTCATGCCCCACTATAATGTTTGGACCAAGCACGGATAAAGAGGGGTTATGATGGAAGACAATGAAGAAGAGGACGACGACAGCTATCCTGGCCATGGGTTCCCTGAATACGATGATACAACAATGGGGGAAGAAGCTAAGCCGGTAATGCGGGAAGAAGCTGAGCCGGCAATGCGGGAAGAAGCTGAAGAAGAGGCATCAGATGAGCCCGTTGATGATCTAGGTCGTGCCATTGCCGATGCAAAGAGAAACTGCGCAAGTGATTTGGATAAGAAGAAGTTGCAGCGCATGTTAGAGGATCACAAAAAAATGTTGTACCCGAATTGCGTAGGTGACAAGAAAAAGCTGGGCACCACACTGGAATTGCTGCAATGGAAGGCAGAGAATGGTGTATCTGACAAGGGATTTGGAAAGTTGCTGGTAATGATGAAGGATATGCTTCCAAAGGACAACGAATTTCCCGAGAGTACGTACGAAGCAAAGAAGGCTGTCTGCCCTCTAGGGTTAGAGGTGCAGAAGATACATGCATGCCCTAATGATTGCATCCTCTACCGCAGTGAGTACGAGGATTTGAACGCTTGCCCGGTATGTGGTGCATTGCGCTATAAGATCAGCCGCGATGACCCTGGTGATGTCGAGGGCAAGCGCCCCAGGAAGAAGATTCCTGCCAAGGTGATGTGGTATTCTCCTATAATACCACGGTTGAAACGTTTGCTCCAAAACAAAGAGCATGCCAATGCGATGCGATGGCACGAAGAAGACCGTAAGAAAGACGGAAAGTTGAGAGTACCCGTGACGGGTCGCAGTGGAGAAAAATCGAAAGAAAGTACGGGAAGGAGTTTGCGATGACGCAAGGAGCGTATGGTTTGGTCTAAGCGCAGATGGCATTAATCCTTTTGGGGAGCAGAGCAGCAACCATAGCACCTGGCCTGTGACTCTATGTTTGTATAACCTTCCTCCTTGGTTGTGCATGAAGCGGAAGTTCATTATGATGCCAGTGCTCATCCAAGGCCCTAAGCAACCCGGCAACGACATTGATGTGTACCTAAGGCCATTAGTTGAAGAACTCTTATAACTGTGGAATGGAACAGGTGTACGTGCGTGGGATGAGCACATGGGGGAAGAATTTGACCTAAAGGCGTTGCTGTTCGTGACCATCAATGATTGGCCTGCTCTCGGAACCTTTCGTGACGGACAAACAGGGATACCGCGGATGCACGCACTGTTTGGATGATACCGACAATATATATTTGAATAGTTGTAAGAAGAATGTGTACCTGGGACATCGTCGATTTCTTCCGAGCAGGCATCCCGTAAGAAAGAAAGGCAAGCATTTCAAAGGTGAGGCGGATCACCGGACAAAGCCTCGCCACCGCATCGGTGCTGATGTACATGATATGGTCAAGGATTTGAAGGTGATATTTGGAAAGGGTCCCGTGGACAACCTGTTCAAGGACGCCGACGGACGCGCACCCATGTGGAAGAAGAAATCTATATTTTGGGACCTGCCATATTGGAAAGACCTAGAGGTCTGCTCCGCAATCGACGTGATGCCCGTGACGAAGAATCTTTGCGTGACCCTGCTTGGCTTCTTGGGCGTGTATGGGAAGACAAAAGATACACCTGAGGCACGGAGGACCAGCAACGTATGCACGGAGAAGACGACATACATCGTGGTCATGCAAGATACGCTCTTACCAAAGAAGAGAAGGAAATCTTCTTTGAATGTCCGCTCGAGATTAAGGTACCGTTTGGCTTCGTCGAATATAAAGGGAATAATAAACATGGCAGAGAAAAGTTCCGAACTTAAAGTCTCATGACTGCCACGTGATTATGACGCAAGCGCTTCCGTTGCATTTAGGGGCTTCTACCGAAAATGTTCGATTAGCCATTGTGAAGCTATGTGCATTTCTCAATGCAATCTCTCGAAGGTAATCAATCCAGAAATCATACCAAGGTTCTGAGAATGATTTGGTGCAATGTCTTGTCAGTTTTGAGTTGGTGTTCCCACCATCCTTCTTCAACATCATGACGCACGCCCTAGTTCACCTATCTTGAAGAGATTAACGTTTTGGGTCCTGTATTTCTACACAATATGTTCCCTTTGAGAGGTTCATGGGTCTTAAAGAAATATGTTCATAACCGTGCTAGGCCGAAGGAAGCATCTCCAAGGGCCATCAAAATGAGGAGGTCATTGAGTTTTGTATTGACTTTATTCCTGACCTTAAGACGATTGGTGTTCTGAATCATGCATAAGGGCGATGGATGGAAAAGGCACGCTAGGAGGAACAAATAATATGTATGGACGGACATTCTCTCACCGAAGCACACTACACAGTTCTACAGAATTCGCCTTGGTGGCTCCGTATATGGATGAACACAAGAATTTGCTACGCCCAAACACCGGGCGGTCGATGATCGGATTACACTGAACAAACCAGGAGTTTCGCCACTGGTTGCGTACACGCACCATGCATGACACCTCTATTGAAGATGACCTGTACTTGCTGTCCCAGCTACCATCTTCAATATAATGACTTTCAAAGGGTACGAGATAAATGGTAATACATTTTACACTATCGCCCAAGATAAGAAGAGCACCAACCAAAACAGTGGTGTCCGCTTTGATGCGAAACCAAGACGGAAAGGAAACATATTATGGTTATATACAGGACATATGGGAACTTGACTATTGACGTGGTTTAAAGGTCCCTTTGTTTCGTGCAAATGGGTCAATATGACACGAGGCGGGTAACGGAAGACCCGCAGACGAATGACAACAAGGATCTCAACAATCTTGCGTATGCATACGAACCATTCGTCCTAGCCAATGATGTGGCACAGGTTTTCTATGTGAAGGACATGTCTACCAAGCCAAGAAAAGAAAATATAAGGAAGCGAATGCATCGCACGATGAGCCAAAGCGCACATAGTTCTTTACGGGAAGAGAAACATCGTGGGAGTGGATGACAAGACAGACAAGTCAGAAGATTATGAAAAGTTTGATGAAATTGCTCCATTCACAGTGAATATTGACCCGAGCATCCCGTTAAATGATGAAGATTTTCCATGGTTACGACGCAAAGGGACACACGCGAAGAAAAAGTTTCACACCCAAAGATCTGGGATGTGATCGGTTTCACTATCATCACTTTCTTCTGTGTTTCACACCCAGAGGGGAATCTCTGTAATAGTTAGGGTAGTTATGTGTTTTGGCATTTGAAACGCGAAGAAATTTTATGTGCAAACAAATTCTTTCATGCCTTTACTAATTTTTAAAGTTAAGTTATTCACAAACTAGTGATTCACACTAATTTCAAATAATTGAAAATGTAAGCTATTCAAATTTGAAAACTACGGGCACTAACAGAAAGTTTGTAATTTTTTGTACCTAAAGCAAAAATATTCACAAAGAAACTCTAAATACACAAAAAAACAACACAAAAATAAATAAAGCAAAAAAGCCCGCCTACTAGGCCAGAGCGGCCTGCATCGACTAGAAACCCAACTTGTTGTTGGGCCAGATGCAGAGCCATAAAGGCCGAGTGGGCCCACACGGCAACAAGAACACATAGGCCCATGAGGCCTGCTTTGGAGAGGAGCGAGAGAGAGCGACCGCACGGGGGTTTATAAACCAGTGCGGTCGCCCCTAGGCTAGCGAGGTGGGACTAAACTTGCCGCACCACACCTGCGCCATCGCACCCCCTTTAGTACCGGTCGTGGCACAAACCGTACTCAAGGGGGCCTTTAGTACCGGTTTGTGCCACCACCCGTACTAAAGGGGTCGCTTCCGCCGCTTGGGCTGGCCAAAACTGAATTTAGTACCGGTTGGTGGCACAAACCGGTACTAAAGGCCCCTCCTATATAAACAACACCTACGAAAATTTCAGTTTCTCATATGGATTCTTCTCCTCTGCACCGTCGCCCGCCGCCCCCGTATGTCTCCATCCCTCGTCGCCGCCCCCGTCCCCGCCTCGTCCCGTCGCCGCCGCCCGCTGTCTCCGCCCCTCGTCACCGTCGTCACCGCCGCCACGTCCCGACCTGTCCCGCGTCGTCCCCATCCCCGTCGTCGGTGCCGCCCTGTACGTCCCCGTCGTCGTCGCCGCCCCGGCCCATCCGTCCCCGTCCCCGTCGTCGCCGCCCCGTCCCTGTCCCCATTGTCATCATCCCGTCGTCGCCCTTGCCGCTCCCCGTCGCCGCCATCGCCCCTCGCCGCCGCCTCGTCCCTCGCCGCCGTGAGCACACACACACACGCATACATTTTTGTTTTTAGTTATACAAATAGTTAGAAATTTTTCTATTTTTAGAAATTGTTAGAAATTTTTCTGTTTTTCAGAAATAGTTAGAAATGTTAGAATTGTTAGAATAGTTAGAAATGCTAGAATTGTTAGAATAGTTAGAAATGTTAGAATTGTTAGAAATTTTTCTGTTTTTAGTTATAGAAATAGTTATAAAAAAGTTAGAATTGTTAGAATTTTTTTGTTTTTAGTTATAGAAATAGTTATGAAAATGTTAGTTATATATATAGAAATGTTATAATTTTTTTTCTGTTTTTAGTTATAGAAATATTAGAAATGTTATAGAAATGTTAGTTATATATAGCATTGTTAGAAATGTTATAGAAATGTGAGTTATATAGAAATGTTAGAAATTTTAGTTATCAAAATCCAATCATTAAAAAATGTTACTTTTTATGGGCATATAGCTAGTATTTGTTCTCGACGATGCCCGACCGCATCCTCGCCGTCGACACGTCTGGCGACGACGTCCGCTGACCCATGTCTGGACTGGCTCCGCTGGCTGGCACTGGAGGTGCTGCCTGGAGGGGCGCGCCGCTTGATGAGGAACCCGGCCCCGGGTCCCGTCGTCGACCTTGATCTCGTTTGGTGGCGTTCGCGTGGGCCAGTTTCAGCGCGGAGGGAGCCGGCCCAGCCGGAGGTGGTACGTCGCCGTGTCTACATGGTTGCGTTAGAGGGCGGCAGGTTCTCCAATACCTTGCAGTTTCTTCAGGGATCTCACTTCAGCTATGATCCTGTGAGGGTTCCTTCTCTTTGGGTGTCCACCGCCCGCGCCGCAGGAACCGTGAGTGTCCTAGATTCTTCTGTAGTATTCAATCTTTATTAGCTACCTAGCCAGTGATGTATTCGATATTATATCTATTATTCGAGACGATGTATTCGAGATTATATCTATTATTCGAGATGATGTATTCAAGATTATATCTATTATTCGAGACAATGTTTTCGAGATTATATCTATTATTCGAGACGATGTATTCGAGATTATATCTATTATTCGAGACGATGTAATTTGAATACTAAATTGTTTTATATTTCTTTTGGATTAGTTAAATAAAAGCTATGGCGGACAATACCGGCAGAGAGGGAGAACAGGCCATGTTCGATATGATACGCCATCCTCACGGGCCAGATGATGATCAGAATGAAGAAGATTATGACGACTCCGAATTTCTAAACAACACCGAAGAGGGTGATATGATATTCGATCGCGACGACCGAATTGATGAAGTCATGAACTATGATTACGATGATGACGAAGAAAATGTTGATCTTGAAACAACAAAGACCGGCGAGGTATATATATTTATATAAGCAGGCATCTAGTGATCATCACATGTTTTAAATGACTTGAAGATATATTAACGAATCGATCTTTGTTCTTTCATCCATCCGGATCGACCAAATCTTCAGGCAAAAGGATGAAACGAGGCCCGAACAAAAAGTTGAAGGAGGGCGTAAAGTACAATATCGAGGCAATCAGACCTAATGGCGAACCATTAGTGCCTAAGAAGATTGCGGACAAGTTCGTTCGTCGGTCTTGAGTTGTTGTGAAGGACCAACTCCGATCTCCCTTCAAGAATGGAGAGAGCCAGCAAAGACAAAAGACAAAGGACAAAAGGACGCTGCTCCACGCCCGGATGTTACTTTTGTCGACAAAAGACAAAAAGATCTGCTTTGGGATACTCTCATGGAACATTTCACCCTACCAGATCATTTCACGTAGCGAGATGTGCAGAAAGTCAAGGACGCTGCTCTTAGGAAGATGGCGGTTGCATTCAAGAACCACAAGAATCGTGAATGGGACAAGTACGTCAAGGGAGGAAGGAAGACTCCAGTATTCGAGGGAACACTAGAGAACCAACGTGCTCATTGGGGCGATTTCATGAAATTCAAGGATTCGGAATTAGCTAAGGAACGGTTGAGAATAAACAAGAAGAATGCCGAAAAAAAGGATAAGTTCCATAAGCTGGGGCGGTGGCTATCGCGGTGGCAATGCCTAAGTGGGATAAGTCTGAGAAAGAGATGGAGGATGCAGGTGTCACTCCGGTTACTAAGAGCTGGCCCCCCAGGTGCAGGACTTGGTTCTATGCGCATGGGGGGGAGTTGGACCTGAGGACAGGCAATGTTTCGACGAGGGCAAGTCTGAAGGGAGCCGACGATGCGATACTTGTTGCAATAGAAGAGGCACGATCGGGGTGTTCCAGCCCAACAGAGGAACGACGAGCTTACACGTGCCTGGAAATCCTGAACACCGGGAAGAACACGAGGCAAGGGCGCTATTCCGTGGTATGAGGGGTTTTCAGACCGAACACCGACTACGTAACCCGTGCGAAAAAAAGAAGATTGCAGAGGAGAAGAAGAGGAATATGGAGGAGGAGCAGAGGAAGCGGGACTATGAACGCCTTCAAGGCCTAGAAGCAAGTCAAGCGGAATTGGCAGTCAAATTCCAGCGGCAGCAGGAGCAGATCGACTCACTTACCCAGCAAAGGGGTCTCAAAGAGCTGCATCAGCTAGCGAATGATCCAGCATTGGATAGCACCGCCCCATCCATGCCGAGAAGCAGCGTGGGTTCCGCCCCAGACGACGCAATGCTGGATAGATACACCGTGGATGACATCATGGAGAACACTAACTGCGAGCTACACGTCAAAATGAAGAACATATCCATTAAGGTGGCGGATGCCATTGCTTTTACAAATCCCCCCGAGGCAACCTTCCATTGCAACCCGATCCCAGCGTGCTATGCTCGTGTCTTGGTTGATGAGGTGGTGGACCCATATTCGGAGCTACAGCTTGACATTCCTGGAGGTGACGACGAGCACTTTCTCGGAGAGGCCAAACATCGTATCATCCTATGGAAAAAGGATTGCATCATCTTCAAGGCCACCGACACGCGTCAGCCGACTCCTCGTCAAGTCCGCCACCGAGTCAGCAGACTCCGCCCCTGCAAGTCCACCAAGTCCGCAAAGTGTCGCCCTCCTCCTCCAAGTCCGCAAAGTGTCGCCACTCCTCCTCCTCCAAGTCCGCCACAGCGTCAGACGTCCACTCCTCCTCCAAGTCCGGCACAACCTCAGGCCACTCCTCCTCCAAGTCCGGCACAGCTTCAGGCCACTCCTCCTCGCCCAACTCAGCCCCGTCAGTCGTCTCCGCCGCCTCAGCAATCGCAGAAGAGACACCCCGCAGCTATGGTGCGTAGCGGTACGAGTCGAGGTAGTACAGGAAGTACAGGCGAAGGCAAGCGATATAAATATGGTCCAAGCCTCACGCCTCTTCCGCAAAGGCCTTATGACAAGTCCGAGGAGGAAAACGCAGCCATATCGAAGGCCGAGGTGGAAGCCCATTTTGCACCGAAACCGCCACCGCCGCCAAGGGAGAAAGTGCCTGAGGAAATGATTGACCACTTCATTCATATGGCTCAACCACCAGCTCCCAAGCCTGTTGACACAGACTATGAGCGCCACATCAGGAAGTTAAATCGGGCAGGTCTCGTGGGGAGGCGAGCTCGGGATCGAGCAAACAACAAGCAGCTGTCAAAAATGCGGAAAACCATTCCCCACCTGGGAGAACAGCGGCGCAATCGATCCCTCGCTTGTTGTGCCAACAACACGTGATAGATCTGCTACCAATATTATTGTGGGCAAACAGTTTACGTTCCCGAGGTGGGCAATGTGGTAATAACCAAGGACCATATAATGCAGGCTGAAGTTCTCAACATCACTGTTGGACAACTCCTCAAGATCGAGCCCATGCACGTGCTTACAGAGGATGAAATAAAACGGAAATATGTCCGGGGCCAACCTTGGTCGAGCTGCACATGGTCAAGAACCTCCCAACGAGAATGTATGAATTGCATCAATGGTACATGAACATTACCAAGATTTCCAATCGATTGTCCCTCATGGTGAATGTCAAGGAGGAGCATTACTTCCATGAGAAAGCTCTGTCCGTTGAGTATTCTGAACTGTTTCAGTTATACAATCAAGACGCACACGACAAATCTAACGTCAGTTGCTATTGTCTGTAAGTGATTTTTTATGTAATTTAAGTCTCAAGCTAGCTGTAGTGATCCTTTTGATCAATCATTACCTGTAATTATCCTCACTATATACTTTTCTGTGGTATTATGCAGGATGAAGATGTATGAAATGAGAAAAGGTGGACTCTTTGGCATTGGGTTCATTGACCCAAACACCGTTAATGAATACACATGGCTAATAAATCCACATCGTGAAAAGGCCGTAGAGGACAACATGCTAGAGTTCTTGAAGCGCCTCAAAGACAATGAAGATATACTACTTCCTTACAACTTCCAGTGAGTCACACTGTCTTGTACTACAAATTCTCTGTTTTTGCCTACTAGCTAGCTACATGTTTTTGCTTACATATGCCCGCTTAATTAAGACATGCAAGCGTGTGTGCACGCAGATTTCAATCGGATCTTGTGTATCATTAAAGATGGCGCGGAATAGTTGAAATCTCGGACACACTACTCAAAGCAAATACTGACTATAACATCTTGTTTGGGATAGTCAACAGGTAATTTCAATCATTATTAACTATATATCTCGCCTATTTAGTTCGTCATTTCATGATATGAACTATTTAATAAACCCTTTATTCATTTTCTTTGTCGGCGGGCAGGGCTTGGGCAAGGTTCATCGGCGTCATGGAAGGCGAATGGAAAAAAAAGCTTAAATGGTTTCACCCAAGGTAAGTAATTAAGTAGTACTAGCTAGCTAGCTAGCTGCCATCTCTTTAATTATCATACTTGATTAATTATTATCTGATTAAATTCCATTCTCGTAAAGGCCTGAAGCGGTAGCGAGGGACTGATCTGTGTGCATTCTGCGTTTGCGAGAACATTCGCATGATGGCGTCCGAAAGGAGCAGATCTCAAAGACGAGAATGGGTGCGCTTGTCGAACACTATTCACAATTTTACACCATTATCGATATCTAGTCACACAACTAATACACATGCATATTGATCTCCTTCTTAACAGTTCAAAGAGGTGCGGGAGAGCTCCTAGAAACGGAGCGCGTAGAGGCACTTCAAGAGGAAATAGCGGGATTTTTGCTCGACCAGGTCATAAATCCAAGGAGAATACTATTACCGCTACCGCCCCCATAAAACCACTTCCAATTGTCATCATGCTCAAGGCACCAATTAGGCTAATGCCACTGGCTCAAGGCAACATGCATATGTAGGAGAAATTGTATATAGCTATACATGTGTGTATGTGTGAATTAATTAATATGGTGGTTTGTGAGACATTGATGATATATATATGCATGATTGGTTCTACTATAAATTCTATATATATATATATATATATATATATATATATATATATATATATATATAACGTGTACAATGTGTAGTATCGTAAAATGCCAGCAAACGAAAAAGAATTAAAATGGAAACACAAAATTAAATGAAAAAGAAATCATAAAACTAAAAAAACCCCAAATCTTATAGTACCGGTTGGTCTTACCAACCGGTACTAAAGGGCTCCAGGCCCCCGGAGCTGGCTCGTGCCACGTGGTTGCCCTTTAGCACCGGTTCGTGCTGAACTGGTACTAAAGGGGGGCGGGCCTTTAGTGCCCACACTTTAGTGCCGGTTATGGAACCGGCACTAAAGGGCCTTACGAACCGGTGCTATTGCCCGGTTCTGCACTAGTGTGTATCCAAGTACTTTGCATCATCGATGCTCGCATCCGCATTGTACAAAACTTTGTTGACCGGCCATCGGCTTCACCCTCCTCGTCCAGTAGCCGGGGAGTGTTTGTCCCACTTTATAAAGCCTTTGTGAGGGCAAAGATTTACGGCAAACAAGGCAATCCAGCCATACGGTTTTATAAACAAAGGTATGCAGAGAGACATGGTATATTATTGTTTCAACGTAAGAAACATCGTCCAAAGAAAATAGTCCCGCTATCGGTTCCTTTCTTTGGGTTGTCATGCTAAGCATGATCATGAAACCTCAGCTCCGATCAATATGGGAGGAAAATATTGAGGATTTAGTTCAGGAAAAGCTTCCGAACACTGTGGTCTAGATGAACCCAAATTTTCACTTCTATTGCGACCATTTATAATCTGAAAGTGGCCCATCGTCGGCTTCTATCCCCTTGTAGATGCTATGCAGGGTATTTCCGAGATAACAAAACAAACCTTAGCCGACGTATCGGTGCCCGAAGGCGGTTGTGTTGGCAGAAACAAGGCAATCATATATACGAGCTTTATAACTTTCACTTAGTCATAGGAGCTTAAAGTTGGGAGGCCAGCAAGTAGCCCCCCGCTTAGTGTTCGGCGACAGCCAAAGTCAAGCCGTAAACACTTCGGGCAATGTTACAAACGACCTGTCATTTAATATAGCCATCGGATCCCTGACCGGTTTATGCTTTATTATGACAGTCAGTGTTCGGCTTTCTCCACCGAGGTGCTTAACCATGCGAGCTGGAAGAACAATCGCAGTGGTTCTCCTTTTGCACACCTAATCGAACAAAGTGGAATGTAGGAGGCAAGCACAGGAGCCGGGCAACCCAACTATCGACCGAAGACACAATTTGAAACCGATGCATATAGAGCAATATCCAAGAAGTTTTGCCGAATCTCTAAAGGTGTCCGGTGTTGCACTGCGAGACTTATGCGGAAAACACACAAATAGTTGAAAAGTGCCATAGGATTGGAAAACTAAAAAACGTCAGTAAAAACTCTACGTTCGAACTAGATTAATTGTTCGGTGCCAATTAGAAAATTGGTCTTAGAGAAAATAGTGTGCTTCTGTCGTGCTTTAACATGACACATCCTATCTCAAGACTTCAAGCGGGTCAGCCTACGGCTTCAACCTCCTATCCAGAAGGTGGATGAGAAGGAAATCGGGCTATTGACCACACACTTGTGTCGAAAAAAGCAGTGATAGAAAAAAACTTTGCAACGACTAGGAAGAAGAACACTTATTGTAAAACAGCTCATATAAATTTAAGAGCCCCCAAGTGACTTGGGTAAAAAGAATTTTATGTATAATGATTGTATGTACCAAAGTACTTATATCATATATGTGTTCACCCGAACTTTATACGCGTTTTAACCGACCGTCAGCTTCTCCCTCTTCGGTCGAGGACCGAAAAGTGTTATGTACTCCACCTATCGAGAGTATCGACGGTGTTTCCGATAACCAGGCAATCAGGCCATAAGGCTGTAACAGACAAAGCGCGCTCAAGGAACTTATGCTATATTACTAACAAAGTGTAAGAAGCATCTTCGAAGAAAATAGTACCCCCACCGATACCTTTCTTTGGTGCTCATTGTCATTATGAGACTTGTGCCATATATTTTTTGTACTCATGAGTTCCGTTGTGTGCCGACCATTGTTGAAAACAGTAAGAGCGCTAGCTTTCGGCTTCACCTAGTTTGAGGTCCAGCTCGGATGAACCGATCATGACAATCGCAGAGGTGCTCCCTTTACTCCCTAGCCGAACAATCGGGAACGTAGGGGTAAGCATAGGAGCCAGGCAACCCAGCTTGCAAGTCGCTTAAGTCAACATGGTGCATATTGTGGCGTAATACACGAACAAGGAACGAAGCCGTACAAGTATAATCATATGCAAGAGGAGAAGCTCCATCAAGGGAGCCCCCAAATAAACGGGGTATTTGAATATGTGTGTCACAAACAAAGTTTGGACAGGGAAGTTTTTCACAAGCAACTTTTTGCCAAAAAAGTATAATGCTTGTTCAAACCAAACAAAATTTAAGACTGAAAGTTTTTGAGCATGAAAGCAACTTAGTTGGTTGATATGTTCGGCATTGATGACGCGGTCCGAGCTTGATGTGGGACAGGGTTCCAGCCCCAGGCTGGTCCCAAGGTGGCCGAGCAGAGAGTCCGGCACTCCGCGAAGATGAAGCCACTAGTCTAGCCACGGTAATGGAGCAGGTCGGCGCGCCAAGGCGACAACACGGCTCAGTCTGAGTCGATTGGTTGCATAGATAAAATAGTGCAAACCAAAAGAAATGACAAATAAAGATAATAATGTAAAAAAAATATTCTTCTACTTGTTTAATACAAGTGAAGTAAACAATGAAAGAGATATGGCCTGAGCGTCGAGGTTAGTGTCGATGCAGGGCGTCGGCATGACGCAATGAAGGCATGACAAAGCCCAAATTCACAGGTCGGTCCGAGTTCCGGATACGGCGTTCACCGAACTATGCATGGAAACTGACCGAACCACCTCGCAACCGTCATTAATGCGGCCACCATTTGATAGACCTGTGTATAGGTTGGTACTATAAAATTTGACCTAGGTCCAGATTAGTAATCGGATCTTGTTTCTTTTGCAGTTTGAGTTTCGTTGCTTCGTTTGATTTGATTCTTTTTGCAAACCGGAGTTCTTAAGTTGAACTTTCTGGTTAGATATTTTATTTTAGTTTTACCCGTGCTTTAGGTTGATTGCTTATTGTATGCTTGTTTGTTTTCGATAGAGTACCCGGAGTGCGAAGCATGCTACTACGAGTCTCTAGGTTTCACGGGTCATCAGCAAGCCAAGTAACTCTTTGATCATACCTCTTTACTACCTAGTTTTATTGCATTAGATCAATCCTCACACATTGCATGTTTAGGATCTGATTAATATGTGGGTTTTGGGAAGTAGATGAGGTAGTACCTATAGCTATTCACCTGTTTATTATCAAACCTTTGAAAGTTACTTCTACGTACTACTTATATTACTATGCTATGCTAGTAGACGTCGATTGGGTGAGTGTATCCATGACATATGGGAGTTTTGTTAATTAATGGTTAACTTAAGGTGGCAACTTAAATACACATCTGGGTGGATTGAGGCACCTGGGGAACCCAGTGTTGCCTGTTTTTTCGGAATCCCGGGGTACCGTGTGATTATCCTGTGGACCGCCACCCAGGCTAAAAGGGATCATAAGATTGTTCATGCTAGAAACCTCCATTTGCATCCACAAGCTATTATGGGCTCTAGCATAGTTGATTAAGTCGTGTGAACTCTTACAATCGTAGACTACCAGATGTATGGGAAACTAGGTGCAACTGTCTACCCATCGTAAGGTGCTAAAGCTTCCGAAAGATTGTGTCTCGGTCATCCGTTTCTCAAACATCATGTAGTGCGAGAAATTCAACGGAGGAGATCGAGTCTTGTGGGCAAAAGTGTGCAAACCTCTGCAGAGTGTACAAACTAATCATGGTTAGCCGTGTCCCCGGTTATGGACATCTTGATTATCTAGTTCTTGGATTATCATGTTGATCTCATCACTCTTAATATAATTTGTTTGGGTTTAATGATGATGCTTAATTGGGATTGAGTTGGGTGAACCTTCTCAATGTTTAACAACTACCGTCATAGTTAAATAAAATTTATTCCTTTGTTGTAGGGAAAAATTGGCTTTACGCAAAATTGTAACCATAGAGCTTTTCACAGCCATATTGCATGTAGTAATAGCATGTATTCTATTCATTTCTCTCTATGTGTTACATTGCCAGCATATTCCATGTGCTGACCCGTTTTCGGGCTGCAACGTTCATGTTGCAGACTTTTCAGACGACGAGTAAGGTGCCTTAGGTCGTGATCTTTCACTCAGGTATGCCGTTGGAGTTGATGGACTCACTTTATCTTCCAAGACTTCCGTTGTTATCGTTTTTAGATGGCCTTAAGACATATTATTGTAATGAGTTCTCTTTTGAGGCATTCGATGTAATAAGTGTGTGATTGCTACTCTGTTATAAATCCTCAAGTACTGTGCATGTCAGCATTACCGATCCAGGGATGACACTGATGCACAGAGATCCGAATGTTTGAGGTCTGGTCGCTACAAGATGGTATCAGAGCACACGCTGACTGTAGGACACGGCCACTAAGCTATGACCATAGTACACTCTTCTCTACTCATTTCTGACTCCTCTCCCTTTTCTATTCTATAGGATGGCGGATGCAAGGAACAAGTTCGCGCAACCGAGTGAAGATACACCTTTTGGTCGACACTTGAAGGAAGTCACTAGGTACCTGAGCATTGGAATACCAAGCTTCACCAGGACCTACATCGCCACTTTACCAGAAGAGGAGCATTGGATGATTCAAGTTCAAGTTCCAGGAAGGACGTTCGTGCCAGTCATTGAGCCCATAGAGTTTTCCTTCGATGCACCAACCTGGAGCCTAGGAAAGAGCATGGCAGCCCACATCGCCATGGGACGCATTAGAGAATTTTACCATAAGGATCTCAAGGATACTGTCTACTAGATTTGTGGGCGCCGAGATGAGCAATAGGAGATGATCAGTACCAGGAAGGACAGGTCCATTGCAGCTTTTATCCAGGAGTTAAACCAGCACATTAAATCGCCAGAGAACCAGGATGTCGCAGCATGATAGATCTGAAGAAGGCAATGACCAGGATCACAGAGCTGGAAGAAGAACTCAAGTCTACACGCGATGGATACGAGGAGGAAATGACGATACTCGTGGAGAAGAATGACGATCTGACAAGGAAGCTAGGAGTGTTCATGGGAGACCCCGCGCCAGGAGGAGAAGACGACGATTCCACTTGTCCGGAGAACGACATCATCATCGACGACACCAACTCAGATCCCGATGATAGCGATGATGACTATGTTGATGAAGCAGGAGCAGATATCATGGAGTCTTCCACTGATCAAACTTTCTAGTCGACCGCCATATCAGTAGTAGTATTCCCCCATGTATATAGTATAGTCCGAGCACTTTTGTAACGATAGTTAGACCGATTGTGATGCCCTTGTTTGAATTGATTGAAGTGTTATTGATTGTGTTTGTCTCATGTGCATATGGGTAGTGTTTTCCCTCTAGACCCCATTCTATTCTGTTTTCTCATCTTTTCTAAACCTATCAGATGCCTCCGAGACGCGACAATGGATTTGCTTTCCCACCAGAGCTCACCCAGTTGATCTACCAACAGAATACCCTAATGCAGCTGCTAGTCCAGAATCAGAACCAGGGGAACAACAACAACAACCCACCACCACCACCACCTGTTGATCACTTAGCCCGTTTCCTAAGGCTGAATCCGCCGGTGTATTCCAGTAGCACCGAGCCGATAGTTGCAGATGATTGGCTCCGCAAGATTGGAAGGGAGTTGACCACTACAGGATGCACAGATGCGGAGAGAGTGTGTTTTCCCGCACACCAGCTTGATGGACCCGCAGCATCATGGTGGGAGAATTTCACAGCCACTTACCCCATCAACACTGTCACATGGGATCAGTTTCAGCAAGCGTTTCGCACTGCCCATGTTTCAGCAGGAGCTATGGCCATGAAGAAGCGAGAGTTTCACAACTTGCTCCAAGGAGGACGCACAGTAGGCGCGTATGTGGATGACTTTAGTAAGTTAGCATGTTATGCCCCTGATGACGTTGCTACAGATGCCACTAAGCAGGAGAAGTTTCTGGAAGGACTGAATGATGAGCTGAGCATGCAGTTGATGGTGGCAAACTTCAACAACTACCAGGAATTGGTAGATAGAGCGCTCATGATTGAAGGGAAGCAGCAGCAGATAGACAACCACAAGAGGAAGTATGCCCAAGGGAAGTACAATTCGGGAGCTCGGCAGAAACCCCATTTTACCCCGAACTCAGGAGGACACATTTAGCATAACCACGGAGGTCATAATTACAATGGAGGGATTCCACATAACCATAGTGGCCCCAAGAATGGGAATGGGAATGGAGGAAGCAACGGTCAGAATCGTTCCAACCCAGCAACGCCCGCCAAGAAGGATTTAAGTCACGTTACTTGCTACAAGTGCCAGAAGACAGGACATTATGCCAATGAATGTCCTGAAGCTAAGAATGGAAATGGCAATGGAAGCTCTGGGAAGAAGCCCAACCCTTTCAACAGGGGACAAGTGAACCATGTTAGCGTGGAGGAGGTTGAAGCACAGTCTGATGCAGTAATAGGTAAGTTTTTGGTTAAGACATTTACTGCAATCGTTCTTTTTGATACTGGTGCATCGCATTCATACATATCAAGGGGATTTGTGGATAAGTATAAGTTGCCCACCAAAGTCCTTAGAACACCTATTGTTGGGGATATTACTACTGGGTGTGAACCGGCCTACCTGGGCGGGGTTAGCTTCATTAGTAGTATAACGGTGATTAAGCAGATGAAGGCCCAAGGCCTGTAGTCGGTTTAGAACCTGTAGCCGTAAACCGGCTTGAGATG
Source organism: Aegilops longissima (assembly GCA_021605205.1). Taxonomy (NCBI): domain Eukaryota; kingdom Viridiplantae; phylum Streptophyta; class Magnoliopsida; order Poales; family Poaceae; genus Aegilops; species Aegilops longissima. The sequence continues at coordinate 695,329,238 of CM038682.1, forward strand.
TAAACTTGTAAATTAGGAATAGAGAGAGACCAACCGGGATACGAGTATGAATCGGTGTGGGACTCTGTGGACCGACGGGCGTCACCCGTGTATATAAGGGGATGACCCGGCGGCGGTTCAAGGACAGACAACAACAACTCGAGCCTAGGTGCAGCTTGTTTGCTCCCTAGCCATCGAAACCACATCAATTCCATCACAACTAGACGTAGGCTTTTACCTTCATCGAAGGGGCCGAACTAGTATAAACCCTTGTGTCTTTGTGTCCGCTTTAACCCCTTCAAGTTAACCCATAGCGATGGCTCCACGACTAAGTAATTTCACAAGGACATCTGCCGTGACAAATCCACGACAGTTGGCGCCCACCGTGGGGCTATCGCACGACGGTTTGATGATCTTGGAGGGCAAGCTCAAATGACTCGAAGGCTATGCTGTGGGCCGGATGACCAAGAGTCGTCGCGGCAAGCTCTACATCGACGATGCAGGATGGGGTCCCGAGGCCGGCTCGATCGAGTACGGGTACCGGGTCCCCTTTGGTGGCATACACGTTTTTATCGGCAAGATTGGTGAGCCTGGGCCTGAGCCGGACATCCGCACCGACCTCGTCGAGACGGCTCAGCGTGCGAGATCTACCCAGGTTAAACCGGCCGTGAAGCGTGCCTTCGTGGGAGTCATCCACGGAGGAGAGCATGGGGACGAGTCAGAATACGGCAGTGAGACCGTCGTCTATTCCGGCGATGAGTCCTCAACCGGAGAGACCGAATCATTGAATCAGTTGCAAGACGACCAGATTAGGGGTTGTTCCGATGGTGACAGTATTCCGGACCCCCCTGAGCAGATCAACCAGGTTGGAATATTCATGGCCGGTACACAGGCGGCGAATCACTCCTTGACAGCAGCAGCAATGCTCTCCAGATCAGCAGCGGCAGCAGGGGCAGGAGGCCTTGTGCGCCCACCGGTTCAAGTTCTGTCTGACCTGTTTGATGCACTAGCTGTACTTATGGCAGAGGCCAATCCGGCGGATCAGGAGGCCCATGATGCAGAGGTTGCAAAGGTGAGAGAGCAGATCGCACAAGCCAAAGCCGACCTGGCAGCAGAGAAGGACAGGATGGCCGCAGAGCGGGCCGCTTTGGACGCCCAGGCCTATAAGCTCATGCTCGACCAGAACGCATCACAGGAAGTCTTGAAGCGGAAGCACAGATCACGCCTGCCGTTAGGGTTCGACCCTCGAAATCTCTTTCACACTCCGGGAGCTGGAACCAGTAATCCGCCGGGGCACCTGGAGGTAAACCGGGTCGAGGCACCAGGGCTAGGAGCGACAGTCCGACCCCGCCTGATGGAGCCTCCTCGGCAGAATATTGTGATTCTTCCGCCGGTCCAGACACCTCGGGTCATTATTCTAATCCTATGGACAATCTTGTTGCAGCTACTGCGCGATTAGAAGCTATCCCGGTCGAAGGAGACTCTCCACAAGCAGTAGAGACGCGCCGGGTTAAGGAACTTCTCCGGACCGCTTTGATTCAACAGGAAGCATATTCATACAGCCGCGATCGGATTCATTCCACACCTCGTCCAAGCCGGAGCTATAGTAGGTGCCTGGATGAACCGGCCATATCAAGCAATGCGCGGGGCCGTGAAGCGGCCCGTGGCAATAACCCGGCCGGTGGTGTTCACAATGCTCAGGATGTCGTGGACCGGGCCCGGGCACGAAGGGAGGCCGAGTTAGCAGCACAAAACGAGGCGGATCAGCTTACACCGGTTCGTCCTACCGCCACTGCCGGGCCAGGGGTCGCATCTAGCTTGGGAGTGCCCTGTTTAGCCCCCGCTTTATGCAATGTATGCCTGCCCAAGGACTTCAAGGGCCCGCGCAAGGTGCCAAATTACACCGCTGATTTATCTCCAGAAGCGTGGGTAGAGAGTTATGAGATGGCAATGGAGATGTTGGATGTGGATGAGACCGCGTGTGCAAAGTACTTCACCATGATGCTTGAAGGCACAGCCCGTACTTGGTTGAAGAGCCTGCCGCCTAATTCTATCAGTTCATGGGCCCAGTTGCGGACCCGGTTTATCCAGAATTTCAAAGATACGTGTAAATAGCCTAAGTCCATAGTAGACTTGGCGGCTTGTGTTCAGGAGGACGGAGAGTCAACAACCCATTGGGTACGCGCGCTTCAAGTCTTGCACTGCCCCGACAGATCAATCTTCGACTCTGCGATCTTAACCCTGGAGGGAAACTGCCGGTTTAAGCCTCTAAAGTTGAAGTTGGGGCGTATGAAGCGGTTCTGTAATGACATGGGAACTCTCATGGCCGCTTTAGTGAAGTATGCTGATTCTGATAGTACCAAGGATCCCGAGACTGACGATGATGAAGCAGGGAAGGGAAAAAGAAATAGCAACTCTAAGGGGCATCAATACAAACCGGCGGGCCATGGAAAAGGAGGCAAGCGTAAAGCAGACGGCAGCATGGACTTTGTGGCTAACACTAACGCGCAGGACAAAGGTCAGTGGCGCAGAGGTAAAGCGGCGAATCGTAATGGGGCTCCAAATCCTAACCCGGATCACTTAAACTATTTGCTGAATCAGCCTTGCCCAAAACACGGGACGAAGGAGGCGCTGGCTAACCACCTTTGGAAGGATTGTTTCATTATGCAGGAATTCAAAAACTCTAATGCCTTCCGATATGACCGTGGGTCAGGTGGTGGCTCAGGATCCGGTTTCCATGGGCCGGGTCACGATGGAGCTTCCGGTTCAGGTTTCAATCAGGGCGGTAATAATAAACAGGATAATCAAAATGGTCAAGGGGGTTACAACCAACAGCAGCAGCAGCAGCGGTCGGGTTATCAGAGCCAGCCAAAACAGTTGAACAATGGGCAATATCACGTTTTCACAACTAGCTCGGATAAGCGTGACCGGAAACTTCATAAGCGAGCAGTGAACTCTGTTGAACCGGCCGTACCGCGTTATTTACGATGGTCGGAGCAGCCTATCGTGTGGAGCAGGAGGATCACCCCGGGTTGACAATCCGGGCCAGTTGGCATTAGTGGTAGACCCTCAGGTGGGAGGTTATAAATTCACCAAAGTACTCATGGATGGAGGGAGCAGTATTAACATCCTGTACTATGAGACATTCCGTCGCATGGGGCTAACAGACAAGGATCTCAGACCGTCTAATACGGTGTTCCATGGTGTGGTGCCTGGCAAATCAGCATATCCTGTTGGTAAGATAGCCCTGGAGGTGGCTTTTGGGGACGAGCATGATTCCCGATCCGAGACACTAACCTTTGAGGTAGTGAAGATCCGGAGCCCGTATCACGCTTTGTTTGGGCGGCCGGCTTATGCCAAATTCATGGCACGGCCCTGTTATATCTATTTGCAGCTCAAGATGCCGGGTCACAAAGGGACAATAACGGTTCATGGGAGCCGCAAGATTGCTTTGGAATGTGAGGAAGGTGATGCGGCCTATGCAGAGTTGGTTTGTGCCACGGAGGAGTTAAAATATTATCGGGACAATGTTGATCCGGCGGATATGACTCCTTTGAAGAAGCCAACTACAGAGCATGATTCAGATCTGAAGTTCAAATCAGCGGCTGAGACCAAGCTTGTTGACTTCGTGCCCGGCGATTCGTCCAAGCAGTTCACTGTCAGCGCCAACTTGGACCCTAAATAGGAAAGCGCGCTCATCGAGTTCATCCGTGAGAATCGGGACATTTTTGCATGGAAGCCTTCTGACATGCCAGGTGTACCGAGGGAACTCGCTGAGCACACTCTTAATGTTGATCCCAAGTATAAACCGGTAAAGCAATTTCTCCGCTGGTTTAACGAAGAGAGGCGCAAAGCTATTGGGGAGGAGGTGGCCAGACTCTTAGCTGCTGGTTTTATCGTTGAAGTGTTCCATCCAGAGTGGCTTGCTAATCCGGTGCTGGTACTTAAGAAAATGGCACTTGGCGTATGTGTGTGGATTATACGGATCTTAACAAGGCTTGTCAGGCGGATCCTTTCTCCCTCCCCCACATTGACCAGATTATTGATGCCACGGCGGGTTGTGAGCGTTTGAGTTTTTTGGATGCGTATTCTGGGTGTCATCAGATCAAAATGGCGGTTAAGGACCAGGAGAAGACGGCGTTTATTACTCCCTTTGGAGCCTTATGTTATGTATCTATGCCTTTTGGGCTCAAGAGCGCCCAAGCCACTTATCAACGGTGTGTACAGAATTGCCTGCATGAACAGATCGGCCGCAATGTGCACACCTATGTGGATGATATTGTAGTCAAGTCAAGGCAGGAGGAGACGTTGGTTGATGATTTGAAGGAAACCTTTGACAACTTGCGGGTTTATAAGATGATGCTTAACCCTACTAAATGTGTCTTTGGTGTTCCGGCAGGCAAGTTACTGGGCTTTCTTGTGTCCAACAGAGGAATTGAGGCTAATCCGGAGAAGATTACGGCTATCACCTCCCTGGCTAAACTGAAGTGTATCAATGATGTACAGCGTTTGGCGGGTCGGATCGCCGCACTGAGCCGGTTTATCAGCCGCCTCGGAGAGAAGGCCATCCCTTTATACCAGATGTTGAGAAAGACAGATCAATTCATCTGGAGTCCAGCTGCTGATGAAGCGTTGGAGGACTTGAAGCGGCAATTAGCCAATCCGCCCGTTCTTGCAGCTCCGATCGACAAGGAGCCGTTATTGTTATATGTAGCGGCCAATGCTCGTGCAGTTAGCGTGGCTAGTGTGGTAGAACGCAAGGAGGCAGGCAAGGAGTATCCGATTCAGCGGCCGGTTTACTATATCAGCGAGGTGCTTATTGAATCCAAGCAAAGGTATCCGCATTGGCAGAAGCTGGTATATGGAGTTTTCATGGCAAGCCAGAAGTTGAAGCAATATTTCCAAGGGCACCCCATCACAGTGGTCAGTTCAGCTCCCTTGGGCGATATCATACAGAACCGGGAGGCGACTGGCCGGATTGCCAAGTGGACCATAGAACTTGGGCCGAACGGATTGAAGTATGTACCTCGGACGGCGGTGAAGTCTCAGGCACTTGTTGACTTCATCAATGATTGGACTGAGTTGCAAGCACCAGAGGAGAAGCCGGATCACACATATTGGACTATCCATTTTGATGGATCCAGGCAATTGGAAGGCTCGGGGGCTGGAGTCGTGTTAACTTCCCCACGAGGTGATAAGTTTTGTTATGTTCTCCGCTTAATGTTCCCTTGTACTAATAATGCAGCTGAGTATGAAGCCTTGCTCCATGGTCTCCGGATGGCTAAAGAGATGAATCTAAGTCGGGTTAAGTGCTTCGGTGACTCGGACCTCGTAGCTCAACAGGTGTCTGGCACTTGGGATTCTAAAGACCCACTCATGGCTGCATATCGTCGAGAGGTGGACATTGTTGCAGGTCACTTCAAGGGTTATCAGGTGGATCATGTGGATCGTCGAAAAAATGAAGCTGCGGACGCTTTAAGCTGGTTGGGCTCTCAGCGTAAACCGGTCCAGCCTAATTTCTTTCTTGATGTGTTGCACAATCCGTCAGTCAAGCTCCTAGGTGAAGCGGATTTGGCTATTCCTGATCCGGAGGCTCAATTGGTGGCAGCCCTGCATGTTATACCGGATTGGACAGTTCCTTATCTTGCGTACATGAACCGAGGAGAGTTGCCAGATGATGAGACTCTAGCCAGGCAGATAGTCCGGCGATCCAAATCTATGACAATTATCAATGGCGAATTGCATCATTGTAGTGTATCAGGGGCGTTTCAACGCTGCGTCTCTCGTGAGGAAGGTTGTGAAATTTTACGCGAAATCCATGAAGGGGATTGTGGTCATCACGCCGGTTCAAAGTCTCTGGTGGCTAAGGCGTTTAAATCCGCGGGTTTTACTTGGTTGACAGCTCATCGCGTCACGGAGGACTTGGTTAAGCGGTGTGATGGCTGTCAGAAATTTTCAAGGCGTGCTCATGTGCCGGCTCAAGAATTGAGGATGATTCCAATTACTTGGCCGTTTGCAGCATGGGGGCTGGATATGGTCGGACCTTTTAAAAGGTCCAAGGATAAGAAAACCCACCTTTTGGTGGCAGTTGACAAGTTTACCAAGTGGGTTGAAGCGGAGCCTGTCAGCAAGTGTGATGCAGCTACAGCAGTGCAATTCATTAAAAAGGTGATTTTCCGGTTTGGCTTTCCACACAGTATTATTACTGACAATGGTACCAATTTATCCAAGGGTGCTATGAAGGAATTCTATGAACGTGAGCACATCAGACTTGACGTATCTTCAGTGGCTCACCCCCAGTCCAATGGGCAGGCAGAACGAGCTAATCAAGAGATCTTGCGAGGCATCAAACCCCGGCTTATGGTTCCATTGCAAAGAACACCGGGATGTTGGGTTGAAGAGCTACCATCTGTGCTATGGAGTATTAACATTACACCCAACCGATCTACAGGATACACACCGTTTTTTATGGTCTACGGAGCAGAGGCGGTTCTCCCTAGTGATATCCGGCACGATTCGCCTCGTGTGGCAGCTTATGTTGAAGCGGACAATGAAACAGCACGGCAAGATGCTTTGGACCTAATAGATGACGAGCGTGACATAGCAGTTGCCCGTTCGGCGATTTATCAACAAGATCTTCGTCTCTATCACAGTCACCGGGTCAGAACCATAACTTTTCAAGAAGGAGATTTGGTGCTTCGGCTCATCCAAGATCAGACGGATATGCACAAGTTATCCCCACCTTGGGAGGGACCTTTTGTGGTCAGCAAGAATCTGCACAATGGGTTGTACTATCTGATTGATATTCGAGAGCATAAAGACTCACGTACATCAGAGGAGGAGACCAACAGGCCGTGGAATATAGCTCATCTTCGGCCTTTCTACACTTGAGCCAGCGGCTCTATATATGTACATATTATGGCAGTGTATATATTATCATTGATATAATAAAACCGGAGCCTCAGCTAAAGCGGGGTCTCTGTCCTTTCATATCATGCGTGGTTACATGGAGTGGTTCTGTTTTAAAGCGGCCTCCGGTTTACCCCTTGAAATTTGCTTTTCAAACAAAGCTTGGTGATATCACTTGGGGCCTTGGTCGTGTCCGAACCAATGCGACACCTTTTGATAGGCGAAAGCCACCAGATCACTTGGGGACATGGTCAAGTCTGAACCAGTCACGCCTCTTGATCGGCCTAAGGCCACAAAATCACTTGGGGGCTTGGTCGAACCCGAACCATTGCCACGCCTTTTGATCGGCATAAATGCCACGGTTTCATTTGGGGACCTGGCTGACTTGAACCATTGTCACTCCTATTGGGGGGCTTGGTCCTGTCCGACCGTGGTAACACCATCTGATCAGCTCAGTAAAGCATGTTTTTGCAAACGGTTTTTATCATTGCCTTTGCTGCCATATTTCTTCTATGACTATTCTTCAATTTTTTTTGTGTTTCCTTTACACCAACAACACTTTTTTACCGGTTCAGCTGACGGAAATCGGTTCATTTGTATTCCGGAGAAATATGACCGGTTTAACTTTCCTGTTAACATCATGAAGTAGCAGGGGGGCTCATAATAACCCGGCACGCTTTACATGGGAGTTGTTTTCTCCCCTTTGATGATAACGGTTTATAAGTACTCCGTTTCAAGCCTGGCTAAGCCAACTTCATGCCCAGCGAAGGCAGGTATTTTGTATCGCATATTTGATTATATGTTTTAAGTACATTGGTATATATATATATCAAGGTTATAAACCGGTTGGCGGTATAACCGCCACCGCAGTTCAAGATTTTCTGATTGCAGGAAATATAAATTGAGGATTTCAAGCAAAAACATCAGTACTTATGCCCGAAGGCATATTTAAGGCAGAAGTATTGACTATCCTATTACAAGGCAACATGGTGCCCAAATAAGATCATTGTTATTTTGGCAGATCATAATAAGACAGTTGTTTAAACCGGCTTCCGGTTCAAGCCTGCTCATCAAACCGGTCTGACGGTTGTGGGTCGTCCTGCGCCGCTTCAGCTTCCTCATCTCTATCCATTGGCTGGAAATCAACAGTGGACCAGTCGATTCCCATTAAAGCTTGAAAGACAACCTCTTCATGTATCAGAGAAGACGGTTCAATATCAGGAGCGTAAGTATGCTTACAGATTGGAGGAACCAGATTCTCCGCTTCAGGAATTGGTGCGGCCACTCTTTAGTTCTGGTCATTGTACTGACCTTGATAATGCGACAAATCGGCCTCTTCAGCCAATTGACAAGCCAGAGGGCGTACTGCATGGTTTATCGCCCTCAAATCGTCTTCATTGAACTTTGAGCCATCTTCCTTCAAGCTGGGATAGCCTTGAGCTGCTTCAACAGGATCGAAATCCGGCACCCATGCTTTTGCCCGGATTAAGGCGTTGATGGCTCCGGTTCGAGCAGCAGATTTTTTCAGTTCTTCAATCCGAGCAGGAAGCATTGACAACCTATTAAGAGTGTCTTGGATTAAAGTGGGTGCCGGATTGTTATGAGATGCAGTGGTGATGATCCGTTGTGCTCCGGTATACAACTGTTCAATTAAGGTGTAGGCAGCCTTCAGCTTCTTCCGAACATCTGACCCTAAGTGACCAATGCGTGTACCTGCAAACAATACAGGAAAGATCACAAACCGGATTTACTATAAGCAGGCCAGAGTTTTCCAGGAAACCAAAAGGAGCTTACCAAAGATAGCAGCGGTCATGGAATGTACTTGCCGCTTTACGGCGGTCAGTTCATCTACCACCGGTTTAAGAGCAGCTTCAGCGTTTTCAGCTCTTTTTATTAAATCAGCCTTCTCAGTGGCCCGATCAGTCCGCTCCTTCTTGAAGGCCTCCTTCAGCTGTTCTGTGATACTCAAAGCGCTGGTTAATTCTTCCCTTGCCTTGTCGTTTTCAGCCTGCTGGGTTTACAAAATTTCCTGCAGATCAGTAATCCGGTCCTCTTTGATCCTCACTTCAGCCTGCATAATGACAGGGATTGGTTTTCAATAAACGGTACAAGAATTTGAAGTACCAACCACATAACAAGTTATATGCTTGATACTTGGGGGCTAATGCACCTTCAATTTCCATCTATTATTAAATCGCAAAGTCCCAAGCTCAATACAGGTATTCAACTTGGCACTTGGAGGCTAATGGCTATTTTCTCAGTTATGTTCTGATGTTAGAATTTTTATTGGAGTCCCGGTTTAACTATACTAAGTTGAACCGGCCCTTGGGGGCTACATTGATGGATTTCAAAGTATTGCAAATTATATTCAAGTCCCGGTTTGGAGAAGATTACAAACCGGCCCTTGGGGGCTAGGAGGATTAATACAGTGGCAGTAATTAAAGAAAAAAGAAGCGCCAGGAAGTTACCTCAAATTTATCTCTCATTATCTTTACCAGGCCAGCTTCACAGTCACGACTGGTGTATAGCTGGTTCAAGTAACCAGAATGAACATCTTGGGCACTCAGAGCAGCATATGTTTCCAGATCAACATCCCTTTTGCCTTTGTTCATGGCAGAAAAATCTTCTTTCACAGTATGCTTGGCCAAAGCGACAGGATTCCCTGGTTCAAAGGGACCTACGCCGGTAATTACAATGTCATCATCCTTGGACTCGCCGGTTTGAGTTGGCGCGGTCGGTTTATCGGCAGGCTTTGAAGGACTTCGGGACCCATCAATCCAGACGGAGCTGGCAGGCTGGTCAACAGGGACTGAGGTATTGATAGGCCTTTTCTCAGGAATAGCATCATCTTGCAAGGGAGGATCGTTGGGAATATCTTCAGGAATGAACGCTTCAAGATCTGGTGTCTTATCCTGTTCAGCAGCATCTTCCTCGGCCGCTTTATTCAGGCGGGCTTTCTTGCTTGGTTTAGGTTTAGCCCTAAAAGAGAAACAAAGAGTCAAGGAACAACATAAGTTATAACGTGGTTTGCCAGAAGCATATGTTCAGTCTAGCTTACCCAAGAACCGTTTTTAGTGGTGTCAGCTGAGTGGCCGACGATTCACCAGAGGAAGAATGAGAAGTAACCTGATAATCGGAGTCGGACGGATTAAGAGGTTGACGGATGAAACCCGCTTTAGGACATAAATTAATAAAAAGGTTGGAGACCTCGGAGCGGCGTTTTTGAACCGGACTGTTTGGTAAACTGGCGGAGGTAACTACCTGGCCGCCGTGCCGGGTTGTGCGGCGAGCTTCATGTTGCTGAGTCTTCATAAGAAATTTGGGATCCAAATAAGCAAGAGGATGAGAAAATTTAACTTTCCGGTTTGCCTGGCGAAATTTTGGCAAAGGCAAAGGATCCGAATCAGAAGAGAGAATAATTACCTCAGCGACATCAGCATTACTGGCTTCAGCGTCGTCCTGACAAGTATCATCATCAATAAGGCGTGTAAAAACTAAGCCTAGTGAGTCGAGTTCTACCTCAGGGTCCGAGTTACCCACATCATCATCAATAGCCGGATCTGATGAAGCAGTGGTTTTCCTCTTTTTAGCAGGCTTTTTCATGACCTTGGTCTTTGGCCGGATTGGCCGTTCTGCTTTCTCCGGCTTGTCTTGTGGAAGCTTCTTGCTCCAAAACGGATTATCACCCTGGGTAAGCAGCAATTGATGTCAGACAAAGATAGCAATAACAGGTTCAATAAAAAGTACAATCAAAATCTTCCAGCTGGCGGTTTGTTGGTAGCACAGAAAGGGGGCAGGCCGGTTTGAGCGCAGAGGTGCTCCGGTTCGTTCAGCATTTTCTTCACAGCCTCTGTGACTTCATCATCGGAGAGATGGATGTTGATGTGTCGGAGTGGGTCATCAACGCTACCAGTATACTGGCACATTAACCCGGAGCGCCGGCTGAGAGGCAGTATGCTCCATGATATCCAACAGCGTGCGAGATCTACTCCTGTTAAACCGGCCGCAATGAAGGCTCAGAGCTTGGATAATTGCGGAGCATATTTACTCCTCTCCTTGGCACTTAACCTTTGTGGGAAGGGGTGTGTATTGCTGAGCCGCTCCGGACGAAAGCCAGGCAAAGGATTTTCATCATTAGGGGAAGTGTCTTTGCAGTAAAACCATGTTGCATTCCACTCCTTGGGGTGACTGTGTAATCTGGCATGGGGATAAGTGATTTCTTTCTTTTTCTGAATTGCCATACCACCCAATTCAGTATTGGGACCATCAGTGAAATCTGTGCGGCGGTTTAAGTGGAAGCAGTCTCTGAACAATTCAACTGTGGGTTCCTCTTGAAGGTATACCTCACAGAGCACTTGAAAGTGACATAAATTGGTAACAGAATTGGGGCCAGTGTCTTGCGGGCGAAGTTGAAAGTTGGCTAACACATCCCGGTAAAATTTAGATCCGGGCGGTTTGAAGCCCCGGGCTAAGTGATCCCCAAAGATCACAACCTCTCCCTCTTGAGGTGTGCGAGGACATTCATTACCAGGGACCCTCCAGTGGATAGTCTCTTTGCTGTCTAAAGCGCCGATCGAGACTAAATCATCCAACTGAGTTTCTATGACACGAGAAGGAACCCAGTTGCACTCATATACTTGTTTGGCCATGGTGAGATCTACAAGAAATAGGTGATTCCGGTTCAAGAACATGTTGGTTAAAAGAAGGCGCTGGTATGAACAAGGCTAAACCGGAGGCAGTATACTTAAACCGGATTTTTATGAAGTAGCATCATATGGCTAAAGAGTTCTGGCGGTTCAACAAGGGGGCTAATGGTATATAACGGTTTATTAACTTTTTATATATTAAGTTAAACCGCCTGATCTAAACATTAAAAGCAATTGAGGTTGCGGATGGCCAAGTATGCAGAAACAGGTTTCACAAAGTCTTATTGCAGCAATGGATCTGAAGCAAGTTCAGAAAAACAGAAAATATTCAAAAGATTAAAGCAGAACGGAAGTGAATCAATGGGCAGGTATGTAGATGAGACCTATGGACTTGAGCGTGAAACTACAGGTGGATGCTAAAAGGCTACTGCTAATCAGAGTAGGGTTTCACAGATCTATCCAGGAATCTGGGTACGAGCATGAACAAGTGAGGAGCACGGCAAGAACACGAAACCCTAGAGCAGATCTATGTTAAGAAGAGCAGGAGGCTTACCGGAATCGAGGAAGACGCGGAAAGCTACCGCAGTGCTCTGGAGCGTTCAGGTTGATGCAGCGGCCCAAGACGAGGCAGAGGTCAATGGCGGCGGCGGAGCTCTGAGGCTGGCGACGCGAGGAAGACGAAGAGAAAGAGACGAAGGGGAGAAAAGGAAATGGCCTTTCGGTCCTATTTATAAGGCAAAAGACGTGTGTCAGGCGCGCGAATCCAGGAGCCACAAAATTCGGAAGTGGAGCTGTTGCCTTGGGTATCGCAGATCTATTAATAAAAGAAGGCGTTATAAATGTTAACTTCATGATGACGTCATGCCGGTTTACAGCAACCAGAGATGATGACGACATGATGGTTTACCAATTACCAGAAGATGTTGAAGACAAAGATTTTTGTGAAGGATTGACATGATCCAGTTCAAATCAATCTGGGGCCTAATGTTGGGGATATTACTACTAGGTGTGAACCGGCCTACCTAGGCCGGGTTAGCTTCATTAGTAGTATAACGGTGATTAAGCAGATGAAGGCCCAAGGCCTGTAGTCAGTTTAGAACTTGTAGCCGTAAACCGGCTTGAGATGTAAACTTCTAAGTTAGGAATAGAGAGAGACCAACCGGGATACGAGTATGAACCGGTGTGGGACTCTGTGGACCGACGGGCATCACCCGTGTATATAAGGGGACGACCCGGCGGCGGTTCAAGGACAGACAACAACAACTCGAGCCTAGGCGAAGCTTGTTTGCTCCCTAGCCATCGAAACCACATCAATTCCATCACAACTAGATGTAGGCTTTTACCTTCATCGAAGGGGCCGAACTAGTATAAACCCTTGTGTATTTGTGTCCGCTTTAACCCCTTCAAGTTAACCCGTAGCGATGGCTCCATGACTAAGTACTTTCACAAGGACATCTTCCGTGACAAATCCACAACACCTATGTTAGTAAGTTCGCCGGGAGCGGAACATATGGCAAGTCAAGGATGTTTTCAGATGCCATTGACCATAGGTAGGCATGTTTTCCCCTCGGATCTGATAATTCTGGAGTCGCAAGGTTTGGATGTGATTCTGTGTATGGATTGGCTATCGATGTATGGAGGAAACATTGATTGCGCCAGTAAGTCGATTTTACTCACCACCCCAGAAGGAAGAAGGATTAGGTATGTACCCAAGTATATGCCGAAGAGGACTCAAGTGAATTCCTTATCAGGCGTTGTACATGAGGAAGTACCAGTGGTGAAGGATTTCCCTGATGTTTTTCCGGAGGAGTTGCCAGGTATGCCACCGGATAGAGACATTGAGTTTTTGATTGAGCTTTTGCCAGGCATAGGGCCAATATCTAAGAGACCGTACAGGATGCCCGCAAAGGATTTAGAGGAAATTAAGAAGCAGATTAAGGAGTTACTGGTTAAAGGCTATATTCTCCCAAGTTCATCACCTTGGGGATCCCCAGTGCTTCTAGTGGAGAAAAAGGATGGATCACTAAGGATGGTTGTTGATTATCGTGGATTGAATGAGGTGACGATCAAGAACAAGTACCCACTGCCGATGATCAATGATTTGTTTGACCAGTTGTAAGGAGCTAAAGTATTTTCCAAAATCGATCTGCGATCAGGATACCACCAGCTGAAGATTCATGAGCATGATATACCCAAGACGGCTTTTACCACAAGGTATGGTCTATATGAGTATACCGTTATGTCATTTGGCCTGACTAATGCACCTGCCTATTTCATGAACATGATGAACAAAGTATTTATGGAGTTCTTGGATAAGTTCATCGTGGTGTTCATTGATGATATTCTGGTTTACTCGAGGAATGAAGAGGAGCATAAGGAGCATTTGCATTTGGTACTTGGGAAGCTCAGAGAACATCAGCTATATGCCAAGTTCAGCAAGTGTGAATTTTGGTTGAAGGAAGTTGGATTCCTCGGACATGTTATATCCGGAAAAGGAATAGTAGTAGACCCCACCAAGGTTGTCACCGTGACAAATTGGGAAGCACCCACGTTAGTTGGAGAGATCCGGAGTTTTCTTAGACTCGCAGGATACTACAGGAGGTTCATTGAGAATTTCTCAAAGATTGCAAAGCCCATGACGGAGTTGTTGAAGAAGGACACCAAGTTCAAATGGACTGAGGAATGTGAGGCCAGTTTTCAGGAGTTGAAGAAACGCTTGCTTACAGCTCCAGTGTTGATTCTTCCAGATCAACGCAAGGATTATCAGGTGTATTGCGACGCTTCTCGTCGAGGACTAGGAGCAGTGCTTATGCAGGGTGGAAGAGTGGTTTCATATGCCTCACGATAGCTTAAACCCCATGAGCTAAATTATGCTACGCATGATTTGGAGTTAGCAGCCGTAGTGCATGCCTTGAAGACGTGGAGACATTTTCTCATCAGAAATCACTATGAGGTGTATACGGATCACAAGAGTTTGAAGTATATCTTCATGTAGAAGGAACTGAATCTCAGGCAAAGGAGATGGTTGGAGCTCATCAAAGATTATGATATGAAGTTGCATTATCACCCCGGAAAGGCTAACGTAGTAGCAGATGCGTTGAGTCGCAAGAGCCATGTTAATACACTCTTGACCGAAGAGTTACCCAAGGAGTTAGCCGAGGATCTTCGTGAGCTATGTTTGGAGATAGTTCCGAGAGGCTATGTAGCAGCATTGGAAGTTCAGTCTACTTTGATGGCTAAGATCAGAGAAGATCAGAAAATGGACAAGGAGATTGCCGAGATAAAGGAAAGGATGAGCAAGGGAAAAGCTAAGGGATTTCATGAGGATGAACACGATACCTTATGGTTTGAAGACCGCGTATATGTGCCCAATGATCCGGAGATCTGGAAGTTGATATTGCAGGAGGCGCACGATTCGCCATACTCGATTCACCCTGGAAATACCAAGATGTATCTGGACTTGAAGGACAGTTTCTTGTGGACCGGAATGAAAAAGGATATTGCAGAGTATGTAGCCGTATCTCATGTTTGTCAGAGAGTGAAGGCAGAACATCAGAAGCCAGCAGGATTGCTACAACCATTGCCAATACCCGAATGGAAGTGGGATAAGCTAGGCATGGATTTTATCACGGGATTACCCAGGACTCGTTCAGGCTATGACTCGATATGCGTTGTAGTCGATCGTTTGACGAAGGTAGCTAATTTCATCCCAGTGAAGACCACTTACACCAGTGCTAAGTTGGCAAAGATATACATGACTAGAATCGTATGTCTGTATGGAGTTCCGAGGACCATTGTATCAGATAGAGGAACCCAATTTACCTCAAAGTTCTGGAATCAATTACATGAAACTTTGGGTACCAGGCTAGAGTTCAGTACAACCTTCACCCGCAGACAGATGGACAGACCGAGAGAGTCAATTAGATTCTGGAAGACATGCTGAGAGCTTGTGCGCTAGACTATGGATCTAGTTGGGACGACAATTTTCCATATGCGGAGTTCTCTTACAATAACAACTACCAAGCTAGTTTGAAGATGGCCCCTTTCGAAGCCTTGTACGGAAGGAGGTGCACGACCCCATTGCTGTGGGATGAAGTTGGAGACCATCAGTTGTTTGGACCAGATTTGATTAAAGAGTCTGAAGAGAAGGTTAAGTTGATCCGTGATAGACTCAAGGTAGCCCAGTCTAGGAAGAAGACTATGCAGATTCAAAACGCAAGGAGACAATTTACGAAGTCAGAGACAGAGTATATCTTCGTGTGTCCCCACTTCGAGGAGTTAAGCTCTTTGGAGTTAAGGAAAGTTAGCACAACGTTTTGTGGGACCATACAAAGTTTTGGAACGTATGGGAGAAGTTGCTTACAAATTGGAATTTCCTGAAGGATTGTCAGGAGTTCACGATGTGTTCCACGTTTCCCAGTTGAAGAAGTGCCACGCAGAGATGGTCGATATTCCTCTAAGAGATACAGTGCCACTGGAAGCCATTCAGTTGGATAGCGATTTGACCTATGAGGAGAAACCAGTCAATATCCTCAAGTTTGCCAGCCGAGTTACACACAGCAAGGTTATGAAGTTCTACAAAGTTCAGTGGAGCCACCATACTGAAGATGAAGCCACCTGGGAACGAGAGGAAGACCTACGGAAGGACCACTCTCACCTAGTTTCTAGCCAACCCAAATCTCGAGGGCGAGATTCATCTTAAGGGGGGTAGGTTTGTGTCGGGGAAACTGATCCACGAACACCTATGGGACCGGCGGACCGAGCCCCTTTTGGTTCGGCGGTGGGCGGAGGTCGCACGAAGAGCAGATCGAGGCGAGGCACACGAGCAGTTTACCCAGCTTCGGAGCTCTCCGGAGAGATAATACTCCTACTGCTGCTTGTCTGATTGTATTATGTTCTTGCTAGAGAGAGATCTAAGTGTTTTTCTGGCTTCCGAATGATCCGAACCCCCTCTACGTTGCGCATGGGCCTCCTTTTATATGCTCAAGGGGTCACCAACAGGTGGCAACGCAGAGAAGGGTAAAAGTGAAAAAGGGGTTGCGGTTGGTACAACCACCTGCACAGTGTATCCTACCTAACCCTGACGATAGGGGACAAAGGCAGTAAATGCCCGTCTGCGTCGCCCAAACAATGCAGAAAGGGACCGTCAGGGGCGCCACTGCTTGCCACGATGGCGATCTTGTCAGCATCGCATGCCACTGCGCACCGCTGGCTGCACAGCCTTCCGCGACGTGCGCCTGGAAAGGCCCCCAGGGCGACACGTTGGTGGATGCGCTAGAGCGTGGGCACAGAGTGACCGCTTGCCGCGGCAAGTGCCTTGCCGCGGTCGTCGTCTTGTCGCGCCCGGGAGCTTGTCGCTCGCCGGGCCTTGCCGGGACGCGTGGCGCGTCGCGGCAAGTTCCCTGAGATGCCTTGGTTGGCCTTCCCGGCAAGCTCCTCTTGCCGGGGCCTTGTCTCCTTGACGTGAACACTTTTTTCTTGAATGGCTCCAAAGAAGCCATGGAGGATCTTGGCGGTCACCCGGCAAGCCATTGCCGCGGGGCGCTGCAACTGCCCGTGCACAAGTTCGGGGTACTAGGGTACCCCTATTCTAGTACACCGACAGGAGCCCCCGGGCCTGGGCCACACACGGTGCCGAGCGCTGTTGGGCCAGGCCCAAAACAGGGCACGGGCACACGCGGCCTGGGCCACGCCGTACTCCACTCCGTATCCACCGCGCCCTCCCTAACGGCACGCGTCGAATGCGGCGTCGTGGGAGAGATCGTGGGTGGTTTATTTATTCGGAAGGGCGAAACGTCCGCCCCCTGCCTCTTTATAAACAGGGAAAACAGGGGCAGTTCGTTCCCCCTCGCTGGTTGCTACTACTCCATCTTCACAAACCTCCGCCGCTCCCCCCTTCTTCTTGAAGCCGAGAGAGAGCAGCGCTCCGCCCCCATTGCCACCAGCACCACCAACGCCGCCGATCTCCCCCACCACCTCCGCCATGGCTCCAAAAGCCGACAAGGGGAAGGGCGTGAAGTCGGCCGAGGCGCAGCGGCTCGCGGCGCTGCGGAAGGAGCGAGCGATCTTCTCCCCCCAGCTCGGCACGAAGGAGCTGAGGGAGTACTTCTACCTCTTCTGGTCGATGGAGACGCGAGCGCATCCGCGCACGAGGGTACTCCTGGCCGCCGCTTCGGAACTGGCTCCAAACGGGTACCCATTCTTCGCGCTGTTCTTCTATTGCGGGCTCTGCCCGCCCTTCTCGGAGTTCTTCTGCGACATAATGAACACCTACGGGCTCCGCCTCCTTGATTTCACTCCCAACGCCGTTCTGACCATGGCAGTTTTCGCACATTTGTGCGAAAACTTTGTCGGAGTCCATCCCAATATAGCCCTTTTCCGCCACTTCTTTATGCCTCGAGTCAAGAGAGGAGAGCCGCTTGCCGGAGGGATCGCCTGGATCTCGAGAGTCGGCAAGAAAGAAGCGTAGTGGTGCTGAGTGGAGAGCTCCGCAGCAAGTGGGAGGAGTGGAGAGCGGAGTGGTGCTGGATCATCGAGGACAACCCGCAGCCGTTCACCGCCCTGCGCCAAGCCCCCATAGTGCGCGGCAACAATTGGAGTAACGTGGCCCCGGAAGATGAGAGGCTGAAGATCGCCGTCACCCGAATCCTTCGCCTCAGGCATGCCGGGCTCACCGTAGGCGCCGTTGGCGCAGACTTCCTTCGCCGCTGCATCGCCCCTCTGCAGGAGAGAGGGAGACCCGCCTGGGAGTTCAAGAACTCGGCAGACATCATGAGGCTGGGCCAGGCCTCAACTTCAATTTCACCGTCCTGGAGCTGGATGCAATGCTCCTGGAGTTGTTCAAATGCGACCCCCAACATCCATTCGTGCTGCCGAGGGGCGTCGTTCCGCTGTGCAACAACTCGTCGCTTGACCGGATCCTCGCGATGATGCCGTTGTGCGACTCGCACGGAATCGCTCCAACTTGGCAAGAACCTGCGGATGACGTCGTGCGGGCGTTCTTCGACAACTTAGAAGAAGTGCCGGTTCGTGCCGACGAGCAGAAGAGCCTCACCCGCAACACCACCGACGAGGAGCTGCAGCGCATCGCCACTAGGGCGGAAGAGGCTGCGGCAGCAGCTGCCGCGGGCGCATTCGGGTTCACCGTGGAGGAGGCAGAGGCAGCAGAGGCGGCAAGCCTTGCCGAGCGTGAGGATTTTGCCGGCGAGGAAGATCTTGCTGGCCCTGAAGCTGAGCCGAGCGAGCCCGGCGAGGAAGAGCCCGAGCCTTCAGACAGCTTGCCGCAGGCGGAGCCCCCGGCCCCGCCAAGAAGGCGTCTCCGCAGGGCCGGGGACGTAGCGGGGCGGCAAACGAGCCAACAGCCGCCAAGCCGTGTGACACGCTCTACCGCGGCAAGCAATGTTGCCGCGGGAGCGCCTCATGCTGCTGCGGCAACTGGAGCGGGATCCTCCCGGTCCACCGCCCCCGCTCCTGCCAAGCGGGCGAGGGAGCCCACTCGCCGCACCGGAGGCGAGCCGGACTTCGATCTTTCCGCGCTCAGCTCCGATGACAAAGAAGAAGAGTAAGATCCCCTTGCTGTCCTCGTTGTTCTTCAATTATTGCTATCTTGTTGCTTTCGTCTTGTATCTGACTTGCTTCGATCTGGATCCGTTCCTTTTCAGGACGCTGGCCCAGAGAGCGGCGAAGAGAGCCAAGGCCTCGGTGATTGTCATCGAAGATGATCCCACCGTGTCAGCAGGGGGTGTGTCCGAGACCACCTTGACGGACCCGGCAGCTACTCCCCGAAGCAGCCCCCAACGCAGCCCCCAGCGTAAGTACACGATTTGTTTCTTGCTGACAGACGCTCATGGGTGCTCTTTCTTTGCTGATATCTTAACTGTTGGATTTGCGTAGGAGCAGAGCAGCTTCACTAGGAGGGCCCGGAAGCCGCTCCCGAAGCGCCATCTACTTCAACTACGCCGCCAAGGGAGGATCCCCCGACAAAGGGAGCGCTCACCGGCAAGGGAGAACTCTCCGGCAAGGGACAGTTCTCCGGCAAGGGACGGCACCAGCGATCCTTCGGTGGTTGAGACCACGACCGTAGATCCCAGCTCAGGTGATCCACTTGCTTAAGAACTTCCCTTGCGTTTTTCTTCTTCTGATTTTCTCTTTGAGTATTTGCTTGACTCTTCTCCCTCTTCCGTGCGTCAGATCCATCTGCCATGGAGCCGATGGAGACCGAGGACGCCGGCGAGGAGGACGCGCGCGGCAACACCGATGACGCCGCCGTCATCGAAGAAGAGGCCGGTGCTGACGATCCTGCCGGCGAGGAGGCCGCCAAAGGCTGCCGCCCGCGAAGCGGCGAGGTCAGCGATCGCCCGCGGCCCCGAGGCGCGGGAGCGCCGAGCGATGCATCGACCGCCGATCCCTCTACCGATCTTTGCGGCGTCCAGCTCGAAGAGCCCCAGCCAGCGCCCTATCGAAGGCGGCGATGGCATCTTCATCAAGCTTCCCTGACGTCAAGCTCGAGGCGCCCGATCGAAGGGAGAATTCGATGCGAGCTGCTCGCCTCCGCTCGGCTGTCGTTGGTTGATGCGCCAAGCAGCAGCAGTGGCGAGCCTGAGGAGGAGCAGCTGCTGCGGAAGCTGCTGTCACTCTACCGCGCCCGACAAGCCAAGCTGGCTTCCCGGGAAGCACTTGTCGCGAAGGCGGGAGTGGATATGGAGAAGCGCGCGGAGGAGCTCCGGGGCCTCAACTAGGAAGCTCTCCGGTCCCTGGCACAGGAGCGGGAGCGACTCGCCGAGGAGCGTACAGCCTTCCTTCTCGAGAAGGCCGAAGCTGAGGAGGAACAAAGGCTAGCTGCCGAGAAGCAGTCCGCGCGAGAAGGCGAGTTGGTGCAGCGGAAGGCCAACCTTGACAGCTATGAGGAGGAGCTCGTCGCGCGCGAGGAAACACTTGGCGGGGCTCTCAAAGAAGCAAGGGATGCTGCCGCAACTGCAGAGGCCGCCAAGAAAGAGCTGGAGGCGAGGGTGGCGCAGCTGGAGGCGAACATCAAGAAGAGCAGTGAGGAGCTTGCCGCGCTCAAGCGTGAACGCGAGAAGGATTCTGCCGCCCATGGTGAGCTGCAGGGTCTTCTCGCTGAGAGGAGCAAGGAGCTCAACGCCGCCAAGGACTCCAACGCGGATCTCGAGTTGAAGCTGGCTACGCTGACTCAGACGCTGGACGGCGCCAAGGAGCGAGAGAAGACTTTATCGGAGAAGATCAAGGCCGACGAGGCGCTGCTGGCGAGCATCGCCGTTACCCAGAACTCATTTAGGGAGACGGTGGAGCACTGGACCGAGGGTCTGGTGAATATCGCCGCAGTCATCGACGGGGAGCTGGCGCAGCTGGGGATGGAGGACTTCGGGTATTCTTCCGACGAGCATCTCCAACCCAGCGCCAAGCTCAGCTTGTTCTTCAAGGGCGTGGCGACGGCCCTCCAGCGACTCCGGGAGAGGATCTCAAAGCAGCTGGCCGACGAGTCGCGCAAGATTTGCGCGGGAATTCTCCAGAAGGTGCTGATGAAGGTGGCCTTCCGCAATCCAGGCCTCAACCTCACCAACGTCCTCAAATCCTTGCCGCCGGACGCCGATCTGGAAGCGCTCAAGGCCCTTGTCGCACCCATTGTGGACAAGGTGAGCGAGATCAAGAGGGTTGAGGGCGATCGCGTAGATTAGGCCGCCCGTTTCTTCTTTTTCCTTGTCGCTGCTAATCATGTTATGAGAACAATCTGTTAGAGCTGCGACAAGCTATCTTGTAATATAACTCTATTTCTGGTATCGACTGCTACGTTATTTCCTTTACTAGATTCCTTCCTTTGTATGTTTTTACCCTACAGTTTTAGGGAACTTGTCGGCGCAGGCACCCGAGCCGCGAGCGCTGAGTGCGGGACGTCAGCAGCCTGCTGACGGTGCCGCTTCCGACAAGAAACCTTGTCGCGACTAGTGGCAGCACACTTAAGTTGTTGAGCGGACTCGAAACAAAGTAAGGGCGCAACTAGCTACGAGTTGGTTCCTCCGCGCACAGGTTTTCCATACAAAGCACGGTCGTTCGAGGAAGATAACTAAAAAATTAAAACTAATTGCTCAAACTTTGGCAACTTAGCTTTTCTGTCGTTTGCTTCCCGGCAAGGCGAAACACAAGGCGAAACTTCCGTAAACGACGCCTGGTCCATACCATTATCTTCTCCTTTCCCCTCGGCAAACTTGTGTGCGAGGGTACCTTCCTTTCCTTTGAGAAACAGAAAGAAGAGAAAATAAAGATATGGAGCCTTTCGGCTCGTTATTGCTTACCGGGGGTAGGTGCTGCACAGAATGTCAGATAACGCATGCAAGAAAGAACATAATGCATGAAATTGACAAGATGTGCGGAGCACATGAGCTTTACTTATGCACGGGATCTGCGCCCGGCTTTGTATAAAGGATTACATGCAACATCGGCAAGACTTGTACAAAAGGTGGTTGCCGGAACAGGTTCCGGCAACTGCGCCCTACGGGTAAAACTTACGAAGATGCTCAAGGTTCCAAGAGTTGCTCACCGGAATGCCATCTTCGGTCTCAAGGCGGACAGCGCCAGGCCTAGTGACTCGTTTCACCCGGTAAGGGCCTTCCTACTTCGGCATCAACTTGTTGGAATTCTTGGCGGATTGAACGCGCCGAAGAACAAGGTCGCCTTCCTCGAAGCTTCTGGCATTAACTTTGCGGCTATGTTAGCGGTGCAAAGCTTGCTGGTATCGAGCAGCTCGTACAGCAGCCTGAAGACGTTCCTCCTCGAGGAGCAGCGCGTCATCTTGCCGCATCTGCTCTTGCTCAAGCTCATCATAAGCGAGCACTCGAGGTGACCCGTATACGAGTTCCGGCGGGAAAACTGCCTCTGCTCCATAGACTAGAGCGAAAGGCGTCTGGCCAGTGGCTCGATTTGGCGTCGTCCTGATCGACCAAAGAACCACCGGCAGCTCCTCAATCCAGTTCCTTCCGCACTTGTGCAGCCTGTCGAAAGTTCTGGCCTTGAGCCCGCGCAGCACTTCAGCGTTTGCCCTTTCTGCTTGACCGTTGCTTCTCGGATGAGCAACAGAAGCGAAGCAGACCTTGGCGCCAAGATCTTGGACGTACTGCATGAAGGTGCGGCTCGTGAATTGCGTGCCGTTTTCGGTGATGATCCTGTTAGGGATCCCAAATGGCAAACAATTGACTCAAGAACTTGATCGCTGACCGTGTCTGTCACCTTTCTCATCTTGGTTCCACTTCCGCCACTTTGTGAACTTGTCGATTGCAACGTACAAGTACTCAAAGCCCCGACAGCTTCGGGAAAGGGGCCGAGGATGTCGAGCCCCTGCACCTAAAATGGCCAGGATAAAGGGATCGTCTGGAGAGCTTGAGCTGGCTGGTGTATCTGCTTGGAATGGAACTGGCACGCTTCACACTTGGTTACTTGTGCAGTTGCATCCTGGAGGGCTGTCGGCCAAAAGAAACCTTGCCGGAAAGCTCTGCCGGCAAGTGCTCTTGCGCCAATGTGGTGACCACATATGCCTCCGTGTATCTCTGCCAACAGCTTTTGTCTATCTTCCCGGCAAATACACTTCAATTTCACACCGTTGAGTCTTCTTCTGTACAGTATGCTATCAAAAAACTGGTACATACTTGACTGCCGGGCTACTTTTTCCGCTTCTTCTTGCTCTTCGGGAAGTTCTCCTGTCTGAAGGAAATGGACAATCTGCTGTGCCCATGCTGGAGCTTGCGGCTCGACAACAAGGACTAAAGGCACATCTGCTGCTGCGGGAACATCCGCTTCTACGGCGAGAACCTGAGGCTCAGCCGGAGCATGATGTTCCCCGGCAAGCTTGCCGGAGCAAAACTTGTCGGGAGCGTCTGCTTCGACGGAACAAACCGTAAGGCTTGCCGGAGCAGACTGCTCCTCAGCACTCTTGGTGTTGATCTTGGGGACCTTCTTGGCGGCGGCTTCGGGGAGCTCTGCCGGAAGATAGTCACCAGAAATCAAGTTTCTCTTCTTGCTCTGTCCAGTTGATGGTGTCACAGATGGTTGAGTCAGCTTGAGCACAAAGATCCCTGGTTCCACAGGTAACTTAAGTGCAGCGCACTTCGACAGGCCGTCGGCAACGTCGTTCTGAGCTCTCGGAACATGCTCCATTTGCAGGCCGTCAAAGTGCTCTTCTAGCTTTCTCACTTCATCAAAGTAGGCTTCCATCAACGGACTCTGATAGTTCTTGTTCACTTGGCGGACGACAAGCTGTGAGTCACCCCTGACAATGAGCTTCTTGATCCCAAGGTCGGCTGCTATCCTGAGCCCGGCAAGCAAGCCTTCATACTCTGCAGTATTGTTTGTTGCTTGCTCCTTGGGAAAGTGCATCTGGACTACGTACTTTAGGTGCTCTCCGGTGGGTGCGACAAGCAGCACGCCCGCACTGGCGCCTTGCAGCGAGAAGGCACCATCAAAGTACATCAGCCACTCTTTATTTGCCTCCTTGATAGGGATGCTCGTCTCTGGAATTTCTTTATCTTGTGTTGGCGTCCACTCTGCTATGAACTCTGCCAATGCTCTGCTTTGGATAGTTGAAGTGCTCTCAAACTTAAGGCCAAAGCTTGACAGTTCCAGTGCCCACTCGACAATCCTGCCCGTTGCTTTTGGATTTTGCAGTATCCTCTTCAGCGGAAAACGAGTGACGACTGTGATCTCATGTGCCTGGAAGTAATGGCGCAGCTTTCTCGAGGCCATGAGGAGGCCGAAAAGCAATTTCTGCACACCAGAGTACCTTGACCTAGCCCCTTGCAGATGGGAACTGACAAAGTAAACTGGGCGCTGCACCATTCTCTTCTGCATCTTCTCATGCTCCTGCGCAGATCCATCCTTGTCGGGACTAGAGCTTGCCGGACCAGAGCTTGTCGGCGAAGCCCCTTGCTTGTTGCTGGATGCATCTGCCGTGGTTGCTGGCTCATCATCCGCCTCCCTTTCCGCCACTAACGCAGCACTAACCACTTGATTGGTTGCCGCTATATACAGTAGCAACTTCTCTTGTGGTTTAGATGCGACAAGTGTTGGAGTGGAGGACAGGTATCTCTTCAAGTCCTGCAGCACAGCCTCCGCCTCCGGAGTCCATTTCATTGGACCTGCCTTTTTCAAGATTTTGAAAAATGGCAGGGCGCGCTCAGCAGATCTAGAGATAAACCTGCTGAGAGCAGCCACGCAACCGGCAAGCCTTCGTACATCCTTGACGCGCTTTGGTGCTTCAATCTGCTCAATGGCCTTGATCTTGTCGGGGTTGGCTTCAATTCCCCGCTGAGACACAAAGAACCCGAGAAGCTTGCCGGAGGGGACTCCAAACACACACTTCTAGGGGTTCAGCTTGAGGTTGATCTTGCGCAGATTTGCAAATGTCTCGTCTAAATCTTGAATCAGGGTCGCCCTGTCCTTGCTCTTGACCACTATGTCATCCATGTAGGCTTCCACATTTTCTGTGTATTTGCGGCTCAAAAGCATGATGGACTACCCTTGCGAATGTTGAACAAGCATTCTTCAAACCGAAAGGCATCCGTACGAAAAAGTACGTGCCACACGGGGTGATGAATGCGGTCTTCTCTTCATCCTCTTCTGCCATGAAGATCTGATGGTATCCTGAGTATGCATCAAGAAATGAAAGCAAATCACATCCAGCCGTGGAGTCAATAATCTGGTCATTGCGCGGCAAGGGAAATGGGTCTTTGGGATAAGCTTTATTGACATCAGTAAAGTCGATACAAAGCCTCCATTTCCCGTTAGCCTTGCGCACGACAACAGGATTGGCCAACCACGTGGGATGGAGCACTCCTCTGACAAGGCCTGCTGCTTCCAATTTCTTGATTTCTTTTGCAATGAATTCTTGGCGCTCCACTGCCTGCTTCCTGACTTTTTGCTTGACGGGCCGCGCATGAGGACAGACGGGAAGGTGGTGCTCAATTACTTTCCTGGGAACACCGGGGATGTCAGACGGTTGCCATGCAAACACGTCGACATTCGCCCGCAGGAAAGCAACGAGAGCGCTTTCCTATTTAGGGTCGAGAGTGGCACTGATGGTGAATGTACCACTAGTGCCGTCCTCCTTGGCGGACACCTTCTTGGTCTCCGGTGGAGCTGTCATTGCCTTCTTACACTTGCCGGTGGAGCTCGATGGTGCGTCCTCGACGGTAGCGCAGCACTCCGAAGAGGTGCGCTTGCCGGAGTGGGCATCGGAACTCTTGCCGGACTTGGTCTTCTTCTTCCCCCCGGGAGCTTCAGCGGCAAGTGACTTGCGATCTGTTGCGGCTACTGCTTCCCGGTAGATCTTGTCGGCGCAGATAAGAGCATCCTTCTTGTCGCCAGGGACAGAGATGACACTTATCGGGCCTGGCATCTTCAGCATATTGTAGGCATAGTGAGAGGCTGGCATGAACTTGGCGAGCGCTGGACGGCCAAGTATCCCATTATAAGGCAATGGGAAGTCAGCAACGTCAAAAGTGACCCTCTCAGTCCTGAAGTTCAACTCGCTGCCAAATGTCACTGGCAACGTGATCTTTCCCTTTGGCTTGCTCCTTCCCGGGTTGATTCCTTGGAACGTGCCGGTCTCTTCGAGCTCGTTGTCAGGGATCTGGAGTTTCTGGAGCACCGCGGAGGAGATCAGATTCAAGCCGGCCCCGCCGTCAACTAACATCTTCGTGACCTTGAGGTTGCGGATAGTGGGTGAGACCAACATCGGCAAGCACCCGACCGCAGTTATGCGATCAGGGTGGTCCTCAATATCAAAGATGATAGGCGTGCTGGACCATTTCAGAGGCTTGCGTAACTCGACAGGTGGTTCTGCTGCATTGACTTCCCGCACCCATTGCTTGAGCTGGCGGTGTGAAGTATGCAGAGAAGCACCGCCGTCAACGCACAGGACCTCCGTGGCTTTCTGGAACTCCTGCTCATCGGTCTCCTCATCATCCATGTCTTCGTCGTCATCGTCGTCTTCATCCTTGTCGCAGCCGCGGGGAGGTCTGTCCCCTTGCCGCTTCTTGGCATTGCCGCGGCGTCCTCCCTGGCCGGGGCGTTTCTTGCCGGATCCTCCAGCACATTCCTGGGCCTTCTCCTTGTTGCGTCGCTCGTACTCAGCTTTCAGCTGCTCAACAAGCTGCTCGACCTTCTTGCAGCTCTGGAGATCATGGCCCTTAGTGCGGTGGATCTTGCAATACTGCTTGTTATTGCCGTCCTGCTTGTCGGCGACTGCCACAGCCTCTGCGGCGACCTCCTTTCCGGAGCCACCAGCTTTGGCTTTGTTGGCGCCACCTCCGTTGCCGGACTGCTCAATAACTAGCACCTCTTTGCCTTTCTTCTTCCTGTTGTTCCGCCTCCGGTTTTTCCTTGCCGGGGCAGTCTCCTCACTGTCAGATCCTGTTGCTCCTATATTCTCTCCGGGGAGTCTCCTCCCTTCCTCAGCACACGCGCACTTGTAGGCCAGGGCATATAGCTCACTGACGTCTCTGATCTTGCACATCGCCATCTCTTCCCGCAACATGCGGTTCCGCATGTTCTGATGGAACGCGCTGATTATCGCGGCAGGGTGGACGTCTGGGATGTTGTGCTGCACGTTGCTGAATCTTTGAATGTACTTGCGCAGAGGCTCTCCTTCCTTCTGGGCGAGCAGATGAAGGTCGCTTTCTTGGCCATGAGGCTTGTGGCCGCTTGTAAAGGCGCCAACAAATTGATGGCACAGATCCGCCCAGGAGGATATGGAGTTGTCGGGCAAGTGCATGAGCCAGGATCTGACGTTGGGCTTGAGTACCAGCGGGAAGTAGTTGGCAAGGATCTTGTCGTCCCGTCCCCCGGCAGCCTGCACCACAATGGTGTAGATGCTGAGGAACTCCGACGGATGCGTCTTGCCGTCGTACTTCTCTGGTACGTCTGGCTTGAAGTTCTTCGTGCTGGGCCACTGGACTTGCCGCAGCTCTCGAGTGAATGCAGGGCAACCTACCGCGTACGGCAAGTCACCTGGTTCCCCTGGCGCATGCATGTCAACAGAGGGCCCAGCGCGCTTGTCGGATTGACGTCGCGCTTCTCTTCGGCGCTCGATGCGAGTTCGAGCGTCTTCTTACTGTCGATCGTGGAGAACTTGGCGCTGATCGCGACGAGCTCGTGGATCCGACGATTCGGTGGAGTCGCTGTCAAGGTGGATCCGGCGAGTCGGCGATCTTCGCCTTCGGGGTGGAGATTGCATGGTGGTCGCACCCCCACCAGTTTCGTCGCCACCGGCTCGCGCCTGGCAACCCTGCCGCGGCAGCGACGTGCTCGGCTGCCGTGGAGTATCGCCGTTGGCGTAGCCGATGAGACTCTGAATGGTGGCCCTCCATTCGTCGATCTTGTGCGACGTCGGAGGGTAATCCAGGAGCAGTTGAGCTCGCGCCAAAGCTTCTGCTGGAGTGGTGGGCGGCAGTGGCGGACGGCGCGAGGAGCGGGATATGCTCGGACTCCTAACTATGTTAGAAGGAGCATTATCCCGTCCGGGCGACCATGTTCCGCTCGTGCTGGCACGCTGGCGTGCATGCTGGTCTTGAGCGCCCCGGGATCCACCAGCTTGATCTTGGCCCAACAAACATATGGTACTGCGAGTACCATGACGTTGTCGGTCCTGCGCCTCCTGAGATGGGCGCGGAACAAGCACGGACGTCGAGGTCTGCGCCGCCTTGCCCTTGGACCTGGCAGCGTCGTGAGCTTCCTCGTCGACGTCCGTCCTTCCGCCGACGTCTACCCCACCACCCGTTTGCTCCGGTGGCGGTGGGATCGACGTAGACGGAACAGCTGCCTCCGAAGCCTTCTTCTTCGGTGGCATGTCGATGACGAAAATGAAGATCTAGCTTGTGTGAACGCCAGATCAGGTTCACACAACTTCGACGCCCCCTACCTGGCGCGCCAAAGATGTTGGGGAAACTGATCCACGAACACCTATGGGACCGGCGGACCGAGCCCCTTTCGGTTCGGCGGGGGGCGGAGGTCGCACGAAGAGCTGATCGAGGCGAGGCACACGAGCAGTTTACCCAGCTTCGGAGCTCTCCGGAGAGATAATACTCCTACTGCTGCTTGTCTGATTGTATTATGTTCTTGCTAGAGAGAGAGCTAAGTGTTTTTCTGGCTTCCGAATGATCCGAACCCCCTCTACGTTGCGCATGGGCCTCCTTTTATATGCTCAAGGGGTCACCGACAGGTGGCAACGTAGAGAAGGGTAAAATTGAAAAAGGGGTTGCGGTTGGTACAACCACCTGCCCTAACCCTGACGGCAGGGGGCAAAGGCAGTAAATGCCCGTCTGCGTCGCCCAAACAGTGCAGAAAGGGACCGTCAGGGGCTCCACTGCTTGCCATGATGGCGATCTTGTCAGCATCGCATGCCACTGCGCACCGCTGGCTGCACAGCCTTCCGCCACGCGCGCCTGGAAAGGCCCCCAGGGCGACACGTTGGTGGATGCGCTGGAGCGTGGGCACAGAGTGACCGCTTGCCGCGGAAAGTGCCTTGCCGCGGTCGTCGTCTTGTCGTGCCCGGGAGCTTGTCGCTCGCCGGGCCTTGCCGGGACGCGTGGCGCATCGCGGCAAGTTCCCTGAGATGCCTTGGTTGGCCTTCCCGGCAAGCTTCTCTTGCCGGGGCCTTGTCTCCTTGACTTGAACACTTTGTTCTTGAATGGCTCCAAAGAAGCCATGGAGGATCTTTGCGGTCACCAGGCAAGCCCTTGTCATGGGCGCCAGAATCGCCTGCAGCACAAGTTCGGGGTACTAGGGTACCCCTATTCTAGTACACCGACAGTTTGTAACATCCCAAATTTTCAAATTGGCATGTTATATGTTAGATCATCATTGCATATCATATTTTCTTGCATTTTGGCTTGATCCTAGAAATTCTACGCAACTCAAGGACCCGCGGAGAGAGTTGGGGATTTCGTTATTTTCATATTTGGGATTTCTCAAAATTTCAAAAGATGATCATTTGATTTTAATTATTTTTCTGTTCAAATATTTCTTCTATTAAAATAAAAGAGAGGGGATAAAATGACTACCCCAAAATAAAGAAATATTGGAGGTTAAATATTAAAATCAAATAAGAATTTGATTCGGAGTTTTATTGCTATTTTATTGGAATTACAAAAAAAATGTGTTTTTCAAAATTGCATTAGAGGCCCAAATAAATGTTCACCCGGTCCGTCTTATTTTTATAGGACGGGGAAATTCTATTTCAGGATTTTTGGAGTCCGTTCAGTATTTCTTTTCTTTATTTTTCTGCTCACGGAATTACTTAAAAAAAATCCAACAGACTTAGTCGGGCCGTACCCGACTAGGACTCGCCCGGCCAGCCCTCTTATAAGCCGCCCACCCGGACCCCCCAGCCCACCAGCCCGCCGCCACCCGAACCCTAACCCTTGCCACACACACCATTGTCGCCAAGTGTCGCCCTTTCATCGCACCTCCGCGCCACCGCCGAACCCACCGCCCGCCGTCGCGGACCCGCCCGCCCTCGCGGG
This sequence comes from Aegilops longissima, assembly GCA_021605205.1. NCBI lineage: Eukaryota > Viridiplantae > Streptophyta > Magnoliopsida > Poales > Poaceae > Aegilops > Aegilops longissima. Next base: position 695,359,299 of record CM038682.1, read on the forward strand.
AGATCGCCGCCGCCGCCATCCCGAGGTAGCCCCAGTTTTCGAAGAAAAACCGTTCATTTTTTTAGAAAACCATAGGTTTTTTTTATTAGATCAGTTTTAGTTTTTTTTTTCAGGATTAGTTATTTAGAGAACGCCCGTCTATATGTTCGTTTTAATGAATGGTTTTCACCTTTTAGCCGCAGACAACAAACGTTCGTTCGTTAGCCTGTTCCTCAGTTTTTCTTTTTCCAGGGTTTTTCGCGATTATTTTCGATCACGATTTCAGCCCGGATCTTAGTTTTAGTTTATCTTTTCGCTCATTTATTGGAATTAGGCGATTCAAGCGCCTAGATCTTCGTCTCGAAGCCCTCTTTCTGTTTAACCAACTTGAACAATATTTTGGTACTGTAAAATTTGACCTAGGTCCAGATTAGTAATCAGATCTTATTTCTTTCGCAGTTTGAGTTTCGTTGCTTCATTTGATTTGATTCTTTTTGCAAACTGGAGTTCTTAAGTTGAACTTTCTGGTTAGATATTTTATTTTAGTTTTACCCGTGCTTTAGGTTGATTTCTTATGCTATGCTTGTTTGTTTGCGATAGAGTACCCGGAGTGTGAAGCGTGCTAGTACGAGTCTCTAGGTTTCATGGGTCATCAGCAAGGCAAGTAACACATTGATCATACCTCTTTACTACCCAGTTTTATTGCATTAGATCAATCCGCACACATTGCATGTTTAGGATCTGATTAATATGTGGGTTTTGGGAAGTAGATGAGGTAGTACCTATTCACCTGTTTATTATCAAACCTTTGGGAGTTACTTCTACGTACCTCTTATAGTGTTATGCTATGCTAGTAGACGTGGATTGGGTGAGTGTATCCATGACAGATGGGAATTTTGTTAATTAATGGTTAACTTAAGGTGGCAACACAAATACACATCTGGGTCGATTGAGGCACCTGGGGAACCCAGTGTTGCTTGTTTTTTGGAAATCCCGGGGTACCGTGTGATTATCCTATGGACCGCCACCCAGGCTCAAAGGGATCATAAGATTGTTCATGCTAGAAACTTCCGTGTGCAGCCACAAGCTATTATGGGCTCTAGCATAGTTGATTAAGTCGTGTGAACTCTTACAGTGGTAGACTAGCAGATGTAGGGGAAAGTAGGTGTAACTGTCTACCCATTGTAAGGTGCTAACGCTTCTGAAAGACTGTGTCTCGGTCATCCGTTTCTCAAACATCATGTATGCGAGAAATTCAACGGAGGAGATCGAGTCTTGTGGGGAGAAGTGTGCAAACCTCTATAGAGTGTACAAATTAATCATGGTTAGCCATGTCCCCGGTTATGGACATCTTGAGTATCTGGTTCCTGGATTATCATGTTGATCTCATCACTCTTAATATAATTTGTTTGGGTTTAATGATGATACTTAATTGGGATTGAGTTGGGTGAACCTTCTCAATGTTTAACAACTACCATGATAGTTAAATAAAATTTATTCCTTTGTTGTAGGGGAAAATTGGCTTTACGCAAAACTGTAACCATAGAGCTTTTCACAGCCATACTGCATGTAGTGATAGCATGTATTTTGTTCATTTCTCTCTATGTGTTACATTGCCGGCATATTCCATGTGCTGACCCATTTTCGGGCTGCAACTTTCATGTTGTAGACTTTTCAGACGACGAGTAAGGTGCCTTAGGTCGTGATCTTTCACTCAGCTATGCCGATGGAGTTGATGGACTCACTTTATCTTCCAAGCCTTCCGTTCTTATCGTATTTAGATGGCCAAGCCATATTATTGTAATAAGTTCTCTTTTGAGACATTTGATAAGTGTGTGATTGCTGCTCTGTTATAAATCCTCGAGTACTGTGTGTGTCAGCATTACCAATCCAGGGATGACACTGATGCACAGAGATCAGACTGTTTGAGGTCCGGTCACTACACCTTTGGGGAAGGTTTGGGTATAAGCTTCTCACAAACCAGAGCTTCTCACAACAAGCGTGATGGTTTCGGTAGGGAACGTGCCACCTTTGGGGACGAAACTATATCCGTTGCCTCTTATTGCTTTCAAAAAAATTCGAGTGTCAACGTAGAACAAAAGGAGTGTTTTGTTCAATTTTGGAATTTCTCGGGGTTCGTTTGAACATTTTTGTACATTAACTGGGTTTCCCAGGCATTTTATGCGCATAATTCAAATTTGAACTACATGCACATGCTCCAGTGCATATAAACTTGTTGAATAATAAAATATGTGTCCTTGGTTGCATGCTTAGGTCCCATTCAAGAAATGGGAATGAAGTTCAAACACCCTACCACCGTCACTCGGCCGCAAACATTGAGATACCTGATTTTAAAATTCTAGTAAATCCAAAACTCGTCTGAAATTCATGAAACTTGGCATGCTATCATGGAGCGGCATCAACATGCTGTGGTAAAAAATTTGTCCCATTTGGGGCAGGTTTGGGTATAAGCATCTCACAAACCAGAGCTTCTCACAACAAGCGTGATGGTTTCGGTAGAGAACGTGCCACCTTTGGGGACGAAACGATATCCATTGCCTCTTATTGCTTTCAAAAAAATTCCAGTGTCAACGTAGAACAACAGGAGTGTTGTGTTCAATTTTGGAATTTTTCGGGGTTCGTTTCGATATTTTTATACATTAACTGGGTTCCCAGGTATTTTACGCGCATAATTCAAATTTGAACTACATGCACATGCTCCAGTGCATATAAACTGATTGAAAAATCAAATATGTGTCCTTGGTTGCATGCTTAGGTCCCATGCAACAAAAGTGACTGAATTGCAAACACCCTGCCACCCTCACTCGGCCGCAAACATTGAGATACCTGGTTTTTAAATTCTAGTAAATCCAAAAATCGTCTAAACTTGATGAAACTTGGCATGCTATCTTGGAACGACATCAACATGCCGTGGTAAAATTTTTATCCCATTTGGGGCAGGTTTGGCTATAAGCTTCTCACAAACCAAAGCTTCTCACAAAATGCGTGATGGTTTCGGTAGGGAACGTACCACCTTTGGCGAGGAAACGACATCCGTGTCCTCTTATTGCTTTCAAACAATTTTGAGTGTCAACATAGAACAACAGGAATGTTGTGTTCAATTTTGGAAATTTTCGGGGTTCGTTTGGACATTTTTATACATTAACTGGCTATCCCAGGAATTTTATGCGCATAATTCAAATTTGAACTACGTGCACATGCTCCAGTGCATATAAACTGGTTGAAAAATCAAATATGTGTCCTTGGTTGCATGCTTAGGTCCCATGCTAGAAATGGGAATGAATTGCAGACACCCTGCCATCCTCACTCGGCCGCAAACATTGAGATACCTGGTTTTTAAATTCTAGTAAATCAAAAACTCATCTGAAATTCATGAAACTCAACATGTCATGGTAAAAAAAATGTTCAATTTGGGGCAAGTTTGGGTCTAAGCTTCTCACAAACCAGAGCATCTCACAACAAGCGTGATGGTTTCGGTAGGGAACGTGCGACCTTTGGGGACGAAACGATATATGTTGCCTCTTATTGCTTTCAAAAAAATTCGAGTGTCAACATAGAACAACAGGAGTGTTGTATTCAATTTTGGAATTTTTCGGGGTGCGTTTGGACATTTTTGTACATTAATTGGGTTTCCCAGGCATTTTATGCGCATAATTCAAATTTGAACTACATGCACATGCTCCAGTTCATAAAAACAGGTTGAAAAATCAAATATGTGTCCTTGGTTGCATGCTTAGGTCCCATTCAAGAAATGGGAATGAAGTTCAAACACCTTGCCACCGTCACTCGGTCGCAAACATTGAGATACCTGGTTTTTAAATTCTAGTAAATCCAAAACTCGTTTGAAATTCATGAAACTTGGCATGCTATCATGGAGCGGCATCAACATGTGGTGGTAAAATTTTTGTCCCATTTGGGGCAGGTTTGGGTATAAGCTTCTCAAAAACCTGAGCTTCTCACAACAAGCGTAATGGTCTCGGTAGGGAACGTGCCACCTTTGGGGATGAAACGATATCCATTGCCTCTTATTGCTTTCAAAAAATTTCGGGTGTCAACATAGAACAACATGAGTGTTGTGTTCAATGTTTGAATTTTTTGGGGTTCGTATGACCATTTTTATACATTAACTGGGTTTCCCAGGCATTTTATGTGCATAATTCATATTTGAACTACATGCACATGCTCCAGTGCATATAAATTGGTTTAAAAATCAAATATGTGTCCTTGGTTGCATGCTTAGGTCCCATGCACGAAATGGGAATGAATTGCAAACACCCTGCCACCCTCTCTCGGCCGCAAACATTGAGATACCTGGTTTCTACATTCTAGTAAATCCAAAACTCGTCCGATTCATGAAACTTGGTATGCTATCATGGATTGGCATCAACATGTCGTGGTAAAAATTTTGTCCCATTTAGGGCAAGTTTGGGTATAAGCTTCTCACGAACAAGAGCTTCTAACAAGAAGCGTGATGGTTTCGGTATGGAACGTGCCACCTTTGGGGACGAAACGATATCCGTTGCCTCTTATTGCTTTCAAAAAAATTCGAGTGTCAACATAGAACAACAGGAGTGTTGTGTTTAGTTTTGGAATTTTTCGGGGTTCGTTTGGACATTTTTATACATTAATTGGGTTTCCCAGGCATCTTATGCGCATAATTAAAATTTGAACTACATGCACATGATCCAATGCATATAAACTAGCTGAAAAATCAAATATGTGTCCTTGGTTGAATGCTTAGGTCCCATGCAAGAAATGGGAATGAATTGCAAACACCCTGCGACCCTCACTCGGCCGCAAACATTGAGATATCTGGTTTTTAAATTCTAGTGAATCTAAAACTCGTCTGAAATTCATGAAACTTGGCATGCTATCATGAAGCGGCATCAACATGTTGTGGTAAAAAATTTCTTCCATTTGGGGCATGTTTGGGTATAAGCTTCTCACAAACCAGAGCTTCTCACAACAAGCGTGATGGTTTCGGTAGGGAACGTGCCACCTTTGGGGACGAAACAATATTCGTTGCCTCTTTTTGCTTTCAAAAAATTTCGAGTGTCAACCTAGAACAACAGGACTGTTGTGTTCAATTTTGGAATTTTTCGGGGTTCGTTTGGACATTTTTGTACATTAGTTGGGTTTCCCAGGCATTTTATACGCATAATTCAAATTTGAACTACATGCACATGGTCCTGTGCATATAAACTGGTTGAAAAAACAAATATATGTCCTTGGTTGCATGCTTAAGTCCCATGCAAGAAATGGGAATGAAGTTCAAGCACCCTGCCACCGTCACTCAGCCGGAAACATTGAGATACCTGGTTTTTATTTCTAGTAAATCCAAAACTCGTATGAAATTCATGAAACTTGGCATCTTACAATGGAGCGTCATCAACATGCTGTGGTAAATTTTTTGTCCCATTTGGGGCAGCTTTGGGTATAAGCTCCTCACAAACGGAGCTTCTCGCAACAAGCGTGATGGTTTCGGTAGGGAACGTGCCACCTTTGGGGACGAAACGATATCCATTGCCTATTATTGCTTTCAAGCTTTTGCGAGTGTCAACATAGAACAATATGAGTGTTGTGTTCAATTTTGGAATTTTTTGGGGTTCGTTTGGACATTTTTATACATTAACTGGTTTTCCCAGGCATTTTATGCACATAATTCAAATTTGAACTACATGCACATGCTCGAGTGCATATAAACTGGTTCGAAAATCAAATATGTGTCCTTGGTTGCATGCTCAGGTCCCATGCAAGAAACGGGAAAGAATTGTGTCGGTGTACTAGAGTAGGGGTACCCTAGTATCCCGAACTTGTGCACGGGCAGTCGCAGCACCCCGCGGCAAGGCCTGCCTAGTGACCGCCAAGGTCCTCCATGGTTCCTTTGGAGCCATTCAAGAACAAAGTATTTAAGCCAAGAAGACAAGGCCCCGGCAAGAGGACCTTGCCGGGAAGGCCACTCAAGGCACGCAGAAGACAAGACCCCGGCAAGAGGAGCTTGCCGGGAAGGCTTGGTGAGCGACAAGCTCCCGGGCGCGACAAGGATTCAGCCGCGGCAAGATGCTTGCCGCGGCAGGCAACTCTCTTCATCTCCGCTCCAGCTCATCCACCAACGATGTCGCCATGGGGCCATTCCAGCGTGCGTGTCAAGAGGCTATGCAGCCAGCGGAGAGCAGCGTAAGCGGCGCCGACAGGAGTGCCATCGTGGCGAGCGGTGGCGCCCCTGACGGTCCCTTTCTGCACTGTTTCGGCGACATGGACGGGCATTTATTGCTTTTGTCCCTTGCCGTCGGAGTTAGGTAGAATACACTCTACAAAGTAGCTGTACCAACCGCAACTCATTTTCCCATTTTGCCCTTGTTTACGTAGCCACCTGTGGTGACCCCTTGAGCCTATAAAAGGAGGCCCATGCGCAACGTAGAAGGGGTTGGGGCTGGTTCGACTCATTCGAGACTAGAGACACTCAAGCTAGGTTTTGTAGCTCCCATTGCTCCCTAGCAAGAACACAAGATAATCAGACAAGCAGAAGTAGGAGTATTATCTCTCCGGAGAGCTCTGAAGCTGGGTAAACTGCTCGTGTGCATCGCCTCGATCTGCTGTTCGTGCAATCTCCGCCCCCCCCCCCCACCGAACCGAAAGGGACTCGGTCCGCCGGTCCCATAGGTGTTCTTGGATTACGATCAGCCTCCCCGACATCTTTGGCGTGCCAGGTAGGGGGCGTCGAGGCTGTGTGAACCTGATCCGGCGTTCACACGAGCAACATCTTCATCATCTTCATCAACATGCCACCGAAGAAGAAAGCTTGGCGGCAGCGAGCCGTCGCGTCAAACCCACCACCACCGGCCGACGAGTGGTGGGGAAGACACCGCCGGAAGAGCGGACGTCGACGAGGGAGCCTGTGTCGCTGCTAAGTCCAAGGACAAGGCGGCGCAAACCTCGGCGTTCGTACACGTACCGCGTCCATCTCAGGAGGCGCGAGACTGACAGCGTCATGGTGCTCGCAGCGCCATGCATTCGTTGGGCCAAGATCGAGCTGGTGGATCCGGGGACGCTCAAGAACAGCTTGCGCGCCAACAGGCTGGTGCGAGTGGGGCACGGTCGCCTGGACGGGATACTGCTCCTTCTAACATATTTAGAAGTCCGAGCATATCCCGCTCCTCACACCGTTCGCCATTGCCACCCACCACTCAAGCATAAGCTTTGGCGCGAGCTCAACTGCTCCTGGATTACCCTCCGACGGCAGACAAGGTCGACGAATGGAGGGCCACCATTCAAAGTCTCATCGGCTTTGCCAAACGGCGATGTTCCGCGGCAACCAAGCACATCGCTGCCGCGGCGAGACGACAAGGCACGAGCCGGTGGCGATGAGACCTGTGGGGGTGCAACCACCATGCACTCTCCTCCCCGAAGGCCAAGATCACCGACTCATCGGATCCATCTCGACAGCGACTCCACCGCGTCTTCGGATCCACGAGCTCGCCGTGATCAGCGCCAAGTTCTTCAAGAACGGCAACAAGAAGATGCTCGAACTCGCATCGAGCGCCGAAGAGAAGCGCGACGTCAATCCGACCAGCGCGCTGGGCCCTCTGTCGATATGCATGCGCCAGGGGAACCAGGCGACTTGCCGTAAGCGGTAGGTTGCCCTGCGTTCACTCGTGAGCTGCGGCAAGTCCAGTGGCCCGACAAGAAAAATTTCAAGCCAGATGTGCCAGAGAAGTATGATGGCAGGACGCATCCATCGGAGTTCCTCAGCATGTACACCATCACGGTGCAGGCTGCGGGGGGACGAGACGACAAGATCCTCGCCAACTACTTCCCGCTGGTACTCAAGCCTAATGTCAGATCTTGGCTCATGCACTTGCCGGACGGATCCATATCTTCTTGGGCAGATCTATGCCATCAGTTTGTCGGCGCCTTCACAGGCGGCCACAAACCTCATGTCCAAGAGAGTGACCTTCACCTGCTCGCCCAGAAGGAAGGAGAGTCCCTGCGCAAGTTCATCCAGAGATTCAGCCGTGTGCATTACAACATCCCAGATGTCCACCCTGCCGCGGTGATCAGTGTGTTTCATCAGAACGTGCGGAACCGCAGGATGAGGGAAGAGATGGCGATGTGCAAAGTCAAGGACGTCAGTGAGCTGTATGCCTTGGCCGACAAGTGTGCACGTGCTGAGGAAGGAAGAAGACTCCCAGGAGAGAATGCAGAAGCATGATCTGATAGTGAGGAGAACGCCCCGGCAAAGAAGAGCCGGCGACGGAACAACAGAAAGAAGAAGAGCAAAGAGGTACTAGTTGTCGAGCAGTCCGGCAACGGTGGTGCCGCCAAGAAAGCCAAGGTTGGTGGCTCCGGCAAGGAGGTTGTCGCTGACAACGACCGCCAAGCTGTGGCGGCCGCCGACAAGCAAGACAGCTCCAACAAACAGTACTGCAAGATCCACCGCACCAAGGGCCATGACCTCCAGAGCTGCAAGAAGGTCGAGCAGCTTGTTGAACAGCAGAAAGCTGAGTACGAGCGACGCGATAAGGAGAAGGCCCAGGAAGGTGCTGGGGGAGTTAGCAAGAAACGATCCGGCCGGGGAGGACGCCGCGGCAAGGCCAAGCAGCGGCAAGGAGACAGACCTCCCCGTGGCCGCGACAAGGACGAAGACGACGATGACGATGAAGATATGGAAGACGATGAGGCTGACGAGCAGGGGTTTCAGAAAGCCACGGAGGTCCTCTGCGTTGACGGCGGTGCTTCTCTGCATACCTCACACCGCCAACTAAAGCAATGGATGCGGGAGGTTAATGCAACAGAACCATCCGTAGAGTCACGCAGACCTTTGAAATGGTCCAGCACGCCTATCATCTTTGATATTGAGGACCACCCTGATCGCATAACCGCGGTCGGGTGCTTGCCGATGTTGGTCTCACCAACTATACACAACCTCAAGGTCACCAAGATGCTAGTTGACGGCGAGGCCGGCTTAAACCTGATCTCATCCGCGGTGCTCCAGAAGCTTCAGATCCCTGACAGCGAGCTCGAAGAGACTGGCACATTCCAAGGAATCAACCCAGGAAGGAGCAAGCCGAAAGGGAAGATCACGCTGCCGGTAACATTTGGCAGCGAACTAAACTTGAGGACTGAGAGGGTCATGTTCGACGTCACTGATTTTCCATTGCCTTACAATGGAATACTTGGCCGCCCAGCACTCGCCAAGTTCATGGCGGCCTCTCATTATGCATACAACTTGCTCAAGATGCCCGGCCCGATAAGTGTCATTTCTGTCCCTGGCGACAAGAAGGATGCTCTTATCTGCGCCGACAAGATCTACCGGGAGGCAGCTGCTGCAACAGATAGCAAATCACTTGCCGCTGAAGCTCCCGGGGGGAAGAAGAAGACCAAGTCCGGCAAGAGCTCTGATGCCCACTCCGGCAAGCGCACCTCTTTAGAGTGCTGCACTACCGTCGAGGACGCACCATCGAGCTCCACTGGCAAGTGCAAGAAGACGATGGCAGCTCCGCCGAAGACCAAGAAGGTGCCCGCCAAGGAGGACGGCACCGGTGGTACCTTCACCATCGCCCACTCTCGACCCTAAATAGGAAGGCGCGCTCGTTGCTTTCCTGCGGGCGAATGTCGATGTGTTTGCATGGCAACCGTCTGACATCCCCGGTGTTCCCAGGAAAGTAATTGAGCACCACTTAGTTGTCTGTCCTCATGCGCGGCCCGTCAAGCAGAAAGTCAGGAAGCAGGCAGTGGAGCGCCAAGAATTTATTGCAGAAGAGATCAAGAAGTTGGAAGCAGCAGGCCTTGTCAGAGGAGTGCTCCATCCTACGTGGTTGGCCAATCCTGTAGTTGTACGCAAGGCAAATGGGAAATGGAGACTTTGTATCGACTTCACAGATGTTAATAAAGCTTGTCCCAAAGACCCATTTCCCTTGCCACGCATCGACCAGATTGTTGACTCCACGGCTGGATGTGATCTTCTTTCATTTCTTGATGCATACTCAGGATATCATCAGATCTTCATGGCAGAAGAGGACGAGGAGAAAACCGCATTCATCACCCCATGTGGCACCTACTGTTTTGTACGGATGCCTTTTGGGCTAAAGAATGCTGGTTCAACGTTCGCAAGAGTAGTCCATGACGCTTTTGAGCCCCAAATGCACAGAAATGTAGAAGCTTACATGGATGACATAGTGGTCAAGAGCAAGGACAAAGCAACTTTGGTTCAAGATTTAGATGAGACCTTTGCAAATCTTCGCAAGATCAACCTCAAGCTCAACCCCGAGAAGTGCATGTTTGGAGTTCCTTCCGGCAAGCTTCTCAGGTTCTTCGTGTCTCAGCGGGGAATTGAAGCCAATCCCGACAAGATCAAGGCCATTGAGCAGATTAAAGCACCAAAGCGCGTCAAGGATGTACGAAAACTTGCCGGTTGCGTGGCTGCTCTCAGCAGGTTTATCTCTAGGTCTGCTGAGCGCGCCCTGCCATTTTTCAAGATTTTGAATAAGGCAGGTCCGATGAAATGGACTCCCGAAGCGGAGGCTGCGCTGCAGGACTTAAAGAGGTACCTGTCCTCTACTCCAATACTTGTCGCACCTAAGCCACAAGAGAAGTTGCAGCTATATATAGCGGCAACCAATCAAGTGGTTAGTGCTGCGTTAGTAGCAGAGAGGGAGACAGATGAGGAGCCGGCAACCAAGGCAGATGCATCCAGCGACAAGCAGGGGGCTTCACCGACAAGCTCTGGTCCCGACAAGGACGGATCTGCGCAGACGAGCGAGAAGATTCAGAAAAGGATGGTGCAGTGCCCAGTTTACTTTGTCAGTTCCCTACTGCAGGGGGGCTAGATCAAGGTACTCTGGTGTGCAGAAATTGCTTTTCGGCCTCCTCATGGCCTCGAGAAAGCTGCGCCATTACTTCCAAGCACATGAGATAACAGTCGTCACTCGCTTTCCCCTGAAGAGGATATTGCAAAATCCAGAAGCAACAGGCAAGATTGTCGAGTGGGCACTGGAACTGTCAAGCCTTGGCCTCAAGTTTGAAAGCACTTCAACTATCCAAAGCAGAGCATTGGCAGAGTTCATTGCAGAATGGACGCCAACGCAAGACGAAGAAATTCCAGAGACGAGCATCCCCGTCAAGTAGGCAGGCAAAGAATGGCTGATGTACTTCGATGGTGCCTTCTCGCTGCAAGGCGCCGGTGCCGGCGTGCTGCTTATCGCACCCACCGGAGAACACCTCAAGTACATAGTTCAAATGCACTTTCCCAAGGAGCAAGCGACAAACAATAGTGCAGAGTATGAGGGTTTGCTTGCCGGTCTCAGAATCGCGGTAGACCTTGGGATCAAGAAGCTCATTGTCAGGGGTGACTCGCAGCTTGTCGTCCGCCAAGTGAACAAAGATTATCAGAGTCCGTTTATGGAAGCCTACGTCGATGAAGTGAGAAAGCTAGAAGAACACTTTGACGGCCTACAGATGGAACATGTTCCAAGAGCTCAGAATGATATTGCTGATGGCCTGTCAAAGTGCGCCACACTCAAGTTACCTGTGGAACCAGGAATCTTCGTGCTCAAGCTGACTCAACCAACCGTAACACCATCAACTAGACAAAACAAGAAGAGGAAGTTGATCTCTGGCGACTATTTTCCGGCAGAGCTTCCCGAAGCCGCCGCTGCGAATGTCCCCAAGATCAACACCAAAAATGCTGAGGAGCAGTCTGCTTCGGCAAGCCCCAGGGTTTGTTTCGTTGAAGCAGACGCTCCCGACAAGTTTTGCTCCGGCAAGCTTGCCGGGGAACATCAAGCTCCGGCCGAGCCGCAGGCTCTTGCCGTCGAAGCGGATGTTCCCGCAGCAGCAGATGTGCCTTTAGTCCTTGTTGTCGAGCCACAAGCTCCAACATGGGCACAACAGATTGTCCATTTCCTTCAGACAGGACAACTTCCCGAAGAGCAAGAAGAAGCGGAAAGAGTAGCCCGTCAGTCAAGTATGTACCAGTTTGTCGACAGCACACTGTACAGAAGAAGACTCAACGGTGTGAAATTGAAGTGTATTCACCGGGAAGATGGACAAGCTGTTGGCGAGAGATACATGGAGGCATATGTGGTCACCACATTGGCGGAAGAGCACTTGCCGCAAAGCTTTCCGGCAAGGTTTCTTCGGCCGACAGCCCTCCAGATGCAACCGCACAAGTAACCAAGTGTGAAGCGTGCGGTTCCATTCCAAGCAGATACACCAGCCAGCTCAAGCTCTCCAGCGATCCCTTTATCCTGGCCATTTTGATCAGGGGCTCGACATCCTCGGCCCCTTTCCCGAGCTGTCGGGGCTTTGAGTACTTGTAAGTTGCAATCGACAAGTTCACAAAGTGGCGGAAGTGGAAGCGATGAGGAAGGTGACAAGACACGATCGGCGATCAAGTTCTTCAGTCAATTGTTTGCCGCTTTGGGATTCCTAACAGGATCATCACCGACAACGGCACACAGTTCACGAGTCGCACCTTCATGCGATCGTCCAAGATCTTGGCGCCAAGATCTGCTTTATACTTCGCTGCTCATCCGAGAAGCAACGGTCAAGCGAGAGGGCAAACGCTGAAGTGCTGCGAGGACTCAAGACCAGAACTTTCGACAGGCTGCACAAGTGCGGAAGGAACTGGTTCGAGGAGCTGCCGGTGGTTCTTTGGTCGATCAGGACGACGCCAAATCAGTGCGACAAGGGCTTTGAGCGCCTCCACATCGGCATCTGGCGGCAAGGATTTGAGGACGCCGTCGAGGTTGAGGCCTGGATTACGGAAGGCCACCTTCATCAACACCTTCGGAGGCTCTGCGCGCAGATCTGGCGCGATTCCTCGGCCAGCTGCTTCGGGATCTCTTCTCGGAGCCACTGGAGAGCCGTCACCACGCCCTTGAGGAACAGGCTGAGCTTGGCGCTGGGTTGAAGGCGCTCGTCGGAGGAGTACCCGAGATCCACCATCCCCAGCTCCATCAGCTCCTTGTCGATGGTGGCGGCAGTATCCACAAGACCCTCCGTCCAGTGCATCACGTTCTCTCTGAAGGTGTTCTGGGCATTCGTGGCACTCGTCAGCAGCTCCTCGTTGGTCTTGATCGTCTCCAACAGGGCCACCTCCCGCTCCTTGGCGCCATCCAGCGTCTCCATCAGGGTGGTCTGCTTCAGCTCAAGATCTGCCTTGGAATCCTTGGCGGCATCAAGCTCTTTGATCCTCTTAGCGAGACGGCCACGCAACTCGCCAAGAGTGTAGGCATCTTTCTCACGCTCGTGCTTCAGCGCGGCAAGCTCTTCGCCGCTCTTCTGCAGACTGGCCTCCAGCCGCGTCACCTTTGTCTCCAACTCCTTCTTGGCGGCCTCGGCAGCTGCGGCAGCGTCCTTTGCTTCCTTGAGAGCTCCGCCAAGTGATTGCTCGCGCGCGGCAAGCTCTTCCTCATAGCTGTCAAGGTTGATCTTCCGCTGCTCCATCTTGCCTTCTTGCGCAGATAGCTTCTCACCGGCAAGCCTTTGCTGCTCCTCGACCTCAGCCTTCTCCAGGATGAAGGCTGTGCGCTCTTCAGCGAGTCGCCCCCGCTCTTCTGCTACGTCCCGGAGAGCTTCTTGGTTGGCGCACCAGAGCTCCTCTACGCGCTTCTCCATGTTCGCTCCCGCCCTCGCGACAAGTGCTTCCCGAGACTCCAACTTGGCTTGTCGGGCGCGGTAGAGCGACAGCAGCTTCTTCGATGCTGCTCCTCCTCGACTTCGCCACGCTGCTGCTTGGCGCGTCAACCAGCGACAGCCCAACGGAGGCGAGCAGCTCTTCGTCAAAGGTCTCCCCTTCGACCGGCGCCCTGGAGCTCGACGCCTAGGGGAGCTTGATGAAAACGCCGTCGCCGCCTTGAGATAGGCGCCCGGGCTGGGGCTCTTGAACTGGCGCTGCATCGGTGGCGGAGGGATCGGCTGTCGGCGTGGCGCTGGCGCTCTGGGGGCCTCGTGGTCGTCGAAGACGATCGCCCGGACCCTTGCCAGCCTTTGCGGCAGCAGCCTTAGGCGGCCTCCTGCGCCGGGCGGACCCATCGGCGCCACCTCTTCCTCCATGGTGGCGGCCGTCGGTGTTGCAGTCGCGCCTCCTCGCCGGGCGACCTCGGTCTCCATCGGATCTGCGGCGATGGATCTGACGATTAGAAAAAGAAAGAACAGTCAAGCAAATGTTCGAAAAGAAAAACAGAAGAAAAAGAACCCAAGGGAAATTCTCAAGCAAGAAGATTACCTGCGATGGGATCTGCAGCCATGGTCTCGACCACCGGAGGGTCACTGGCGCTGCCCCTTGTCGGAGAGGCTTCCCTTGTCGGAGAAGCATCCCTTGCTGGAGAACGCTCCCTTGCCGGGGAATTCTCCCTTGGCGGCGTAGTTGAAGCAGAAGGAATTTCGGGAGCGGCTTCCGGGCCCTCCTGATGAGGCTGTTCTGCTCCTACACAAATCAACAAGTCAGATATCAGCAAAGAAGGAGCACCCATGCACACCTAACCGTAAGAAATAAACCAAATACTTACGCTGGGGGCTGTGCTGGGGGCTGCTTTGAGGAAGAGTTGCCGGGTCCGGCAAGGGAGTCTCAGACGCACCTCCTGTTGCCACGGGGGGATTGTCTTCGATGACAACCACCGGGGTCTTGGCTCTCTTCGACGCTCTCTGGACCAGCGTCCTGAAAAGGAAAAGGGTTCAGCATGAAGCACATCAGATACAAGACAAGGCAACCAAATTGAAGAAACACAAGCACAACATAGAGACTTACTCTTCTTCTTCTTCCTCGTCGGAGCTGAACATGGAGAGATCAAATTCCGGCTCGCCTCCAGTGCGAAGAGGCGGAGGAGTGGGCTCTCTTGACCGCTTGGCGGGGGTGGCAGCGGTGGCCTGGGAGGATTCCGCTTCAGTTGTTGCAGCTGTGTGGGGCGCTCCCGCGGCAACAGTGCTTGCCGCGGTGGAGCGGGTCGCACGTCGCTGCGGCTGTTGGCCCATTTGCCGCCCCATCACTTCCCCGGCCTTGCGGAGACGCCTTCTTGGTGGGGCTGCGGGCTCCGCTCGCGGCAAGCTACTTGAAGGTGTGGAGGAGGCGCCCTCGGCGGACTTGCTCGGCTCAACTTTGGGCTCGGCCTGCTCCTCCTCGCCGGCAAGCTCCTCTCGGTCGGCAAGGCTTGCCGCCTCTGCTGCCTCTGCCTCTTCCACAGTAAATCCAAATTCGCCAGCGGCAGCAGCTGCTGCCGCCTCCTCTAGCCTCGTGGCGATGCGCTGCATCTCGGCGTCGATGGTGTCGCGGGTGAGCCACTTCTGCTCGTCGGCGCGGATCGGCACTTCTACCAGGCTATCGAAGAACTGCTGCACGACGTCGTCCGCGGGCTCTTGCCAGGTTGGAACGATCCCATGTGAATCGCACAAGGGCATCATGGCGCGGATGCTGTCGAGTGAAGAATTGTTGCACAAAGGAACAACCCCCCTCGGCAACATAAACCACTCAGGGTGATCGGGGTCATGCTTGAACAACTCTAGAAGCATTGCGTCCAACTCCAAGACGGTGAAATTCCAGTTGAGGCCCGGGCGCAGCCTCATGATATCCGCTGGATTTTGGAACTCCCAAGCAGGTCTCCTCCTCTCCTGCAAGGGAAGCGCGCTGGCGAAGGAAATCTCGCCAACCGCGCCTACGGTGAGTCCGCAAGCTCGAGGCGCAAGATCCGGTCACAACTATCTTCAACCTAGCATCCTCCGCGCCAAGTTGCTCCAATCGTTGCCGCACTATGGGAGTTTGGCGCTGGGCAGTGAAGGGCTGCGGTTCTCCTCAACAATCCAACACCAATTGGCTCTCCACCTCCCACTTGCTGCGGAGCTTTCCTCCAGATAGGATTCTTTCTTGCCGATCCCGGAGATCCAAGCAATCCCTCGCAAGTGGCTCTCCTCTGTCGACGGGGCATGAAGAAGTGGCGGAAAAGGGTTACGCTTGGGTGGACTCCGACAAAGTTTTCGCAGAGGTGTGCGAAACCGCCATGGTCGAGGACAGCGTTGGGGTGAAATCAAGGAGGCGAAACCCGTAGGTGTTCATGATATCGCAGAAGAACTCAGAGAAGGGCGGGCAGAGCCCGCAATAGAAGAAGAGCGCGAAGAAGGGGTACCCGCTCGAGGCTGACTCTGATGCGGCGGCGGAGAGTACCTTCATGCGCGGATGCGCCCGCGTCTCCGTCGACCAGAAGAGGTAGTAGCCCTCCCTCAGCTCCTTTGCGTCGAGCTGGGGGGGAAGAGGGCCCGCTCCTTGCGCAGCGCCGTGAGCCGCTGCGCCTCGGACGACTTCACGCCCTTCCCCTTGTCGGCTTTCGGAGCCATGGCGGAGGCGGTGGAGGAGGCCGACGGCGTTGATGGCGCTGGTGGCAATGGGGGGCGGAGCATTGCTCTCTTCAGACCAGAGAAGAAGGGGGGAGCGACGGTGGTTTTCGAGATGGGACAGCAAATGGCGAGGTGGGCGACCTGCCCCCGATTCCCCTGTTTATAAGGAGGGAGAGGGGCGGGCGTTCGCTTTTCAATTAAAAAACCCCACGATCTTTCCCACGACGCCACGTTCGGCGCGTGCTGTTCCTGGGGGACGTGGTGGGTCCGGAGCGAGTAATGGCGTAATCTTGGCCGCGCGTGTGCCTGTGCACTGTTTTGGGCCTGGCCCAACAGCGCTCGGCACCGTGTGTGGCCCAGGCCCGGGGGCTCCTGTCGGTGTACTAGAGTAGGGGTACCTAGTATCCCGAACTTCGTGCACGGGCGATCGCAGCACCAGCGGCAAGGCCTGCCTAGTGACCGCCAAGGTCCTCCATGGTTCCTTTGGAGCCATTCAAGAACAAAGTATTTAAGCCAAGAAGACAAGGCCCCGGCAAGAGGAGCTTGCCGGGAAGGCCACTCAAGGCACGCAGAAGACAAGACCCCGGCAAGAGGAGCTTGCCGGGAAGGCTTGGTGAGCGACAAGCTCCCGGGCGCGACAAGGATTCAGCCGCGGCAAGACCTCTCTTCATCTCCGCTCCAGCTCATCCACCAACGTGTCGCCATGGGGCCATTCCAGGCGTGCGTGTCAATAGGCTGTGTAGCCAGCGGAGAGCAGCGGTAAGCGGCGCTGACAGGAGTGCCATCGTGGCGAGCGGTGGCGCCCCTGACGGTCCCTTTCTGCACTGTTTAGGCGACATGGACGGGCATTTATTGATTTTGTCCCTTGCCGTTGGAGTTAGGTAGAATACACTGTACAAAGTAGCTGTACCAACCGCAACTCATTTTCCCATTTTGCCCTTGTTTACGTTGCCACCTGTGGTGACCCCTTGAGCCTATAAAAGGAGGCCCATGCGCAATGTAGAAGGGGTTGGGGCTGGTTCGACTCATTCGAGACTAGAGAAACTCAAGCTAGGTTTTGTAGCTCCCATTGCTCCCTAGCAAGAACACAAGATAATCAGGCAAGCAGCAGTAGGAGTATTATCTCTCCGGAGAGCTCCGAAGCTGGGTAAACTGCTCGTGTGCATCGCCTCGATCTGCTCTTCGTGCAATCTCCGCCCCCCACCGAACCGAAAGGGACTCGGTCCGCCGGTCCCATAGGTGTTCGTGGGTTACGATTAGCCTCCCCGACAAATTGCAAACACCCTGCCACCCTCACTCGGCCGTAAACATTGAGATACCTGGTTTTTAAATCCTAGTGAATCCAAAACTTGTCTGAAATTCATGAAACTTGGCATGCTATCATGGAGCGGCATCAACATGTCATGGTAAAATTTTTGTCCCATTTGGGGCAGGTTTGGGTATAAGCTACTCACAAACCAAAGCTTCTCACAACAAGGGTGATTGTTTCAGTAGGGAACGTGCCACCTTTGGGGAAGAAACGATATTCGTTGCCTCTTATTGCTTTCAAAAAATTTCGAGAGTCAACATAGAGCAACAGGAGTGTTGTGTTCAATTTTGGAATTTTTCGGGGTTTGTTTGGACATTTTTATACATTAACTGGATTTCCCAGGCATTTTATGCGCATAATTCATATTGAACTACATGCACATGCTCAGTTTGTGCATTTGAAAACTGAACCGAAAAACCTTACCGTAAATAAACTGAACCGAACCAATTTTATGGTTTTTATGGTATCTAGTTTCGGTATGGTATGAACTTGTCATACCGATTTGAACTTTGGTTTTTATGGTATATACCGAAAAACCGAACGGTTAACTGAATAAACCGAAGTAAAAAAATAAATTTATATTTCTTGAGATGAACAACCATAGAAGTTGTCGTTTTTCTTGTAAATGAGTCAAATTCGCTACTAAGCACGTAATTGTTTCTTCTAACATACTCATTTTTCTCCTTTTAAAATGCTAAGCACGTCCATAACCATCAACGGAAGCAAGCGTCGTGGGTGAGCGAGCAACGGCGGCAGCCGGAGCGAGGGAGCCCGCGACGCCGCAATTGGCCGGCGACGGATCCGCCACCGCCTCCTACCTCCCTCCGTCGCTGGATCCAACGACGAGGTCGTCATGCCCGCCTCCTGCCTTCCTCCGTCGCCGAATCCATCGACAGGGCTGTGATCCCCGCCTCCTGCCTCCCTCCGTTGCCGGATCCAACGACGGGGCCGTCATCCCTGCCTTCCTCCGTCGCCGGATCCATCAACGGGGCCGTCATCCCTGCCTCCTGCCTCCCTCTATCGCCAGATCCATCGACGGGGCCGTCATCCCCGCCTTCTGCCTCCCTCCGTCGTCGGGACTCCTTCTCCGGGGCAGTGATCCCCACAAGGTGCTGCCTCAACAAACCTCTTCGCCAGACGTCCACCACAAGCAGGAGCTGCGTCAATGGTGCCGCCTCCCAGGAACATGGCAGTATGACTCCCACGAGAGGTAGAAGAAGAAGTCAGTCCACTGGAGGTAATGTCTGCTTCCCACATTTGTGTCAGTCCATCAATTCATCAGTCCTGCTAAGAAGAAGAACCCGATGGTACATTGCAAATGCTTGCATTAGTTCATTTACACCCCTGACACTTGATGCACGATTAGGATGTCGAGGTTACTGTCAGTACCTCTAATATGCTAGCTTCAGTTCAAGTAAAAAAAACTTAAACTTATGCATCAGTCCAAGTAGATAGTACTAAGGTTCAGCTACCACTGAAAGTTGTATGTTGTTATTTCTAAGAGTACAAGTCATGTAGTTGCGGCAGTTCGAACGAGTAACAAAACTGTTACTGAAAAAAATATATAATTGTTACACAGTAAGTTCAATGATATATAAACTAGCAGCACTTGTAATGTACATGCATTGATGCACGATTAGGATGTCGAGGTTACTGTCAGTACCTCTAATATGCTAGCTTCAGTTCAAGTAAAAAAAAACTTAAACTTATGCATGAGTCCAAGTAGATAGTACTAAGACAGTGCCACAGTTACACAGTAAGTTCAATGATACATAAACTAGGAGTACTTCTAGTGTAGTTGCATAAGTTATAGATGAACAAAAGAGAAGTCATGCATCAGTTCAATGTCCAGTTTACAACCAGTGCTAAAAAACAGTACATCAGTACATCAGTGTTGAACATGAACGTTCATCAGTTCGACTGAAAATGAAATCAGATTATTCCCAAAACTGTTGAATGTCATTTGTAGAAGCATGCAAGGCGGCGCATGCAGCAAGCGTTTGATGAGCCAAACAGATATGGGGCACCATCTGGTTGGGTAACACCATAAATACCGCATGGATATTTCAACAATACAGGAAGATTTCAAGATACACCGGAATCATCAGAAGCACGGACATGTTCTTTTATGCAGCAAACACCAATATCTGGGAATGCAAGCTTTATCGCTGCTGGGTTGCAACAAGGCCAACAGTATCACTAATAACAAATGTTTTCCTTCCCCAGCGCATGCAAAAAGCCAAGGACAGGAAGCCGTGGATGGGTTGCAACAAGGATTCCACCAGTCGCTCCGTTAACATCAATCATCTGTGCTGCAAAAGCGGTTGCGACGGGAAGACCAGGCCAAAGAGACAGAAATTTTGGCCACTCTAGCAGGTTCAAAAGTACAAGATATGAGCCATATAGACAGGAGCTACCTAACAATGAATCTGAGGGGACATGGTTGTACAATGAGAGACAGAGATCTTCGTCAACGTTGCTCCCTCCAAGAGATGCATTGCTGCATGTGCCAAGGGTGACACCTCCCGCGCCCATAAACCAGGGTGAACAACAAACACCGGAGGAAGCGCAGAGCTATACACATTTAAGTATCCATATAGAAAAATATAAAAAAACATACAAGCACAGTCCATACCATGGTGCTGTGACCACCCCATCTAACATTTTCATAACTACATTTTTGTTTGGTCACTGTTGCGTGCAACCACCTGACATTGAAGCTTACATTCTGCCAAGGCTAGAGATGTGGTTTGAAACTTCCGAAGAAACAAAGAACTTCTACAACGTATATGCGAATCACGCGGGTTTTGTTGTCAGGGAAGGCCCCAAGTTTAAGACCAGAGCCTACCTTTATTGCACGTGCTATGGAGTTTATGAATCCAAGGTGTCTGAAGCAAATAGACAGCGTAACAAGACAATAGCCAGAACTAACTGCAGGGCTAAAATGAGGCTGAAGAAGGAAAAGGATGGAACATTTGTCGTAAAAGAGATAGTCTGGGAACACAACCACAGGCTAAAGCTCACCGCAGAAATGCTTGTCTTCTTGCACTCCCACAAAAACTTTGACAAAACAATCTTGGAGTACGTCAAGTACCTGCAGTTCAAAGGCATTGAACACGCGCAAATCATGAGCATACTGGGCGATGATGACCCTGGTAGCTACTTCCTCGAAATGAATGCCAAAGACCTGATTACCTGTAAGTACAAACTTCTTCTCCTCCCACAAACTGCCTCCGTCTTTTTTCCTCATTCAGTACAAACATATTATGAAATGCATGACCTGACGCCAGTTCAACATGCATTTTTGAATGAACTTTTAATATGCAGGAAAGCAAAGAATTCAAGGATTGATGATGTGGACGATGTCCTAAAGACTGTCAACTTCTTTAGGGAGATGAAAGCTATAAACAGGGAATTCTTCTGTGACATGCAACTTGATGAGTCTGATAGACTTAAGAACATATTCTGAGCGAACGCAAGCTGCCGAGGGGCGTATCAGTACTTTGGGGACTGCGTAACGTTTGACACAACATATAAGACCAACAAGTACCATATGCCACTTGGGGTGTTTGTTGGAACTAACAACCACTTACAGACTACATTCTTTGGTTTCGCCCTGATAAGAGATGAGGATGCAGATTCATTCAAGTGGTTGTTTAAGACATTTTTAAGGTGCATGAGAGGGAAGGCTCCTACATGCATCCTCACAGGCACAACAGCCAAAACCACCCCCAACCACCACCCCCCATAAAAAAAGGAAAACAACACACTAAAAATGTTGTGTCACTTCTATTGGTATATATGCACAACCATCTGCTGGCCACTCTTAGTCTATTTTTTCATTACCAGACCAGTGCCCGGCAATGGCTTTGGCGATCCCAGATGTTTTCAAGAACATAATACATAAGCTATGCCGCTGGCACATTATGAAGAAGTACAGGGAACACCTCGCGTACCTGTACTACCTGCACGATGACTTTAAGGATGAATTCACATCAATGCTCAACTGACCCCTCATGCCAACCATACTGAAGATGATACCACCTCATGGATAAGTACAACCTCCACGATGATACCACAATGGTGGGCATGTGGAACGAGCGTGAGAGATGGATATCAGCCTACTTCAAAGAAATTTTCTGCGCCAAAATGTCATCCACACAGCGAAGTGAGAGCATGAACTATGTGCTCAAGAAGAACTTTGTAAGTGAGAGACAAAACCTACACCGGTTTGTCAGCCAGGTAAACTCCTGGGTCAAAACCAGGAGGCAGACAGAGAACCAGGAGACAATGGCTAACCGGGTATAGCTCTATCACTTGTCGTAAGACAAAAAAAACATGCTTACTAAAGTAAAACTTTATTACAAGTTTTTGCTGCGAGAAAACTAACAATTTGGTCATCATACATGCATGTGCAGAAGGAACAAAACACGCTGACCTTCTATGGGTTTGACACCCAGATGGCAGAGCTCTACTCAAGAGTTGTGTACAGCGAGATCAGAAAAAGGCTAAAACTGAGCACACTCTTCACGGTGACAGGGACAGAAGAGCCCACAAAGTACCTCGTGCGCTTCAACCACCTGCAAAAACTGTCTGTGTGGGCTCAGCACGTGTTCCAGGTGGTTGCAGACCCCGTGGGAGAAACATATGAGTGCGAGTGCAGGCTATGGGAACACATAGGTGAGAACTACAAAAAATATGTTACATACTGTACTACTTTTTTTGCAAAGTTTTTGTTCGAATGAAATGACAAAAAACATGCACCTCTTCCAAAAACAAGACAGGTCTTTTCTGTGTGCATGTCCTGTGCATGATGCAGACAATTAAGGCTGCCAGCGTTCCAGAGAAATACATCCTCAGAAGATAAACCAAACGCCCGAACATCCAGCCAACATTCAATAGAAATGATTTGAGGACAGTAGCATCAAACAAGGCATCCCAATACTGCATTCAAAGCTCACTGCTGACACTGAACATGAGGGTGCACAGAAAAAGTTTGAGAAGCCAAGAGCAAATGGCGAGGTCGCGCGTCGTCATGGACAAACTTGAACAAGAACTCGACGCCATGCATTCTGCTGAAAATGGAGGTGTCGCGGACAATGAAGCCATTGAGCAGGATATTGCTACAATGTTATCCGAGATGAACCATATGGGAGCTATTGACCCATTCGACAACGAGGAAGAGGAGCAGCAGCAACCGGAGCTTGCCCGTGTGCACACTCAAGAGCACCAACAAGCTCACATGCGAGATCATGAGCTTGATGGTGTTGTAGGCGAACGATTTGACAATGCGCATCCCACCAGCAGCAGTAGGAAAGGGTGATTAAACCACCCATGTTCTCAAACACAAAGGGTAGGAAGAGCAAGACACAAGCAGCGAAAGCTGCGAAAGCAACAGCCAAAAGGCCACCACGTCCCATCAAGCGCGTGGAATTTGGCCCGGACGGCCAACCTCTCGGGATAAGGGCATGTGGATTCTGCAACGTCGTGAGCAACCATAACTACCGCACATGCCCACTCCGCATAGATGCCACTGTCAACAAGAACAAGCAGATTGGAGCCACCCAGGTTTCTACCAATGGAGACAACACACGTAACAGCTACACGTGCCGCAAGTGTGGGGGAACTGACGGACATAATGCCCACACGTGCGAAGTGGGCAAGGAGGTCAGTGGAACTGAACAGAAACAGGGAAAGGTACAAAGTTCCAAAAAAATTAAATGAAGACGATGAAGAAGAAGAGTTTGACGAGAATGACGACCAATCAGACAAACACAATGAAGATGACAGTGTCGGGGATGAGGAAACTGAAACTGACGATGAAGCTACCAAGGCTCAACCAGGAAAGGGCGCCGGCAAGGCACAACATTCGGGGCCAATTAGGAGAAGCTCAAGAATGAACAATACATAGTGCGTCAACTAAAAAATAAGCTTACATCAGTACTGATAATTCTCAGTCGTCAGTACAAGGGGCAGAGTACACATGAGTACTGATATAATTTATGATTTGTGCCTGCTGGAGCAGTGACATTATTATGTAAACCATTTGATAATCCTTTTGAATGCAGTCACAAATACATTTGAAAAAACTTATCTGGATATATCTGAAGCAAACGCAACCGACCAGTAACTCACCAAAAATATGTCAAGGAAAATTTAAACTCTTGTAGTACACCAGTACTGATAATTCTGAATCGTCAGTACAAGGGCAGAGTACACATCAGTACTGATATAATTTATGATTTGTGCCCGCTAGAGCAGTGACATTATTATGTAAACCATTCGATAATCCTTTTGAATGCAGTCACAAATACATTTGAAAAAACTTATCTGGATATATCGACATAAGCATATCGTCGACCAAAGAACTCACCAAAAATATGTCAAGGAAAATTTAAACTCTTGTAGTACATCAGTACTGATAATTCTCAATCGTCAGTACAAGGGCATAGTAAAACAAACACACCCGTGAACGCCTAAAAATATATCGTTTTGAAAAAACAAAGCTATGTTTGCTTCTGTCATTCCCAATTCAGAAAGACCATCAATACATAAAAACAATTACCTCAAGAAAAATGAGAATATAATACATCCTGTACTGATGAAAATCTAATTTATCTATAAAAAATACTCAGAGATTATCTTGATATAAACAATCCTTTAAAAAAATACAAAAATTGTTTTAAAAAACATTACCATCACACATAGTCTCACTGGTATTTGGTAAGTTAAATTACACTTCAATCACCAGTCCAAGTACCACAGTGGAGGAGTTCAGACCTCCATCATCACCGGCCCTGACACGTGCAAGTGGGATAAGCAGTTGATAAGTACAGCTTGACAAGACTAGTCAGTGCAGCAGTAAAATGCCATCATCACCACCCTAGAGACGTGTAAGTGGGATTTAGCAGGTCATAAGTACAGCTTGACAAGACTAGTCAGTGAAGTAGTAAAATCCATTTAACTTGGATGGTTAGTTCTTCCACGACTCCACCCGCGCTACCCACTGAGCGGTTGCCACAAGGGACTGCAAATGGTGACCCCACGCCACTACACACACTACACCCACGCCCCCGACGAACAACCTCCACAAATCCCCGTCCACACACTGCAAAAAAACCATTCTCTTCCATATCTCCCTCACTCCCACAAACAACCATTGCTTCTTCCATCTCCACTGCACACAAACCACAAACTTCTCTCTCCCAAGCCCACAGTCGTCAGAGGAAGGCGATGGCGGAGGAACCGTCCGCCAAGCGTCATCATGCCGAGACGTCAGACAAGAGCAGCAACCTCGTCGACATTCACGTCCCCGGCGAGAAGCGCGATTACACAAAAACCCTCATAGGGGTTGAGCTCCACGGCAACGAGATACTGGAGATCGTCTGCACCAGCGTACCAGAGAAGGCCGACGAGGTGATCTCCAGGCTCTGGAAGAAGCTTGGCGGCAGGAGTCCGAATCGTAGGATCATCGGTGTTTGTGTGCATTACACCAACAAAGAGGAACCTCCCCAGATGGCAGCAGTCCCGCAGTTGTGCGTCGACAACCTCTGCTTGGTGTACCACATCGCAGCAGCCACAAAATGGTAACCCATAGTACTGTTCATTCATTTGTTGTACTAGTACTACTCACTAAAAACTTAATTAAACTCGTTTCCCAACTAGATACACTACTATAGTTTGTGAAGTGGATGCACGAGTACATGTTTCTCAAGTTACATGCATTTCTGAAACTGTGAAGTGGATTGTTTCACCAGATTATCTTCTGAAAAAATGTTTATAGCATTTCTGAACTTGATACACCAAATTAATTTCTGAACTTGATGTACTAGCATAGATTCTGATCTTGATGCACTAGTATAGTTTATAGAATTGATGTATTAAAAGATCTTTGGTGAAGTGGTATAGGTCCATATCTTGATGCACATGTTTCTCAAATTAATTTCTGAACTTGATATAGAATTAATGCACAGAGATGTATCAAGCACTGGTATAGGTCTTTTATTCAACAAAAAAGAAAACTAAACTTGAATTAAGCAGCACATATATCATTGACTCTAGTAGAATGATTCTTGAATTTGGTGAAGCATTTGGTGAAGCAATGAAAATAGCAAAAAAGAAAAAATAACATGGTGTAGTTGAATTTAATTTGAGGACTTTGTGTACTAGTTTCTGAACTACATTCATCCATGACTTATAATATATAAGCATCTACCTCATGGATTATCATTTGTAAAACCAAAAAAAAAACAGAAGAATTAAATCTTCAAAAAAGAAGACTAATCTTTAAATGTGTGTGTCCCCCCTTGCAGGCCCAAGCGCCTCAAAGACTTCCTGCAGGAGGAGAAATTGTACACATTTGTCCATTTCAGTATTGGAGGTGACAAGTGGATGCTGGACAAGTCTGGTTTGGAGATCAACCCCAACAACTTCATCGACATGCAGCGCAAGTGGAAAGATCCAAAGACCAACAAATACTACGACTCCTTGGCCGATGTTGCAGGCGGCGTCATCCACCCATTCTACAACGGCATGAAGAAAAATATGGACAGGGAAGACCACAAACTGTGGGGGACTAGCCCGCTGCCAGACAACCTCATCACGTACGCAGGAATAGATGCGTACACAACGTACAAGTCATGGAAGATAATCGACAACATCATGACAGGTTGGGATATTTCAAAAGAGCAGGAGGCTGACCCCTACTACCACTGCAATTTCGCGGGATGAAGATGCATGAAAGTCTGCATTCGTGTTACTCGCCCTTCTGCCTGTCCTTAATCTTGTTGTTTTAGATTTGTAGTTTGCTTCGTTATGTTGAACCAGCTACCTTATGTTATGTGTGTCAGGGTTTGAACAAGTTTGCCTATGTCTATCAAGTACATCGTTTGCTTATGTCATCCAACAAGTTTGCTAGCTTCCTATTTTGTTGATCCATCATTTGAAGTTGAAGTAGGTTGAAGTTGAAACTTGATGGCTGCCACGCCGCACTAGTCATGGAGAAACAAAAATAACACATAAATATTTTCGCAAAAAAAAACAGTGGCAAACTAACTAAGGACAAAAGCAAATAGTAGCCTTGGACGCTCAGTACAGCTTAGACAAGTACATCAGTACTATCACACTAAAAATCAGTTTTTAGTTTCAGAAGAACACTAAAAAGACTAAGTTCCAGCCGAGGACAACATTCAGTACTAAAAGCATCATGCTAATAGTAGTTAGAAATTTACTAAGTACTGCAACAGGAAAAGAAAAGAACAATCAGTACGTATTTCCTAGTCACTAGCATGCAAGGACTGAAAGTTCTGGTACACTTGAACACACCGTACATTCATTCTACAAATTATAAAAAGGAATGGGAAGCTTCAGTTTGCATTCCCTAATACAGTGACATGCTAAGAATAACAGTAATAATAAAACTGAAATCTCAATACAACTTAGTCTATACGGGAGGTACTATATGATCATACCAAACATTGCCTTGAGAAGAACCACAGCCTAGGAAAAAGAAGGCCAAAACTAAATCAAAAAGATATCAGTTCAACCAAGGAGAAAAATAACAAAAAAGACAACAGAAGCATCAGCCCACATTGACCAGTGAAGTATTAGTTTCAAACAACAAAAAAAATATATAAATAATCAAGGTACTAGCACAATTGAAATATCAGTACAACTTAGTTTATTCAGTAAGTGCTATGATGATACCAATTAATGCCTTGAGAAAGAAGTAGTTTTGAACTTAATAGGGCTATCTCTTAAACGGAGCTAATTTAAACCAATGCTTTAACTATTACTATGAAGTTCAACTACTAAAGTTCAAGAAGTTCAAACAAAAATTTGGCACCAAATTTTAAAAGCCTTACGCTGAATGAGATTATAGTTCAGTACTAACAGAACTATATCATAAGTACAAGAAACGAGGGTACATAAACTATAAAGGTCCAACTGGAATTGGATAAAAATAAAATAAATCTCACTTTCTCAGCAATAACTATAAGTCTTCAGTACAAAAAATAAAACATAACCAAAACAAATTCCCGATTAAACATACACAAGTGAAACAGCTATTCAACCACACAATCATCATGGAAAAAAATTTGTTAAACATTGTGCCACACTTAAACACAACACAAAATATACTAGTTATTACATAGTACTCGACAAGACATCAAACACTACAAATAGAGCCTACAATGCTTTCAAGAGATATATCACACAACTATCCCATTCACTACGCAAATGATGACCATTTCTCCTATGCATCAGGAGCCAAAGCCTGAACCTCCTTGGGAAGCTCCGTCACGACAAGCTGGCTATTCCGGTTGAACACAACTCTATACAGATCCTCAGCGTTCCAATCAACAATATGTGGCTTCAAAACAATAAAACAAATTATCAAAAACCATGACACATAAAAAAGGATACACAATAAGCCAAAAACGGAAAGTGAAAAGCTCAACTAGAACCCACGTCATTATCTCGAATGTTCTCAATGATCTTTTCACCATCATAGGATCCCGCATACTTCAGAGCATAATGGCCACATTCATTTGGCCCTTGAAATGGAACCTTGACAAACGTTGGTTTCTTTGCAAACAACTCCCAATTGGGCAGCTTGCTCGCATTGTACTGAGCATCACCATACACAGCCTTCATTACTTTGACCAATCTGGAAATCTGTAAAAAAACAAAAGAAACCACACATTTTTAGGTCTCAGAAAAAGCAGAAACAAAGATGCACAAAAATTAATCCAGTACAGATAATAAATGTCACTCACAATCTTCTCGCAGTCTTTATGATAGGTGTTCTTTGAAGGACGGCGGTTCTTCGGATAAGATAAAGAGTCAAGGATGTCAACGCTAGTTCGGTACCGATTCATGACACATAAGGAATAGTGGTTCACTTTCTTATCCTTTGCTAAAATCATAGGCTTGAATAGAGGCATCATGATCTAAAAACAAATGACCAAAAAAGAGATGTTAAATATTCAAAATAAAACCAGCATCACAACAAACAAATAAAATCAAAAATCAGCTAGTAGATCTCACAAGGTCGGCACTGAGCAAGTCTTCCTTATCTTTAACATAGCTCTTGAAATCTCTCGCTGCACTCTCCACATTAAACTCTTTATTTTCATCATCGTAAAACGTACAGTCAAGCACAACCTGCAAAAAATCCAAAGAAGAAATAATACAGGAGGATAGGATCAACAAGCAAAGTATTATTAAAACCCGTAAAACAATAGGCAGTCTTGTTTAACAGAAACAAACGATCTGATTGATTACCGTGATGAAATATGGACTCTACAATACCCTTTTTCCAGATGCGAAATCAGCATTTCTCTCAGGATCTTGCTTCCAATCATCAATGAGGAAGTCCATTACATCACCCTCCATCATTTGCCCAGGTGCAAAAACTTCCCAGATGCGTTTCCCAGTGAAGCTAGTTACGTTATCATCAGGCTGAGGTATCATTGAGAATGTATTCCTGCAGCACACACAAGAACAAAAAGAAGGGGAAGCAAGATAAGGCATTCATTGCAGTTCAATTGTATAAAAAAGAACAGTTCAGGTAATATTTATATAGCAGTTACAAAACAACAGAAGAAAAGGAAGAGGAAAAATAATGAGAGATACTCACTCGGCATACTTCTCACGCCATTCATCACTAAGCAATAGATTATACAACTTGCGAGCCTTGTCCAGGTGAGGGAATTTATGAGGGTGAAGCTGCTGCACAGGGGAGCAAAACTTTATTGGAGCTCTGGGCGCACGCTTCATGCTTACAACATTTCCAGAATCCAAAGCAGGATCCTTACTAGCACCACCAGCTCTACGAGCCACTATTCCAGCAAGGGGAGATAAACCTTTGGCAGCAATGATCCTCGTGACTCTTCCCACGCCAGCAATCTTGTCAAACACATCATCATCGCTGTCTATAAATTCCACAACAGGATTCTTGGGTGTAGTGGGGCACTCTGCATAAGCAGCTGTAGAACCTTTCAGAGCTCCCAACCGCCCCTTCATAACACCAGATCCTGTCTTTTCAGGAGAACGCCCCTGGCTAAGATCAATAGCTACGCGCTTGAGCTACGAGAACTGGCTTCCAAAGAACATGTAGTCATGCTCACCAAGATCCAGCCACTCACCTGCAAAAACAAAAAGAAAAAAAGAAAAAGACCGCACAAGGGTATGTTCAAATACATAATTCATGACAGTACTAACAGAGAAGTACAAGCTGCAAAAAATTACAAAAGGCCATGCACGCGTACAGGGTTCGATGCCAAACAAACCCCGAAAGTCAACATCAAACACATCGCTAGTTGCGCAGGTATACAACAAAGTCTTCCTAATGTCAAGAATGTCTTCATGGCTGTAATCCACCATTTCAATTACACCATCCTCCCGGCAATGATAGGTCTTGCAGTTTTGTAGCATAAAGAATCCACAATCATGCATGTAAACAAAAGAAAATACAAAATGATACATCACAAATACGAAAATACAGGAACAACATCCTCCGAGCAACAAAAACAACTAACAAAAATCATTAAAAACGGATACTCATGTGTTTTCCTGCTTCGGCACCCGCACAAACTCGCAAGAGAAACCATCAATATGCACCGGCGAGAATGGTTTGCCCCTGTCTACACTAGACTCCCTCGAAACCTTCTTTATATTATCTATCATATTCCTTAAGAATCTAACTACATCACCCCAAGTTTCATCACGGAGTGAATCAAGACACTCGAAACGACGAAACCTCAAATTCAGAACAATCAAGCACCAATGCCCAGATTCTTCGCTAGGCTTCATGGTAGCCACAAATGACGGCGGATCAAAAGTAGGGAGAAGAAGCTGGAAAAAAATCACAGAGGAAACACGAATTCAACAAATCATAATGAAACAAAAAATTCAGCCTCCAAACAATAAAATAAAAGAGAAAATTGAAATTCAGAAGTACAAACAAAAATCAGATAATCATAAGAGTTTATATCCACCACCCAAAATTGAGGAACAAACATATCAGTTCAATTTCCTTGCGACAGTAAGTGCAACTTTAAAAAAAGAAGCACACATCATTCATAAGTATAGGTGTAAAAGCAAGCCAAACAAGTTCTAGTTCATGAGTACAAAAAGTCCAAGTTCACCTACTTGGTCAAAACCATCATCACCTGATCTCATGAACCAATTTAGCACATTGGAATCAATATTTCCATCACGGATCTTGGTCTGTTGTACAAAAAGAACAACAACAGTTAGAAAATTGGCAAAACAAGTTATCATCCTATTTACAAAAAGCAAAATACTGACCTCACCCATCTGGGAACTATCAACTTGTCAGTGTCTCGGTACTTCAGACGTAGAGAATATAAAACAACGTCAGCACTATCTGAGTGGAGCATGCCAGTGGGGACAAACGCTTTAGCAATAGAACCAACACTGGCATCACATTCTTTATTTTGAAACATCGACTTGTGACTAGAAAAACACAAAAGATTACATGAATTAAAACTACTGCAACAACAACAATAATCATATGAGAGAAAGAAAAAGAGACAAAAATGGTACGGGAAAAATCCCAAACTAACCATTTCGTACGGTTCGTGTGCAACCTCGTAACAGCGAAGAAAAACGTATCAACCTTAACAACATTACCACTTTCTGCTTGCAGAAAAACAAGAAAAATAATAAGTTCAATCACTACAAGTGAACATGTCCAAAATGCCAAAATTGAGAAGTACGCCTCATTTACAAGTCCTTACCTGGACTATCGGCGTTTGACGACGATGGTAGTTCCTGTGATGAGACCAATATTCCTCCGGTTTCAGGGTTTGACGAAGGGACATCTTGAGAGGACACCAATATTGCTGCGCTTTCAGGGTCTGTAGAAAGAAAATCTTGGGACGACAAGAGCGCCTCCTGCGTCAAGGGGTCAGAAGAAATTGATAGAAGTAAATCATCAACCTCAGATGGCATCTCCTCCATGCTAGAAGCATCTTGCAATGCATCACCGTAATCAAGACCTCCAGGCGGGAAATTCTCCGGCGGCAAATCTCCACAATCAGAAACATTTTCATTCCCAGCAATACCAACACCAGGCGATTTGGCATCAAGTATGCTGGCAGCACCAGCATCCTCATCAGCAACTTTGGTACCAACATTGCGCCCACTACTCAATGGAACACCACGAGCATCATCTCCACCACTAAGGACAACCTCACGCTCAACATCAGTAATCTGACGGAAATAAAAATTCAGAAAAAGTGAATAATATGAGAAAAACTAACAACAAAAAATAAGCTACCAAGAGGTGCATAGAAAAACCAACCTTAGAAGCATTCACAGCAACATCATCGATCTTGTTGCTGCTAACATTCAAAGCAACATCACCAACGGGCAAACAAGGCTCATCGCCAACAAGAGGACCCTGATTCAAATGTATTGAGGCAAAAAAAAACAATGCTATTATTAGCAACAATAAACACAAGGAATTAAACCACAGTAACAAAAAAAGGTAGGTATCACTTGTAAACTCTTAACGATGTGGGATAGAAAAATGAACAAGCAAGACACATTGGTGCGCATGAAAATTCAAGAAAAAATGAATAAACACAATAAAAATAAAAATAACCTTGCACTTATCAGTAGATGGATCATTAACTCCATGGTCAACAGCAGCCTCAACATTATGAATGGTCTCCTGCATGAAAAGAAAAATTAATAAACACATGAAGATCAGGAAGTTCAACTACAATACTGACAGCAGAACAACATAGTAAAAACATACAAACACTAAGGACTGACTCACATCAACAACAGGGTGCTCCAAACCAACATCGTACGTATGCTGATCAGAAACATTAGCCTCAATACCATCATCAGCCCTGCTGTCGGTGGCAGCAGCCTCATCCTGCTCAATCTGCAAGAAAGAAATTTTTTAATAAATAGATGAAGATGAGGAAGTTCAACTACAATACTAACAGCAGAATGACGTAGTAAAAATTGCAAACACCGAGGACTTCTCACATCAACGACATGACACTCCAAACCAACATCATTCGTTTCGTGATCAGAAACATTAGCCTCAGTACCATCACTAGCCCTGCTGTCGGTGGCAGCAGCCTCATCATGCTCAATCTGCATGAAAGAATTTTTTTAATAAATAGATGAAGATGGGGAAGTTCAACTACAATACTGACAGCAGAACAACATAGTAAAAACATACAAACACCGAGGACTGACTCACATCAATGACAGGACGCTCCAAGCCAACATCATTCATTTCGTGATCAGAAACATTAGCCTCAGTACCATCACTAGCCCTGTTGTCGATGGCAGCAGCCTCATCCTGCTCAATCTGCTTGATAACAACATTTGCACTTTCTTCATATAGCTTGCATCGAGAGTCTTGCATAGTTTTGAAACACTTCATGTTGTTCAACAGACGAACCGGGCTCTGAACTAGATCAGCGGCACCGTCACGCATATCGCCAATTAAAATTCTCTCCATCTCAATGTAGTCAACAGCTACCTCAGCATTAAATTGATGACCTTCAGGAAGGATACCATGGACACAACTCAGACGCTCAACTGTTGTTGGGACTTTTTGCAGCTCAGAACACACATTACTTAAAATATGCTCAGCGCGCTCCAACGCAGAAACAGCAACATCTATACCAAAACCCTGCCTCTGCGAAGTACTAGCATTACTAGGGCCAGGGGGACATAACCAGCACCCTCAACACCACGGCCATCTCTCCACTCATCGTGCAGAGATGAAATCTTCGGAACCTGAGACGACGGCATCTCAAGGACTGGCCGTTTATACACTAGAAAAAAACAACCTCCTCTTGAGTTTTCCACTACAAACCGGGGAAAAATAATTAATCAATCAATGCAACACATAGGGAAAAATAAAACATGATATTAACAAATTTAAGATCAACACCACTATCAACCTTTAACTATCATTGCCAATTTGTTAGTATTTACCAACAGGCCAGTTGAACAAAGTTATTCAGTTCAACCACACATGAAACAACAGTACTAAAAAACCGTACCTAAACCTCACAAAGCTTAAGAAATGACAAAATCTAAATAGATAACTCTGTAGTACACATGTCCACTACAGAAAAAAAATAGCTATACCTAAAATAAAAAAAGGATAGCTATACCTAAAATAAAAAAAGGACTGCAAGACACAAAAGAAATAAAACTCACCGGAAGCTTCCCAAACACCCAAGTCTTTGGATCTGCATTGCCTTTTTTTATCAAATCTGCATCAACCAGATCAGAAAGCTTGACAGGATCCATGAAACATATGCGGGGGACTCGCATGTCAGGCTCCGAAGTCTTGCCGCGGATAAGGCAGTTAAGGTACATTAGTACAGGCCCTATAGCACAACCTGTGAATTCCTTCCCCATGGTTTCACCATCTTGGTACTTGGCAACAGCCCTTCTAAGCTCATCAACCATCAGCTGGCAATAATCCATTTTAGCCATGTCCTCAAAGACGAGACCCCAAACATTGCTGCCTCTCTGGAAACACGCGGGGCAGAACTAGGTAACACAACCTTCATAAACACAATAATGAAGAACACTTTCAGAGCAAGGTCATCTTTGCTAGGATCCTTGACGAGCACCTTGAGCTTATTCCTCAAATCCTTTGTCTTGATACCTTTGTTCCTGCTAATGTCAAGCTCCGATCTTAACTTCATCAGAGCGTTGTCATATCCATCCTCTGACGGCCTTGGCGCAGAACGACCACCACGAGGGAAACCAAATAATTGATGTATACCATCCCTAGTGATGCGAAGCTTCTTATTAGCCTCACCCATGTCAAGAGTGATTGTATCAGGATCTATCCTCATGTACAAAACTCCCATCAGAGGGCGGGAAATGTTAGACTTCACCCTCCACTTGAAGATAGAACCAAAACCAGATGCATGAACCCTAGCCACATGCCGACTCTCGAGCAATTTAGCACAAGCTTCAACCTCTCCCAACGAACATCGCACAGTTAAGTTCAATTTCCGTTGATCACCATCATCCAGGGCAACTTTTCCGGCATTGCCTCCCACCGGCTTGACCGGACTCATAACGCTAACAGGCTATAAATGAAAATAAAGAAGCGACACCTTAAATAAATGAATATAGAAACAAAACAAGCATATGAAGGCAAGTAAAAAAAAGATTGCATAAGTTCAACTATTAAAACAACATCAGTACAACCCTCAATTGATGCTAACAATGACCAGCCTCACCTGGCCAGCATTCCAGCCCAAACATAATTAAATCATTGCAAGTACAACTAGTAAGTAAAATGCAGTATGAAACACATACCACTGCAAATTCATCTCTAGAATCAACTTCAATATCATCTTCTTCAGATACAGCATCTTCAGCTTCGACACAAGCACGCTTCTTCACACCTTTGTTCACCTTTGCAGGATGAACTTTACGCTTCATATTTTCTTTCAACAAAGACCGCTCTTGAAGAGGAGATGAAGAAGGCTTCTTATTTGTCAAACCTCATGGACTCTGACGAACAGGGGAGCCACCAAGTGTGCTCGGACCAATATTCACAGCAACACTATCTCCATCAGCTTTGCTATTACCAGGTTGGGAACCAGCTTTCACACGTAGGCCACGCCTTTGTGTGCCATCAGGATTTCGATCTGACATCTTCCTCTTGAAAACAACTTTCTTTTCCTTAACTCCATCACGAGCAAATACTTTCGTCAACCGAGTTTGCATCAAGTTTGTCTTCACAGGCATGTCCCTTCCATGAGATCCGGCATCAACAGTTGAAAAGGCCGCGTCACCACCTTCATCGCCTACACATTTAGGAGCTTGAGCAACATCCTCATCACATCGTTGCACACAGACAGCCTTTTGATGCCGTTCCAACTCCTATCTCTTCTGGAAATCACACTTCTTCTTTCTTATCCTTTCATCCTCGAGATGTAACTGCATAGGAACATCCTCAGCCTGAATAACAGGCTTAGTGCCATCAACACTTTGTGACTTACTAAGAGACAACTGCAAGCTACCATCACCACCATCAGCGTTAAGAGAATACATTCCATCATTAATATTTCTAGCAACATCAGCAATGTCCTCACGAACACCATGGTTGTCATTAACTGCACAAATCAATAACATAAGCACGCAAACACAATTAACAATGTAGAGACAGGATAAATAAAGCGCATAGCATCAGACAAAAACAAAAGGAACAACTGATGTAACTAAGCATATATATGTATTCAAGGCTGATAAAAAAGAGTAAATATAAGGGAAAGACCAGAAACATTCGCAAGTTCTTCTAGAGGATTTGGTGTCTGAAAAATAACATTCACAAGATCTTGAAAGCATTCTGATTTGTCAGAATCAGGAGGCACCGGCACTCCAACATCTGCAACAACATCATAATTAGCAAAAAAGTACATGAACAAGCAATCAGTTCAACTATGTGAACACTACCAGTTCACCCAATAAAACAATATGAATCCACCACTGGCACAACAAACTTCAGAAAAGACAACTCTTTCAACATCATACTAGTTCTTCACTGACTACTACAACCTATTCAAATGCCAGGATAGCAGTTCAAATTACACATGGTCATAAGTACTACAACCTGTCTGCAGGTCGCATCAACTGCCAAAACCATACACACCACACAATCCAGCGCAAAATTAACAGCTATCAAAATACATACAACTTATAATGTCGATACAGCAACACCTGTACAACCTAAAAACCAGATCTGTTAAAACATCATCCAAAGTACAGGGAAAATCACCTGCATTCAACTTGTCCAGACTGGATGATGTACCTATTGAGATCTATAGTCCTAAAATCTGCCGAACCAGATCTGCAAAGACACATGAACAAAAATTAGAGCTCTGAACTAATTCAGAAACGAAGCACGCCATACAAAGCAAAACTCTTACCAGCAAACACAAAATCAGCCACGCAATCCAGTATCACTGCCGCCAACTGCTCGTTCAACAGCAAAGGAACCCTAGCGAGTGCAGCCTGAGACAGCAAGAGATCAATAGATTAGAAATAGAGATATAATCTGTACATAAGAGGACGCAAGCAAAGTCGATTGCAGAGCAAAAGGAACAAACAGAGCATCCGGACCTCCACCCCTGGGGTTGAACCCACCGGCCGACGCTCCCGCGGCGAAACAAGAGTAGCAACTTCCCCTGCGAGAAGAGAAGAAGAGGGGAACGAAGAAGGAATCGATTTGGGGACGAGAGCGGAGTGGAACAGGGAAGATCGGAGGTTAAAAGGTGAGTGGGAGAAAACGGACGGCTAAAGCCTGCAACCGTGGCGAAGCCCACTATCTCTGGGCAGTTACAAAAGATAATACCCAAAATCAAAAGATAATACCAAAAGTCAGATACAATAAAAAAATTAATATAGAGGGAGAAAACAAACAGCTAAAGTACAAATAATAACTCACAATAGTACAATAAAAATTATCCAATAAGTACAAATGAAAAAATAATTCATAACAGTTCTGGTTTTTCCCCTAAAAAATAAAGATAAGATAACGGGGGCAAGTCATGTTATGGACTCGCCTCCGCATGCGACGCCGCGGCACGCCGCATCGTCACCTGCAGTGGCTCGTTCCTGGCTCGGCCTCGTCGGGATGGGGGAGGGGGGGTCCCGACCCCCCCCTCCCCGGCTCGGCCTCGCGCTAACGCGGCAGTGCACTCATTTGACAAGCGCAGTGCGGTTATTCTATCCCCCCCCCCCCCACACACACGCACCCACACACACCCCTAAGATAGATAATGGGGCAAGTCCATACAAGGAAGACGTGTCAGTACAACTATGCCCCTTGGTACAGTGCGGGGCGGGGGCAAGTCATGTTACAGACTCACCTCTGCATGCTACGCCACGGCACGCCGCGTCGTCGCCTACTACGACTCATTCCTTGCTCTGCCTCCCCGGGATGGGGGAGGGGGGTCCCAAGCCCCCCTCCGCCCTAGCTCAGCCTCGCGCTAACGCGGCAGTGCGCTCGTTTGACAGGCGCGGTGCGATTATTCTATCCCCCCCCCCCGACACGCACCCACACACCCCTAAGATAGATAATGGGGCAAGTCCATACAAGGAAGACGTGTCAGTACAACTATGCCCCTCGGTGCGGTGCGGGGGCAAGTCATGTTACGGCCTCGGCTCCACATGCGACGCCGCGGCACGCCGCGTCGTTGCCTGCTACGGATCGTTCCTGGCTCGGCCTCGCGGGAATGGGGTAGGGGGGTCCCGATCCCCTCGCCCCCCCATCTCGGCCTCGCGCTAATGCGGCAGTGCGCTCGTTTGACAGGCGCAGTGCGGTTATTATGTCCCCCCCCCCACAAGCACCCACACACCCCTAAGACAAATAATGGGGCAAGTCCATGAAAGGAAGATGTGTCTGTACAACTATGCCCCTCGGTGCGGTGCGGGAGCAAGTCATGTTACGGACTCGCCTCCACATGCGACGCCGCGGCATGCCGCGTCGTCGCCTGCTACGGCTCGTTCCTGGCTCGGGAATGTCTACTACACAACCTTCTTCTTGTAGACGTTGTTGGGCCTGCAAGTGCACAGGTTTGTAGGACAGTAGCAAATTTCCCTCAAGTGGACGACCTAAGGTTTATCAATCCGCAGGAGGCGTAGGATGAAGATGGTCTCTCTCAAACAACCCTGCAACCAAATAACAAAGAGTCTCTTGTGTCCCCAACACACCCAATACAACGGTAAATTGTATAGGTGCACTAGTTCGGCGAAGAGATGGTGATACATGTGCGAAATAGATGGTAGATAAAGGTATTTGTAATCTGAAATAATAAAAACAGCAAGGTAGCGAGTGATAAAAGTGAGCGTAAACGGTATTGCAATGATAGGAAACAAGGCCTAGGGTTCATACTTTCACTAGTGCAAGTTCTCTCAACAATAATAACATAGATAGATCATATAACGAGCCCTCAACATGCAACAAAGAGTCACTCCAAAGCCACTAATAGCGGAGAACAAACATAGAGATTATGGTAGGGTACGAAACCACCTCATAGTTATTCTTTCGGATCAATCTATAAAAGAGTTCGTACTAGAATAACACCTTAAGACACAAATCAACCAAAACCCTAATGTCACCTAGATACTCCATTGTCACCTCAAGTATCCGTGGGCATGATTATACGATATGCGTCACACAATCTCAGATTCATCCAACCAACATAAAAGTACTTCAAAGAGTGCCCCAAAGCTACTACCGGAGAGTCAAGAACGTGTGCCAACCCCTATGCATTGGTTCCCAGTGTCACGAAACCCGCAAGTTGATCACTGTCGGTGTCAAAACCGGCAGATCTCGGGTAGAGGGTCCTGAACTGTGCGTCTAGGCGGATGGTAACAGGAGACAAGGGACACGATGTTTTACCCAGATTCGGGTGCTCTTGATGGAGGTAAAACCCTACGTCATGCTTGATTAATATTGATGATGTGTGTTACAAGAGTAGATCTACCATGAGATCAAGGAGGCTAAACCCTAGAAGCTAGCCTATGGTATGATTGTTGTTCGTCCTACGGACTAAAGCCATCCGGTTTATATAGACAGCAGAGAGGGCTAGGGTTACACAGAGTCGGTTACAATGGTAGGAGATCTACATTTCCGTATCGCCAAGCTTGCCTTCCACGCCAAGGAAAGTCCCATCCGGACACGGGATGAAGTCTTCAATCTTGTATCTTCATAGTCTTGGAGTCCGGCCGATGATGATAGTTTGGCTATCCGGACACCCCCTAATCCAGGACTCCCTCAGTAGCCCCCGAACCTGGCTTCAATGACGACGAGTCCGGTGCGCATGTTGTCTTCGGCGTTGCAAGGCGGGTTCTCCTTCAAACTTCACATTCCTGTCGAATAGTGTCCGGCTTCCTTATAAATGTTGCGCTCCCTGGCTTCCACGCCCAATAATGGCCTTCTTCCACGTGTCATATGAATGCGAAAAGCTAGGGTATTTTTACATTTCTCCCCCCAGCCGTGCGAACGAGCCGCCTATAAGAGAGGTGACGATCTAGATCCAACTCACACCATCCTCCTTCCGCAAGTACTCATCGAAGCGCCTCTGACAAAAATCCATTCTATCATGGACAGTCGACGCGGCTCCTCCTCTCGCGCTCCCAGCCCTAAGCCAGGAGATTGGGGGAGATGCTCTGTTCCACACAGCATGCTAGTGCGCTCCAAACCGAGGGATATCTTCCCCCAGCCTTCATGGTTCCGGTTCGAGCCGGACTGGCCACCTTCCGGGGTGGAAAGCAGGCGGAGAGCGTTCCCAACCCCTCCAAAGGGGAGCGGGTATGCTTTGTCCCTTATTTAATGAGGGGACTTGGATTTCCCATACATCCGTTCCTCCGGGGGCTCCTGGAGTTCTATGGACTCCAGCTTCACCACCTTACACCTGCCTCCATTTTGCACATCGCGGGCTTTGTAGCTCTTTGCGAGCTGTTCCTGGGCATCGAGCCCCATTTCGCACTATGGAAAAGATTTTTTTGCCTCGTACCCCGTTCCCACAAGGGGTCGATATATCAAGTGGGCGGAGCCGAAATATGGCGCATCGCCGGGACCCCGAAGAAGGCGTCCGAAGATTGGCCTTCGGAATGGTTCTATATGGAGGACGCTCCTCTGCCGAATCCAGTTCGGATCGGCCTCCCGGAGTTCAGCAATGCCCCCTTGAAGAAACGCCTGAGTTGGTGCCCACGGAGCCCTCAACGGGAGGATGATGGGAGCGTCAATTATCTGATGGGCCGGATTAGGTTACTAGCCCACTCCGGATTGACCATGATTGGAATCATGGCCGCGTGCATTATGCGAGGGGTGCAACCGCTCGAATATAGGGGCCACCCCATGTGGGACTTCAACGGAGAGAACGACGCCACCCGTCATGGCCGCAAGGGGCCAGGATCGGCCGCGGATCTGGTGAAGATCCTGTCCGGCTTGTACAAGGGGGAGAAGGAGGACTTTCTCCAGGCGAGCCCATTGAATGGGTTCTCCATGAATAACCCTCGGAGCTGGGTAAGCGAACGCTTATTCATTCGACCCGTGCTTTCGAAGTTAAATGCCTTACCTTATGATTTTGACGCAGGAACTGCGTCGGGATGTGGAGGGCATACATAGTCCGGCTCCACAACCCGAGGATCCGGGAAGATCCCTTGATCCGGCTTCTGAAGAGGATCCGGACATAAAGGTGGATTTAATTGACGGGGTGTTCCACCAGCTCAGCATAGATAATGCTTTGGTCGTCATTATGGCTGACTACCCTGGTTTGTGTCCGGCTTCCCAGGTGAGTACGACCGAAGTTCTGACACCGTTGCTTTGTTAATGCTTATTTCTGACCACCGCGCACCAATGGTGCTCGGCAGGCGGTGCCTTCACGGCAGGAAGCCGAGCCTGCGGCGACTGACCAAACGAGGTCGGCCTCGCCCAGAGAAAGGAAGAGGAGTCTTGGCGCGAATCGAAACGTCGCCGCAAAGGTATGGTGCACCATTGTCCTTTAAGGGAAAAACTCCTGGGAGGCATATTAATGCTCATGATTCTTCCAGGAGAAAAAGCGCCGCGGACTGAGTCCGGAGAGGGTGCCCACCAAGCCTCCGCCACCCAGCTCCAATGCCCGGTCCGGAAGGGAGGCGGCGCAAAGCCGAGCGGGCGCTCCTCAACGGAGGATGCCGACAGGTTGTCGCCACCAGGTCTGAGGTGGAGGCGCCATGAATCATAGGCGCCATCGGACAATTCTTCGTGACGCGTGTTTCTCCCCTGAGGCGTTAAATGCCTTTAATGCGGGAGACGCGCACCTCCGTGCTGCTCAAGATGGTTTAACCAAAGCCACGGAGCAGTATGTAAAGGACATATGGGTAACGAATTTTAATGGCTATATATGCCATTAGCCCCCGAGACTTAAAATAGTTAAACTAATTGATTTATGGATCATTTGTTATGCAGGATCTTACTGAGAAGAATACCCACCTGTCTCAGGAGCTTCAAGAGTGCAAGGCCCAACTTGATGCCGCACTAGCCGCTGCCGGGGGAGCCACGGAGACCCCCTCCGGTAATTCATATTTTGAAAAGAGAAGTAGTTAACAAAATGCGGCGGGTGCGTATATCTGACAATAATATTGCAGAGGGCGCCGGA
Organism: Aegilops longissima; assembly: GCA_021605205.1. Classification (NCBI taxonomy): domain Eukaryota; kingdom Viridiplantae; phylum Streptophyta; class Magnoliopsida; order Poales; family Poaceae; genus Aegilops; species Aegilops longissima. The sequence continues at coordinate 695,401,119 of CM038682.1, forward strand.
CTAGATCCGGACAAGCAACAGCTACTGCGCCAGTTGAAGGCCGGCGAGAGGGTGCTTACGAAGGTGCAGCAGGAGAGGAACAAACTCCAAGATGGCCACACCCAGCTTGGAGAAGAGCTAAAAGGTGTTCGGGCCCAGCTGTGTAGCTCCTTGAAGGAGAATCAGTAGCTTCATTGCGGCATCTATAGTAAGTGCTTGAGCAAACTCTTTTGAAAAGAAGAGTTCGGTGAGGAAGTCGGTTGACAGAAATATGTCTGTAGGTGTGCTCACAGGTCGCCCTATGGAGGAAATGCCTGGTTCAATGGGTGACCAACTTCCCGAGCTGGTGCAACTGCTTGAACGTGTTCGGCAGGTGATGAGTGGCGTCGTTCAGGCCTTATGGCCTTCCGTCTCCCTGCCTGAGGGCCTTGGAGGGCTTGCTGAGAAGCTTCAGGGAGTACGGCGACGTCTCCGTCTGTGGAAGATATCGGCCTGCCGTCAAGGTGCCAGGGAGGCCTGGGCCATGGTGAAGACGCGGTACCCGAAGGCTGACCCAAACCACATGGCCGTGGTCGGACCTGCGGGGCCTGATGGGAAGGAGATCCCTGTGAGCTTGATGTACGACCAAGTAGAGCTGGCCGCAAAATATTCCCAACAGGACTGTAAATTAGACAGCCTGTTAGATGGGATTGAAGAGGAGTACAATCAGTCCGTTTAACGATGTAATTTAAAAATGACATGTGAAATGCCTTCTAGCCGGATTGTAGATTGTTTGCCTTTGCGGACCTTTTCGCTTCAACCTCGGGACCCAACAGTCCGGAGTGTGTTCGAATACCCTGACGGTTATAAAAGAACTGGGGCATGCATGGAGACAAGGCGTAGGGGTCATAATTGCTTTATCATACAAGTGCCCAACTAGCTATGTTATATTACATGGTTAGTACGAAACATCTTCCAGGGTGAATAGTTCCGTTAAGGGTTCCTTTCCCTGGGGGGGCATGCCCTAAAGTGCATGTCGGGACTGCGAAAAATAGCAGAAAAAGCATCTGGGGGCAGATAAATAAGTAAGTAATAAGTCATCTTTTAGGTCACCGACCGAATATTCCCTTAAGAACGCTAGCCTTCGGCTTCACCCAGTCTGAGGTACACATCCGGCTGACCCGGCAGTAACAATCGCAGAGGTGCTCCCTTTACCTCCTAGCCGAACAATCAGGAACGTAGGGGTAAGCACAGGAGCTAGGCAACCCGGCTTGGCCAAAACTTAAGTCATATCGATGTACAATGGTGATCAAAAGGTACATGCGGAAGTGTGACACATGTGTTGGGCATGAAGCCCATATAAATAAGCTTCTGTTAAAGAAGCCCCCAGGTATAACGAGTGCGAGTAGCACATCGAGTAAGTGCGAACAAAGCGCAGATCAGCCCTCGAGAGGTTTGAGCTGAAGAAAGGAGAGGAGAAAGGAGGGAAAACAAAGACAGCGAAAAAATATGAAAGGTGGACGGAGGAACGAGACGAACCCTGAGTCCGGCGATAGGCGTAAAATCTTCGGAGACGGGCTGCGTTCCATGGGTTTGGCTCGAGTCGGTTGTCAGATGCGTTGCGTAGACGGTATGCACCGCCAGTAAGGACTTGGTCAATGATGAAGGGACCTTCCCATTTGGGATTAAGTTTGTGCTTTTTCTTGTCCGGCAGGCGTAAAACTAACTCGCCAACGTTGTAAGTTTTGGCCCGTACTTCTCTGCTTTGATATCTTTGAGCCTGCTGTTGATAAAATGCGGAACGGGATTTTGCCACATCGCGCTCCTCCTCTAAAGCGTCCAAACTATCCTGCCGATCTAACTCGGCTTCTCTTTCCTCGTACATGCGCACGCGAGGTGAGTCATGAATTATGTCGCAGGGCAAAACTGCCTCAGCGCCGTATACCATAAAAAATGGTGTGAATCCGGTTGTGCGGTTTGGCGTGGTCCGCAGCCCCCAGAGTACGGAGTCAAGCTCCTCTACCCAGTGCGTGTTAGATTCCGTGAGGGACCGCACTAATCTGGGTTTGATGCCGCTCATGATTAGACCATTTGCTCGTTCCACTTGACCATTAGTTTGAGGGTGGTAAACTGAAGCGTAGTCGAGCTTGATGCCCATGTTTTTGCACCAGAGTTTAACCTCATCGCCCGTGAAATTCGTGTCGTTATCAGTGATGATGCTGTGGGGGACGCCGAAGCGGTGTACTACCCCGGATATGAAGTCTATCACAGGTCCGGATTCTGCCGTTTTAACCGGCTTGGCCTCTATCCATTTGGTGAATTTATCCACCATGACCAATAAGTATTTGTGCTTGTGGGTTCCCCCTTTAAGGGGTCCAACCATGTCAAGCCCCGGATCATGAACGCCAAGTAATGGGTATAGTTTTGAGGGCGGTGGGTGGCATATGGCTCTGATTGGCAAAGAGCTGGCAACCGACGCATCGTTGGACTAAGTCCTGAGCATCTGCCCGGGCGGTCGGCCAATAAAATCATGTACGGAAGGCCTTGCCTACAAGGGCCCAGGCAGCGGCGTGGTGCCCGCCGAGTCCGGTGTGAATTTCAGCCATGAGATTTCGCCCTTCCTCTTCAGAGATACACCTTTGGAGGACTCCGGTTGTGCTTTTCTTATAAAGTTCTCCCTCATGGACCTTGTAGGCCTTAGATCATCGAACTATGCAGCGGGCCTCATTTTGGTCTTCGGGAAGTTCCTGCCGGATTAGGTAGGCTAGGAATGGTTCCGTCCACGGGGCAATTACTGCCAGTATTTCATGGGCCGAATCTGTTATTTCATTGGCCGAGCCACCGATTGTGTCGGAATCTTCTGCAGTTTGTTCCGGATTGTTTTTTCCGGACTCCCCTTCCCATAATATGGATGGCTTAAAGAGCCGCTCCAGGAAGATGTTTGGAGGGACGGCATTGCGTTTTGCACCGATGCGTGCTAACAGTCTGCTGCCTGGTTATTATCCCGGGCTATGTGGTGGAATTCGAGTCCCTCAAACCAGGCTGACATTTTTAGCACAGCGTTACGGTAGGCTGCCATTTTCGGATCCTTGGCGTCAAAGTCTCCATTTATTTGGGATATTGCGAGGTTTGAATCCCCGCGCACCTCTAGGAGTTGAATACCCATGGAGATTGCCATCCGGAGACCATGTAGAAGGGCCTCGTATTCGGCTGCATTGTTGGAGTCCATGTACATTATTGGAAGTACATATTGGGCTGTGTCTCCGGTTGGGGACGTCAAGACGACACCAGCCTCCAAGCCCGCCAACATTTTGGAGCCATCGAAATGCATGATCTAATTGGAATATGCGCCGTACTCTTTAGGGAGTTCGGCCTTAGTCCATTCGGCGATGAAGTCAGCCAGAACTTGCGACTTGATAGCTCGCCGTGGTTTGTAGGTTATATCAAATGGTAAGAGCTCAATGGCCCATTTTGCAATCCTGCCCGTCGCGTCACGATTGTTTATAATGTCGTTGAGAGGTACTTTGGAGGCCACCATTATGGAACACTCTTGAAAGTAGTGTCGCAGCTTCCGGGATGCCATGAACACCGCGTACGCTATCTTTTGATAGTGTGGCTATCGGGACTTGCATGGGGTTAAGACAGTGGATACGTAGTACACTGGTTTTTGAAGAGGGAATTTGCGCCCTTCTGTTTCTCGTTCGACAACGAGTACCGCGCTGACAACTTGATGTGTTGCTGTGATATATAATAGCATTGGTTCGCCCAGGTTGGGCGCGGCCAGACCGGTTGTTGCGGTGCGGCTTTAATTTCTTGAGTTGGCCGGGCAGATCCGTCCATTGAAATGTTCGGTCTTGGAGGAGGCGATAGAGGGGCAATGCCTTTTCTCCCAAACGGGAGATGAAGCGGCTTAGAGCCACCACGCATCCGGTTAGCTTTTGTATTTTCTTGAGGTCCTTTGGGATATCCAATTGTGACAGAGCTCGGATCTTGGCTGGGTTTGCTTCAATCCCTCTACCGGATACGATGAAGCCCAAGAGCTTTCCGGCTGGTACGCGGAAAACACATTTTTCTGGGTTGAGCTTAATGTCATATGCTCAGAGGTTGTCAAATGTCACGCTCAAGTCGTCTACTAGAGTTTTGACATGTTTGGTTTTGACGACCACATCGTCTACGTATGCCTCGACTATTTTGCCTATCTGGGTGGCCAGACATGTCTGAGTCATGCGCTGATATGTTGCGCCGGCGTTTTTGAGTCCGAAGGGCATTGTGTTGAAGCAGAATGGTCCATATGGAGTAATCAATGCCGTTGCAGCCTGGTCTTTTTCCGCCATCTTGATTTGATGGTATCCGGAGTATGCGTCGAGGAATCACAATGAATCGTGCCCTGTGGTAGCGTTGATTATTTAGTCGATGCGAGGGAGAGGGAAGGGGTCCTTTGGGCAGGCCTTGTTAAGGTCTTTGAAATCGACACAAAGGCGCCAGGATTTGTCCTTTTTTGGTACCATTACCAGGTTGGCTAGCCATTTCGGATGTTTGATGTCTCTGATGAATCCCGCTTATAAGAGTTTGGCTAGCTCCTCTCCCATTGCCTGTCTTTTGGGTTGGGAAAATCGCCGAAGAGCCTGTTTGACTGGCTTGAATCCTTTTAGGATATTTAGGCTGTGCTCTGTCAGCCTGCGTGGGATTCCTGGCATGTCTGAAGGGTGCCAGGCGAAAATGTCCCAATTTTCCCGAAGGAATTCTCGTAGTGCGGCTTCTACATCAGGATTTAATTTTGCCCCAATGGAGGTCGTCTTTGTCGGGTCCGTTGGATGGACCTGGAATTTGACTATTTCGTCTGCTGGTTTAAAAGAGGTGGACTTGGACCTCTTATCGAGTATCACATCGTCCCTATCCACCGTGGAGCGCAACGCAGTTAGTTCCTCTGCCGCTAAGGCTTCGGATAATGCCTCTAGGGCCAGTGCGGCTGTCTTATTTTCGGCGCGAAGTGCTGTATCTGGATCACTGGCAAGAGTGATTATTCCATTGGGTCCGGGCATTTTGAGTTTCATGTACCCGTAATGGGGTATAGCTTGGAAGATTGTGAATGCCTCTCGCCCTAACAAGGCGTGATATCCTCTGCCGAATGGGGCCACTTGGAATGTGACCTCCTCGGACCTGTAGTTGTCCTGCGACCCGAACACTACATCTAGCGTGATTTTTCCTGTGCAGCGTACTTCTCGACTAGGGATTATTCCCCTGAAGGTTGTGCTGCTTTGCTCAATGTAGCTCCAGTCAATTTCCATTTTGTGAAGGGTTTCTTCATAGATGAGGTTTAATCCACTGCCGCCATCCATGAGTACCTTGGTAAGACGAAAGCTGTCCACTAACGGACTGAGGACCAATGCGGCTGGTGCTCTAGCTGTTCGGAATTTAGGTTCGTCGCTGGCATTGAAGGTGATAGCCGTGTCGCTCCATGGATTTGTTGTTGCGACTTGGTAGACTTCGGCGAGGCTGCGGATTGTTCGTTTCCGCATGTTATTTGATGCGAAAGTCTCGAAGACTGTTAATACCGTACTGGTACTGCTGGGCTGGTTGCCCGGGGCTAAAAAGCCCTCGCCACTTTTGGCCACCTGCCGTAGTACCCAACATGCTCGAAGGCTATGTGTTGGAGTGGCACCCTCCATACTGTGGATTTTGCAGGGTCCGTTGATCCATCCATCCAGTACGGTTCCGTACCCTTTAGGGGGTTTTTGCTTTTTGGTTTTTAACCCAGGCGCTTGAGTATGACGCACTCTTTTATTTCGGACTGAGGTTGTATTCAGGGCCGGATTGTCCCAAAACCTAGTTTCGGTTTTCTAGGCACTCTCCATCGCACAATATTTTTGTACAATGGTCGCTAGGTCGGCGAAGCGTGTAACTTCGCGACGAATGATGGCGTTTATGATTCCCTTGTCCGTGCAATTGTTGAAGAAAATTGAAATCGCGCTTTCTTCACGGCAGTCCTTTATCCTGTTCATAACCAGGAGGAATCTGGCCCAGTAACGATGTACTGTTTCGTCGGGCTCTTGCCGTATTTGAGATAGATCGCTTATGTTTGGGTGGGCGGGTGGAATCAAGTTCAGAACCCCGCCCAATCCGAGGCTCAAAGGCCAAGAAGCTTCCGGATTTGGGAGCTTGGTTTTTTGGATGCCTTCCAACGAATCTGGTCCGATGCCTGACTCTAGGTTCAGTATTTGATTGGCGTCCGTCCCTCCACGGGTATCCGGCATGGATGGATCGGGAATCCGGACATAGTTGGTTTTCAACATAGGAGAAGAGTCGCCGCATTGTTTCTCTACCACAACAACATGGTGGATAACCTGGGGAGAGTTAATTTCTCTCAGATCGGTTTTAAGCCTAATATGATCGTAGTCTGTAGCGACTCCCAGGGCGGCGATGCGATCCAAGAGCTCGTTTACGGAGGAGAGCTCGATCGGATCTAACTGCTCGGCGAATTCCGAGCTGACGCGAAGATCGCTTTTGATGACCTGAGAGGTCACCGTCGGAGCGGTGGCCGAACAGGCGGTCGTAAGAAAGCCACCTAGCCGGATAGTTTGGCCGGCTGCCAAAGCTCCCTTGACAACGGCGCCGTCTTTAAAGACGGGAAAAGGCATCCTTCCTGATTGCGACGGCACAGAGGAACTCTCAATGAAAGCACGAATGTCGGTGTCAAAACCGGCGGATCTAAGGTAGGGGGTCCCGAACTGTGCGTCTAGGCGGATGGTAACAGGAGACAAGGGACACGATGTTTTAGCCAGGTTCGGGCCCTCTTGATGGAGGTAAAACCCTACGTCCTGCTTGATTAATATTGATGATGTGTGTTACAAGAGTATATCTACCACGAGATCAAGGAGGCTAAACCCTAGAAGCTAGCCTATGGTATGATTGTTGTTCGTCCTACGGACTAAAGCCATCCGGTTTATATAGATACCGGAGAGGTCTAGGGTTACACAGAGTCGGTTACAATGGTAGGAGATCTACATTTCCGTATCGCCAAGCTTGCCTTCCACGCCAAGGAAAGTCCCATCCGGACACGGGACGAAGTCTTCAATCTTGTATCTTCATAGTCTTGGAGTCCGGCCGATGATGATAGTTCGGCTATCCGGACACCCCCTAATCCAGGACTCCCTCAATCACCAAGACATACATCAAGTGTTCTCATAAAAGACTCAATCCGATAAGATAACTTCAAAGGGGAAACTCAATTCATCACAAGAGAGTAGAGAGGGAGAAACATCATAAGATCCAACTACAATAGCAAAGCTCGGGATACAACAAGACCGTGCCATAGAGGGAACACGAGAGAGAACGCGCGAGAGAGAGATCAAACACGTAGCTACTGGTACATACCCTCAGCCCCGAGGGTGAACTACTCCCTCCTCATCATGGATAGCGCCGGGATGATGAAGATGGCCACCGGTGATGGGATCCCCCTCCGGCAGGGTGCCGGAACAGGGTCTCGATTGGTTTTTGGTGGCTACAGAGGCTTGCGGCGGCGGAACTCGCGATCTATCTTCTGTTCTGGAAGTTTTAGGGTACGTAGGTATATATGGGTGCAAGGGGTACGTCGGTGGACCTCCGGGGTGCTCACGAGGCAGGGGGGCGCGCCCCCCACCCTCGTGGGCATCCCGGGAATCCCCTGACGTGAACTCTAAGTCCATCAGGTGGGTTTCCTTCCAAAATTAACTTCTCCAGTTGACTTCGATCTGTTTTGACTCCGTCTGATATTCCTTTTCCTCGAAACACTGAAATAGGCATAAAACAACAAATCTGGGCTGGGCCTCCGGTTAATAGGTTAGTCCCAAAACTAATATAAAAGTGGATAATAAAGCCCAATAATGCCTAAAATAGTAGATAAAGTAGCATGGAGCAATCAAAAATTATAGATACGTTGGAGATGTATCAAGCATCCCCAAGCTTAATTCATGCTCGTCCTCAAGTAGGTAAATGATAAAAAAGAATTTTTGATGCGGAGTGATACTTTGGCATAATTTCGTTGTAAATCTTCTTAATTGTGGCATGAATATTCAGATCTGAAAGGTTCAAGACAAAAGTTCATATTGACATAAAAGTAATAATACTTCAAGCATACTAATCAAAGTAATCATGTTTCCTCAAAATAGCATGGTTAAAGAAAGTTATCCCTACAAAATCATATAGTCCGGCTAAGATCTGTCTTCATCACACAAAGTATTTAATCATGCACAACCCCGATGACGAGCCAAGCAATTGTTTCATACTTTAGTAATCTCAAACTTTTTGAACTTTCACGCAATACATGAGCGTGAGCCATGGACATAGCACTATAGGTGGAATAGAATGGTGGTTGTGGAGAAGACAAAAAGGAGAAGATAGTCTCACATCAACTAGGCGTATCAACGGGCTATGGGATGCCCATTAATAGATATTAATGTGAGTGAGTAGGGATTGTCATGCAACCGATGCACTAGAGCTATAAGTATATGAAAGCTCAATAAAAGAAACTAATTGGGTGTGCATCCAACTTGCTTGCTCACGAAGACCTAGGGCACTTTTGAGGAAGCCCATCATTGGAATATACAAGCCAAGTTCTATAATGAAAAATTCCCACTAGTATATGAAAGTGACAACATATGAGACTCTCTATCATGAAGATCATGGTGCTACTTTGAAGCACAAGTGTGGAAAAAGGATAGTAGCATTGTCCCTTCTCTCTTTTACTCTCATTTTTTTATTTGGCCTTTCTTTTCTTTCCCCTTTTTTTTATGGCCACTCTTTTTTTTTCGTCCGGAGTCTCATCCCGACTTATGGGGGAATCATAGTCTCCATCATCCTTTCCTCACTGGGACAATGCTCTAATAATGATGATCATCACACTTTTATTTTTCTTACAACTCAACAATTACATCTCGACACTATAACAAAATATGACTATATGAATGCCTCCAGCGGTGTACCGGGATATGCAATGAATCATGAGTGACATGTATGAAAATTATGAAGGTTGGCTTTGCCACAAATACAATGTCAACTACATGTTCATGCAAAAAGCAATATGACAAAAGTAATGTGTGTCATATGAACAGAACGGTGGAAAGTTGCATGGCAATATATCTCGGAGTGGCTATGGAAATGCCATGATAGGTAGGTATGGTGGCTGTTTTGAGGAAGGTATATGGCGGTGTATGATACCGTGAAAAGTCTTGTATTAGAGAGGCTAGCAATGGTGGAAGGGTGAGAGTGCGTATAATCCATGGACTCAACATTAATCAAAAGAACTCATGCACTTGTTGCAAAAATTTAGAAGTCATAAAAAACCAAAGCACTAAACTCATAATCCTAGAGGGATAGATTGGTAGGAAAAGACCATCGCTCGTCCCCGACTGCCACTCATAAGGAGGACAATCAATAAATAAAATTGTGCTCCGACTTCATTACAAAGAGGTTCACCATACGTGCATGCTACAGGAATCACAAACTTCAACACAAGCATTCCTTAAATTCATAATCACCCCAACTAGCATTGCTTTGATATTATCACCTCCATATCTCAAAACAATTATCAAGCATCAAACTTATCTTAGTATTCAACACACTCAAAAGAAAGTTTCACATATCTTGAATACCAAGTATATTATCTTTAAGCAAATTACCATGCTATTAACAACTCTCAAAATAATATAAGTGAAACATGAGAGATCAATAGTTTCTTTAAAACAAATCCACCACCGTGCTCTAAAAGATATAAGTGAAGTACTAGAGCAAAAACTATCACGCTCAAAAGATATAAGTGAAGCACTATGAGCAATAACAAAAACTACTCTGAAAGATATAAGTGAGGATCAATGAGTAGTCGAATAATTATGCAACTATGTGAAGACTCTCCCATTTAATAATTTCATATCTTGATACTTTATTCAAACAGCAAGCAAAGCTAAAGAAAACTACATTGCAAGGATAGCACAACTCATGTGAAGAAGCAAAAACTTAGGCTCAACCGATACTGACCGATGATTGTTGAAGAAGAAAGGTGGGATGCCTACCGGGGCATCCCCAAGCTTAGATGCTTCAGACTTCTTGAAATATTATCTTGGGGTGCCTTGGGCATCCCCAAGCTTGAACTTTTGTGTCTCCTTAATTCCTCTCATATCATGGTTTCTCTTTTTATCAAAACCTTCATTCACAACAAACTCACCAATGCAAAACCTTATAATTTTCTACTGTAAGAAATTACTAATATTATTATTCAACATTGAATACTAAATGCCTCTATATATTTAATACTCCTATCCTCAAATAGAATCATTAAACAAGCAAACACATGCAAACAATGCAACCATAACAGCCATCTGCCAAAACAGTACAGTCTGTAAAGAATGCAAGAGTATCAATACTTCCCTGACTCAAAAAATTATGAACTAAAATTCCCACTGTAATAAATTTAACATAGCTGAATATGCAAAAATATTCAACGTTATACCATTCTCTGACTTTTCTAGGGAATTTTTGCAACAGCGGTAAACTTTCTGTTTTCAAACAGAAACATGTATACTAGCAAAATAAACATGGCAAAGGCTATCCTTGACTTTTTATTGAAACTAAAGATGCAAAACATTATTCTAAATAACAGCAATAAAATACTAACAAAATAAAATGACGCTCCAAGCAAAACACATATCATGTGGTGAATAAAAATATAGCTCCAAGTAAAGTTACCGATGAACGAAGATAAAAGAGGGGATGCCTTCCGGGGCATCCCCAAGCTTAGTTGCTTGGTTGTCCTTGAATATTACCTTGGGGTGCCTTGGGAATCCCCAAGCTTAGACTCTTGCCACTCCTTATTCCATAGTCCATCGAATCTTTACCCGAAACTTGAAAACTTCAACCACACAAAACTCGTAAGCTCCGTTAGTATAAGAAAATAAAACCACCACTTAGGTACTATAATGAACTCATTCTAAATTCATATTAGTGTAATATATACTGTATTATAACATATCTATGGTTCATACCACTTAATACTAGCCATAGATACATCAAAATAAACAAACAACACAATGAAAACAGAATCTGTCAAAAACAGAATAGTCTGTAGTAATCTGTATCAAACGTATACTTCTGGAACCCCAACAATTCTGAAATAAATTTCTGCACCTGAGGAATTTGCCTATTAATCATCTGCATAAAGAATCAACCTAAAATCTCTCTCCAGTAAAAAATGGCAGCTATTCTAGTGAGCGTAAAAGTTTCTGTTTTCTACAGCAAAATCATATAAACTTCACCCAAGTCTTCCCAAAGGTTCTACTTGGCACTTTATTGAAACAAAAGCTATAAAACATGATTACTAAAGTAGCATAATCATGTGGACACACAAAAACAGTAAGGATAAATATTGGGTTGTCTCCCAACAAGCGCTTTTCTTTAATGCCTTTTTAGCTAGGCATGATGATGACAATGATGCTCACATAAAAGATAAGAATTGAAACATAACGGGAGCATCATGAAGCATATGACTAGCACATTTAAGCCTAACCCACTTCCTATGAATAGGGATTTTGTGAGAAAACAACTTATGGGATCAATAATCAACTAGCAAAGGAAGGTAAAACAAGCATAACTTCAAGATTTTAAGCACATAGAGAGGAAACTTGACATTATTGCAATTCGTACAAGCATATGTTCCTCTCTCATAATAATTTTCAGTAGCATCATGAATGAATTAAACAATATAACCAGCACCTAAAGCATTATTTTCATGATATACAAGCATAGAAAATTTACTACTCTCCACATAAGCAAAATTCTTCTCATTCGGAATAGTGAGAGTATTATAAGAGACTTGAACACTAAAAATTGTTTCCACATTAAAAGAGTAATGTTCAGAAAAGGGTAATCATAATCATGACAAGGTTTGTAAATATAATCATCACTACTATTTATAGCATAAGTTTCATCACAATAATCATCATAAGTAGCAACTTCGTTCTCATCATAATCGATTGAAACCTCTCCAAAATAGTGGAATCACTAAATAAAGTTGACACTCTTCCAAATCCACTTTCATATTCATCACAATAAAATTCAACATCCTCCAAAATAGTGGGATCACTACTTCCTAAAGTTGACACTCTTCCGAACCCACTTTCATCAATATAATCATCATAGGTAGGAGGCATGCTATCATCATAACAACTTTGCATATCAAAACTTGGGATGCTAAAAATATCATCTTCATTAAACGTAGCATCCCCAAGCTTGGGACAATCATTAATTTCAGAAAATATATTGTCAAATATTTCATCCTCATCAAACATAGCTTCCCCAAGCTTGGGCCCTTTCATATCATAAGCATAATCACTCTCATCATTAAAAATATGAATAGCACCAATAGTATAGCAATTATCATCATCACAAGTAGTAGTAGGAGCAACATCATTTGGGAGGGATACCTTTTTACCTTTGTTGCTCCTTTTTTTTCTTTTTCTTCTTCACATTATGTGTAGGTTCAACCTTCCTCTTTGAGCTCCTTATTGATGAGATTGGCTTAATAGAAAGCTCCTCCTCGTTACATGATTCATCATAAGAAATAATAGGAGGAGATTGGGAAGCCTCTTCCCTTTCATTAGTATTCTCATCATCTTCCATTTGCTTTCTTTTCTTTAGGTAATTGGCAATATAAGGATTTTCAATGCAATTCTCCGCACAATACATATAAATTTTCTATAGATCAAAATCAAGAATTTTATCAAGACTAAATTTTGGAATACCCTCAGTTATACTTTCATTTCTTCATAACCCAAAAGAAGGCTAAGCTCTTTATGATGCTCAAGGGTAATCAAATTATCACAATATTTGGACACGACTTGATCATGAAACAAATAGCATTGGAGCTTTAAATGACCATGTTCATTGCAAAGTTCACAAGGAGCGCGAAAAATATTGAATCTTTCAGCACATTCATCTAGCACTTCTTGCAACAATTTGGTTTCTAAGTACTTATGCCTCTTGCAATAAATATCTTCTCTATTTGGTGTGTTCATGCAAACATGCACTCCACAAAAGTAGACATGCTCATAAGAGATATTTTCATCATAACTAATGCAATCATCATTAGCATCATGGATATTCAAAGAATTCGTACTAACAACATTGCAATCATGCTCATTATTCAAAGGCTCGTTCCTGGCTCGGCCTCGCCGAGATGGGGAGGGGGTCCCACCCCCGGCTCGACCTCGCCTTCTTGCGGCAAAGCACTCATTTGACAGGCGCAGTGCGGTTATTCTGTCCCCCCCCCCCACACACGCACCCACACACCCCTAAGATAGATAACGGGGCAAGTCCATACAAGGAAGATGTGTCAGTACAACTATGCCCCTTGGTATGGTGCGGGGCGGGGGCAAGTCATGTTACAGACTCACCTCCGCATGCGACGCCACGGCATGCCGCGTCGCCGCCTGCTACGGCTCATTCCTGCCTCTGCCTCCCCGGGATGGGGGAGGGGGGTCCCAACCCCCCTCCCCCCGGCTCGGCCTTGCGCTAACGCGGCAGTGCGCTCGTTTGACAGGCGCGGTGCGGTTAATCTGTCCCCCCCCCTCCCCGACACGCACCCACACACCCCTAGGATAGATAATGGGGCAAGTCCATACAAGGAAGACGTGTCAGTACAACAATGCCCCTCGGTGCGGTGCGGGGGCAAGTCATGTTACGGACTCGCCTCCGCATGCGACGCTACGGCACGCCGCGTCGTCGCCTACTACGGCTCGTTCCTGGCTCGGCCTCGCAGAAATGTGGTGGGGGTCCCGACCCCCCTCCCCCCCCCCCCAGCTCGGCCTCGCGCTAACGCGGCAGTGTGCTCGTTTGACAGGCGCAGTGCGGTTATTCTGTCCCCCCCCACACGCACCCACACACCCCTAAGACAGATAATGGGGCAAGTCCATACAAGGAAGATGTGTCTGTACAACTATGCCCCTCGGTGCGGTGTAGGGGCAAGTCATGTTACGGACTCGCCTCCACATGCGACGCCGCGGCACGCCGCGTTGTTGCCTGCTACATCTCGTTCCTGGCTTGGTGATGTCTACTACACAACCTTCTTCTTGTAGACGTTGTTGGGCCTACAAGTGCACAGGTTTGTAGGATAGTAGCAAATTTCCCTCAAGTGGATGACCTAAGGTTTATCAATCCGTAGGAGGCGTAGGATGAATATGGTCTCTCTCAAACAACCCTGCAACCAAATAACAAAGAGTCTCTTGTGTCCCCAACACACCCAATACAACGGTAAATTGTATAGGTGCACTATTTCGGCGAAGAGATGGTGATACAAGTCCAAAATAGATGGTAGATAAAGGTATTTGTAATCTGAAATAATAAAAACAGCAAGGTAGTGAGCGATAAAAGTGAGCGTAAATGGTATTGCAATGATAGGAAACAAGGCCTAGGGTTCATACTTTCACTAGTGCAAGTTCTCTCAACAATAATAACATAGATAGATCATATAATGAGCCCTCAACATGCAACAAAGAGTCACTCCAAAGCCACTAATAGCGGAGAACAGACATAGAGATTATGGTAGGGTACGAAACCACCTCAAAGTTATTCTTTCGGATCAATCTATAAAAGAGTTCGTACTAGAATAACACCTTAAGACACAAATCAACCAAAACCCTAATGTCACCTAGATACTCCATTGTCACCTCAAGTATCCGTGGGCATGATTATACGATATGCGTCACACAATCTCAGATTCATCCAACCAACAAAAAGTACTTCAAACAGTGCCCCAAAGCTACTACCGGAGAGTCAAGAACATGTGCCAACCCCTACGTATAGCTTCCCAATGTCACGAAACCCGCAAGTTGATCACCAAGACATACATCAAGTGTTCTCATAAAAGACTCAATCCGATAAGATAACTTCAAAGGGGAAACTCAATTCATCACAAGAGAGTAGAGGGGGAGAAACATCATAAGATCCAACTACAATAACAAAGCTCGGGATACATCAAGATCGTGCCATAGAGGCAACACGAGAGAGAACGCGAGAGAGAGAGAGATCAAACACATAGCTACTGGTACATACCCTCAGCCCCGAGGGTGAACTACTCCCTCCTCGTCATGGATAGCGTCAGGATGATGAAGATGGCCACCGGTGATGGGATACCCCTCCGGCAGGGCACCGGAACAGGGTCCCGATTGGTTTTTGGTGGCTACAGAGGCTTGCGGCGGCGGCACTCCCAATCTATCTTCTGTTCTGGAAGTTTTAGGGTACGTAGGTATATATGGGTGCAAGGGGTACGTCGGTGGACCTCCGGGGTGCTCACGAGGCAGGGGGACGCGCCGAGGGGGGGGGGCGCCCCCCACCCTCGTGGGTTTCCTTCCAAAATTAACTTCTCCAGTTGATTTCGTTCTGTTTTGACTCCGTCTGATATTCCTTTTCCTCGAAACACTGAAATAAGCATAAAACAGCAAATCTGGGCTGGGCCTCCGGTTAATAGGTTAGTCACAAAAATAATATAAAAGTGGATAATAAAGCCCAATATTGCCTAAAACAGTAGATAAAGTAGCATGGAGCAATCAAAAATTATAGATACGTTGGAGACATATCACTCAGCCTCGCCGGGATGGGGAGGGGTCCCACCCCTTCCCCGGCTCGGCCTCGCGCTAACGTGGCAGTGGGCTCGTTTGACGGGTGCAGTGCGGTTATTCTGCTTCCCCCCCACACGCACCCACACACCCCTAAGACAGATAATGGGGCAAGTCCGTACAAGGAAGATGTGTCAGTACAACTATGCCCCTCCGTGCGGTGCGAGGGCAAGTAATGTTACGGACTCGCCTCCGCATGCGATGCCGTGGCACGCCGCGGCGTTGCCTGCTACAGCTCATTCCTGGCTCGGCCTCGGCGGGATGGGGGAGGGGGCTCCCGACCCCTTCCCCCCGGCTCGACCTCGCTAATTCTGCAGTGCGCTTGTTTGACAGGCATAGTGCGGTTTTCTATCCCCCCCCCCCCCACGCACCCACACACACACCTAAGATAGATAATGGGGCAAGTCCATACAAGGAAGATGTGTCAGTACAACTATGCCCCTCGGTGCGGTGCGGGGGCAAGTCATGTTACCGACACGCCTCCACATGTGATGCCGCGTCGTCGCCTGCTATGACTCGTTCCTCGCTCGGCCTCACCAGGATGGGGGAGGGGGGGTCCCGACACCCCTCCCTCCCCCACAGCTCGCCTCGCTTAACGCGCAAAGGCGCTTGTTTGACAGATGTAGTGCGGTTATTCTGTCCCCTTCCCCCCACGCACCCACACACACCCCTAAGATAGATAATGGTGCAAGTCCATACAAGGAAGATGTGTCAGTACAACTATGCCCCTCGGTGCAGTGCGGGGGCAAGTCATGTTACGGACTCGCCTCTACGGCTCATTCCTGGTCGACCTCGCCGGGATGGGGGAGGTTGGTCCCTCCCCCCTCCCTCCCCCCCGGCTTGGCCTCGTGCTAACGCGGCAAAGGTGCTGCTTTCGTTCAGCGCAGTCGGTTATTCTGTCCCCCCCCCCCCACACGCACCCACACACACCCCTAAGATAGATAATGGGGCAAGTCCAAACAAGGAAGATGTGTCAGTATAACTATGCCCCTCGGTACGGTGCGGTGCGGGGGCAAGTCATGTTATAGACTCGCCTCCGCATGCGACGCCGCGGCACGCCGCGTCGTCGCCTGCTACAGCTCGTTCCTAGAACAAAACTAACAAGAACTAGAACAAAAAAAGTTATCAGTCCAAGTCACTAGTGGAGTCAAGTACTAGATTCAACCAAACCAAAAAAGGAAAAAATTGACCGCCCAAGGACAAAAAAGTACCAGTCCAAATTACTGGTGGAGTCAAGTAGTAGATTCAAACAACAAAAAAGGAAAAAATTGACCGTCAGTCCATGTCACTAGTGGAGTCAAGTACTAGATTCAAACAAACAAACAAAAATTAACCGCCCAAGGACAAAAAAGTACCAGTCCAAGTTGCTGGTGGAGTCAAGTACTATATTCAAACAACAAAAAAGGAAAAAATTGACCGCCCAAGGACAGGCGCAGGCCTTGACAATGCTAGATACTTGAACTCGAGCCCGTGGGCGAATCCCTAGTAATCCGCACAAACGCAGGGCCTGCCGTCCAGGGCCCACAGGTCAAGTGAGAGAGAGAGAGCGACGTGTATAAGCGCTCTGGTAAGTGTTCAGAGGAGTTCGACTGGTGAGTCTCGGCTGCGCTTATAAACAGGTCTAGAGCCCCCTCGACTAGCGAGGTGGGACTAAACCCATAGCGCACGTGCACGCTGTGCTGCACAGCCGCGCGGACGAGCTATCCGGTCCGAAAACAACGACTCAGGCCGATGGCCCAACACAGTACTTCGCCCCATTACAAAAATCCAGCAGATCACACACGACAAAAAAATGCAGATAATTTAAAAAAACTGACAAGAAAATCAATTAATAAACAAAAATATTGTAAAAAGTTCAAACACATCTTAAATGGTAAGAAGTAAAAAAAATAAAAAGAATATATATTTTTTGGAAAAATAAACATAAAAGATTGTAAATAAAAATTTCAGAAATGAATTTATAAAAAGTTCAACTACTACAATTCATAATGTTCAAGTGCAAAAAAATAGTACTGTGCAGCAAAGATTAAAAAAATTAATTTTAAAAAATACTAAAACTATCATTATTCAACTATAAAAAAGAAAAAATGTGCTCGAAAATTCATGTAAAAAAGTAAGAAAAAATGTTATACAACAAACAAATTTGATTGGTAATTGACAACCTAAAGATAGTTCAGTACTATCATTAACAGAATGTAAGTTCGGCAAACTCAATACCCAAAAAGGAATTCTAAAAACAACATCACCGTATAGCACCGTCTGCGAGTTATGAACATAAAAATATATCACTCAAAACAAAGGATACCCATCAGTTCAACTATAGAAATTTTTCTAGTACTAATATAAATAAAACAGTTATACTTGAGCAAAACAATATGAAAAGCATTACATAACTTGTTCCAAACCATACAATTCAACCATCTCACATGCAAATGTTTTAAAAGAAAAAATACTGCAACATAATCAACCACAGAGAAATCTCACAACCAGCGTCATTTGCCACATTTAAACCTACAGCACATAAATTCTGAACGTCAGAGAGTCATCTTCTCTGGAGAACATAACCATAACCACATCACCATCCTCAAATCCAGACTCTGCCACAAACTCCTTCCACCCAGTAGTTAGGTTGATGCAACCATCAAAGTCGATGTGGTAGGCAACATCCATCAACTGATGCCTATTTTTGTCTGAAGTCTCCATCTTCAGAACATCGGAACTAGGAGCAACAATCCTGATCTTGGGTGACATTTTCTGCAAATGGGCATGGGAGTACAAAACAAATTGAACACCTGACATAACTGAATTTTTACACAGATATAGGAACGATTTGCATAACAAACTAAAATCGAAAAAATCTGAACCAAAACAATAACACAAAACTAACTAGACATGTGAACTGACTAAACTGAAGAAATATATATATCAATACACCTACAGTAAAAACATCTGACAAAAAATAGATCAAGGATTATACAAAAATGGATAAAATAATGTTAAGTAATGAACAAATACACACAGAAATCCCTACTGTTAAATTCTGACAGAACTAAATAAAAAAATATAGACAAACTATTCATAAGACTAAACTGCAGATTCAGTCCATGGGATTCAAACAGAGACCAACAAAAAGTAGAAAACAAAACGAATAGAAACACATACCCATGATTCCTTCAAGTCACCAACCGTCAGGCGGCAAACATAGGGTGTACGAAACCCATGGTTGTTGTACAATAGACAATAAACTTGCCCACGGCGCTGACTCTGTGTGAGCTCCAAATCAGATTCATACACACAGCCGTCAGCTATGCGCGCCATCTTTGCCAGGCATCCGCATGAACAATCCTCCATGGAACACACAGGAACAGGGAAAAGGCAACGAATAGAAGAGGGAGGAACCTAGAAGAAGGAAGAGAAAGGAGGGGGAGACTTGGCCACACACCACACATAGATGGATAGAGTTTATAGACAGGGAGACTCGCAGATTATAAAAATAATAAATAGGTAGGTGGGCAGCCAGCTGGTAGGAAATAGTTATTACACAAGCCATGCAACATTTGACCGCAAATCAGTTCAACTTCAGATAAACAAGTAATTCAAAAGTGCACATGTCAAACATATGCAGACAAAACAACACATTTAGAGACAAAACAGTTGAATTCATTTAGTCATTCAAACATCTACTCCCTCACAACAAAAATCTTAAAAACATAATATTCACTAATTCAGTCATAACGATAAAAGAAACGACGCCATTTGGTCCTGGTGGATGGATGTGGAGCCGTGGCTCCTCTCGCCCAAGCCCAACTAATGATCTGAATATGGTTCCTTCCCCTGCCCTCTGGGAAAAGAAGCTCCAATTCATTGGAGTTGCAAGTATCCGTCACCTCATGCGCAAGGCGTTTGTTGAATTCTGCCTCCAGTTCCTCATCGGCAGCACGTCGCGCCATCTGCGTGCGCCTGCGCCTCCTCCTCTGCTCCGCTACTGCAGCCTTCACATCTATGGCCTCCCCCTCCTCCTCTATGATCTCTCCCAGCTCAGGATCCATCTCGCTTTTCTTTGGTTGCAGCTCATAGAATGAAAGTGACAGAGGGCTCGGGCTTTATAATCAAAGTGCAAAGCTATCGGTACGAAGCCAGTCCCGATGTCAACGCACAGTAATACAACTTTCACACGTAGTAGTCCAACTACACATACGGAATCAATTCAAACAACATTGAAAAACATGCAACTTAATTACACAGTTTGACCAGATTACAATTAATCGCAGCATACAGTCAGCCGCCATACACCACCTCCGCCAACGACAAAATAACATGGGAATCCGGGGTAGAAACAACTCAAAGAAGCAAAATTGACAATGCAAATCTTTTCATACAATCCTTATATATCTCCCTGCAACAACAATTCGAAAGTGAAACAACAGAAAAAGAAGAACATATTTCCATGGCGGGCGTGGAAAATGACCAAGAACACCAAAACTTGTAATCATAAATTACAGATGAAATTAATCTCCAAAAACTCTAACATACCGATAATTCTCACATCAAAAACAACAAACACGGCGTAAATTGAGGCCTACGAACACCACAGTAAACACCAACGCCCAAAACACGTCCGCCGCCAAAATGCCCACGCCGTCACCTCTGGTGACTACAGGTCGCAAAACACATCCAGCTGAGCACGCGCATGTGCGGAACCCCTTACATGTCTCCTCTAGCAACGAATGGCCCATAGCATCTCGTCGGAGAACGACCCGAAGCTCCATGTTGCATCCCTATTTCCGTCCGTCGTGCACGCAGGAAGATCAGTTCAGGTGGGAAACCGCGTCAGTCCAAACTGTGAACCACGTCAGTTCAGAAAGGGTAACAGAATAGCCCAAATGTGTATATATATGTATATGTATGTATAGTCATATACTATTTGTGTAAAATAGTATGTGTTTGGAGTCATAAATTTGCAAATTATTATTACGTCATTTTCAAATTCGCGTCAACTTTGGTTTTTCTGGTATATACCGATACCATACCGAAATAGTTTGGTATATACCAAAACTGAACCATATTTTATTTTCATACCATATTTACTGAAGTATTAATACCGTACAAATAAAAAAACCATATAAACCGAACGCATAGGGTGACATGCCATAGTGTTTGGAAATGATATAGTCCATTCTGCATTAGTGAATATCCTGTCCAGATTTTCTAAAAGTGGATAATCTTGCATGTTCCTCCATGTAAAGCTTATGACTTTTAGTGGGATCTCAACTAGCTTGTGTGCTTGGATTGAGCTATTAAATAGAAGCATATTATTAACATCCCCACCTGGTCTGTTTCTATCTTCTGGGCTTCTGATCAAGTTGAAAGCCCCTAGTATCATCCAGTGGTCATGGTAGATGAGTCAATATTATTGAACCAATCTATGAAATCATCCCTTTCATCATTTTGACACGGAGCATAGATATTGGTAATGTAGAATATATTGCCAGATAGTGTGCAGTTCAGTTTGATAGTCAGTTGAAATTTTTCCTGCCTGACAATTTGACCATCAAATAAACTTCCATTCCAAATAGTGATAATGCCTCCTGAGCTTCCCAATTATGGCACATAAGAAAACTGGTTAAATCTTCTTGGGGAGAAATTCCTGAGGTATGTTATATCAAATTCTTCTCCTTTGGTTTCTTGTATGCATATAATATTGTAATTGCTTTCTTCAATTTTCTGTCTCAAGTCATCCCATCTTTGTTGTGAGTTTATGCCCCTCACATTCCAGTTCAAAATGCTCTAGCTTCTATTCATGGTACACATAATATAGCAGAATTGTGCTCACAGTGCGTGTAATCACTATGCTAAAATGTGAGGAAATTAGATCAACATCTTCATAACCATCTATATAAGCCCTTGAGGTCTTGTAGACTATGTTATTGCAACTAGTAAGACAAATCACTTTCATAGTAACATGGTTGGATAGCAGAAAGGTATCATAACACATCAAAAGTATTTTCACGTAGAACATTTGCTAGCAATATAACCGCTAGAGGAATAATCCAAAGGTAGAGCATTATGCACGCATGCACTCATCACAAAATAAGGGACATGAAGACTGCAAACTAAAACAGGTTCAAATGCAAGGTTCAGGCAATATTTATTACAGACCATTACATAAACTTGCCAAATATATCTAATAGGAGATCTATTCATTAGGAACTGGAGCATTCCGCTTGTCCTTTGTCACCTCACTAGGAGGGATCTGGCATTGCTTGGTTGTTGTGGCTTGAATGGTTTCCACGGGAAGTTCTGGGGGTGGGGCTTCAAGATCTCTGGTGTTATAGTCAAATTCTCCAATAAGATTCTTTCTGGTATTAGCCTTGGAAGTTGTTGTCATTTCCCTGAACCCACACTCCTTGCCACCGTGTTGCTTGTCAAGCATAACTTGTCTCACCAAGATCATGCCGCCTTCCTTGCTTTTCCTGGGCTCACCAATGACAACGCTATTTTTATTAGCTGATTCGGCTATGTTGGGATGAATTAACATCTTCTTCCCCTCCAAATCCATGATGTTCATTGGGAAGGGCTGCTTATCAACTTGCATCTCAGAAAAAATCAATTGTCCGTCATTAATGGTCGATTGTATCTGTCATCAAAAAACATTACAATCGTTTGTAGCATGAGAGAAATAATTATGATACTTGAATAAGCGCGTTGTTAGGAAATTTCCCTACTTTCTATTTTGGATGATGATGACAACTCTCCGTTGGTCTAACCGTATGTTAAATGCTTCAGGTTCTCGGGTTTAGGTTTGCATTGGTTAGTCATTATCTCTGGAAGAAGAATATAGAAGACGGTGTTGTTCTATGTGTTTATCTCTTTGGTCGTAGGTAACCCGTACTATTAAGAGGGAATCCACGTCGGAAGGCTTTGGGTGGATCATTGAACATACACAATTCTCTCACCCACCCTCACCTTCTGTTTCTTGTCTGAGAGAGAGTTCCCTTCTTTTCAACTGTTGTTGTGATCTCTCGGTGGTTGTATCGCTCACTCAAGCGGTTGTACCGCTGGCCTGTGGTACCGGCCCAACCACCGCCCCAGGGGTGACACCCAGGGGTTGGACAGCCCAGTATCGCCAGAGCGGTTGTACCTCTGCCCCAGGGCAGTGGTACCGCCACCGTGCTCAAAAGGACTGGGTGTAGCATCCTTGACGGTTGTAGCGGCCAGGTACCGCCCAACAACCGGACTGGCTTCTGTGTTGGGGAGGTACTTGGGCGGTGGTGGCTCGGTTGTTCCAGTTGTGCCTTGTTCACCAGTACCACTGATCTCCTGAGCGGTTCTACCGCTTAGGACTTAGCCGCTGCTAGTACCAGGGCCAGACGGTAGCTCTGGCGCACTAACCGCTCGACCACCGCTCACAGGGGTGACTCCCTTATGTTTCAAAGTGGTTGTTGTGCGGTAGAGGAGCGGTTGTTCCAGTTGAACTTGTTTACCAGTACTACCACTCATCTGTCTGGTTGTACTGCCTGTCAGCTTCTCTGTAGTATAACCGTGAATCCCGGTTGTATCGGGGTAAGAAGCGGTTACACCGCTATAGTGCAATAACTGCGGTAATGGTTAGATTTTAGGGTTTCCTATATAATGGAGGTTCTTCCACTTACCTCCTTTACCTCTTGCCTCACTCTCTCCACCATTAATGCCCTTCAAGCTTTCTTGCCCGATCTCTCTCTCTTGCCACTCAAACTTGTTGATTTGCTAGGGATTGAAGGAGGAGACCTAGATCTACACTTCCACCAAAGGATATTTGATTCCCCATACTTTCTTGTGTGGATTTTGTTACTCTTGGGTGTTTGAGCACCCTAGACGGATGAGGTCACCTTGGAGCCACATTTCATTGTGGTGAAGCTCCATGGCTTCGTTGGGAGCCTCCAATTCAGTTGTGGAAAGAGCCCCAACCTTGTTTGTAAAGGTTCGATCGCCGCCTTCAAGGGCACCAATAATGGAATCACGATATCTCGCATTGTGTGAGGGCGTGAGGAGAATACGGTGGCCCTAGTGGCTTCTTGGGGAGCACTGTGCCTCCGCACCTCTCCAACGGAGACGTACTTCCTCTCAAAGGGAAGGAACTTCGGTAACACACCCTCATCTCCACCGGCTCCACTTTTGGTTATCTCTTACCTTTACTTGTGCAAGCTTATATTGTGTTGCATTCCTTGCTTGCTTGTATGCTTGTTGTTGTTTCATCTAAAGGTTGCTCACCTAGTTGCATTTCTAGACAACCTGTTTTGATGCAAAGTTTGATTTGTAAAGAAAAGCTAAAAATTGCCAGTTACCTATTCACCCCTCCCCCTCTAGTCAACTATATCGATCATTTCAATTGGTATCAGAGCCTCGTCTCTTTATTAAGGACTTTGCCGTCTGAAGAGTATGGTTGACACCATAAATGGTGGGGAGGAGCACCCCGGTGTGATTCCTTCATCGTCTACGGCCGATGGGGGATCCTCGTTCTCTCATGAGGAATTCAATGCGGCTTTGGACACATTGAAAACCTCCATGACGACCGAGGTTGAAGGCATGTTCAACAAGTTCTTAGAAGGCCTTAAATTACCCCACCGCACCTATGAAAGTGGGTGATCCCGCTAACAAGGTTGCGGATGCTAACTCCGACAAGGGGGAAGCTACTAGTGACAAAGTTCCTTTATCTAGTGGTAGAAGTGTGGCATCTTTGCCCATGTTGAACCTCCACTCACTTATGGAGGACCAGTTCCCTCCACTGATTTGAATCATGTTGGTCCTCCTCCTAAGTTTGTGAAAGATGAGGATTTTGCTTCTTGGGTCTATCACTTTAAACATCATTTAAATCATAGTAACACTAATCTTTGGAGAATTATTGAGCAAGGTTTCTACCTGCATGACCCAAGCAACTTCACTCCTAGAGAAGCCGCGGATAATCAATTCAACGAGTCCGCTCTCTTCATCATCGAAGATGCAATTCCACCCAAAGAGATTGTGCATCTCCGAACTTTCACCATGGCCAAAGAAGCATGGCACCATGTTGTTTCCATTTACAAGGGAAGCGCAAGGATTCAACGCTCCAACTATGAAGTGGTGCAAGATGAAGCTGATGAGTTTGCGATGAATGAAGATGAAGAACCTCGTGAGCTCTACCAAAGATTAACCACTCTCATAGACGACAATTGGATCAAGCGCAAGTTTCTCAAGGCCATGATGCCCTACCATAAGGCCATGTCATCAGTCATCCGTCAAAGGCCGGATTTTCATACCTTGTCCTCAAGTGAAGTGTTGGATGAGTTTGTTGCTATGAGAATATTGGACAAGACCGCCGACAATGCGGTGTTGTGTTCTCAACGGGTAAAGAAACCCAACCTTGCTTTGAAGACCAAGGCCAGTGTGGAAGAAGAGGATGAAGAGGAAGATGAGGAGAGTAATCCCGAAGATACAAAATATGCTTATCATGAGCACATGTGAGGGAGTCCTGGATTAGGGGGTGTTCGGATGGCCGGACTATGACCTTCGGCCGGACTCCTGGACTATGAAGATACAAGATTGAAGACTCCGTCCCGTGTCCGGATGGGACTTTCCTTGGCGTGGAAGGCAAGCTTGGCGATACGATATGAAGTTCTCCTCCCATTGTAACCGACTCTGTGTAACCCTAGCCCTCTCCGGTGTCTATATAAACCGGAGAGTTTTAGTCCGTAGGACGAACAACAATCATACCATAGGCTAGATTCTAGGGTTTAGCCACTCCGATCTCGTGGCAGATCTACTCTTGTACTACCCATATCATCAATATTAATCAAGCAGGAGTAGGGTTTTACCTCCATCGAGAGGGCCCGAACCTGGGTAAAAACATCATATCCCTTGTCTCCTGTTACCATCCGCCTAGACGCACAGTTCGGGACCCCCTACCCGAGATCCGCCGGTTTTGACACCGACATTGGTGCTTTCATTGAGAGTTCCTCTGTGTCGTCGCCTTTTAGGCCCGATGGCTTCTTCGCTCGTCAACCGTGACGCGGTCCGGGATGAGACTTTTCTTCCTGGACAGATCTTCATATTCGGCGGCTTCGCACTGCGGGCTGACTCGTTCGGCCATCTGGAGCAGATCGAGAGCTACGCCCCTGGCCATCAGGTCAGGTTTGGAAGCTTGAACTACACGGCCGACATCCGCGGGGACTGATCTTCGACGGATTCAAGCCACAACCGGGCACGCCGCACTGTCATGATGGGCACGATTTAGCTCTGTCATCGGATAACGCCCAGAGCATCGCTCAGGTGTCCGCTCCAACCATTAGCTCGGAGCCCACTACGCCAGTCGGGGACGGACGGTTAGACGCCACCCCGGAAACTGCAATTGGCGATAGAGCCGGATACCAGCCTAGTCCCTCGCAAGGCTCGTGACTCCAAGGTGCCGGACTCCGATCCGGACTCCGTAAATCCCGCACCTCTCCCGGTTAAGCCCGATTGGGCTCCGGTCATGGAGTTCACCGCCGCTGATGTCTTTCAGCACTCACCTTTCGGCAACATCCTGAATTCGTTAAAGTCTCCCTCTTTGTCAGGAGAGCCCTGGCCGGACTACGGCCAACATGGTTGGAACGCGGACGACGAAGAAATTTGTAGCCCACCCACCACCCACTTTGTAGCCACTGTCGACGATTTAACCGACATGCTCGACTTCGACTCCGAAGACATCGACGGCATGGACGCTGATGAAGGAGACGAACAAGAACCAGCACCTATAGGGCTCCAGAAAAACACCTCATCATACGATGTATACATGGTGGAGACACGCAACAGAAACAACTACGAGGACCAAAAGGATGCGGCCAGAGATCGCTCCCCCGAGAAACAATCAAAGCGGCGGCGTAAGCGCAAGGCCAAGCCCCACCTCGACAAAAACCCAGCCATAGAGCAGGGCGACTCAACGGACGATGAACATGCCGTCGAGCATCCGTCCATGCAGGGCGGACAATCCGAACAACCAATCCCCTGGAAGGATAATAGCCCGGACGACCTCACACCACACAAATTGCTGGAACATCAGAACCTCCACCAAAGGCTCGTCGTCACTTCACGTAGCCTGAAAAAGCAGAAGCGGAGGCTCAAGACAGCGGAGGATGCATTCAGGATCAGATGGGACAAGGTACTCAATACCGCACACAAGTACGGAAGTAGTCGCCACGCAAAGAGCTATTCGAAGCAGAAACTACTACCAGAATTTGACGAAGAGGCCATAAAACCCCCACAGTCAAAAAATAAGGGCGCCACAAGGTCGGATAGACGACCCTACGATCAATCTCACGCGTCAAAGGACGCCGCACTCAATATAGCGCGCGATCCGTCCAAGAATCCGCATCAGAAAATTGGCCCTACCAGATCCATTTATAGGCCAAGAAAGCAAGCTCCAATGAGTGATGCAACGCAAAAAATACCCGAAAATCGTGGCACGCCTAAATACAGGGGCGCCGCACACCCCCTATGTTTTAATGATGAGGTGCTGGATCATGAATTCCCAGCCGGATTCAAGCCAGTGAACATAGAACCATACGACAGAACAACAGACCCTGGAGTCTGGATCGAGGACTACATCCTCCACATACACATGGCCAGAGGAGATGACCTCCATGCCATAAAATACTTACCCCTTAAACTCAAAGGGACAGCCCGGCATTGGCTTAAAAGCCTCCCCAAGAACACCATGGGAAGTTGGGCAGTGCTTGAGGATGCTTTCCGGGCAAATTTTCAAGGGACCCATGTCCGGCCCCCAGATGCAGACGATCTGAGCCATATAACTCAGCAGCCCGGAGAGTCAGCGCGGAAGCTCTGGAACAGATTCCTTATAAAAAAGAATCAGATAGTCGACTGTCCGGACGCAGAGGCCCTAGCAGCTTTCAAACATAGCATCCGAGACGAATGGCTCGCCAGACACCTCGGCCAAGAAAAGCCGCGAACAATGGCCGTGTTAACAAGCCTCATGACCCGCTTCTGTGCAGGAGAGGATAGCTGGTTGGCAAGAAGCAACACCAGTGACCCGAATACGTCCGAACTCAGAGATGGGAACGGGAAGCCGCGCCGTAACAAAGAACCGCGCCGGATAAAGGACAAAAGCCCGATGAGCACGGCAGTAAATGCCGGATTCAAAAGCCCTCGGCAAAATCAGAAAAAGATGCCCCCCAAAGAAGATAGGGACAAGCTATCCAACCTCAAAAAAAATTTAGACAAAATATGTCAAATTCACCGCACTCCGGGGAGACCTGCAAACCATACCCACAGAGATTGTTGGGTCTTTAAGCAGTCCGACAAGCTCAACGCCGAACACAAGGGGCTCAACACACCAAGCGAAGATGACCACGCACCCCACGAGCAGATCACCGGAGAACAAAAGAAGTTCCCACAAGAAGTCAAGACAGTAAATCTACTTCATGTGACGAAGGGGAAGAATAGAACGGCACCTACAACGACACGCGCCGTACAGCCAGCCCCGAAGGAGCAACCCCACTGGTTGTTACAACCAATTACCTTTGATCATCTGGATTACTCTACAGGAGATCAGAACGCAGGCTGGACTGCCTTGGTCTTAAATCCAATCATTAACGGACACCAATTTACGAACGTCCTTATGGACGGCGGCAGCGACTTGAACCTCTTGTATCAGGACACAGTCCGCAAACTCGGGGTAAACCCAGTCGCAATCCACCTCGGCAACACTTCCTTTCAAGGAATAACGCCCAGTTCGGATACCCCAAGTATGGGTTCCCTTACGTTAGAAGTCACGTTCGGATCACCCGACAACTTCCGAAGCGAAAAGCTAACATTCCACATCACCCCATTCGTAAGTCGCTATCAAGCGCTACTAGGACGTGAAGCTTTCGCCCGCATTAACACAATACTGCACTACGCATCCCTTACACTTAAAATGCCCGGTCCAAAGGGCATCATCTCATTACAAGGGAACATAAATTGACCCCCAAAGTACGGGCAGGGGTGCGGTTGCCTAGGCAGTCGGCTACAAATCCAGCCCTACTATCCCGGACACACCTCGACGAGTCCGACGTCAACATGCTTAAATTACCGCATACCCTAGTGCAAGGTGCTCCGTGTGCTCACGCCCGGAGACAATACGACCCAACTCTTGCTCCAACTATATTTTGTTTATTTCGATATAGATTTCTCGCACGCTTATTTTTTACTAAGTTCCTCTCTTTCGCAGATGAGCATCGTGCTACGCCCGTCCAGGATACGGCACGACGGAGACACAGTCGCAGACATGCATCAGGGACCCGTTCCAAGGATTCTTTTCAGATTAAGACCCTGCGTAAAACTTTCTTACTATCTCTTGTCGATAACATCCCCCGGTTTTCTCTATAGCCGAGGAGGAGGCTGGCGTCTTGGCATGTGGCCACGTCAGAAATTCTTGCACGTACCTGGACACCAGGGGCTTTTTTACCAAGGGCTCTATTTCGGCCCGTCTTCATAAAGACCGAACACCTTAGGGAGTGTCTGGCGTCGCGAGTTTGGCCCTATATGCACCAGCTCCGAATCATGTCTTTGGTCAAATGTTGGGTTTGCCCGGCTCCTGTGTTTTGCTGCCTTACGTTCCGTTATATCGCTAACGCGGCACCGGAGAACTCTCTGCGATTGTGCCCGGTTCGCCGGGTGAGCACCTCAGTAGAGAAAGCCGAAAACTGACTGTCATGATATAGCGAGAGACTGGTCAACCACTCGATGACTTTCGTAATCTTTAGGATTCCCCCGCATTAACGAAGGGCCGCTTCCCGGTCAGGCACACTCGCGCCCCGAATTCGGGCGAGCGCGGTGCCCCTAGGGGCTATTCAATAGTCCCACTGTCAAACTCCTATGGCTAAGTGAAAGTGATAAAGCATTATAGTCTGGTTGCCTAGTTCTCCGCGCTACCACCTCCTTTATAGGACCAAGACGTTGGATTAAGTGTGAACAGACGCCTTTTTACGAACACCCCCGCATTCTATGCGTGGGGGCTGAAGCCAACGATTGCCATCTTTCAGTTTACATACAAATATATACATTAAACGGCCGCATAGGAGGTATCATGATTCTTGCAAGCACAAATATAAAAAAGCTTTTTTCATAAAAACACAATTCGTCTTACAAATAGTATAAGCTATTCGAACACAGCATCCTTCGAGCACTACGACTCTATTATACGAGCGCCAGGGAGAACTTCCTCAAAATAGTGCTTGGCAGGTACTCGGCTTTCGTCCGAATCTTGGGACGCAACAATACTGGCCTTCATATCTGCCCAATATGTCTTGACACGGGCAAGAGCCATCTGTGCGCCCTCTATGCACGTCGACCTCTTCATTGCATCAGGATGCGGCACCGAACCAAGAAATTGTTGCACGAAGCCAAATAACTCTTCGGCTCCGGCTTCTCCGGCCACAGACGACTCGCAACAAATTTCATGGCGAGTCCGGATAATCTGTTCAGCTCCGCCCAGGCGGCTAAACGGTCGGAGACTGACAGTGGGCGCTCCGGATTGTGGTACTGCGACCAAAAAAACTCTTCCAATTCATGGTCACCTCGGTTGTGGAAGTGTTCGGTCGCGTCCGCCGCACTTGCGGCCAAATCCAGATAAGCGTTGTCCGAACTCCACTGCCGGTCTAATGGAGCATACTTGGGGTCTTCGAACTTCATCCGCAGCATATAAGGCTTTCCAGCCGTGATAACTCCGGCCTGACGCAGCTCCTCCTTCATCGCCCTCATGGCAGAGCGAGTATCCTTGGCTGCAGCTGTGATCTTTTCAAGATCTTTCTGAGCCGCCCTATCTTTTTGTTCAAGCAATCTACAGCGATCGGTAGCATCCCTCAATTCTATGGCCATCTCGGCCATTTCCTTCTTGATCTGGTAGTGAGCAGCCTGTTCGGCTTTTAGCTCTTCAGCCGCTTTAACGGCAGCCACATCACTTTTCCTTGCTTGCTCCTTGACTCGGGCAAGTTCTGCCCGAAGGTTCTCCATGGCAGCAACACCATCTACATCAAGTATATATATATAAGGCCTAAGCATCAAGCTCCTATTACTGGGTGTCTTTTGAACATACCTTGAGCCTCGTCTAGCCGCTTATTTACAAGCACGATGTCGGCATCGGCTACGTCAAGTTGCCGCTTTAGTTCGGCAGATTCATCAGTCCGGATAGCCGCCGAGTGCCTCGCCACCTTCATGGAATGAGCGACATATTATACCTGGGATTATGATCCTCTGTGCGCCGTCATTCATGACGACACACAGAGTCTCAGGGGCTACTATTCATACAGGGCACATTTAAATATGCGGCTCTATCAAAAGGTACACCTTTTTACATATCTCAAAGCCTGTTAGTAAACTCCTGGCAGCTTCGTACAATCCGCTTTCTGCGGATGAAATCCTTCCAATCACTGTATCCATCAACATACGGTGTTCTTCTGAGATGAACGCCCTACCAAGTAGATCCTTCAGCACCTCCGCCGGCGCGCAAGAGGGTGCCGGACTAGTCTGACGGCCTTTCCCAGGGTCCGGACTTGAGAAGGCCCACCGGGACGATACCTCGGGGTCGCCAGCATTGTAGGACGGTGGAACAAGGGGAGGCGTTTCGCTCTCTATCATCTCCGGACGAAGATCCCCTGAAGATGAGCTCTGCTGAGAAGGGTTGAGATCCGAACTGCAAGATAATGCTTCGGTTATTTTCCTCAGGAATAAAACATGAACGTGATTCATTATGGAACCCCTCCCCTCACTTACGCCTCGGGGGAGAGCGGGTCCCCTTTAGGGGGCGATTCGGCTGAAGCGTCCACCGGTGCCGAATCCTCTGACGAAGATTTCTTTCCCTGTTTTTTGGTTATCACCTCCGGGTCTTCAGAGGCAGTACTTTTCTTTCCCTGGTCGGGAGAATTTTCGTTTCTTCCCTTCCTAACGGCCTCCTTCGTGGAGGCGGTAGCACCTTGGTCCCCCCCTTCACCTTCCGCCAATGGCACGGCCTCCAGCATCCTGGTCAGCATGGGATTCGGCACGGTCTCAGGCAAGGGGGCTGGACACCTGATAAGCTTAGCCTTTGCTATCCACTCCTGCTCAAAGGGCAACTCTGCTAAAGGGTAGATTTGATAAAAATATGGATGGTATGTGCAAATACGGAGCTACTTACTTTAGCATTTGGGCGGTTGCAGCTCAGACCAGCGTCCTCGGACAAATCCGGACACCTTGCTTGTGATCCGAAGAACAATTTGTACATCTCCATGGGTGTCGTTCCCATGAAGTGTCTTAGGATTCGTGGTCCCTCAGGATTGAATTCCCACAGGCGGAGAGGTCGACGTTTGCAGGGCAGAGTGCGGCGAATCACCATGACTTGCGCCACCACGGTCAGATTGATATCTCTTTCTAGGAGATCTCAAATACGGCCCTGCAGCAAGGGCACGTCTTTCGACGGCCCCTAGATAAGTCCTTCATTAACGCATGATGCCAGCCGTGGTGGGGGACCCGAACGAAAAGTAGGCGGTGCCACCCATGTGGTGCCCCTAGGGGCTATGATGTAAAACTAGTCTCGTTGCCATAAGCCGAGCTCCTCTTGAAAAGAGCTTTCGGGCCATGGAGCATCGTCCATCTTGCTTATTATAGCCCCTCCGCTCTCAGCGTGCTGCCCCTCGATCATTTTCGGTTCCACTTTGAAAGTTTTTAGCCACAATCCGAAGTGAGGGGTGATATGGAGGAAGGCCTCGCACACGACAATGAATGATGAGATCTGGAGGATGGACTCCGGAGCTAGGTCGTGAAACTCCAGCCCGTAGTAATACATAAGCCCCCACACAAAGGGATCGATTGGGAGGCCTAGCCCCCGAAGGAAGTGAGACGCGAACACCACGCTTTCACCAGGCTGGGGAGCGGGGACTGCTTGCCCTTGAGTAGGCAGTCTATGCGAGATTTCACTGGTTAGATACCTGGCATCTCTTAGCTTTCGCACATCTTCTTCCGTAATGGAGGAAGGCATCCACCGGCCTTGTAGGTCGGAGCCGGACATCTTCGAAGATCCGAAGCGCCTAAAACTAGAGCTTCGGGTGTTGGAACTCGAAGCGAGGGGCGGATTTGATTGGTTTGAGAAGAAGGGAGCCGGGCCTTGGTTCCTTTATAAAGGAGGTGAATACCAAGAGCCCTCCCCGTAACCGTTTGAGACTCGCTTTCAATTAGGGAGTCATACCTAAGTCACGGTTGGGTTACCCACACCCGTACTTATGAGAATCCCGAAATAAGGGGACACGATCTCTGCTTTGACAAGACGTTCCAAGGAAACCGCCTCGCTAAATGCGGTGAGGTGGAACAATAAAATAAATAAAGAGCCTGGCTGTGGCATGATGTCACGCCACGGAATACGTCAGCAGATCCGATTAATACAAATATTATTCTCTCTACGAAGGAATGTGGAACTTATTTTGCAGAGCCGGACACTACCCTGGTGTCCAACATCTTCTATGAAACATTCGGAGGAGGAACCCGCCTTGCAACGCCGAAGACAACTTGCGCGCCGGACTCGTCGTCATTGAAGCCTGGTTTAGGGGCTACTGAGGGAGTCCTGGATTAGGGGGTGTCCGAATGGCCGGACTATGACCTTCGGCCGGACTCCTGGACTATGAAGATACAAGATTGAAGACTCCGTCCCGTGTCCGGATGGGACTTTCCTTGGCGTGGAAGGCAAGCTTGGCGATACGATATTAAGATCTCCTCCCATTGTAACCGACTCTATGTAACCCTAGCCCTCTCCGGTGTCTATATAAATCGTAGAGTTTTAGTCCGTAGGACGAACAACAATCATACCACAGGCTAGATTCTAGGGTTTAGCCACTCCGATCTCGTGGTAGATCTACTCTTGTACTACCCATATCATCAATATTAATGCAGCAGGAGTAGGGTTTTACCTCCATCGAGAGGGCCCAGACCTGGGTAAAAACATTGTATCCCTTGTCTCCTGTTACCATCCGCCTAGACGCACAGTTCGGGACCCCCTACCCGAGATCCGCCGGTTTTGACACCGACAACATGGCTCTCGCTTCAAGGCAATTTTGGAGCAAGAAGAACTCAAGGCCCAACTTTAACAAGAACAACTCAAGTGGCACCAAGGGCAAGCAACGTGTGAGTACATGCTATAATTGTGGCAATGTGAGCCACTTCGTTTCGGAGTGCCCTTATGAGAAGAGGGAAGACAATGGTGGCAAGCTTTTCCGAAAATACAAAGCCAAGCCCTTCCCCAACAAGAACAACTTCACCAAGAAGACTCCTCCCAAGGGGTTGGTGGCACAAGAAGAGTACAATGAGGATGATGATGATGATGAAGACGGTGAGACGGTTGCCATGGCCTCCGTTGCCATTGCCACAACTCCACGAGTGTCTCTCTTCGATTCACCCAAGGAGAATATCACCGCCAAGTGCCTCATGGCCAAATCCACCAACAAGGTAACCCCCAATATCAAAACCACCATCACTACTAATCCCTCTTTGATGGATTGCACTGATGAAAGTTAGGGGTCTAATGAGGAAGAAAATGAATTTGTGTCTTTTATGAGTAAGCTCAAGGGTAAATCCAAGAAGCACTTTGTTGCTCTCTGGGAACAACTTGGTGAATCCAATGACATGATCGAGGCTCATGAAGAAACCATCTCTAAGATGGAGGGGCATAGCTATAGTCGTGACTATGCCGATGAGATATCAGATCTCTCTAATGCGCTTGAGGAAGAGTGTGGTCATCGTTTGGCTCTTAAGGAGACACACAATGATGATCATGCTAAATTAAAGAAAGATCTTGATCATGTTCTTGTTGTATCTCGTGTCCTCAATTCCGAGAAGGCCAAACTTGGGGTTGATCTTGCTAAACTCAAGGAGGAGTTTGATATACTTGACAAGGATCGCAAGGCCTTGAAGGGTACTCATGCTAGCCTTAAAGAGTCTCATGATCAACTCCAAGTGAAGCTAACCAAGGAGAAAGCCACATTTCCTCATATGGTTTTAATTGATAATGCAAATACTACTAACCCATGTTGTGAGCATGTGCATCTTGTGGAGGAGAATGCAAAGTTGAAGGAGCAACTTGAGAAAGGCCTTGTGTCTTGCATACAAGGTGAGAAGAACCTCAACGGCCTTTTGAGCAATCAAAAGGAAGTTGTGGCCAAGGAGGGAATTAGGTTTGCACCCAAGTCCAAGAACAAGAAGAAGAATGACAAGGCCAAACGACCTCCTCCTCTCAAGCAAACTTTTGTGAAGGAGGGAGAGGGTGCTTCTTAGGAGAAGAAGAACAATGTTAAGGGTGGTGGTGTCAAGAAGGGCATTGCCACTCCTTCCAACAAAGCCGGCGACTTTAACCCTTCTTATGTGTTAGGTCGTGCTAGTGATGGGCATGTTTATGCTAAAATTGTTGGTTCTCCTTGTGAGTACATTGAATGGTCTATTTGGGTTCCTAAGACCCTTTTTGCTAACAACAAAGGACCCGTTACAAAATGGGTACCTAAAACCAAGCATTGGTCTCTTGTAGGTGTTTGCTTTCGGTGCGGGGTCATGGTTGCTCGATAGTGGAGCAACAAATCATATGACCAGAAGCAAGGACTTGGTGGTGGACGTGCACAAGATTTCATCTATGCCCACCAACGTTGAGTGGGGTGATGCCTCGTCTTCTAAGGTATTGGGTCTTGGCAAGGTTGTCATTTCTCACGATCTCATGATTGAGAAAGTCATGCTTGTTGAGTACCTTGCATACAATTTACTTTTCGTTTGTCAACTTGCACTCATGGGCTTTGCCACTTTCTTTGATATTGATACTGTGGCCCTCTTATGGAGCAAGACTCTTAGAGTAGCCTTTGTTGGGCATGTCGAGAACGGTCTCTATGTGATTAAATTTTCGGAGTGACCCACTAAGACCGCGACATGCCTAATGGCTAAAATTGACGTGGGATGCCTTTGGCATCGCCGTTTAGCCCATGTCAATATGAGATTTTCGCAGAGTCTTCTCAAGGGGGACCATGTCCGAGTACTAACAAATGTTAGTTTTGCTAAAGATCGTGCTTGCAGTGCTTGTATCGAAGGAAAGCTACATGAGAAGTCTCACCCTCCCACAACTATCATCTACTCAAAGAGTCCTTTGGAGCTCCTTCACTTGGATCTCTTTGGGCCTCCATCCTTTGATAGCCTTGGGGGTAGAAAGTATTGCTTGGTGATTGTGGATGATTATTCAAGATACACTTGGGTATACTTCTTCAAGAGGAAGAGTGAGACCCAACAAACCGTCATCGACTTTGCAAATGAAGCTCAACGTCAACACAATACAAAGATCTTGACAATAAGAAGTGACAACAGCACCGAGTTCAAGAACTACACCTTGGATGAGTTTCTTAGTGATGAGGGGATCAATCATCAATATTCCGCACCTTACACCCCTCAACAAAATTGTGTAGCGGAGAGGAAGAACCGGACGTTGATGGATGTGGCAAGAACCATGATGGCGGAGTTCATGTCTCCGTACAAATTTTGGGCCGAAGCCATCAACACCACTTGTCATGCATCTAATCGGCTCTATCTTCGCAAAGGTTTGAACAAGACTCCATATGAGATACTCACCGGCAACAAGCCCAACCTCAAGTACTTCCTGGTGTTCGGGTGTAAGTGTTTCATTCTCAAGAAAGGTGTTCGTTTGTCTAAATTTTGGGCTAGAGCTCATGAGGGCATATTTGTTGGTTATGGTACAAACTCTCATGCTTAGCGTGTCCTCAATAAGTCCACGGGACTTATTGAGGAGACGTGTAACATGGAGTTTGATGAGAATAATGGCTCCCAAGTGGAGTAAAGTGGTACTTGTGATGTAGGTGATGAAATTCCTCCCCAAGCAAGGTCAAAAAAAAATTCCTCCCCAATCCATACGAAGAATGGGTGTTGATCATATCCTACCTATTGAGGAACCCCTTGTGGCCGAAGGATAAGGACAATGTTCCACTCATGTGGAACCATCACCAACCCAAGACCCACACGCTTCCGAAGAACAAAGTGAAGGCCCTCAACCAAATGAACAAGATCAAGGGAAAGATCAACTTCAAGATGGTAGGGAACCACCAAGTGATGCACAAGGTCAAGTTCTCACCCCCGAGCAAATTCAAGATCAAGAGCAAGCTCAAGATCAAGAACAAGCTCAAGACGATGCTCAAGATGATCAAGTTACTGCTCCTCAACTCACTCCTGAGGATGAATTGGAGCGTCATGCCACCAAGATTGCATCCAAGCTCACTACCAAAGATCATCTCATGAATAATGTGCTTGGAAGCTTAAGAAAAGGGGTAAGCACTCATAGACAATTAGCAAACTATTGTGAACATCCTCGAGCGTCTCTTGTGTTGAACCCCAAAAGGTCTATGAGGCGCTCGAGGATCCGGATTGGCTCAATGCCATGCATGAAGAACTGAACAACTTCGAGCACAACAAGGTGTGGAGATTGAAAAAAGGACAACGAGAAACCATAATGTCATTGGAACCAAGTGGATCTTCAAGAACAAGCAAGATGGTCATGGAATTATCGTTCGCAACAAGGCTCGTTTGGTAGCACAAGGCTACTCCCAAGTCGAGGGTATCGACTATAGTGAAACCTTTGCTCCCGTTGCTCGCCTTGAATCTATTCATTTGTTGATTGCTTATGCTTCTCATCACAATTTCAAGTTGCAAAAAATGGATGTGAAGAGTGCTTTTCTTAATGGTCCTATTAATGAGCTAGTGTATGTCAAACAACCCCCAGGGTTTGAGGATCCTGAGTTCCCCAATCATGTGTACCAACTCGATAAGGCACTCTATGGCCTTAAACAAGCCCCACGTGCGTGGTATGAGCACCTTACCGAGTTGTTGCAATATCGTGGGTTTGAAATTGGGAAAATCGACCCCACTATTTTTACTAAGAAGGTCAAAGGGGAGTTGTTTGTATGCCAACTATATGTTGATGATATTATCTTTGGTTCCCCTAACAAAGCTTTCAATGAGGAATTTGCCGCTCTCATGACCTCGAAGTTCAAGATGTCCATGTTGGGAGAGTTGAAGTTCTTTCTTGGGTTCGAAATCAAACAAAGAAGGGAAGGAACCTTCATCAACCAAGCCAAATACACTCAAGACATGCTCAAGAGATTCAAGCTAAGTGATGTCAAGCCGGCTTCCACTCCAATTCCCGTCAAATGCCCACTTGACATAGATCCCAATGGTAAAGCGGTGGATCAAAAGGTATATTGCTCCATGATCGGCTCCTTGCTTTACCTTTGTGCATCTAGACCGGATATCATGTTGAGTGTGGGAATTTGTGCATGATTTCAAGACGCACCTAAGTAAATCCACTATGTGGCGGTCAAGCAAATCTTTTGATATTTGGCTCGAACCCCAAACTTTGGCTTATGGTACCAAAGAGGAGCAAACTTCAACCTTGTGGGCTTTTCGGATTCGGATTGAGCGGGAGACAAAGTGGATAGGAAGTCAACCTCCGGAGGGTGCCAATTTCTTGGGTGCTCTTTGGTGAGTTGGTCTTATAAGAAGCAAAGTTGTGTGTCTCTCTCGTCCATCGAAGCGGCGTATGTGGCCGCCGGTAGTTGTTGTGCACAACTTCTATGGATGAGGCAAACTTTAAAGGATTACAGTGTCATTTGTGACAAAGTGCCTCTTTGGTGTGACATTGAAAGTGCCATCAAGATTTCTCTCAACCCGGTGCAACACTTCAAGACGAAGCATATTGAGATTCGGTATCACTTCATCCGAGATCACATTAGGCGAGGGGAGATCGAGCTCAACTATGTTAACACTCATGATAATCTTGCAGATATCTTCACGAAGCCCTTGGATGAAGCAAGATTTCGTGAGTTAAGGCATGAGCTAAATATCATTGATTCGAGCAATGTGGCTTGAACCTTTGCACACCCCACCATACTCATCGCGATGTCTTGTTCTAGGTGTAGGCATGGACATAGGGGGGAGTATTGTTCTCTCAATGAACTCTTCCTCCCCCCATTATGCATAAATTGATCAATTCTTTCACATTAGCCCTTTTTTATGGTACTTGTGCTTTAAAGATGGGTTTTGGTCATGGACCCAAGGTTAAAATCTTCGTGGTGCCATACCTTTACACTCAAACATATGTGGCCTCGGCCACCGCCTTTTCTGTTTAGAAGGGGAGTTGGTTTCCTTGGGTCATTTTCGCTCTTGCTTAGTCCTTTGTTAGGTCCTAGGTGTTGTGATCTCCAAGTTGGGGTTTTTCTCATTGGTTGCTTCTTGCTCTCTTGGAGATCATCCCACCATATTCCAGTGTCTTGCTCCATCCCAAGCCTTTCTCTACCTCTTAAACATCTAACCAATTGCACACATCTTGATCTTGGTATGGGTAATGGTGACTGGGCGGTACAACCGGTGTCCCTGGCGGTTCAACCGCTGGTACACTCGGTTTGTGCCGTCCTAGGAGGACTCCCAGGGGTGTCTGAGCGGTTCCACCGCTACACCCCAGGTCGTGCTCCTGGCCGGTACTACCGCTCGGTTTCAGGCGGTAGTACCGTTGCCTTCCAGGCAACGGCAGTACCGCCCACAACCACTCGTACGTATCAGGAAGCGGTACAACCGCTCCTAGGAGCAGTACAACCCCTTCGCGTCTGCAGGCATATATAAGGGACAGGGCCGAAGGGGTTTTCTTTTCCCCTTATCCCCTTTCCTTCCCCTGCCCTAGCCGCCAGTCGCCATTGTCCATGCCCTTGAGAGCTCGTCGTGCTCCAGATCCGTGCACTCTCCGTGGATCCGCTCCGTGGAGGCCCCCTCCTTCCTGATCTCTTCCCATGAATGCCAGTAATGCCCCATTTATTTTCTCTCTAGGGTTTACTTCCCTTCTTCTAGGGCATTGCTTGACATTCCGCATTTATTGTTCAAACTATTGGTTCGAAGAGATCTATTTGCCTCCTGCTTTGTTTGCATTGTCTTAGAAGTTAGAATATTGTTAGTTTGATTCAAATCTCATGGGTAGTCATTCTACTACTAGTAGTGTTGCTCTCCCATCGGTTCTACTTCCTCTGGGGGGCAGTACAACCGTGATGTCTGAACCACGTAGCACTGTTCTATCTTCTCTGTTTTGCAAGCAATCTATTCCTCTGCTCTTGTGTGCAATCCTCTCATCTCTGTTGGGTTTATTGTGTTCATCCCGTATGTGTGTGTGCAGATGGCTCTGGTTCTTGCTATTCTCCTCGTAGTAAGACCAAGAAGAGGGCTCACAGATGCAAGTGCCCGGTTGAGACTGATGGAGAAGAAGAGGTTGTGATTCCTGTCGGCATCCTGGATATGGGGGTATCCAGACTTGCCTGCCTTCGGCCTACGGCGCGGCTCATCAGTGGCCAGTTCGGCCCGTCTACATCAACCCAGGTTCAAGACCCTCGCGAGGGGCCAAGCCTCACGGGGCGGACGACAGAAGGCCTCCCCAGGAGCAGCCTCACCAGGCAAGCTCACGAGAAGGCGAAGAGATCAAGGCAAGAAGTACCTCGCGAGGTGCACATGACGCAAGCCATGACGATCGAGACCAGGCGGGCGCTGGCCAGCGAAGTGTCCTTATTTCTCCTTTCGTGCTAAGGTGGCAAGCGCAGGCGCGGAGTACCAAGGCATCTTGCAAAGGTTTCCCTATCGGTGCAACAAGACCAGGACAAGGAGGACAGCAAGATGGAGGTCACCGTGGAGCCCAAGACGGCGTCATCACCAGTGCTTTTGACAGTCGAAGACCACCTTTAGTCAGGATAGCTTGTACTAGTTGTCCCCCTTCAAATCCCGCCATTGTGGAATCCCTTCCCGCTCAATATTTGGGAAGAGGACCAAGGCCTCTATAAATAGGACTAGCCACTCCCAAGGCAAGGGGAT
Source organism: Aegilops longissima (assembly GCA_021605205.1). Taxonomy (NCBI): domain Eukaryota; kingdom Viridiplantae; phylum Streptophyta; class Magnoliopsida; order Poales; family Poaceae; genus Aegilops; species Aegilops longissima. Next base: position 695,441,612 of record CM038682.1, read on the forward strand.
CGACCAATCGAACCTTGACCAGAACCACCCACACCAGCACAAGAACTCCTCCCCTCGCGAGGTTGTTCTTCCCCCTGTACTGTTCCTCATCAGCCCAAGAGGCAATCCACACACCACACACTGGAGTAGGGTATTACACCGTAATGGTGGCCTGAAGCAGTATAAATCTTGCGTCCCTTGTGTTGTTCATTTTGCTAGCTTAGATCCACGGCATGGCGATGGAGTACATCGGTAGGAGAAAGATCTTCGCCCGCACCCCAGAGTTCGAACCTTAAGGGTTTTGCTGGAACCCGAAATCCAACATTTGGCGCGCCAGGTAGGGGTGCGCCAGAATCTTTCCTCCACTCGGTTGCGTCCCATCACTATGTTGCATCCATGGCGGATGCTCGCCGAGCGCCGGGCAACTCTCGCCGCCCATGTTGCCCAGGCGGTTCCCGTCGGCGGGGCTCCTCATCGTTCTCCGTCGCCTGCCGCTCACGCTGCCACCGACCCGGCGGGGAACCAACAGCAAGCATCTTCGCTGCACCCCTCGGTGCGGTGGGAAGGCCGCACCGCCACTCCGTCGCTCACCCCAGCTGGTTCGTCATCTCACGCTCATCGCGCCCCCGTGGACGCGCATGCCATGCTGCTCATGGCACGTGAGCTCCTGCACTACCGCCCCATCGACGACCCCTACGAGGATTGGCTCACTCGCATCACCGAGCTCGTCAGCGCCGCAGGGGGCTCCCCTGCGCAGTCCCTCTCCCTGCCTCGCCCACAGTCCTGCATGCGTGATGCGGCACAGGGGGCACCTCCGCCACCTCCTCCACAATAAGGTGCCCTGGCTCCAAGGCACGCGGCCCCTGGGCGCGACCTGCCGCGCCCAGCGCCCGAACGGCAAGAAAGGAGCTGTCAAGAGACCCTTCATCCTCAAGAAGGCGCACGCGTGCTCCCTGCACCAGCGCGGCAAGACCGCATCCCTGCACCAGCACTCCAAGACCCTGCGCTGCCACGGGCGGCAGCGCGCGAGGATCATCAAGAGCAGGCCCCACGTCTGCTGAAAGCCCCGGTGGCCACGGCAGGCTGCCGCGGCTTCACCACCGAGCTGCGTAGCATCGCCTGGCCCGGCAAGTGCAAGCCGGACCTGCCTCCTCGCTACGACGGCACCACCGACCCCACAGATTTCCTGCAACTCCACGAGGTGGGCATCGAGGCTACGAGTGGAGACGAAAAGGTCATGGCAAACTGGTTTCCCATAGCGCTCAAGGACGGCGCCTGCACCTGGCTCCTGAACCTGACCCCAGGCTCGATCTCCTCTTGGGACGAGATGCGCAGCCGCTTCATTGTCAACTTCCAGGGCACTCGCGACCGCCCGCCGGCCATGGGTGACCTGCGACGCATCAAGCAGCAGCCTGGAGAGACCCTGCAGAAGTTCATCCAGCGCTTCAACAATGCTTGTCTCAAGATTCCCAGCGTAACAGAGGAGGCCATCATCTCAGCGTTCTCTGATGGCGTCCGAGACATCAAGATGAAGGAGGAGCTAGCCATCCACGAGGATCTGTGCACATCTCTGGAGCTGTTCAACCTGGCGACCAAGTGCGCAACAACTGAGGAGGGACGCCTCTCCCTCCTCGAGCTTCCAGCTGCAAACCCTGAGGAGAAGAAGGCCAAGGCCAAGGATGTGAAGCGTAAAGGAGCAGCCGTGCTTGCTGCAGAGCCAGACATGAAGCGCGACAGGGACCAGCCGGAGTCGTCCAAGGGTAGCCGATTCTGCGCCTACCACAACCTCTACACCCACAACACCAACGAATGCCAGGAGCTCAGAGCCGTTCACGAAGGGCGCATTGGTCGGCACCCCAAGCATAATGATCGGGGCTATGACTACGGAGGAGGAAGAGGTGGAGGACGATGGGAAGACCGAGGCCCTCGCCAAGAGTGGTGCGACCGACCTCGTGAGGACCGCTGGCAGGACCAGCCTCGCGAGGGAGCTTGGAGAGATCAACCTCGCGAGGACCGCTCGCAGGGCAACGCAGGCCTCCATTTGTTGCCACCACCAAGAAGGAATGATGACCACCACCAGGACGAGGGGCTGGGGGCTTCCAGGAGCCATGAGCTATCGCTTGTATCCAGGGTGGTTCCCAGGCCCCAGCCTCTCAGCGCATCTTCAAGCAGTTTGCTCGTGAGGTGAATGCAGTCCTCACTACAAAAAAATACACTTCTGTGATGATACGTGTTTGTCATAGTAGGTCACGTTTTTTGTCATGCATGTACATCCATGACGATTTTATGACAGAATCAAGATAGTCATACTTGTGCTGTCGTAGAAGTGTTCCATGACATTACCAAAATTATCATCATGGAAGTGTCCACTTCCATGACAATAAATCACACGTCACAGAAGTGCTTTCGTCAAGGGTGACCGACACGTGGCATCCACCGTAACGGAACGCTGTTAAGCTATCGGGTCCGGTTTTGGATCCGATAACCCGTTAACAGCCCCGACCAATGGGGATTTTCCACGTGTAAAATCATCACTGGCTGGAGGAAACACATGTCGGCTCACTGTTGGGACAGATGTCATCCACTCATTGGACCGAAGGCTCCTATGATACGTCGACACGTGGCATGGCCCAACAGAGGCCCATTCCTGTGAAAAGGCCGGCCCGTTTGACTTGCTCAAAAGGTGGCGGGCTGGCCCATGGAAAGCCTGTTAACGGCGTGTTCGCATATAGCCCATTTATAGCCCGCTAACCCAGGGCCCGTTACGACCTCTCCGAATTAGGCCCAGTAGCGTCATCTAGGCCGTCGAATATGATTCCAGCCCGTTTTAACTTCTGGCCCATGTGTGGCCCATGACTTCTTTCGGCCATTATAAGGCCCTTTGTAACTCTTGGCCCATTAACGGCCCGTTGTGAAACTGGCCCGTAATGAACAGTGTATCACTTTATGCCCATTAACGACCTGTTATTCCATTGGGCTATTTCCAGCCCAAGTTATCTTTCGGCCTTCTTAGGGCCCATTGGTTCTTGGGCTCATTTGCAGCATTCTGTTACATACGGTCCGTTACTATCATTTTCTGCTTGTGGGCCAAATTCAGTCCGTCGTTGCAGTCGGCCCGTTTGTGGACTGTTAATACGTTGGACCGTTTTCATGTCAAAAAAAACCGTTGGGCTGTTTTCATAGACTTATCAAATATGGCCTATTAGCGGCCCGTTATGGTCCACGAACATTACGACCCATGATTGGCGGAATGACGATACGCTCCGTAGAAGGCCCATGGATCCTATGGCCCGTATGAGGCCCATGGAACGTACGGCCCATAGAAGGCCAATGGATCGCACGACCCACAGAAGGCCCATGGACCCTATGGCCCGTAGAAGGCCCATGGACCCTACGGCCCATAGAAAGCCCATGAATCATATGGCCCGTAGAAGGCCCGTATAGAAGGCCAGTGGATCCTACGGCCTGTATAGAAGGCCAATGGATCCTACGGCTAGAAGAAGGCCCATGGAACATACGGCCTGCAGGAGGCCCATGGTTACAACAGTTCGTGTGTTGCCATGATTATTTTGGCCTAGTTACCAAAAATAGGCTATTGTCGCCACTAGAAAAACACAGAAAAAGAACTGCAGTGACTACAAGCAAGCAACTAAACAAGATAATAAGGAAATAAATAAGCAAGCAATTAACGCCAGCCTATTACCGCTATTACACATATTACATCCATTGGGCATCAAAGTTTGCCACCAGTGCAAATATAGGGAACAAAGCAGCATATTACATACACTGGCCGTCAAAATTGGCCACCAGTGCAAATAAACGCGGCAGCAAAACAAGAGCATAACTGAAACAACTTCAGAAGAGCTCAAGAAACGTTATCTTGGGTATCCACCATGCTGGCAATAAGATTAGCAAGCTTATTAGCTTTGTCCTGTTTTGCGCTAAAATCCTCCAACGCTTGCTGTTGCACCAGAAGTATGCATCTGAATGCTCCAGGGACTTCCGTAGTCCTTCCGCTTCTTGTCGCATCACAGCTAATCAATGTCTTTCAGCTTGTAGTTGAGACTCAAGAAACCGAACTGATTCAGACAGTGAGTTTGAATAGCTTGTGCAAGCGGTCGTGGCGATGCTCAACACTAAACCAAGACAGGACTTTGGGGTTGTCTCATTGTCTTCAAGATAGTCTTCCTTCGCTGTTTTATCAGCTTTGTTGGAGACCAACAAGGATGTGTCACTATCCTGAACCTTATCTGCATTACTTCCTTTACCATTGCTTAATAAGGCACTCTTCCCCAATATTCTGTCAAGATTCTAAAAGAAGAAACAAGCGGACACATAACAAGTTTAGCATGTACTAGTATATGAAACTCATTTGGTGAACCAGTTCATTAGTAAGGTGGACAGGATTAAACTACCAAGTCTTCTATTGCCAAGTACTAGTACATAATAAAAGCATCAAACAAACATATATCTATGTCCTATGGTCACTGCATTGTCTTGCCAAATCAAAATAGAAACACGGTTCAAATCATATCAGTTCAACACAAAGCAGCAGTGAAAGAATACAAAGCGTGGAAAACTACACGGCACAACAAGATTTCAGATGGGTGCCATGGGTCTACATGTACAACAACACTATTTGCTCTATTGTGATGCTAGTAATATGCATGATATGCAAGTCAACTGTATACACAATTCAAATTGAAATCAACAGAGCTATTGATAAGGGCAAACCTGTTAAAGAAACATGCATGAACATACCTGCTGTGCCATTGGAGTTTCATTTCGATCCTTCAATTTAAAAATAAGTTTGTATGAGTAAATACAGTGATACAAGAGCAAAGCAATCATAGTTAAAAAAGGCGCGCCTAAGCGAGCGCTTAAGCGCGCCTAGGCTCTAGGCGTTGGCAAAACGCATTGCGCATAACTACGCTTAATCTGTGCATAACTGTGCATAAGCATGCACTTTGGTCAGTAAAGCGCAAGGCGGTGGCAAAACGCACAATTAATGCCTAGGGCTTTTTTGAACTATGATAGCAATGGAATCTTAAATTAGAACAGTTGTTCTTCAGGTTTAGGCACTTGTTCTACAAGAACAGAGTACAGTAAGACGCAAGAATATAATACTTAAAAAATAGAAAATGAGCTCATAGACCTTACCACATTATTGGTTCGGGACCAAGATAGAGCAAGGCGCTTCCCAAATATCGTCCGATAAATGTGTCTCGTGATAATGTAAGGGAATTTGATGAGTTTCTTTGCCGTGAAGTACATTTTCTTGAGTAATTCGATATCGCCACCAAGCATTCTTGAAGATAGAATAGGTATTAGCACAAGTTACCTCATCCTGTGTTTCCAAATCGGTCCTTCTCTATAGAGAAAAATGGGAAAATTTGCTGTATTATAACCATCATGGAGGTAGGATGTATGGGACAAAGCAAAGTAATTGCCATGAATAACATTACTTACACATAACTCTTGGACAAACACCTGCAACTGGCATTTTCCTTCATCTTCAGTATAATATTTCCAAGATGGGAAGATGCGCACATATGATTTAACAACATCAAATGTGATAGATGCTAAAATACGACTAGCTGGTTTTACTTCCTCCACGGGAATAGGCGTACTAACTGGTGGAGTTGGGGTTCGCCGTGATAGTACTAGCCCTTTCGGCACTGGAGCTGCCTTACTAACTACTCTTGTTTGGGAGCTCTATGGTGGAGATGGTTCTGTGTCAACAGGAACTGGGTTAATATCAGTTGGGGTTGGGGTTAGATTGGGTGAAGCTGGTTCTCTGTCCATCGCAGTAGGGGTACAATCTGCGAGAGTTTGGGTTATGTGTGGTAGGGCTGGTTCTTGTGCATGTACAACCGGGGTGCTATCTCCACCAAGAGGTAGCACTGTTTTATTTGAAGACCGTGTTTTTAGTCCACTAGATACTGGCATCACCCGCTCCAATTCAAATGGCTGATAAACAGGAAACATAGTTGAATGTACAGACATTGTATGAGAGACAGATGTAGTAGATAGTGTGGAAAAAAGAGGGCATGAAATAGTTGACATGTATATTGTTTAACTAAAACGGATAGCATGACATAATTTCACATATATGATGTCTATCTAAACTGGATAGCATAGGATAACATAATTCAAAGATATGATGAATAACAAAACAGGATCGCATGACATAATTCACCTACATGTTATCTAAGTAATCAGGATCGCATCATTTAATTCACATATGTGATTTATATGCTAAACAGAGGGCATTCGATATGATGTCTGAACTAAGAACATGGTGTTGAATATTGTGTATATGATGTCTAAACTATGCAATGCAAGACACCATGTGCATGATATGAGCAGTATAACCGTGCCAAGTTAGAGCATACACCTCGGTGGGGGAATAGGACTGGTCATCTGTCTCTGAATCAATCTCTGAGGAGCTATCGGGACCCAACAAGAGATCTGCTTTGATAGGTAGCACTGTCTGCTCTGAAGGCCTTGTTTTCAATCCAGATTTTTCCATCTCCCACCCAAATGGCTGATTCATAGGAAGAGTAGTTTAATGTGCAAACATTGTCGACAAATGGAAATGTAATGAAGAAAAGGATGGGCAAGATATCATTCAAATATATGATGTCTGGTTAAACAGGATGGCATTGCACAATTCACATATATTATGGCTGGCTAAAAGACATGAGACTGCATAATTCCCTATATGATATAGAAACTAAATAGGTGGCATTACAGAACATGTCTAAACTATGCAGATGACATATATGATGTCAAAAGTAGGCACTACAAGGCAACATATGCATGATATGACTAACATCATCATGCCAAGGTAGAGCAAACACCTTGGGGGGTAAATAGGAGTGGTCAGCGGCGTCTGAATCCGCCTCAGAATAGATATTTTCCTCTGATTACAATCTGGAGAGGGGTGGGGAGGGTTTGCCATTGAACCCACCATAGAGCGATGTCTGCATGACATTGTATTGCCGCGCAAAACTCTTCTATTTTTCTCTACATGTTGAGCATGACTGTGTACAATATCTGACATGCATACGAAAAAAATATGGTGATATTATGTAAGGAGATGTGGGGACCCCGACTCATAAGTCGAGATCACCGAATGCACGTGTAAAGTAATCCCAGAGATCAATGCTCACTGAACACACAGAAGCTGAATAACAAGAGTCTTACATCCATACATACTGTCTTACACAAATTATGACCATTATGGTCAAGTCTTACATTGATAAAGCCTTAAGGGTTGAACATCAAATGAAACACACGCAGCGGAAATCTTCGTCGATAAGTAGGACCCATGCCATCTGCTTTAACCCTATAGGCATTCTGACTGGGAAACGTCCTAGTTCGCATGATCGTCTCCAAAGAACTCTTCTTCGAACTCCGGTTCTTCCATGCCTGGTCAATTAAATAACCAGTGGCAAGCCAATGAGTACTTTGAATGTACTCGCAAGCAACCCATGTTTTGGTCCAAGATGTAACAATACAGAAAGCTAGTTTTGAGTACAATGACATGTTCAACAACTTGTAAGACATGCATCAGGAGAATTCAAGTAACCATGAGGACAGGTTACAGATTTCAACATAAATAGAGTGGGCACCAACCCAACTCAATCATGTCAAGTCCTTTGACTTGACCCAAGTAGTTTTATCAACTCACACACACGGTTGTAAAACTCTGGACATAGTTTAAGCAGCACCGCCCAACAGTCCTTGACCTTGGACACGGCTATTCGAATAGTTTTACACTCTGCAGAGGTTGCACACTTTACCCACAAGATCCGGGGAACTTCCGTGTCATCCACGACCATGATACCTCAAGTACCCGGGTAAGCACCGATCACTATCTTTCCCTAGACGACACTAACAAGGAGTCCACTCGTTGTTCCATATCCTCACGATGTACATCATACGAGACTCACTCGAGATCGTAACATCCGAGAGGGGACACAACGGTGTGTCCGGTGCCCTGTGAAAACAGTCATGGCCGCCCTACCTGGCACGACCCTGTCCCGAGAGAGAGCACCAACTCTCCCCCGTCACTAGTAATGCGGGCTCCAAGCTAGTATCGGCCTAGGTAATCAATAATGCCCTTTCCCATATAAGGGTAGAGTGGTTGCGCATGTAAGGTTGGGACAGTCGACAAATCTTGAATCTAATCCGTTTTCGAAAACAGCACACACACTTGCCTCGGTACACCACTTCGTCATCAAGTGGTTACCCATCTCCCCATCTCCCTCGGGCATAAGTGGCACCCGATGGGGTTTTCAAAAAGTCTTTTGATAATACTTTGTCTCCTTCACCATGCATATACCCATCCCTTTTTGCGTAGCATCTACTTTAGCATCCCATCTACTCCCACCGGCATAACCCTCATAAGAAGGTAGGTTCATGCACAATGCAAGTATCAACGAGGAAGTACGGTGGCAAACCATCAAAGTGGTTACCACCTCATCATGATTCCGTTGCAACAATAATATGGTGCTATATGACATGCATAAAAAGGGATTCATAGACATGGTCAAAGGGCTGCTTGCCTGGCTCAACAAAGTCTTACGGGTCTTCAAAGCCTTACGGTCCAACTCCTTAAATCGACGCAATCTATAAATGCAAAATAGTAACGAGAAAAAATAAGGCAATAATAAAACAAAAAAACCAAAGTGCTCAGAAAAATGTCAACTCATTTTTGTTAAATACTAGGGTGAAAACTAAGAAGGTGAAAATTCCTAGTTTTGGATTTGGAGCAGCAGAATAGGATAAATGGATTTACAAAGGTATATTTAAATGCTTAAAATCACATTTAAATATTTATAGTGAAGAAAAGTTTGTTGGATTTGAATGAAAGTTGCAGCATTAAATAGGAGGGATTTTTACAAGAATTTAGGAACTAGAATTATTTCATTTGGACAAATATTTTATCCTGTTGGATTTTTGGAAGGGTGACAGAAAAAGAAAAAGGAAAAAAAAAGGCTACATGCTGCTGGGCTGAACAGCCCTTGTGCAGAAGAGGCCCAGCCAGAGAGGCGGCCCAGCGCACTGGTGCACGCGCGTGCGCCAGGTTTAAACCTGACGGGCGGGGCCTAGGCGTCAGCGAGAGAGAGAGGAGCGATGGAGGGGAGAGGCTGACAGGCCGGGCCCGCCTGTCATCCCTAACCCCGAGTCCAGACGGCTGGCGAGCTCACCGGCGACAATGCAGGGCACGGAGAGGTCGGGCGAGGGCACGGATGGGCTTAGCGTCGTCTCGCTGTTCGGGTGGTGGTGGTTGCGGTCGCCGGGGTAGCCTGGTTCGCCGGCGACGAGGTCACGCGGCGGAGGGGCCTCGGGCGTCATCGGTTCCGGCCGTTTCCGGCTGCCACAGAGAGGGTAAACAAGGGGGAAAGGATCAGAGGGCTGCAGGGGTTCCAGATCGAGAAGAAAGAGGGCCGGGGACGGCATGTACCTCGCGAACTCCGGCGAGCCGAAGCGGCGGAGCTCAAGCTCGATCTCGAGCTCGGGCGGCTCTGTAGACGAATTGGGGGTGCAGGGGGGTGTTTTGGGGAGTGGTATCGCGAGTGGTGAGGATAGGAGGGCTTGGGGAGGCCCTTAAATAGGCGATCGGTGGGGTGCCGTGGACCCGTCTTGTGAAGCCTGCTTCGTTGCCACAGGCTCGGGAGGAGCTGGCGCCTGTCCAGGTGTTTCTGGGCGTGGACTATCTTTGAGGAGCTAAGAGAGAGCGGGAGGGTCGAGACGCGCAGCGTGTGAGGCTGCCCATTTGAGCTCTCGGGCGGCCGCAAGCGCGTCTGTTGAGGCGAGAGGAGGGAGAGGAGGAGGGACCATCTTGTGGCGTGTTGAGGACATCGAGGAGCATCGTCGGGCGCGCTGGGGAGGCCCGAGGTGGCAGGAGGCGGTTGGAAGGGGGCGGCCACAGTGCGGGAGTGCACTGTAGCGCGCTCCAGAGCATGCAAATGGCTAGCATAGCCATTCTTTATGCAAAGTGGGCGCGTCCAAAGGTGTCTAGTAGCTAAAGGGGGGAGTAAAAAAGTAGGGGATGGCCTTGGATGCCCTGGGTGGCCAGTAGGAGAAGAGAGAGATAGAAGAAGAGGGAGAAATGGGCTGTCCAGAGAGAGAAAGTGGGGTTTTACCCATCCAATAATTGAGCTGTGGGTTTGCCATCGTTACTGGAGGTGAAAGGGGACTAGGAGGGGTTGTGGTAAAAAGTGGAGCTCATGGAGATTAGTGGAAGAGCCCCAAACAGGGTTTTTAGTAGACATGCAGAAGGTGTTTGATATGGTTTTAGGGTATTTGCACTAATTTAATTCTTGTGGCACTTGGCAGGGATGTTTGTCATGACAAAATGACACGGAAAAAGGAAGATGAGCTCATTTGGAAGAGTTTGCTAATGAAACTTTGGCAAACCCTAGAAACTAGGAGAAATGAACTTGTGTAGATCTAGTTGAGAAAAGCGCTTCTCCTTGATGCACCAGTTGCTGTAGTGGCCTCATTTAGACATGTGAACATGCTCACCAAAGTTGGGGTCAAGGAGAGAAAGTTGGTAGTACAAAGTTGTTCAAATATGGTTCTGGTCAGAGAGGGTTTTGGAGCATTTTGGTGAACCAAAATGACTTTAATTGTCATGAGGCTTTCCAAGGTGAGCACAATATGCATTTGTGACTTGCTGGAATTTTCTTGGATTTTTGTGAAGATATTTCCTATAGAAATATTTCAAATCCTTGAAATGGGCAGAAATGGATTTGGGCTGTTTTGTCCAATATTTTGAATATGACCTTGTGTTGACACTCTTATATATGGGAAATATATGCCCACTGAGTTTCCCTTATTTTTTTCAAATATTTGTAAAACAATAAAATAATTTTTCCCTATTAAAGACCATTTCTGGCCTTAAGAAAAAGCTTTTAAATAAAATAGGAAAATAACTTTTAAAATTATATTTTTGTGGTTTATGGGAGTCCTATATCTAATAGGTCTCAAATATACTCTTTGAAATATTTTTCACACCCCAAATCAAGTACTTGCAGTGCAAACCTCAATTTAGGGGTTTTTGGAAAACTAATTTTAGAAAATACTTTTTTGGCCAAATTATTTTTGTAAGAAAATACTATATTGCTCTATACACATGGCATGATCATTGGGCAGAAGTTTGGGGCAAGGAGATGAAGTATATAAGGTGGAGTTGTGTTGACTTTAAAGAGCACTTAAAAAAATCACAGAGAGAAAACCAACTCCAAATAAAAACCAAATAATGCGAAAGTTTTTTGTGGTCCAAATTTTCATGCTTTAATAATGCAAATGGAATGTTACAAAATGCAGGGTGTGACAGACCTACCCCCCTTACAAGAATCTCGTCCCCGAGATTCCTAAACTAGGCTTTAAAGAGATATGGAAACTCAGACATAAGGTAGTCTTCACGTTCCCAGGTGGCTTCTGCTTCAGTGTGGTTGCTCCACTGGACCTTGAAGTACTTGATGGTGCGGCTTCGAGTGTGTCGCTCAGCCTCATCCAAAATGTAGATGGGCCTCTCACGGTAGGTCAAATCAGGCTGATGGTCAATGGCTTGGTGATCGACGTCCTTGTAGAGATCAGGCTTGACTGGAACTTGGAGGCACTTCTGGAGTTGTGACACGTGGAATACGTTGTGCACATCGGATAGTTCAGGTGGCAGTTCCAACTGGTAAGCCACTTCTCCTCGTCGTTCAGTGATCTTGAAGGGGCTGATGTATCTTGGTGCGAGCTTCCCTTTAACATGGAAACGCTGGGTTCCCTTGAGAGGTGTGACCCGGAGATAGACATGGTCTCCAACTCGGAAGTTTACGTCTCTACGACGTGAGTCAGCGTAGCTCTTCTGCCTTGACTTGGCGGTCTTCAAACGCTCTCTGACAAGTTGTACTTGCTCTTCTGCTTCACGGAGGATATCGGGCCCAAATACTAGTCCTTCTCCGGTTTCTAACCAATTGAGTGGTGTGCGGCATTTCCGTCCGTATAACACCTCAAATGGTGCCATCTGAAGGCTTGACTGGTAACTGTTGTTGTAGGAGAACTCGGCAAAAGGGAGGCAATCTTCCCACCTAGCTCCATAGGCCAGGACACAGGCTCGGAGCATGTCTTCGAGTATCTGATTCACTCGTTACATCGACCTCCGATGCGTGGGTGGAAAGAAGTGCTGAAGGACAACTTGGTCCCCATGGCTTCTTGGAACTTCTTCCAGAACCTTGAGGTAAACTGGGTTCCTCGATCTGACACAACCTCCTTGGGAACACCGTGAAGGCTTACGATCCTATTGATGTATGGAGTTGCTAGCTGGTTGCCATCATAGGTAGTCTTAACAGGAATGAAATGGGCTACTTTGGCCAAATGATCGACTATGACCTAGATGGAGTCATGTCGCTTGTTTAACCTCGGTAGTCCAGTGATGAAATCCATTCCGACTTTATCCCATTTCCACTCGGGAACCTCGAGTGGTTGGAGCAATCCAGCAGGTCGCTGATATTCAGCCTTGACTCTTTGGCATACATCACACTTTGTAACATAGGTGGCAATCTCCCTTTTCATCCCGTGCCACCAAAATCTTTCCTTCAGGTCTTGATACATCTTGGTTCCTCTAGGAAGGATGGAATACGGGGTGTCATGAGCTTCTTGCAAGATCAGATTCTTGAGCTCAACCTTGTTGGGCACGCAAATGCGATTCCCAAACCACACAACTCCTTGCTCATCCTCTAAGAAACTTGGGGCTTTGCCTGCCTTGATCTTCCTCTTGATGCCTTCAATACTTTCGTGTCCCTTCTGAGCTTCCTTAACATCATCCATCAAGGTAGGCCTAACTTCGAGGTTGGCCAAGAATCCTGGTGCAACCAGGTCCAACCCGAAGCTTTCAAGTTCACCATACAAGGCGGGTAGCTTGTCCTTAAGCATAGCATTCAAGGAACAAGCCTTCCTTCTTAATGCATCTGCTACCACATTGGCCTTCCCAGGGTGGTATTGAACACTGAGGTCATAATCCTTGATCAACTCTAGCCATCTTCTTTGCCTCATGTTCAATTCCTTTTGAGTGAAAATATACTTCAGACTTATGTGATCCATGCATATCTCACAGCGCTTCCCTAGGAGGTAATGTCACCATGTCTTTAGGGCATGGACCACTGCTGCTAACTCAAGATCATGGGTAGCATAGATCTCTTCATGAGGGCGTAGTTGCCTTGAAAGGTAAGCTACGACTCTGCCTTCTTGCATCAGAATACCTCCCAGTCCGGTTCTTGACGCATCACAATATATCACAAACTCCTTGTGTATATCTGGTGTGGCCAGAACTGGGGCGGTGGTCAATCTCTTCTTCAGCTCCTGGAAGCTCTCTTCGCACGTCAGTGTCCAATCAAACTTTTTGTCCTTCTTGAAGAGCTGAGTCATGGGTCGGGCAATGCTTGAGAATCCTTCAACGAACTTGCGGTAATATCCTGCGAGTCCGAGGAAGCTTCTGACTTCCTTCACATTGCTTGGTGATTGCCATTTAGTCACGGCTTCAATGTTAGTGGGATCGACCGACAATCCTTCTTCGGTCAAAACATGACCCAAGAATCCAACTTCACGCAGCCAAAATTCGCACTTACTGAACTTGGCATACATTTGGTGCTCTCGAAGCTTGTCTAGGACCATCCTCAAGTGTTGCTCGTGCTCTTCTTCCGTCTTTGAAAAGACAAGAATGTCATCAATCAAGACAACGACAAACTTGTCCAAATATTCCATGAAGACCTTATTCATGAGATGCATGAAGTAAGCCGGGGCATTGGTCAATCCAAAGGACATGGCCGTGCACTCATACAGGCCATATCTGGTTACAAATGCCGTCTTCGGATTATCTTGGGGTCTGATTTTCAGCTGGTAGTACCCAGATCTGAGGTCGATCTTGGAGAACACCTTGGCCCCATTGAGTTGATCAAACAGATCTTCAATCTTGGGAAGTGGATACTTGTTCTTAATTGTAACTTCATTGAGGGAGTGGTAGTCAATGCACAAGCGGATGGTACCGTCCTTCTTTGCCACAAACAGAATAGGTGATCCCCAAGGGGAGGCACTAGGGCGGATAAATCCCTTCCTCAACTGCTCTTCCAGTTGCTTCTTCAATTCTACTAACTCCTCCAATCCCATTCTATAAGGCTTATTATAGATGGGTCCTGCTCCGGGCATGAGCTCGATGATGAACTCAATATCTCGGTCAGGGGGCATTCCCGGTAGCTCATCAGGAAAGACATCGGGGTATTCGCATACCACTGGCACTTGCTCCAATCCAACTTCAGTCAGACAGTTGACTTGGTTGGCTTGAGCAGAGGAGGGGTTGGACGCAAATTTAACTTTGACTCCTTGGTCATTGGTCACAGTGACAGTCCGGTTGGCACAATCTAACAAGCCTTGGTGCTTGATGACCCAATCCATTCCTAAGATCACATCCAAGCCGTGCGATCTTAAGATGATAAGGTCTGCTAGGAAGTCTACCCCATTAATGACAATCCCGACTCCTTTACATCCTAGCTTGGCTCTCATCTCTGCTCCGGGGGTTTGTACCACCATAGGGTTATTCAGGGGTGTAGGGGTCATGCCACTTTTTAATGCAAACCTTTGGGTGACAAATGAATGTGTGGCTCCAGAATCAAACAAGACAGTTGCAGGTGCTGAATTGACAAGGAATGTACCCAGCACGGCGTCTGGGTCTTCATGGGCTTCTTCTGCAGTGACATGATTCACACGACCCTTACTGTTGTTCGGCAGGTTGCGGGGAGCTTGGTTCCTTGGTGGCATTCCACGGCCTTGTCCTGGGTTCTGCGCATTGGGGCACGGGGCGTCGGGCTTCTTGTTGGGGCAATTCTTGGAGTAGTGTCCTGGTTGACCACATCCAAAGCAAGTGACTTGGTTGGGGTTGCTGCTCTTGCCAGCATTGTTATTGGGGTTGTTGTAAGCTGGCCTGGGGTTGGCATACTACTGAGGTGGATAGTTGGTGCGGGGTGCAGGAGCTCTTGGCTGCTGATAGGTTGGCTTTGACCGGGGCTGGCTGCCACGGGCAAGGCTTCTGGTTGCTGGAGCTACCCTTGCTGATCATCTTGCGCTTACGGGTATCATCCAAAGCATGTCGCTTGTCCTCAAGCATGAGTGCCTTGTTCACCAGATCAGGAAAGGTCGGGCAGTCACACACAACAAGCGAGTACTGCAGAGTCTGATTAAGGCCTTCCATGAAGCGCTCCTTTTTGGCAGCATCAGTGCAGACATCCTCAGGAGCATACCTTGAGAGAACACTGAACTTATGCATGTACTCCTTGATAGTGCTACTTCCTTGCTTCAGGGCTCGGAACTCACGCTTCTTGATGGCCATGATTCCGGAAGGAATGTGGGCCTTGCGGAATTCTGCCTTGAAGTCATTCCAAGTGACGTTTTGCTCAGCATGCATGGACTTGAATCCATCCCACCAAGCTCTGGCAGTTCCCCCGAGACAGTGGGCAGCATATGCCACCCTCTCACGGTCTTCAGTGCAGCCGACTAGTTCCAACAAGTCCTCAATGGTGCGGACCCAGTTGTCTGCATCCAGGGGTTCAGCAGTCTCGATGAAGGTGGGTGGTGCATGCTTCTTGAATTCCACCAACGTGGAACGTCCATTGCCGTGTCCCGCCGGCTGGCGATTGACAGCTTGAGCAATCATCTGGAGGGCTGCAGTGTTGGCTTGGTGTCAGGACCCCGATTCCAAGTCACATCGACCTAGCTGGTAACACCTCATATCACTTTGCGGCCTCACGCACGGTATTCCCACGGGTGTCGCCTTACCATGGCCCGGGACCGTTTGCGTCTTTTGGCTCACGTATATGATAGTGTCGCTGGCATCCACATGACAAGGAACCCGGGCCGACATGGCTAGTCGTGAACCCAAAGCGGCACTAACCTATGGGGACAGGCATACATGAAACACTTCGAGCATGTCGGTCAT
Source organism: Aegilops longissima (assembly GCA_021605205.1). Classification (NCBI taxonomy): domain Eukaryota; kingdom Viridiplantae; phylum Streptophyta; class Magnoliopsida; order Poales; family Poaceae; genus Aegilops; species Aegilops longissima. The sequence continues at coordinate 695,457,585 of CM038682.1, forward strand.
CAACGTATGAACTCGGGCTGTAGCACTGGCTAACAGGACTCCGGTATCCCGGCTGTAGCAGGCTAGGCAGGACTCCAAGTATCACCGCGTGACATTTCCCGAAGGAAAGACATAAGAACGAAATGAATCACATGCCGCCAGTCAAGTGTCCAAGCAGTAGTGCTGGGCTAGCAGGACTCCGTGAACCGGGCATGGCGGACTACTATCGCTCGAGGCACGAGACTACATTTCCCCATATGAGAGGCTGCCAAGGATAAACAACTAGTTTGTCGGATCCCACTCATACCAAGCATTTCAATCATACACATAATATGCCCGATATGAGTAAATACATCAAGGCATCACAACAAAACTCTACAACTCAAGTACTTTATTTAAGTGGCTCAGGAGCCATACATAACATAGTCATACAGGTAGGGGTCACATGACCCAACACTCAAGTCATACAATCATACAAGCACATGCGGAAGCAAAGTAGTCTGAGTACAGACTCTAGAAAGAAAGAAAGCTTGTTGGAGCCTTTCTATCTACAATGGCCCTTCACAAGTCTTAGATCGCCACCTGGGTGGCTAGCTTACTCGTCGAAGTCAACATCTACATAGAATCCGTCGGAGGGGGTGGTATAGTCCTCTGAAAAATATTGATTAAGCAAACATGAGTACAAAAGTACTCAGCAAGTCTTACCACAGAATCCTATCATACATGCACATTCTCAAGAAGGAGGTGGAGTTATTTGCAGCAAGCCAGCTTTGACTCTTGGCTAAGCTATCCTACGTGACACACTTTGTAAAGCATTTTGTCGTACACGAGTCCACTAAACACCATCACAATACTCCACCGTGGATCCTCTCTTGTCATCCCCGAGAGGGCCATCCACGATACTCACACTTATCTTGAGGCTTTTAGTAGTATCCATTTACTTGTCTATGAACTGATATAGGCAACCCAGAAGTCCGTCTCCGTGGACACGGCTATTCGAATAGATCATATTTAACCCTGCAGGGGTATACTTCTTCACACACGCTCTCACCACTTATCGTCGTTTACACGACATGTACTAAACAACCTTCAGCGGAAGCCCAGCGTGGGTGTCGGCCTCAGCCTACCTAAACACTCAAGTCCCTAGTCCAGGTGTATCGCCTATTCGGGTTCCATCCGCAGGGAGTCCGGCTGTGACGCCCCAAGACCGGAGCTTCAGTTGCCTTCCAGGGTTTCCGAGTTTGTCGTGTGATTTGTTTTGTTTTTGCATTTCATCATGTCATCTCTTGCATTGCATCATGTCATCATGCCATCATATCATTATTTTTTAAACTCTTCTAAATAAATTGCATGGATTTCTCGATCCATTTAAATCGAGGAAGGGTGACTTCTCTTTATAACATATCCTCCCAATATTAGGGAGCTATATTAAAAATATTCCATTGTTTTGGAATTGATCTTAACACACTTGCAAAATCCCATGCCTTTTCTGCTCCGAGTTGGTCCCCAAACCTTGCCATTTTTATTCTATCATTTTCCGGAGTTCCACCAAAAATCCTCGGGCCATTTTTGTTAAATTCCTCATATTTTTGTGAGCCCGGGAAAATTATCCGTGTGTCCAAATCCTTTCCCCAACCCTCTCTTTCTTTTCTTCTCTTTATCTGTTTTCTGCTAAAGTATATATATTAGAGAGAGAGATCCCAAGGCCCAGCCGGCCCCTGGCCATTTCCCTCCCCTCCAGGCCGACCTAACCCCCGCGCAGGCCCAAGGCCTAGGCCCAGCCGGCCCACCACACCTCTAACCCTAGCCCGGTGGCCTCCATCCCCGCACCTCTCTCCCTCGTCCTCCCACGCCGCCGCTTCGCCGAACCCATCGTCCTGCCCGATCCCCTCGTCGCCTCCTCCCCCTCGACCCCGATCTCCCTCGCTCTCTCCCTCGCCGCCTCTCTTCTCCCTCCGCCGCGCCTTTCCTCTCCGTCGCCGTTTCCCTCCTCCGTCGCCGTCTTTGGCAGGGGTAGGAGCCCCCATGCCCCGCACCACCTCCTGCCCGTGCACCGACGCCTCTCTTCTGTGCCCCACCTCGCCAACCCGCGCTGCTCCTGCCCCGGCCTCCTTCTGCCTCAACGGAGCAGGTCCCCGCGCCCCCACGACTTCGTCTGCGCCGTCTCCTGCTCCTCGCCTCGAGCACCGACGCTCCAAGGCCAGCCTCCTACAGCTCGTTGTTGCCGGAGCTCCCCACCACCACCACCATGCGCCGCGCGCCAGCACCCTCTCGCTGACGCCGCGCTCGGACCTCCACCGCGCCTCGCCTTCGACCTCGGCTTCTGCGTCGCATGGCCACGAGCGCCACCAGCAGCAGTTTCAGGACGTCCCCGTCGCCGAGTCCCTCGCCGCCCTTCTGCACCTCGTCTCCGACCCTGCCCATCGGAGCCACGCCTCTCGGTGCCCGCAGCTGTGTCACCGGTCTTCCTCCTCGACGCTGCCGCCTCAAGCCTCCCCATGCCTCGCGAGACTGCCGTGCCAAGTTCCCGCCATCGCCGCCGCATGTCCTGCTCGAACCAGCCTCCTGCATCGTGCCCCTGTTGCTGTTGGCGCCAAGTCCAACGGTCACCAAGCGTGGAATTCGCCAAGTACCACTACCAATACATCGGATGCGCAAGTACCACGGCGTCTTTGGGAGACCCGTTTTCGTCAAGTTCGACTACACCGGAAGCGCCAAGTACCCTTCGGAATGTACCAAGTTCGACTCGTGATGCGTCAAGTACCACTACGACCCGACGACCACCGAACCGAAACGACAAGTACCCGATGAAACGTGTACAACTACCGTCGCCAAGACCTGTATAACGGAACCGTCAAGTTCGACTACCTTCGTGTACCACTACTTCCGATGACGAGATGTACCACTACCATCGAACGAGAACACTACTTCCACTACCGTCGCCGTGCACCACTACTTCCCTCAGCGATCAACGCGAGAACGACTACTTCCTCTACTTCCCTCGACGACCCGTGAACGACTCCTTCCCTCTTCGAAACTCGACCCGTCCCGATTTCTCGCTTCGGAGGTATAACCCCGTGATGACCGACCGTGATCGAATCATCCTTGCGGTGCACCCCTTTTGCCATTCTACCGTTCCGTGGGAACCCGGAATCCGGGATCACCCCACCATCTTGCGTGACTCGCTTCCGTCGCGTTTTCCTTTGTACCGATATCTCAATCGAGTTATCGGAACCGATATGTTGCCGTGGCATCATTTTCGGATTCGTTGCCGTGGCACCCCTTTCTTCCACCACGATGACAGATGCTTCTTCATGCTCATGTTAACGTTTTCATAAAATTGCATAAACTTGCACATGTCATCCGCATCATGATAACAACATTTAAATGTTTATAATTGTTGTTTGCATTAATTTGCTTAAATGCCATGCTAAAATGATTTATTTCATAACTAAATAACCGTAGCTCCATTTTAAATAAATTATATATGTAAATGGGGTAGGAAAATGCCTAGTTTAACATGGTAGCATTTCTTTGCATGTTTAACAACTCTAAAATATGCTTTAGGTCAGATCAGTACCTAATCCATAATTTGCATATGGGGATTTTCCGAATTGTTGTTCGTTGTTTCGGCCTCATTTAAACTTGCCTAAATAGGTAGTTTAATTATGCTTCACCTCTTGCCATGTTTAATAACATTTAATAGTGTTGAGTACCTAATCGGGAGAGAACTAAATAATTGATGTGGTGTTTCGTCAATATGCAATTCGTTGCATATTGAGCTCCGCTTAATTTGTAGGATTGTTTGTGCATATTGCCATGCCCTGCCTCATTTAACCGGTCATGCATCATACTTGGTTGTGCATCATGCCATGTTTATGCTTGTGTGTTTACTATGTTGTTTGCTTCTTTCCGGTTTGCTTCTCTCGTTAGCTTCGGTTTCGTTCCGGAGTTGTGAGGATTCGTTCGACCTCGTCCGTTTGTCTTCTTCATGGATTCGTTCTTCTTCCTTGCGGGATTTCAGGCAAGATGACCATACCCTCGAAATCACTTCTATCTTTGCTTGCTAGTTGCTCGCTCTTTTGCTATGCCTATGCTACGATGCCTACCACTTGCTATATCATGCCACCCATGTTGCCATGTCAGCCTCTAACCTTTTCACCCTTCCTAGCAAACCGTTGTTTGGCTATGTTACCGCTGTGCTCAGCCCCTCTTATAGCGTTGTTAGTTGCAGGTGAAGATGAAGTTTGTTCCTTGTTGGAACATGGAGATGTTGTTCCTTGTTGGAACATGTTTTACTTGTTGGGATATCACAATATATCTTATTTAATTAATGCATCTATATATTTGGTAAAGGGTGGAAGGCTCGGCCTTATGCCTGTGTTTTGTTCCACTCTTGCCGCCTAGTTTCCGTCATATCGGTATTATGTTCCCGGATTTTTGCGTCCCTAACGCGGTCGGGTGATTTATGGGACCCCCTTGACAGTTCGCTTTGAATAAGACTTTTCCAGCAAGGCCCAACATTGGTTTTACCATTTGCCTCACCTATGCCCTTTTTCCCTTGGGTTTCCGGAGCCCGAGGGTCATCTTTATTTTAGCCCCCCGGGCCAGTTCTCCTTTGAGTGCTGGTCCAAACCGAGCGATGTCCGGCGCCCCCTGGGCAACCAGGGTTTATGCCAACCCGACGTCTGGCTCATCCGGTGTGCCCTGAGACCGAGATATGTGCAGCTCCTATCAGGATTTGTCGGCACATCCGGGCGGCTTTGCTGGTCTTGTTTTATTGCTGTGAAATGTCTTGTAGCCGGGATTCCGAGACTGATCGGGTCTTCCCGGGGAGAAGGAATATCCTTCGTTGATCGCGAGAGCTTATCATGGGCTAAGTTGGGACACCCCTGCAGGGTTTGAACTTTCGAAAGCCGTGCCCGCGGTTATGTGGCAGATGGGAATTTGTTAATGTCCGGTTGTAGAAAACCCGAAGTTGATCCTAATTTAAAATACACCAACCGCGTGTGTAACCGTGATGGTCTCTTCTCGGCGGAGTCCGGGAAGTGAACACGGTGTTGGAGTTATGCTTGACGTAGGTTGTTCTAGGATCACTTCTTGATCATAGTTGTTCGACCGTGCTTTTGCCTTCTCTTCTCGCTCTCTTTTGCGTATGTAGCCACCATATATGCTAGTCGCTTGCTGCAGCTCCACCTCACTACCCTGTCCTACCTTTAAGCTTAAATAGTCTTGATCTCGCAGGTGTGAGATTGCTGAGTCCCCGTGACTCACAGATACTTCCAAAACCAGTTTGCAGGTGCCGATGAAACCGTGCAGGTGATGCACCCGAGCTCAAGGAGGAGCTCGATGAAGTCTTTGTGCATTGTGTTGTCTCGTTTCAGCTGATCAAGAGTGGAGCCAGTTGGGACGATCGGGGATCTGTGTAGCATTTGGGGTAGTCTTCTTTTATTTTGGTTCCGTAGCCGGACCTTGATTGTATCTGTATGATGTAATGTTTTACTCATGTATTGTGTGAAGTGGCGATTGTAAGCCAACTATGTATCCTTTTCCCTTATGTATTACATGGGTTGTGTGAAGATTACCTCACTTGCGACATTGCTTTCAATGCGGTTATGCCTCTAAGCCGTGCTTCGACACGTGGGAGATATAGCCGCATCGAGGGCGTTTCAAGTTGGTAATCAGAGCCTTCCCCGACTTAGGAGCCCCCTACTTGATTGTTTGTTGGCGTTGTTGAGTCTAGAACGGAAAATGTTTTGAGTCTTAGGATTATATATATCGGAGAGTAGGATTCTTTTTACTCCTCAGTCCCTTCATCGCTCTGTGAGGTATCCTGACGTAGAGTTTTGACTTTTCTCTCCTCAAATTTCACTAAAATTTTTTTTAGGATCACGCGGGTATCTTGGAATCGTTCCGATGGTTTTGTGACGAGAACATTGTTCTTGGTGCCTCCCGACATTTAGGGGTTGTGGCGGTGTCCCGGAGTTGAGCTCCGAGGTGTTGTCGTCACAATTTTATCGTTGCAGCCTCGAATACGAGTTTTACCGACATCGAAATCTCTTTTGTGCAGTTGTTGGTGAGATAACCTGATAGCCCAATCTTCGTGGCGAAAAGGGAGTATTGCCATGACTTGTATAACGGATGTTTTTGAAGGTCGAGGTACACGATTTCGGAGTTTTCTTGGTTATGTGTTGACGGATGGATACAAATGGATCTAGGTATTGTTAGTTTGGGTGATATATTTTGTGTCCCTGTATCCCCAACACCAGATTGCATAACCAGAAAGTTTCGGAGTTTATAGGTGGGAATTCAAGTATCTCGTGGATATCTTTCCAACACACACATGATACGATATGGGATCTATCATATGTTTGTTTCTGGCTTATTCTGCAAGCCAAATCCTTTGTTTTTGTTCCGTTTTGTGGTATTCAAGTTGCTTCAATGTCAAGTGTTGATTCCATACCTTCCTAAATGGTGTTCTCATATTTCTATGTGAATACTAATCCTTCTTGATCACTGAGATTGTCATGTTAATTCTTTTCCAACCGGCGTGCTTCTCTTCAAGTGGATCCGATCATTCCAACATTTGCGAGATCAATTCTAAGTTTTTTTTTCTCGACGGTGTTCGTTTCATCCGACCTAAGTTGCCTTTGTTTTCCCGCCCTCCCACCCCTTTTTCTTCAAGGACTCAGATTTCTTAATCAAGTATCCATTTGTATTGAGTGAAGTTTCTTCATTCTTTTCCTTTAATGTTTTATCCGGTGATTTCTCATGAAGACGCTAAGGAAGCTTTAACCTTATCATTGTTCCATTCTAATTTTCTTCTCCGGTGGATTTAAGTCAAGTTTTCAGTGTTGATCGTATTCTTGTCATCATTTCAAATGCTTTCTCATGTCGGTGCATCTCTTAATCATCCACTTCTCGCTATTCAATTGTTCCGGAGTGTTGAAAATATCTCAGAAGATTCTAGTTTCCATTCTCAATTCACTCAAGTTCTTTTAAGATTATTATCTCATTCAAGCCATTTAATTCTACCGGTGCAATATCTATTTCAAACAATTGTTCAACGGTGGTTCTTTTGAGTGGGCCCTAACCCATAGGTCTTTTCCCAGGATCTTACCTGACTCTTCTAATTTTCCCGGCGCTATTCCCAAATTCTTTGCAAAGTTTGACGTAAGAATGAATTTGTCATCAGTCAAATGTCTTTCTCCAAGATCTTTCAAATTATCTTCATCGTTGGTTCAACCTTTCTAATTTTCAACCCGGAGTATCTCAACAATTCTTGGTGGTGTTTCTCGTCGTCATTCTCGAATTTTGAAGACCGAAGAAGAGTTTCTCTTTAATCTTGCTCCATTCTCTTCAAGATTCATGGTTCTAGCGTTGTGCCATCCTCATAGTTGTTTTGATTGTGAGAATTCTTTTAACCCACCCGGAGCATTTCAGGAGTCTTTTCAGTTTGATTCTTCGGAGCCCATCATCTCAGAATTATTCATTCAAGCGTTCAACTCTGGTTTTCCAAATCTTACCGGTGCATCATGCTAGTATTCTCTAATCAGTTCATGATCTCTTCGTTCTAATGTATCTAAATTTTGTCAAGCATCTTTATTCGTTTTCCAATTCTTCCCGGTGAATTGTGCCTTCTTCGTTCATTCTCAATTATTACGGTGGTTTGTTCAAGATTTCACTTCCTTTGTTATCATATCAATTTATTCGTTGTTTCAATCCCACCGGTGGTTCCATCAATACCTTCTCAAGGTTGCGCTATATCTCTATCTGTAATCATTTTTCAACGAGAATAAGTAGTAGGCCAAATCCATTGCTTGTCATCAATTTAATTGGTGAAGGATCAGCATAATGTAATTCTTATTCTTGTTTCATCGAGTAAATTCAATTCCTTATTCCGGAGGATCGTCAAAATTCTTGGTTTCATTTGTTCATCTTTCTTTCCGGAGTTCCAACTTTTCTCGGCTATATCATTTTAAAGCTTCATCTTATCACTGCAAGGCTTCACCTTGTGTTTTCAACTTCTCTTTCTTTTATCATCCTTTTCTTACCGGAGTTCTGAAGGAAATATGCCCTAGAGGCAATAATAAATGTTATTATTTATTTCCTTATATCATGATAAATGTTTATTATTCATGCTAGAATTGTATTAACCGGAAACATAATACATGTGTGAATACATAAACCTACAGAGTGTCACTAGTATGCCTCTACTTGACTAGCTCGTTAATCAAAGATGGTTATGTTTCCTAACCATGAACAAGGAGTTGTTATTTGATTAATGGGATCACATCATTGGTTGAATGATCTGATTGACATGACCCATTCCATTAGCATAGCACCTGATCGTATAGTTTGTTGCTAGTGCTTTTCTTCATGACTTATACATGTTCCTATGACTATGAGATTATGCAACTCCCGTTTGCCGAGGAACACTTTGGGTGCTACCAAACGTCACAACGTAATCGGGTGATTATAAAGGTACATTACAGGTGTCTCCGAAGGTACATGTTGGGTTGGCATATTTGAGATTAGGATTTGTCACTCCGATTGTCGGAGAGGTATCTCTGGGCCCTCTCGGTAATGCACATCACATAAGCCTTGCAAGCATTGCAACTAAATGTGTTAGTTGTGAGACGATGTATTACGGAGAAAAGAGACTTGCCAGTAACGAGATTGAACTAGGTATTGGATACCGACGATCGAATCTCGGGCAAGTAACATACCGATGACAAAGGGAACAACGTATGTTGTTATGCGGTCTGACCGATAAAGATCTTCGTAGAATATGTAGGAGCCAATATGGGCATCCAGGTCCCGCTATTGGTTATTGACCAGAGAGGTGTCTCGGTCATGTCTACATAGTTCTCGAACCCGTAGGGTCCGCACGCTTAACGTTTCGATGACAGTCATAATGAGTTTATAAGTATTGATGCACCGAAGGTTGTTCGGAGTCCCGGATGTGATCACGGATATGACGAGGAGTCTCGAAATGGTCGAGACATAAAGATTGATATATTGGAAGCCTACATTTGGACATCGGAAAGGTTCCGAGTGAAATCGAAATTTATCGAGTACCGGAGGTTACCGGAACCCCCCGGGAACTACATGGGCCCATTGTGGGCCTTGGAGGAAAGGAGAAGGGCCAGCCCTAGGTGGCCGCGCGCCCCCCCCCTTCCCCTAGTCCTATTAGGACTAGGAAAGGTGGGCCGGCCCCCCTCTCTCTCTCTCCCCCTCCGGGAATCCTATTCCAACTAGGATTGGGGGAGTCCTACTCCTGAGGGAGTAGGACTCCTTGCGCGCCTCCTCCTCTTGGCCGCCACCTCCCCTTGGCTCCTTTATATACGGGGCAGGGAGCACCCCAAAACACACAAGTTGATTTCCTTAGCCGTGTGCGGTGCCCCTTCCACCATATTCCACTTTGGTCATATCGTCATGAGCTTAGGCGAAGCCTCTGCTGGAGAAGTCATATCGTCGCGGAGCTTAGGCGAAGCCCTGCGTCGGTGGAGCATCATCATCGTCCACGCCGTCGTCTTGACGGAACTCATCCCGACACTTTGCTGGATCGGAGTCCGGGATCGTCATCGGGCTGAGCGTGTGCAGAACTCGGAGGTGCCGTCGCTCGGTGCTTGGATCGGTCGGGTCGTGAAGACGTCGACTACATCAACAGCGTTGTTATAACGCTTCGCTTTCGGTCTCGAGGGTGCGTGGGCGGACACTCTTCCCGCTCGTTGCTATGCCATCACCATGGTCTTGCGTGATCGTAGGAAAATTTTTGAAATTACTCGTTCCCCAAAGTGGTATCGAGCCTGGTTTTATGCGTTGATGTCATATGCACGAGTAGAACACAAGTGAGTTGTGGACGATACAAGTCATACTGCCTACCAGCATGTCATACTTTGGTTCAGCGGTATTGTGAGATGAAGCGGCCGGACCGACATTACGCGTGACGCTTACGCGAGACTGGTTTCACCGCTGTGAGCACTCGTTGCTTAAAGGTGACCGCGGGTGTCATCTCTCTCACTTTAGTTGAACCGAGTGTGGCTACGCCCGGTCCTTGAGAAGGTTAAAACGGAGTCTATTTGACGAAGTATCGTTGTGGTTTTGATGCGTAGATAAGAACGGTTCTTGCTCAGCCCGTAGCAGCCACGTAAAACTTGCAACAACAAAGTAGAGGACGTCTAACTTGTTTTTGCAGGGCATGTTGTGATGTGATATGGTCAAGACGTGATGCTATATTTTATTGTATGAGATGATCATGTTTTGTAACCGAGTTATCGGCAATCGGCAGGAGCCATATGGTTGTCGCTTTATTGTATGAAATGCAACGCCATGTAATTGCTTTACTTTATCACTAAGGAGTAGCGATAGTCGTAGAAGCAATAGTTGGCGAGACGACAACGATGCTACGATGGAGATCAAGGTGTCGCGCGGTGACGATGGTGATCATGACGGTGCTTGAGATGGAGATCACAAGCACAAGATGATGATGGCCATATCATATCACTTATATTGATTGCATGTGATGTTAATCCTTTATGCATCTTATCTTGCTTTGATTGACGGTAGCATTATAAGATGATCCCTTATTAAATTATCAAGAAGTGTTCTCCCGAGTATGCACCGTTATGAAAGTTCTTCGTCTTTGAGACACCACGTGATGATCGGGTGTGATAGGCTCTACGTTCAAATACAACGGGTGCAAAACAGTTGCACGCGAATACTCAGGTTATACTTGACGAGCTATGCATATAAGATATGACCTCGGAACACGGAGACCGAAGGTCGAGCGTGAATCATATAGTAGATATGATCAACATATTGATGTTCACCATTGAAACTACTCCATCACACGTGATGATCGGTCATGGTGTAGTTGATATGGATCACGCAATCACTTAGAGAATTGGAGGATATTTTTCTAAGTGGGAGTTCTTAAGTAATATGATTAATTGAACTTTAATTTATCATGAACTTAGTCCTGGTAGTATTTTGCAAATTATGTTGTAGATCAATAGCTCGCGTTGTTGCTTCCCTATGTTTTCATATGTGTTCCTAGAGAAAATTGTATTGAAAGATGTTAGTAGCAATGATGCGGATAGGATCCGTGATCGAGGTTTATCCTCATTGCTGCGCAGAAGAATTATGTCCTTAATGCACCGCTAGGTGACAGACCTATTGCAGGAGCAGATGCGGGCGTTATGAGCGTTTGGCTAGCTCAATATGAGCGAATCTGACGCGTTATGAACGTTTGGCTAGCTCAATATGATGACTACTTGATAGTTTAGTGCACCATGCTTAACGGCTTAGAATCGGGACTTCAAAGACGTTTTGAACGTCATGGACCATATGTGATGTTCCAGAAATGAAGTTAATATTTCAAGCAAATACCGAGTTGAGAGATATGAAGTCTCCAACAAGTTCTATAGCTAAAAGATGGAGGAGAATCGCTCAACTAGTGAGCATGTGCTCAGATTGTGCGAGTACTTCAATCACTTGAATCAAGTGGGAGTTAATCTTCCGATAAGATAGTGATTGACAGAATTCTCTAGTCACCATCACTAAGTTAGTAGAACTTCGTGATGAACTATAGTATGCAAGGGATGACGAAAAAGATTCTCGAGCTCTTGGCGATGCTAAAATCGCGAAGGTAGAAATCAAGAAAAACATCAAGTGTTGATGGTTGACAAGACTATTAGTCTCAAGGAAAATGGCAAAGGGAAGAAGGGAACTTCAAAAGGCGGCAAGCAAGTTGCTGCTCGAGTGAAGAAGCCCAAGTCTAGACCTAAGCACGAGACTGAGTACTTTTGCTGCAATGGAACTGGTCACCGGAAGCGTAACTACCCTGAATATTTGGTGGATAAGAAGGATGGCAAAGTGAACAAGGTTATATTTGATATACAGGTTATTGATGTGTGCCTTACTAGTGTTTATAGTAGCCCCTGAGTATTTGATACTGTTCAGTTGCTAAGATTAGTAACTCAAACAGGAGTTCTGAGATAAGCAGAGACTAGTTGAAGGGAAGTGACGATGAGTGTTGGAAGTAGTTCCAAGATTGATATGATCATCATCGCACACCCCTATACTTTCGGGATTAGTGTGGAACCTAAATAAGTGTTATTTGGTGTTGAGCATAAATATGATTTGATCATGTTTATTGCAATACGGTTATTCATTTAAGTAAGAGAATAAATTGTTGTTCTGCTTACATGAATAAAACCTTATGTGGTTACACACCCAATGAAAATGGTTCATTGGATCTCGATCATAGTGATACACATATTCATAATATTGAAACCAAAAGATGCAAAGTTAATAATGATAGTGCAACTTATTTGTGGCACTTGCCGTTTAGGTCATATTGGTGTAAAGCGCATGAAGAAAACTCCATGCCGATGGACTTTTGGAATCACTTGATTATGAATCATTTGATGCTTGCGAACCGTGCCTTTTGGGCAAGATGACTAAAACTCCGCTTCTCGGAACAATGGAACAAGCTACTGACTTATTGGGAATAATACATATCGATGTATGCGATCCAATGAGTGTTGATGCTCGTGGCAAGTATCGTTATTTTCTGACCTTCACAAGATGATTTGAGCAGATATGGGTATATCTACTTGATGAAACATGAGTCTGAAATAGTTGAAAGGTTCAAAGAATTTCAGAGTGAAGTGGAAAATCATCGTAACAAGAAAATAAAGTTTCTGCGATCTGATCGTGGAGATGAATATTTGAGTTACGAGTTTGGTCTTCAATGAAAACAATGTGGAATAAGTTTCACAGCTCACGCCACCTGGAACACCACAACATTATGGTGTGTCCGAACGTCGTAACCGTACTTTATTTTGATATGGTGCGATCAATGATGTCTCTTACCAATTTACCAATATCGTTTTGAGGTTATGCATTAGAGACAGCCGCATTCACATTTAAAAGGGCACCATCTAAATCCGTTGAGATGACACCGTATGAACTATGGTTTAGCAGTAAACCTAAGCTGTCGTTTCTTAAAGTTTGGAGTTGTGATGCTTATGTGAAAAGGTTTTCACCTGATAAGCTCGAACCCAAATCGGAGAAGTGCGTCTTCATAGAATACCCAAAAAGAAAATGTTGGGTACACCTTCTATCACAGATCCGAAGGCAAGTTTTTTGCTAAGATGGATCCTTTCTAGAGAAGAAGTTTCTCTCGAAAGAAGTGAGTGGGAGGAAAGTAGAACTTGATGAGGTAATTGTACCTTCTCCCTTATTGGAAAGTAGTTCATCACAGAATCAGTTCCAAAGATTCCTACACCAATTAGTGAGGAAGTTAATGATGATGATCATGAAACTTCAGATCAAGTTGCTACTAAAACCTCGTGGGTCTTCCAGAGTAAGATCTGCACCAGAGTGGTACGGTAATCTTATTCTAGAAGTCATGTTACTAGACCATGATGAACCTACGAACTATGAGGAAGCGATGATGAGCCCAGATTCATGAAATGGTTTGAGACCATGAAATCTGAGATGGGATCCATGTATGAGAACAAAGTATGGACTTTGGTTGACTTGCCCGATGATCGGCAAGCCATTGAGAATAAATGGATCTTCAAGAGGAAGACGGACACCGATAGTAGTGTTACTATCTACAAAGCTCGACTTGTCGCAAAAAGGTTTTGACAAGTTCAAGGTGTTGACTACAATGAGATTTTCTCAATTGTAGCGATGCTTAAGTCTGTCTCAATCATGTTAGCAATTGCCACATTTTATGAAATCTGGCAAATGGATGTCAAAACTACATTCTTTAATGGATTTATTAAAGAAGAGTTGTATATGATGCAACCGAAGGTTTTGTCAATCCTAAAAGAGCTAACAAAATGTGCAAAGCTCCAGCGATCCATCTATGGACTGGTGCAAGCATCTCGAGTTGGAATAAGCGCTTTGATAGTGTGATCAAAGCATATGGTTTTATCAGACTTTTGGAGAAGCCTGTATTTACAAGAAAGTGAGTGGGAGCACTACAGCATTTCGATAAGTATATGTGAATGACATATTGTTGATCGAAATAATGTAGAATTATTCTGCAAAGCATAAAGGAGTATTTGAAAGGAGTTTTCAAAGAAGGACCTCGGTGAAGCTGCTTACATATTGAGCATCAAGATCTATAGAGATAGATCAAAGACGCTTGATAAGTTTTTCAATGAATACATACCTTGACAAGATTTTGAAGTAGTTCAAAATGGAACAGTCAAAGAAAGAGTTCTTGCCTGTGTTATAAGGTGTGAGATTGAGTAAGACTCAAAACCCGACCACGGCAGAAGATAGAAAGAGAATGAAAGTCATTCCTATGCATCAGCCATAGGTTCTATAAAGTATGTCATGCTGTGTACTGTGATCTATTGCATACCCTACCACTAAGATTGGCAAGGAGTGCAATAGAGATCTAGGAGTAGATCAATGGACATCGGTCAAAATTATCCTTAGTAGAATAAGGATATGTTTCTCGATTATGGAAGTGAAAAAGGTTAAATAAGTAAAGGTTACGTCGATGCAAGTTTTAACACTAATCTAGATGACTCGAGTCTCAATCTGGATACATATTGAAAGTGGGAGCAATTAGCTAGAGTAGCTTCGTGCGAGCATTGTAGACATAGAAATTTGCAAAATACTTACGGCTCTGAATGTGATGCACCGTTGACTAAAATTATCTCACAAGCAAAACATGTTCACACCATAGTACTCTTTGGGTGTTAATCACATAGCGATGTGAACTAGATTACTGAATCTAGTAAACCCTTTGGGTCTTGGTCACATGGCGATGTGAATTATGGGTGTTAATCACATGATGATGTGAACTATCGATGTTAAATCACATGGCGATGTGAACTAGATTATTGACTCTAGTGCAAGTGGGAGACTGAAGGAAATATGCCCTAGAGGCAATAATAAATGTTATTATTTATTTCCTTATATCATGATAAATGTTTATTATTCATGCTAGAATTGTATTAACCGGAAACATAATACATGTGTGAATACATAAACCTACAGAGTGTCACTAGTATGCCTCTACTTGACTAGCTCGTTAATCAAAGATGGTTATGTTTCCTAACCATGAACAAGGAGTTGTTATTTGATTAATGGGATCACATCATTGGTTGAATGATCTGATTGACATGACCCATTCCATTAGCATAGCACCTGATCGTATAGTTTGTTGCTAGTGCTTTTCTTCATGACTTATACATGTTCCTATGACTATGAGATTATGCAACTCCCGTTTGCCGAGGAACACTTTGGGTGCTACCAAACGTCACAACGTAATCGGGTGATTATAAAGGTACATTACAGGTGTCTCCGAAGGTACATGTTGGGTTGGCATATTTCGAGATTAGGATTTGTCACTCCGATTGTCGGAGAGGTATCTCTGGCCCTCTCGGTAATGCACATCACATAAGCCTTGCAAGCATTGCAACTAAATGTGTTAGTTGTGAGATGATGTATTACGGAACGAGAAAAGAGACTTGCCAAGATGCGAGATTGAACTAGGTATTGGATACCGACGATCGAATCTCGGGCAAGTAACATACCGATGACAAAGGAACAACGATGTTGTTATGCGGTCTGACCGATAAAGATCTTCGAGAATATGTAGGAGCCAATATGGGCATCCAGGTCCCGCTATTGGTTATTGACCGAGAGGTGTCTCGGTCATGTCTACATAGTTCTCGAACCCGTAGGGTCCGCACGCTTAACGTTTCGATGACACCATAATGAGTTTATAAGTATTGATGCACCAAGGTTGTTCGAGTCCCGGATGTGATCACGGATATGACGAGGAGTCTCGAAATGGTCGAGACATAAAGATTGATATATTGAAGCCTACATTTGGACATCGGAAAGGTTCCGAGTGAAATCGAAATTTACGAGTACCGGAGGTTACGGAACCCCGGGAACTACATGGGCCCATTGTGGGCCTTGGAGGAAAGGAGAAGGGCCAGCCCTAGGTGGCGCTGCCCCCCCTTCCCTAGTCCTATTAGGACTAGGAAAGGTGGGCCGCCCCCTCTCTCTCTCTCCTCCGGAATCCTATTCCAACTAGGATTGGGGGAGTCCTACTCCCGGAGGAGTAGGACTCCTTGTCGCGCCTCCTCTTGGCCGCCACCTCCCCTTGGCTCCTTTATATACGGGGCAGGAGCACCCCAAAACACACAAGTTGATTTCCTTAGCTGTGCGGTGCCCCTTCCACCATATTCCACTTTGGTCATATCGTCATGGAGCTTAGGCGAAGCCTGCGCTGGAGAAGTCATATCGTCATGAGCTTAGGCGAAGCCCTGCGTCGGTGGAGCATCATCATCGCCACCACGCCGTCGTCTTGACGGAACTCATCCCGACACTTTGCTGGATCGGAGTTCGGGATCGTCATCGGGCTGAGCGTGTGCGAACTCGGAGGTGCCGTCGTTCGGTGCTTGGATCGGTCGGGTCGTGAAGACGTCGACTACATCAACAGCGTTGTTATAACGCTTCGCTTTCGGTCTCACGAGGGCGTGGGCGGACACTCTTCCCTCGTTGCTATGCCATCACCATGGTCTTGCGTGATCGTAGGAAAATTTTTGAAATTACTACGTTCCCCAACAAGTTCTTCATGGAGTTTCTTCAGGATGGTTCGTCAAGGATTTTTTTTCATTTCTCCAATTGTTCATCAAGATTTTCTCGCGGAGTTATGATCCGTCAAGCTATACTCTAAAATAAGCATGATGTTCAACACATGTTTTGTTTTGAGGAGTTCAAGTATTCTTCTTCTTGCATTTCGAAGTGCAATTTGTTCTACCTTACCATTTGAGGTGGTGTTATGTCATTCTCGACTATTTGAGTTCGTGTTTCATGATTCACATGTTGTCAAGAATGAGGTATTTTAAATCCATCAATCTCTTCATTGAACTTATCTTGGGCTATATTTCACCTAAAGCTTCCCCTAAGGGAATTTGCTATTATGGTGCTTATCAATGATCCAAGTTTTCCTCCTATCCTCTCGGTGAAAGAAGTTTTCATCTTCTTGTTGATCTTAATCCAATCAATTGTTTCCGTTGGTGGCAGAAGCTCACCTCATAATGTGGAGATGTTTCCATAAGCCCACTACAAGCTTATTCATTTCGTTGTTGGTTTTCCAACAACTCCGTTCAATTCTTCTTTGCAAGGGTGCTTTTCTAAGTTCAATTGCGGCAGAAGTTGTCATTATCTTCTCCGTTCTTTTCTTTCCAACCATCTAGTTTTTTCATTGCATTCTTTCATTTCTATCGGAGGCATTGTGATGTTGCTATTTTCACCCATCATCTCGTTTTAACAAGATCAAGTTCTTTTCGTGCTTATCCATTTAACCGGAGTGGTTTCAGTATCTATGTTATCACTTAACCTCTTGGTTCTCGTCGTATCCCTTGTTCCTCTTTTCTAACAGAGTGTTTTCAACTTTGTTCATCTTCATTGTTTTCTTTCTTTCATTTCGTTCAACCTCTCAAGGTTCTTTGGTTTCATTCGTTTGTCAAAGAAGCAACTTTGTTTTACCTCTTCCTCTCCCGCTTTTCTCCGGTGCTATCCTAGATCTCGGGACGAGATCCTCTCGTAGTGGTGGAGTGTTGTGACGCCCCAAGACCGGAGCTTCAGTTGCCTTCCAGGGTTTCCGAGTTTGTCGTGTGATTTGTTTTGTTTTTGCATTTCATCATGTCATCTCTTGCATTGCATCATGTCATCATGCCATCATATCATTATTTTTTTTAAACTCTTCTAAATAAATTGCATGGATTTCTCGATCCATTTAAATCGAGGGAAGGGTGACTTCTCTTTATAACATATCCTCCCAATATTAGGGAGCTATATTAAAAATATTCCATTGTTTTGGAATTGATCTTAACACACTTGCAAAATCCCATGCCTTTTCTGCTCCGAGTTGGTCCCCAAACCTTGCCATTTTTATTCTATCATTTTCCGGAGTTCCACCAAAAATCCTCGGGCCATTTTTGTTAAATTCCTCATATTTTTGTGAGCCCGGGAAAATTATCCGTGTGTCCAAATCCTTTCCCCAACCCTCTCTTTCTTTTCTTCTCTTTATCTGTTTTCTGCTAAAGTATATATATTAGAGAGAGAGATCCCAAGGCCCAGCCGGCCCCTGGCCATTTCCCTCCCCTCCAGGCCGACCTAGCCCCCGCGCAGGCCCAAGGCCTAGGCCCAGCCGGCCCACCACACCTCTAACCCTAGCCCGGTGGCCTCCATCCCCGCACCTCTCTCCCTCGTCCTCCCACGCCGCGCTCATCGAACCCATCGTCCTGCCCGATCCCTCGTCGCCTCCTCCCCCTCGGCCCCGATCTCCCTCGCTCTCTCCCTCGCCGCCTCTCTTCTCCCTCCGCCGCGCCTTTCCTCTCCGTCGCCGTTTCCCTCCTCCGTCGCCGTCTTTGGCAGGGGTAGGAGCCCCCATGCCCCGCACCACCTCCTGCCCGTGCACCGACGCCTCTCTTCTGCGCCCCACCTCGCCAACCCGCGCTGCTCCTGCCCCGGCCTCCTTCTGCCTCAACGGAGCAGGTCCCCGCGCCCCCACGACTTCGTCTGCGCCGTCTCCTGCCTCCTGCTCCGCGAGCACCGACGCCCAAGGCCAGCCTCCTACAGCTCGTTGTTGCCGGAGCTCCCCACCACCACCACCATGCGCCGCGCGCCAGCACCCTCTCGCTGACGCCGCGCTCGGACCTCCACCGCGCCTCGCCTTCGACCTCGGCTTCTGCGTCGCATGGCCACGAGCGCCACCAGCAGCAGTTTCAGGACGTCCCCGTCACCGAGTCCCTCGCCGCCCTTCTGCACCTCGTCTCCGACCCTGCCCATCGGTGCCACGCCTCTCGGTGCCCGCAGCTGTGTCACCGGTCTTCCTCCTCGACGCTGCCGCCTCAAGCCTCCCCATGCCTCGCGAGACTGCCGTGCCAAGTTCCCGCCACTGCCGCCGCATGTCCTGCTCGGAACCAGCCTCCTGCATCGTGCCCCTGTTGCTGTTGACGCCAAGTCCAACGGTCACCAAGCGTGGAATTCGCCAACTACCACTACCAATACATCTGGATGCGCAAGTACCACGACGTCTTTGGGAGACCCGTTTTCGTCAAGTTCGACTACACCCGGAAACGCCAAGTACCCCTTCGGAATGTACCAAGTTCGACTACGTGATGCGTCAAGTACCACTACGACCCGACGACCACCGAACCGGAAACGACAAGTACCCCGATGAAACGTGTACAACTACCGTCGCCGAAGACCTGTGTAACGGAACCGTCAAGTTCGACTACCTTCGTGTGTACCACTACTTCCGATGACGAGATGTACCACTACCATCGAACGAGAACACTACTTCCACTACCGTCGCCGTGCACCACTACTTCCCTCAGCGATCAACGCGAGAACGACTACTTCCTCTACTTCCCTCGACGACCCGTGAACGACTCCTTCCCTCTTCGAAACTCGACCCGTCCCGATTTCTCGCTTCGGAGGTATAACCCCGTGATGACCGACCGTGATCGAATCATCCTTGCGGTGCACCCCTTTTGCCATTCTACCGTTCCGTGGGAACCCGGAATCCGGGATCACCCCACCATCTTGCGTGACTCGCTTCCGTCGCGTTTTCCTTTGTACCGATATCTCAATCGAGTTATCGGAACCGATATGTTGCCGTGGCATCATTTTCGGATTCGTTGCCGTGGCACCCCTTTCTTCCACCACGATGACAGATGCTTCTTCATGCTCATGTTAACGTTTTCATAAAATTGCATAAACTTGCACATGTCATCCGCATCATGATAACAACATTTAAATGTTTATAATTGTTGTTTGCATTAATTTGCTTAAATGCCATGCTAAAATGATTTATTTCATAACTAAATAACCGTAGCTCCATTTTAAATAAATTATATATGTAAATGGGGTAGGAAAATGCCTAGTTTAACATGGTAGCATTTCTTTGCATGTTTAACAACTCTAAAATATGCTTTAGGTCAGATCAGTACCTAATCCATAATTTGCATATGGGGATTTTCCGGAATTGTTGTTCGTTGTTTCCGGCCTCATTTAAACTTGCCTAAATAGGTAGTTTAATTATGCTTCACCTCTTGCCATGTTTAATAACATTTAATAGTGTTGAGTACCTAATCGGGAGAGAACTAAATAATTGATGTGGTGTTTCGTCAATATGCAATTCGTTGCATATTGAGCTCCGCTTAATTTGTAGGATTGTTTGTGCATATTGCCATGCCCTGCCTCATTTAACCGGTCATGCATCATACTTGGTTGTGCATCATGCCATGTTTATGCTTGTGTGTTTACTATGTTGTTTGCTTCTTTCCGGTTTGCTTCTCTCGTTAGCTTCGGTTTCGTTCCGGAGTTGTGAGGATTCGTTCGACCTCGTCCGTTTGTCTTCTTCATGGATTCGTTCTTCTTCCTTGCGGGATTTCAGGCAAGATGACCATACCCTCGAAATCACTTCTATCTTTGCTTGCTAGTTGCTCGCTTTTTGCTATGCCTATGCTACGATGCCTACCACTTGCTATATCATGCCACCCATGTTGCCATGTCAGCCTCTAACCTTTTCACCCTTCCTAGCAAACCGTTGTTTGGCTATGTTACCGCTGTGCTCAGCCCCTCTTATAGCGTTGTTAGTTGCAGGTGAAGATGAAGTTTGTTCCTTGTTGGAACATGGAGATGTTGTTCCTTGTTGGAACATGTTTTACTTGTTGGGATATCACAATATATCTTATTTAATTAATGCATCTATATATTTGGTAAAGGGTGGAAGGCTCGGCCTTATGCCTGGTGTTTTGTTCCACTCTTGCCGCCCTAGTTTCCGTCATATCGGTATTATGTTCCCGGATTTTTGCGTCCCTAACGCGGTCGGGTGATTTATGGGACCCCCTTGACAGTTCGCTTTGAATAAGACTTTTCCAGCAAGGCCCGACATTGGTTTTACCATTTGCCTCACCTATGCCCTTTTTCCCTTGGGTTTCCGGAGCCCGAGGGTCATCTTTATTTTAGCCCCCCGGGCCAGTTCTCCTTTGAGTGCTGGTCCAAACCGAGCGATGTCCGGCGCCCCCTGGGCAACCAGGGTTTATGCCAACCCGACGTCTGGCTCATCCGGTGTGCCCTGAGACCGAGATATGTGCAGCTCCTATCAGGATTTGTCGGCACATCCGGGCGGCTTTGCTGGTCTTGTTTTATTGCTGTGAAATGTCTTGTAGCCGGGATTCCGAGACTGATCGGGTCTTCCCGGGGAGAAGGAATATCCTTCGTTGATCGCGAGAGCTTATCATGGGCTAAGTTGGGACACCCTGCAGGGTTTGAACTTTCAAAGCCGTGCCCGCGGTTATGTGGCAGATGGGAATTTGTTAATGTCCGTTGTAGAAAACCCGAAGTTGATCCTAATTTAAAATACACCAACGGCGTGTGTAACCGTGATGGTCTCTTCTCGTGGTCCGGAAGTGAACACGGTGTTGGAGTTATGCTTGACGAGGTTGTTCTAGGATCACTTCTTGATCATAGTTGTTCGACCGTGCTTTTACCTTCTCTTCTCGCTCTCTTTTGCGTATGTAGCCACCATATATGCTAGTCGCTTGCTGCAGCTCCACCTCACTACCCTGTCCTACCTTTAAGCTTAAATAGTCTTGATCTCGCGGGTGTGAGATTGCTGAGTCCCCGTGACTCACAGATACTTCCAAAACCAGTTTGCAGGTGCCGATGAAACCGTGCAGGTGATGCACCCGAGCTCAAGGAGGAGCTCGATGAAGTCTTTGTGCATTGTGTTGTCTCGTTTCAGCTGATCAGTAGTGGAGCCCAGTTGGGACGATCGGGGATCTGTGTAGCATTTGGGGTAGTCTTCTTTTATTTTGGTTCCGTAGCCGGACCTTGATTGTATCTGTATGATGTAATGTTTTACTCATGTATTGTGTGAAGTGGCGATTGTAAGCCAACTATGTATCCTTTTCCCTTATGTATTACATGGGTTGTGTGAAGATTACCTCACTTGCGACATTGCTTTCAATGCGGTTATGCCTCTAAGTCGTGCTTCGACACGTGGGAGATATAGCCGCATCGAGGGCGTTTCACCGGCCGAGGTTTCCCATACAGCCCCGAACGATGTGTGCAGGGTTCCCGAGATACCAAACGGGCACTCGGTACACCGGGCCACGGTGCCTACCGCAACACAACCCACCCCTAAGGTCAGCGTTGCGTGCGGCCCCGACAAGCTACAAACACGAAACTACTTGCAACTCCGGACTATGAACAGGGGTGGTTAAGAAGCCGAGAGGGTCAATTAAGGATCCCAATGTGTGGTAGTAACTGATTCATGGATCACAAACACAGATCTCAGTTCTTAAGTTCGCTTCAATGAAACAACCCACCATGTACTCCTACATGGCCTCTCATCGATACCTTTACCAAATCGTGTTCAACACTTACACTCTCGAACCAACACAACCTTTCACTCCAGTTCATCATCCCGATGAGCCAGACTGACACAACTCTAAGCATAGCAAGCATAGCATGGTAGGAATCACAAACATGGCTCAATCAACTCCTACACATACTAGTGGGTTTCATCTAGTTCTTGTGGCAATGACAGTCATGCAAAGGAAGTGGGTTCAACTACCGCAGCACACAACAGTTGAATCACGTTGTCTTAATGCAGTAAACGAGAGCAGAAGCGAGAACATGGGTTTGTATCGAAATGATCAATGAATTGCTTGCCTGATGGAACTGGGGTAGAGAACTGCCCTTCAGATGGGTAATCGAGGTTATCTTGAGGCAGAACCTATCATGAAAACACACCAAATAAACATACAAACAATATGCAACAATATGATGCATGCTATGACATGGCAATATGGATGTGTGTTGGCCTAATGCAAGTTGAGGGAACAGGGGATGAACTCATTTGAATCAAGGATTCAAATGATAGCTCATTTGAGTTAGTCCTAATGGTGCAATATCTTAATCTGGTTATTCAGCATAGTTAACTTGTTTTAACATGCATGAAACCTGTACCAATGGATAGAGTGTATTTTTCTGATAATTTTTCATATATAAATCTTTGCATTTGGAGTTATAGAATAAAAGTTATAAGCATTTGAAATTTGAATTATATTCTGGAATTTACTATATAGAAATAATTCCAGAATTTGAATTAATGCGTCAGCATGAGGTCAGCGTGACGTCAGGGGTCAACGGGGTCGTCCAGGTCAAACTGACCAGTGGGACCCGCATGTCAGGGTTAGTTTAAACTAATTAGTTTTAATTAGAACTAATCCTAATTAGTTAGTCGGGGGTCCACTGTCATTGACTCGAGAGTCAGCAGGCCCACGATCGGTGGTCGATGGTCAACTCGCTGGCGTCTAGCCGCCGGCGAGGCCAGACGCGCGGCGAGCAAGTGCTTTTGCACTTTCCGGCACTAAATGGAGCGCGGGAGCACCTCGTGAAGCTAGAGGTGAGCCGCGGTTAGTGGTGGAGTTGGCTTGGGTGGGATGGCGGAGTTGGCACCGCGGCGACGAGTCGGGCGGCGGCCGGGCTCGGGTGATGTCGAATTAGTTGCTAGGGGGCTCGGCGAGGCGCGGAAGTGCATGCTTAGGCCCGTTGGGGCGTGGTGAGTGCGATGGGCGCGATGGCGTGGCGTTAGATGACCGGAGCCTCGTCGGCGACGAGCTCCGGGCGGTGGGTTCGGGTGATCAACGTCGCGCTGCTTGTGGTGCAAGAAGAAGAGAGCGGAGAGGACGGGGGAGTAGCCAGGCTCACGGTGAACCTGTGGAGAGCTTCGTCGGGGTCGGGGGCGGTCTGATGCGGCGGCGACGGCGATGGGGATCTCCGGCGGTGGCGGGGTCGGGCGAGGTCGGTGCGGCAGCTTCGGGGAGAGCAGGGAGCTCGGGCTTGGCTTGTTCGACGGAGTCGACGATGGTGAGGCGACGGACAAAGTCCGTGGTGGCGGGGACGGCGGTGGCTCTGGCTCGACGGAGGAGCGGCGGCGGTGGCGTCGGCCATGGCGAGGGGAGAGAGAGAGAGAGGGGCAGGGGAAAATGAGGTGTCCGGGGTTGGGCGACGACGCTGGGTCGTCCAGGCGTGCGGCGAGGGTGAAGCAGGGCGGCGGCCAGCTGCGTGGCGCGCCCTCGCTCGCCGCCCGGCACCGAGCTGCTGCTGGCCGAGCCAAGCAGCTCATTGGCCTGGCTGCTGGGCTGGGCAGCAGGTGGGCGATTCTTGGCGACAGTAAGTCCTTTTCTTTTTAAGCTTTTCTATTTTCTCAGAACTCTGTTAGGGTTTTAAAAATACCAAAACTATTTTAAAATTACCAAAATGCTCCTGGTCACTTGTTGGAATATTCCCAACATGAAACATTTTAGTTTGACAATTTTTGAACAATTAAAATATTTTTCATAATTTGAAATGCTCATTTCAAAAACTTGTGGATTAATTCTGGAACCCTTAGGTGACCTAGAAAATGGTGCACCTCCTTTGACATGGGTTCTAAACCCAAACAAAGAGGATGAGCATTTTGAAGGGCATTTCGGATTCATTGAAATAAATTTTAGTAAACCCTAGTTCTTTTAAGGAGGGGGATGTTCTGGGGTTTCCTGCCTTCCCCATTTCAAATTCAAATGAAATTTAAACATGATGCACACCCTAATGCATGGTCTATCTGGGATGTGACAACTCACCCCCACTCAAAAGAATCTCGTCCCGAGATTTAGGATCTGTTGCGAAAAAGGTGGGATACTCGAGTCGAAGACGATCCTCCCTTTCCCAAGTTGCTTCTTGCTCGGAATGGTTTGACCATTGAACCTTTAGAAACTTGATATTCCGACGTCGAGTGGTACGCTCGGCTTGGTCGAGAATACGAACGGGATATTCTCGATAGGTAAGGTTATCTTGGAGATCAAGCGTTTCGTGGTCTACTCCACGGATAGGATCCGAGAAGCAACGCCTGAGTTGGGAAACGTGGAAGACATCATGGACTTTGGAAAGATGCGGAGGTAGTTCCAATTGGAAGGCAACTTCCCCTCGTTTGGCAAGAATGCGAAAGGGTCCAATGTAACGAGGAGCCAACTTGCCCTTGATACCGAATCGATGGGTTCCCTTCAAAGGAGTAACCGAAGATAAGCCTTCGCCAATTTCATAAGCCATAGGCTTATGCTTGCGATCGATTGGCTCTTTTGACGAGATTGGGCTGTTTTCAATTTCTCACGAACAACGCGAACCTGCTCTTACGCTTCCTGAATCATATCCGGGCCAAAGAGTTGTCTCTCCCCGGTTTCTGACCAGTTAAGAGGCGTTCGACATTTCCGTCCATAAAGAACTTGAAAGGGCTTTGCCCAAGCTGGCTTGATAACTATTGTTATAAGCGAACTCGGCGAATGGAAGGCATTTCTCCCAATTCATGCCGAAGAGATAATGAAGCTCAAGCATATCCTCTAGGATTTGATTGACTCGTTCTACTTGACCACTTGATTGAGGATGGAAAGCGGTGCTAAAGGAGAGGCGAGTTCCCATAGCGTTTTGGAAACTTTACCAAAATCGGGAGGTGAAGAGACTCCCACGGTCTGAGTTAATCTCCAATGGAACACCATGAAGAGACACTATTCGGGAGATGTACAACTCAGCTAGCTGGCTAGCGGTTATACTCTCACGAACGGGTAGGAAGTGGGCTACTTTGGAAAGACGATCAACAACAACGAAGATAGCGTTATTCCCTCTCTTGGTCCTGGGAAACCCGTAATGAAGTCCATACCGATTTTATCCCATTTCCATTCAGGAATTTCCAAAGGTTGAAGGGTACCAACAGGCCGTTGATGCTCGCTTTGACTCGACGACGACGCGTCAGATTAGCAATGTATTGAGCGATTTCTCTCTTCATCCTAGTCCACCAAAACCTCTGGCGAGATCTTGATACATCTTAGTACTACCAGATGAATGGTGAGAGGAGAGTCATGAGCTTCCTTAAGGATCAATTGCCGTAGCTGTTGTTTCTTAGGAACCACCAAGCGGTTTTCAAAGAAGACAACACTGTTCATCTATGGAGAAACATTTAGCAGCTCCGCTAGCAATGTTCTCCTTGATCCGAGATATCCTCTATCATCTTCTGAGCAGCTATGATTCGATCCGTGAGGTCAGGTTTCGCCACCAGGGTGGAAAGGAATCCTCGAGGAACAATGTGAAGGTTAAGCTTACGAAATTCCTCGTGGAGAATTGGTTGACTTTGTTGTAGCATCAGATTGTTACAATAAGATTTGCGACTTAGTCGTCAGCCATGACATTGGCTTTGCACGGGTGTAGGATATTCCTAAGTCGAAATCTGTATCAACTCGACCCAACGTCTTTGCCTCGAGATTCAAATCCGGTTGGGTGAAGATATATTTCAGACTTTGGTGATCCGTGTAGATTTCACAGCGATTACCCAGAAGGTAATGTCGCCAGGTTTTGAGTGCATGAACCACTGCTGCAAGCTCTAGATCGTGTGTGGGATAGTTATCCTCATGTGGGCGAATCGCCGAGAAGCGTAGGCAATCACATGACGATCTTGCATGAGTATGCAACCTAGTCCTTGTCGCGAGGCGTCGCAATAGATAATAAAGTCCTTAGAGAAATCTGGTGGAACAAGTACGGGAGCAGATGTCAGGCGTCTTTTCAGTTCCTGAAAGCTGATCTCGCATTGTGGCGTCCATTCGAACTTCTTATCTTTCTTGAGGAGTTCGGTTAGAGGTTTAGCAACTTTAGAGAAATTCTCGACGAAGCGGCGGCAATAGCTCGCTAAACCGAGGAAACTCCAAACTTGCTTGACCGATTCAGGTGGAGTCCAACCAAGGACGGCTTGAACTCGCTCGGGATTGACAGCAATACCCTTACCAGAGATTACATGTCCCAGATAGGTCACTTCTGGTAACCAGAATTCACATTTAGAGAATTTGGCATAAAGGCGGTGCTCTCGAAGTTTCATCAATACTAGCCTCAGGTGTTCGGCATGTTCTTCCTCATTCTTGGAGTAGATGAGTATATCATCGAGGTATACCACGACAATTTATCCAAATACTCCATGAAGATCGAGTTCATTAACCGAGAGAAAGTGGCTGGAGCATTGGTTAATCCGAAGGACATGACGGTGTACTCGTATTGGCCATAACGAGTGACAAAGGCCGTTTAGGAATGTCCCGTTCTTGATTTTGATTTGATGGTAGCCCAACCTCAAATCCATCTTGAAAAGATCGAGGATCCAGCGAGCTGATCATACAGTCGTTGATCCCGGGAGCGGATACTTGTTCTTGATGGTGACCAAATTGACAGGTCGGTAATCTACAACCATCCGATCCGTACCATCCTTCTTCTTGACGAAGAGGACGGGGCAAGCCCATGGAGATGAACTAGGACGGATGAAACCCTTTTGCAAGGACTCATCGAGTTGTTTCTTAAGTTCAGCTAGTTCTAGGGGTGCCATCTTATAAGGTCTTCTAGAGATTGGGACGGTGCCGGGGATAAGATCTATCATGAACTCGACATCCCTGTCAGGTGGGACACCTGGCAGTTCTTCCGGAAAGACATCCGGGAAATCACGGACTACCGGAATATCTTCAAGGTCTGGAAGAGGGTTGGCATTTAAGGAGTATAGCTGGCGCTTAGACACTCGGGTTAAAACATCCACTGTTTTGCCCGAAGGATGGGTAAGTTGAACAGTTCTAGTAGAGCAATCAATCTTAGCATAATGGGCTGACATCCAGTCCATACCCAAGATGATGTTTATTTCTGAGGACTTGAGAGCTATTAGAGATGCAAGAAAGACTAATCTGTCGACAAGAATTTCATTCCCATGACTTATTCTAGAGGTTTGCCATCTAGATCCAGGGGTTTGAATTTCCATGGAGGTAGGCATGTCACGTAATGTGGTGTTGTGCAATCGAGCATAGCTCTCGAAATAAATGAATGAGATGCTCCAAGATCAAAAGAACAGCTTGCGGATGGCAATTAACAAGAAGCGCATCGAGGACGACGTTGGGATCCTCATAGGTTTCTTCAAAGAGACATAGTTGACATGGCTACGGCGGTGCCAACTGGTTTGGCATAGGGCATCTTTCCTGCTGGCTTGCCGCGGCCAACAGACTTTCCAGCTTGATTGGGGTTGTTCTGGGGACACTCTCGAATATAGTGGCCCGTCTCTCCACATTTGAAGCAAGTGATCACATTTGGCCATGGAGCAACATTAGCAGTTGGACCTCCATAAGTCTTGGGTGGAAAATACGGCTGGTTGGGGCGAGGCGCCTCGAAGGATGGCCTCGGGGTGTACCTGGGTGGTAGAGCCGTATTTGGGACCCAAACCCGCGCTTCGGGATCCAGAGCGGATGACGATCCGTAATCACGGATGTGCTTGCGGGAAGCCTCGAAATCAGTCTGCCCAGTCTCGGCGCTGATAGCCTTATTGACTAGCTTCGGGAAAGAGGTACATTCATGCAGACGGAGATCTCGGCGTAGCTCAGGGCTAAGTCCCTTACGGAACCTCGCCTGCTTCTTAGCATCGGTAGAAACTTCTTCGGGAGCATAACGTGCTAACCTCCCGAATTCACGGCTGTAGGCATCCACTGTCAGCCTGCCTTGGGTGGAACTGCAAAATTCCTCACGTTTGCGGTCCATAAGACCTTCTTGAATATGGTGCTCACGGAAGGCGGCACTGAATTCATCCCAAGTTGTACCTTTCCCAGCCGGACGCATAGCCTCATAATTTTCCCACCAGAGACTGGCAGGGCCTTCCAGATGATAGGCGGCGAAGGTAACTTTGTCAGCCTCAGCCACATTGGCGGAACGCAGCTTGTGGTGGATACTGCGGAGCCAATCATCTGCGTCGAGTGGCTCGACGGAACATTTGAATTTTGGAGGATATAGCTTGACGAAATCATTGAGTGAAACCCCATCGTTTCTTGGCTGGCGTGCTGTGTTTTGTTCAATCCGCCCAATAAGCGGTTGGTTTCAGCTTATTATGCTTACGCTTCAAAGATCACCTCAGCCAAAGATGGCGGTTGCGCAGATTCACATTTCGGCTGCATCGGCTTCTCCCCTCTGGAGTAGCAGGAGTATTTCGAGTGTTGACCATCCTGGGAGACAAAGCAAAGGTTTAAACCAGGATGGCAGAATTTAACAAGGAAGTGCGGAAGGTAATGAACAGCATGGGATGCAAAGATGTTCATCCGTATGACATGGTAATATAAAACTGCCATATATATATATACCATCGGTCATACACACCATTCGTAGTTTAGTACAAGCCTGACGGAGTACAACTATAAGGAAAGGCGTTACATCTCATCGGAAGCATTCCAACTCCTATACATTATTTTTCTACACTTCCGGAACGATACACACTAAGTCGTATTCCACGAGTCACGCAGGACGGTGGAAACACAACCATTACCATACCAGGAATACCACTACTATCTCAGGCAGCTCCATAGTAGTCCTCATAGAAGTCACCACCTGCACTGAAGTGGAACATGATCGTCCGGAAATGACATATCTGTGGGGCCTGTGGACCATAAGGACTCGGATGTGGCCGTGGACCAACAAACGGTGGCAGAAGAGGCCCACGAGGAGGAGTGATGCCTCCAACCTCACGCCACTCCATGAAGTCTGGCAGACTCGCCCGCACAGGGTACAAGTCTCTCATGTCCATACATCCGGCTTGCACGGCAGGTGCAAACCTAGTCAGAGTAGCCCAGTGGTCAGAACGGGCATTAAACAGCTCCATACGCAAGGCCCGGTTCTCACGGTCCTTGTCCTCCAAAGAACTCAAGTAGTGCGAAGGAGTGAGTCCTCATGGGATGCATCGCTGTACAAACCACGAAGGTAGCCATGCGCCCGTGAAGAGATCTTTGGCATATAGCGGAAGTCGGTGTTGCTCAACAAAGCAGTTCTGCTCGAATAATAGTCATCATGGAATAGGCTGCATCTTGTACGACATTCCAATAGTGATTCCGAGCCCATAAGAACAATGAAGTGGCTCAAGAGCTCGGGGTAAGATGGATAAATCCGGACCGTGCATAGGTATTGGCTTTGATTGAAATCCTGAACTGCTCCTCGACGGTATATTCAGGATACCATCGATAACCAGCCTCAATCATCACCCTAACCAACATGGCCGTGTGACCGCACACATCAATGCAACGAGTCGGCGAACCACTTGGTTCGGGCACGGTGGCCATCTGAAAGCACAGCCATAATGCAAAGGCATTAGAATTTCTAGGGAAAATCGGGCAGCATAACATCTGTAAATGCTCAAATCAGAATTGAGACATTCAAAATCAGATTTGCAAAACCACTCAACAACATCATATCAAGGTTCTGGTTCAAATGATAGCATACTAAAATTTAGTAGCACTGGACTGAGGATATAACCAACAATCCTATAAGGTACTACGGATTAGTAACACGTGAACCTGATAGAGAGAAGAGAGCCTAGTCCTAAACCCACGTCGAATGAGAAGAGGATGACTCAGATCAGAGGGCATAAGGTAAAGGAGTAAAAGAGCCTTACGTTCCCTCCCACAATCAATTCCCCTACATATAACTAAAGCATTTCTAGACTCAACTTCACCAGTTTGGCTTAGCGAACCTCACAGCAGCCCTCGCTCGATGCCAACGCTGTCGGACCCCGATTCCAAGTCACATCGACCTAGCTGGTAACACCTCATATCACTTTGCGGCCTCACGCACGGTATTCCCACGGTGTCGCCTTACCATGGCCCGGACCGTTTATGTCTTTTGGCTCACGATATGATAGTGTCGCTGGCATCCACATGACAAGGAACCGGGCCGACATGGCTAGTCGTGAACCCAAAGCGGCACTAACCTATGGGGACAGGCATACATGAAACACTTGAGCATGTCGGTCATCAACGTATGAACTCGGGCTGTAGCACTGGCTAACAGACTCCGGTATCCCGGCTGTAGCAGGCTAGGCAGGACTCAAAGTATCACCGCGTGACATTTCCCGAAGGGATAGACATAGGAACGAAATGAATCACATGCCGCCAATCAAGTGTCCAAGCAGTAGTCTTTGGGCTAGCAGGACTCGTGAACCGGGCTGTAGCGGACTACTATCGCTCAGAGGCACGAGACTACATTTCCCCATATGAGAGGCTGCCAAGGATAAACAACTAGTTTGTCGGATCCCACTCATACCAAGCATTTCAATCATACACGCAATATGCCCGATATGAGTAAATACATCAAGGCATCACAACAAAACTCTACAACTCAAGTACTTTATTTAAGTGGCTCCGAGGAGCCATACATAACATAGTCATACAGGTAGGGGTCACATGACCCAACACTCAAGTCATACAATCATACAAGCACATGCGGAAGCAAAGTAGTCTGAGTACAGACTCTAGAAAGAAAGAAAGCTTGTTGGAGCCTTTCTATCTACAATGGCCCTTCACAAGTCTTAGATCGCCACCTGGGTGGCTAGCTTACTCGTCGAAGTCAACATCTACATAGAATCCGTCGGAGGGGGTGGTATAGTCCTCTGAAAAATATTGATTAAGCAAACATGAGTACAAAAGTACTCAGAAGTCTTACCACGTAATCCTATCATACATGCACATTCTCAAGAAGGAGGTGGAGTTATTTGCAGCAAGCCAGCTTTGACTCTTGGCTAAGCTATCCTACGTGACACACTTTGTAAAGCATTTTGTCGTACACGAGTCCACTAAACACCATCACAATACTCCACCGTGGATCCTCTCTTGTCATCCCCGAGAGGGCCATCCACGATACTCACACTTATCTTGAGGCTTTTAGTAGTATCCATTTACTTGTCTATGAACTGATATAGGCAACCCAGAAGTCCGTCTCCGTGGACACGGCTATTCAATAGATCATATTTAACCCTGCAGGGTATACTTCTTCACACACGCTCACCACTTATCGTTTACACGACATGTACTGCAACCTTCAAGCGGAAGCCCAACGTGGGTGTCGGCCTCAGCCTACCTAAACACTCAAGTCCCTAGTCCGGTGTATCGCCTATTCGGGTTCCATCCGCAGGAGTCCGCCGAGGTTTCCCATACAGCCCGAACGATGTGTGCAGGGTTCCCGAGATACCAAACGGGCACTTTCGGTACACGACCCACAGTGCCTACCGCAACACAACCCACCCCTAAGGTCAGCGTTGCGTGCCCCAAAGAAGCTACAAACACCGAAACTACTTGCAACTCCGGACTATGAACAGGGGTGGTTAAGAAGCCGAGAGGGTCAATTAAGGATCCCAATGTGTGGTAGTAACTGATTCATGGATCACAAACACAGATCTCAGTTCTTAAGTTCGGCTTCAATGAAACAACCCACCATGTACTCCTACATGGCCTCTCATCGATACCTTTACCAAATCGTGTTCAACACTTACACTCTCGAACCAACACAACCTTTCACTCCAGTTCATCATCCCGATGAGCCAGGCCTGACACAACTCTAAGCGTAGCAAGCATAGCATGGTAGGAATCACAAACATGGCTCAATCAACTCCTACACATACTAGTGGGTTTCATCTAGTTACTGTGGCAATTACAGGTCATGCAAAGGAAGTGGGTTCAACTACCGCAGCACACAACAGTTGAATCGCGTTGTCTTAATGCATTAAACGAGAGCAGAAGCAAGAACATGGGTTTGTATCGAAATGATCAATGAATTGCTTGCCTGATGGAACTGGGGTAGAGAACTGCCCTTCAGATGGGTAATCGAGGTTATCTTCGGGGGCAGAACCTATCATGAAAACACACCGAAATAAACATACAAACAATATGCAACAATATGATGCATGCTATGACATGGCAATATGGATGTGTGTTGGCCTAATGCAAGTTGAGGGAACAGGGGATGAACTCATTTGAATCAAGGATTCAAATGATAGCTCATTTGAGTTAGTCCTAATGGTGCAATATCTTAATCTGGTTATTCAGCATAGTTAACTTGTTTTAACATGCATGAAACCTGTACCAATGGATAGAGTGTATTTTTCTGATAATTTTTCATATATAAATCTTTGCATTTGGAGTTATAGAATAAAAGTTATAAGCATTTGAAATTTGAATTATATTCTGGAATTTACTATATAGAAATAATTCCAGAATTTGAATTAATGCGTCAGCATGAGTTCAGCGTGACGTCAGGGGTCAACGGGGTCGTCCAGGTCAAACTGACCAGTGGGACCCGCATGTCAGGGTTAGTTTAAACTAATTAGTTTTAATTAGAACTAATCCTAATTAGTTAGTCGGGGGGGGGGGTCCACCTGTCATTGACTCAGAGAGTCAACAGGGCCCACGGTCGGTGGTCAGTGGTCAACTCGCCGGCGTCTAGCAGCCGGCGAGGCCAGACGCGGCGGAGCAAGTGCTTTTGCACTTTCCGGGCACCAAATGGAGCGCGGGGAGCACCTACGTGAAGCTAGAGGTGAGCCGCGGTTAGTGGTGGAGTTGGCTTGGGTCGGGATGGCCGAAGTTGGCACCGGCGACGAGTCGGGCGGCGGCCGGGGCTCGGGTGATGTCGAATTAGTTGCTAGGGGGCTCGGCGAGGCGCGGGAAGTGCACAGTTAGGCCCGTTGGGGCGTGGTGAGTGCGATGGGCGCAGTGGCGTGGCCGTTAGATGACCGGAGCCTCGTCGGTGACGAGCTCCGCGGCGGTGGGTTCGGGTGATCAACGTGCGCTCGTTGTGGTGCAAGAAGAAGAGAGCGGAGAGGACGGGGGAGTAGCCAGGCTCACGGTGAACCTGTGGAGAGCTTCGTCGGGGTCGGGGGCGGTCTGATGCGGCGGCGACGGCGATGGGGATCTCCGGCGGTGGCGGGGTCGGGCGAGGTCGGTGCGGCAACTTCGGGGCGAGCAGGGAGCTCGGGCTTGGCTTGTTCGACGGAGTCGACGATGGTGAGGCGACCAGACAAAGTCCCGTGGCGCGGGGACGGCGGTGGCTACGGCTACGACGGAGGAGCGGCGACGGTGGCGTCGGCCATGGCGAGGGGAGAGCGAGAGAGAGGGGGCAGGGGGAAAATGAGGTGTCCGGGGTTGGGCGACGACGCTGGGTCGCCCAGGCGGCGAAGTGGCGAGGGGTGAAGCAGGGCGGCGGCCAGCTGCGTGGCGCGCCTGCGCTCGCCGGCCGGCACCGAGCTGCTGCTGGCGAGCCAAGCAGCTGTTGGCCTGCCAGCTGCTGGGCTGGGCAGCAGTGGGCGATTCTGGCGACAGTAAGTCCTTTTCTTTTTTTAAGCTTTTCTATTTTCTGTAACTCTGTTAGGGTTTTTAAAAATACCAAAACTATTTTAAAAATTACCAAAATGCTCCTGGTCACTTGTTGGAATATTCCCAACATGAAACATTTTAGTTTGACAATTTTTGAACAATTAAAATATTTTTCATAATTTGAAATGTTCATTTCAAAAACTTGTGGATTAATTCTGGAACCCTTAGGTGACCTAGAAAATGGTGCACCTCCTTTGACATGGGTTCTAAACCCAAACAAAGAGGATGAGCATTTTGAAGGGCATTTCGGATTCATTGAAATAAATTTTAGTAAACCCTAGTTCTTTTAAGGAGGGGGGGGGATGTTCTGGGGTTTCCTGCCTTCCCCATTTCAAATTCAAATGAAATTTAAACATGATGCACACCCTAATGCATGGTCTATCTGGGATGTGACACTTGGCGTTCCTCTCGGAAGGCTTGGAGAAGCTGAGCCATGCCCATGTTGGGAGGAGGTGGTGGGGGTGGAGTCTGTCCTCGGGCTTGGTCCTGGCTGACTCCTGCTTCAGCAGAACCTCCGGCTTCTTGCTGCTGGGTAGAGGTACCAGTACGTGTTACAACAGGCATCCTGTTGGAGCGGTCAAGGTCTCATGATTGGGAAAGATGGGGAAAGAAATATAGATGGGATGCCTAGTAAGGGGGTTGGTATGACACTAATTGTTTTCATGCAAGGGCCAAAAGGGCCAAACACATTCATTAAAGTCCAAATGGGTGATGTAGTCGCTTACAAGTTCCCGAAGGAAAGCACGACGTCCATCAAACACATCAAAAGCAAACACAACACTACATGGTTTCATATGAACCATTACAAGGACTCGACTTCGCATAGGGGTACACGACCTATCCTACCGTAGGGGTTACTAACAGGCATATCCAAGTTGCGAATGATGCCTAAGTGGTGGAATGCTCGGTCGTGTAGTCTGGCTCTTCTGGGTCTTCCTCCTCCTTATCAGCATCCTGACTTTCCTCTTCACTTGAAGAGGTGGGGGAGTGGAGGAGCTCAACACGGCGTTGCTTTGCTGGTGGGGTGAAGAACTTGTGGTAATCCATTGCGCTCATGCGGTGTTGCTATGGTGGTTCTCCATCCTTTGGGGGTCTTCCGCCTCTGTAAGCGATTGTGGGCTGTCCAGGGGGAGCACCTTCTTTCTTGATCCTATCCGTCTTCACTTGATCCTGGAGAAGAAGTGCCTTGGTCTCATGAAGTTCCTTTCGGAGCTCCATTGATTCCGAGGCCAAGTGTTGTGCCAAACTATCGGCACAAAGGCTGAAGCAGGTCTGGAATCGGAGTGGAAGTCCTTCTTCTATTGGTGGAGCTGGTGCACTGCTCTCATCCTCACCTTCCTTCCGATAAGGCAAGAAGCAGGTTGCCAACTCGTCTGCCATCTCTGGAAGAAGGTCTCGGAGGCGGGTGTGCCTTGAGGGTTGCCGTCTCGACGGCAAGAACCAGAGTTGCCATCTGGGGTCCCTCGAAGAACCAGCTTGTTGGAGAGTCATTAGCCTTCACGATCACTTCCACATGATACTCCGTCTCGGTGTCATTGATCCAATGCTCATGGTAGGTGAAAATGGGGGCTCGGTGAAACTGACACTTCTTGAGGCTATCCTCGAGACGCATGGGAAATCCGGTGGTCAGGAAGTCTTCGGGTACGGCAGCCATCTACAAAGGTTGAATGGGAGAGGTCAATAAGGGAATATATCTTTGGGTTGGGTATGCTTTAGAAAAGAAGAGAAGTTTAGATGGTCTCAAGCTAACTAACGTCCATGCTAACTAGGGCTTCCTACAGTCAGGATGGCTCTGATACCAGCTCTATGGGGACCCCGACTCATAAGTCGAGATCACCGAATGCACGTGTACAGTGATCCCAAAGATCAATGCTCACTGAACACACAGAAGATGAATAACAAGAGTCTTACATCCATACATACTGTCTTACACAAATTATGACCATTATGGTCAAGTCTTACATTGATAAAGCCTTAAGGGTTGAACATCAAATGAAACACAAGCAGCGGAAATCTTCGTCGATAAGTAGGACCCATGCCATCTGCTTTAACCCTACAGGCATTCTGACTGGGAAACGTCCTAGTTCGCATGATCGTCTCCAAAGAACTCTTCTTCGAACTCCGGTTCTTCCATGCCTGGTCAATTAAATAACCAGTGGCAAGCCAATGAGTACTTTGAATGTACTCGCAAGCAACCCATGTTTTGGTCCAAGATGTAACAATACATGATATAGGTAAATTTTTGCAGAAAGCTAGTTTTGAGTGCAATGACATGTTCAACAACTTGTAAGACATGCATCAGGAGAATTCAAGTAACCATGAGGACAGGTTACATATTTCAACATAAATAGAGTGGGCACCAACCCAACTCAATCATGTCAAGTCCTTTGACTTGACCCAAGTAGTTTTATCAACTCACACACACGGTTGTAAAACTCTGGACATAGTTTAAGCAGCACCGCCCAACAGTCCTTGACCGTGGACACGGCTATTCGAATAGTTTTACACTCTGCAGAGGTTGCACACTTTACCCACAAGATCCGGGGAACTTCCGTGTCATCCACGACCCGCGATACCTCAAGTGCCCGGGGTAAGCACCCGATCACAATCTTTCCCTAGACGACACTAACAAGGAGTCCACTCGTTGTTCCGTATCCTCACGATGTACATCATACGAGACTCACTCGAGATCGTAACATTCGAGAGGGGACACAACGGTGTGTCCGGTGCCCTGTGAAAACAGTCATGGCCGCCCTACCTGGCACGACCCCGTCCCTAGAGAGAGCACCAACTCTCCCCCGTCACTAGTAATGCGGGCTCCAAGCTAGTATCGGCCTAGGTAATCAATAATGCCCTTTCCCATATAAGGGTAGAGTGGTTGCGCATGTAAGGTTGGGACAGTCGACAAATCTTAAATCTAATCCGTTTTCGAAAACAGCACATACACTTGCCTCGGTACACGACTTTGTCATCAAGTGGTTACCCATCTCACCATCTCCCTCGGGCATAAGTGGCACCCGACGGGGTTTTCAAAAAGTCTTTTGAGAATACTTTGTCTCCTTCACCATGCATATACCCGTCCCTTTTTGCGTAGCATCTACTTTAGCATCCTATCTACTCCCACCGGCATAACCCTCATAAGAAGGTAGGGTCATGAACAATGCAAGTATCAACGAGGAAGTACGGTGGAAAACCATCAAAGTGGTTACCACCTCATCATGATTCCGTTGCAACAATAATATGGTGCTATATGACATGCATAAAAAGGGATTCATAGACATGGTCAAAGGGCTGCTTGCCTGGCTCAACAAAGTCTTCTGGGTCTTCAAAGTCTTCTGGTCGAACTCCTTCGTCAGCAACGCAATCTATCGTCGCAAAATAATAACGAGAAAAAATAAGGCAATAATAAAACAGAAAAACCAAAGTGCTCAGAAAAATGTCAACTCATTTTTGTTAAATACTAGGGTGAAAACTAAGAAGGTGAAAATTCCTAGTTTTGGATTTGGACCAGCAGAATAGGATAAATGGATTTACAAAGGTATATTTAAATGCTTAAAATCACATTTAAATATTTATAGTGAAGAAAAGGTTGTTGGATTTGAATGAAAGTTGCAGCACTAAATAGGTGGGATTTTTGCAAGAATTTAGGAACTGTAATTATTTCATTTGGACAAATATTTTATCCTGTGGGATTTTTGGAAGGGTGACAGAAAAAGAAAAAGGAAAAAAAAGGGCTCTGTGCTTGCTGGGCCAGAACAGCCGCAGCGCAGCAGGCCCAGCCAGAGAGGCGGCCCAGCGCACTGGTGCACGCGCGTGCGCCAGGTTTAAACCTGACGGGCGGGGCCCAGGCATCAGCGAGAGAGAGAGGAGCGATGGAGGGGAGAGGCTGACAGGCGGGGCCCGCCTGTCATCCCTAACCCCGAGTCCAGACGGCTGGCGAGCTCACCGGCGACATTGCAGGGCACGGCGAGGTCGGGCGATGGCACGGATGGGCTCAGCGTCGTCTCGCCATTCGGGTGGTGGTGGTTGCGGTCGCCGGGGTAGCCTGGTTCGCCGGCAACAAGGTCACGCGGCGGAGGAGCCTCGGGTGTCGTCGGTTCCGGCCGTTTCCGGCTGCTACAGAGAGGGTAAACAAGGGGGAAAGGATCAGAGGGCTACAGGGGTTCCAGATCAAAGGGAAAGAGGGCCGGGGACGGCCTGTACCTCGCGAACTCCGGCGAGCCGAAGCGGCGGAGCTCGAGCTCGATCTCGAGCTCGGGCGGCTCTGGAGACGAACTGGGGGTGCAGGGGGATGTTTTGGGGAGTGGTATCGCGAGTGGTGAGGATAGGAGGGCTCAGGGAGGCCCTTAAATAGGCGAACGGTGGGGTGCCGTGGACCCGTGCGCCGGCGAGCTCCTGCTCGTTGCCACAGGGCTCGAGAGGAGCTGGCGCCGTGTCTGGGGTGTTTCTGGGCGTGGACTACGCGGAGGGGAGCTAAGAGAGAGAGCGGGGAGGGTCAGAGACGCCGCGCGTGTGAGGTTGCCCATTGGAGCTCTCGGGCGGCCGGCGCGTGTGCGAGCTGAGGCGAGAGGAGGGAGAGGGAGGAGGGGGACCATGCTGTGGCGTGTTGAGGACGTCGAGGAGCATCGTCGGGCGCGCTGGGGAGGCCCGAGGTGGCCGGAGGCGGTTGGAAGGGGGCGGCTACAGTGCGGGAGCGCACTGTAGCGTGCTCCAGAGCGTGCAAATGGCTGGCATAGCCATTCTTTATGCAAAGTGTGCGCGTTCAAAGGTGTCTGGTAGCTCAAGGGGGAGTAAAGAAGTAGGGGATGGCCTTGGAAGCCCTGGGTGGCCAGTAGAAGAAGAGAGAGGTAGAAGAAGAGGGAGAAATGGGCTGTCCAGAGAGAGAAAGTGGGGTTTTACCCATCCAATAATTGAGCTGTGGGTTTGCCATCGTTACTGGAGGTGAAAGGGGACTAGGAGGGGTTGTGGTAAAAAGTGGAGCTCATGGAGATTAGTGGAAGAGCCCCAAACAGGGTTTTTAGTATACATGCAGAAGGTGTTTGATATGGTTTTGGGGTACTTGCACTAATTTAATTCTTGTGTCACTTGGCAGGGATGTTTGTCATGACAAAATGACAGGGAAAAAGGAAGATGAGCTCATTTGGAAGAGTTTCCTAATGAAACTTTGGCAAACCCTAGAAACTGGCAGAAATGAACTTGTGTAGATCTAGTTGAGCAAATCACTTCTCCTTGATGCACCACTTGCTGTAGTGGCCTCATTTAGACATGTGAACATGCTCACCAAAGTTGGGGTCAAGGAGAGAAAGTTGGTAGTAGAAAGTTGTTCAAATATGGTTCTGGTCAGAGAGGGTTTTGGGGCATTTTCGTGAACCAAAATGACTTTAATTGACATGAGGCTTTTCAAGGTGATCACAATATGCATTTTTGACTTGCTGGAATTTTCTTGGATTTTTGTGAAGATATTTCCTGTAGAAATATTTTAAATCCTTGAAATGGCAGAAATGGTTTTGGGAGGTTTTGTCCAATATTTTGAATATGGCCATGTGTTGAAACTCTTATATATGGGAAATATACACCCACTGAGTTTTCGTGATTTTTGTCAAATATTTGTAAAACAATAAAATAATTTTTCCCTATTAAAGACCATCTCTGGCCTTAAGAAAAAGCTTTTAAATAAAATAGGAAAATAACTTCTAAAATTATATTTTTGTGGTTTATGGGAGTCCTATATCTAATAGGTCTCAAATATACTCTTTGAAATAATTTTCACACCCCAAATCAAGTACTTGTAGTGCAAACCTCAATTTAGCGGTTTTTGGAAAACTAATTTTAGAAAATACTTTTTGGCCAAATTATTTCTGTAAGAAAATACTATATTGCTCTATACACATGGCATGATCGTTGGGCAGAAGTTTGGGGCAAGGAGATGAAGTATATAAGGTGGAGTTGTGTTGACTTTAAAGAGCACTTAAAAAATCACAGAGAGAAAACCAACTCCAAATAAAACCAAATAATGCAAAAGTGTTTGTTGGTCCAAATTTTCATGCTTTAATAATGCAAATTGAATGTTACAAAATGCAGGGTGTGACAGGAGAGCATGCAGAAATTTAGAGTGATGGTAACAACCAGTGGATGGATCCAAAAATAATGATAGCAGGCTGATGATTGCTTTAATTTAATAAAAAGACAGATGATGATTTCTTTACTATTTGTTTCCCACCCAAGATGAACAACACAGGCATACCCTAGGTGAACCAGATATTAGACAGACAGACTATTCATTGCTGCCTCGATATGTGGCCCACAACTAATTTAGAACTCAAGTTTGAACATTAATTTGAACCTGACTCAAGTTAGAATGTTATTCTGCCACTAATGCACTTGGTCTTGTTTTCATGCATAGGATTTTGAAAAGTAGGTCCGGGTGGATGTTTTGCTTCATTCCTTTCAACAAAATGGAGGAATAATTGAATAGTAGAGTCCCATTGGAAAATTCCCTATTGTTATGTTTTTTCATTGAACCAAAATAGCCCTAATGGATCGACATGAATGTATAGTAATAAGTGATGCAACAAGTGTACAACCTCTTTGCCATAGTCGTGTAGACCTCAGGATCAATGGGTTGGTCGCTGAAGCGGTTGACGCAGAGGTGGCTGTCGGAGGTGTGGAGGAAGATCTGAGGAATCTGTAGACAGCGTCCAGGGCACTACTCTGTTGTGATGGATCATTCTGTCGTTGGAGCAGCTCCGGTGAGCCGTAAGACGTCAAGGCTAAAGCAGCACAAGACAGACATCGTCAATCTAAAGTGGGATTCTAATAGCATCTCCAATAGATGATGTAAAATTGATGTAAAATTTACATCACCAAAAACCACCTGACTACAACAAATGAGGTAAAAAC
Organism: Aegilops longissima; assembly: GCA_021605205.1. Lineage (NCBI taxonomy): Eukaryota > Viridiplantae > Streptophyta > Magnoliopsida > Poales > Poaceae > Aegilops > Aegilops longissima. Next base: position 695,498,762 of record CM038682.1, read on the forward strand.
TGTTGACTCTGAACTTAACTGTCGAAACTGAAATTTACTGTGGAATCTGAATGTTACTGTCAAAATTGAACGCAATGGTAGCAGAGAGGCACTTGGTTTAAGGAGGGCCTGCAGTTTATCTTCAACCTGCACCCCTGAGCCGCCAGCCACCACCAGCCGAACCGCCGGCCCCAGCGCCGCCTCGCCACCCCGAAACAACTCCCCACCGCCGCCCGCCAGCCCTCTAGGCCCCGCCCCCCAACCCTAAACCCCAAGATAGATAGTGGGGTACCTCTCCGGCGAACCCCGTCCCCGCTGCGGGTGGTTCTTCCTTAACTCCCTGAAAGTCGACTAACCCAAAAGTCGATTCAGTCAACTGAAGTGTGGCTAAATCGGAGCAGAGCAGCAGCACGAGCGAGGGGGAGAGCTGCAGCAGCAGCGCGGGCGAGCGAGTGAGAGCCGGAGCAGCAGTAGCTGGGCGAGCGAGCGATCGAGTGAGAACCGGAGCAGCAACAGCAGCGCGAGCGAGCGAGCGAGAGTCGGAGTAGTAGCAGCAGATCCGACTGGTATGGATGCTGCCGCCGAAGGGGCCTCTCACTGGGAGAGAGCCGCCGTGGAGATGTTGCCCGTGGCGCCGGCTTCAAGGTAGCCTCTCCATGGGGGTGCGCGATGGAGCACCATCGGCGCCAGGAGGTCGAGTTAAGGAGAAGGTGCGATGTGATGAGTGTACAACCTCTTTGGTGGCGCCGAGTAGGCCTCGACTTCGTCCGAGGAGTCGGTGAGGATGTTGCGGTTTCGGTGGAGCAGCTTAAGGCGGCGCTGCGGGGATGGAGCAGCCGCGATAGACGAGATGATCATCGGAGCAGCTCCTTGGAGGTGGAGGACGGGGCAGCTAAAGCGGCGGGACAACGAGATGGATGACGGATCCTCATCCGAGGAGGTGGACGAGGGACGTCGAGCTGTTGCGGTGGACGACGTCATCGGGAAGAAGCTCCGGCTGGGCAGTGGTGAGGAGGCGGACGGAGGAGAGTGGGGTTTCGCGGCTGGAGCGGAGAGGTTATGGCGGCCTGGGATTTCGAATGGCGAAAAGGGGGCGATGGGAGGGGTGAACCATGACTTAGGGACGCGCTTGTCCAAAATGTAGGGTGTGTTACAAAAGTACCCCCCCCCCCCACCAATTTGAACTAGCGGCCCTTTCACCTCAGGGTTAGAAGGGGGATTTCGCGTGTCGGGATTGGGCAGCTGGAGGGAGTTTTCGCGCGCGTTGTAATTTCTGGATAGCAAGGCGCGGGTTGTGAAGGCGCCAGTTTTGGGAGCACGATATCTGAATTTTCGGGATATAACAAGGCGCAAGTTGAATTTTAGGGACAAGCCTAACGTGTAGTATTGTACTTGTACGTACCAAATCAATTCGCACTTCCCTCTACAAAAAAGAAAACGAAAAAAATTAAACTATTCACACCACACAAAGAGAGAGTCTTGCCCCGTTTTACTATTCAAATGCTATTCAAAGCTACTCCCTCCTTCCATCTATATAGGGCCTAATGCGTTTTTCGATGCTAAGTCTGACCAAATATTAGAGCAATAATATATGACACGCAACTTACACAAAGCACACCGTTAAATTCGTCTATGAAAGGTTCTTTCAATGATATAATTTTCACATTGTGCATGTCATGTACTATTAATCTTGTCAATAGTCAAAGGCGGTCTTTAAAAACTCATTACGCCCTATATAGATGGAAGGAGGGAGTATGAATCCATGTTATGTCCAATTAAATTTTTTCTCTTGCTGTCTAATACATGTAACCTACTCATACCAACATTTTAATGCATTCCAAATGTCTATACTACCGCTGCAATTCGAACTAAATTTGAATTCGTTTCTCTATTTCAATAAGAATCTACAATCATGATTGTTGCCAACTTCAACCATCATTCGTGCATTACCTTTAATAACACACCACATGATTACTATAGAGATAGATATGAACTATGTGTACTACATGAACTCGAATTCTAATTTTTGAATACACTTGATGTTGATTCCAAATAATAGTATATTTGATGTACTAACTATATATTCATAATCTAAACCATGTTCCATACGTACACCGTTTTTATCAAACAAAGTATAGTGCTCCGCCCCCTACATTATGACAAGTATTTAGACCTGGGCTGCAAAAGCCACACATTAGCCCAAATTATAATCAATGTTCTATATATTATACGTAGTACTAGAAAGATGCCCATGCGTTCCACAGAAGATCAACATGATCAAGGGGCCTAATCTGCAAATATGGAGAGGGGTGTGGGTATCTTTTTTCAAAATTGCCATAGTTTCCTTCCTATCCGCCAGATATAAATCGGACGGCCTATATTGCAGGATGGCAGGCACACCATCAACAACAAGTCCGTTTTTTATAAGAAGTAGAGATAAAATATATTATATGTAGTATAACATGTTCATAACCACACCATGCGTATCACCATTATATATATTCCCACATGTGTCGGTTTAAAACACTATGATAAATTCTGCAAATATTTGAATTCGCTTTTTATAGTGAAGTATGATCTCTATTCGTCTTTTACACCCACACAATCCTCTTATCTTTGTAGCTAGCGCTAAATTTCTCTCGTGCATGCACACGCCCGCATCGCTCTCACCCTCCCTCGGCATTCTCTAGCTCCATCACGCAAATTTATCTTTTCACTTTAGGTCTTTCACCCATGGTGTGTGTAGCCCCCCTAGCTCCTTCTTTACGGCACATATCGATCGATATGCCTCTCTAGTCAGGTGTGCCTAGCACAAACACAAGCTTCCCCTCTTCTCTTATCACCGTCCATGCCTCACTCCCACCACTCTTTTCATCGATCTCGTACTCGCACACTCCTTCCCCCTCGATATAGTATGCCTCTCGTACCACCTCCTAGATGCATCCCTCTCTCTCTATCCTTCTCCACATGCCTCATTTGCTTCTAACACACACATGCATGTATACCGATCGATCTCCCAACATATACCTAGATCGACTTTAACTATCCCCCCCCATCGATTGACGTACCTCACAAGTTATGTCTCTCCTTTCTCTAACAAAGCGTGATTGATCTTCCAACGTAGTTACATCTGCTTACCACAGCCATATCGTCCTCCCTCATCATTCATGCATGCCTCCTGACCCGTCTCTCACAAGCACATGCACAGACAAGCAGCCATTTCCTCTCTTATTGATATTGCGGGTGTGCCCTCCGTTTTTCTAGCAAGCCTATCCCACCATTTGTTAGAAGCAACTCCACTACCATCCCCTCCAAAAATCTAGCTCTATCTATCTCCCAACCTTATTCCTCTCCTACACATATGCATGGATGTCGATCGATCTCCTTAATACATGAGGTAGGCCTCTCTCCTCCTTCACACATATACCAGTCATTGTACCTCTATAGTTAATTAGGCCTCCCTCTCCCCCATCCACACACCGATAGTCGAGCGTTGTAGGGAGGTATCCATTCCACAGAGACAAACTGCACATGTCCCCTCTCACCTTCTAGTAGGCCAGCCACTCTATATATTTGACGTGGGCACACACAAATTCGATGGCACTCTATCGATCGCGCGCTCACACACACACATCATCCCTCTCTTCGATTCTATGGACACCTCAAGCCGATGATACCTCCACTCTCTTCTCGTGGATCGCCCCGTCTATATATATGATATATCCAGGACTTTATTTCACACAAATTGCATATGTTACATTTTTTGATTGACCCCCCTGAGGGAGTCCTAGATAAGGGCGTATCCGGACAGCCGGACTGTATACATCGTTCGGAATATAGAAGCGTCAAGATACAAGACTCAAGACTTCAGCTCGTGTCCGGATGGGACTCTCCTTTGCGTGGAAGACAAGCTTGGCAATCCGGATGTTATATTTCATTCCTTGTAACCGACTCCATGTAAACCCTAGCTCTCTGTTGTCTATATAAAACGGAGAGGATGGTCCTTAGAAGGCCGAACACAATTACAATCATACCATCATAGGCTAGCTCTTAGGGTTTAGCCTCTACGATCTCGTGGTAGATCTACTCTTGTACTACACATATCTTCAATATTAATCAAGCAGGAAGTAGGGTTTTACCTCCATCGAGAGGGCCCAAACCTGGGTAAACATTGTGTCCCTTGCTTCCTCTTACCATCAGCCTAAGACGCAAAGATCGGGACCCCCTACCCGAGATCCGCCGGTTTTGACACCGACATTGGTGCTTTCATTGAGAGTTCCTCTGTGTCGTGGCTTCGAGGCTGGATGGCATTTTCAGTCGTCAACAACACGGTCCAGGGTGAGACTTTTCTCCCAGAACAGATCTGTGTGTTCGGCGGCTTCGCACTGCGGGCCAATTCGCTTGGCCACCTGGAGCAGATCAACAGCTATGCCCCTGGCCACCAGATCAGGTTCTGAAACTTGAACTACATGGCAGATATTTGTGGGGACTTGATCTTCGACGGATTCGAGCCTGCGCCAGGAACGCCGGACAGTCACGACGAGCACGGCCTAGACCTGATGTCGGACAATGCTCGGGACATCATCCCCGCAGCAGCCCCGTATCTAAATCCAGGGCAGGTTGCGTTGCCTATGGATGGAGGACTGGATCCCGCCCCGCAGGCCGCACACTCATCGGCGATGCAGCCGAACACAGGTCTCAACTCTGTGGAGCTCTGTAACCCTGGGCCCCCGGACTCATATCCGGCTGTTGGTCCTGGTCCGCACACTCTCGAGCCAGCCGAGCCAGGTCGGGCTCCTGTAATGGAGTTTACTGCTGCGGACATCTTTTAGCACTCGCCTTTTGGTGACATGTTGAACTCATTAAAGTCTCTCTCTCTATGAGGAGGCTCTGAGCCGAACTATGTCCGGCTTGAGTGGGAAACAGGCGAGGAAGGAATTCGCTGCCCACCCACCACCCACTTTGTCGCCACGATCGATGATTTAACCTACGTGCTCGACTTCGACTTCGAAGACATCGACAGTATGGACGATGATGCCGGAGATGTACAGGAGCCACCGCTCACAAGGCAGTGGACAACCACCTCTTCAAACGATATATACATGGTGGACACTCCGAAAGAAACCAATGGCGACGAGGCAGTGGAGGACAACCCCTCGGGAGGAGAAACAAAACATGGGCGTCTTCGGCGCCACTCCAAACCCCGCCACATCAATACCGGCCCCGAAGATGAGCTGGATAGTGCCGAAGAGGAATACAGTCCTGATCAGCCTAGCATCAAGCAGGTCGGACAGGCCACGGTGGGATACTTGGAGCGGGACAACTATACACCCCCCTCCGAAGACGAGGTAAGGCTCGACAATGACGAATTCGGCGTGCCTGAAGACCCAGTCGAACAAGTTCGCTTTAAGCGACGACTCATAGCCACTGCAAAGAGTGTGCAAAGGAAGCAAGAGCAGCTTAAAGCCGACCAGGATTTGCTAATAGATAGGAGGACCAAGATCCTGGCCACCGAAAAGTACGGACTCGACTGCCCTAACAAAGGGCACATGCGGCACGACTGGCTACCTCAACCTAAGCAGGAGAACCAAAGGCACACAACCCGACGTCCGTGCACCACTACGGTCCAAGCCAGCAAGAAGGATACACGAAGAAGCAGCCTCAGGCCTCGGCACAACAGTCATAAACGGCAAGTCAGGGAGGCCGATATCAAGTTCAGCAAATCCTAGTCTGGTCAACGGACAAACACAGCTCAAGCCTATTCGGCCCGAGCCACAAACTCGATCAGCCGTGCGAAATTCACGGTACTCCCAAAAGGGCGGCAAAACATACTAATAGAGAATGCCGGATCTCCAAAGCAAAGCGACCGGGCGCGTGCCGGAAACAATGAAGGGAGTCATCTAGTCAAAAGCCCCCCCCAGAGCACAACAGTACGGCCGATCGCCCCCTACCATACAAACCACAGCAATTCAACTGTCGTACCCCCAGACCTAGTAGTCCAGGGGCTCCATAACACATAAAGCCCCTGCAGGTATGAATTCACAAATAGCACCTTCTACAATGTCAGGTGCAAAGGCCAGGTTTATTGGCCCATCGCTCTAACGGTTGTTTTCAGACAACCAAATAAAGCCACGTCATCGGCGCATTCCCCCCATACGGTATCACACAGTATGCTAATAGGATGAATCACGTTGACTAGATTCCACATGGTAAACCATTAGGCCAGCACCGGCAATACAATCACGCCTGCGTGCAGGGCCAAACCCCGCCACTAGAGCGGAAATCATACAGCCGCCAGAGTAACAAGTCGGGCATGCCTATTAATATTTTGATATGACAGCCAACTATCAGGACACCAACTGAGGAGTCCGGGCTACTTCTCGAATAGCGGCTTGGGTCACCAGGGTCCGATCAGGAACCTTTAGACCAACCACAGGAGGACATTCGGTGGCCTCCACGCACTTACCTTCACAAACTAAATTTTATGCAGAACAGGTTTGGCGGTGTGAAGTCGGCCCGGACACAAAAGGACAGGACCATGCAGGTAGACGGCAATCCTGATTCACCTTTGATCCATTCACAGCCCCCTCTAGTCCGGCCGCCACAGCTTCCGCCAGAAAACCATCTCTTTTTCCTAATCATAAATCACATTCATATGCATAGTCATATCATCCTACTGCAATGTGTAGACTTAAATAAACATGCACCGGCCGTCGTTTATCATCGACGCCTCTTTGCCATAAAAACGGCAGCCATGCTTCGTGTTACGCCTGGTTATGCCAGGGGCTTCACAGTACGGCAATAAAAGTCCGACCACCTTCTCAGTCGCTCGGCACCCCGAACTTATAGCACTATATGCATCAGCTCTGAATCATGTCTTGGGTCATTGGTTGGGTTTGCCCAGCTCCCATGTTTTGGTACCTTACGTTCCGTTCCGTCGGCTAAGGTAGCGCTGGGAGAACTACTGCGACTGTGTCCCGGTTTTGCCGGATGAGCACCTCAGTAGAGAAAGCCGAAAACCGACTGTCATGATGCGACGAGAGCTGGTCAGCTGTTCGAGAGGTTGCAAAATCCGTAAAGATTTATTCCGCATAACACCACTATAAAATGCAGATTGCGATGGGTCAGTCTTCCGATCAGGTGCCAATAGAGCCCCTAGTCCGGTCTTCTGAACACTAGGGGTTGTGCCGACCATACTCGAATTCCTATGGCTAAGTGAGAGTAGTAAAGCCCTATAGTCCGATTGCCTAGTTCGTGGTGAGAAACACCTCCTTATAAGGACCCAACCATGGGATAAAGAGTGTTCAGAAATACCCTGAACACCCCCGTACTTCTCACGTGGGGGCTGAAGCCGACGACTGGCCAACTCTCAGAATTTCCATACAATAAACAGCCGCAAAGGAAGAACATATGTTCAAACAAAACAGGCAACATATAATAAAAGTGCCATTATCCCATATCACAAACATTGGCAAGAATGCCCTCAAGGAAATAATATCTTTGATGCACTTATCCGCCGCTAGGCGGGCACCCTTCATTACACCTTCATAATACAGTTCGGGCTTGCGATGCTCCTTACCCTCCGGTGGCCCCACAGTTATCAGCTTCTCCGCGTCAAGCTTCCCCCAATGCACTTTTGCATGGGCAAGCTCCATTCGCGCACCTTCTATGCAGACTGATCGCTTGATAATATCAAGCCGAGGACAGGCGCCCTCAATCCGCTTCACGAGTCCAAAGAAACTGCTTGGAATTGGCTCTGCAGGCCACAACCGGATGACCAAGTCCTTCATGGCTAGTTCGGTCGCCTGGTGCAGTTCGACCAGCTGCTTCAGCTGATCGATAAAAGGCACCGGATAGTTCGGCGCCAGATACTGCGACCAGAATTTCCTCCCGGCAGACTCCCTCTCCTCGGTCCGGTAAAATTGGGCAGCATCTGATATGTTGTGAGGCAGATCCGCAAACGCCCCTGTAAAATCAAGAATTCAGCTTGCCGCTTAGAGTTCTCCACACTATAACATCATAATGGCCATAGATACAACATGCCTTACCAGCGGCAAGTTTCCGGGCCTCTTGAGTGTCCCGTACAGAACCTTGGGCTTCTTCCCGAGCATCTTCCGCGGCTTGGAGTGTTTAGGCGAGTTCAGATTCTTTCCCTAATAGACTCTGCTCCAAGCTCTCGCTTTTCGTGATAGCATCCTGAAGCTCCCGCTCAGCTATGACGACCCTGGCCTCGTGTTTTTCACGCAGCGCCTGTTCGGCGGCAGCCATCTGTTGGGCATCTACCGCTGCCTTCTTCAGCGCCTCATATTCGGCACTCGCTCCTAGGGCGTATAACATAAATACTTTTCAATAGGCACACTTATTCATTTGTGCCCAATGCAAGACAATGTTCAAACATACCTTGCTTCTCCTCCAATTGCTTCTTCACACGGCCAAGTTCTTCTTCGGCCCGTTCCAGGCTCTCTTTCAGTTCGGACACTTCCGCATCATGAGAGGCCATCCTCTCCGCAGACGCCTGTTTTCAAATACATGGGTATACATCATTCAATAAAGGTTCCCATTACAATAGAGGATTTGATCCCCTGCCCGGCTCTCTTTCCGGACAGTGTATCAGGGGCTACTCCTCATATCATACTAATTCTTTAAAGGTTCCTTAGAAACCATAACTCAAAGGCCTTTATAAGGCCAAGGCAGGACTCATTCAGCCCGCTTTCGGTAGCCTGAATATTTCCAACCACCGTACCCATAAGGGTCCAATGTTCATCGACGACGGACGCGTTCTTTAACGCTGTCAACAGGCCACCCGGCAGCTCTGCGTAGACAGAGGTTGCCGGCGGAGTGGTCAAACTTCCCTTCATGGAAGGTGGCCGCTCGCCCGATCCTGGAGCCTTAGAGGCCTCCAGAACCTTATCCGGCTCTGAGCCTCTTTTAGACAACACCTCGGTGTCGCGCCCAGACTTCGGAAAAGGAGTCCCTGGAGGCGTCTCGCTTGCCACAGCATTCGAGCTCAACGAATCCTCCGATGAGGACTGTCCAGCAGGAGACCCCGCTGGGCTGTATGAAATGTTGCGACAGTTAAAACTACTATGCCCAGACGACCCTGTATACATAGGCGTATTTGGATTTTGGTTACTTACAATTTTCCCAGGGGCTGGGCCTCGGGATCCCACTCCGGGCGTTATCGGCAGCCGGGGTGGATGCCTCTCAAGTGGAACCTCGCCCTCTCTTGGGCGATTCAGCCTCCAGGGACGAGGAAGCTGCATGCTTCTTCCCTCCTACAGAGCGAGGCTCGTCCTCTGCTGCCCCCTCCTCTTCGTCTTTGGAAGGAGCATCGCTGGAGCCTACGGATCTGGCGTCCGAAGCCTCGCGACAGCGGAGGCCACTCCGGGTCTTCTTGACAATCTTGGAGACCTCCTTCTTGGGCGCCTTGTAAGGCGCAGGGACCAGCATCTTCGTTAGAAGAAGTACGGCTGGTTCCTCCGGCAATGGGGCCGGACATTGTATCCGCTCCACCTTCTTTATCCATCCCTGAGGTCACGACGAGATGCGATTAGAATTGTCCCTCAGGACATGCCAACTGAAGCATGGATGTACAGGGCATGGCTTTGACTTACTGGGCTTGGAGAATGGGATAATTGATAACCCCGATCCTCGGTGGAATCCGGCCATTTGCCGGACCTAAGAAGCACCTTCCAGATATCCTCATGGGAGGAATCATAGAGCTCCCGGAGGGTTTGGTGCTCGGTTGGGTCGAATTCCCATAAAGTACAGGCTCGACGCTGGCAAGGGAGATCTAGGCGAACTAGCATCACCTGGACCACGTCAACAAGCTTGACGTCCTTATCGACCGTACTCTATACACGCGTCTGGAGCAGTGAAAGCTCATCAGACGAGCACCAGTTCGGGCCCTTCTTGGGCCAGGACGTAAGCCGCAGTGGAGCTCCGGATCTGAACTCAGGAGCTGCTGCCCACTTTTCGCCGTGTGGTTTGGTGATATAAAACCACTGCTGCTGCCACTCCTTGACGGAGTCGTTAAAAGTGCCCTTCGGCCAAACTACCTTGGGCATCTTGCTCACCATGGCACCGCCGCACTCGGCGTGTTCGCCACTCACCACCTTGGGCTTCACATTAAAAATATTCAGCCACAGGCCAAAGTGAGGCAGAATCCGGAGGAAGGCCTCGCATGCGACGATAAACGTCGAGATATTGAGAAAAGAGTTGGGGGAAAGATCATGAAAATCAACCCCCATAGTAATACATGACTCCACGTACAAATGGGTGGAGGGGAAACCCGAGCCCGCGGACAAAATGGGGAAGGAACACGACTCTCTCGTGGGGGTCCGGAGTAGGGACAACCTGTCCCGCCGGTGGGAGACGGTGGCCAATCTTCTTGGCCCGATACCCGGCTTCCCGGAGCTTCTGGATATCCTTCTCCCGGACGGTAGAGGCCATCCATTTGCCTCCCGCTCCAGATCCGGACATCTTTGGAAACCCTCTCTTCGATGGAGAAGAAAAGCGCTTGGGTGTTAGGGCTCGAGCAGATGGGAATAAGTTAGCGGAAGGACAAGGCGTGGGTGAAAGAGGAAGATGCCCTATCTCTTTATAAGAGAAGGTAAGAGCTTTTTTGCGCCTCCCCACTTGCCTGGTGGAACCCACTCGCCTCCCGCTCGCCGCGATTAGCGGTACGGTTGGATTACCCATACCCGTATTGATGAGAATCTCGTGATAAGGGGACACGATCTTCGCTTCGACAAGACGTGCTAAGGAAACCACCTCGCAGTATACGTTGTGGCTGGTTGTGGAAAAACGGTTCGAATAATAACCTGACCGTAATGACATATCATGTCGTCTAAAAAGTTGTCAGTGGAAGTATCATTTTCTCTACGGTGGTATGTGAAGATTATTTTGCAGATCTAGACACGGCCTATGTGTTCGATAACCATCTTGGAGTATTCGGAAAGAGGAACCCGCCTTGCAATGCCGAAGACAAGACTGCGCGCCGGACTTGTCGTCATTGAAGCCTGGTTCAGGGGCTACTGAAGGAGTCCTGGATAAGGGGGTATCCGCACAACCGGACTGTATACATCCTCCGGACTATAGAAGCTTCAAGATATAAGACTCAAGACTTCAGCTCTTGTCCGGATGGGACTCTCCTTTGCGTGGAAGACAAGCTTGGTGATCCGGATGTTATATTTCCTTCCTTGTAACCGACTCCATGTAAACCCTAGCTCGCCGGTGTCTATATAAACCGGAGAGGGTGGTCCTTAGAAGGCCGAACACAATTACAATAATACCATCATAGGCTAGCTCTTAGGGTTTAGCCTCTACGATCTCGTGGTAGATCTACTCTTGTACTACACATATCTTCAATATTAATCAAGCAGGAAGTAGGGTTTTACCTCCATCGAGAGGGCCCGAACCTGGGTAAACATTGTGTCCCTTGCTTCCTGTTACCATCAGCCTAAGACCCGCAGATCGGGACCCCCTACCCGAGATCCGCCGGTTTTGACACCGACCCCCCCCCCACCACACACACACACACACACACACCCACACAAAAAAACTCTCATGAACCCAACACACTATATCTCTCTAGGTTAGTATCTCTCTCACACAACCCCACGTAGGTGGTGTACGTATACAAGAAGAGAATAGGTGCACCGTGCACGTACTCACGCTTCGTGCCCAGCCACACCCGCGCGGGTACACGGTGGAGCTCATTTCTTTACAAAATGGCAGCCCACGTGCTAATTTGAACACGTGTAGCGGTTGTTTACCTAGGAAGGTCATGGTACCACGCGTGCACGAAACAAAGTTTGACTTGACGCATTGGCGCGTTATTTTTGAATAAAGTTATAGCGCTCAATGGCACGTACACAGAATATAAAACGATTTTTATGGAGAAAATGGTAGTCGCTCCAATATATACAATGGAGCCTGCCTGCCTGGTCTGTCTCTCTTTAGAGTATCTCACACAAGGCAGCGGTGGCCTCTCTCTCTCTCTCACCGCTGGTCAGTGATCCGGCCGCATCCCGTCCGCCGGGGGAAAGGGAGGAAGTGCATCGTTTCTCCGTTCGGCGGCGCCTAGGCAGCACGTCCCGATCTGCGGTACACGCTGATCTCTCTGACCAAGCTCTGGCGTAGTAGGGCCTACGCCACCTTCTCGCTGCCGTAGTATGGGCAGATTCCGCCCGCTGCCGCTCACCAAGTTACATCCCGACGACCTCCAGGTATCCCCTCCGGCCTTGCTCCACTGCCCGTCTTCCTATGTCGCTGCATGTGGATCTTCCATAGTTCTTTGCCCAAAACATAGCTCGTCCAGCGTACTTTTCATATTACAATCTCGTCCTCACACCGTTTTAGACAAACACAACCGTGTTGTTATCTTCCCTTAGGACAAGGAATATGCTTCTTTTTTGTCGTCGCATGTGTCATCAACTGTTATTGGCCAGTAATTGTTTCCTTTCTACCTCTTTTTTGCAAACAGGGCTATCCATTTCACCTCGTTGCTATTGCGACCTTTTGGTGAACTGCACAAATCACTTTTTTCTTAAGGGTGTTTTGTGCAGTTGTACTAAAATATCACACGGGCAACGTCTCTACATTTCAGTGCGACTGCGCAAAGGGAGATTGGTTTTGCTCTATCCTCTTCATCCAACTCCGAGCCTAATCTTCTCCAACTAGTTAGTCTTAAGAGAGACTGCAAAGGTGACCGGCTTCTATTTGTGTGTTTATTGTTTCATCAGCAGTCCTCTATTATCGTAATCACACTTAATATCTTTGGAACAGGGACGTTCAGGTCTATTTTAGTGGAACTGCACAAAATGATCGGAATGTTGCATGCTCCAGACAACTACCTTTTTTCCCAACATGCCTTGTTGATTTAGAGAGAGCTGGGTGGACGTTGCTGCCAATGAAAGCATGGATCAATTTTAGTTTAACACCTTCTCACAACTTTGTCTTCGCCAGATGTAAATATTAGCTCGATCTGCTAATAATTGAGATGCATTAGCAAGGAAGTTAGTTTTTTATTGTTTCCGAAAGAGCATCGATGGCAAGACACACGAAACAAAAGATGAATGCTCACACCATTGTACAATTTCATGTCACTGGAAAATTATTTGTACAGTACGTCAATTATGTAAACAAATGCTGGAAGCTTGGTAGCATTGCCAGAAGCCTCTTCAGCATCCGGGTCCATGTGCCATGCACAAAATTATACTCCTTCGTTCCTAAATATTTGTCTTTTTACAAATTTCAAATGGGCATATTTTAGAGTGTAGATTCACTCATTTTGCTTCTTATGTGTACTCCCTCCGTTTCTAAATACTCTATTTGTCTTTCTAGAGATTTCAACAAGTGACTACATACGGAGCAAAATGAGTGAATCTACAGTCTAGAATATGTCTATATACATCCATGTGTAGTAGTCCATTTGAATCTCTAAAAAGACAAATATTTGAGTAGTCACTCGTTGAAATCTCTAGAAAGACAAATACTCCAGAGTGTATTTAAGAACTGAGGGGGTAGTGCACAACCGCATGGGAGACTCAGCCCGGTTGTTGCGCCACATTAATAGTGAGTAATGAGCAGTCAAATCATAAGCCCCACCTTTCCCACTGTAAGTTGCTCGGAAGAAGCAACCATTAATACGCTCTTCTTTGAATCCGCTCATACTACTCCATCCATCACTGTTTTATAGAGCGTGCTTCAAAAAAAAGAAAAAAATCTGTGGGACCAAGGCGACTAGCGATCGGCCTGAAAAATTGCATTGGTAGTTATAGCACGACGTCTATTACTAGAGGAAATAATGCATACACACATGCATGCAGTGCTTCCACCCCGAGTACACACATGCATGCACTTACTCCACTTCGTAGTAGTACATCGAGAGAAAATTGTGGACTTGATTGCGGTTACCATGCCCTAATTAATTGAGCATTAAACCAAACGTGTCTAAAGTCTCTCTGGTGGTGGAAATGCATTGAGAGAAATGCATCATAATGAAGCGCGCCCTGCAAACTGTGACGGAGGGAGGAGTAGTATATGAAGGTGCAAAACCAAGTACGCGTATGGCCAGTCGGTCAACGCACCTTGTCTTTGCATATCACTGACATGTGGGATAGGAGTGTGAGCAAACCGATCTCAATTGACGGCAAAATGGCCAACCCGCCATTCCTTGAGAGAGACGAGGAGAGAGAACACACAGACGGGTTCGCTCGGAGGCCAAGATATATTCGAGCATGGTTGGTTGATCGATAGCATCATTACATGTTGGGCTGCCGTTTTCCGCCCTTCTCCTGAATAAACGTGTACTTTATCAGATATTAAAATAAATAAGAGTACAGACGCTCCACCATGAGGTTCTAGTAGTAGTACTACTCGTACTACTAAACCTTGCGCTTGGCTCTTCGCCTCTTCGTGAAGTCGAACAATGATGGTACTCCGCATGTTGGGTACTACAGTGTATGCCTCTGACAATCTGACACCGAATGGACTGATGCATGTCCACCGAGGGTAGGTTGGATTAGTCAAAAGGCATAAGCAAGCTTCACCTTGTCCTGCAAGCTTCTCCTCGTTCTGCGAGTTGAGGGGACACACTGAAAAGTAGTGCTAGTCCATACTCCCTCCTTTCCGGTTAATATGGCTAAATCTTTTTTGCGGGTAAATGAGAGAGCTTTATTCATATATAAGCGTACTTTGGACGATCAGCCAAGACACTGGTCACTAGGAAGTGAGGTATCCCGCAAGAAAAGAAGTAGGAAGCGAGGTGTTTCATCAAGCCAGCTCTCGGCCACATTCAAATTGCAGCAAGCACGGTTCGCACAAAGATGCGCCCAAAGGTTTGCTGACCTATTTACATGCTGAATAACAAAAAAAGAGGAAATATTACCGAGCGCTCCTATTTGTAACAGGATATGAGCCAGAATTAAGCGAGAATTGTGGCGAGTGTTCCATGCAATCAACTTCCATTATTACATGCGAGAACCCTTGAAGAGAACCAAATGTGTTGAAGATTGCTTTAGCACATTTTAAAAATATAATAAGAGTGCAGACGCTCCTCCATCCGGTTCGTAGTACTAGTATAGTGCATACTTGCTTGAATTGTATTGTGATTACTTGACTTGTGCTAAGTTGCTAAAATCTGCCAAGAACTAAAATTGGGAAAAGGATAGATTTTATTTGGTCAAGTAGTATAATCACCCCCCCCCCCACCCCTCTAGACATACTTTGGATCCTACACATGGGCTCCAACACGCTCTTTGAGAAAAAAAGGTGGCACATCTTTGGATATAGGTGACGTGGTGGCATCATACAGTAGCATCGTTCGCTATAGTTGTAGTATACTCCTACTAGGACGACAACTCCTATAAAACCTTGCGCTTGGCTCTTTGCCTCTTAGGGAGGTTCAACAGTCTGTACTTTTGTAAACCTTGCACTTGGATCTTTGCCTCTTTGCAAGGTCCAACAATGATGATACTACAGTACAATATGCTTCTGGCAATCTGACACCGATTGAACTGCTGCATGTTCGCCATGTGGGCGAGGGCAAGGGAGAGGTAGAAGTAGTGGGCGCTGTAGTCAAAACCCTCTCCTCATCCTGCAAGCCACCGTGCGCATGGGCGAGGGAGAGGTGTAATAGTAAGCAAGCTTCTCCTCGTTTGGCGAGTTGAGGGGACACATCAAAGCAGTAACTATCCTAATTTGCGCTTGGCTGTTCGCCTCTTCGGGAAGTTGAACAATAATAGTAGTACTAGTATAGTGTATGCTTCTGGCAATCTGACACCAAATTAACTGTTGCACGTCCACAGCATTACTCAAAAGTTCCTCCTTGTCCTGCAAGCCACCGCGCGCAAGCTTCTCCCATCCTGCAAGCTTCTCCTCGTTCGGCAAGTTGAGGGGACAGAGCAAAGTAATGCTAGTCCATATTGCGTCCTCTCCGATTAATATGAATTAATTTAAAATGAGATAAATACACTGTCTGTCACTGTACATTTGTAAAAATACGGTCAGTGGACTTTATAATATGCTCATTGAGCTCAATATATACATTTTCCGGTCTTTATACAGTCACTAGCTCACCCTGGCTGAGTATGTGTGTGCATGCACGTGTAGGTTGAGCACTTGAGCGTGACCGTGCGTGTTCCGTCGTGTGCTTGGACATGCATGCATTAGGGCGTCGCGCCCGTTTTTGCGTCCATGTGTACGTGTCACTGTTGCATACACGTAGGGGGAGTACGTGTAGGGGCCACTAAGGAGTAGTCAAATCACGCAGTAAGTTAGTCGGAAGAAGCAACCATCATTTCACTCTTCAATGACATGTACGCAATATAAAATGGTTGATATGAAGAGAAAAAGAAAACCACTATATATACACTAGCAGGAGCCTAAGCTACAAGCCTGCTTGCTTGGCTTTCTCTCTTCACAAGCATAGAACGACGATAGCCACTACAAAAAAAATACACTTCCATGATGATACATGTTTGTCACAGTAGGTCGCGTTTTCTGTCATGCATGTACATCCATGACGATTTTATGACAGAATCAAGATAGTCATACATGTGCTCGTAGAAGTGTTCCATGACATTACCAAAATTATCATCACAGAAGTGTCCACTTCCATGACGATAAATCGCGCGTCACAGAAGTGCTTTCGTCAAGGGTGACCGACACGTGGCATCCACCGTAACGAAACGTCGTTAAGCTATCGGGTCCAGTTTTGGATTCGATAACCCGTTAACAGCCTCGAGCAATGGGGATTTTCCATGTGTAAAATCATCATTGGCTAGAGGAAACACGTGTCGGCTCACCGTTGGGACAGATGTCATCCACTCGTTGGACCGAAGGCGCCTATGATACGTTGACACATGGCACGGCCCAACAGAGGCCCATTCCTGTGAAAAGGCCGGCCCGTTTGACTTGGTCAAAGGTGGCGGGCCGGCCCACGGAAAGCCTATTAACGGCATGTTCGCATATAGCCCATTTACAGCCCACTAACACAGGGCTCATTACGACCTCTCCGAATTAGGCCCAGTAGCGTCATCTGGGCCGTCCAATATGATTCCAGCCCGTTTTAACTTCCGGCCTATGTGTGGCCCATGACTTCTTTCGGCCCATATGAGGCCCTTTGTAACTCTTGGCCCATTAACGGCCCATTGTGAAACTGGCCCGTAATGAACAGTGTATCACTTTATACACATTAACGGCCCATTATTCCGTTGGGCCATTTCCAGCCCAAGTTATCTTTCGACCTTCTCAAGGCCCATTGGTTCTTGGGCTCATTTGCAGCATTCGATTACATACGGCCCATTATTGTCATTTTCTGCTTGTGGGGCAAATTCAGCCCGTCGTTGCAGTCGGCCCGTTTGTGACCATTAATACGTTGGGCCGTTTTCATGTCAAAAAAACCCGTTGGGCTGTTTTCATAGACTTATCAAATACGGCCTATTAACGGCCTGTTATGGTCCACGAACAGTACGACCCATGATTGGCGGAATGATGATACGCCCCGTAGAAGGCCCATGGATCCTACGGCCCGTATGAGGCCCATGGATTGTACGGCCCAAAGAAGGCCAGTGGATCGCACGGCCCGTAGAAGGCCCATGGACCCTACGGCCCGTAGAAAGCCCATGAATCCTAATGCACGTAGAAGGCCCGTATAGAAGGCCAATGGATCCTACGGCCCGTATAGAAGGCCAATGGATCCTACGGCCGGAAGAAGGCCCATGGAACATACGGCCTGCAGGAGGCCCATGGTTACAACAGTCCGTGTGTTGCCATGATTATTTTGGCCTAGTTACCAAAATAGGCTATTGTGGCCACTAGAAAAAAAACAGAAAAAGAACTGCAGTGACTACAAGCAAACAACTAAACAAGACAATGAGGAAATAAATAAGCAAGCAATAAACGCTAGCCTATTACCGCTATTACACATATTACATCCACTGGGCATCAAAGTTTGCCACCAGTGAAAATATAGGGAACAAAGCAGCATATTACATACACTGGCCGTCAAAATTGGCCACCAAAGCAAATAAGCGCGCAGCAAAACAAAACATAATCGAAACAACTTCGAAGAGCTCAAGAAACGTTATCCAGGTATCCACCATGCTGGCAATAAGCTTAGCAAGCTTATTAGCTTTGTCCCGTTTGGCGCTAAAAACCTCCAACGCTTGTTGTTGCACAAGAAAGTAGGCATCTGAATGCTCCGGGGACTTCCGCAGTCCTTTCGCTTCTTGTCGCAGCACAGCTGTTGATGTCTTTCAGCTTGTACTTGAGACTCAAGAAACTGAACTGATTCACACAGTGAGTTTGAATAGCTTGTGCAAGCGGTAGTGGCCAGTAACTCGAACACTAAACCAAGACAGGACTTTGGGGTTGTCTCGCTGTCTTCAAGATAGTCTTCCTTAGCTATTTTATCAGCTTTGTTGGAGGCCAACAAGGATGTGTCACTATCCTGAACCTTATCTGCATTACTTCCTTTACCATTGCTTAATAAGGCACTCTTCCCCAATATTCTGTCAGCATTCTAAAAGAAGAAGCAAGCAGACACATAACAAGTTTAGCATGTACTAGTATATGAAACTCATTTCGGTGAACCAGTTCATTAGTAAGGTGGACAGGATTAAACTACCAAGTCTTCTATTGCCAATTACTAGTACATAATAAAAGCATCAAACAAACATATATCTATGTCCTATGGTCACTGCATTGTCTTGCCAAATCAAAATAGAGACACAGTTCAAATCATATCAGCTCAAGACAAAGCAGCAGTGAAAGAATACAAAGTGTGGGAAACTACACAGCACAACAAGATTTCAGATGGGTACCACGGGTCTACAGGTACAACAACACTATTGGCTCTGTTGTGATGCTAGTAATGTGCATGATATGCAATTCAACTGTATACACAATTGAAATTGAAATCAACAGAGCTATTGATAAGAGCAAACCTATTAAAGAAACATGTGTGAACATACCTGATGTGCCATTGGAGTTTTGTTTGGATCCTTCAATTTAAAAATAAGTTTGTATGAGTAAATACAGTGATACAAGAGCAAAGCAATCATAGTTAAAAAAGGCGCGCCTAAGCGAGCGCTTAAGCGCGCCTAGGCTCTAGGCGTTGGCAAAACGCATTGCGCATAACTACGCTTAATCTATGCATAACTGCGCATAAGCATGCGCTTTGGTCAGTAAAGCGCAAGGCGGTGGCAAAACGCACAATTAACGCCTAGGGCTTTTTTGAACTATGATAGCAATGGAATCTTAAATTAGAATAGTTGTTCTTCAAGTTTAGGCACTTGTTCTACAAGGAACAGAGTACAGTAAGACGCAAGAATATAATACTTAAAAATAGAAAATGAGCTCATAGACCTTACCACATTCTTGGTTCGAGACCATCATAGAACAAGGCGTTCCCAGTCATGGTCCAGTAAATGTGTCTCAGGAGAACGTAAGGGAATTTGATGAGTTTCTTTGCCGGTGAAGTACATTTTCTTCAGGTAATTCCGATACTACCACCAAGCATTCTTGAAGATAGCAGAGGTATTAGCACAGGTTACCTCATCCTGAGTTTCCAAATCGGTCCTTCTCTATAGAGAAAAATGGGAAAATTTGTTGTATTATAACCATCATGGAAGTAGGATGTATGGGACGAAGCAAAGTAATTGCCATGAATAACATTACTTACATAACTCTGGACAAACACACTGCAATCGGCATTTTCCTTCATCTTGATATAATATTTCCAAGATGGGAAGATCGCATATCTGATTTAACAACATCAAATGCGATAGATGCTAAACTACGACTAGCTGGTTTTGCTTCCTCCACAGGAATAGGCGTACTAACTGGTGGAGTTGGGGTTCACCGTGATAGTACTGGCCCTTTGGGCACTAGAGTTGCCTTACTAACTGCTCTTGTTTGGGAGCTCTATGGTGGAGATGGTGCTGTGTCAACAGGAACTGGGTTAATATTGGCTGGGGTTGGGGTTAGATTGGGTGAACCTGGTTCTCTATCCATCATGATGGGGTACAATCTATAGAGTTTGGGTTATGTGTGGTAGGGCTGGTTCTTGTGCATGTACAACCGGGTGCTATCTCCACCAAGAGGTAGCACTATTTTATTTGAAGACCGTGTTTTTAGTCCACTAGATACAGGCATCACCCGCTCCAATTCAAATGGCTGATAAATAGGAAACATAGTTGAATGTACAGACATTGTATGAGAGACAGATGCAATAGATAGTGTGGAAAAAAGAGGGCATGAAATAGTTGACATGTATACTGTTTAACTAAAATGGATAGCATGACATAATTTCACATATATGATGTCTATCTAAACTGGATAGCATAGCATAACATAATTCAAAGATATGATGAATAACAAAACAGGATCGCATGACATAATTCACCTACATGTTATCTAAGTAATCAGGATCACATCATTTAATTCACATATGTGATTTATATGCTAAACAGATGGCATTCGATGTGATGTCTGAACTCGGAACATGGTGTTGAATATTGTGTATATGATGTCTAAACTATGCAATGCAAGACACCATATGCATGATATGAGCAGTATAACCGTGCCAAGTTAGAGCATACACCTCGGTGGGGGAATAGGACTGGTCATCTATCTCAGAATCCATCTCTGAGGAGCTATCGGGACCCAACAAGAGATCTGCTTTGATAGGTAGCACTGTCTGCTCTGAAGGCCTTGTTTTCACTCCAGATTTTTCCATCTCCCACCCAAATAGCTGATTCACAAGAAGAGTAGTTTAATGTACAAACATTGTCGACAAATGGAAATGTAATGAAGAAAAGGATGGGCAAGATATCATTCAAATATATGATGCCTGGTTAAACAGGATGGCATTGCACATTTCACATATATTATGGCTGGCTAAAAGACATGAGACTTCATAATTCCCATATATGATATAGAAATTAAACAGGTGGCATTACAGAACATGTCTAAACTAAGCAGATGACATATATGATGTCAAAAGTAGGCACTGCAAGGCAACATATGCATGATATGACTAACATCATCATGCCAAGGTAGATAAAACACCTTGGGGGGTAAATAGGAGTGGTCAGCGGCGTCTGAATCCGCCTCATAACAGATATTTTCCTCTGGATTACAATCTGGAGAGGGGTGGGGAGGGTTTTCCATTGAACCCACCATGGAGCGATGTCTGCATGACATTGTATTGCCGCGCAAAACTCTTCTATTTTTCTCTACATTTTGAGCATGGCTGTGTACAATATCTGACATGCATACGAAAAAAAATGTTGAGATTATGTAAGGAGAGCATGCAGAAATTTAGAGTGATGGTAACAACCAGTGGATGGATCCAATAATAATGATAGCAGGTTGATGATTGCTTTAATTTAATAAAAAGACAGATGATGATTTCTTTACTATTTGTTTCCCACCCAAGATGAACAACATAGGCATACCCTAGGTGAACCAGATATTAGACAGACAGACTATTTATTGCTGCCTCGATATGTGCCCCACAACAAATTTAAAACTCAAGTTTGAACATTAATTTGAACCTAACTCAAGTTAGAATATTATTCTGCCACTAATGCACTTGGTATTGTTTTCATGCGTAGGATTTTCAAAAGTAGGTCCAGGTGGATGTTTTGCTTCAGTGCTTTCAAAAAAATGCAGGAATAATTGAATAGTAGAGTGCCATTGGAAAATTCCCTATTGCTATGTTTTTCTGTTGAACCAAAATAGCCCTAATGGATCGACATGAATGTATAGTAATAAGTGATGCAACAAGTGTACAACCTCTTTGCCGTAGCCGTGTAGACCTAAGGATCATTGGGTTGGTCGCTGAAGCAGTTGAGGCAGAGGTGGCTGTCGGAGGTGTGGAGGAAGATCTGATGAATCTGTAGATAGCGTCCAGGGCACTGCTCTGTTGTGATGGATCATTCTGTCGTTGGAGCAGCTCCGGTGAGCCGTCAGACATCAAGGCTGAAGCAGCACAAGACAGACATCGTCAATCTCAAGTGGGATTCTAATAGCATCTCCAATAGATGATGTAAAATTTATGTAAAATTTACATCACCAAAAACCACCTGACTACAATAGATGAGGTAAAAACTGTTGACTCTGAACTTAACTGTCGAAACTGAAATTTACTGTGGAATCTGAATGTTACTGTCAAAACTGAACGAAATGGTACCAGAGAGGCACTTGACATGTAGTTTAGGGAGGGCCTACAGTTCATCTTCAACCTGCATCCCCCTGAGCCGCCAGCCACCACCGGCCGAACCGCCGGCCCTAGCGCCGCCTCGCCGCCTCGAAACAACTCCCCACCGCCGCCCCGGCCAGCCCACTAGCCCCCCCCCCCACCTTGAACCCCAAGATAGATACTGGGGTACCTCTCCGGCGAGCCCCCGTCCCCGCTGCGGGTGGTTCTTCCGTAACTCCCTGAAAATCGACTAACCCAAAAGTCGATTCAGCCGACTGAAGTGTGGCTAAACTGGAGTAGAGCAGCAGCACGAGCGAGGGTGAGAGCTCCAGCAGCAGCGTGAGCGAGCGAGCGAGAGCCGGAGCAGGAGCAGCTGGGCGAGCGAGCGATCGAGTGAGAGCCGGAGCAGCAGCAGCAGATCAGGCAGGTATGGACGCCGCCGCCGAAGGGGCCTCGCACTGGGGGAGAGCCGCCATGGAGATGTCGCCCGCGGCACCGGCTTCAAGGTAGCCGCTCCATAGGGGTGCGCAATGGAGCACCGTCGATGCCGGGAGGTCGAGTTAAGGAGAAGGTGTGATGCGATGAGTGTACAACCTCTTTGGTGGCGCCGAGTATGCCTCGGCTTTGTCCGAGGAATCGGTGAGGATGTTGCGGTTCCGGTGGAGCAGGTTAAGGCGGCGTTGCGGGGATGGAGCAGCCACGATAGACGAGACAATCGTCGGAGCAGCTCCTTGGAGGTGGAGGACGGGGCGGCTAAAGCGGCGGGACAACAAGATGGACGATGGATCCTCATCCGGGGAGGTGGACGAGGGACGTCGAGCTGTTGCGGTGGACGACGTTGTCGGGGAAGAAGCTCCGGCTGGGCAGCGGTGAGGTGGCGGACGGAGGAGGGTGGGGGTTCACGACTGGAGCAGAGAGGTTATGGCAGCCTGGGATTTCGAACGGCGAAAAGGGGGTGATGGGAGGGGGTGAAGCATGACTTATGGGCGCGCTTGTCCAAAATGTAGGGTGTGTTACAAAAGTACCCCCCGCCGATTTGAACTAGCGGCCCTTTTGGCTCAGGATTAGAAGGGGGATTTCCGTGTCGGGATTTGGCAGCTGGAGGGAGTTTTCGCGCGTGTTGTAATTTCAGGATAGCAAGGCGCGGGTTGTGAAGGCGCCAGTTTTCGGAGCATGATATCTGAATTTTCGGGATATAATAAGGCGCGGGTTGAATTTTAGGGACAAGCCTAACGTGTAGTAATATTGTACTTGTACGTACCAAATCAATTCGCACTTCCCTCTACCAAAAAGAAAACGAAAAAATTAAACTATTCACACCATACAAAGAGAGAGTCTTGCCCCGTTTTACTATACAAATGCTATTCAAAGATACTCCCTCCTTCCATCTATATAGGGCCTAATGCGTTTTTCGATGCTAACTCTAACCAAATATTAGAGCAATAATATATGACATGCAACTTACACAAAGCACACCATTAGATTCGTCTGTGAAAGGTTCTTTCAATGATATAATTTTCACACATTGTGCATGTCATGTACTATTAATCTTGTCAATAGTCAAAGGCGGTCTTTAAAAACTCATTACGCCCTATATAAATTAAAAAAATTCGCTTGCTGTATAATGCATGTAACCTACTCATACCAACATTTTAGTGCATTCCAAATGTCTATACTACCATTGCAATTCGAACTAAATTTGAATTCGTTTCTCTATTTCAATAAGAATCTACAATCATGATTGTTGCCAACTTCAACCATCATTCGTGTAGTACCTTAATAACACACCACATGATTACTATAGAGATAGATATGAACTATGTGTACTACATGAACTCGAATTCTATTTTTTGAATACACTTGATGTTCATTCCAAATAATAGTACATTTGATGTACTAACTATATATTCATAATCTAAACCATGTTCCATACGTACACCGTGTTTATCACACAAAGTATAGTGCCCCACCCCCTACATTATGACAAGTATTTAGACCTGAGCTGCAAAAGCCACACATTAGCCCAAATTATAATCAATGTTCTATATATTATACGTAGTACTAGCAAGATGCCCATGCGTTCCACAGAAAATCAACATGATCAAGGGGCCTAATCTGCAAATATGAAGAGAGGTGTGGGTATCTTTTTTCAAAATTGCCATAGTTTCCTTCCTATCCGCCAGATATAAATCGGACGGCCCATATTGCAGGATGGCAGGCACACCATCATCAACAACTCTGTTTTTTTATAAGTAGAGATAAAATATATTATATGTAGTATAACATGTTCATAACCACACCATGTGTATCACCGTTATATATATTTAGACATGCGTCATTTTAAAACACTATGATAAATTCTGCAAATATCTGAATTCGCTTTTTATAGTGAAGTATGATCTCTATTCGTCTTTTACACCAACACAATCCTCTTGTCTTTGTAGCTAGCGCTAACTTTCTCTCGTGCATGCACATGCCCGCATCCCTCTCACCCTCCCACAGCATTCTCTAGCTCCATCGCGCAGATTCGTCTTTTCACTTTAGGTCTTTCACCCATGGTGTGTGTAGGCCCCCAGCTCCTTCTTTATGGCACACATCGATCGATATGCCTCTCTAGCCAGGTGTGCCTAGCACAAACACAAGCTTCCCCTCTTCTCTTATCACCGTCCATGCCTCACTCCCACCACTCTTTTCATCGATCTCGTACTCACACACTCCTTCCCCCTCGATATAGTATGCCTCTCGTACCACCTCCTAGATGCATCCCTCTCTCTATCCTTCTCCACGTCCCTCATTTGCTTCTAACACACACATGCATGTATACCGATCGATCTCCCAACATATACCTAGATCGACTTTAACTATCCCCTCCCCCATTGATCGACGTACCTCACAAGTTATGTCTCTCCTTTCTCTAACAAAGGGCGATTGATCTTCCTATGTAGTTACATCTGCTTACCATAGCCATATCATCCTCCCTCATCATTCGTGCATGTCTCCTGACCCGTCTCTCACACGCACGTGCACAGACAAGCAGCCATCTCCTCTCTTATTGATATTGCGGGCGTTCCCTCCATTTGTCTAGCAAGCCTATCCCACCATTTGTTAGAAGCAACTCCACTACCACCCCCTCCAACACTCTAGCTCTGTCTCTCTCCCAACCTTATTCCTCTCCTACACATATGCATGGATGTCGATCGATCTCCCTTCATACATGAGGTAGATTGATCTCCTTAATACATGAGGTAGGCCTCTCTCCTCCTCCACACATATACCAGCCATTGTACCTCTATAGTTAATTAGTCCTCCCTCTCCCCCCACCACACACCGATAGTCGAGTGCTGTAGGGAGGTATCCATGCCACAGAGACAAACTGCAGATGTCCCCTCTCACCTTCCAGTAGGCCAGCCACTCTATATATTTGACGTGGGCACACACAAATTCGATGGCACTCTTTATCGATCGCGCGCGCACACACACACATCATCCCTCTCTTTGATTCTCACCTCAAGCCGATGATACCTCCACTCTCTTCTCGTGGATCGCCCCCTCTCTATATATGATATATCCAGGACTCTATTTCACACACATTGCATATGTTACATTTTTTGGTTGACACCCCCCCCCCCACCCACCCACAAAAAAAAACTCTCACGAACCCTACACACTATATCTCTGTAGGCTTGTATCTCTCTCACACAACCCCACGTAGGTGGTGTACGTATACAAGAAGAGAATAGGTGCACCGTGCACGTACTCACGCTTCGTGCCTAGCCACACCCGCGCGGGTACATGGTGGAGCTCATTTCTTTACGAAATGGCAGCCCACATGCTAATTTGAATGCGTGTAGCGGTTGTTTACCTAGGGAGGTCGTGGTACCACGCGTGCATGAAACAAAGTTCGACTTGACGCATTGGCGCGTTATTTTTAAATAAATTTATAGTGCTCAATGGCACGTACACAGAATATAAAACGATTTTTATGGAGAAAATGGTAGTCCGCTCCACTATATACAATGGAGCCTTCCTGCCAAGTTTGTCTCTCTTTAGAGTATCTCACACAAGTCTACGGTGGCCTCTCTCTCTCTCTCTCTCTCACTGTTGGTCAGTGATCCGGCCGCATCCCGTCCGCCGGGGGAAAGGGAGGAAGTGCATCGTTTCTCCGTTCGACGGCGCTGAGGCATCACGTCCCGATCTGCGGTACACGTCGTTCTCTCTAACCAAGCTCCGGCGCGGTAGGGCCTACGCCACCTGCTCGCTGCCGCGGTTATGGGCAGATTCCGCCCGCCGCCGCTCACCTAGTTACATCCCGACGACCTCCAGGTATCCCCTCCGGCCTTGCTCCACTGCACGTCTTCCCACATCGCTACATGTGGATCTTCCATAGTTCTTTGCCCAAAACATAGCTCGTCCGGCGTACTTTCCATATTGCAATCTCGTCCTCACACTGTTTTAGACAAACACAACCGTGCAGTTATCTTCCCTTAGGACAAGGAATATGCTTCTTTTTTGTCGTCGCATGTGTCATCAACTGTTATTGGCCAGTAATTGTTTCCTTTCTACCTCTTTTTTGCAAATAGGGCTATCCATTTCACCTCGTTGCTATTGTGACCTTTTGGTGAACTGCACAAATCACTTTTTTCTTAAGAGTGTTTTGTGCAGTTGTACTCAAATGTCACATGGGCAACGTCTCTACATTTCAGTGCGACTGCGCAAAGGGAAATTGGTTTTGCTCTATCCTCCTCATCCAACTCCGAGCCTAATCTTCTCCAACTAGTTAGTCTTAAGAGAGACTGCAAAGGTGACCGGCTTCTATTTGTGTGTTTATTGTTTCATCAGTAGTCCTCTATTATCGTAATCACACTTAATATCTTTGGAACAGGGACGCTCAGCTCTAGTTTAGTGGAACTGCACAAAATGATCGGAATGTTGCATGCTCCAGATAGCTACTTTTTTTCCCAACAAGCCTTGTTGATTTAGATAGAGCTGGGCGGACGTTGCTGCCAATGAAAGCATGGATCAATTTTAATTTAACACCTTCTCACAACTTTGCCTTCAGTCGTGATGTAAATATTAGCTCTGATCTGCTAATAATTGAGATGCATTAGCAAGGAAGTTAGTTTGTTATTGTTTCCGAAAGAGCATCGATGGCACGACACACGAAACAAAAGCTGAATGCTCACACCATTGTACAATTTCATGTCGCTGGAAAATTATTTGTATAGTACGTCAATTATGTAAACAAATGCTGGAAGCTTGGTAGCATTGCCAGAAGCCTCTTCAGCATCCGGGTCCATGTGCCATGAACAAAATTATACTCCTTCGTAACTAAATATTTGTCTTTTACAAATTTCAAATGGGCATGTTTTAGAGTGTAGATTCACTCATTTTGCTTCGTATGTGTACTCCCTCCATTCCCAAATACTATATTTGTCTTTCTAGAGATTTCAACAAGTGACTACATACGGAGCAAAATGAGTGAATCTACACTCTAAAACATGTTTATATACATCTGTATGTAGTAGTCCATTTGAATCTCTAAAAAGACAAATATTTGAGTAGTCACTTGTTGAAATCCCTAGAAAGACAAATACTCCGGAGTGTATTTAAGAACCAAGGGGGTAGTGCACAACCGCATGGGAGACTCAGCCCGGTCATTGGGCCGCATTAATAGTGAGTAATGAGCAGTCAAATCATAAGCCGCACCTTTCCCACTGTAAGTTGCTCGGAAGAAGCAACCATCAATACGCTCTTCTTTGAATCCTCTCATACTACTCCATCCGTCACTGTTTTATAGAGCGTGCCTAGAAAAAAGAAAAAAACTGTGGGACCAAGGCGACTAGGGATCAGCCTGAAAAATAGCATTGGTAGTTATAGCACGGCGTCTATTACTAGAGGAAATAATGCGTACACACATGCATGCAGTGCTTCCACCCCGGGTACACACATGCATGCACTTACTCCACTTCGTAGTAGTACATCGAGAGAAAATTGTGGACTTGATTGCGGTTACCACGCCCTAATTAATTGAGCATTAAACCAAACGCGTCTAAAGTCTCTCACGGTGGTGGAAATGCATTGAGAGAAATGCATCATAATGAAGCGCATACATGTAAGCTGTGACGAGAGGAGGAGTAGTATATGAAGGTGCAAAACCAAGTACGTGTATGGCCAGTCGGTCAACGCACCTCGTCTTGGCATATCACTGACATGTGGGACAGGAGTGTGAGCAAACCGATCTCAATTGACGGCAAAATGGCCAACCCGCCGTTCCTTGAGAGAGACGAGGAGCGAGTACACACAGACGGGCTCGCACGGAGGCCATGATATAATCGAGCATGGTTGGTTGATCGATATCATCATTACATGTTGGGCTGTCGTTTTCCGCCCTTCTCCTGAATAAACGTGTACTTTATTAGAGATTAAAGTAAATAAGAGTACAGACGCTCCACCATGCGGTTCTAGTAGTACTACTACTTGTACTACTAAACCTTGCGCTTGGCTCTTTGCCTCTTCGTGAAGTCGAACAATGATGGTACTCCGCATGTTGGGTACTACAGTGTATGCCTCTGACAATCTGACACCGTATGGACTGATGCATGTCCACCGAGGGTAGGTTGGATTAGTCAAAAGGCGTAAGCGAGCTTCACCTTGTCCTGCAAGCTTCTCCTCATTCTGCGAGTTGACGGGACACACCGAAAAGTAGTGCTAGTCCATACTCCCTCCTTTCCGGTTAATATGGCTTAGTCTTTTTTGCGGGTAAATGAGAGAGCTTTATTCATATATAAGCATTCTTAGGATGATCAGCCAAGACCTTTGGTCACTAGGAAGCGAGGTATCCATAAGAAAAGAAGTAGGAAGCGAGGTGTTTCATCAAGCCAGCTCTCGGCCACATTCAAAGTGCAGAAAGCACGGTTCACACAAAGATGCGCCGCAAGGTTTGCTGACCTGTTTACATGCTGAATAACAAAAAAAGAGGAAATATTACCGAGCGCTCCTATTTGTAACAGGATATGAGCCAGAATTAAGCGAGAATTGTGGCGAGTGTTCCATGCAATCAACTTCCATTATCACATGTGAGAACCCTCGAAGAGAACCAAATGTGTTAAAGATTTCTTTAGCACATTTTAAAAATATAATAAGAGTGCATACGCTCCTCCATCCGGTTCCTAGTACTAGTATAGTGCATACTTGGCTCTTCGCCTCTTCGGAAGGTCCAACAATGATGATACTACAGTACAATATGCTTCTGGAAATCTGACACCGATTGAACTGCTGCACGTCCGCCGCGAGGGCGAGGGCGAGGGCGAGGGAGAGTGAGAGGTAGAGGGTGAGGGAGTCCTGGATTAGGTGGTATCCGGACAGCCAGACTGTATACATCGTTTGGACTATTGAAGCGTGAAGATACAAGACTCAAGACTTTGGCCCGTGCCCGGATGGGACTCTCCTTTGCGTGGAAGACAAGCTTGGCGATTCGGATATTATATTTCCTTCCTTGTAACCGACTCGATGTAAACCCTAGCCCTCTCTGATGTCTATATAAAACGGAGAGGATGGTCCTGAGAAGGCCGGTCACAATTACAATCATACCATCATAGGCTAGCTCTTAGGGTTTAGCCTCTATGATCTCGTGGTAGATCTACTCTTGTACTACTCATATCTTCAATATTAATCAAGCAGGAAGTAGGGTTTTACCTCCATCGAGAGGGCCCGAACCTGGGTAAACATTGTGTTCCTTGCTTCCTGTTACCATCAGCCTAAGACACACAGATCGGGACCCCATACCCAAGATCCGCCGGTTTTGACACCGACATTGGTGCTTTCATTGAGAGTTCCTCTGTGTCGTCGCTTCGAGGCTTGATGGCATCTTCAATCACTAACAACGCGGTCCAGGGCGAGACTTTTCTCCCCGGACAGATCGTTGTGTTCGGCGGCTTCGCACTCCGAGCCAATTCGCTTGGTCATCTGGAGCAGATCGACAGTTACGCCCCTGGCCACCAGATCAGGTTCGGAAACTTGAACTACACGGCGGACAATCGCGAAGACTTGATCTTCGACGGATTCGGCCCTCTGCCAGGAGCGCCAGACAGTAACGACGAGCACCGCCTAGACCTGCTGTCGGACAATGCTCGAGATACCATCCCTGCAATAGCCCCGGATCTAAATCCGGAACAGGTTGCGTTACCTAAGGACGGAGGGGTGGACCCCGCCCCACGGGCCGCATACTCATTGGCGGTGGAGCCGAACATAGGTCTCACCTCTATTGAGGCATGTAAGCTCGGGCCTCCGGACTCGTATCCGGTTGTTGGTCCCGGTCCGCATACCCTCGAGCCAGTCAAACTAGGGTGGGCTCCGGTAATGGAGTTTACCACTGCGGACATCTTCCAGCACTTGCCCTTTGGCGACATGCTAAACTCATTAAAGTCTCTCTCTTTGTCGGGAGGCTCTGGGCCGAACTATGTCCGGCCTGAATGGGAAGCAGACGACGAAGGAATTCGTTGCCCACCCACCACCCACTACATTTCCATGGTCGATGATTTAACCGACGTGCTTAACTTTGACTATGAAGACATCGATGGTATGGACGACGATGCAGAAGACGTATAGGAGCAACCACTCAAAGGGCGGTGGACAGCGACCTCTTTATACGATATATACATGGTGGATACTCCGAAGGAAACCAACGGCGACGAGGCAACGGAGGATAACCCCTCAGAGGGAAAAGCAAAGTATGGGTGTCTTCGGCGCCACTCCAAGCCCCGCCATACCAATACCGGCCCCGGAGATGAAAGCAATCCAGATAGTGTCGAATAGGAATACAGCCCCGATCAGACTACCTTCAAACAGGTCGGACAGGCCACAGTGGGATACTTGGAGAGGGACAACTATACACCCCCCTCCGAAGACGAGGTAAACCTCGGCAATGACGAATTCAGCGTGCCTGAAGATCCAGTGGAACAAATTCGCTTCAAGCGATGGCTCATGGCCATAGCAAGGAGCCTGCAAAGGAAGAAAGAGAAGCTTAAAGTCGGCCAGGATTTGCTAATGGATAGGTGGACCAAGATCCTGGCCACCGAAAAGTACGGACTCGACTGCCCTAACAAAGGCACACAACCCGACGTCTGCACACCACAACAATCCAAGACAGCAAGAAGGATACACGAAGAGGCATCCTCAAGCCTCGACGCAATGGTCATAAACGTCAAGTCAGGGAAGCTGATGCCAAGTTCAGCAACTCCCAGTCCGGTCAACGGACAAAGAATAGCTCAAGCCTATTCGTCCCGAGCCACAAACTTGATCAACCATGTGAAATTCACGGTACTCCGAGAAGGACGGCAAAACATACCAATAGAGAATGTCGGGTCTTCAATACAAAGCGACCGGTCGTGTGCCGGAAACAATGAAGGGAGGCGTCTAGTCAAGAGACCCCCCAGGGCACAGCAGTACGGCCGATCGCCCCCTATCATACAAACCACAGCAATTCAATTGTTGTACCCCCAGACTTAGTAGTCCAGGGGCTCCATAACACACAAAGCCCCCTCGGGTATGAATCTACAAATAACACCTTCTACAAGACGTCAGATGCAAAGGCCAAGTTCATTGGCCCACCGCTCTAACGGTTGTTTTCAGATAACCAAAAAACGCCACATCATCGGCACATTCCCCCTCATACGGTAACTCACCGTCTTCTAACGGGATGAACCACGCTGACTAGATTCCACGTGGTAAACCGTAAGGCCAACACCAGTGATATACTCACGCCTAAGTATAAGGTCGAACCCCGCCACTAGAGCGGAAATCATACAGCTGCCGGAGTAAC
The DNA here is from genome assembly GCA_021605205.1 of Aegilops longissima. Lineage (NCBI taxonomy): Eukaryota > Viridiplantae > Streptophyta > Magnoliopsida > Poales > Poaceae > Aegilops > Aegilops longissima. The sequence continues at coordinate 695,530,774 of CM038682.1, forward strand.
AAGTCGTGCATGCCTATCAATATTTTGATATGACAGCCAACTATCCGGACACCAACTGAGGAGTCCAGGCTACTTCTCAGGTATAGCGGCTGGGGTAACCAGGGTTCGATCAGGAACCTTTAGACCAACCAAGGGAGGACGCTCGGCTGCCTCCGAGCATTTACCTTCACAAACTAACTTTTATGCAGAACAGGATTGGCGGCGTGGAATCGGCCCGGACACACAAGGACAGGACCATGCAGGTAGAAGGCAGTTCAGATTCACTTTCGATCCATTCACAGCCCCCTCCAGTCCGGCCATCACAGGTTCCGCCAAAAACCAATCCTTTTTCATAATCATAAATCGCACTCACATGCATAGACATATCATCCTACTGCAATGTGTAGACTTAAATAACATGCACCGGCCGTCATTTATCATCGACGCCTCTTTGCCACAAAACGGCAGCCACACTTGTGTTACGCCTGGTTATGCCAGGGGCTTCACAACAAAGTCCGATCACCTTTTCGGTCGATCGGCACCCCGAACTTATAGCACTATGTGCATCAGCTCCGAATCATGTCTTGGGTCATTGGTTGGGTTTGCCCGGCTCCCATGTTTTGGTACCTTACGTTCCGTTCCATCGGCTAAGGTAGCGCTGGGAGAACTACTGTGATTGTGTCGGTTACGCGGACAAGCGCCTCGATGAAAGCGAAAACCGACTGTCATGATGCAGTGAGAGCTAGTCAGCTGTTCGGGAGGTTGTAAAATCCTTAAAGATTTATTCCGCATAACGCCATCATAAATGCAGATGCGACGAATCGGTCTCCCGATTAGGCGCCAATAGAGCCCCTAGTTCAGCCTTCCGAACACTAGGGGCTACGCCGACCATACTCAAATTCCTATGGCTAAGTGAGAGTAGTAAAGCCATATAGTCCGATTGCCTGGTTCGTGGTGAGAAACACCTCCTCATAAGGACCCAATCATGGGATAAAGAGTGTTCAGAAATATCCCGAACACCCCCGTACTTCTCACGTGGGGACTGAAGTCGATGACTGGCCAACTCTCAGAATTTACATACAATAAACAGCCGCACAGGAAGAACATATGTTCACACAAAATAGGCAATACATAATAAAAGTGCCATTATCCCATATTACAAATATTGGCAAGAATGCCCTCAGGGAAATATAATGTCTTTGGTACACTTATCCGCGCGGTAACCTCGATACACCTTCATAGTACAGTTCGGGCTTGCGATGCTCCTTACCCTCCGGTGGCCCCTCAGTTATCAGCTTCTCCACATCAAGCTTCCCCCAATGCACTTTTGCATGGGCAAACGCCATGCCGCACCTTCTATACAGACTGATTGCTTGATAGAATCAAGCCGAGGATAGGCGCCCACAATCCGCTTTACGAGTCCGAAGTAACTGCTTGGAATTGGCTCTGCAAGCCACAGCCGGATAACCAAGTCCTTCATGGCTAGTTCGGCCATCTGGTGCAGTTCGACCAGCTGCTTCAGCTGATCGATAAAAGGCACCGGATAGTTCGGTGCCAAATACTACGACCAGAAGTTCCTCTCCGCAGACTCCCTCTCCTCGGTCCGGTAAAACTGGGCAGCATCTGATATGCTGCGAGGCAGATCTGCAAACGCCCCTGTAAAATCAAGAATTCAGCTTGCTGCTTAGAGTTCTCCCCACTATCACGTAATAATGGCCATAGATACAACAGGCCTTACTAGTTGCAACTTTCCGGGCCTCCTGAATGTCCCGTACAGCACCTCGGGCTTCTTCCCGAGCATCTTCCGCGGCTTGGAAAGCTTGGGCGAGCTCGGATTCTTTCCCTACTAGACTCTGCTCCAAGCTCTCGCTTTTCGTCACAGCCTCCTGGACCTCCCGCTCAGCTGTGATAACCCTGGCCTCGTGTTTTTCATGAAGCGCCTGTTCGGCGGCAGCCTTCTTGTGGGCATCCGCCACTGCGTTCTTCAGCGCCTCATATTCGGCACTCGCTCCTAGGGCGTACAACATCAATACTTTTCGATAGGCACACTTATTCATTCGTGCCCAATGCAAGACAATGTTTAAACATACCTTGCTTCTCTTCTAATTGCTTCTTCACACGGCCAAGTTCTTCCTCGGCCCGTTCCAGGCACCGCTTCAGTTTGGACACTTCCGCATCATGATCGGCGGTCTTCTCCGCAGATGCCTATTTTTCAAACAAAGGGGTATACATCATTAAACAAAGGTTCCCACTACAAAAGAGGGTTTGATCCCCTGCCCGGCTCTCTTTTACCGGACAGTGTATAGGGGCTACTCCTCATATCATGATGATTCTTCAAAGGTTCCTTAGAAACCATACCTCAAAAGCCTTCATAAGGCCAAGACAGGACTCATTCAGCCCGCTTTCGGCAGCCTGAATCTTTCCAACCACCGTACCCATAAGAGTCCGATGTTCATCGATGACAGACGCGTTCTTTAATGCTGTCGATAGACCGCCCGGTAGCTCTACGTAGACAGCGGTTGCCGGCATAGTAGTCAAACCTCCCTCCATGGAAGGTGGCTGCTTGCCCGATCATGGAGCCTTAGAGGCCTCCAGAACCTTATCCGGCTCTGAGTCTCTTTGAGACGACACCTCGGTGTCGCGCCTGGACTTCGGAAAAGGAGTTCCCGGAGGCGTCTCGCTCGCCACAGCATCCGAGCTCAACGAATCCTCCAATGAGGACTGTCCGGCAGGAGACCTCGCCGGGCTGTACAAGATGTGGCGACAGTTAAAACTACTGTACCCAGACGACCCTGGATACATAGGTGTATTCGGATTTCGGTTACTTACGATTTTCCCAGGGGCTGGACCTCGGGATCCCACTCCGGGCTGTTATCGGCGCCGGGGTGGATGCCTCTGGATGGGAACCTCTCCCCCTCTTGGGCGATTCGGCCTCCAGGGACGGGGAAGCTGCACGCTTCTTCCCGCCTTTAGAGCGAGGATCGTCCTCCTCTGCTTCCTCCTCTTCGTCTTTAGAAGAAGGAGCGTCGCTGGAGCCTTCGAATTTGGCGTCCGAAGCCTCGCAGCGACGGAGGCCACTTCGAGTCTTCTTGACCTTCTTGGAGGCCTCCTTCTTTGGCGCCTCATAAGGCGTTGGGACCAGCATCTTCGTTAGAAGAGGTCCGGCCGGTTCCTACGGCAGCGGGTCCGGACATTGTATCTGCTCCACCTTCTTTATCCATCCCTGAGGTCATGACGAAGCCCGATTAAAATTTTCCCTCATGACATGCCAGTTGAAGCGTGGATGGACAGGGCATGGCTGTAACTTACCGGGCTTGCAGAACGGGATAATTGGTACCCCCGGTCTTCGGCGGAGTCCGGACATGATTTGCCGGACTTGAAGAGCACCTTCCAGATATCCTCGTGGGAGGAATCATAGAGCTCCCGAAGGGTTTGGTGCTTGGTTGGGTCGAACTCCCATAAAGTGCAGGCTCGATGCTGGCAAGGGAGAACCAAGCGAACTAGCATCACCTGGACTACGTCGACGAGTTTGACGTCCTTATCTACCACGCTCTGAACGCGTGTCTGGAGCAGTGATAGCTCATCGAACGAGGACCAGTTCGGGCCCTTCTTGGGCCAGAACGTGAGCCGCAATGGAGCTCCGGATCTGAATTCAGGAGCAGCAGCCCACTTTTTGCCGCATGGTTCGGTGATATAAAACCAGTGCTGCTGCCACTCCTTGACGGAGTCGTTGAAAGTGCCCTTTGGCCAAACGACCTTGGGCATCTTGCTCACCATGGCACCACCGCACTCGGCGTGTTCGCCGCTCACCACCTTGGGCTTCACATTGAAAATCTTCAGCCATAGGCCGAAGTGAGGCGGAATCGGGAACGCCTACATGTCTGACGATGAATGTCGAGATATTGAGAAAAGAGTTGGGGAAAGATCATGAAAATCAATCCCATAGTAATACATGACTCCACGTACAAATGGGTGGAGGGGAAACCCGAGCTGTCTGACAAAATGGGGAAGGAACACGACTCTCTTGTGAGGCTCCGGAGTAGGGACAACCTGTCCCGCCAGTGGGAGACGGTGGCCAATCTTCTTGGCCAGATACCTGGCTTCCCGGAGCTTCTTGATATCCTTCTCCTGGACGGTAGAGGCCATCCATCTGCCTCCTGCTCCGGATCCAGACATCTTTGGAAAAACTCTCTTCAATGGAAAGGGAGAGTGCTTGGGCGTTAGGGCTCAAGCGGAGGAGAATGAGTTAGCGGAAGGAGAAGGCGTGGGTAAAGAGCAATAGATCTTATCTCTTTATAAGAGGTGGTACAAGCTTTTTGCGCCTCCCCACTTGCCTGGTGGAACCCGCTCACCTCCCGCTTGCCGCGATTAGCGGTGCGGTTGGATTACCCATGCCCGGATTAATGAGAATCCCGTGATAAGGGGACACGATCTTTGCTTCGACAAGACGTGCCAAGAAAACCGCCTCGCAATATGCGCTGAGGCTGGAGGTGAGAAAACGGCTCGGATAATGACCCGACCTTGATGACATGTGGCACTGTCTAGAAAGTTGTCAACAGAGTACATTTGTGAAATATCGCTCTCTCTACGGCGGTATGTGAAGATCATTTTGCAGATCCGGACACGGCCTATGTGTTCGATAATAACCTTGGAGTATTCAGAGAAGGAACCCGCCTTGCAATGCCGAAGACAAGACTGCACGCCGGACTCATCGTCATTGAAGCTTGGTTCAGGGGCTACTGAGGGAGTCCTGGATTAGGGGGTATCTGGACAGCCGGAATGTATACATCGTCTGGACTATTGAAGTGTGAAGATACAAGACTCTCCTTTGCGTGGAAGACAAGCTTGGCGATCCGGATATTATATTTCCGTCCTTGTAACCGACTCCATGTAAACCCTAGCCCTCTCCGATGTCTATATAAACCGGAGAGGATGGTCCTTAGAAGGCCGATCACAATTACAATCATACCATCATAGGCTAGCTCTTAGGGTTTAGCCTCTACGATCTCGTGGTAGATCTACTCTTGTACTACTCATATCTTCAATATTAATCAAGCAGGAAGTAGGGTTTACCTCCATCGAGAGGGCCCGAACCTGGGTAAACATTATGTCCCTTGCTTCCTGTTACCATCAGCCTAAGACGCACAGATCGGGACCCCCTACCCGAGATCCGCCGGTTCTGACACCGACAGAGGGCGCTGTAGTCAAAACCCTCTCCTCGTCCTGCAAGCCACCGCGCACATGGGCGAGGGAGAGGTGTAATAGTAAGCAAGCTTCTCCTCATTCAGCGAGTTGAGGGGACACATCAAAGCAGTAACTATCCTACTTTGCGCTTGGCTGTTCGCCTCTTCAGGAAGTCAAACAATAATAGTAGTACTAGTATAGTAGGCCCTGTTTGGATCCATGGGTTAGAGTTAGTTTGGGTTAGTTTGGACTCAACTAACCCAAAAGTATCCAAACAGGAGGGTTAGTTTGGGTTAGATGCATCTAACTCATCCAAAAAATCTAACCCACCCAAGAGGTGCTTATTCGGGTTAGTTCTTCTCGGGGCCATTAAAACACACATTTTTCTCTCGCTCTTCCTGTAGCATATCCTTCCCCACTTCCTCGAAGCTTCTCGTCCTCTCCCTCCCTCCCTCTCGCACCACCCGTGAAGGCGCCTCGCCGTATCCGTGCTCCATCTAACCCTGCCATCCAAACACCTCTTTGGTTAGAATCTAACTCTAACCTCTAACTGAGTTAGAGTATCCAAACAGGGCCAGTGTATGCTTCTGGCCATCTGACACCGAATTAACTGTTGCACGTCCAAAGCATTACTCAAAAGTTTCTCCTTGTCCTACAAGCCACCGCGCACAAGCTTCTCCCGTCCTGCAAGCTTCTCCTCGTTCGGCAAATTGACGGGACACAGCAAAGTAATGCTAGTCCATACTGCCTCCTCTCCGGTTAATATGGCTTAATTTCAAATGAGATAAATACACTATCTGTCACTATATATTTGTAAAAATACGGTCAGTGGACTTCATAATATGCTCATTGCACTCAATATATACATTTTCCGGTCTTTATACGGTCACTAGCTCACCCTGGCTGAGTGTGTGTCTGCATGCACGTGTAGGTTGAGCACTTGAGCATGACCGTGCGTGTTCCGTCGTGTGCTCAGACATGCATGCATTAGGGCATCGCGCGCGTTTTTGCGTCCATGTGTACGTGCCACTGTTGCATACACGTAGGGGGAGTATGTGTAGGGGCCACTAAGGAGCAGTCAAATCACACAGTAAGTTAGTCGGAAGAAGCAACCATCATTTCACTCTTCAATGGCACGTACGCAATATAAAATGGTTGATATGGAGAGAAAAAGAAAACCACTATATATACACTAGCAGGACCCTAAGCTACAAGCCTGCTTGCTTGGGTTGCTCTCTTCACAAGCATAGAATGACGTTAGCCCCACCGTTGGTCACATATCCGGCCTGATCCTGCAGCTCGGGGAAGGGAACAATGTTATGCGTAGACGCGGTCAACATCGGCGAGGGAGAAAACCCACAGTCGGTGCGTCCCAATCGGGGGTCACTGCGGTATGGGCCGATGTCGCGTCCCAACCGCCCTTCTAGCTACAGCCCAACGTCCCAGGTAGTCCATCTTCCTTTTGGAGCCAGCTTGCTCCACTGCCGCAGCTCCCCACGTAGATCCATCTCGATGTCGATCTTTCTCTACTTCTACCGGCTTCTACTTGTGATGAGTTTATGTCTCATGAACTAGTGCCAGTACTATTATTCTAGTCAACCTTCTTCAATATCTTTGCCATCAGGGATGCTCAGCTCGATTTTAGTAGAACTGCACAAAAGCATCGTATGATCCGAGGGTGCCAGCCGTCTTTCCTTCTACAGGTTCTACCTGGCCAGGAAATTAAATCATGTTTAGGGTTTAGGGTTTAAGTCATAGTGAACCCATCAGTAGTTTTTCTTTCGTACACGCTCTCACAACTTTTGTCTTTAGTTCTGAAGTAAATATTGGCTATGATCTGTGAATCATTGAGATGCATCAGCATGCTTGTTAGTTTTCCTTTGTATTTGATGGAATGTTGTAACAGGGAAACCTTGGAGTAGGAATGAAAATGGACTGGAAAGTTTCCGTTTTTCTGGAGAAAAAATGGAAACGAAGAGAAACCAATGTTTCTTTTCATTGGATCGCGCCATCGAGCAAAACCAACGTTTAAATCACGTCTGTCATGTTCGTGTCTCACCCTCCTCCACAGCTTGACCCCACACGGTCGCTCGGCATGCCACTCACCGCAAACCGATTATACGATAACTTTCCCGCCCGCTTGTCGATGGATCACGCCATGGAGTACTAGCACTACTCTACAGGAAGAGATTGACGAGTTGGGGGAGGACACCTAGCTATAGCATGGACTCCCAAGAAGTTTTTTACATGCATGTTGTGGCCAGCTATTGCGACCTTTGAACGCGGAGCAGTCGCGTGCACCAGGAAGCGGCGCGGGCGATGCTCTCTCGGCTGGTGCGCCGCTTCAATGCCGGCGCCAGTGAGAGGTCGCGTTTGCTCTTGCCGGGCATGAATGCGGCACTGACCGTCTCGGGCGGAAAGCACGCGCAGATGATGCAGAGGGTTCGGGTTGGTCAGGAGCAGTCGTGACAGCGGTCCAAATGCCCGCAAACAAGAGATGATGTACGTTAATATTGCTGCATATATAATTATAACAACACAAATAATGTGCCAGTTGGACATATATGATTGGAGATGGAGATGGAAATGGAATTTTACATAAACACGGGTATGCATGTCTATGTCTATGTGTGTGTGCGACGACTCTCGCGACCTGGAAGCGGGGCATGTTTTTGATCAAGTTTTCTTTCTTGGTACGTCAAAAAATTGTCCGCCAGTGGTCACAGATCCGGCCAAATCCCGTCCACTGCGAAAGGTGAGGAGGTGCAGCGTTGACGTTGTCGCCGTCGGTGATGGAGGAAGCCGATGCGCATCATCCTCCCAGAGTCGACGCTGGCGCAGACGAAGGTCCTTCGCGCCCTTGTTCGGTGCCGTCGTGTGGGCAGATCCCACCCGCCCGCCTAAAGTGACATCTTGCCCACCTGAGGTATAACTTCTTGTACTCGTCCAGCTCCCCAGGTCGTTGCATGTGGGTTTTCTTCTATGCGACTACTCCCCAGCTCCCCATGTATAGTAGCTAGGGTTCGTCGGCTGGTCCAACATCACCTACTATTATAGAGGAAATGCCTCTCGAAAAGTTGTCCTGATTTATGCCTCGGTGGAGGTATACATGTTGTTTCGACAAAAGCTGAAAGGTGGTTGTGCGGTCATTGTCCATATGCTCCTATTGCTGCTGCTAATCTAATACTATCACTAGTTAAATGAAGAAATGTTTTTTTCTCGGGTATCCTGGCTTAGTTCCCATCAAGATAATCATGATGCTTCTGTTTGTTGGTGTACTTTCATTAATTCTTATTGACAATTGAGATGTCGTTGTTAATCTTGTAAAACAAAGTAATAACACTATATCCCTTTTTATATTTTTGGAAACAGCGATGCGTATCTCCATACCCGCGCATGTCTTCCTCAATTTTAGTGGAACTACACAAAATTGGATGGCCATTGTTGTTCTGCCTCCTTTGTCCTCGCCACGTGGTTCTTCCTTCCTCGAGCTTGATTCTTGAGAAGAAACAGACCATAGTGAGGATTTGTCGAACTTCATAGGTGCCTCACCCAAACTTGATGCCAAATGGATGATGCATCACCACGATGACCTATCGATGCTCATGGTTGCACCTCATGGTTGCGTCGGCTGGTGAAGCTGATCGAATTTCAATGAAAAACAATATGTCTTCCATCAGTGCTCTTTGCTTGTTACCCACAAAGATGATATCCTTCGTCAGTTCACCTTGGTTGCGTTGTAGACACAGTCGTCTTTCACGTTGGTGCAATTTTATCACACAATTGGCTATGAACCAAATGTTTCCTCGAAGAAGGATCGACGTTGGTACTAAGAGCATAAGTTTTGTATTGATTTCTAAGCCTTCTCACAACTTTGTCTCCAGCTCCCCTGTAATTTTATTTGTCCAGCTATTAACTTTGATTGGAAAAATGGTGTGGACTAAAAACCCGGATGGACGTAGTAGCCCTCCATTTTTATTTACTCCGCATATTAGATTTGACTGAAGTCAAACTTTGTAAAGTTTGACCAAGTTTAGGCCAAACACAACAACCCATAATTATTAGAGAGGGCAAACTGTACATACTCTCAAACATTTCCGATAATTGAAATTAAAATTCTTTATTTGTACACACTCTCACACGTTTCCGATAAATTGGCGCATGTGTGGTTGTTCACTTAAGGCAGGGTAGTGTACTGCACGTGAAGGACAGGAAGTGCGACCAGGACATGTGGATCGTTAGTTCATCGGAAGTACTCACTCCGTCCCATAATATAAGATGTTTTTTACACCAACATAATATGAAAAAACGTCTTATATTATGGGACAGAGGGAGTATTTAGTAGTTTTCTTCACTGGTACGTTAAATAAAGAGTTTCGTCTTGTACTTACACAATTTAAAACGATTGTTATTGAGAGAATAAGAAAACCACTCCACTATATATTGGTCGTATACACGAGTACTATATGGGCCTTAACTTCATTTACTTTAACCTGCCTTTGGGTTTATGACAGGTGGGCCCAAAATGTGGCTGGCCCACCTGTCATACAATAAAAGCAGTCTGATTAAACACGGAGCTCAGTCCGTACTATAGTATATATATAAGTTGGAGCCTCAGCGCTTGTTCGCTAGGGTTTGCACTCCTGACACTCTCGCTGCACTACATATATATACACGCTGGAGGCTCAGTGTTCCTTTGCTAGGGTTTGCTATATTCACTGTCTCTCACCCTCTCTTCACCAGATCTAAACAAGACTGCGTTGGCCTCTTATCTCTCTCTCCCTCCTCACAGCTGGTGAAGGAGGCATCCGTATCCCGTCGCACCGGGAAGGGGAGGAGGTGCAGCGTTCACTCTATCGCCTTCAATGAGGGAGGCAGTCCACTGCCGGTTGCGTTGTTCTCTTTCACCCGGCGCCTGTGCGGGAGGGCCACCGACCCCTTCTTCCATGCTATCGTACTGTGGCACCCCGGCTCAGAGCGACCGGTTTACCTTGCATTGCCAGCCCAGAGATCTTGTCTTCTGGCAACACACAACATCATGGTACAGAAAATCAACCGCTTTATTCATGCTAGCGGAGCATAGTTTATAGTACAATAGTTAGCGAGGCCAAGCGGCACACACGGTGCGGCTGAACAATATGTACATTATTTAGTGAACATAAAGGGGCCTCGATCATGACAACTACTCGGCAGTGGAACAACGTCGTAGCGGGACTCCATAGCACAAGGACACCGATGTGGACACGGCCTAGACTCGGACAGCACTCCTTCGCAACGAGACTTTCCTGAAATCTGGCATGACACGCCAGGTCAGTACATTGAATGTACTTGCAAGCTCACAATAAGCATAAACATAATGACAAACAATATCAGGATATTTAACCATTTAAGCAACAATGCAACCATACATCTAATATGCTGTGACTATGGTCAACTCGTACTTCTTACCAGACGTGGTCATTTCCAGACCACAAACATGATAACTTCGAAAACAAACGTGTGATCCTTACGGCGATCACCACCCGACCAATTCATGGCCTATGATCCTTACGGCGATCACAACCCGACCAACTCTTGGCCCGTGATCCTTACGGCGATCACAACCCGACCAACTCATGGCCAAACTCAACACGATGGCCTCACTGCCATCCTTAGTACAATTTAGTGTGCATATTTTATTAAGTGTTGACCCATGGTGTACCCTACTTTCGATCGTGTCCGTAACCGTGGACTCGGCTATCGATAGATTAAAAACACTCTGCAGAGGTTAGTACACCGTACCCACACTACAGAACCCATGGCCTCGCACTCCCATTCGTGGACCAACAGTGTTCCAATGAAACCATTTCATTGTCATGACACTCTCCCGGCCATTCCGACTCAGACCCCATCGGGCTAGTCCCTGGTGGCCCCATGTCTACCTCTAGACACCTCGACCACCATCGTGGCCACGATCCACTCTGGGATCCGATACCAAAATTAACTTACAACGGGCTCACAAGGTTATGCTTGCCTACCGGGCTAGGGTACAGCACGCCCATAACCTTCCCTAAATGGAGGCACCGACCAGAGACATGACAATGAAATGCATTAAGGCCGTTCCATACCGGCAAATGTGGTTGCACTGGGAAAGACTCATTTCGGCAGCACCATGACCCGGTCAACAACATGTTCAAGTTGAATTATTAATTAGGTTCATCTTAATGTAAAAATAACCGGTGTCATAATGCCATACTATGCATCACTTAACATATGCATCACATAACCATGCAAACAACTGAATCAACCACGCTCCTACGGAGCCATTATCAACTCATGCTTCTACTCTGGTTAAGATCACACCTCACTTATACCAGAATCATTTCTAGCAATCTCATTACTTTTCATCATGCAAAAATAATAATATAGCTAATTATCAGACTCTATGACCATATCATTTATTCATCACTTGCAACTAAGTTCTCTTTAGCTTACCAACAATATTTACCTCAAACATTCTGTAGTTCAAGTATTTTAACATGACAAGCATTTAACAGAATATAATCATTATATAACTTAATTTAAAAGCATAAATATTCATAAGTTCAAGTAGAAAAATCACAAATATTGAAGTGGCACTATGAAAATGTCACTGTGGCTTGCCTTAGTGCTGATGAGGTTCACAAAGCTCCTGGTGATCCTCAAGACAAGCTGGCTCTTCTGAAAAATAATCAAAACCAGAAAAAAAATATCAAGAAACCTTCTGAAATTCACCAGAAAATCCAGACAGGAAGGAAAAATCCCATCTTTTGGGTGTTGTTAGATTTTTGGTCAAAGAACACAATGCGAAAAGAATCAATGCATTTGGACTTTCTGGTAAAAAGTTGTGGTTATTTGAATGCTACTGGAATTTAAATGAATTTGAACTAAATAATAAACAGCCAGGGGGTGACGTCGAACACGAAAACTCCCGAGGCGCCACCACTCATACCGCTTCGCGCGTGTAATGAGTGGCTAACTAGCGGGCCCTGCTAGTCAGGCCGGAGGGAGGTGAGAGGGAAACAGAGGGAGGCAGCGCTTCGCCGGAGCTTACGCTGGCGACGAGGCGTCCTGGAGTCGAACGAGAGGGAGGGATCGACGGAGAAGATGATAGCGCACCTGCCCGTACCCGCAGCGTAGCAAACGGTGACCGGACAGCGTCGGATTTGACCTCTGTAGCGGAGGCAGAGGGCGGAGGTTGCTGGAGAGGAAAAAGACGGCGTCTTGGGGCGGCTCCAGGGGCTCCAGGGGGTGGGTTGGCTTCACGTAGGAGAGGCGGAGGCCTTGGCGGGGTCGCCTTGGCCTGGGAGGGGCCAGAGCTGCGGGAAAAATCCGGAGGGGATCGCCGGCGAGCTCAGCTCCTGGATGGTAACCCGCGGCCTGCCCGGCCGGGCTGCGGCTTCTACTGGCTCTAGGAGGGATTGGGAGTGGCGAGTGGTGCTCCAATAGACTGCGGGTGGCTGCTTTTATAGGCGGGGCGTCGAGGAGGGCTCGGGCTCCGCCAGAGGACACCTTTCCACGGCGCCCGGCGTGACGAGCAGCGTCGAGAGAGAGAGGAGAAGGCAGCGGAGGTCACGCTGGGGTGTCTTGGTAGCGAACAAGCACATGAGAGAGGGGGATAGCGACGAACACAGTGCGCGTGCACTGTGTCGTTGGCCGGACCGTGCCAGTGCTCGCTGCGGCAAGCTCCGGCGTCGGCGAGTGGCAGGGAGGAGTTATGGAGGTGGAGACGAGGATGGTGGCGAGGTGCGACACGCTCTGGCTAGCTGGGCAGCGAGCACGCGCTCCACAAAGGCGCTGGCGACGCGCAGAGCACGCGGATTGCATGCCAGCACGCTCGGACGAACACGGTCACCGCGTGAACCGTGACATCAGGCCACCCTACGCACTAAAAAAGATGTCTGGTGGGTAGTCCTTAGTAAACTAAGTTGTTACCACGGTTAGGTTAGGCTCCAGGTGCAGTAGAAGTAAACTTGTGCTACTGACAAGTTACTGGACAGTAACTTTGGATAGTTACTGTGATCAAACTACTGGGCTTCAAGGTCTGATCTTTGGGGTTTTACTATCTCTTACTGAGGTGAATAGGCACAGGGAAAACCAGCTACAATGGAGCTAGTAAAAACGTAGTTGCTGTTGAAACTACCATTTCTGCCCAGAAGTGACTTTATTTTCTGTAGCCAAAATATTCCAAAGAGTGGTGAAATATTTTTGCTCAAAAAGGTGCCCTAGGGTCCAAAGAATAATTGGGATTTTTCTCAGGATTTTTGGGGCAAGAAAAATTGGGGTTGCTTTGGAACTCAAAGGGTTAGCTAGGGTTTAGGAGGCCAAAATGAATATTTTTCATTTAAGAAAAATATTCCAAACAATATTTTGGGTTGGCCAGGGGTGAAATGATGGTTGAGAGGAGGAGAGGGAACACTTGGCTGAAAATCAAGGGGTACCCAAGTGGTTAAGTCCAAATGAAATGATTCAAAGCTCCAAATGCAAAATCAACTCAGCTGAAAATCAAGCAAAGAAGAAGAGGGCAGAAAACCAGGCTGTCACAAACCTCCCCCACTTAGAATGAATCTCATCCTCAAGATTTGGTTGCTTGAGAAAACCATTCTGGATAACATGCCCTTAGAAATTCTTCGGATTCCCAGGTTGATTCTGACTCGGTATGATGCATCCATTGGACCTTGTAAAACTTCTGTGATTTACTGCGAGTGACCCTTTCCATCTGATCCAAAATTTTCACTGGCCTCTCTTCGTAGGTCAAGTCCTTTGCCAGCTCTATCTCTGTCAAATCGGTCTTTTTCTCGGGCGGTGATATGCACCGTCGCAGTTGGGAAACGTGGAACACGTTGTGCACGTCTGGCAGCTCAGGGGGCAACTCCAACTGATATGCCACAGCACCTACTCGTGTCATAACGGGAAATGAACCGATAAACCTAGGTGCCAATTTTCCACGGGTTTGTAACCTTTTTATTCCTTTCATAGGTGTGACTCAAAGGTAGACATGTTCTTCGGGTTCAAAGCTGATCTGTCGGTGCTTTGCATTGTAATAACTTTTCTGCCACGATTTGGCCAATTGCAATCTGTCTCAGATCTCCTTGACTTGCTTTTCGGCTTCCAGCATGAGATCTATTCCGAAAATACGGCTATCACCAGTTTGAGACCAATTTAATGGAGTGTGGCACTTACGGCCATACAAGGCTTCATATGGTGACATCTTTAAACTGGTCTGGAACCCATTGTTATACGAGAACTCAGCATATGGTAAGCAATCTTCCCATTGTGATCCTTGGGCCAACACACAGGCTCGGAGCATATCTTGATGTCGATTTACTCTTTACATCGCCCATCCGTCGAGGATGATAAGCGATCTTGTATTTCAACTCTGTTCGAGGGCACGATGGAGCGGGACCAAAAAGCGGAGGTGAAAAGCGAACCTCGGTCAGAAGTGATGGTTCGGGGAACTCCATGCAGACTGACAATTCTGGATACATATAGTTGTGCGAGTTCCTCTGCTCGGTATGAGGTTTTGATTGGGAGGAAGTGAGCCACATTGGTTAATGTGTCTACTATGACCCAGATTGCATTATTGCCTCGTCGGGTCTTAGGTAGTCCTGTGATGAAATCCATGCAGACATCATCCCATTTCCATTGTGATACTGGCAGGGGTTGGAGAAGTCTGGCTGGTTTCTTGTGTTCTGCCTTTACTTTGTTGCATATGTCGCAACAGGCTACGAAATAAGCAATGTCCTTCTTCATTCCATCCCACCAGAATATTTGTTGAAGGTCTTTATACATTTTTGTTCCTCCCGGGTAGATTGAATACGAGGATTCGTGGGCCTCTGACAAAATTTTCTGCTTCAGTGCAGCTTGATTAGGCACACAAATCCTTCCCCTGAATCGGTGGGTACCGTATTGATCCTTCGAGAAATCGGAAAACTTGATGTGTTTCTGCAGATCGGCATCGCCTGACGGGGCTTTGCGGATTTCTTCCTCAAGAGTATGGGTAACCTTCAGAATATTGGCAAGGCCAGCCTCACACATGACCAGGTTGAGTTGAGCTATCTCCTCTTTATGCTCGGAAGGCAAAGATGCCAACATGACGTTTAAGCTAACGGGTTTTCGACTGAGTGCATCTGCAACCACGTTGGCCTTACCCGGATGGTAATTTATTCCAAGGTCATAATCCTTGACCAACTCAAGCCATCTTCGTTGATGGAGATTTAAATCCGGCTGAGTAAATATATATTTGAGACTTTTGTGATCGGTGAAAATTTGGCACGTTTTCCCGATGAGGTAGTGTCTCCAAATTTTCAAAGCATCGACTACCGCGGCCAATTCCAAATCATGAGTGGGGTAATTCCCTTCGTGGGGCCGTAGCTGCCGTGAGGCATAAGCTACTACCTTGCCATCTTGCATAAGTACGCATCCTAGCCCTTGCCGGGAAGCGTCACAGTATACGTCAAAACTGCGGTAGATATCAGGAAGTCTTAATACTGGCGCAGTTGTCAAACGTTTCTTCAACTCGGTGAAATTCTCCTCACAGTCCAAAGTCCATTCAAACTTCTTATCCTTTTTGAGCAGCTCCGTCATGGGCTTAGCAATCTTGGAGAACCCTTCAATGAAACGACGGCAGTATCCAGCTAATCCAAGAAAACTCCGGATCTAAGATACGGTGGCGGGTGGCAACCAGTCGAGCACATCTTTTACCTTGCTTGGGTCCACGGCTATACCTTTAGCGGATAGCACATGCCCGAGGAATCCAACTTGCTTGAGCCAAAACTCGCATTTACTGAATTTGGCGTATAACTGGTGCTCACGGAGTCGTTGTAACACTGCTCGGAGGTGTTCCATATGCTCTTCTTCACTTCTTGAGTAAATAAGTATATCATCGATCAAGACGACCAAGAACTTATCGAGGAAATCCATGAATACTTTATTCATCATGTGCATGAAGAAAGCGGGGGCATTGGTGAGGCCGAAGGACATGACGGTGTATTCATAGAGACCGTAGCGAGTAGTGAATGCGGTCTTGGGAATATCGTCCTTTTTAATTTTGAGCTGATACTATCCAGTCCGCAAGTCAATCTTTGAGAATACCCTAGCTCCACTGAGTTGATCAAACAAATCATCAATTCTTGGCAGAGGATATTTGTTTTTGATAGTGACATCATTCCGCTGACGGTAATCTACACACATGCGGAGGCTGCCATCTTTCTTGTCCACAAAAATAGAAGGCAATCCCCAAGGTGACGAGCTAGGAAGGATATACCCTTTTTGGAGCATTTCATCAAGCTGTTTCTTTAGCTCCACTAATTCGGATAACGACATTCGATAATATTTCTTATGTATTGGGGTGGTTCCGGGCACAAGTTCTATTGCAAACTCAAGCTCTCGATCAGGTGGCATGCCTGGCAGTTCTTCTGGGAATACATCAGGAAACTCACTGACTACCGGAATTAATTCCATCTCAGTTATTGTTGTAAAGACCATCTCCTTGGAGGGTATGCTCCTATGAACAATAAACTTTGTAGTTTGCCCATCTTGGCCGGTCAAGTTGACTTCTCGGGTCGCACAATTTATGCATACTTGATACTGAGTCAGCCAATTCGTACCCAATATAACATCCAATTTATCAGACTCAATAAGTATCAAAGACGTTGGAAAACGGAGTCCGTTGATACTGACTTCCAGATTGCGGCAGACTAAAATGCTTCTGATAGGGGATCCCGGGGTTTGCACCAGCATATTCTTGCCCAGAAGCGAACAAGGAAATTTGTTTTGGGCAACAA
Organism: Aegilops longissima; assembly: GCA_021605205.1. NCBI lineage: Eukaryota > Viridiplantae > Streptophyta > Magnoliopsida > Poales > Poaceae > Aegilops > Aegilops longissima. The sequence continues at coordinate 695,547,741 of CM038682.1, forward strand.
AACTCCGAGAAATAAAAGAGTGGGAAGCCCCAGAGTCAAATAAAATTACTGCAGGTATGTTATTAACAGGGAACATACCAACGACGACTTCGGGATTTTCTTGGGCTTCGTCGGCGGAAATGTGATGAACGTATCCCGTGACGTCGTGTTGACTTGGACCTGCCTCCAAATAATGGACTTGTGGCTTGAACATAACATTGGCCCGGTTGTTCTTGGGACACTGCTTAGCATAATGCCCGGTTTGTCCACAACTGTAACAGGAATTATTGCGCAGGAAGTTCTCCAGAACTGGGTTGAGCATGTCATTCTTGACTTGGGTGGTGGTCTTGCTAATATTTTGTTGCCAGTTAGGCTGGTATGCCATCGGAGTTGGCTGCCAGGTCCGAACCTTCTGCACTGGTTGCATTTCCTTTTTGGGTTCAAACTTGCGCTTGTGATCGTTATGAGCAGACTTAATATCTGATGCAAGCTTGTGCTCCCTTTCAGCAATGAAAGCCTTGTTCACCAGGGTATGGAAATCTGGGAAATTGAACACACTGAGAGCACAGTGAAGTTGCGGGTTTAATCCACCAAGAAATTTGTCCATCTTCCTTTCCTCGGAGGCTACGTCATATTGAGAGTAACGTGACAGGTGATTGAATTTCTGCAAATATTCCCCCACTGACTGACTTCCTTGGAGAAGTGCGAGAAATTCACGTTGCTTAGTCTTCATGATTCCCGCAGGGATGTGATATTTCCGAAATTGCTCCTTGAATCTTGACCAGGTAATTGCCTCATTATCAGCCCCTAAGGCCTTTTCATTTTCCCACCATATCGTACCATCGCCTTCTAGAGAATGTGTTACAAACAGAACCTTATCCTCTTCATCAGTTCGAGCGACCTAAAGCTTCTTTTCCATAGTTCTCAGCCAATCATCTACATCCAAGGGTTCAATGGCCTGACTGAGACTGGGAGGCTTAGTCCTCTGAAAATCAGATAACTTGGAGTGAGGGACGGGCTGATTTCCATTCTGTCCCACCATTGCTTGAATACTTCTGAATATTTCCATCAGATCATTATTTCATCGCTCCTCGAACCTACGCATAATTTGCTCGGTGGAGGGCGGATTTGGCGGTGGAGGCGGTGGTGGAACGTACGGCTCGGTTGATTGTCTTGCCTGTCGTGCGGAACACCGAACAGGAGAACCCTCGCGAACGTTGCTACTGCAGCCTCCCCGCGTCATCCTAATAAGATTTTTCCCAAATAATCGCAACCGAGATGAGAAGCATTCAAGAATAAACTGGGGAGAAGCCAGCAACAAAAACCGAAATAAAACCGAAATGACGAATAAAACACAGCGAATAAAGTTCAACATAATTACACATAGACTCATACATGAAAGATAACAACATGCCAGGTCCAACTACCCTCATACATGAAACGAAACATCATAGCTCGTACGACTACATCCATACTCCATCCGACGACTGAGAATACTCGAAAGTTCTACTGCTCTGTTGGTGCTGCGGGGTCCTCTCCTGAAGCAGACTCGGATCCAGAACTGACGGGGTTAACAGAGACCTCTGGGTTAAAAGTGACACGACGATGCTGCCTTGAGGGCTCTCCCTCTGGGGAAGGTGGAGGGTGGATCATCGGGGCTACAGGAGTGGCGAGGAGAGAAACCCACTCAGCAGGAGCACTGAGTGGACTCATAGTCACGGTGCCCGAGCTACTCGGAGGAGTAACCGGAGAAACAGGGGATCTAGAACTGGCGGGAATGTAGGGAGTCAATCCTATAGATGGAGAAATAGTGGCTGAGCGAGCAGAGACTAAAGAAGAAGCTAAAGCAAAACGGGTACGACTCAGCTCACGAGCCAGCTCGTAGATCAGAAGGTAGCTAGCAGTGATGTAGCGAGAGAGGTGACTAGCTACACTATCAGACTCCGGATCAATGATAGGGAAACGGACACGACCATTATCATGGAGAGAGGTATAGAAGTGGAAACCTGGGTGGTTCTGCATCCGGACCTCGTTGTAGCGGAGCTCAACAAGTACCTCGAATGCAGCAAACTGGACAGCCTGAGAAGCGGTAGAAGCATAGCCGCTACGGGAGGTACGAGTGTAAGAGCTCGAATCGGAACTGGCGCGTAGAGTAACCACTGCGTGATACTCATACACTGAGTCAGCTAGGCGCTCCCGGTACACACGATAGGCTGGATCGTCTCCGTGAGGGTATAGCCGACGCCACACATTACGAAGGAGATGCAGCGACGTATACGGCATCGGTTGCAATTGGCACGGATATAGCACCGGAGCCATCTACACTCACAACCATTAGCGAGTTAGCATAAAAATAAAATCAGTGCATAAAATGCAACAGCCAGCTATAATTATTACCGGCACTCAGCTACAGCATGTATCTAGCGTCCAGTTAACTCGGCTTAGTCTAGCATGGCCTACAGTCAGCGCGGCTCGGATACCAAGCGTTGTCGCACCCCGGCTCAGAGCGACCGGTTTACCTTGCATTGCCAGCCCAGAGATCTTGTCTTCTGGCAACACACAACATCATGGTACAGAAAATCAACCGCTTTATTCATGCTAGCGGAGCATAGTTTATATTACAACAGTTAGTGAGGCCAAGCGACACACACGATGCGGCTGAACAATATGTATATTATTTAGTGAACATAAAGGGGCCTCGATCATGCCAACTACTCGGTAGCGGAACAACATCGTAGAGGGACTCCATAGCACAAGGACACCGATGTGGACACGGCCTAGACTCGGACAGCACTCCTTCCCAACGATACTTTCCTGAAATCTGGCATGACACGCCAGGTCAGTACATTCAATGTACTTGCAAGATCACAATAAGCATAAACATAATGACAAACAATATCAGGATATTTAACCATTTAAGCAACAATGCAACCATACATCTAATATGCTGTGACTATGCTCAACTGGTACTTCTTACCGGATGTGATCATTTCCATACCACAAGCATGATAACTTCGAAAACACACGTGTGATCCTTATGGCGATCACCACCCGAACAATTCATGGCCTATGATCCTTACGGCGATCACAACCCGACCAACTCTTGGCCCGTGATCCTTACGGTGATCACAACCTGACCAACTCATGGCCAAACTCAACACGATGGCCTCACTGCCATCCTCAGTACAATTTAGTGTGCATATTTTATTAAGTGTTGACCCATGGTGTACCCTACTTTCGAGCGTGTCCGTAACAGTGGACTCGGCTATCGATAGATTAAAAACACTCTGCGGAGGTTAGTACACCATACCCACACTACGGAACCCATGGCCTCGCACTCCTATTCGGATGGACCAACAGCGTTCCGACGAAACCATTTCATTGTCATGACACTCTCCCGGCCATTCCGACTCAGAACCCATCGGGCTAATCCTGGATGGCCCCGTGTCTACCTCCAGACACCTCAACCACCGTCGTGGCCATGATCCACTCTAGGATCCGGTACCAAAATCAACTTACAACGGGCTCACAAGGCTATGCTTGCCTACCGGGCCAGGGTACAGCACGCCCATAACCTTCCCTAAATGGAGGCACCGACCAGAGACACGACAATGAAATGCATTAAGGTCGTCCCATACCGGCAAATGTGGTTGTACTGGGAAAGACTCGTTTCAGCGGCACCATGACCCGGTCAACAACATGTTCAAGTTGAATTATTAATCAGGTTCAACTTAATGTAAAAATAACCGGTGTCATAATGCCATACTATGCATCACTTAACATATGCATCACATAACCATGCAAACAAACTAAATCAAGCACGATCCTACGGAGCCATTATAAACTCATGCTTCTACTCTGATTGAGATCACACCTCACTTATACCAGAATCATTTCTAGCAATCTCATTACTTTTCATCATGAAAAAATAATAATATAGCTAATTATCAAACTCTATGACCATATTATTTATTCATCACTTGCAACTAAGTTCTCTTTAGCTTACCAACAATATTTACCTCAAACATACTATAGTTCAAGTATTTTAACATGACAAGCATTTAACAGAATATAATCATTATATAAATTAATTTAAATGCATAAATATTCATAAGTGCAAGTAGAAAAATCACAAATATTGAAGTGGCACTATGAAAATGTCACTGTGGCTTGCCTTAGTGCTGATGAGGTTCACAAAGCTCCTGGTGATCCTCAAGACAAGCTGGCTCTTCTGAAAAATAATCAAAACCACAAAAAGAAAATATCAAGAAACCTTCTGAAATTCACCAGAAAATCCAGATAGCAAGGAAAAATTCCATCTTTTGGGTGTTGTTAGAATTTTGGTCAAAGAACACAATGCAAAAAGAATCAATGCATTTGGACTTTCTGGTAAAAAGTTGTGGCTGTTTGAATGCTACTGGAATTTAAATGAATTTGAACTAAATAATAAACAGCCATGGGGGTGACGTCGAACACGAAAACTCTCGGGGCGCCACCACTCATACCGCTTCGCGCACGTAACGAGTGGCTGACTAGCGGGCCCGCTAGTCAGGCCGGAGGGAGGGAGAGGGAAACAGAGGGAGGTGGCGCTTCGCCGGAGCTCACGCCGGCGACGAGGCGTCTTGGAGTCGAACGAGAGGGAGGGATCGATAGAGAATATGATTGCGCACCTGCCTGTACCCGTAGCGTAGCAAACGGTGACCGGACAGCGTCGGATTTGACCTCTCCAGCGGAGGCAGAGGGCGGAGGTTGCCGGAGAGGAAAAAGACAGCGGCTTGGGGCGGCTCCAGGGGCTCCAGGGGGTTGGTTGGCTTCACGGAGGAGAGGCGGAGGCCCTGGCGGGGTCGCCTTGGCTTGGGAGGGGCCGGAGCTGCGGGAACGATTCTGAGGGGATCACCGGCGAGCCCGGCTCCGGGAAGGCAGCCCGCAGCCTGCCCGGCCAGGCTGCGGCTTCTACAGGCTCTAGAAGGGAGTGGGAGTGGCGAGTGGTGCTCCAAGAGGCTGCGAGTGGCTGCTTTTATAGGCGGGGCGGCGAGGAGGGCTCGGGCTCCGCTGGAGGACACCTGTCCACGGCGCCCGACGACGAACGACGCCAGAGAGAGAGGGAGAAGACGACGGAGGTGACGTAGGAACTGTGCGCGAGCGCGAACGAGCACATGAGCGAGGGGATAGCGACGAACACAGTGCGCGCGCACTATGCCGTTGGCCGGACCGTGCCCATGCTAACTGTGGCAAGCTCCGGCGTCAGCGAGCGGCAGGGAGGAGTTATGGAGGTGGAGACGAGGATGGTGGCGAGGTGCGGCACGCTCTGGCTAGCTGGGCAGCGAGCACGCGCTCCTCAGAGGCGCTGGCGATGCGCAGAGCGTGCGGATTGCATGCCAGCATGCTCGGACGAACGCGGTCACCGCGTGAACCGTGACATCAGGCCACCCTATGCACTAACAAAGATGTCTAGCGTGTAGTCCTTAGTAAACTGAGTTGTTACCACGGTTAGGTTAGGTTCCAGGTGCAGTAGAAGTACACGTGTGATGCTGACAAGTTACTGGACAGTAACTTTGGAGAGTTACTGTGATCAAACTACTGGGCTTCAAGGGCTTAGCTTTGGGGTTTTACTATCTCTTACTAAGGTGAATAGGCACAGGGAAAACCAGCTACAATGGAGCTAGTAAAAAGGTAGTTGCTGTTGAAACTACCATTTCTGTCCAGAAATGACTTTATTTTCTGTAGCCAAAATATTCCAAAGAGTGGTGAAATATTTTTGCTCACAAAGGTGCCCTAGGGTCCAAAGAATAATATGGGATTTTTCTCGGGATTTTTGGGGCAAGAAAAATTGGGGTTGCTTTGGAACTCAAAGGGTTAGCTAGGGTTTAGGAGGCCAAAATGAACATTTTTCATTTAAGAAAAATATTCCAAACAATATTTTTGGGTTGGCCAGGGGTGAAATGATGGTTGAGAGGAGGAGAGGGAACACTTGGGTGAAAATCAAGGGGTACCCAAGTGGTTAAGTCCAAATGAAATGATTCAAAGCTCCAAATTCAAAACCAACTCAGCTGAAAATCAAGCAAAGAAGAAGAGGGCAGAAAACCAGGCTGTCACACGTACGTAGTGTGGGCAGATCCAGCCTCCCGCCGCACACTTTGCCACATCCCGACGACCCTAAGCTATAAGTTTCTTTGAAACCGTCGTTGCTCTAGATGCATGTGGATCTTTTTCGGTCTGTAGTCGAATCTAGGTCTTGGTTCAAAGAGGAAAGAAGGGTGCGGTGGGGTGGAGCACGAATCTAGTACGTGGTTCAATGAGGAAAGGAAGGATAGAAAGTAGTATAGACTGGCTATCCAGCCGCTTTGTTGGTCAAAAGGGGAAAAGGGGGGTAACCCAGTACACACATCTGTAACGGAAAGAAACTGGGGGGTCGGGTATTTTGTGTAGTACTAGATTTGCTGCCCTCCCAAAGGAAAAAGGTTCAAAGAGAACAAATATGGGACCAACGTAGATATGCTGTTGTTGCGCCCTCTCTCCCCTGGAACTGTTTATGCTTTCCGTTAATCTAATGCCGCTGGTAAAATTAAGCAATGCCACTCTCAGAATTAATTAACTTCAACACTTGTTAGGGATTGGCGGGATTACCATTTTTGTGGCTGCGTGTTTCATCCTCCTTCATTGGCCAGTAATTGATTTCTTTTTTGCCTCTGTTAAAACCAATCAGTCGCATTGTTTTAGGAATGGTAATATTCTGCTTTGTAGTTCTTTCTACATGTTTAACCAAGGTATTGTTAAGATAATGTCTTTGTTAAAATGAATCAGTCGCATTGTTTTAGGAATGGTACTTTTTTGCTTTGTCGTTCTTTATAAATGTTGAAACAAGGCATTGTTAAGATAATGTCTCAGTCAATATGTATGAATCACACTGATCAAGAATTGCTACTCTCCTGCTTTTTTCCATTAAGATAAGGTAGATCAGTAGATGCTTTTCTTCTGGGAGTACAAGTCATCAACCGTTATTTCTCAGTAATTGTTTCCCTTATACCTATTATTGCTTACAGGGATATCAAAATTAAAGCTCGGTTTTATTCCGACTTTGATTTTAGTTGAAATGCACAAAAGGATCCAATGTGTCCAAGGCAAATTGCTGCATTACTGGGTCCAGTTGGTCATTTCACTTTGCAGAAAGAAGCAGTCACTGTTTGCGCTACATTACAGAAGGAATGACCGAGAAGCTTTACAGAGTATTATTAGATGCTGGTGACATGACTAATCTGCAGAGAGTATCGGCAACTCAAAACGTGCCCAAACAAGTATAAGAAGCCATGACAGGACTCCATGATCATAGGCATTACAAATTTTTGAATGGGAAAATCTTGTCAAAGTTTAATTGTTGATGTTAGCAAGAAGACATGCGTTTGATATTTTTGAGTGGGCCGCCCTTTGCTGTGAGCAGCGTCGATCGTTTTTTCCTATTCCCGTGTTCAGTTTAGAAGTAAACAGTTACTCTGCTGATATATTCCTTTGTTAAGAGTTTGTTCTGAATATTTTCTATGTAATGCCAGGCCTTGTGCAATATATATTGGAGTTGGAAAACCTTGTCAAAATTTGGTCATTGATATTTTTGAGTGGGACGCCCTTTGCTGTGAGCAGCGTCGATCGTTTTTTCGTATTCCTGTGTTCAGTTTTAGAAGTAAATAGTTACTCTGCTGAGATATTCCTGTGTTAAGAGTTTGTTCTGAATTGTCTATGTAATGCCAGGCCTAGTATTTGATTGCAAAGTTGAGCTTGGAATGTTGTGGCATGCGACATCACGAGTTGTTCACCGTGCGTCCTGAGAATAATGCTTCGTATTGTTTTGCATGTCGATCTAATGCCAGTGATTTGCTTGTTATGAAGATCATCATCTTCTGTTGTTTCCGAGCTTAAGATGTTCATCGTCTCATGTTTCATTCATAGCCTATACGACAAGTCAGGTAGGTTAGACGTGAAACCATATGATCTTCCGACCAACTCATTATCCTAGACCGTGATTGGATCGTCGTTTTCCAACCAAAACCGCTTGTAAAACTGACGCTTCTAAATAAAAGCAGATGGTCTCGGGCGAAGCGCTTGGTTGGTCGATTTCGACTAGTAGTAAAATATACACTGGCCTCTCAATTACACGCGTAACCCACCGGTTTTACTTACAAACCTCGGGCCCTCGGTTTCATTACGCCTGTATTTTACACATTGTTTCCAATGACGAGTAAATTACACTTGTATCCTAATACATGTGTCAAATAAACCGGAGCTCCCAAGCGCGGCCTTACCATTTCATGCCATCTCAGTCTCTCGAAGGTGCTCATAGGTGTCTGATGATCCTGGCTTCCTGAATGAGCAGCGGGCGCTGTATCAGACCATTCGTAAGGGCCCGCGAGGCCCTCTCCATCGTCCTTCAAGTTGTTGCGCTCGCTGTAGCGCCTAGCATTGTTAACATGGTCAACGAATATGAGGATTCAGGAGATGACTTTATTTTGATTGGATGACAGTAGGGGCCCAGTAGGGCCATTGCCGTACGTACGCAAGTGCCTCCTTATGATGTACTACTCTATTTTTTTTGCTTCCTCCTGGTTTCCTGACATCACGGTCCCACACCATTGTCAACCTATGTAGTCAATATAAACGAGACAATTGCACAAGGTGCGGCCGATAGCTGGGACCAAGCAGCTCGAGCAGTATTTGTGTTTTTGAAGCATGAGCACTGCAAAGTTTTTCTTGGCGATGTTTTCGTTGTTGTTCAGAGGAAAGCAGGGTTTTAACTGGGCGAGCTGTGGCCCGTCTAGCCCAAGCCAGATATCCAGCCCGGATATTAATATTTTCAAGATGGAAATGGTAGCCCAGCTATACGTTTTTTGAGGAATACCCAGGCAAGCTCAACTTGTTATTCTCCGCCCCGCTGGGCTGCAAATTTTATGTATTAGGCTTAACTGGAAAATGGGCTTTAAAAAATAATAAATGGGATGTAATTATAAAAACTGGGCAGTAACTATAAAAAATGCACCAAACACAAAATTAGTTTATAAAATATTATTTATGGATTTTGAAAATCTTAATTTTTAATTGTTGTGCGCGCAATGTTTCGTTGGATTTTTACGTAATACAAATTATATTTAATCTGACTAGAAATTTCAGGATAAAAATATTTCGGATCCCATCAAAATGTGGGAAATATTTATTGAATTCTGTCTTGAACGGTTGGTTGAAATTATTAATCGTTGTCCTAGCGAGAAAATGGGTTATACTTTTAACAAACTGTAAATGGGTTGTAGTAAATTCCATTACAATTCAAGAATAGGTTGTACATTCTTACAAATCGCAAATGGGCTATAAGTTCTCTGCCACACACTTGTGGGCCTACTTAGTTGACGCGTCCCCTAAAAAAAGGTTGACGCTTATGCAAGGCTTTGTCAACTTATTATAGTCAACACACGGTTCTAGCAGTAGCGGTCGTTGGATGTCTATCCAACGGATGTCGTGCTTCTTCTTCAATCTCGGATATACTAGCTTCGGCCGCCCAAAAAATGATTCATCCCCCTGATATCTGGGGTGCACCGCTTCCGAGGCTGACCTGTGGGCCTACTAAGTTGATGCGTACCAAGGGCTTTGTCAACTTAGTCAATATAAACGATTCTAGCTGCAGTGACCGTACGATGTCCATCCAACGGCCATAGTGCTTCTTCAACCTCTGGTTTTCTTGCTCCAGCCGCCCAAAGCAGCGCCGGTTGTGTCGCGTTTTCCTGCCTCTCGTGGCCGGCTGTGATGCCGCGGAGGCCTCACCGCCCCCTACTACTCCCACCGCTGTCCCAGGGCATCCCTCTACTCACCCACACCCCCTGTTATTCTGCGGCGACAGCAGCCTCACGCCGCAGCCAAACCAGCGAACCCTCATACTCCTCTCTGCATGGGCATCCACTGCCGCGTTTTCCCCGGCTCCGTGCCTTCCCCTTCCTAGGCCTCACTATCGTCCACCGCCTTGGTGCTCTCGGCGCGGCGTGGTCAATGTGGTCATCGACCGACTTCCATCAGAAGAGTATTGTACGTGGAGAGGCTGACAGCTGTCCACGGCCACAGCCCAGTTTTTTTGTGATTTGCCAAGTAAGTCGCTTTGTCAGGCCTGTTGGGCTGCAAATCTTTCAAGACGAGGAGAGCTTCATTCGGCTGGCCGAGAAAATGGCCTATCAATAACGAGAAATGGGGTGTACATTTTTAAAACACATCAAACCGGCAATTAGTTTCAAATTTCTTTTTTTTCATTTCGAGATTTTAAATTGCATTGATTTTTATGCATGGACAATTTGTTGGATTTTATATTGATATAAATTTATTTTTTAAATCAGTTTGAATGTGACTCGAAATTTCGGGATTAAAAACAGTTTGGACTGCACCGAAATATGCAAAATTTCGTATAATTTTTTAACCGTGGCCACAATATGGGCTGTAATGCTAACAAAGAGAATATGGGCTCCAAAAAAACCTTAAAAATTAGCAAATGGGCTGTAAATTATTAGAAATAATGGTAGATGGGTTGTATGCTGTTTTCCACAGATTTGAGGCTTTCCTAAAAAAAGGTTGGCCTTTAGCGGTGTTTGTTGGATTTCCATCCAGCGGCCGTCGTCTTCTTCAATCTCTTCTCTTCCTGCTCCACCGCTCAAACAAGCGTCGGAGGGACTGCTGCTCCTCCTCCCATGGCCGATTGTCTTCTTCAGGAGCTCACCGCCCCCACCGTACTCCCATCGCTGGCCTAGCCATCCCTCTACTCACCCACACCTGTTGTTATTCTCCGGCAACGACAGATGAACCAGTAAACCCTCATATAGTCGTACTCCCCTCCGCGTGGGAAACAACTGCCGAGTCTTCCCTGCCTCCGTCTTGTTCCCTTCCTAGGCCTCGCCGTCGTCCACCGCCCTGGTGATCTCGGCGCGGCCTGGTCAATGTGGTCAACGACCGACATGCATCTGAAGTGGACTGTACGTGGAGAGGCTGGCAGTTGGGTGCACGGCCGCAGCAAGGAAGTGCCTCCTTATTACACGCAAAATAACTATTCCTCCACCTGACAGCTGGGACCCACCGGACGGGCCACCATATTTCGCAAAAAAAATGTTTCCCCCCTGACTGCTAGGACCCACCAGCTACATCTTCGCAGGCAAGGAAGTGCGTCCGGGCAAAAAAATGATTCGCCCCCCTGACTGCTGGGAACCCACCAGCTACATCTTCGCACGCAAGAAAGTGCGTCCGAAAAAATGATTCTCCCCCCTGACTACTGGGACCCACCAGCTACAGCTTAGCACGCAAGGAAGTGCCTGACAGTCGGGACCCACCTGGTCGAGAACGTGTACGTACATACTGGTGGATGTAGAGGCGCGCACGTGTCATAGTAGAGGCGTGCATATGTCGTAGTAGAGGCGCGCACTTAGCATGTACACATATGTACAGCGGCCAGGGTGCAAGAAAGAAAATACGGCCGCGTACATACATACGGGCGGGGTCTCGAACGCCTACTTGCGCATACGTACGGCCAGGGTTTGTGTACATGGCTCGTTCGAACGGAGAAACAGTGTTGTCGTCGTGTTCATGGGGTGCCAACCGGCTGGGTCGGAACGGAATGCGTCGTCGTGTTCATAGGGAGGGCTTGGACGGAACAGACGATGGAAACGAGGCCTGGCGTACCACAGAACGGAGGAAACGGCCTTGTGTTCAATCGGCCATGTTCGAAACAGGATCCTGGTCATCGGGAGGGGTGTGGCGTACCGCAAAACGGAGGAAACGGACCTCCTACGGTCGAAACGGGGGTCCGGTTGATCGGGAGGGGTGTGGTGTACCGCAAAACGGACGAAACGGACTTGTGTTGGAGCGCTACGGTCGAAACGGGGGTCCTGTTCGTTGGGTGGGGTGTGGCGTACCGCAAAACGGACGAAACGGACTTGTGTTGGAGCGCTACGGTCAAAACGGGGGTCCTGTTCATCGGGAGGGGTGTGGCATACCGCAAAACGCGACTCTACAGGATACTGTTCATCTCCACCGTTGACCTCCTCCAGCCTCCAGCTGCGACTGTTCATCCACGGGCTCCTGTTCATCCAGCCTCCACCGCGCGCTACTCCACCGACTTCTGTTCAACCACCCCTCTCCACGGGCTCCTGTTCAACCACCCCTCCACGGGCTACTGTTCATCCACCCCTCCACGGGCAACTGTTCATCCAGCCCTCCACGGGGTCGTCTATTCATCCAGCCCTCCACGGGGTCCTGTTCATCCAGCCCCAACCGGCTTGATCGATCGGGGTCCTGTTCATCCAGAGGCAACGCCACGGGTCATGTTCATCCACTCCTACTACTCATTCTTCATCCACCCCCCCCCCCCCCGCAACACTCACTGTTCGTCCAGAGAGGCAGCATCGATCGGCTTCAATTAGCAGCAGTAGCGAAGGAATCGATCGATCGGGTTCAGTTAACAGCCATCGATCGATCGCTCGGGTTCAGTAACATGTAGCCTGCAGTGCAATCGCTCGGGTTCAGTTAGAGCCCAACGCCTCGCTCGGGTTTAGTTAGAGCCAACGCCTCGCACACATGCGTGTACGTGTACGAGAGAAACGCGCATCGCTCGGCCCCCGACCACCCATCGTAACCGGGAACTCCCCAAAATTTTCCTCGCCCTCGCTTCTACCACGGTTTTTTCCGTCATGGACAGCCCAAAGAATGTCATGCAGCTGCGTCTCTGGCCCACCCAGGACAAAAAGCCCATTTTCTGTCATGATTTTTTGTCATAGAAGTAGGAGCCCACCACATCTATGATGATACCGGGTTTTGTCATAATTATCGTCATTGAAGTGTCATATGTATGACAGAAAATAAATCAGTTCGGCCCAAAATGTCACGGATGTGTCTTTTTTTTGTAGTGAGCCCCACCGCTGGTCACATATCCGCCTGATCCTGCAGCTGGGGGAAGGGAACAATGTTCTGCGTAGACGTGGTCGACATTGGCGAGGGAGAAAACCCATAGTCGGTGCATTCCAGTCGGGGGACACCGCGGTATGGGCCGATGTCGCGTCCCAACCGCCCTTCTAGCTACAGCCCGACGTCCCAGGTAGTCCATCTTCCTTTTGAAGCCGGCTTGCTCCACTGCCGCAGCTCCCCACGTAGCTCCATCTCCATGTCGATCTTTCTCTACTTCTACCGGCTTCTACTTGTGATGAGTTTATGTCTCATGAACTAGTGCCAGTACTATTATTCTAATCACACTTCTTCAATATCTTTGCCATCAGGGATGCTCAGCTCAATTTTAGTGGAACTACACAAAAGCATCATATGATCCGAGGGTGCCAGCCGTCTTTCCTTCGATAGGTTCTACCTGGCCAGGAAATTAAATCATGTTTAGGGTTTAGGGTTTAAGTCGTAGTGAACCCATCAGTAGTTTTTCTTTCGTACACGCTCTCACAACTTTTGTCTTTAGTTCTGAAGTAAATATTGGCTATGATCCGTGAATCATTGAGATGCATCAGCATGCGTGTTAGTTTTCCTTTGTATTTGATGGAATGTTGTAACAGGGCAACCTTGGAGTAGGAATGAAAATGGACTGGAAAGTTTCCATTTTTCCGGAGAAAAAATGGAAACTGATAGAAACCAACGTTTCTTTTCGTTGGATCGCGCCATCGAGCAAAACCAACGTTTAAATCACGTATGTCGCGTTCGTGTCTCACCCTCCTCCACGGCTCGACCCCACACGGTCGCTCAGCATGCCACTCACCGCAAACCGAGTATATGATAACTTTCCCGCCCGCTTGTCGATGGATCGCGCCATGGAGTACTAGCACTACTCTACAGGAAGAGATTGACGAGTTGGGGGAGGACAGCTAGCTATAGCATGGCTCCCAAGAACTTTTTACATGCATGTTGTGGCGGCTATTGCGACCTTTGAGCGCGAGCGATTCGTGCACCAGAAGCGGTGCGGCGGCGCTCTCGGCAGTCTGCCCGCTTCAATGCTGGCGCCAGTGAGAGGTCGTGTCCGCTCTGGCCGGGCATGAATGCGGCACTGACCGTTTCAGGCGGAAAGCACGCGCGGGTGATGCAGAGGGTTCGGGTTGGTCAGGAGCGGTCGTGGCAGCGGTCCGGATGCCTGCAAACAAGAGATGATGTACATTAATATTGCTGCGTATATAATTATAACAACGTAAATAATGTGCCAGTTGGACAAATATGATTGGAGATGGAGATGGAAATGGAATTTTATATAAACACGGATATGCATGTCTATGTCTATGTGTGTGTGCACGACGACTCTCGCGACTTGGAAGCGGGGCGTGTTTTTGATCGAGTTTTCTTTCATGGTATGTTAAAAAATTGTCCGCCAGTTTTCGTTTCTTTTTTTCGGGAACGCGTGTATTCTATTTAAAACCACTGCTATGGACAGATTTTTTACTCCATTATAGCCTCTTGTTTGATGGAGTTTCTCACGTCTTGCTCTCTCAGCCTCTCCATATCAAAACAAGATGATAGTGTCCACTCTATCTCTCCCCTCACCGGTGGTCACAGATCCGGCCAAATCCCGTCCGCTGCGAAAGGTGAGGAGGCGCAGCGTTGACGTTGTCACCGTCGGCGATGGAGCAAGCCAATGTGCACCATCCTCCCAGAGCTGGCGCTGGCGCGGACGAAGGTCCTCCGGGCCCTTGTTCGGTGCCGTCGTGTGGGCAGATCCCGCCCGCCCGCCTAAAGCGACATCTCGCCCACCTGAGGTATAACTTCTTGTACTCGTCCAGCTCACCATGTCGCTGCATGCGGGTTTTCTTCTATGTGACTACTCCCCAGCTCCCTATGTATAGTAGCTAGAGTTCATCGGCTGGTCCAACATCACCTACTATTATAGAGGAAATGCCTCTCATAAAGTTGTCCTGATTTATGCCTCGCTGGAGGTATACATGTAGTTTTGACAAAAGCTGAAAGGTGGTTGTGCGGTCATTGTCCATATGCTCCTATTGCTGTTGCTAATCTAGTACTATCACTAGTTAAATGAAGAAATGCTTTTTTTCTCGGGTATCCTGGTTTAGTTCCCATCAAGATAATCATGATGCTTCTGTTTGTTGGTGTATTTTCATTAATTCTTATTGACAACTGAGATGTCGTTGTTAATCTTGTAAAACAAAGTAACAACACTATATCCTTTTTTTATATTTTTGGAAACAGCGATGTGTATCTCCATACCCGGGCATGTCTTCCTCAATTTTAGTGGAACTGCACAAAATTGGATGGCCATTGTTGTTCCGCCTCACTGTCCTCTGCCACGTGGTTCTTCCTTCCTCGAGCTTGATTACTGAGAAGAAACAGACCATAGTGAGGATTTGTCGAACTTCATAGGTGCCTAACCCAAACTTGATGCCAAATGGATGATGCATCACCACGATGACCTATCGATGCTCATGGTTGCGTCGGCTGGTGAAGCTGATCGATTTTCAATGAAAAACAATATGTCCTCCATCAGTGCTCTTTGCTTGTTACCCACAAAGAGGATATCCTTCGTCAGTTCACCTTGGTTGCATTGGAGACGCAGTCGTCTTTCACGTTGGTGCAATTTTATCACACAATTGGCTATGAACCAAATGTTTCCTCGAAGAAGGATCGACGTTGGTACTAAGAGCATAAGTTTTGTATTGATTTCTAAGCCTTCTCACAACTTTGTCTCCAGCTCCCTGTAATTTTATTTGTCCAGCTATTAACTTTGATTGAAAAATGGTGTGGACTAAAACCGGATGGACGTAGTAGCCCTCCATTTTATTTAATCCGATATTAGATTTGGTGAAGTCAAACTTTGTAAAGTTTGCCCAAGTTTAGGCCGAACACAACAAACCATAATTATTAGAGAGGGCAAACTGTACATACTCTCAAACCTTTTCGATAATTGAAATTAAAATTCTTTATTTGTACACACTCTCATGCGTTTCCGATAATTTGGCGCATGTGTGGTTGTTCACTTATGTCAGGGTAGTGAACCGCACGTGAAGGACAGGAAGTGCGACCAGGACGTGTGGATCGTTAGTTCATCAGAAGTACTCCCTCCGTCCCATAATATAAGATGTTTTTTGACACCAACGTATATAAAAAACGTCTTACATTACGGGACAGGGGGAGTACTTAGTAGTTTTTTTCACTGGTACGTTAAATAAAGAGTTCCGTTTCGTACTTACACAATTTAAAACGATTGTTATGGAGAGAATAAGAAAACCACTCCACTATATATTGGTTGTATACACGAGTACTATATGGACGCAGCTTCATTTACTTTAACCTGCCTTTGGGTTTATGACAGGTGGGCCCAAAATGTGGCTGGCCCACCTGTCATACAGCCAAAAGCAGGTGCAGTTAAGGCACCGGAGCTCAGTTCGTACTATAGTATATATATAAGCTGGAGCCTCAGCGCTTGTTCGCTAGGGTTTGCACTCTCCACACTCTCGCCGCACTACATATATATACACACACTGGAGGATCAGCGTTCCTTTGCTAGAGTTTTCTATATTCAGAGTCTCTCACCCTCTCCTCACCAGATCTAAATAAGACTACGTTGGACTCTTGTCTCTCTCTCCCCCCTCACAGCTGGTGAAGGAGGCATCGGGATCCCGTCGCACCGGGAAGGGGAGGAGGTGCAGCGTTCACTCTATCGCCTTCGGCGAGGGAGGCAATCCACTGCCGGTTGCGCTGTTCTCTTTCACCCAGTGCCTGTGTGGGAGGGCCACCAACCCCTTCTTCCTCGCTGTCGTATGTAGTGTGGGCAGATCCGGCCTCCCGTCGCACGCCTTGCCACATCCCGACGACCCTAAGGTATAAGTTTCTTTGAAACCGTCATTGCTCTAGCTGCATGTGGATCTTTTTCGATCTGTAGTTGAATCTAGGTCTTGGTTCAAAGAGGAAAGAAGGGTATGGTGGGGTGGAGCATGAATCTAGGATGTGGTTCAATGAGGAAAGGAAGGACGGAAAGTAGTATAGACTGGCTATCCTGCCGCTTGGTGGTTGAAAAGGGAAAAAGGGGGTAACCCAGTACACACATCTGTAAGGGAAAGAAACTGGGGGGTCGGGTAGTTTGTGCAGTACTAGATTTGCTGCCCTCCCATAGGAAAAAGGTTCAAAGGGAACAAATATGGGACCAACGCAGATATGCTGCTTGGTTACATACTCTGCATCACCCATTTATACGTGTGCACGCACGTGGTGCTAGCATGTCCCATACAACTATTTTTGTTGTTGTTAATCTAAGAATGCCGCCGGAAAATTGTAGCAATGCCACTGTTAAAAGTAAATTACATTTTTTAACGAATGTTGTTTTAAGAGAATGTCTCTACTAATATGAATCAATGCAACCGTTTTAGAAATGCTACTATCCAACTTTGTTTTCCATCAAGATAAGTTAGATGCTTCTTTCTGTCGCCGTTTGTTTCATCCTCCTTTATCGGCAAGTAATTGTTTTCTTTTTTGCCTCTGTTAAAACAGGGGTATCTATTCAACTTGTTGCCATTGCGACATTTTGCTTCGCTATGCGAAACAATTTGCTTGATTTCAGTGCAACTGCACAAAACGATATTGGATTTCCTATTCGCTTTGGTAGATTCATATTTTATTATGGTCGTCTCATGAAAGGTCAGTACAGGCCTTCTTCCACATGATTGTGCAGTGTGGTTTGAGATGTTGTGCTACTTGTATTGGTACTGTTTTAAATAAATGTTGAATTGAAGCTATTGTATTGCTGTCTTTTCCCATTAAGTAGTGAACAAAAATGGGACCAACCCAGACATGATGCTTGTTGCTTTGTTACAACAAACTCTGCATCACCCCCTTTATAAGTAGATGGAAGCACATATTGTTGTTGCGCCCACTCTCCCCTGGAACTGTTTATGTTTTTCATTAGTCTAATGCCGCTGGTAAAATTAAGCAATGCCACTCTCGGAATTAACTACTGAATCTTATTTCAAAACTGTAACACTTGTTAGGGGTTGGCGGGATTACCATTTTTGTGCAGTTCAACTTGAATGTCACACCGGCGAGTCGGCGACTTTGCTTAATTTTGGTGGAACTACACAAAAGGAGATCGAGATTTCATATATGTGTTGGGATATGTTTTAAGTCGTCCTCGCGAGTTGTTTCAAATCTTGATCAAGAATGGTCAGTACCGACTTTCATCCACATGATGCTGCAGTGTGCTTTGAGATGTTGTGCTACTTGTATTGGTACTATTTTGGATAAATGTTGAATTGCAGCTATTGAACTGCTGTCTTTTAGAATCAAGTGAGCAAAAATTGTTCCAACCCAAATATGATGCTTGTTTCTTTGTTACAACAAAACTCTGCATCACCCCCTTTATAAGTAGATGGAAGCACATGTTGTTGTTGCGTCCACTCTTCCCTGGAACTGTTTATGCTTTTTGTTAATATAATGTCGCTGGTAAAATTAAGCAATGCCACTCTCAGAATTAAATAACTGCAACACTTGTTAGGGATTGGCGGGATTACCATTTTTGTGGTCATGTGTTTCATCCTCCTTTATTGGCCAGTAATTGATTTCTTTTTTGCCTTTGTTAAAACGAATCAGTCGCATTGTTTTAGGAATGGTACTATCCTGCTTTGTAGTTCTTTCTACATGTTTAACCAAGGTATTGTTAAGATCATGTCTTTGTTAAGATGAATCAGTCGCATTGTTTTAGGAATGGTACTTTTTTGCTTTGTCGTTCTTTATAAATGTTGAAACAAGGCATTGTTAAGATAATGTCTCAGTCAATATGAATGAATCACACTGATGGAGAATTGCTACTCTCCTGCTTTGATTCCCATTAAGATGAGGTAGATCAGTAGATGCTTTTCTTCTGGGAGTACAAGTCATCAACCGTTATTTCTCAGTAATTGTTTCCCTTATACCTATTGTTGCTTACAGGGATATCAAAATTAAAGCTCGGTTTTATTCCGACTTTGATTTTAGTTGAACTGCACAAAAGGAGCCAATGTGTCCAAGGCAAACTGCTGCATTACTGGGTCCAGTTGGTCGTTTCACTTTGCAGAAAGAAGTAGTCACTGTTTGTGCTACATTACAGAAGGAATGACCGAGCAGCTTTACAGAGTATTAATAGACGCTGGTGACATGACTAGTCTGCAGAGAGCATCGGCAACTCAAGAAGTGCCCAAACAAGTACAAGAAAGCATGACAGGACTCCATGATCATAGGCATTACAAATTTTTTAATGGGAAAAGCTTGTCAAAGTTTAATTGTTCATGTTAGCAAGAAGACATTAGTTTAATATATTGGAACTGGAAAACCTTGTCAAAATTTGCTCATTGATGTCAGCCAGAAGACATGCATTTGATATTTTTGAGTGGGACACCCTTTGCTGTGAACAGTGTTGATCGTTTTTTCCTATTCCTGTGTTCAGTTTAGAAGTAAACAGTTACTCTGCTGAGATATTCCTTTGTTAAGAGTTTGTTATGAATATTGGAATTGGAAAACCTTGTCAAAATTTGGTCATTGATGTTAGCCAGAAGACATGCATTTGATATTTTTGAGTGGGACGCCCTTTGCTGTGAGCAGTGTCGACCGTTTTTTCATATTCCTGTGTTCAGTTTTAGAAGGTAAATAGTTACTGTGCTGAGATATTCCTATGTTAAGAGTTTGTTCTGAATTGTGTATGTAATGCCAGGCCTTTTGTTTGATTGCAAAGTTGAGCTTGGAATGTTGTGGCATGCGACATCACGAGCTGTTCACCGTGCCTCCTGAGAATAATGATTCGTATTGTTTTGCATGTCGATCTAATGCCAGTGATTTGCTTGTTAAGAAGATCATCCTATTTTATTGTTTCCGTGCTTAAGAAGTTCATCGTCTTATGTTTCATTCATAGCCTATACGACAAGTCGGGTAGGTTAGACATGAAACCATATGATCTTCCGACCAACTCATCATCTTAGGCCGTGATTGGATAAATCGTTTTCCAACCAAAACCGCTTGTAAAACTGACGCTTGTAAATAAAAGCAGATGGTCTCGAGCGAAGCGCTTGGTTGGTCGATTTCGACTAGTAGTAAAATATACACTGGCCTCTCAAATTACACGCGTAACCCGTCGGTTTTACTTACAGACCACGGGCCCTCGGTTTCATTATGCCTGTATTTTACGCATTGTTTCCGATGACGAGTAAATTACACTTGTATCTTAATACATGTGAGAAATAAACCAGAGCTCTCAAGCGCGGCCTTACCGTTTCATGTCGTCTCAGTCTCTCGAAGGTGCTCATAGGTGTCTGATGATCCTGGCTTCCTGAATGAGCAGCGGGCGCTGTATCAGACCATCCGTAAGGGCCCGCGAGGCCCTCTCCGTTGTCCTTCGAGTTGTTGCACTCGCTGTGGTGCCGAGCATTGTTAACATGGTCAGCGAACATGAGGATTCAGGAGATGGCTTTATTTTGATTGGATGACAGTAGGGGCCCAGTAGGGCCATTGCCATATGTACGCAAGTGCCTCCTTATTATGTACAACTATATTTTTTTTTGCTTCCTCCTGGTTTCTTGACATCATGGTCCCACACCTTTGTCAACCTATGTAGTCAATATAAACGAGAGAATTACACAAGGTGCGGCCGACAGCTGGGACCAAGCAGCTCGAGCAGTATTTGTGTTTTTGAGGCGTGAGCACTGCAAAGTTTTTCTTCGCGATGTTTTCGTTGTTGTTCAGAGGAGAGCAGGGTATTAACTGGGCGAGCTGTGGCCCGTCTAGCCCAGGCCAGATATCCAGCCCAGATATTTATTTTTTTCAAGATGAAAATGACTAGCCCAGCTATACGTTTTTTTTAAGGAATACCCAGGCAAGGTCAACTTGTTATTCTCCGCCCCGTTGGGCTGCAAATTTTATGCATTAGGCATAACAGGAAAATGGGCTTTAAAAAATAATAAATGGGATGTGATTATAAAAACTGGGCAGTAACTATAAAAAAATGCACCAAACACAAAATTAGTTTATAAAATATTATTTATGGATTTTGAAAATCTTAATTTTTAATTGTTGCGCGCGCAATTTTTCGTTGGATTTTTACGTAATAAAAATTATATTTAATCTGACTAGAAATTTCAGGATAAAAAAATTTCGGATCCCATCAAAATGTGGGAAAATTTTATTGAATTCTGTCTTGAACGGTTGGTTGAAATTACTAATCGTTGTCCTAGCGAGAAAATAGGATGTACTTTTCACAAACTGTAAATGGGTTGTAGTAAATTCCATTAGAATTCAAAAATGGGTTGTACATTCTTACAAATCGCAAATGGGCTATAAGTTCTCTGCCACACACTTGAGGGCCTACTAAGTTGACGCGTCCCCTAAAAAAAGGTTGACGTGTATGCAAGGCTTTGTCAACTTATTATAGTCAACACACGGTTCTAGCAGCAGTGGCCGTTGGATGTCTATCCAACGGATGTCGTGCTTCTTCTTCAATCTCGGATATACTAGCTTCGGCCGCCCAAAAAATGATTCCTCCCCCTGACATCTGGGGCGCACCGTTTCGGGGGCTGACCTATGGGCCTACTAAGTTGAAGCGTACCAAGGGCTTTGTCAACTTAGTCAATATAAGCGATTCTAGCTGCAGTTACCATACGATGTCCATCCAACGGCCGTAGTGCTTCTTCAACCTCTGGTCTTCTTGCTCCAGCCGCCCAAAGCAGCGTCGGTCGTGCCACGTGCTCCTGCCTCTCGTGGCCGGTTGTGATGCCGCGGAGGCCTCACCGCCCCCTACTACTCCCACCGCTGGCCCAAGGCATCCCTCTACTCACCCACACCCCTTGTTATTCTGCGGCGACGGCAGCCTCACACCGCAGCCAAACCAGTGAACCCTC
This sequence comes from Aegilops longissima, assembly GCA_021605205.1. NCBI lineage: Eukaryota > Viridiplantae > Streptophyta > Magnoliopsida > Poales > Poaceae > Aegilops > Aegilops longissima. The sequence goes on from CM038682.1 coordinate 695,569,577, forward strand.
GTACTCCTCTCCGCGTGGGTATCCACTGCCGTGTCTTCCCCTTCCTAGGCCTCGCCGTTGTCCACCGCCTTGGTGCTCTCAGCGCGGCGTGGTCAATGTGGTCAACGACCGACTTACATCGGAAAAGTATCTTGTCGCGTGGAGGGCTCTTTGGGTCCTGACCACAACCTAGTTTTTTTTTATTTGCCAAGTAAGTCACTTTGTAAGGCCTGTTGGGCTGCAAATCTTTCAAGACGAGGAGAGCTTCATCTGGCTGGCCGAGAAAATGGCCTATCAGTAATGACAAATGGGTTGTACATTTTTAAAACACATCAATCCGGCAATTAATTTCAAATTTCTTTTTTTCATTTCGAGATTTTAAATTGCATTGATTTTTATGCGTGGACAATTTGTTGGATTTTATATTGATATACATTTATTTTTTAAATCAGTTTGAATGTGACTCGAAATTTCGGGATTAAAAACAGTTCGGACCGCACCGAAATATGCAAAATTTCGTATAATTTTTTAACCGTGGCCACAATATGGGTTGTAATGCTAACAAAAAGAATATGGGCTCCAAAAAAACCTTAAGAATTAGCAAATGGGCTGTAAATTATTAGAAATAATGGCAGATGGGATGTATGCTGTTTTCCACAGATTTGAGGCTTTCCTAAAAAAAGGATGGCGCACAAGCAGTGACTACTGGATTTCCATCCAACGGTCGTCGTGCTTCTTCAATCTCTACTCTTCCTGTTGCAGCCGCTCCAACAAGCGCCGGAGGGACTGCCTGCTCCCTCCTCCCCGCGGCCGGCTGTGCTGCTGCGCAGGCCTCACCGCCCCACCGTACTCCCATCGCTGGCCTAGCCATCCCTCTACTCAACCACACCTGTTGTTATTCTCCGGCGACGTCAGATGAACCAGTAAACCCTCGTACAGTCGTACTCCCCTCCGCGTGAGAAACAACTGCCGAGTCTTCCCTGCCTTCGTCTCATTCGCTTCCTAGGCCTCACCGTCGTCCATCGCCCTGGTGCTCTCGGCGCGGCCTGGTCAACGTGGTCAACGACCGACATGAATCTGAAGTGGACTGTACGTGGAGAGGCTGACAGCTGGGTCCACGGCCGCAGCAAGGAGGTGCCTCCTTATTAGACGCAAAATAATTATTCCTCCACCTGACAGCAGGGACCCACCGTACGGGCCACCATATTTCGCAAAAAAGATGTTTCCCCCTGACTGCTGGGACCCACCAGCTACATCTTCTTACGCAAGGAAGTGCGTCCGGGCAAAAAAAACGATTCGCCCCCCTGACTAGTGGGACCCACCAGCTACATCTTCGCACGCAAGGAAGTGCGTGATAGTCGGGACCCACCTGGTCGAAGCGTACGTAGCGGTTGTCATTCTGGTCGCGAACGTGTACGTACATATATACTGGTCGATGTATAGGCGCGCACGTGTCGTAGTAGAGGCGCGCACGTAACATGTACACGTACGTACAGCGGCCAGTGCGCAAGAAAGAAAATACAGCCACGTACGTACATACGAGTGGGGTCTGAAACGCCTACTCGCGCATATATACATACGGCCAGGGCTCGTGTACATGGCTGGGTTGGAACGGAGAAAAAGCATCGTCGTCATGTTCATGGGGAGGCAACGGAATGCATCGTGTTCATGAGGAGGCAACGGAATGTGTCATGTTCATCGGGAGGCAACAGAACGCGTGGGAGCCAACCGGGTTGGACGAAACAGGTGATGGAAACGAGGCCTGGCGTACCACAGAACGGAGGAAACGGCCTTGTGTTCGACTGGCCACGTTCGAAACGGGATCCTGTTCATCGGGAGGGGTCTGGCGTACCGCAAAACGGAGGAAACGGACCTCCTACGATCGAAACGGGGATCCTGTTCATCGGGAGGGGTGTGGCATACCGCAAAACGGACGAAACGGATTTGTGTTGGAGCGCTACGGTCAAAACAGGGGTCCTGTTCATCGGGAGGGGTGTGGCGTACCGCAAAACGGGACTCCACGAGATACTGTTCATCTCCACCGTCGACCTCCTCCAGCCTCCACGGGCTACTATTCATCCACCATCGACCTCCTCCAGCCTCCACCTGCGACTGTTCATCCACAGGCTCCTGTTCATCCAGCCTCCACCGCACGCTACTCCACCGGCTACTGTTCAACCACCCCTCTCCAAGGGCTCCCGTTCAACCACCCCTCCACGGGCTACTGTTCATCCACCCCTCCACTGTCTACTGTTCATCCATCCCTCCACGGGGTTGTCCTGTTCATCCAGCCCTCCACGGGGTCCTTTTATGCAGCCCCAACCGGCTCGATCGATCGGGGTCCTGTTCATCCAGAGGCAACGCCACGGGTCATGTTCATCCACTCCCACCGCCACTTTGCTCATCCAAACCCTCCCCAACGCTCACAGTTCATCCAACCCCCGCAACGCCATCGCTCATCCAGAGGTAGCATCGATCGGCTTCGATTAGCAGCAATAGCGAAGAATCGCCGACGCCGGTTCAAGAACGATGTAGCGTAGCAAAGGTAATCGCCCGGTTCGATTAGAGCCCAACGCCTCACACACACGCGCGTACGTGTACGAGAGAAACGCGCATCGCTCGGCCCCCGACCACACACCGTAACCGGGAACTCCCAAAAAAATTCCTCGCCCTCGCTTCTACCACAGTTTTTTCCGTCATGGACGGCCCAAAGAATGTCATGCAGTTGCGTCTCCGGCCCGCCCAAGACGAAAAGCCCATTTTTTGTCATAGAAGTAGGAGTCCACCACATCTATGATGATACCAGGTTTTGTCACAATTATCGTCATAGAAGTGTCATAAGTATGACAGAAAAAAATCTGTTCGGCCCAAAATGTCATGGATGTGTCTTTTTTTGTTGTGCCTCCCCAAGCTCGAAGCCACGCGCCCGCTCAGATGGTCCATGTGCGCCATCACTTTCAGCTCAGCAGACCAACTGAAGTGTGCGGCCACAGCCGACGTCCTCCCAATGCTCTGTTCCCCAGTCATCAGCAATGTGCAAGTCACCCGGACTCTCATCAATGGCGGTGCAGGCCTCAACGTCCTGTCCGTCGAGATGTTCGACAACCTCCAAGTGCCTTATGATCAGCTCCAGCCTACCAAGCCTTTCTCCGGGGTTACTAACGGCTCCACCACTCCGATAGGGCAGGTTCGCCTCCCTGTCACCTTCGGGCAGTGCAACAACTACCGAACCAAGCTCATCGACTTCGACATCGCCCATATTCGACTGCCATAGAATGCCATCCTCGGGTATCCAGCCCTGGACAAGTTCATGGCAATAACCCACCACGGCTACAATGTTCTCAAGATGCCAGGAAGCAGCAGGGTTATCACAGTCCCCTGTGAAGAGAAGGACGCGGTGTGCTCGCTCGAGCTCGCCTTTCAAGCTGCCTCAATTGAAGACCCAGACTGCAATAACGAGAACCCTCCTGGGGTAGCTCCCAAGAAGAAGAAAACATCGCCCGGCTCAAGGCCCCTGGAGATTGGCGTCTCCGGAGGCGTGGCACCAAGATCTGCGCCCGCGCAAGGGGCGCCTCCCTCCGTCGCATAGGAAGGCGCGCCCGGCGCCCTCCTTGGGCAGGGCTCGGGGGCTCTCTTCTGGAGGGCCTCAGACTTTGCCAAGATCACGAGGGAGGCGCTCGGGCACCACTTGGAGGCATGCTTCGCAGCACGTTTCCCTCAGGAAGGCATGAGGCAAGGGAGCCCTAACCCACAGGAGTTCATCACCGAGATCACTCAGGAGCTTCAAGAATCAAGAGTCATACGCGGTGATCGCCACCTCCCTGGCGTGGTTCCCCATCTAGGTGAGGATGGCGGGCTACGTGTCTGCGTCGACATACCAGGGCTCAATCAAGCTGCGTCTCAGGAGCGCACCTGGCCTTCGCACACAGGACATTGCGAGGGTCCGGCGCACAGCTACGTTTGCATGCCCTTCGGTCTGCCGAACGCGGCTGCAGTCCACCGATGACATATGCGGAGCATTCTGGTGGCTCAGGAGGCCAGGTATCACGAGGTTCTGGCGGAGATGGAGGTGGTCATCAGAGAACCGCCAGGGGCCCCAGATCCTCCCGAGGCTCGGAACTCTGGTGGCTCGTGAGGGCCGAGCTCTTGGCTGCATACCTTCCGCTACTCCAACACCCCTTCATCTACAGCGGAATCAGGTGACATCTTCCAAGTTCATTTCAGCTGGGAGCACCCCCAGGGCTACATCATTCTTAGGACGCGTGGGTCTGTCCCTGTGGCATGTATCCCATTTTGCTTATGTCTTAGGTTTACTTTGCTAGGGGGCGCCCCTCGGGCTGCATCATCCCTAAGTCGCTCGGGCCAGACCTAGTGGCTTGTACCCTCTCCTGCATTATCTAAGCTGATTTGCCTTGAATGCTTAATTTGCCCATGAATACCACTTGCCGCCTACTACGGGCTTTCTCTCTCCCATGCAAATCACTTGCGCCTTAAAAGGGGGGCTCCTGAGCATCGTGCCTCAGGAGCTCTTACTAGCTCTCCAGCCCTCACCCCATGGCCTTGACCACGGCAACGCGACCTGGCATACCAGTGGCGGCTGAGCTTGCTCGAGGGCCGGGACCTGAGGATGTAGAGTGTTTTGTATCTAACCATCCTGCAAGAGCATACAGCCACTCAAGGCTCAAGATCAAGCGCAACCCGCCTTGAGGTAGGGCCTCGTGAGTCCCACGCTGGCTCATGGGTGCCCAGATACACCTCCTCCAGCCCTACCATGTCGGCCACGTGTCAGGGCGGGCTGTACACGCCCCAGGGGCTCCTCCCGGAGGGGAGCCCCCTCCCACGCACCAGTGGAAGCACCATGCTCCGCGCTGGCTGATGACACTGCCGAGGAGCGGCTATGCCCGTACACATACGGAAGCTTTATGCTCCGCGCTGGTGATAAACAACTGAAGGCGGCCCATGGCCGCATCAACCTCAGGAAGCCCAGAGCTCGGTCTCCAGGCCTCATTGCAACACCTCCCCTCGGGAGCGTCGCGCGAGGGGGCTAGGCATGGGGGCTGCGCCCGGGCCACGCCCGAGCGCATGCCGCCCAACCAGGTCCCTCGGGCCTGGTCGTCGTGTGTCCCTCCCCGAGCGGAGCCAAGGTATGAAGGTCATTTGAATGTCAAGGGGGACTCCTGAGCATCGCGACTCAGGAGCCTAACTGGTCACGTAGCCCCTCACTCCTTAGTTCCGTCCTGGTTTACGGTCGGGGCTAACGGCGGTTGAGGTATGCGCGGAGTCGGGCCCTGCCGACATAAAACACTAAACCTACCCCTATTGTCCTTCCCTATTTGTTGTTTGCACGTCAAGGGGGACTCCTCAACATCGCGACTCAGGAGCCTAACTTTTCACGTAGCCCCTCACTCCTTGGTCCCGTCCTGGTTTTCGGTCGGGGCTAACGGCGGCTGAGGTATGCGCGGGGCCGGGCTTTGCCGATGTAAAACACAAAGCAAATAGAAAGGGAATCGTAAGATCCAGAAGCAAATATTACAAGCCATAATCGTCTTCACGACACCAAACGCAATTCTAAACGCCTCCACAAGGCACAGTGCATATTGTAGGGATTAAAACAGGAAGGAAGCAGCGAGGAGATCACCCCTGGGCAGCGCCCTCGGTCGCCACGAGCCCTGCCTTCATGGTGGTGTCTCCCCCACCAACTCCACCTCCCGAAGCCACGGAGTCTGCAACACCTGCCCTAGGCGCGGTGGCAAAGGCGCGGAACCTCTCCAGCAGGGCTTCCGCTTGGCCCTTCACATCTTCAGCAGCAGCGGCGGCAAGCTCGCCGTTCACGGGCTCCAGCAGCCCGTCGAGATCGGCATTGGGGTCGCGAAGGTAGACGTGGCTGAGGACGCGTGTCAGCACTGCAGAAGAAAGGATGTGAGCTTCGGCCTCGGACATGGGGCCGATGTCGTTCACGACATCCTCAAGCGCTTGTACCAAGAAGGGAAGCAGCTCGGCGGGGCCGTCCTCGGCGCCAGCCAGCGGCTTCTCCAAGCCGCCCTCATAGAGCGTCTCCAGCGCCTTGCGAGACCTCTCCTCCAGATTCACGAAGGCCACTCGGTCATCAGCCAAGACCTTCGCCTTGGCGTCCAGCTCGACCCTCTCCTTCCCCAGCTTTTGCTCCAGCGTCTTCAGTCGGCCGCGTTCGACGGCCAGCTCGGCGTCACGTTCCCTGGTGGCGTTCTCTCGAGCCTTCATCTCTTCCTCCTTCGCCTGGCGGTCGCGGGCCTCCTTGGCGAGCTCATCATGCAAACCTTGCAGTTCGGCCTCCAGCGCCTTGCAGCGGTCCTGGGCGACCGTGGCGTCCTTCAACGCCGCATCACGAGCCGCTGCAGCCTGGGTGGTGGCGAGCTTCTTCTCCTCAAAAGCCGCTTCAGCCTGGTCCAATGCCGCTCGGACGGAGGCGTCAGAATGAACCCAGCTAGAAATCAGCTCCAAGCGCCTAGCCGCCAAGCGGGGGTTGGCGCCTTGGAGGTCTTCTCGCAGCTGGCCCAGCTCGACGAAGGCGCGGTTCAAGATGGCATAGGAGGCGGAGGAGTCGGGAACCAGTGGAGCAGGAGGAGGAGGCGGCAGCGTGATCACGGCTCGGGAGACCGGAGGCTCCTGAGCCCGGTCAGCCTCGGCAACGACATTAGGCACCAACACCTCTAGAGGCAGCGGGGCCGCGGGGGCTGGCACCATGCCAGAGCCCCCCGCCAGGCCTCGCGAAGATGATCGGGCATGGGAGGGGTAATCTCCACTACCTCCCTTTCCCACCGGCGGAGGCGCAGCCGCGGCAGATGAGCCTGCCTCAGTCGGAGCCACCTTGTCCCCCTTCTTCTTCTTCACCAAAAGCAGCGGCCTAACCCAACGATGGAGAACATCAAGCTTCAGCAGCAAAAACAAGAGCAAGACAGAGTGCGAGCACTTACTGGTCAGGTGTGGAGAAGTCCGCTTGTCTCTTGCCGAGCTTAAAGCCCGTAAGCCTCCTGGCACCAATGCCGGCCTCGGAGGACCAGAAGCGGGAGAAGGCGCACCAGAAGGGTTGGAGCCAGCCCTGGGTGGCACCTGAGCCGGGGTCCTCGTGAAGGAACAAGGGAGTGGGGACACCCTCCACATCCCTCGCGAAGGAACCCGAAGTCAGCTCTCCCCTTGCATAGATACAGCAGGCTGCCCCCATGCCGAATGTCGCACGGTGCCGGGTGTGGCGACCGATTCTCCGGGTACTAATTCCCAGAAAATGGCCCTTGTGCTCATCAGCCCCAGGATAACTGTTAGCTGATGAGGCACCAACATGATACAGAAACTCCAAGCAAATACAAAATATGTAGTACAAGACCATTCTGGTCTGTGAGTACAACAAATGGTTTCTAGTGGTTGACGGCGGAAGCGGGTTGTGAATCATCAGTGTCTATGGGACTCCATTTCCCACGGGAACAGCTGACCAGGTTAACTCCTATCTTCGCGAGGCTGCTATCACCGTTGCTTAGGTTCCGGGGCTGTCTTCGCGGTCGCTCCTCTCCATGCAAGAAATCTGGCCAAGACAATAGCCAGGGACAAGCCAATGAGTACTTTGAATGTACTCGCAAACATTATGAACACAAGTATAATATGACAATGATGTGCTGGAAATATTTATGCTCATGAAGTCAGTCACAAAAGATAATTAAAACTTTGATGTGAATAAGCATGTTATGTATGAATAAGCAATGCCATAGAAGTATTAAATTTTTGAAATAAATAACAAGCATGCCACAGTCGGGCATCTGAGCGACACCACATAAAGGGCTTTAAAAGAAATGCCACAATCGGGCATCTGAGCGACACCACATAAAGGGCTTTAAAAGAAATGCCACAATGTCAGGCCTCGGCGACACCACATAAAGGGCTTTAAAAGAAATGCCACAATCGGGCCCGAGCGACACCACATAAAGGGCTTTAAAAGAAATGCCACGGTCGGGCCCGAGCGACACCACATAAAGGGCTTTAAAAGAAATGCCACGATCAAGGCGTCGAGCGACACCACATAAAGGGCTTTAAAAGAAATGCCACGGTCGGGCCCGAGCGACACCACATAAAGGGCTTTAAAAGAAATGCCACAGTCGGGCGTCGGAGCGACATCACATAAAGGGCTTTAAAAGAAACAATCATAGTGAATATCCCGGAGGTAGAACCATCCCAGAGATACTCGATGATAACAGTAATATCATGGGTTAGTCAACAATCATAATATTCACAAGTCACATGTAGTAATTCCCGTTCTGGTTTAACAGTTTCACCTCCGAAGACCGACACTAAGACTGACACTTGACCCATCCCAGACTGTAATCCTTAACCATGGACACGGCTATTCGAATAGATTTAATCTCTGCAGAGGGTGTACTCTTTACCCATGAGTAACGGATTCCATTAGTCCATCGGGACTAATTCCGTCTACGGTCTTTTAAATGAAAACGCACCTGACTTGCACACACCAGCTTAACTCACACGTGTCTGGAATCACCCACGACACCTGTCAAGCAAACTCTAAGTGGGGAGGCTACAACCTCGATTAGCATGGGATTACAAAATTTATACCGCGCGCAAAAACTGGGGAAGCTACCCCCTCGGCTACAACCGAAAACACCCATGCCCCCTGACCGGATGACTGGCTTTAATCCATGGCCGTGGTACCCTCATCCCGGCCCCTCTATATGGTGAGTGCTAGAAAGGGGTTGAAAAATTACTGAACCGTACCCTACTTGTTATAGAGACGAGTGGTAGTACGGAACAAGTATGGGACTTACTAGAACAAGACTCGATCTACGGTCGACTCAGGAGGTTTATAATCTTCCCTGCATGTCATGCATAACAACAACATTTCAACCAACAGGATCACCGCTCATTATACCCTACCATGCCATACCGGACATAACCGTCCCGACGGAGACCGGCAACAAACTCATGCCTACCCAAGGCAGAGGATTTCCCGGGTTCCTGCCGGTATGCATGCAAGGCACATGAGGATGATTATCATCACAAGTGTGTTCATTTCCAACGGCATGGAAATCAATAACATGCACCCATGCATATGATCATATCACATGAAATAACAAGTTTCTCCAAAGTGAGGTGATGTTATGAACGTGTCATCGAACACACACAAAATATTATGGCGGGGTTCAGAATTCTTGCCTTCAGGTCATGGGAAGGCAGGGTGCATTTCAAACTCTTGAAATACTTCTCCTCTCTTCAAAAATCCTATTTTTGAAAATATAAATGAATTAACACACAAAATAAAAACAGCACAAAAAGTTGTTTGAAATTTTTTCAAATAAATCTTAAAATAAACTAGCTTAAATTTGAGAGAGGTAGGAAAAAGAATCAATTCATTTGGAGTTATATTTTAAAAGATATAGCCAGTCAAACATTTGGTCAAAATCTGTTTTTTTATAAAATAAAATAAAACAAAAATAAAGGAAAACGATTCGGAAACACGTACACGTCGAAGACGTATTCCGACTATACGCCTCCACTTACTCCAGCGTGGGCCGCTGGAGTCATCGACAGGGGCCCGCTTTGCCCATCGGTCGCTTTGACCAGCCCACGCCACAGATCGCCTCCTCCGGCCGAAACAGAGGCGGAGCTCCGGCGAGGCTCGCCGGTGAATGACGGCACCGTTCGGAAAACGGAGGCCATCCACGTGCTCAGGGGATCAAGACGGTTACTCCGGTGGTTGATATGGTCTCTGGGGTGGACGGAGTTGCCGACGGTGAGCTTCGCGGCGGACGGTGGTCGTCGGGCAAAGTGATTTTTCCCCCGCAGTGGGTCTCAATCAAAATTGAGCAGGGGGATGGATTTACGAGGGGGAGAGGGAGTTCCTGGTGAAGAGAGTGGAGAGGGGGAGGCTCTGGTGGTGCCGGAATGATCGGGGCGGTGGCGGCGGCTGCAGTTGCCGGAGACGGGGAAGAAGACCTCCCCGGGTCGATTGGCTGCCACGGGAGAGCTAGGGGAGCATGCTGAGGCTGCTTAGCCAATGGAACGTGCTCGGGGGCCTCCTTATATAGCGCAACGAGGTCGGTTTGCGGCGGCCGGGGATAAGTTCGTCGGCGAACCGCCTCCCTGTAGCGTCAGGGCGTCGTGGCGACGACGAGAGCTAGCCGACGAGCGAGGGGATAAGCTTGCACATCTCCCAGGGGCAGGTGGCGAGCCGGGGTGGCTCGGGCGGCGCTGGCCTGAGCAGGGCTGTCGGGCGGCCGTGGCGGCTAGTCCCTGTCTTGCCGGGGACGCGGCGAGGCTTTGCTTGGCGCGTTGTGGTGAGGGGGAGCATGCAGCGCGCAAGGGGACACGGCGTGCTGGCTGCGGTCGGTCACGGGCTGGGGTGAGTGCGGGGCGTGACGCGGCGGCTCGGGCGCACGTGCGTGCAATACGCCTGCTGGCCCGTCGGCACGCACGGAAGGTGTTCGACATAATGCCGTGGCATGCTACAGGTCACAGTGAGGTTGGCAAGCAATGTAACTAGGTTAGAGATAGAGGGAAACTCAGGACAAGGTGGTTTGGTCAGTGGCCAAGTTCACAATGCCAACAACAATTCATGTCAAATCTAATCATGCACTCCAGGTGTTTGACAAAATGTCACAGGCACTTAGGCTATTCTTGGAGGGGCCAAATCTTCCAGATTAGTGTCTCCTTGGATGCACAAGAGGGTGGTGAGGTTAGTTGGTGGAAAGCACAAACTTGCTGGTGCAAGTTTTGCAGAACTTCAAATCTAGACAGGATGTGAGTGGCATTATTTCTGAACCAAAAATATGCCAATGGTTGCATGCTCCTGGACTTAGGGGTTTAGCATGGAGGACTACAAGTAGGAGAAGGAATCAAGGGCCAAAGAGCAAGCAATAATAGGGATGTTGTACAAACCATCATGATGGACCAGAATGAAGATTAGGTTGATTCACTCAAAAATTTCAAAGAACATCCTTGGATCTTTGCATATAATGAAACCATATGCTGCTACTGACATCCCATAATTTTGGTGGAAGCTAGAAACAAATATTTAAAAGGGTTGCAGTGCAAAAATGCCTACTGGACCAGAGAAGAAAAATACGTGTAGCACTCAAGATATACAATGAATGAACTATATTATTGCATAAAAGTGATTTAGAGGCATCACATGACATCTCCAAATTTTGGTGGAATTTTTAGTTAAGTTTATCAAATGGTTGTAGTACAAAAAGAGCTCCAAACTTAAAACAAGTCATCTTAAAGAATATAGCTCAGGGTGGAATAATTTAATAAATAAACCTACTGATTAATAAATTGTTTTAATGAGATGGCATAGAAGTTCAATATGCAGAAAAAATAAATACTTAATATTAAAAGAAAGGTTTTGAAATCAACAGAAATATTCTTGCAGGCAAAATTTTAAACTCTTGGCAAGATTTTAATAACTAAAACCTGGTTAAATTTTTGGGGTGTTACAGTAACTACCCCCCTTAAGAAAAATCTCGTCCTCGAAATTTGCTAAGAGCCGTTGTGAAAAAATAAATACTCCTTACGTGTTCGAGCGGTTGTGAGTCTGGTGCCATGGTGCTGCGCGAATAAAAATAATCCATGTAGTGAGGGGATAAACGTTGCAGCAACTTAGGGAAAAGAAATCTCATTCTAGGATTTTCGCGGTTACACAAGTTAGTCACGAAGAAAACTAGTCATACTAGTAGAAACTGAATACACGACTCGTCGCACAAATTCGAGGTACCATGCACAAGTTACAACGTAGTAATAAATGCTACAATAAGAAACATAGCAGTGACGTCTAAAATGAAAATAGTAACTGGACGGGGTCCTGATAAGATGTCTCTGGCAATGGAATACACTCCTCCTCTGTCGGAGGAAGTGGATTGACCAGTCGATATATGCGTCTCTCAGGGTCGGGTCTCAATGGTCTGCCGATGGCAATCTGAGGGTTCAGATCAGTGAGATTCTGGAGATAATCCATCACTCGCTGGTTCAAATGCTCTTGTGCGATGATGTACTGGATAAGGTTGGTGTAACACCCCGGAAGTAACTTTCCATATTTGTAACTCCAACTCTTGCCATTTTCGCATTGATATATGATATTCCTCCGTGGTTGGGTTTTTCTCTTTTGCATTTTGTCCATGTCATGCATTTTATTATGTCATCATGTGCATCGCATTTGCATACGTGTTCGCCTCATGATTCCGAGCATTTTTTCCCGTTGTCCGCTTTTGCAATCCGCACTCCTATCTTCCCCGGCGTCCTTTTACGTTTTTCCGTGTGCGGGTACTAAACCTTCTCGAAATGGTCCGAGGTTTGTCTAGTGGCCTTGGTATACCACCCGTAGACCACCGGTCAAGTTTCGGGTCATTTGGAGCTCGTTTGGTACTCCAACGGTTAACCGCACTCTCGCAAAGGCCTCTTTTAAGTTGCAGCCCAACACCCCTTCAAAACAGCCCAATAACCCATCTAAGTCACTTCCATGCTCTCCGTCGTTCGATCACGATTGTGTGGGCGAAAACTACACCTCATTTGGACTCTCCTAGCTCCCTCTATGCCTATTTAAACACCTCCCCCGAAAATCCCGGATCAATTCCACCCCGAAACCCTAATTTTCCTCCTCCGCGCCGCCGGACACGTCCGGGCGAGCCGGACGCGTCCGCCCGCCGCCGCCCGGCCAACCGGAAGCCGCCACGTGGCCGCCGCCACCCACCTCCGCCAGCAGCCCGCCTGAGCCTGTCATGGGCCAGCGCCTCCCGCCGCCCTGGGCGAGGCCCGCGCCCGAGCGCCTCCCCGACCGGCCGCCGTGCTCCTCCGCCAGCGCCGCCCAGGTTCGCCGCCGCCGACGGGCGGCGCCCGCTCGCCGACCTCCGGCCGCCCAGCACGGGTCGCGCTCAGCGCCTCCGCGCCCGCCCTTTCGCCGCGGCGCCGGCCTCCTCACCACAGCCTCGCTCCTCGCCGCCCTTGGCGCCACCCCTCGCCCGCCGCCTTCTCCGGCGACCCCGCGCAGCTGCCGCCCGTCGCCCGATCCGGCCCGATCCGGCCTCGGTTTCCGCGCGCGAGCCGTTGACCTCTCTCTCCCCTCCAAGTTTTCTCCAAGTCTTTTGCATGTTATTGTTATTTTGTTGCATTTTCAACGTGCTGTAACTTTGTCATCGTAGCTCCATTTTGCGCATATAATATGTCAAAATGTTCGTCTCGAAGAGTAGATCATTTCATTCCATTGCATAATTTTCATTTGAGCTCATCTTGATGCCCGAAATGCTGTTGGAAGTGTGCTATGTGATGTTAGTTTCTGTTTCGTAACAGAAGTTGCACTTTTGTTATTTTTGCCATGATTAATGTGTGCACCCTATGAATTTCAGTCCTACATGTGTTTTGAAATATGCCATGCCATCTTTCCAGGGATATATGCCATGTATTTTTGTGATCTATGTGGTGACTAGCACAAGCATGCAAAGTAGGTGTCCTGATGTTGCTGATTTCAGCCCTGTTTTAGCTGATTTTGATGCCATGTTAACTTGATGCTACCGAGAGATCTATGCATATTTTGAGATACTTCAGTAAGGGTGTTTTGTAAAACATGTCTTGATCTATCCATCCATGCCTTTGTTTGCAATTATAGGATGCCATAGCTTGAGTCAATCGAGCTCTACTTTTGCTATCAAATGTTTCCTGGCAGATTGTTTACATGTTATTCAATTTTGCCTAAGTTGTTGTGGTTGACCCATGTATGCTATGTTATTGTTCTTGCCATGTATGTCTTCTATGCCATGTCTTATTGATGTATGTATGTTTAGTTTATCATATAAGGCTCTGTAGTGAGTGCATTGAGCTTGTAAACATGCCTACTCGTTATCAGTTTTTGACATGTCATGTTGCTGAATCTGTTAACGAAACTTTCAATATTGACATGGGTGTTACTATATTTTCTAATCCTTTTTGGCTTATGGTCAGTAAGGGACTTTTGTTCTATGCTTTGAGTAGATTCATGCCATGCCTTGGTTTGCTATTTTAAGTTCCTGTAGCATGTAGTTTTGTTGCTCTGAACATTGCAACATGATGCTGTTTTTGCCATGTCCAGCCTGATATTTTGTGCACTTTTGCCATGCTTGTTTGAACCTGTTATGATGTGAACTAGCCGTAGCTCAGTGCTCATCTTTTGTCGAGCATCATGTGTAGATCACTTCCATGTGCCTTGTTGATACGTTTGGGTGCAGTAGCTTAATTAATTGTTGCTTGCTATGTGGCATCATGCTGTTAATGGCAGATTTGCGCCATTCTTGTTTTGCTTGCCATTTGCAAACCGTGCATCCGTTTCCGTGATCTTTATATCGATTTCAACCAAATCATCTCATCTTTCCAGTGGCATACTTGGTTTGCCAAGTTGATGCCTGGTTCATCATTTACCTTCGGAGCGCACATAAGCATTGCATATCACATCCCGCGTATCATGTCATGTTTTGCATCATGTTGATTGTGCATTGCACCGTGATTTATTGTGGTTCCTTTGTTTGTGTTGTTGCTTTGGGTAGAGCCGGGAGATGAGTACGTGAACGAGGAACCTGTTGAGAACGCTTACGAGGATCAAGCTTTCGACAACTCTGAGAACATTGCAGGCAAGATGACCATACCCTCGAAATCACTTCTATTTTTGCTATGCTAGTTGCTCGCTCTTTTGCTATGCCAATGTTGCGATGCCTACCACTTGCTATATCATGCCACCCATATTGCCATGTTAGCCCTAACCATCCTTTCCTAGCAAACCGCTGATTGGCTATGTTACCGCTTTGCTCAGCCCTCTTATAGCGTTGCTAGTTGCGGTGAAGCTCAAGTTTGTTCCTTGTTGAACATGGAGTGTTGTTCCTCTTTGGAACATGTTTACTTGTTGGGGATATCACAATATATACATCTGCTATATTTTAATACATCTATATATTTGGTAAAGGGTGGAAGGCTCGGCCTTATGCACAGTGTTTTGTTCCACTCTTGCCACCCTAGTTTCCGTCATACCGTGTTATGTTCCTTGATTTTGCGTTCCTTACGGTTGGGTGATTTATGGGACCCCCTTGACAGTTCGCTTTGAATAAGACTCGTCCAGCAAGGCCCAACTTTGGTTTTACCATTTGCCACCTAAGCCTTTTTCCCCCGGGTTTCGCGAGCCCGAGGGTCATCTTTATTTTAACCCCCCCGGACCAGTGCTCCTTCGAGTGCTGGCCCGAAACGGGCAGACTGCGGGGCCACCACGGGGCAACTCGAGGGCTGGTTTTACTCGTAGGCTGACCTATCCGGTGTGCCCTGAGAACGAGATATGTGCAGCTCCTATCGGGATTTGTCGGCACAATCGGGCGGCTTTGCTGGTCTTGTTTTATTGCTGTCGAAATGTCTTGTAGTCCGGGATTCCGAGATTGATCGGGTCTTCCCGGTAGAAGGAATATCCTTCGTTGACCGTGAGAGCTTATAATGGGCTAAGTTGGGACACCCCTGCAGGGTAATATCTTTCGAAAGCCGTGCACGCGGTTATGAGGCAGATGGGAATTTGTTAATGTCCGGTTGTAGAAAACCCAAAGTTGACCTTAAATAAAATATACATCAACCGTGTGTGTAACCGTGATGGTCTCTTCTCGGCGGAGTCCGGGAAGTGAACACGGTGTTGGAGTTATGTCTGACGTAAGTAGTTCAGGATCACTTCTTGATCGCTACTAGCTTCACGACCGTGCTTTGCTCCTCTTCTCGCTCTCTTTTGCAATGTAGCCACGATATATGCTAGTCGCTTGCTGCAGCTCCACTTTACTACTCTGTCCTTCCTATAAGCTTAAATAGTATTGATCTCGCGGTGTGAGATTGCTGAGTCCCGTGACTCACAGATACTTCCAAACACGATTGCAGTTCCGATGAGGCCAAGACAGTGATTCAACCGAGCTCAAGTGGGAGTTCGACGAGGAACGTGGTCGTTACTATGTGTCTTTTCCTGATGATCAGTAGTGGTGCCCAGTTGGGACGATTCGGGGATCTGTGTAGCATTTGGGGTATCTTCTTTTATTTTGGTTCCGTAGTCGGACCTTGAGTGTACTCTGAATGATGGATGTTTATTTTTGTACTGTGTGAAGTGGCGACTGTAAGCCAACTATGTATCTCTTTCCCTTATTTATTATATGGGTTGTGTGAAGATTACCTCACTTGCGACATTGCTTTCAATGCGGTTATGCCTCTAAGTCGTGCCTCGACACGTGGGAGATATAGCCGCATCGGGCGTACAAGTTGGTAATCGAGCCTTCCCGACCTAGGAGCCCCTACTTGATTGTTTGTCATGTTGTTGAGTCTAGAATGGAAAATGTTTTGAGTCTTAGGATTATATATATCGAGAGTAGGATTCTTTTACTTCCAGTCCTTCGTCGCTCTCGGTGAGGTATCCCGACGTAGAGTTTTGACTCTTCTCTCCTCAAATTTCACTAAAAAAATTTTGAGGATCACGTGGGTATCTTGGAATCGTTCGAAGGTTTTGTGACGAGAACATTGTTCTTGGTGCCTCGACATTTAGGGGTTGTGGCGGTGTCCCGGGAGTTGAGCTCCGAGGTGTTGTCGTCACAATTTTATCGTTGCGATTCTGGAATACCTGAGTTTTGCCGACATCGAAATCTCTTTTGTGCAGTTGTTGGTGAGATAACCTGATAGCCCGATCTTGTGGCGAAAAGGGAGTATTGCCATGACTTGTATAACGGATGTTTTTCAAGGTCGAGGTACCACGATTTCGAGGATTTCTTGGTTATGTGTTGACGGATGGATACAACTGGATCTAGGTATTGTTAGTTTGGGTGATATTTTTGTGTCCCTGTATCCCCAACACCAGATTGCATAACCAGAAAGTTTCGGGAGTTTATAGGTGGGAATTCAAGTAGCTTACGGGATATTCTTTCCGATGGATATATGATTTGAGATTGGGGTTCAACGTCTAGTGGTCCGCCCATTCACGGTCGATTCAAGATGGTCGCGAGACGCCTTAAAGAATCCTTGGCTATGCTGATTCGGGGCGTCTTGTTTGTCATTCGTGACGTCCGCTATACGTCGTGTCCGTGTGGGCCCCACCACTAACACTTTGGGCGAAATCTCTATCATGTGTTTGTTCCGCTCATTCTAGCAGCCAATCTTTTGTTTTCGCCAGATATTCGAATTGTTTCTAAGATGATGTTGTTTCCATATCTTTATCTAAGTGGCTTCTCACCTTAATGGACGTGTGATGATTAACTTTGGAATTCATTCGCTCATTCTTGTTCAATGTTTATTGTGAAGACTATATGTTGCAATTTCTATCCGTTGATTCTACTTATCTATTTGTCTATCAAAGGACTAACGGATGTCACCCTCTTCAGATGGCTCCGCCAACGCCGTCGAATCCGGATCGCAATGATGGGGATCACCGAACCTCCACCTCCACCTCCACCTCCGCCTCCAGAGGCTGGCAAGCTATCATGGCAGCCACCAATGCCAATGCTCGATGATTTTGCAGCTCTTGCAAGAACGCGTACTCAGGGCAAGGCAATCAAGGAAATCAAGGTCAAGGCAACAATCAGCCACACTTTGCTACTCTCGATCGGTTCCTCGCTAATCAGCGAAGTCTTTCGGTTTACGTGTCGAGGCCACGACGCCGACGATTGGTTAGTGGACATCTGCAAGCACTTTGATTGTAGCAATGTCAGACCTGAGGACTTTGTCAAGTTTGCATCGTTTCAACTCAAGGATCAAGCTGCTGAGTGGTACCAGCAATACAAAGATTCCAGAGGAGGTCGTGTCATTACATGGGATGAGTTCCGCCGTGATTTCAGAGCTCATCACATTCCGAAAAGTGTTGTTGAGAGCAAGCGTGAGGAGTTCCGCAATCTCAAGCAGGGCAACATGTCTGTCTATGAATACAATATCCAGTTCCAGAAGCTCGCTCGTTTTGCTAAGCAAGACGTACCTGATGAGAGAGTATGATCTACCAATTCAGAGGTGGTCTGAGAGAAGATCTGCAATTACCTCTTGTGCTTTTCGAGCCAGATAAGTATGATGATTTCTACAACATGGCACTGAAGCAAGAAGCTGCCCAGCTCAAAGGTGAGGCTTCTAAGAAGAGAATCAGGGATGCAGTTCAGTCCTCTTTTTCCTCTCAAGTGGCAGCTAAGCAGCAGAAGTTTTACCTTCCTCCTCCTCCGTTCCGTCAGCCTTACCAGCAGAAGAACTCAGGTGGCCGTGGATCTTCCCACCCACCCAACCCAAGCTATCAGAACAAGTCTAATTCTCAAGCTCCAAGGTCAAGTGCTCCTTACCACCGTCCGCTCTCTGAGGTAACTTGCAACAAATGTCAGCAGAAAGGTCACTATGCGAACAAGTGCTTCAACCACAGGCGCCTTCCGCCTCCTCCTCCTGTGAAATCTTCCAGCAATGCAGTGCTCAAGCATAATCCAAAGTTTGCAAAGGTCAATATGATGAATGCAGCTCAAGCAGAGGAATCTTCTGATGTGTTAATGGGTAATCTCTCAGTTAATGATATTCCTGCTAAAGTCTTATTTGATACTGGTGCATCGCATTGTTTCATGTCGAGACCGTTTTTTGCCAAGCATGATTTCACTTCGGAATTCTTGGTTAAACCTCTAGCAATTGTGTCTCCGGGCAAGCATATGAGTTCTAGCTTGGTGGTTCCGAATGTCGGTATCAAGATGGGCGATTGTAGATTTCTTTCTAAACCAGTTGTCCTTGGTGACTCGGATATTGATCTTATTCTCGGAATGGACTGGCTTTATCAGCACAAAGCTCAGCTTGATTGTGCTGCCAGGGAAATTCAATTGACTCACTCTTCCAATGATGTGATCATCTATGCCGCTGTGATGAAACCATTCGGTTGTTTTCTCTCAATGAGAAGGGCGAACTGAATGCGATCTCTCGATTCGAATCGTTTGTGAGTACCAAGATGTCTTTCGGAAGAGCTTCCGGTATGCCTCCTCATCGCCGCTTGAGTTCGTTATCGATCTTGAGCCCGCATCTTTGAACCCGCTTGCAAGCGCCCATACAAGCTTGGACCTGATGAGCTGAAGGAATTGAAGAAGCAGCTCGATGAACAAGAGCGTCTGGTTTGATCGCACCGAGTTCATCTCCTTGGGGTTGTGGTGTTCTTTTGTCCGAAAGAAGGATGGCACGGACCGACTTTTGTGTCGATTACCGTCCATTGAATAAGAAGACAATCAAGAACAAGTATCCACTTCCCAACATCAATGAGCTTTTCGAGCAACTCAAAGGTGCTACAGTGTTCTCCAAGCTTGACCTTCGTATGGGGTATCATCGATTCGCATTCGTGAACAAGATATTCCCAAGACAGCATTCGTAACAAGCTTTGGTTCTTATGAATATCTTGTCATGTCTTTCGCCTTGTCAATGCTCCTCCAACATTCTCTCGGATGATGAACTTCATTTTCAATCCCTACACCAATGAATTGTCTTGGTCTATCTTGATGATATTTTGGTCTTCTCCAAGAATAAGAAGGATCATGCCAAACATTTGCGATTGGTACTAGACAAGCTCAGAGAGTATCAATTCTATGCTAAGTTCTCCAAATGTGAATTCTGGCTTGATGAAGTGCTTTATCTTGGTCATATCATCTCCGCCAAGGGCATCGCTGTTAATCCCGAGAAGGTGTCCGCAATTGTGAATTGGGAACCTCCTCGTATGTCAAGCAGCTCCATGATTTTCTTGGTCTTGCAAGCTATTGCCGAAGATTCGTTGAGAACTTCTCCAAGATTGCAAAGCCTCTTTCCAACCTCCTCCAGAAGCATGTGAAGTATGTCTGGTCTCCTGAATGTGACGTTGCTTTCAATACTCTCAAAGAGAAACTCGTCACAGCTCCTGTCTTGACTCCTCCTGATGAATCCAAGCCATTTGAAGTTTTCTGTGATGCTTCTCTTCAAGGTCTGGGTGCTGTGTTAATGCAAGAGAAGAGAGTTGTGGCTTATACCTCTCGCCAGTAGAAGCCCAACGAGAAGAACTACCCCACTCACGATCTTGAGTTGGCGGCGATTGTCCATGCATTGATAACGTGGAGACATCTCTTGTTGGGAAGGAAAGTGGACATTTTCACCGATCACAAGAGTCTCAAGTACATCTTCACTCAACCCAACCTCAACCTCGTGCAGACTCGATGGGTCGAAATGATTCAAGAGTACAACCCAAGTATTGAATATACTCCGGGCAAGGCCAATGTCATTGCAGATGCTTTGAGCAGGAAAGCTTACTGCAACAGCCTAATCCTCAAGCCCTTTCAGCCGGATCTCTGTGAAGCTTTCCGCAAGCTGAATCTTCAAGTTGTTCCTCAAGGCTTTCTTGCCAACCTCATAGTATCTCCTACTTTGGAAGATCAGATTCGTGAGGCTCAACTTCTGGATACCATGGTGAAAAAGGTGAAACGTGGTATCGACAAGGGCAGTTCCAAGTACAAGTGCTTCCACATTGATGACAAAGATACTCTTTTCTTTGAGGACCGGATTGTGGTTCCTAAGGGTGATCTGAGAAAAGTCATTATGAACGAGGCTCACAATTCGCTTCTATCCATTCATCCTGGAAGTACGAAGATGTACCATGATCTCAAGCAGTCATATTGGTGGACTCGAATGAAGCAAGAGATTGCTCAATTCGTGAATGAGTGTGATGTCTGCAGAAGAGTGAAAGCAGAACACCAAAGACCAGCTGGTCTCCTCCAACCTCTTGCTATTCCAGAATGGAAGTTTGATCATATTGAAATGGACTTCGTGACTGGCTTTCCTAAGTCCAAGCGTGGAAATGATGCTATCTTCGTTGTCATTGACAAGCTTACTAAAGTGGCTCATTTTCTTCCTATCAAAGAATCCATCACAGCAGCTCAGTTGGCAGAGCTATACACCTCCAGGATTGTCTCCTTGCACGGCATTCCACAAGTGATCTCTTCAGATCGTGGCAGCATCTTTACCTCCAAGTTCTGGGATTCTTTTCAGAAGGCCATGGGCACCAACATTCGTTTCAGCACAGCTTTCCATCCTCAAACAAGTGGCCAAGTTGAGCGAGTAAATCAAATCCTTGAAGATATGCTCAGGGCTTGTGTCATTTCTTTCGGTATGAAGTGGGAAGATTGTCTTCCATATGCCGAGTTCTCTTACAACAACAGCTTCCAAGCGAGTTCGGGCAAGGCCCC
Organism: Aegilops longissima; assembly: GCA_021605205.1. Taxonomy (NCBI): domain Eukaryota; kingdom Viridiplantae; phylum Streptophyta; class Magnoliopsida; order Poales; family Poaceae; genus Aegilops; species Aegilops longissima. The sequence goes on from CM038682.1 coordinate 695,590,765, forward strand.
ATTCAAATTCTCTATGGCGAAAGTGCCGTACTCCTCTCAATTGGTCTCGAGACAGTGAACGCCAACTTCTTGGCAATGACTTGATCACGAAGCGGAAGAGATGTGCCAAGTCATTCGTGAGAATCTCAAAGCAGCATAATCGCGCCGGAAGAGCTATTATGATGATAAGCACCGTGATGTGGCTTTTGAAATCGGAGACCATGTCTACCTCCGCGTCTCTCAATGAAAGGCACTCATCGCTCGGTATCAAAGGAAGCTTGCCCCTAGATACGTGGGTCCTTTCAAGATAATTGGGAAAAGAGGCGATCTCGCCTATCAACTTGAGCTTCCATCCAACTTTGCAAACGTGCACGATGTGTTTCACGTGTCACAGCTTCGCAAGTGCTTCAAGACTCTGAACGCACTATCAACTTCAAGAGATTGACCTTCAAGAAGATCTCTCTATCATGAGCACCCGTTGCTATTCTTGAAGAAACCGAGCGCAAGACTCGCAACAAGTCAATCAAATTCCTGAAAGTGAAGTGGTCACACCATTCCGACCGAGAAGCTACACGGGGCGCGAGGATCACCTCCGTTCGAATATCCGGAGTTCTTTCAGTCCTAGATCTCGGACGAGATCCTCTTGTAGTGGTGGAGTGTTGTAACACCCCGGAAGTAACTTTCCATATTTGTAACTCCAACTCTTGCCATTTTCGGCATTGATATATGATATTCCCTCCGTGGTTGGGTTTTTCCTCTTTTTGCATTTTCTCCATGTCATGCATTTTATTATGTCATCATGTGCATCGCATTTGCATACGTGTTCGTCTCATGATTCCGAGCATTTTTCCCGTTGTCCGTTTTGCAATCCGGCACTCCTATCTTCCCCGGCGGTCCCTTTTACGTTTTTTTCGTAAAGCGGGTACTAAACCTTCTCGAAATGGACCGAGGTTTGTCTAGTGGCCTTGGTATACCACCCGTAGACCACCGGTCAAGTTTCGGGTCATTTGGAGCTCGTTTGGTACTCCAACGGTTAACCGCACTCTCGCAAAGGCCTCTTTTAAGTTGCAGCCCAACACCCCTTCAAAACAGCCCAATAACCCATCTAAGTCACTTCCATGCTCTCCGTCGTTCGATCACGATCGTGTGGGCGAAAACTACACCTCATTTGGACTCTCCTAGCTCCCTCTATGCCTATTTAAACACCTCCCCCGAAAATCCCGGATCAATTCCACCCCGAAACCCTAATTTTCCTCCTCCGCGCCGCCGGACACGTCCGGGCGAGCCGGACGCGTCCGCCCGCCGCCGCCTGGCCAACCGGAAGCCGCCACGTGGCCGCCGCCACCACCTCCGCCATGCCCGCCCGAGTCCTTCAGCCCAGCGCCTCCCGCCGCCCGGCCGAGGCCCGCCCGCCCGCCGCCTCCCGGCCGACCGCCGCGCTCCTCCGCCCGCGCCGCCTGGGCGCCACCGCCGCCGGCGGCGCCCGCCTCGCCGACCTCCGGCCGCCCACATCCCGGTCGCGCTCTCGCCCGGCGCCTCACGCCACCCGCCATGCCCCCGGCCGGCGCCTCCCCGCCCCGCCGCACCTCGCCGCCCAGCCAGCGCCACCCTCGCCGCCGCCTTCTCCGGCGACCCAGCAGAGCTGCCGCCCGTCGCCCGATCCGCCCGATCCGCCTCGGTTTCCATGTGAGCCGTTGACCTCTCTCTCCCTCCAAGTCTTTTGCATGTTATTGTTATTTTGTTGCATTTTCAACGTGCTGTAACTTTGTCATCGTAGCTCCATTTTGCGCGTATAATATGTCAAAATGTTTGACTCGAAGAGTAGATCATTTCGTTCCATTGCATCATTTTCATTTGAGCTCATCATGACGCCCGAAATGCTGTTGGAAGAGTGCTATGTGATGTTAGTTTCTGTTTCGTAACAGAAGTTGCACTTTTGTTATTTTTGCCATGATTAATGTGTGCACCCTATGAATTTGAGTTCTACATGTGTTTTGAAATATGCCATGCCATCTTTCCAGGGATATATGCCATGTATTTTTGTGATCTATGTGGTGACTAGCACAAGCATGCAAAGTAGGTGTCCCGATGTTGCTGATTTCAGCCCTGTTTTAGCTGATTTTGATGCCATGTTAACTTGATGCTACCGAGAGATCTATGCATATTTTGAGATACTTCAGTAAGGGTGTTTTGTAAAACATGTCTTGATATATCCATCCATGCCTTTGTTTGCAATTATAGGATGCCATAGCTTGAGTCAATCGAGCTCTACTTTTGCTATCAAATGTTTCCTGGCAGATTGTTTACATGTTATTCAATTTTGCCTAAGTTGTTGTGGTTGACCCATGTATGCTATGTTATTGTTCTTGCCATGTATGTCTTCTATGCCATGTCTTATTGATGTATGTATGTTTAGTTTATCATATAAGGCTCTGTAGTGAGTGCATTGAGCTTGTAAACATGCCTACTCGTTATCAGTTTTTGACATGTCATGTTGCTGAATCTGTTAACGAAACTTTCAATATTGACATGGGTGTTACTATATTTTCTAATCCTTTTTGGCTTATGGTCAGTTAGGGACTTTTGTTCTATGCTTTTAGTAGATTCATGCCATGCCTTGGTTTGCTATTTTAAGTTCCTGTAGCATGTAGTTTTGTTGCTCTGAACATTGCAACCTGATGCTGTTTTTGCCATGTCCAGCCTGATATTTTGTGCACTTTTGCCATGCTTGTTTGAACCTGTTATGATGTGAACTAGCCGTAGCTCAGTGCTCATCTTTTGTCGAGCATCATGTGTAGATCACTGCCATGTGCCTTGTTGATACGTTTGGGTGCAGTAGCTTAATTAATTGTTGCTTGCTAAGTGGCATCATGCTGTTAATGGCAGATTTGCGCCATTCTTGTTTTGCTTGCCATTTGCAAACCGTGCATCCGCTTCCGTGATCTTTATATCGATTTCAACGAAATCATCTCATCTTTCCAGTGGCATACTTAGTTTGCCAAGTTGATGCCTGGTTCATCATTTACCTTCCGGGCGCACATAAGCATTGCATATCACATCCCGCATATCATGTCATGTTTTGCATCATGTTGATTGTGCATTGCACCGTGATTTATTGTGGTTCCTTTATTTGTGTTGTTGCTTTGGGTAGAGCCGGGAGACGAGTACGTGAACGAGGAACCTGTTGAGAACGCTTACGAGGATCAAGCTTTTCGACACCTCTGAGAACATTGCAGGCAAGATGACCATACCCTCGAAATCACTTCTATTTTTGCTATGCTAGTTGCTCGCTCTTTTGCTATGCCAATGCTGCGATGCCTACCACTTGCTATATCATGCCACCCATATTGCCATGTTAGCCCCTAACCATCCTTTCCTAGCAAACCGTTGATTGGCTATGTTACCGCTTTGCTCAGCCCTCTTATAGCGTTGCTAGATGCAGGTGAAGCTGAAGTTTGTTCCTTGTTGGAACATGGAGGTGTTGTTCCTCTTTGGAACATGTTTACTTGTTGGGGATATCACAATATATACATCTGCTATATTTTAATACATCTATATATTTGGTAAAGGGTGGAAGGCTCGGCCTTATGCCTGGTGTTTTGTTCCACTCTTGCCACCCTAGTTTCCGTCATACCGGTGTTATGTTCCTTGATTTTGCGTTCCTTACACGGTTGGGTGATTTATGGGACCCCCTTGACAGTTCGCTTTGAATAAGACTCGTCCAGCAAGGCCCAACTTTGGTTTTACCATTTGCCACCTAAGCCTTTTCCCCCGGGTTTTCGCGAGCCCGAGGGTCATCTTTATTTTAACCCCCGGACCAAGTGCTCCTTCGAGTGCTGGCCCGAACCGGCAGATCAAGGGGCCACCACGGGCAACTCGAGGGCTGGTTTTACTCGTGGGCTGACCTATCCGGTGTGCCACGAGAACGAGATATGTGCAGCTCCTATCAGGATTTGTCGGCACAATCGGGCGGCTTTGCTGGTCTTGTTTTATTGCTGTCAAAATGTCTTGTAGTCCGGGATTCGAGATTGATCGGGTCTTCCCGTAGAAGGAATTATCCTTCGTTGACCGTGAGAGCTTATAATGGGCTAAGTTGGGACACCCTGCAGGTAATATCTTTCAAAGCCGTGCCCATGTTATGAGGCAGATGGGAATTTGTTAATGTCCGGTTGTAGAAAACCCAAAGTTGACCTTAAATAAAATACACATCAACCGTGTGTGTAACCGTGATGGTCTCTTCTCGGGAGTCCGGGAAGTGAACACGGTGTTGGAGTTATGTCCGACGTAAGTAGTTCAGATCACTTCTTGATCGCTACTAGCTTCACGACCGTGCTTTGCTCCTCTTCTCGCTCTCTTTGCGATGTAGCCACCATATATGCTAGTCGCTTGCTGCAGCTCCACTTTACTACTCTGTCCTTCCTATAAGCTTAAATAGTCTTGATCTCGCGGGTGTGAGATTGCTGAGTCCCGTGACTCACAGATACTTCAAACACAGTTGCATCGTTCCGATGAGGCCGGTGCAGGTGATTCAACCGAGCTCAAGTGGGAGTTCGACGAGGAACGTGGTCGTTACTATGTGTCTTTTCCTGATGATCGTGAGTGGTGCCCAGATTGGGACGATTCGGGATCTGTAGCATTTGGGGTATCTTCTTTTATTTTGGTTCCGTAGTCCGACCTTGAGTGTACTCTGAATGATGGATGTTTATTTTTGTACTGTGTGAAGTGGCGACTGTAAGCCAACTATGTATCTCTTTCCCTTATTTATTATATGGGTTGTGTGAAGATTACCTCACTTGCGACATTGCTTTCAATGCGGTTATGCCTCTAAGTCGTGCCTCGACACGTTGGAGATATAGCCGCATCGGGGGCGTTACAGTTGGCCAGTACTGGGTCTCTCTCAATCCGTCCACCGGGAAAAGATGTTACTCCTTCGGGTGCTGCACGGCTCGGAAAGTAATAATATCCTCGTTCGCGGGCATAGGGCACTGCGGATCGAAGGCGAGCAATCGCTTCTTTCGCAGCAGCTTCTATGGCCAGGTGTGGGGTTGGCATAGATTTCCCCACGAAGGAAACTTCCGTTGGATCTTGATTGGAGTCTACGGGAGGGATGTGTACTGCTGCCCAATATTCCGAGGTGGAAAAAGAGATTCTTGATTTGAACAGCTCGTACTGGGGTGGATATGTAGAACCCATAGTGCTGCAGGTAAAGTCCCACAATATCTTGACAAAGCTACCTGGGGTTGCATCTGGGGTTCTTAAATGAATACTGGGGCTCGGCATGACAGGAAAAAGGTAGTGAGGGTGGTGCACAAGATGTGGGGTGCTGGGTAAGATCACAAGGTGGCCTTTAAATAGCAAAGGGGCTGGGTCATTTCACCGTGGTGAAAGGTAATAAATTTGCCAGCTTAGCTCCAAAGGTCGGGTCAGTGTCAGAGATACACATATCTCAAAAAGAGACGTGTTACTATGGTTGTCGTCGGGGTTGGTTTTGGTAGCTGTGCCCGGAAAATGTGCACTATGTGCTAACAAAAATACGCGTGGCTACCATTAAAACAGGGGCACAACGACAGGCTGCGTCAATACACAAGATTACGTGATTACAAAGCGGGGATACACTGAGACTCGGCACTACTCGTACAGCTTAGTCTACCTCGTTTACGTCTAAACGGGTGTGTCTGGTGGATGTCGAGGCTTCTCCACGGGTCTCACTGCCGGGATTAGTCGGAGATGGCAGAGGAACTGCAGGGTCGGGGTAGCGATGATGACCATCACGGGGATTGTTGGCCACAACCCCGTTGGAGTGTGTTCCCAAAAGGCGTCGAAGCACTTCTGGGGTCATCACAGTATCTTGGATGATGGCTGGGGCTGACCTCAGGGTCTCGATCGGGTGTCCCAACAACACGACTGGTTTGTCGGCATCGGGCTCGTCTTCTCTTCTAGCTGGGGCTCGACGGACCAGCTCTCCTCGAGCTGCGATCAGATCAATGGTGATCTGGTCGAACAGTGCCTCTAGTGCACTTACATAGCGCACTAGGTGCAACAATGCGGGATCTGTCTCGTGATCTCCGTTGGCAACTTGGGGTGGTCTACCATACCCTTCACGCCTGGGGTAGTAGTAGAACGAGCGACAGTTAACTCTGGGCGACAACTGCCGAAGTTGAACTATAGCTTCTCGAGCAGCTAGCTGGATGGCTTGTGGCTCGAAGGAAGTTGTTCTTCCAGTGAACTTGTAGGGGCGTTCTGGAGATAGACCCCTATCATAGATGTGCACAGTGGCCCAGAATTGACGGCTCTCACCGCTCATGGTCCCTTGGTACACCACATATTCTGGAGGCTCTTCTAACGCATAGGCACGACGGGTGAGGTTTGCGAGTATGGTCACAAAACCTCCAAGGTTGGTTGCTGTGGTCTCATTGTGCACGACGAGGCCTGGCATTATGGCTCGGTTTGGGAAGAGGTTGTGCCGTGCTGGGTTGGGGCTAGCGTGCCCTTTTTATAGAAAAAGGGGACAGAGTCTTCCTTCACACGCTTGTGAAGTAGACATCATGGGCGCTGGTCACTAGCGCATGATCGACAGGCTAGGTTGATAGGTTGGGCACCGACTGCCAAAAGTGTCGGGGTCACTGTGTGGCTATCTTGCATGAGAAGCTTGGCTGGGGTTTGGCTAAGGTCTGGTGGGTTGGTTTGCCTAAGTTTTTTCGACCTGGCTAAGATAGGATTAGCCAATGGTCAGCCTGGCTCTGATACCAAGTTCAGGGCGACCGATTCTCCGGTACTAATTCCCGTAAATCGCTTTGTGCTCATCAGCCCAGGGATAACTGTTAGTGATGAGGCACCAACTTGATACAAAAACTCCAAGCAAATACAAAATATGTAGTACAAGACCATTCTGCTCGTGAGTACAACAAATGGTTTCTAGTGGTTGACGGCGAAGCGGGTTGTGAATCATCAGTGTCTATGGGACTCCATTTCCCACGGGAACAGCTGACCAGGTTAACTCCTATCTTCGCGAGGCTGCTATCACCGTTGCTTAGGTTCCGGGGCTGTCTTCGCGGTCGCTCCTCTCCATGCAAGAAATCTGGCCAAGACAATAGCCAGGGACAAGCCAATGAGTACTTTGAATGTACTCGCAAACATTATGAACACAAGTATAATATGACAATGATGTGCTGGAAATATTTATGCTCATGAAGTCAGTCATAAAAGATAATTAAAACTCTGATGCGAATAAGCATGTTATGTATGAATAAGCAATGCCATAGAAGTATTAAATTTTTGAAATAAATAACAAGCATGCCACAGTCGGGCATCTGAGCGACACCGCATAAAGGGCTTTAAAAGAAATGCCACAGTCGGGCGTCTGAGCGACACCACATAAAGGGCTTTAAAAGAAATGCCACGGTCGGCGTCGAGCGACACCACATAAAGGGCTTTAAAGCAAATGCCACAGTTAGGCGTCGGCGACACCACATAAAGGGCTTTAAAAGAAATGCCACGATCGGGCGTCGAGCGACACCACATAAAGGGCTTTAAAAGAAATGCCACGGTCGGGCCTCGAGCGACACCACATAAAGGGCTTTAAAAGAAATGCCACGGTCAGGCGTCGAGCGACACCACATAAAGGGCTTTAAAAGAAATGCCACAGTCGGGCGTCTAAGCGACACCACATAAAGGGCTTTAAAAGAAACAATCATAGTGAATATCACGGAGGTAGAACCATCCCAGAGATACTCGATGATAACAGTAATATCACGGGTTAGTCAACAATCATAATATTCACAAGTCACAGGTAGTAATTCCCGTTCTGGTTTAACAGTTTCACCTCCGAAGACCGACACTAAAACCGACACTTGACCCATCCCAGACTGTAATCCTTAACCATGGACACGGCTATTCGAATAGATTTAATCTCTGCAGAGGGTGTACTCTTTACCCACGAGTAACGGATTCCATTAGTCCATCGGGACTAATTCCGTCTATGGTCTTTTAAATGAAAACGCACCTGACTTGCACACACCAGCTTAACTCACACGTGTCTGGAATCACCCACGACACCTGTCAAGCAAACTATAAGTGGGGAGGCTACAACCTCAATTAGCATGGGATCACAAAATTTATACCGCGCGCAAAAACTGGGGAAGCTACCCCCTCGGCTACAACCGAAAACACCCATGCCCCCTGACCGGATGACTGGCTTTAATCCATGGCCGTGGTACCCTCATCCCGGCCCCTCTGTATGGTGTGTGCTAGAAAGGGGTTGACAAATTACTGAACCGTGCCCTACTTGTTGTAGAGACGAGTGGTAGTACGGAACAAGTATGGGGGTTACTGGAACAAGACTCGATCTACGGTCGACTCAGGAGGTTTATAATCTTCCCTACATGTCATGCATAACAACAACATTTCAACCAACAGGATCACCGCTCATTATACCCTACCATGCCATACCGGACATAACCGTCCCGACGGAGACCGGCGACAAACTCATGCCTACCCAAGGCAGAGGTTTTCCCGGGTTCCTGCCGGTATGCATGCAAGGCACATGAGGATGATTATCATCACAAGTGTGTTCATTTCCAACGGCATGGAAATCAATAACATGCACCCATGCATATGATCATATCACATGAAATAACAAGTTTCTCCAAAGTGAGGTGATGTTATGAACGTGTCATCGAACACATAAAAAATATTATGCCGGGGTTCAGAATGCTTGCCTTCAGGTCATGGGAAGGCAGGGTGCATTTCAAACTCTTGAAATACTTCTCCTCTCTTCAAAAATCCTATTTTTGAAAATATAAATGAATTAACACACAAAATAAAAACAGCACAAAAGTTGTTTGAAATTTTTTCAAATAAATCTTAAAATAAACTAGGTTAAATTTGAGAGAGGTAGGAAAAAGAATCAATTCATTTGGAGTTATATTTTAAAAGATATAGCCAATCAAACATTTGGTCAAAATCTGTTTTTTTATAAAATAAAATAAAACAGAAATAAAGGAAAACGATTCGCAAACACGTACACGTCGAAGACGTATTCCGACTATACGCCTCCACTTACTCCAGCGTGGGCCTTGCGTGGGTCATCGACAGTGGGCCCGCTTTGCCCATCGGGTCGTTTGACCAGTCCACAGCGTCGCCTCCTCCGGCGAAACAGGCGGAGCTCCGGCGAGGCTCGCCGGTGAATGACGGCACCGTTCGGAAAACGGAGGCCATCCACGTGCTCAGGGGATCAAGACGGTTGCTCCGGTGGTTGATATGGTCTCTGGGGTGGACGGAGTTTCCGACGGTGAGCTTCGCGGCGGACGGTGGTCGTCGGGCAAAGTGATTTTTCCCCAGCAGTGGGTCTCGATCAAAATTGAGCAGGGGGATGGATTTACGAGGGGGAGAGGGAGTTCCTGGTGAAGAGAATGGAGAGGGGGAGGCTCTGGTGGTGCCGGAATGATCGGGGCGGTGGCGGCGGCTGCAGTTGCCGGAGACGGGGAAGAAGACCTCCCCGGGTCGATTGGTTGCCACGGGAGAGCTAGTGGAGCATGCTGAGGCTGCTTAGCCAATGGAACGTGCTCGGGGGCCTCCTTATATAGCGCAACGAGGTCGGTTTGCGGCGGCCGGGGATAAGTTCGTCGGCGAACCGCCTCCCTGTAGCGTCAGGGCGTCGTGGCGACGACGAGAGCTAGCCGACGAGCGAGGGGATAAGCTTGCGCATCTCCCAGGGGCAGGTGGCGAGCCGGGGTGGCTCGGGCGGCGCTGGCCTGAGCAGGGCTGTCTGGCGGCCATGGCGGCTAGTTCCTGTCTTGCCGGGGACGCGGCGAGGCTCTGCCTGGCGCGTTGTGGTGAGGGGGAGCATGCAGCGCGCAAGGGGACACGGCGTGCTGGCTGCGGTCGGTCACGGGCTGGGGTGAGTGCGGGGCGTGACGCGGCGGCTCGGGCGCATGCGCGTGCAATACGCGCGCATTGGGCGCGTCCAGTGCACGCACGGAAGGTGTTCGACATAATGTCGTGGTATGCTACAGGTCATAGGTGAGGTTGGCAAGCAACAGAAGTAGGTTAGAGATAGAGGGAAACTCCAGGGACAAGGTGGTTTGGTCAGGTGGCCAAGTTCACAATGCCAACAATAATTCATGTCAAATCCGATCATGCACTCCAGGTGTTTGACAAAATGTCACAGGCACTTAGGCTATTCTTGGAGGGGCCAAATCTTCCAGATTAGTGTCTCCTTGGATGCACAAGAGGGTGGTGTGGTTAGTTGGTGGAAAGCACAAACTTGCTAGTGCAAGTTTTGCAGAACTTCAAATCTGGACTGGATGTGAGTGGCATTATTTCATGAACCAAAAATATGCCAATGGTTGCATGCTCCTGGACTTAGGGGTTTAGCATGGAGGACTACAAGTAGGAGAAGGAATCAAGGGCCAAAGAGCAAGCAATAATAGGGATGCTGTACAAACCATCATGATGGACCAGAATGAAGATTAGGTTGATTCACTCAAAATTTTCAAAGAACATCCTTGGATCTTTGCATATAATGAAACCATATGCTACTACTGACATCCCATAATTTTGGTGGAAGCTAGAAACAAATATTTAAAAGGGTTGCAGTGCAAAAATGCCTACTGGACCAGAGAAGGAAAATATGTGTAGCACTCAAAATATACAATGAATGAACTATATTATTGCATAAAAGTGATTTAGAGGCATCACATGACATCTCCAAATTTTGGTGGAATTTTTAGTTAAGTTTATCAAATGGTTGTAGTACAAAAAGAGCTCCAAACTTAAAACAAGTCATTTTAAAGAATATAGCTCAGGGTGGAATAATTTAATAATTAAACCTACTGATTAGGAAATTGTTTTAATGATATGGCATAGAAGTTCAATATGCTTGGAAGGATCCACTTGAGAAAAAATAAATCCTTAATATTAAAAGAAAGGTTTTGGAATCAACAGAAATATTCTTGCAGGCAAAATTTTAAACTCTTGGCAAGATTTTAATAACTAAAACCTGGTTAAATATTTGGGGTGTTATACCGGGTCACCCGCCAAGACCTCCAGCGTCTTCTTCAACATCTCTGGCGCCAGCTCCGTCTCCTGGAGCCTCATGCGATCTTGGCGTCCGGTTAGGGTCCACATAGGTCGGGAGTGACGCTTGAGAGGAGCAATGCGGCGTCGGAGGAACTCCGCCACCACCCGGGGCACAGTCACGCCAAGATCCCTCAACCTCCCCGGTCGGAGCCAGACGTAGGCGAGCCGGGGCCTCGCATGCTCTTCATGATCCCAGCCCGGATTGGGGATAGCAGGCAATGTGGGGTGCTCAAGCAGGGGACTAGGCACTCCGACATTCACATACAGCCACCGTGTCCAGAACCCACTCGTGGAGGGTGGAAGGCTGAAATCAATCCTTGAGGCGGCCGTCTTCGCTATGGCCAGGAAGCTCACACACCTCGAGCACTGTGATGGGTCGGCCAGACGCAAGGATAAGAAGTGACGCAAGAGGGCGACGGAAGGAGCAATGCCCACCATTACCTTGAAGACGAAGGCGAAGACAGCAAGAAGGGTAATAGACTGAGGATCAAGATGCATCATATGGATCTGATAGTGGGATAGCACTGCATTGAAAAAGGCAGAGAGAGGAGGGACCAAGCCAGCCCACAGGGCGTCAACAAAGAACCGAACCTCTGTCACGATCCTGTCGACAGAAGTGTGGGATGCAGGCAAAGCCGTCGTCTTTCCGCACTTGTTGAAGCTTGAGGCAAGAGCAGGACGGACCTTCCCCAAGGCCTCAAGATTGAGCACCAGCGACCGGCCAACGGCAGGCTCGAATGCCGGGGGCGAGCTGGACGAAGGCGCGGACTCCTTCCCTTTTTCCTTGCTGGTTGGCACCATGGTGATGGAGGAGGCAGAACTCGAGTCAGATTGGAAGCGGAAGCAGAGGCTCGAGGAAGAAGGAAGGAGCAGGAAGCGCATGGGCGGCAAGGAGGAAATAACTGTGTAAAGCGTCGTGGCCGTCTAGCCAGGCGGATATTGGGGGAGCGTGGGGAAGCGGGGATGCCCACGTCCAATCAAGTCGCCATGCGTCGCCCAAGGCCCAGGCTGTTGGGGCCCGCGGCGCTCCGCACTTGACCTTTGGCTTCACCGCTAAGCCAAGTCCGAGCGCGCCTTGGGCCCGAGGGCTACTGTCGGTGTCCTAGATATGGGGGTATCCAGACTTGCCTGCCTTTGGCCTGCGGCGCGGCTCATCAGTGGCCCAGTTCGGCCCGTCTACATCAACCCAGGTTCAAGACCCTCGTGAGGGGCCAAGCCTCACGGGGCGGACGGCACAAGGCCTCCCCAGGAGCGGCCTCACCAGGCAGGCTCGCGAGGAGGCGGAGAGATCAAGGCAAGGGGTACCTCGCGAGGTGCACATGAGCAAGCCATGATGATCGAGACCAGGCATGCACCAGGCGGGCGCTGGCCAGCATAGTGTTCTTATTTCCCCTTTGGTGCTAAGGGGGCAAGCGCAGGCGCGGAGTACCAAGGCATCAGGCAAAGTTTCCCTTTCGGTGCAACAAGACCAGGACCAGGAGGACGGCAAGATGGAGGTCACCGTGGAGCCCAAGATGGCGTCATCGCCAGTGCTTTTGACAGTCAAGGCCACCTTTAGTCAGGATAGCTTGTACTAGTTGTCCCCCTTCAAATCCCGCCATTATGGAATCCCTTTCCGCTCAATATTTGGGAAGAGGACCAAGGCCTCTATAAATAGGACTAGCCACTCCCAAGGCAAGGGGATCGACCAATCGAACCTTGACCAGAACCACCCACACCAGCACAAGAACTCCTCCCCTCGCGAGGTTGTTCTTCCCGTTGTACTGTTCCTCATCAGCCCAAGAGGCAATCCACACACCACACACTGGAGTAGAGTATTACACCGCAATGGTGGCCTGAACCAGTATAAATCTTGCGTCCCTTGTGTTGTTCATCTTGCTAGCTTAGATCCACGGCGTGGCGAGGGAGTATATCGGTAGGAGAAAGATCTTCGCGCGCACCCCAGAGTTCGAACCTTAAGGGTTTTGCCGGAACCCGAAATCCGGGACCGATAGGGAAACCTTTGCCTAAGCAGAAGGCCGTAGGTTCATCCCCTACCTGGCGCGCCAAATGTTGGATTTCGGGTTCCGGAAAAACCCTTAAGGTTCGAACTTTGGGGTGCGTGCGAAGATCTTTCTCCTACCAATCTACTCCCTCGCCACGCCGCGGATCTAAGCTGGCTCCAACCCTTCTGGTGTGCCTTCTCCCGCTTCTGGTCCTCCCGAGGCCGCCATTGGGGCCAGAAGGCTTACGGGCTTTAAGCTCGGCAAGAGACAAGCGGACTTCGCCACAGGTTCAAACTCTGGGTGGTGCCTGAGCCGGGGTAGCCCCCTGAGGGATCAGCGCAGACCTGCCCCTCTTCGGGATCACGGGTGGGTCCTCCTCCCGTGCGGCATCAGCCTCGTCATCGTCCGGCATGGTGCGGAGGATGCTGGCCATGTGCCAAGAGGAGGTCTCTACCGTCCCCTCAGTGGTCTCCTCCGAGTTGAGCTCCTCATCTTCTTCATCTCCTTCCCCTCCCTCGCGGGGGCCATCAGAAGACACCTCCGTCGGCGTCGTCGCCCCCTGGCCCTCAGGAGGCACCACCGGCACCAGACCGCGGCTGTCGAATGTGGGCATGGCCTTCACCACCAGCGCATGGTCCTCGCGAAGGAACAAGGGAGTGGGGACACCCTCCACATCCCCCAGGTCTTCTCCGGGCAAGAGGCGAAGGGCGGAGGATAGGTCATCGTCCTCCAGGGCGACCGGGTTCAGGCGGAGCCTGTCGTCGGCACCCCCGAGCGTCCACAGCAGACGCGGGTGCACCTGAAGGGGAGCCACACACTGCATCAGGAACTCCCTCAGGAGTGTGGCCCCCGTCAGCTTTGCCGCTTTCACATTGTCGGGGTTCAGATCGGCGTTCATCTTCGCCAGCACCTGTTTCTCCCGGTTGTCGTCAAGCTTTGCACGGGACCACCCCTCGTCAGGCTGGGGCATCCTCGTGGGTAGCATCAGCCTGGAGTGGATGCACCTGGCATCCACCATGACCCACTTGCTCCGGAAGCCCTCAGCCCTCTTCCCAGTCTTCGAGATCGCGTTGGTCTTGCCATATGAAACAAAGTTGGCACACGCCGAGGTGTGCTCGCCGTTGATTCGGAGGGAGAAGAAGTGGCACAGCAGAGCCACGGACGGCATCACCCCGACGTGCGCCTCGCAGTAATAGGCAAAAATCGACAGAAGGAGGACGAAATTAGGATGGAGGTGAAGGGCCTGCAACCCGTAATGGCGAAGGACGGCGTAGAAGAACTCGGAGAAGGGAGGCACCAGGCCAGCAATAATGGCATTCATGAAGAAGAGATAGAAGGTGCTCCCCTTGGCCTCTGCCGCGGCGGAACCGGCGTGGAGCTCCGTCGCCCCGATCTCACTGCCCTCCACCACCGTCATAAGGCGTATGGCAGCAAGATTCTTCTCTGACACGGTGGGGGCATCCAGGGCCGGCGAGTACCAAGCCGGAGGCGCGTTGGGCTTGGTCTTGCGGGGTGCCATCGCTTGTTTCCGGGAATGAATGGAGTAGATCTGGAGATTTGGAAGCAAGAAAGCAAGGAAGGGGATCTGAAGCAAGGCGCAAGGGAGCAATGAAAGTAAGTCTTACCCAAGCCTGCCTTTTGTCAGTCGGGCAATTGCCGAGGCAGCGTGGGGAAGCGGAGATGCCCACGTCCAATCAAGTCGCCACGCGTCACTCAATGCCTCAGGCTGTTAGGGCCCGCGGTGCTCCGCACTTGACCTTTGGCTTCGCCGCTAAGCCAGGTCTGAGTGCGCCTGGAGCCGGGGGGCTATTGTCGGCGTCCTGGATATGGGGGTGTCCAGACTTGCCTGCCTTCCGCCTGCGGCGCGGCTCATCAGTGGCCCAGTTTGGCCCGTCTACATCAACCCAGGTTCAAGACCCTCGCAAGGGGCCAAGCCTCGCGGGGCGAACAGCACAAGGCCTCCCGAGGAGCGGCCTCACCAGGCAGGCTCGCGAGGAGGCGGAGAGATCAAGGCAAGGAGTACCTCGCGAGGTGCACATGACGCAAGCCATGACAATCGAGACCAGGCGGGCGCCGGCCAACATAGTGTCCTTATTTCCCCTTTGGTGCTAAGGGGGCAAGCGCAGGCGCGGAGTACCAAGGCATCAGGCAAAGGTTTCCCTATCGGTGCAACAAGACCAGGACCAGGAGGACGGCAAGACAGAGGTCATCATGGAGCCCAAGACGGCGTCATCGCCAGTGCTTTTGACAGTCGAAGACCACCTTTAGTCAAGATAGCTTCTACTAGTTGTCCCCCTTCGAATCCCGCCATTGTGGAATCCCTTCCTACTCAATATTTGGGAAGAGGACCAATGCCTCTATAAATAGGACTAGCCACTCCCAAGGCAAGGGGATAGACCAATCGAACCTTGACCAGAACCACCCACACCAGCACAAGAACTCCTCCCCTCACGAGGCTGTTCTTCCCCCTCTACTATTCCTCATCAGCCCAAGAGGCAATCCACACACAACACACTGGAGTAGGGTATTACACCGCAACGGTGGCCTGAACCAGTATAAATCTTGGGTCCCTTGTGTTGTTCATTTTGCTAGCTTAGATCCGCGGCATGGCGAGGGAGTAGATCGGTAGGAGAAAGATCTTCGCGCGCACCCCAGAGTTCAAACCTTAAGGGTTTTGCCGGAACCCAAAATCTGACAATTCCCACCAAGCCTACTCGTGGTGAGAAGTCTGTTGCTGCCAAGCAACGTGTGGTTATGCCTCTGCACGGCTGGAAAGCCAAGGATTGGGAAGCCTTCCGGACGACGAATCCATACGTGGTTCCTATTGCGCCTCGTTGGACCACTGTTCAGTTCTGGAATGAGATGGAAGTAAGGATTGTTCATGAGTTGAGCATAACAAGAACTGGTATGCCAAGCAGTGGACTATTGATCTTGATCACTAGAGGAGCAACTTGGATTTCTTTGGGGAGACCTTGGCTCTTTCTGAGGAGTTTGACTTGGTCAAGCTCATGAGAGTCAATTGTGACTTTGATGTTCAGCTTATCCATCAGTTTTATGGCACTGTTCATTTTGGAGAAGATGACGCTCGCACTCTCATGTTCATGTGCCGTGATGAGCTCTTTCAAGTACCCTGGAGGGCTTTCTGCAATGCCATTGGGTATGACGATACCGGACTTGAAGGGAATGGTGGCATTCGTCCTCACGACCATCCTCATTCCATGCCTAAGGACAAACTTGCTCCTTCGTACATTCGGGGTCGTGGTATTAACGGAGAGTCCATGGATCTTGATAAGGTCTATGACATCATGCATCATGTGTTTTGCAATGTGCTTTTGCCCAAGGTTGGAAATCAGGATGAGGTCTATGGGTACCTTGTTGACTTGCTTGTTGCTATGAAGACCAAGGTGGGTTCTGGTGCTACTTTTGATGTGTCCAACTGGATGTGGCATGAGATGTACAACATTTTCATCTACAGAAAGGTCCCCATTTATGCTCCTTTCGTCATGTGCTTTCTGAACTCAGTTTGGGTTGTTCGCCGCCCTGGAGAGCTTCTCACTTCCCCAGATAACCTCACCGTGCATGAGGTCAAGCAACTAAAGAAGAAGAAGCATGCCGAGCCTCGCTTTCCTGTTGATCATCCGGAGGATGTTTATGCCACTTCAGATGATGAGGACTTTGAGATGGAACCAGGGGACAATCCTTTATGGCTGTACAAGCTCACCGTTGAAGTAAAGAAGACTTTCTTCCTTCAGACTGACATTCAGAAGAAGATGTATGAGGCTCATGTCAATGAGAAGCTTGCCCGGCTGAAAGGATCGAGAAGAGGGGTCTAGAGGGGGGGTGAATAGACACTCAACACACAAAGTTGACAGTTTTTAATTTCTTTAAGTTGAAATGGAGTTTTGGCACAAGTTTCAACATTCACAATACATATCAAGCAAGCATGCAAAGAGTATATGAGCAGCGGAAAGAAAAGCATGCAACTTGCAAGAAAGTAAGGGAATGGGATTGGAGTGTGCAAATGCAATTTGGAGACACAGTGATTTTTTATCTGTGGTTCAGATAGGTGGTGCTATCGTACATCCATGTTGATGGAGACTTCAACCCACTAAGGTTAATGGTTGTGCGAGTCCATGGAGGGCTCCACCCACGAAGGGTCCACAAAGAAGAAACCTTGTCTATCCCACCATGGTCGTCGCCCATGAATGACTTGCCTCAATCGGGTAGATCTTCACGAAGTAGGCGATCTCCTTGCCCTTACAAACTCCTTGGTTCAACTCCACAATCTTGACGGAGGCTCCCAAGTGACACCTAACCAATCTAGGAGACACCACTCTCCAAAAGGTAATAGATGGTGTGTTGATGATGAACTCCTTGCTCTTGTGCTTCAAATGATAGTCTACCCAACACTCAACTCTCTCTCACAGGATATGGATTTGGTTGAAAGAAGATTTGAGTGGAAAGCAACTTGGGAAGTCTAGAGATCAAGATTCATGTGGTAGGAATGGAATATCTTGACCTCAACACAAGTGTAGGTGGTTCTCTCTTAGAAAATGGATAGTGGAAGTGTAGGCATGTTCTGATCGCTCTCTCCATGAATGAAGAGTGGGTGGAGGGGTATATATAGCCTCCACACAAAATCTAACCATTACACACAAATTACCAAACTCGGTGGGACCGAATCATTAAACTCGGTGAGGGAGTCCTGGACTAGGGGGTGTCCGGATAGCCAAACTATCATCATCGGTCGGACTCCAAGACTATGAAGATACAAGATTGAAGACTTTGTCCCGTGTCCGGATGGGACTTTCCTTGACGTGGAAGGCAAGCTTGGCGATACGGATATGTAGATCTCCTACCATTGTAACCGACTCTGTGTAACCCTAGCCCTCTCCGGTGTCTATATAAACCGGATGGCTTTAGTCCGTAGGACGAACAAAAATCATACCATAGGCTAGCTTCTAGGGTTTAGCCTCCTTGATCTCGTGGTAGATCTACTCTTGTAACACACATCATCAATATTAATCAAGAAGGACGTAGGGTTTTACCTCCATCAAGAGGGCTCGAACCTGGGTAAAACATCGTGTCCCTTGTCTCCTGTTACCATCCGCCTAGACGCACAGTTCGGGACCCCCTACCCGAGATCCGCCGGTTTTGACACCGACATTGGTGCTTTCATTGAGAGTTCCTCTGTGCCGTCACCATCAGGAAGGATGCCTTTTCCTGTCTTCAAAGACGGCACCATCGTCAAGGGAGCTTTGGCCGCCGGCCAGACCATCCGGCTAGGCGGTTTTCTTATGACCGCCTGTTCGGCCACCGCTCCGACAATGACCTCTCAGGTCATTAAAAGCGATCTTCACGTCAGCTCGGAATTCGCCGAGCAGCTAGATCCGATTGAGCTCTCCTCCGTAAACGAGCTCTTGGATCGCATCGATCGCATACAGGAGTCGCTACCGACTACGATCAGATTGGGCTTAAAACCGATCTGAGAGAAATTAACTCTCCCTAGGTTACCCACCACGTTGTCATGGTAGAGGAACAATGTGGCGACTCTTCTTCTATGTTAAAAACCAACTATGTCCGGATTCCCGATCCCTCCATGCCGGATTCCCGTGGAGGGACGGACGCTAATCAAATACTGAACCTAAAGTCAGGCATCAGACCAGATTCGTTGGAAAGCGTCCAGCAAACCAAGCTTCCGAATCCGGAAGCTTCTTGGCCTTTGAGCCTCAGATTGGGCGGGGTTCCGAACTTGATTCCACCCGCCCACCCAAACATAAGCGATCTATCTCAAATATGGCAAGAGCCCGATGAAACAGTACATCACTACTTGCCCAGATTCCTCCTGGTTATGGACAGGATAAAGGATTGCCGTGAAGAAAGCGCGATTTCAATCTTCTGCAACAATTGCACAGACAAGGGAATTTGGAAGTTTGAACTTCACAGCCGACATCCGCGGGGACTTGATCCTCGATGGGTTCGAGCCACAGCCAAGCATGCCGCACTGTCACGACGGGCATGATTTAGCTCTGCTACCGGACATTACCCTAGAGGTCGCACTTGAGCCCGCTCCGATCTTCAATTCGGAGCCGGCTGCGCAGATCGAGGATGGATGGCTAGACATCGCCTCGGGGGCTGCAACCTCTACGGCGATAGAGCCGAACACTGACCTTGTCCCTCATGAAGCTCGTGACTCCGAGGCACCAGACTCCTTGCCGGATTCCGAACCTCCCGCGCCCCCACCAATCGAATCCGGTTGGGCGCCGATCATGGAGTTCACTGCCTCGGACATCTTTCAACACTCACCTTTTGGTGACATCCTGAGTTCGCTAAAGCATCTCTCATTATCAGGAGAGCCCTGGCCGGACTGCGGCCAGGACGGTTGGGATGCGGACGACGAAGAAATTCAAAGCCCACCCACCACCCACTTGGTAGCCACTGTCGATGATCTAACCGACATGCTAGATTACGACTCCGAAGACATCGACGGTATGGACGACGATGCCGGAGACGACCAAGAACCAGCGCCTACTGGGCACTGGAAAGCCACCTCATCATATGACATATACATGGTGGATATCCCAAAGGATGGGAATGGCGAAGGGGCAGCGGAGGATAACCCCTCCAAGAAACAGCCCAAGCGTCGGCGTCAGCGGTGCCGCTCTAAATCCCGCCAGAGCAAAAATGAAGATTCCGGCACCGGAGATAATAATACACCGGACAGTGCCGAAGACAACCCACTCCAGCAAGATCCAGCGCAGGAGGACGGAGACGCCAGCCCTCATGAGAGAGCGGCAGAAGAAGAGGTAGAGGACTACATGCCTCTCTCCGAAGACGAGGCAAGCCTCGACGATGACGAATTCGTCGTGCCTGAGGATCCCGTCGAACAAGAGCGTTTTCAACGCAGGCTTATGGCCACGGCGAACAGCCTCAAGAAAAAGCAGCAACAGCTTAGAGCTGACCAAGATCTGCTAGCCGACAGATGGACCGAAGTCCTCGCGGCCGAAGAGCATGAGCTCGAACGCCCCTCCAAAAGCTACCCCAAACGCAAGCTGCTCCCCCGATTAGAGGAGGAGGCGTATGAACCCGCATCACCAGGAGACAATACGGTTGACCGACCACCCCGTGGTCGCGACAAAGAGGCTTCTAAGCCCTTCACTAGACCCGTACCCCGGCATCGCTCAAAAGGCACAAGGCCACAGGGGAACGCTCCGGACTTGCGAGATATATTGGAGGATAGGGCAAGACAATCAAGATCGATCTATGGATCACGAGGGCGCCCCATGATACGTGATTTATAACCGTCGCCGGACACGATAAAGTTCGGCGGGCGAACAAAATGCATAAAGCTCTTTTGAGCTCCGTCGTGATATCGCCCAGTACAGAGGCGCCGCACACCCACTATGCTTCACAGATGAAGTAATGGATCATAAAATCCCCGAAGGGTTTAAACCTGTGAATATTGAATCTTACGATGGCACAACAGTCCCCGCGGTTTGGATCGAAGACTATCTCCTTCACATCCATATGGCCCGAGGTGACGATCTCCACGCCATCAAATATCTCCCCCTCAAGCTTAAAGGGCCAGCCCGGCATTGGCTTAACAGCTTGCCAGCAGAGTCAATTGGGAGTTGGGAAGACCTGGAAGCCGCATTCCTCGATAACTTCCAAGGCACATATGTGCGACCACCGAACGCCGACGACCTCAGCCACATAATTCAGCAGCCATTTAATCGGCGGATAATTCGGACATGGTTCTTAACCAAGAAAAACCAAATCGTCGACTGTCCGGATGCGGAGGCCCTTGCAGCCTTCAAGCATAATATCCGCGATGAGTGGCTTGCCCGGCACCTAGGACAGGAAAAGCCAAAATCCATGGCAGCCCTCACATCACTCATGACCCGCTTCTGCGCGGGTGAGGACAGCTGGCTAGCACGCAGCAACAACCACAGCAAAAATTCTGGCAGTCCGGATATCAAGGACCGTAATGGCAGGTCGCGTTGTAACAAAAACAAACGCCGCATTAACGGCAACAATAGTGAGGATACAGCAGTCAATGCCGGATTCAGAGGCTCTAAACCAGGTCAGCGGAAAAAGCCATTCAAAAGATCTACTCCGGGTCCGTCCAATTTGGACCGAATACTCGACCGCTTGTGCCAGATACATGGCACCCCTGAAAAGCCAACTAACCACACCAATAGGGACTGTTGGGTATTCAAGCAGGCAGGAAAGTTAATTGCCGAAGACAATGACAAGGGGCTGCATAGCGATGACGAGGAAGAGACCCGACCGCCGAACAATAGAGGACAGAAGGGTTTCCCCCCACAGGTGCGGACGGTGAACATGATATGCGCAACGCACATACCCAAAAGGGAGCGGAAGCGTGCACTCAGGGATGTATACGCGATGGAGCCAGTTGCCCCGAAGTTCAATCCATGGTCCTCCTGCCCGATCACTTTTGACCCGAGGGACCACCCCACCGGCATCCGCCATGGCGGATTCGCCGCATTGGTTCTAGACCCAATCGTCGATGGATTTCACCTCACCAGAGTCCTGATGGACGGCGGCAGCAGCCTGAACCTGCTTTATCAGGACACAGTGCGCAAAATGGGCATAGACCCCTCAAGGATTAAACCTACCAAGACGACCTTTAAAGGCGGCATACCAGGTGTAGAAGCCAATTGTATAGGCTCGCCACATCGAAGTGGTCTTGGATCCCGGATAACTTCCGGCGAGGAGTTAATCTTCGACATAGTCCCGTTCCGCAGCGGCTATCATGCCTTGCTCGGGCGTACCGCGTTTTCAAAGTTCAACGCGGTGCCGCACTACGCATACCTCAAGCTCAAGATGCCAGGCCCTCGAGGGGTCATCACGGTCAACGGAAATACTGAACGCTCTCTCCGAACGGAGGAACATACAGCGGCTCTCGCGGCAGAAGTACAGTGCAACCTCTTAAGGCAATTCTCGAGTACGGCCGTTAAGCGGCCGGACACAGCTAAGCGCGCCCGGAGTAACCTACAACAAGACCACCCGGCACGTGCCGAGCACGCGTAGCAGTGCGGCCCCAACCCCAGCCCTTGTAAAACGTCAAGACAGGTCCTTCGCGTACACCATTACACTCTGAAGATACCATGGGCATGGGGAGAGGGGCACGACCACAATAGGCCCAGACTGTGGCTGAACCACACCAGGGGCTCTCAAGTGTGTCGTTCTTTTTTTTTCTTTTTTCCTTTCTATTTTTACCCACAGGACTCTGTTCGTCAGAGGCCCTGTCCGGCAGTAGACCTGCCGAAATCACGATGCAACAGCCAGGGAAGGACAAAGGCTGCAACGAATATACAGGTGGTCTCCATTACGAGCATTTTTATACACCACTTCGCAGCCTACCCCTGGAGGGGGACATGTTTAACAGTCCCATCCCTTGCTTATTGCACTATTTGTATCATTCTGCATTCATCGCAGCACTTATTGAATAAAACAATGCAGCACCTTTTTGCTTATAATTGCATTTCTTTTTCATACATATGTTCATTTATAACATTACGCATCCGTACGTTTTGGTACGGCTAAATACACCAGGGACTTATGTTTCCCGCATCATGGTGTGATAAGTCCGAACACTTTCACAAGTGCGGCACCCCGAACTTATAGCACTATATGCATCAGCTCCGAATCATGTCTTGGGTCAATAGTTGGGATTGCCCGCTCCCATGTTTTGGTACCTTACGCCCGCTGTATCGCTAAGGTAGCACTGGAGAACCACTGCGATTGCGCCCAGCTTGAGCTGGGTTAACGCCTCAGTGGAGAAAGCTAAAACTGATCGTCATGATGAGGCGAGAGCTGGTCGCTGTTCGAGAGGTTTTTGCGAGTCCCTAAAGACTTATGCCGCTTAGACCGAGGAGCCGGTTTTTGTCCGCCCAGCGTGATAGCGCCCAAATTGACCTTCCGAAGACTAGGGGCTTCACCAAATTTAAAATTATAGAATTCTATGGCTAAGTGAGAGTGTTCAAGCATTATAAGTCCGGTTGCCTTGTTCGTTGTGTTGAGCGCCTCCCTAGATGGACCCAAATATGGGAACAAGAGCGCTCAAATTTATCCCGAACACCCCAGCACTCGTGGCGTGGGGGCTGAAGTCGACGACTTGCCATCTCTCAGATTTGATAAACAGCCGCACAGAAGGTAATATTTTAAATTAAAAAGCGTTGCTTAGCGCAAATGAACTAAGTTTTCAGCGCACAGGATAACTACATGCGAGTCTACTCAAATATTACATCTTTGGAGCACTCACCCGCAATAGTGCGGGCGCCCTTCAGCACACTCTTATAATACATCTCGGGTGTGCGATGCTCCTTGCCCTCTGGTGGCGGGTCCGTCACAAGCTTCTGGGCATCCATCTTGCCCCAGTGCACCTTTGCGCGGGCAAGGGCCTGACGGGCACCCTCAATACAGGCGGAGTGCTTGATGACTTCAACCCACGGGCACGCATCCACCAGCCGCCGCACTAGGCCGAAGTAGCTCCCAGGCATGGCCTTCTTAGGCCACAGCCGAACTATGAGGCCCTTCATGGCCTGTTCGGCCGCCTTGTGGAGCTCGACCAGCTGCTTCAGCTGGTTGCTAAGGCACCGGATGTCCGCCTCAAAGATATTGAGACCGTAAGACCTTCTCCGCCGAGCTCCCCTCCTCGGCCCGGTAGAATGCGGCAGCATCGGACACGCTGCGAGGAAGATCTGCGAACGCTCCTGGAGAGCTCCGAATTCGGGTAAGCAACAGTTAATTAACACTCACATGCCTACTTTGCATGAAAATGCCTTACCCGCTGCTATTTTCTTCACCGCCTCAATCTCCCGGAGGGCCTTGTAGGCTTCGGCCTTAGCGGCTTTGGCACTCTCAAGAGCCATTGCAAGCTCAGACTCTCGAGTCTTTGAGTCATGCTCCAGGCTCTCATGCTTTTTCACGAGATCCTGGAGCTCTTGCTGTACCTCCGCCACCCACGCCTCCTGCTTCCCTCGCTCGGTGCGCCCGCGGCCGCATTGCGTTCGGCCGCGGCCACCGCCTCTTTCAGGGTCGCCACCTTGTTAGTGGCCCCTACAATACCCACGTTATCCTTGTCATTCTTCTTGCAACCAAAATCCTTTTCTGTAAGGTACAATTTTAATAAGGTGGTACTCACCTTCATTATCCTCGAGCTGCTTCTTGGCACGGCCGAGCTCGTTCTCGGACCGCTCAAGGTTTTCCTTCAAAGTATTGACCTCCGCAGTCAGTGCGGCAGAGGTCAGCAGCGCAGCCTGCAATCCCATATTGACACATTTATTATGACTCCTGCGTATATCTTTTTAGATCCTCAGTCTGACTTTTCTTTCCGAACACCGAACCGAGCATCAGGGGCTACTGTCTATGCGGTACCATTTTATATATATAGAAATTCTTACCTCAAAGCCTGTCAGAAGGCTGTGGCAGGCTTCGGTCAGCCCGCTCTTGGCGAGCTGCACCTTCTGAATCACCACACTCATAACAGTGCGGTGTTCCTCTTTGATGGAGGCGCTGTTGAGCGCCTCCAGCAAATTATCCGGCACCTCCGGTTGGACGGAGGCAGCCGGCGTCACGGTCTTGCCCTTCTTGCGAAGGGGTCGCCCGCTGGACTCCGGAGCCATTGTGGGTTCCGGGGCCGAGTCGGGTGCAAAGTCCAGGAGATTGTCCTGCGACACCTCCGGGGCCCTCTCCTCCTGGTGGGTCCCTTCCTGGGATCCCACCTCGGCATCGTCCGCGTCGCGGGGGGTGGACGCAGTCAGAAGAGAATCCATATCCGACGCACCTAAGGACCCGCTCGACGAAGTGGGAAGATCATCCTTAGGCGG
The DNA here is from genome assembly GCA_021605205.1 of Aegilops longissima. Taxonomy (NCBI): domain Eukaryota; kingdom Viridiplantae; phylum Streptophyta; class Magnoliopsida; order Poales; family Poaceae; genus Aegilops; species Aegilops longissima. Next base: position 695,615,663 of record CM038682.1, read on the forward strand.
ACTGCAGGGTTGTATGCGGCATTAGAAAGACGTTGCGTGGCAAAAAAGATAAACCATGAAGTTATTCGGGAATCCGGATACTCACGATCTCGCCAGGGGCTTGGCCCTTGGAGGCCAGTCCTCGTCGTCATCACTGGCATTGGCAGAGCAGTCCGGGGGAAGAGTTTTTCCCTTCTTGGACCCTTCAGCCTCCCTCGTTGGGGAGGCCTTCCTTTTCTTCTCTCCCCCCGCTGGGGAAGAGGCTTTCTTCTTCTCCTCCTCACCTTGGTGAGAGGAGTCGGCCTCGGATTCATCATCCGATAGCACCTGAAAATGGGAACTCTTCCGAGTCCCCGTGGCCTTCTTCTTGGCCTTCTTCTCCGGCACCACATGGGGTGCCGGAGCCAGCAGCCCCGTCAAGCGGGCGTCCGCTGGGTCCTCTGGCAATGGGGCCGGACAGATAGCCTGTCCAGCCTTCTTCAGCCAGTCCTGTCAAAGGAAAGGGAGTTTAGATCCCGCATAGAGTCAAACTATGGAAAACAAGCATCGCTTAAAAGGACAAAATCACTTACCTCGTCAGCTGGACGCTCCAAGCTGAATCCACGATCTTCGGTACCGGATGCGGGAGCCTCGGCGCCTTTGAATAGCACCTTCCAGACATCTTCGTACGTAGTGTCGAAGAGCCCATTCAAGGTCTGGTGCTGCGCCGGATCGAACTCCCACATGTTGAAGCCCCGTCGTTGGCACGGGAGAATCTGGCGGATGAGCATGACCTAGACTACGTTGACAAGCTTGAGCTTCTTGTCCACTAGCTTTTGGATGCAAGCTTGGAGTCCGGTCAGTTCCTCCGAATCACCCCATGTCCGGCCGCTCTCCTTCCAGGAGGTGAGCCGAGTGGGGATGCCGGATCTGAATTCGGGGGCCGCTGGCCATTCGGGGTCACGCGGCTCAGTGATATAGAACCACCCCGATTGCCACCCCTTGATGGTTTCCACGAAAGTGCCCTCGAGTCAGGTAACGTGGGACATCCTGCCAACCATGGCACCTCCGCACTCCGCTTGACTGCCCTTCACAACTTTCAGCTTGACACTGAAGGTCTTGAGCCATAAGCCGAAGTGGGGCTGGATGCAGAGGAAGGCCTCGCACACGACGATAAACGCCGAGATGTTGAGGATGAAATTCGGGGCCAAATCATGGAAATCTAGGACGTAGTAGAACATGAGCCCCCGGACAAAGGGATGGAGTGGGAAGCCCAGTCCGCGGAGGAAATGGGGAAGGAATACTACCCTCTCATGGGGCTTGGGGGTGGGAACGAGCTCTCCCTCGATGGGGAGCCGGTGCGCGATGTCGCTGGACAGGTATCCGGCGCTGCGCAGCTTCTGGATCTGCCCCTCCGTGACGGAGGAGGCCATCCACTTGCCTCCTGCTCCGGACATAGTTGGAGAAGGTTTAGGTGAGAAGTGCGGACTTGGGCGCTGGAGCTCGAGTTCGCGGAGATGGATAAGCCAAGGAGGAAGAAGGCGCAAGTAAAAGGGTTGGATCTTTATCCCCTTATATGGGCGGACGGAAACATGCGTCCCCATCGGCCTGATAAAACTCGCTTATCCCCCAAGCGCCGCAATCAATGGCGCGGTTGGGTTACCCACGTCCGTATTGATGGGAATCCCGGAATAAGGGGAACACGATCTCTGCTTCGACAAGACGTGCCAAGGAAACCGCTTCGCTAAACGCGTTGAGGTGGTATAATAAAAATGGTGTGACGTCATGCCACGAAATACGTCAGCGGATTGAACTTGTGTAAATATTATTCTCTCTACGGTGGTACGTGGAAATTATTTTGCAAAGCCGGACACTATCCTGGTGTTCACAATCTTCTATGAATTATTCGGAGGAAGAACCCGCCTTGCAATGTCGAAGACAACATGCGCGCCGGACTCGTCGTCATTGAAGCCTGGTTCAGGGGCTACTGAGGGAGTCCTGGACTAGGGGGTGTCCGGATAGCCGAACTATCATCATCGGCCGGACTCCAAGACTATGAAGATACAAGATTGAAGACTTCGTCCCGTGTCCGGATGGGACTTTCCTTGACGTGGAAGGCAAGCTTGGCGATACGGATATGTAGATCTCCTACCATTGTAACCGACTCTATGTAACCCTAGCCCTCTCCAGTGTCTATATAAACCGGATGGCTTTAGTCCGTAGGACGAACAACAATCATACCATAGGCTAGCTTCTAGGGTTTAGCCTCCTTGATCTCGTGGTAGATCTACTCTTGTAACACACATCATCAATATTAATCAAGCAGGATGTAGGGTTTTACCTCCATCAAGAGGGCCCGAACCTGGGTAAAACATCGTGTCCCTTGTCTCCTGTTACCATCCGCCTAGACGCACAGTTCGGGACCCCCTACCCGAGATCCGCCGGTTTTGACACCGACACTCGGTAAGACCGATTTAGTTCATAATGTGACCGTTAGGCATTTCGGTGGGACCAACATGTCAACTCGGTGGGACCGATATCATTAGGGTTAGGGTATAACGTAATCTCGGTGAGACCGATTACACAAACTCGGTGAGACCGATTTTGGTATAAGCTAACCAGAGAGTTGGTCAGGCAAACTCAGTGGGACCGATTTGCTCATCTCGGTTGGACCGAAACGTTACGAAAGGGAAACAGAGAGTTTGCATTGCAATCTCGGTGGGACCGATCGGTTCATCTCGGTTAGACCGAAACGTTACGAAGGGAAACAGAGAGATTACAATCCCATTTCGGTGAGACCAGATCCCTATCGGTGAGACCAAAAAGACTAGGGTTTCTGGTAGTGGCTATGTTAATTGAACTCGGTGGTGCCGGATAGAAAGTTTCGGTAGGGCCGAGATTGACTTTTGGTTTGGGACATATGTGGATGTGAGAAAGTGGTTGAGGGCTTTGGAGCATATCACTAAGCACTTTGAGCAAGCAAGCCATTAAGCAACACCTCACCCCCTCTTAATAGTATTGGCTTTCCTACGGAATCAATGTGATCTTGGATCACTAAAAGTAAAATGTAGAGTCTTGTGATTTGAGCTTGAGCCAATCCTTTTGTCCTTAGCATCTTAAAGGGGTTCCACATCCTCTAGTCCATGACACTCCATTGTTGAACTTATCTGAAAAATACTAGGTAAAATTATTAGTCCAACAAGAGAGATGTTGTCACTAATTACCAAAATCACCCAGGGAGCACTTGTGCTTTAAATCTCCCCCTTTTTGGTAATTGATGACAACATACATCAAAGCTTTAGGTAAAAATATAGAGACAAGTAAGTAAAGGTTTGGAAGGACATGTAACATGCATAGGCTCCCCCTACATGTATGCAATCATGTGAATATGGACATAAGAGCATGTGAATGCATAAGCATGACTGAGAAAGCAATGAGTTACATGTATCTTGGCTATATGCATCAGAGCAAATTATGTGAGTATAGGAAATGTACCTCCATGCTCATGGGTCCTTCTTGCAAACAGTTTGTTCATCATCAAGAGATCCTCATAAACATGACTGTGATGCATATACTTACCTTGTGGTCTTGAGTTGGCTTAGGAGGGAATAAACCTGCATAAACAAGGTTAGATAACACAGATACATCTACTAGCCAGAGCAAACAAAAGAAACCACAAGAGTACCAAGACTGGGATGACATGTAGAGAGTGAGTACTGAGTGCCCAATTGAATATAGACATGTCCCCAAAGGTAAAGATGTGCAATGAATTTAAGGATTTCCTTCCCTTAGATGTCTTGCTCCCCCTGAATCTAGCATGGGATACTGGGAGAAGATAGGGAACAGAAAATCAGAGAAAAGAAAAGAAACAGAGCTAAAATGCAAACAATCAAATATGAACATGTCTTTCCCCTCTTAAAGACATGTGACTTCTCTCCTCTTGAACACCAAGCATCTGGGGTAACTCTCTCCCCCTGAGTATTTTCTCCCCCTATGGAGATGATTAAGCTTTGATGTGATCTCTCTCCCCCCTTTGACATCAATTTCCAAGAAGGGTCCTTCTGGATTTTTGTTGCAAATGGGTTTGGTCCTTGAGTCAGAGAACAAAGCAGCAAGTTGAATGTGATGCTGGCAGAGAACAAGAATCATTGAGTGGATCTGGATCAAAAGGAATGTTGAAACAAGTGGCAAGTTGTCTTTCCTGTAGTGAAATCGATGGCACCGAGTTGTGTGCTTCGGTTGCACCGAAAGAATTCGGTTGGACAGAAAACGACAGACCGGTGGAACCGAGTTCATCATAGAGAAAACACTTGTCACCTCAGCTCACTAGACAAGAAAGATCTCACAAGGATTTGCAAGGAATTAGATGCAGGAAATGCAGAACAAAAAGAAACAAAAAAGAAATGTAGAGAAGTTTTTTTTGAAAGGGGAAACAAATATGCATGAGACAAATGCAAGAGCACAGAAAAGAACACAAGAGAACTTCATCTAGATATGGTCGGCGACAAAGTCACCTATGTTAGAGTATATTGACTTAGGAGTCAAGTGAGATCACTTGATCATAGGTCATACTCATCGTTTGAGCTCAAAATGGGGTTACCATTTTTCATTTAAGCATTTTGATGTATTCTCATCTTGTTGAGTTGTTTTTACTCATGACTTGGAGTAAAGCTTCTCTAAGATGGAACAACATACCTTGGGTGGTGGTGTTGGTCGTGATCATGTAGTTGAACTTGTGTGGGTTGCTCAAGGTTGATGTAGTTCATCAAGAGTTGGGAGCACCACTTGGAATTTTAGTTCATCTACCTACATGGGTTAGTCTTGCAAGGACGAGAACTTGTGCATCCAAAATGACAATCATAAAACTCAACATAGAATTTGTTAAAGGATATGTTTTGAAGGGTTTCGTGCTTCCTTGTCTTTAACCACCGGATTGTAGAGACTTGGTGATGTAGAGATTGCTCAAGATGTGAGTGAGTTGCAATCTCATAGATTTAGGTTCATCCAAGTACCTACAAGGGTTAGATGACATGCAAGGGTGCAAATATATCCAAGATATATGTGTTGGAAATATGCCCTAGAGGCAATAATAAAAGGGTTATTATTATATTTCCTTGTTCATGATAATTGTCTTTATTCATGCTATAACTGTATTATCCGGAAATTGTAATACACGTGTGAATACATAGACCATAACATGTCCCTAGTGAGCCTCTAGTTGACTAGCTCGTTGGTCGACAGATAGTCATGGTTTCCTGACTATGGACATTAGATGTAATTGACAACGGGATCACATCATTAGGAGAATGATGTGATGGACAAGACCCAATCCTAAGCATAGCACAAGATCGTGTAGTTCGTTTTGCTAGAGCTTTTTTCAATGTCAAGTATCTCTTCCTTAGACCATGAGATTGTGTAACTCCCGGATACCGTAAGAGTGCTTTGGGTGTACCAAACGCCACAACGAATCGGGTGACTATAAAGGTGCACTACGGTATCTCCGAAAGTGTCTCATTGGGTTGACACGGATCGAGATGGGATTTGTCACTCCGTATGACGGAGAGGTATCTCTGGGCCCACTCGGTAATGCATCATCATAATGAGCTCAAAGTGACCAAGTGTTTGGTCACGGGATCATGCATTACGGTACGAGTAAAGTGACTTGCCGGTAACGAGACTGAACGAGCTATTGGGATACCTACGATCGAGTCTCGGGCATGTAACGTACCGATTGACAAAGGGAATTGTATACGGGGTTGTTCGAATCCTCGACATCGTGGTTCATCCGATGAGATCATCGAGGAGCATGTGGGAGCCAACATGGCTATCCAGATCCCGCTGTTGGTTATTGCCCAAGAGCCGTCTCGGTCATGTCTACGTGTCTCCCGAACCCGTAGGGTCTACACACTTAAGGTTCGGTGACGCTAGGGTTGTATGAATATGAGTATGCAGCATATCGAATGTTGTTCGGAGTCCCGGATGAGATCCCGGACGTCACGAGGAGTTCCGGAATGGTCCGGAGGTGAAGAATTATATATAGGAAGTCATATTTCGGCCATCGGGAAAGTTTCGGGGTCACCCGGTATTGTACCGGGACCACCGAAAGGGTCCCAGGGGTCCACCGGGTGGGGCCACCCATCCCGGAGGGCCCCAAGGGCTGAAGTGGGCAGGGGAACCAGCCCATAGTGGGCTGGTGCGCCCCCCTTGCCCCCCCCCTTGCGCCTAGGGTTGAAACCCTAAGGTGGGGGGGGCGCCCCACTTGCCTTGGGGGCCACTCCACCCCCCTTGGCCGCCGCCCCTTGGGAGATTGGATCTCCCAGGCCGGGCGCCTCGGGGCCTATATAAAGGGAGGGAGGGGGCAGCCGCACCTGAAGTCCCGGCGCCCCCCCCCCTACACCTCTTCCTCCTCCGTCACGTGCTTGGCGGCCTGCCGAGTGCTTTGCTTCCACCACCACCACGCTGTTGTGCTGCTGCTGGAGCCATCATCATCAACCTCTCCTTCCCCCCTGCTGGATCAAGAAGGAGGAGACGTCATCCGTTCCGTACGTGTGTTGAACGCGGAGGTGCCGTCCGTTCGGCGCTAGGATCTCCGGTTATAGGATCACGACGAGAACGACTACTTCAACCTCGTTCTTTTGAACGCTTCCGCTCGCGATCTACAAAGTGGTATGTAGATGCATCTCCCATGACTCGTAGCTTAGATGAACTCATAGATGGATCTTGGTGAAACCGTAGGAAAAATTTTAATTTTCTGCAACATTCCCCAACTGTGGCATCATGAGCTAGGTCTATGCGTAGTTCTCTATTGCACGAGTAGAACACAATTTTGTTGTGGGCGTAGATCTTGTCAACTTGCTTGCCGCTACTAGTCTTATCTTGCTTCAGCGGTATTGTGGGATGAAGCGGCCGGACCAACCTTACACGTATGCTTACGTGAGACCGGTTCCACCGACGACATGCACTAGTTGCATAAGGTGGCTGGCGGTGTCTGTCTCTCCACTTTAGTTGGAGAGGATTCGATGAAAAGGGTCCTTATGAAGGGTAAATAGAAGTTGACAAAATCACGTTGTGGTTATTCAGAGGTAAGAAAACGTTCTTGCTAGAACCCAATTGCAGCCACGTAAAAGATGCAACAACAATTAGAGGACGTCTAACTTGTTTTTGCAGCAATTGCCATGTGATGTGATACGGCCAGAAGTTGTGATGAATGATGAATGATATATTGTGATGTATGAGATCATGTTCATGTAATAGGAATCACGACTTGCATGTCGATGAGTATGACAACCGGCAGGAGCCATAGGAGTTGTCTTTAATTTTTGTATGACCTGCGTGTCATTGAAGAACGCCATGTAAATTACTTTACTTTATTGCTAAACGCGTTAGCCATAGAAGTAGAAGTAGTCGTTGGCGTGACAACTTCATGAAGACACAATGATGGAGATCATGATGATGGAGATCATGGTGTCATGCCGGTGACGATGATGATCATGGAGCCCCGAAGATGGAGATCGAAGGAGCTATATGATATTGGCCATATCATGTCACTACTATATAATTGCATGTGATGTTTATTATGTTTTATGCATCTTGTTTACTTAGAACGGCGGTAGTAAATAAGATGATCCTGATAATAATTTCAAGAAAGTGTTCCCCTAATCGTGCACCGCTGCTAAAGTTCGTCGTTTGAAGCACCACGTGATGATCGGGTGTGATAGATCCTTACGCTCACATACAACGGTGTAAGACAGATTTACACATGTAGAACACTTAGGGTTAACTTGACGAGCCTAGCATGTACAGACATGGCCTCGGAACATAGAGACCGAAAGGTCGAACACGAGTCGTATGGAAGATACGATCAACATGGAGATGTTCACCGATGATGACTAGTCCGTCTCACGTGATGATCGGACACGACCTAGTCGACTCGGATCGTGTAACACTTAGATGACTAGAGGATGTCTAATCTGAGTGGGAGTTCATTAAATAATTTGATTAGATGAACTCAATTATCATGAACTTAGTCTAAAACTTTGCAAAATATGTCTTGTAGATCAAATGGCCAACGCCATGTCAACATGAACTTCAACGCTTCCTAGAGAAAACCAAGCTGAAAGATGATGGCAGCAACTATACGGACTGGGTCCGAACCCGAGGATCATCCTCATAGCTGCCAGAAACAATATGTCCTAGAAGGACCGCTAGGTGACGCCTCCGTCCCAGAGAACCAAGACATTATGAATGCTTGGCAGTCTCGTCTTGATGATTACTCCCTCGTTCAGTCGGCATGCTTTACAGCTTAGAACCGGGCTCCAAAAGCGTTTTGAGCAACACGAAGCATATGAGATGTTCAAGGAGCTGAAACTAGTTTTCCAAGCTCATGCCCGGTCGAGATATGAAGTCTCCGACAAGTTCTATAGTTGTAAGATGGAGGAAAATAATTCTGTCGGTGAGCATATACTCAAAATGTCCGGGTTGCACAACCGCTTTGTCCCACCGGACGTTAACCTCCGGATGAGGCGGTCATTGACAGAATCCTTCATCGCTCCACCAAGCTACAAGAGCTTTGTGATGAACTACAATATCCAGGGATGGTGAAGACCATTCATGAAGTATTCTCAATGTCAAGTCGGCAGAGGTTGAAATCAAGAAAGAACATCAAGTGTTGATGGTCAATAAGACCACTAAGTTTAAGAAGGGCAAGGGTAAGAAGAACTTCAAGAAGGACGGCAAAGATGTTGCTGCCCCTGTAAGCCAGCTTGCCGGAAGAAGTCAAAGAATGGACCCAAGCCTCGAGACTGAGTGCTTTTATTGCAAGGGAAGGGTCACGGAAGCGGAACTGCCCCAAATACTTAGCGGATAAGAAGGCCGCAACACTAAAGGTATATTTGATATACATGTAATTGATGTGTACCTTACCAAGACTCGTAGTAACTCCTGGTATTTGATACCGGTGCTGTTGCTCATATTTGTAACTCACAGCAGAGCTGCGGAATAAGCGGAGATCGGCGAAGGGACGAGGTGACGATCGCGCGTCCGAATGGTTCCAAGGTCGATGTGATCGCCGTCGACACGCTACCTCTACATTTACCTACGGGATTAGTTTTAAACCTCAATAATTGTTATTTAGTGCCAAGTTTGAGCATGAACATTGTATCTGGAACTCGTTTGATACGAGATGGCTACTCATTTAAATCCGAGAATAATGGTTGTTCTATTTATATGAGAGATATGTTTTATGGTCATGCCCCGATGGTCAATGGTTTATTCTTAATGAATCTCGAACGTAATGTTACACATATTCATAGTGTGAATACCAAAAGATGTAAATTTGATAACGATAGTCCCACATACTTGTGGCATCGCCGCCTTGGTCACATTGGTGTCAAGCGCATGAAGAAGCTCCATGCTGATGGGCTTTAGAGTCTCTAGATTATGAATCATTTGACACATGCGAACCATGCCTCATGGGCAAAATGACCAAGACCCGCTTCTCCGAACAATGGAGCGAGCAACCAACTTGTTGGAAATCATACATACCGATGTGTGCGGTCCAATGAGCGTTGAGGCTCATGGAGGATATCGTTATGTTCTCACTCTCACCGATGACTTGAGTAGATATGGGTATGTCTACTTGATGAAACACAAGTCTGAGACCTTTGAAAAGTTCAAGGAATTTCAGAATGAAGTAGAGAATCAACGTGACCGAAAGATAAAATTCTTACGATCGGATCGTGGAGGAGAATATTTAAGTCACGAATTTGGTACACACTTAAGAAAATGTGGAATCGTTTCACAACTCATGCCGCTGGAACACCTCAACAGAACGGTGTGTCGAACGTCGAATCGCACTCTATTGGATATGGTGCGATCTATGATGTCTCTTACCGATTTACCGCTATCATTTTGGGGATACGCCTAGAGACAGCTACATTCACTTTAAATAGGGCACCGCCTAAACCGCTGAGACGACACCGTATGAATTATGGTTTGGGAAGAAACCTAAGTCGTCGTTTCTAAAAGTTTGGGGATGTGATGCTTATGTCAAGAAACTTCAACTTGAAAAGCTCAAACCCAAGTCGGACAAATGCGTCTTCATAGGATACCCTAAGGAAACCATTGGGTATACCTTCTACTTAAGATCCGAGGGCAAGATCTTTGTTGCCAAGAACGGATCCTTTCTGGAAAAAGAGTTTCTCTCGAAAGAAGTAAGTGGGAGGAAAGTAGAACTCGATGAAGTACTACCTCTTGAACGGGATAGTAGTGCAGCTCAAGAAGATGTTCCTGTGATGCCTACACCAACTGAAGAGGAAAATAATGATGATCAAGGTACTTCGGATCAAGTTGCTACTAAACTTCGTAGGTCCACAAGGACACGTTCCGCACCAGAGTGGTACGGCAACCCTGTCCTGGAAACCATGTTGTTAGACAACGGTGAACCTTCAAACTATGAAGAAGCGATGGCGGGCCCAGATTCCAACAAATGGCTTGAAGCCATGAAATCCGAGATAGAATCCATGTATGAAAACAAAGTATGGACTTTGACTGACATGCCCGATGATCGGCGAGCGATAGAAAACAAATGGATCTTTAAGAAGAAGACGGACGCGGATGGTAATGTCACCATCTATAAAGCTCGACTTGTCGCTAATGGTTATCGGCAAGTTCAAGGGATTGACTACGATGAGACTTTCTCTCCCGTAGCGAAGCTTAAGTCCGTCCGAATCATGTTAGCAATTGTCGATACTATGATTATGAGATATGGCGATGGACGCCAAAACAGCATTCCTTAACGGTTATCTTAAGGAAGAGTTGTATATGATGCAGCCGGAAGGTTTTGTCGATCCTAAGAACGCTAACAAAGTATGCAAGCTCCAGCGATCCATTTATGGGCTGGTGCAAGCATCTCGGAGTTGGAACATTCGCTTTGATGAGATGATCAAAGCGTTTGGGTTTATGCAGACTTATGGAGAAGCCTGCGTTTACAAGAAAGTGAGTGGGAGCTCTGTGGCATTTCTCATATTATATGTAGATGACATACTCTTGATGGGAAATGATATAGAACTTTTGGACAGCATTAAGGCCTACTTGAATAAGTGTTTTTCAATGAAGGACCTTGGAGAAGCTGCTTACATATTAGGCATCAAGATCTATAGGGATAGATCGAGACGCCTCATAGGTCTTTCACAAAGCACATACTTGATAAGATTCAAGAAGTTCAAAATGGATCAGTCCAAGAAAGGGTTCTTGCCTCAGACTTGCAAGGTGTGAGATTGAGCTCGGCTCAATGCCCCACCACGGCAAAAGATAAAGAAGAGATGAGCGCCATCCCTATGCCTCAGCCATAGGATCTATTATGTATGCCATGCTGTGTACCAGGACCTGATGTAAACCTTGCCGTAAGTTTGGTAGGAAGGTACCAAAGTAATCCCGCAAGGAACACCGGACAGCGGTCAAGAATATCCTGAAGTACCTGAAAAGGACAAAGGACATGTTTCTCGTTTATGGAGGTGACGAAGAGCTCACCGTAAAGGGTTACGTCGATGCTAGCTTTGACACAGATCTGGATGACTCTAAGTCACAAACCGGATACGTGTATATGTTGAATGGTGGAGTAGTAAGCTGGTGCAGCTGCAAGCAGAGCGTCGTGGCGGGATCTACGTGTGAAGCGGAGTACATGGCAGCCTCGGAGGCAGCGCATGAAGCTATTTGGGTGAAGGAGTTCATCACCGACCTAGGAGTCATACCCAATGCATCGGGGCCGATCAAACTCTTCTGTGACAACACTGGAGCTATTGCCCTTGCCAAGGAGCCCAGGTTTCACAACAAGATCAGGCACATCAAGCGTCATTTCAACTCCATCCGTGAAAATGTTCAAGATGGAGACATAGAAATTTGCAAAGTACATACAGATCTGAATGTCGCAGATCCGTTGACTAAACCTCCATCGCGAGCAAAACATGATCAACACCAGAACTCTATGGGTGTTCGATTCATCACAATTTAACTAGATTATTGACTCTAGTGCAAGTGGGAGACTGTTGGAAATATGCCATAGAGGCAATACTAAAAGGGTTATTATTATATTTCCTTGTTCATGATAATTGTCTTTATTCATGCTATAACTGTATTATCCGGAAATCGTAATACACGTGTGAATACATAGACCATAACATGTCCCTAGTGAGCCTCTAGTTGACTAGCTCGTTGGTCGACAGATAGTCATGGTTTCCTGACTATGGACATTAGATGTCATTGACAACGGGATCACATCATTAGGAGAATGATGTGATGGACAAGACCCAATCCTAAGCATAGCACAAGATCGTAGTTCGCTTTTGCTAGAGCTTTTTCAATGTCAAGTATCTCTTCCTTAGACCATGAGATCGTAACTCCCGGATACCGTAAGAGTGCTTTGGGTGTACCAAACGTCACAATGTAACCGGGTGACTATAAAGGTGCACTACAGGTATCTCCGAAAGTGTCCGATGGGTTGACACGGATCGAGACTGGATTTGTCACTCCGCATGACGGAGAGGTATCTCTGGGCCCACTCGTAATGCATCATCATAATGAGCTCAAAGTGACCAAGTGTTTGGTCACAGGATCATGCATTACGGTACGAGTAAAGTGACTTGCCGGTAACGAGACTGAACGAGGTATTGGGATACCTACGATCGAGTCTCGCATGTAACGCATCGATTGACAAAGGGAATTGTATACGGGTTGTTCAATCTCGACATCGTGGTTCATCCGATGAGATCATCGAGGAGCATGTGGGAGCCAACATGGCTATCCAGATCCCGCTGTTGGTTATTGCCCGAGAGCCGTCTCGGTCATGTCTACGTGTCTCCCGAACCCGTAGGGTCTACACACTTAAGGTTCGGTGACGCTAGGGTTGTATGAATATGAGTATGCAGCATATATAATGTTGTTCGAAGTCCCGGATGAGATCCCGGACGTCACGAGGAGTTCCGGAATGGTCCGGAGGTGAAGAATTATATATAGGAAGTCATATTTCGCCATCGGAAAGTTTCGGTCACCGGTATTGTACCGACCACCGAAAGGGTCCCGTGGTCCACCGGTGGGGCCACCCATCCCGGAGGGCCCTAAGGGCTGAACTGGGAGGGAACCAGCCCATAGTGGGCTGGTGCGCCCCTTGGCCCACCCCCGCGCCTAGGGTTGAAACCCTAAGGTGGGGGCGCCCACTGCCTTGGGGGCACTCCACCCCCTTGGCCGCCCCCTTGGGAGATTGGATCTCCCAGGCGGGCCCCTGGGGCCTATATAAAGGGAGGGAGGGGGCAGCCGCACCTCAAGTCCCGCGCCCCTCCCCTGCTACACCTCTTCCTCCTCCGTCACGTGCTTGGCGGCCTCGCCGAGTGCTGCTGTTCCACCACCACCACGCCACAGCTGCTGTTGGAGCCATCATCATCAACCTCTCCTTCCCTTGCTGGATCAAGAAGGAGGAGACTTCATCCGCTCCGTACGTGTGTTGAACGCGGAGGTGCCGTCCGTTCGGCGCTAGGATCTCCGGTGATAGGATCACGACGAGAACGACTACTTCAACCCCGTTCTTTTGAACGCTTCCGCTCGCGATCTACAAAGTGGTATGTAGATGCATCTCCCATGACTCGTAGCTTAGATGAACTCATAGATGGATCTTGGTGAAACCGTAGGAAAAATTTTAATTTTCTGCAACGTTCCCCAACAATATGATTATCATCATAAGAGAAATATCAAGGATTAGTCATAGGCTCATGTCTTGCATGCAACCAAACGGAGTTCCTACTCCAAGTTTGAAGCATCAATGTTGTTCAATTCACCTCTCAACCTGCAAAACACTTTGTCATCAAGTGGTTTAGTGAAAATATCAGCCAATTGTTTTTCGGTACGAACATGCTTAAGGTTAATGTCACCCTTAGCAACATGATCTCGAATGAAATGATGATGAACTTCAATATGCTTAGTTTGAGAATGTTGCACGGGATTATGAGCAATCTTAATAGCACTCTCATTGTCATAAAGCAATGGAACATGTTTCACATATATCCCATAATCTTTAAGAGTTTGGGTCATCCAAAGTAATTGAGCACGACATGAACCAGCGGCAATGTATTCCGCTTCGGCGGTGGATAAGGATACCGAGTTTTGTTTCTTGGAGGACCAAGATACAAGAGATCTACCAAGAAATTGACAAGTACCGAAGTGGACTTTCTATCAACCTTTTCTCCGGCATAGTCTGAGTCGGAATAGCCAACAAGATTAAAAGAAGCCCTCTTTGGAAACCAAATGCCAAAGTTTGGTGTATGAATTAAGTATCTCACTATCCTTTTCACAGCCTTAAGATGACACTCTTTAGGGGCCGCTTGATATTGTGCACACATGCACACACTTAGCATAATATCGGGACAAGAGGCACATAGATATAACAATGAACCAAACATAGAGCGATAAACTTTTTGATCAACCGGTTCACCATCTTTGGTCAAGTCAAGATGTCCACTAGTAGGCATGGGTGTACTCATACCTTTGCACTCTCGCATATTGAACTTCTTGAACAAGTCTTTGGTGTACTTCGTTTGAGAGACAAAGGTGCCTTCCTTAGTTTGCTTGATTTGCAAACCAAGAAAGAACTTGAGTTCACTCATCATAGACATCTCAAACTTCTCTGACATTAGCTTCCCAAACTTCTCACTAAAATGAGGGTTAGTTGATCCAAATATAATATCATTGACATAAATTTGGCACACGAATAATTCTCCATTAACCCTTTTAGTGAAAAGAGTAGAATCAATCTTTCCAATCTCAAAGCCTTTTTCAATAAGGAACTTGGTTAAGCATTTATACCATGCTCTAGGAGCTTGTTTAAGACCATAAAGAGCTTTGTGAAGTTTGTAAACATGATTAGATTTCTTAGGATTGACAAAGCTGGGAGGTTGTTTAACATAAACTTCCTCCTCAATTTCACCATTTAGAAAAGCACTTTTAATGTCCATTTGATACAAAGTGATATCATGGTGATTAGCATAGGCAAGTAAGATGCGAATGGACTCAAGTCTAGCAACGGGGGCATATGTCTCACCATAGTCCATACCTTCGACTTGAGTATAGCCTTGGGCGACGAGATGTGCTTTGTTGCGAACAACTTGTCCATCTTCATCTTGCTTGTTGCGAAACACCCATTTGGTACCGATGATGTTGTGGTTGTTGTCGGGCTTCTCGACCAATGTCCACACTTGATTTCTCTCAAAGTTGTGTAGCTCTACATGCATGGCGTTTATCCAATCCGGATCTTCCAATGCTTCGTCAACCTTCATTGGTTCAATGCTAGAGATGAATGAATAATGTTCACAAAAGTTAGCCAAACAAGATTTAGAGCGTGTGATTCTCCTAGTTTGGATATCATTGTAGATTTGCTCGACGGGATGATCTCTAGCAACTCTTGCTCGAACTCGTGAGAGCTTTTGCTTTGATCGGGGTGGAACATCTTCTTCATCATCTTGTTCTTCTTCTTGGCCTTCATCGTTGTTGACGTTGTCGTTCTCTCGTCGTGGTGGAGAAGGAGGTTGATGCGGTTCATCTTGGTGTACTTCCTCATTTTCTTCATCTTGGTGTTGTTGGGGAACGTTGCAGAAAATAAAAAAAATTCTACGGTTTCACCAAGATCCATCTATGAGTTCATCTAATCAACGAGTGAAAGGGGAGATGCATCTACATACCACTTTGTAGATCGCGAGCGGAAGCGTTCAAAAGAACGGGGTTGAGGTAGTCGTTCTCGTCGTGATCCTATCACCGGAGATCCTAGCGCCGAACGGACGGCACCTCTGTGTTCAACACAAGTAGGGTCAGCGTGACGTCTCCTCCGTCTTGATACAACAAGGGGGAAGGAGAGGTTGATGACGATCCAGCAGCACGACGGCGTGGTGGTGGATGCAGCAGAACTCCGGCAGGGCTTCGCCAAGCTGCTGCGGGAGAAGGACGAGGTGTAGCAAGGGGGGGAGGCGCCAAGACACAAGGGTGCGGCTGCTCTCCCCCTTGCCCTCCTTTATATAGGCCCCCAGGGGGGCGGCGGCCCTGGGAGATGCAATCTCCCAAGGGGGCGGCGGCCAAGGGGGGTGGAGTGCCCCCCAAGGCAAGTGGTGCGCCCCTCCACCTAGGGTTTCCAACCCTAGGCGCAGGGGGGGCCAAGGGGGGTGCACCAGCCCACTAGGGGCTGGTTCCCCTCCCACTTCAGCCCACGGGGCCCTCCGGGATAGGTGGACCCCCGGGACCCTTCCGGTGGTCCCGGTACAATACCGGGTGACCCCGAAACTTTCCCGATGGCCGAAACAGCACTTCCTATATAGTTTTCTTTACCTCCGGACCATTCCGGAACTCCTTGTGACGTCCGGGATCTCATCCGGGACTCCGAACAACATTCGGTTTGCTGCATACTCATATTCATACAACCCTAGCATCACCGAACCTTAAGTGTGTAGACCCTACGGGTTCGGGAGACATGTAGACATGACCGAGACAGCTCTCAGGTCAATAACCAACAGCAGGATCTGGATACCCATGTTGGCTCCCACATACTCCTTGATGATCTCATCGGATGAACCACGATGTCGAGGGTTCATGCAACCCCGTATACTATTCCCTTTGTCAGACGGTATGTTACTTGCCCGAGACTCGATCGTCGGTATCCCAATACCTCGCTCAGTCTCGCACCGCAAGTCACTTTACTCATCAGAATGCATGATCCCGTGACCAGACACTTGGTCACTTTGAGCTCATTATGATGATGCACTACCGAGTGGGCCCAAGATACCTCTCCGTTATCCGGAGTGACAAATCCAGCCTCGATCCGTGTCAACCCAATGACACTTTCGAGATACCGTAGTGCACCTTTATAATCACCCGCTTATGTTGTAACATTTGGTACACCCAAAGCACTCCTACGGTATCCGGAGTTACACGATCTCATGGTCTAAGGAAGAGATACTTGACATTGGAAAAGCTCTAGCAAAACGAACTACACGATCTTGTGTTATGCTTGGGATTGGGTCTTGTCCATCACATCATTCTCCTAATGATGTGATCCCGTTGTCAACGACATCCAATGTCCATAGTCGAAACCATGACTATCTGTTGACCAACGAGCTAGTCAACTAGAGGCTTACTAGGGACGACAGGTCTATGTATTCACACGTGTATTACGATTTCCGGATAATACAATTATAGCATGAATAAAAGACAATTATCATGAACAAGGAAATATAATAATAATCCTTTTATTATTGCCTCTAGGGAATATTTCCAACAGTCTCCCACTTGCACTAGAGTCAATAATCTGGTTACATTGTGATGAATCGAACACCCATAGAGTTCTGGTGTTGATCATGTTTTGCTCGCGAGAGAGGTTTAGTCAACGGATCTGCGACATTCAGATCTGTTTGTAGTTTGCAAATATCTATGTCTCCATCTTGAACATTTTCACGGGTGGAGTTGAAGCGACGCTTGATGTGCCTGGTCTTCTTGTGAAACCTGGGCTCCTTGGCAAGGGCAATAGCTCCAGTGTTGTCACAGAAGAGTTTGATCGGCCCCGACGCATTGGGTATGACTCCTAGGTCGGTGATGAACTCCTTCACCCAAATTGCTTCATGCGCTGCCTCGGAGGCTGCCATGTATTCCGCTTCACATGTAGATCCCTCCATGACGCTCTGCTTGCAGCTGCACCAGCTTACTACTCCACCATTCAACATATACACGTATCCGGTTTGTGACTTAGAGTCATCCAGATCTGTGTCGGAGCTAGCGTCGACGTAACCCTTTACGACGAGCTCTTCGTCACCTCTATAAACGAGAAACATGTCCTTTGTCCTTTTCCGTACTTCAGGATATTCTTGACCGCTGTCCAAAGTTCCTTGCCGGGATTACTTTGGTACCTTCCTACCAAACTTACGGCAAGGTTTACATCAGGTCCGTACACAGATGGCATACATAATAGATCCTATGGCTGAGGCATAGGGATGACACTCATCTCTTCTTTATCTTTTGTCGTGGTCGGGCATTGAGCCGAGCTCAATCTCACACCTTGCAATACAGGCAAGAACCCTTTCTTGGACTGATCCATTTTGAACTTCTTCAAAATCTTATCAAGGTATGTACTTTGTGAAAGACCTATGAGGCGTCTCGATCTATCCCTATAGATCTTGATGCCTAATATGTAAGCAGCTTCTCCAAGGTCCTTCATTGAAAAACACTTATTCAAGTAGGCCTTAATGCTGTCCAAGAATTATATATCATTTCCCATCAAAAGTATGTCATCTACATATAATATGAGAAATGCTACAGAGCTCCCACTCACTTCCTTGTAAACGCGGGCTTCTCCATAAGTCTGCATAAACCCAAACGCTTTGATCATCTCATCAAAGCGAATGTTCCAACTCCGAGATGCTTGCACCAGCCCATAAATGGATCGCTGGAGCTTGCATACTTTGTTAGCATTCTTAGGATCGACAAAACCCTCCGGCTGCATCATATACAGTTCTTCCTTAAGATGCCCGTTAAGGAATGTCGTTTTGACGTCCATCTGCCATATCTCATAATCATAGTATGCGGCAATTGCTAACATGATTCAGACGGACTTAAGCTTCACTACGGGAGAGAAAGTCTCATCGTAGTCAATCCCTTGAACTTGCCGATAACCCTTAGAGACAAGTCGAGCTTTATAGATGGTGAGATTACCATCCGCGTCCGTCTTCTTCTTAAAGATCCATTTGTTTTCTATCACTCGCCGATCATCGGGCAAGTCAGTCAAAGTCCATACTTTGTTTTCATACATGGATTCTATCTCGGATTGCATGGCTTCTAGCCATTTGTTGGAATCTGGGCCCGCCATCGCTTCTTCATAGTTCGAAGGTTCACCGTTGTCTAACAACATGATTTCCAGGACAGGGTTGCCATACCACTCTGGTGTGGAACGTGTCCTTGTGGACCTACGAAGTTCAGTAGCAACTTGATCCGAATTACCTTGATCATCATCATTAATTTCCTCTCCAGTTGGTGTAGGCACCACAAGAACATTTTCCTGAGCTGCACTACTTTCCGGTTCAAGAGGTAGTACTTCATCGAGTTCTACTTTCCTCCCACTTACTCCTTTCGAGAGAAACTCTTTTTCCAGAAAGGATCCGTTCTTGGCAACAAAGATCTTGACCTCGGATCTTAAGTAGAAGGTATACCCAATGGTTTCCTTAGGGTATCCTATGAAGACGCATTTTTCTGACTTGGGTTCGAGCTTTTCAGGTTGAAGTTTCTTGACATAAGCATCGCATCCCCAAACTTTTAGAAACGAAAGCTTAGGTTTCTTCCCAAACCATAATTCATACGGTGTCGTCTCAACGGATTTAGACGGTGCCCTATTTAAAGTGAATGTAGTTGTCTCTAGAGCGTATCCCCAAAATGATAGCGGTAAATCGGTAAGAGACATCATAGATCGCACCATATCCAATAGAGTGTGATTACGATGTTCGGACACACCGTTACGCTGAGGTGTTCCAGGCGGCGTGAGTTGTGAAATGATTCCACATTTTCTTAAGTGTGTACCAAATTCGTGACTTAAATATTCTCCTCCACGATCTGATCGTAAGAACTTTATCTTTCGGTCATGTTGATTCTCTACTTCATTCTGAAATTCTTTGAACTTTTCAAAGGTCTCAGACTTATGTTTCATCAAGTAGACATACCCATATCTACTCAAGTCATCAGTGAGATTGAGAACATAACGATATCCTCCGCGAGCCTCAACGCTCATTGGACCACACACATCAGTATGTATGATTTCCAATAAGTTGGTTGCTCGCTCCATTGTTCCGGAGAACGGGGTCTTGGTCATTTTGCCCATGAGGCATGGTTCGCATGTGTCAAATGATTCATAATCTAGAGACTCTAAAAGTCCATCAGCATGGAGCTTCTTCATGCGCTTGACACCAATGTGACCAAGGCAGCAGTGCCACAAGTATGTGGGACTATCGTTATCAACTTTACATCTTTTGGTATTCACATTATGAATATGTGTGACATTACGTTCGAGATTCATTAAGAATAAACCATTGACCATCGGGGCATGACCATAAAACATATCTCTCATATAAATAGAACAACCATTATTCTCGGATTTAAATGAGTAGCCATCTCGTATCAAACGAGATCCAGATACAATGTTCATGCTCAAACTTGGCACTAAATAACAATTATTGAGGTTTAAAACTAATCCCGTAGGTAAATGTAGAGGTAGCGTGCTGACGGGGATCACATCGACCTTGGAACCATTCCCGACGCGCATCGTCACCTCGTCCTTCGCCAGTCTCCGCTTATTCCGCAGCTCCTGTTGTTAGTTACAAATGTGAGCAACGGCACCGGTATCAAATACCCAGGAGTTACTATGAGTACTAGTAAGGTACACATCAATTACATGTATATAAAATATACCTTTAGTGTTGATGGCCTTCTTGTCCGCTAAGTATTTGGGGCAGTTCCGCTTCCAGTGACCCTTCCCCTTGCAATAAAAGCACTCAGTCTCAGGCTTGGGTCCATTCTTTGACTTCTTCCCGCAATCGGCTTACGGGCGCGGCAACATCTTTGTCGTCCTTCTTGAAGTTCTTCTTACCCTTGCCCTTCTTAAACTTAGTGGTCTTATTGACCATCAACACTTGATGTTCTTTCTTGATTTCAACCTCTGCTGACTTCAGCATTGAGAATACTTCAGAATGTTCTTCACCATCCCCGCATATTGTAGTTCATCACAAAGCTCTTGTAGCTTGGTGGGAGCGATCAAGGATTCTGTCAATGACCGCCTCATCCGGAGGTTAACGTCCACTGGGACAGGCGGTTGTGCAACCTGACATTTTGAGTATATGCTCACCGACAAAACTATTTTCCTCCATCTTACAACTATAGAACTTGTCGGAGACTTCATATCTCGACCGGGCATGAGCTTGGAAAACTAGTTTCAGCTCCTTGAACATCTCATATGCTCCGTGTTGCTCAAAACGCTTTTGGAGCCCCGGTTCTAAGCTGTAAAGCATGCCGCATCGAACGAGGGAGTAATCATCAAGACGAGACTGCCAAGCATTCATAATGTCTTGGTTCTCAGGACGGAGCGTCACCTAGCGGTCCTTCTAGGACATATTGTTTCTGGCAGCTATGAGGATGATCTCGGGTTCGGACCCAGTCCGTATAGTTGCTGCCATCATCTTTCAGCTTGGTTTTCTCTAGGAACGCGTTGAAGTTCATGTTGACATGAGCGTTGGCCATTTGATCTACAAGACATATTTTTGCAAAAGTTTTAGACTAAGTTCATGATAATTGAGTTCATCTAATCAAATTATTTAATGAACTCCCACTCAGATTAGACATCCCTCTAGTCATCTAAGTGTTACACGATCCGAGTCGACTAGGTCGTGTCCGATCATCACGTGAGACGGACTAGTCATCATCGGTGAACATCTCCATGTTGATCGTATCTTCCATACGACTCGTGTTCGACCTTTCGGTCTCTATGTTCCGAGGCCATGTCTGTACATGCTAGGCTCGTCAAGTTAACCCTAAGTGTTCTACATGTGTAAATCTGTCTTACACCCGTTTTATGTGAACGTAAGGATCTATCACACCCGATCATCACGTGGTGCTTCGAAACGACGAACTTTAGCAACGGTGCACAGTTAGGGGGAACACTTTCTTGAAATTATTATCAGGGATCATCTTATTTACTACCGCCGTTCTAAGTAAACAAGATGCATAAAACATAATAAACATCACATGCAATTATATAGTAGTGACATGATATGGCCAATATCATATAGCTCCTTCGATCTCCATCTTCGGGGCTCCATGATCATCATCGTCACCGGCATGACACCATGATCTCCATCATCATGATCTCCATCATTGTGTCTTCATGAAGTTGTCACGCCAACGACTACTTCTACTTCTATGGCTCACGCGTTTAGCAATAAAGTAAAGTAATTTACATGGCGTTCTTCAATGACACGCAGGTCATACAAAAATTAAAGACAACTCCTATGGCTCCTGCCGGTTGTCATACTCATCGACATGCAAGTCGTGATTCCTATTACAAGAACATGATCTCATACATCACAATATATCATTCATCATTCATCACAACTTCTGGACATATCACATCACATGACAATTGCTGCAAAAACAAGTTAGACGTCCTCTAATTGTTGTTGCATCTTTTACGTGGCTGCAATTGGGTTCTAGCAAGAACGTTTTCTTACCTACGAATAACCACAATGTGATTTTGTCAACTTCTATTTACCCTTCATAAGGACCATTTTCATCTAATCCGCTCCAACTAAAGTAGGAGAGACAGACACCCGCCAGCCACCTTATGCAACTAGTGCATGTCAGTCGGTGGAACCTGTCTCACGTAAGCGTACGTGTAAGGTCGGTCCGGGCCGCTTCATCCCACAATACCGCTGAAGCAAGAAAAGACTAGTAGCGGCAAGCAAGTTGACAAGATCTACGCCCACAACAAAATTGTGTTCTACTCGTGCAATAGAGAACTACGCATAGACCTAGCTCATGATACCACTGTTGGGGAACGTTGCAGAAAATAAAAAAAATTCTACGGTTTCACCAAGATCCATATATGAGTTCATCTAAGCAACGAGTGAAAGGGGAGATGCATCTACATACCACTTTGTAGATCGCGAGCGGAAGCGTTCAAAAGAACGGGGTTGAGGTAGTTGTTCTCGTCGTGATCCTATCACCGGAGATCCTAGCACCGAATGGACGGCACCTCCGCGTTCAACACACGTACGGTCAGCATGACGTCTCCTCCGTCTTGATCCAACAAGGGGGAAGGAGAGGTTGATGACGATCCAGCAGCACGACGGCGTGGTGGTGGATGCAGCAGAACTCCGGCAGGGCTTCGCCAAGCTGCTGCGGGAGAAGGACGAGGTGTAGCAAGGGGGGGAGGCACCAAGACACAAGGGTGTGGCTGCTCTCCCCCTTTCCCTCCTTTATATAGGCCCCCAGGGGGGGCGCCGGCCCTGGGAGATGCAATCTCCCAAGGGGGCGGCGGCCAAGGGGGGTGGAGTGCCCCCCAAGGCAAGTGGTGCGCCCCTCCACCTAGGGTTTCCAACCCTAGGCGCAGGGGGGGCCAAGGGGGGAGCACCAGCCCACTAGGGGCTGGTTCCCCTCCCACTTCAGCCCACGGGGCCCTCCGGGATAGGTGGCCCCACCCGGTGGACCCCCGGGACCCTTCCGGTGGTCCCGGTACAATACCGGGTGACCCCGAAACTTTCCCGATGGCCGAAACAGCACTTCCTATATAGTTTTCTTTACCTCCGGACCATTCCGGAACTCCTCGTGACGTCCGGGATCTCATCCAGGACTCCGAACAACATTCAGTTTGCTGCATACTCATATTCATACAACCCTAGCGTCACCAAACCTTAAGTGTGTAGACCCTACGGGTTCGGGAGACATGTAGACATGACCGAGACGGCTCTCAGGTCAATAACCAACAGCGGGATCTGGATACCCATGTTGGCTCCCACATACTCCTCGATGATCTCATCGGATGAACCACGATGTCGAGGGTTCATGCAACCCCGTATACTATTCCCTTTGTCAGACGGTATGTTACTTGCCCGAGACTCGATCGTCGGTATCCCAATACCTCGTTCAGTCTCGTTACGGCTAGTCACTTTACTCGCATCAGAATGCATGATCCCGTGACCGAAACTTGGTCACTTTGAGCTCATTATGATGATGCACTACCGAGTGGGCCCAGTGATACCTCTCCGTTATCCGGAGTGACAAATCCCGCCTCGATCCGTGTCAACCCAATGACACTTTCGGAGATACCGTAGTGCACCTTTATAATCACCCGATTCGTTGTGACGCTTGGTACACCCAAAGCACTCCTACGGTATCCGGGAGTTACACGATCTCATGGTCTAAGGAAGAGATACTTGACATTGGAAAAGCTCTAGCAAAACGAACTACACGATCTTGTGCTATGCTTGGGATTGGGTCTTGTCCATCACATCATTCTCCTAATGATGTGATCCCGTTGTCAACGACATCCAATGTCCATAGTCAGGAAACCATGTCTATCTGTTGACCAACGAGCTAGTCAACTAGAGGCTTACTAGGGACGTATTGTGGTCTATGTATTCACACGTGTATTACGATTTTCGGATGATACAATTATAGCATGAATAAAAGACAATTATCATGAACAAGGAAATATAATAATAATCCTTTTATTATTGCCTCTAGGGCATATTTCCAACAGGTGTGTCCCGCTTGTGGATGCTTCCATATCAACTCTTGGTTCACCTTGTCGTGAGGTAGAAGCTTCCACTTGGACGGACGAGGTACTCTCCTTCACCTCCATTGGACGAACCTTGCCAATAGACAAGTCTTGGATTGCTTCTGAAGGATATTTATCTCCTACATCAATCGGCAATTGCTCTACTTGTGATCCGTTAGATTCATAAAACTTCACATCTACCGTCTCTTCAACCTTTCGGGTGAAATTTTTGTAGACACGGTAAGTGTGAGAGTTTGAGCCATAACCAACTAGGAATCTCTCATGAGATTTAGGTGCAAATTTAAAACGATGATGCTTATCAAGAATGTAGCACTTTGAGCCGAATACTCGAAAGTATCCAACTTGGGGTTTATTACCGGTGAGGAGCTCGTATGCCGTCTTGCCGAGTAGCTTGTGAAGATACAAGCGATTTGTTGCATGACAAGCTGTCTCAACCGCTTCCGCCCAAAAGTGCTTCGGCGTCTTGTACTCATCAAGCATCGTTCTCGCAATTTCGATGAGTGTCCGGTTCTTCCTATACACAACTCCATTTTGTTGAGGTGTGTACGTAGCCGAGAACTCATGTGAAATCCCTTCTTCGTCAAGAAAGGTGTCCACATTTGCGTTCTTGAACTTTGTTCCGTTGTCGCTGTGAACCTTCTTGATCTTCACTTCAAATTGATTTTGGGCCTTCCTAGCGAAGTTTTTGAAGATCTTTTGGACCTGCGATTTATCATCAAGAAAGAACACCCACGTAAATCTTGAAAAATCATCAACTATAACAAGACCAAATGAGTTTCCACCGAGACTTTTGTAAGCGTTGGGACCAAAGGGATCCATGTGAAGTAGCTCGAGCGGTCTCCGTGTGGTCATGATGTTCTTCATGGGATGGCTTCCTCCAACCTGTTTACCTGCTTGACAAGCACTGCAAAGTCTATCCTTATCAAATATGACATCTTTAACTCCAAGGATATGATCACCTTTAATAAGCTTGTCAAGGTTTCGCATGCCCACATGACCTAACCGTCTATGCCACAACCAACTCTTAGAAGATTTAGCAATTAAGCAAGTTCTAAGTTGAGCCTTTTTAGTGAAATCAACAATGTAAAGATCACCTCTACGTATACTGGTAAAGACCATTTTATGATTATCTCTTCGAAACACTTGGCAATCTACTTCGGTAAATAGGACATTGAAACCAAAGTCAGCTAGTTTAGAAATAAAAAGCAGATTATAGCCAAGGGATTCAACGAGCATGACATTTTGTATGGAGCTATCATGTGAGATGGCCACCTTACCGAGGCCAACCACCTTACCCTTTGAATTATCACCAAAAGTGACATACTTTCGAGGGCCATCGTTTTAAGCAAGCTCACAAAACATATCTTTATCTCCGGTCATGTGATCGGTACATCCACTATCAAGGATCCATTCCTTTCCTCCTGCCGTGTATCCCCGAAGATTTGCCATAAGACCAAAGTGTCTCATTGCATCATCAAGATCAAAGTCACTATCATCATCCTCATCATAGTATCCATGTTCAACATCGTCATGTGATGGATCAATTCCTAGAGAGAGTGATTCATTAGAAAAATGATTTTGGCAATAGTCATCTTTATGAATTCTAAAAGCTTCGAAGATAATGTCACTAATAATTCCAACCTCTCCTTTGGCACGCATAAGATTTGTAAGCTCAAATAGACAATCACCAAACTTAGGATCATTGGAATTCATCTTACTCAAGGCAATAGACTTATGGAGAATTTCATCTAGATTTTGCAAGGAATAATTTGGAAATCGTTCCTCAAGAAATTTTCATATAGTGTAGGCACACTCAAGAGTAGGCAAGCCACCAATTAAGTTTCTAGGCAAGCCTCTAGTGATAAGATTAACAGTTCTAAGATTGCGAATCATGTCAATGGACTCATCAAGGGTAGGATGCATAGGATCAACATGAGGTGCCAAGGGCTAGTAATGTACTTGTTTAAATGATATTCATTGAAAATCACAAGCATCTCATTTTTCCAATCATGAAAATACTCTCCATCAAGTATAGGCACTCTATGTCTAAGACTCCCCAAAGTAGACTCATCCATCTTCCTCCAATGGTGATTAAACCAAAGCAATGGAGACCAAAGCTCTGATACCAATTGAAAGGATCGAGAAGAGGGGTCTAGAGGGGGGTGAATAGACACTCAACACACAAAGTTGATAGTTTTAAATTTCTTTAAGTTGAAGTGGAGTTTTGGCACAAGTTTCAACATTCACAATACATATCAAGCAAGCATGCAAAGAGTATATGAGCAGCGGAAAGAAAAGCATGCAACTTGCAAGAAAGTAAGGGAATAGGATTGGAGTGTGCAAACGCAATTTGGAGACACGGTGATTTTTTATCCGTGGTTCCGATAGGTGGTGCTATCGTACATCCACGTTGATGGAGACTTCAACCCTCGAAGGGTAACGGTTGTGCGAGTCCACGGAGGGCTCCACCCATGAAGGGTCCACAAAGAAGCAACCTTGTCTATCCCACCATGGCCGTCGCCCACGAAGGACTTGCCTCGCTCGGGTAGATCTTCACAAAGTAGGCGATCTCCTTTCCCTTACAAACTCCTTGGTTCAACTCCACAATCTTGACGGAGGCTCCCAAGTGACACCTAACCAATCTAGGAGACACCACTCTCCAAAAGGTAATAGATGGTGTGTTGATGATGAACTCCTTGCTCTTGTGCTTCAAATGATAGTCTCCCCAACACTCAACTCTCTCTCACAGGATATGGATTTGGTTGAAAGAAGATTTGAGTGGAAAGCAACTTGGGAAGGCTAGAGATCAAGATTCATGTGGTAGGAATGGAATATCTTGACCTCAACACAAGTGTAGGTGGTTCTCTCTTAGAAAATGGATAGTGGAAGTGTAGGCATGTTCTGATGGCTCTCTCCACGAATGAAGAGTGGGTGGAGGGGTATATATAGCCTCCACACAAAATCTAACCGTTACACACAATTTACCAAACTCGGTGGGACCGAATCGTTAAACTCGGTCAGACCGATTTAGTTCATAATGTGACCGTTAGGCATTTCGGTGGGACCGACATGTCAACTCGCTGGGACCGATATCATTAGGGTTAGGGAATAACGTAATCTCGGTGAGACCAATTACACAAACTCGGTGAGAGCGATTTTGGTAATAAGCTAACCAGAGAGTTGGTCAGGCAAACTCGGTGGGACCGATTCGCTCATCTCGGTTGGACCAAAACATTATGAAAGGTAAATAGAGAGTTTGCATTGCAATCTCGGTGGGACCGATCGTTTCATCTCGGTTAGACCGAAACATTACGAAGGGAAACAGAGAGATTACAATCCCATCTCGGTGAGACCGAGATCCCTATCGGTGAGACCGAAAAGACTAGGGTTTCTGGCAGTGGCTATTCAATTGAACTCTGTGGCGCCGGATAGAAAGTTTCGGTAGGGCCGAGTTTGACTTTTGGTTTGGGACATATGTGGATGTGAGAAAGTGGTTGAGGTCTTTGGAGCATATCACTAAGCACTTTGAGCAAGCAAGCCATTAAGCAACACCTCACCCCCCTCTTAATAGTATTGGCTTTCCTATGGACTCAATGTGATCTTGGGTCACTAAAAGTAAAATGTAGAGTCTTGTTCTTTGAGCTTGAGCCAATCCTTTTGTCCTTAGCATCTTGAAGGGGTTCCACATCCTCTAGTCCATGCCACTCCATTGTTGAACTTATCTGAAATATACTAGGTAAAAGTATTAGTCCAACAAGAGATATGTTGTCATTAATTACCAAAATCACCCAGGGAGCACTTGTGCTTTCAACGGCGTCGTCAGATTGCTATGATGAAGCACCTCAACATGCCTGTGAAGAGTGGATCTAAAAATAGAATCACTCCTGAGGACCGATGGATCTCTACGCATAGCACTTGGTCAGATGATGAGGCTCCTGGACAGCCTTCTTCCTCCTTTGCTTCTGCTGATGATATCATGGAGGACGCTGGTGCAGACGATGATGAGGAGTCTGATGATGAGGATCCAGATGCCACCGAGGAGTCAGAGGAGGACTACTAGCTCTGGGGAGCTAGCTTCGCTCTTTTCCTTTTTGGTGTCTTGATGCCAAAGGGGGAGAGAGATCACTATTAGGTCTCGGGATTTGCTTGGGTTGTGTTCTGTTTTTTTTTTCATGCTGAGTGTTGAACTTTAGTTTGTGGACCTTGTTACTTATCTCAACTTGCATGGTGTGAGACATGCGCTCCTTTATCTATCATTAATGTCGGTTATCCTTAAGCTTTTCTACTTCCTACTTATGCGCTTACGGCTTATTTTGCACTTGTCTAGTAGGAATGGTGGGTCTATAAAATCTAGGGGGAGTCTTGCTCCTAATGTGTGCCTTTGCATTCCAAAAGAAAATTCAAAAAATGGCGCACACATCTAGGGGGACTCCCGTCTATATTTTCTAGACTCCTCATGCAAATTATGTTGTTATCATCATCCACCAAAAAGGCGGAGATTGTTAGGACATTTCCCTACTTTGTGTTTTGGATGATGATGACAACTCTCTGTTGGTCTAACCGTATGTTAAATGCTTCAGGTTCTCGGGTTTAGGTTTGCATCGGTTAGTCATTCTCTCTGTAAGGAGAAGACTGAAGACGGTGTTGTTCTACGTGTTTATCTCTTTGGTCATAGGTAGCCCGCACTATTAAGAGGGAATCCACATTAGAAGGCTTTGGGTGAATCATTGCACGTACACATTTCTCTCACCCACCCTCACCTTCCATTTCTTGTCTGAGAGAGAGTTCCCTTCTTTTCAACTGTTGATGTGATCTCTCGGCGGTTGTACTGCTCACTCGAGTGGTTGTACCGCTGGCCTGTGGTACCGGCCCAACCACCGCCCCGGGGGTGATACCCAGGGTTTGGACCGCCGAGTGTCGCCAGAGCGGTTGTACCGCTGCCCAAGGGCGGTGGTACCGCCACCATGATCAAAAGGACTGGGTGTTGCATCCTTGGCGGTTGTACCGGCCAGGTACCGCCCAACAACCGGATTGGCTTCTGTGTTGGGGAGGTACTTGGGCGGTGGTGGCCCGGTTGTTCCGGTTGTGCCTTGTTCACCGGTACCACCGGTCTCCTGAGCGGTTCTACCACTTAGGACTTAGCCGCTGCTAGTACCAGGGCCAGACGGTAGTTCCAGTGCACTAATCGCTCGACCACCGCTCACAGGGATGACTCCCTTCTATTTCAAAGCGGTTGTTGAGCGGTAGAGGAGCGGTTGTTCCGGTTGAACTTGTTTACCGGTACTATCGCTCGTCTGTACGGTTGTATCGCCTGTCAGCTTCTCTGCAGTATAACCATGAATCCCGGTTGTATCGAGGTAAGGAGCGGTTGTACCGCTGCAGTGCAATAACTGCGGTAACGGTTGGATTTTAGGGTTTCCTATATAAAGGAGGTTCTTCCACCTACCTCCTTTTACCTCTTGCCTCTCTCTCTCTCTCCACCAATAATGCCCTTCAAGCTTTCTTGCCCGATCTCTCTCTCTAGCCACTCAAACTTGTTGATTTGCTAGGGATTGAAGGAGGAGACCTAGATCTACACTTCCACCAAAGGATATTTGATTCCCCATACTTTCTTGTGTGGATTTTGTTACTCTTGGGTGTTTGAGCACCCTAGACGGTTGAGGTCACCTCGGAGCCATATTCCATTGTGGTGAAGCTCCGTGGTTTCATTGGTAGCCTCCAATTCGGTTGTGGAGAGAGCCCCAACCTTGTTTGTAAAGGTTTTGTCGCCGCCTTCAAGGGCACTGATAGTGGAATCACGGCATCTCGCATTGTGTGAGGGCGTGAGCAGAATACGGCGGCCCTAGTGGCTTCTTGGGGAGCATTGTGCCTCCACACCGCTCCAACAAAGACGTACTTCCTCTCAAAGGGAAGGAACTTCAGTAACACACCCTCGTCTCCACCGGCTCCACTTTTGGTTATCTCTTACCTTTACTTGTGCAAGCTTACGTTGTGTTGTATTCCTTGCTTGCTTGTATGCTTGTTGTTTTTGCATCATATAGGTTGCTCACCTAGTTGCATTTCTAGACAACCTACTTTCATGCAAAGTTTAATTTGGTAAAGAAAGGCTAAAAGTTGTCAGTTGCCTATTCACCCCCCTCTAGTCAACTATATCGATCCTTTCATGCGTCGTTTCAGCTCCTCAAACAGCGGTAAAGTATGAGATATTCTAATAATCTTAGCTTGCAACAAAGCATCAAATATTTTATCACACTTAGCAATGTTAAAAGTAAATTTCATTTCCTCATCACGATTCTTATGAATCGGCTTTAGATCATTGCAAGTAAATAGTTTGGCTAGATGGCCAAACAAATTCAGTAGCATAAATATCACCCTCATCGTCCAAGTGCTCACTATCATACTCAACCGTATTCATCTTAGGACGATTAGTTTTATACCTATGCACCTCTTTAAGATCTTTGCGTCGGCTTTCTTGAGCCAAAGCCCTTTGTAAGACTTGGTTGATACTTAAAAACTCATAGCCTTCTAGCCTTTCTCTAATGTCTCTCGTTTGAGGAGCTCCGTACTCTAATAATAGTAGGAGGATTTTATATTTAATTTAAAATCAATGGGCCTTAAAAGGTCAAGTGGTGGAATCATATGCCAGTTGGGCCCAATAGGAGGTCGCGCCCCCTTACCCCTTGGGAAAGGAAGGGGAGGCCAAATTGAAGGAGGTTTCCCCCTCCTCATGGCCGGCCACGAGGGGAGCGGGGCTTTCCTCCCTTGTGTGGCACCCCCTCGCCCTCCTCCAACCTATATATACTCGAGGTCTTCGCACTTTAAACATAAGTTTTGGAGCCTCCTCCAGTTCTCTAGTTCTAGTTCTAGTTGATCTAATTAGAGCTAGATCTAGATCCTCTAATCCTCATAATTAGAAGCCTAGTGTGGTTCTAATATCCTCCTTCTAATTCTCCGACGACGATTAGCTCTGGATGGCGAAGCACTGCCGGGTCATGAAGACCCTATGCTTGCAATCTGTGGAGAGGTCATTCTTTCGATCTTCCATTCGAGGGATCGTTCATCTATTGTTCGAGGGACTTCAAGTATGATCTACACCAACTTATATTCTTTCGTTGCAACTCGGAGTCGGTAACAATCTGATCCGAACCCTTATTGCATCTTCATAGTGTTCCTGGTTGATCTTAAGGCGATCTTTTTATGTTTTCTACTACGTTTCTCAACACATCACTAGCCGAATATGCATAATTTTGTTGATCACTAGTCGGATATGCATTGTGTTGTAGCCGGATATACATAGTTTTGTTGATCACTAGCTGGATATGCATACTTTTGTTTATCACTAGCGAGATATGCATAGTATTGTAGCCGAATATGCATAGTTTTGTTGATCACTAGCATGTATAGTTTTGTTGATCACGAGCTGGATATGCATAGTGGTGTAGCCGGATATGCATAGTTTTATTGATCACTAGCCGGGTATGCATAATTTTGTTGATCACTAGCCACATAGTTTTGTTGATCAACAGTCGGATATGCATTGTTGACAATGTTTTATTTTGTAGCCCTCTCACTCTTGGACGGTGTTCAAGAAGTTGGAGAAGAAAAACTTCACCGTCATGCATTGTTGGCTGAAGTTGAATGGGCAACTGAAGTGGAACCATTTCGTAGCCAAAACCGCCACTCAAGCCATTGAGGAAGAAACCGATGACCCAACCGTCCCAACACAAGAACCACCCAAGAATGTTAGAAGAGGGTTTCAGGGCAAGAAGTGGGAGGAGGAGATGGCGAAGCTGGAAGGTGGGGCGGCCAAACTGAAGGAGAGGTACGAGAACATATTGTCGAAGAAGGAGGAGGCATACATAAAAGCGCTCAGACATCAAGGAGGAGAAAAAGGCGCAGCGGTTCAAATTGTTGATGGAGGCGACCGAGAAGAAGCTCAAGCTCGAAGAGAAGAGGGCCATGATCGAAGAGAGGAAGGTCATGCTCGAGGAGAAGGTGACGATCGCTGCCAATGCGGAGGACACCAAGATGTTGTCCTTGAATTTGGACTCTTTGGATGCCGACACAAGAATGATTGTGCAAGTCGTCCGCTGTCAAATGTTGCAGCGGCAGAAAGATGAGTTGGAGGCGGCGGACAAGGAGGAGGCGGTGAACAAGGAGGTGGGGACGGAGGATGCGTACACGGCGGCGGCGACACCTTGGGCGGGGAGGCTTGGATTGCAGGGCCGGCAGGCGAAGACTGTCAGGCTGCTATTTTTTGTGATCGGACATATAAAAACTAAGCATACTTGCCTCTTTTCGATTGTGATCGGGCATGTGATCCGACGCACACTATGGATCGGACTTTATTTGAATTTTAAATTGGCCTTTACTGAAGGACATATACAGGATAGCATTGAATGGCTGGCTTCCGCATCTGTGTCTGCAGACTGGTCACGCTGTTCGCGGACGGATGCGAGAACAAATTTGTGGGTCAACTTTGGAGATGGCCTAAGATACACCTAGCCCTCCGACCAAGCACTACTATGATAGACCTAGCTCTATGGCGTAGCATTACATCATGTACGTCAAAGTCGTCGTCCTCCTCATCGATGCGTCCTCGGGCGGAGGGAACTGCCTCATGGTCATTAGTGTGGAGCTCTCGGCCGGCCGACGGGGTGGCGGCGGGGGCAGGAGTTGGGACATGGCTCAAGGCGGCCAACGAGGTGGCGAAGGAGCTCGGCAACGATCAAAATCGATGCTACGGCGGCGGTCAAGCTAGAACGGTTTCTATTTGTAGGATGGAAAAGAACCTCATCCTTTAGTGCACTTTAGTGCACACTAACCGATGAAGCTCAACCCTCTCTCGAACTAAGCTATTTCCGCTTTTTCGAACAAAAAGTTCAAGTAGTTTGGTGGTTTGGTGGCGGGGAGGACAGATATCTTGTACTCCCTCCGTTCCTAAATATTTGTCTTTCTAGCCATCTCAAATAGACTACAACATACGGATGTATGTAGACATGTTTTAAAGTGTAGATTCACTCATTTTGCTCCGTATGTAGTCACCTGTTGAAATCTCTAGAAAGACAATTATTTAGGAACGGAGGGAATAGTGTTTTGTGGCAGCTGCTAGTGGTGATGCAAAACTGCATCTCTTGTCGCAGTTTTTGCATCACGGCCCAAAAGTAGCTATATTGATGCTGAACGGCAACAGCTGTATTTTTAGGGCTGCTATTGGAGATGCTCTTAGACCGCCTAGCTTTTCTTGCTTCAGATATGATGAGCTGGAAATTTGGTGCTCTGTTTAGAGTGCAGAAAAAATACTTTAAAGATATCGATTAACAAAATTCCAAGCCTTTTCTTTGATCCAGCAATACATTACTAGAAATTCACACGGCTTTTGCGCCAGTTAGCGCATCACGCAACCCTGAAACTTCAGCCTTATCAATACGAAGTGCAATAAGCAAGGAAACAATGGTTTGCTTCTATGGGCAGAAAATTAGCATTGTCGAATGGATCTTGCATCACTCAGCCGACATGATCACATCATCAACCTGTGCTGCATCACTCAACAGACATGATCACACCATCAACCTGTGAGAGCAGGACCATCCATTTACATCGACATGTAACCAGGAAAGTCGTGTTGCTCGAACCAGCTCTACAACACGGCAGTGGTGCTCATGGAAATGCCTCACTCGGAGCAGAAACTCGCCATGTTTTCTACAGTCCTACTCCCTCCGTTCCGAATTACTTGTCACACGTATAGATGTATCTAGATGTATTTTAGTTCTAGATACATCCATTTCAGCGACGAGTAATTTGGAACGGAGGGAGTACATAGAGGCTACCAATCCTCTCCACAAGGCATGATTAGGTTCTTACAAATGGTAAGTATTCCAAACAACGATCGCGCAAGTAAATGAAAGAACACGTAGCCCTTCTTCTGGTAGAGCATAAGAAAACAATACGCCATAATTGTATACAAAAGAACAAAACCAAGGGGGATAAATAGATGCAGCGGTTTCTAGTTATGTCGGGTGCTCAAGTTGCCATCGGAGAAGTTCAACCTCTTACTTCTGCATTTAGGCAATCTAATCGCAGTTCGAATAACAGCTTCTCTTGCTCCAATATTTTCTCCATGATCATCCTGTGATCTGGACCACCATATGTGCATGTCTTCTTCACTAGCATGGCCATGTCAGTTGAAATGTCTCCCAGGGCTTTTATTTTATTTAAAACATGATCAGCGTCCACCATCCAACCAGAAGATGCATCAACGACATCCTGATAAAAATAAATTAATTAATTAAGAAAAAAAAGATATTGCATTATATGTATGACGGTTTGTAAATAGAGGTGATTGAGTGCTTATGGGTGAAACGGAGAGAGGGAGGCGACTAGTGAGCCAAGGCCGTCCACTGTCAAGAAAAATAGAGCACCAGACTAGTACAAAGAAAAATAGAGCAACCACCCCACTGTCAAGAAATACCGAAAAAGGCTTTCGCCCCGCTTTATATATAAAGCAAACCACCAGAGCCACAAGGACCAACAAGGGTACACACAACACACACACAAGTAGCGCAACCGAGTACAAGGGTTCTGCTGAGGGCACAGCTCAACAAGCCCTAAATAAGGCAAAAAAGAAAAGGCACTGTCAAGAAGTAAGCAATCCAATAATGATATTAGATACAATCCTTCGATAAACATGACATGTTTTATGTTTAGTTGATCTAAACTTGAGCCAGCCCTGCTTGCTCACCATAACTAAGACTGAATAAAGGCAATTCCCCACCTGGTACTACATCTATTGACAAGAGTTAACTGATCCAAGATATTGGATACTACATCTATTGACAAAGAGTTGTTACCTTGAAATAGGAAACTGAAGTTGTGGCGGCAGACAGTCCAAAGGTCTTAGACTCAACAGAACTAAAACTGAATACATAAGATGTGACTTTGGCACTACCACACATGACGGAGATGTGACTTTGGGAGGTCAAGTAGTGCTAAGCATGATATCTTTCGATATCTGGAATCAATGCTACAAAGAGATGGCAACATTGATGAAGATATTAGCCATATAATTAAAACGGGGTGGATGAAGTGGCGCCAAGCATCTGGCATTCTCTGTGACAAAAGCAAAAAAGACAAGTCCTAGGGTCTGTTTGGTTTGGGAACGAAGTGGAACGGAATGTCATGGTTCCATTCCACTAGAATGGGTCGGTTCCGTTTTTCTATTTAGTAGGGATAATTTGGAAGAATGAAATGCTTACATTTTTTATGTTTAGTTTGAGAGATAGAATGGAATGAAATTATTCATCTCACCTTTTTTAGGTAGGAATGGTGAGATTTACCTCTCATACATGAATACAATGTATGATTCCAATGCCGGGCAATAGTAATACCAAACAGATGAATCAAAAATCAAAATTTAGTAGCACCAAGCAAATTGGTGCATACAACAGCTGCCAGCACTTTGGGAGATGATCACAAATCAAACACACTATGTTAAACGTCAAAGATATGTTTACCAATTTTGTAGAGAAATTGGGAGATGGTCATAATACTGCGTTTTGGGAAGATACTTGGCTCGATGACAAGCCTTTAAAAATTGCATACCCCAGTTTATATCTTCTATGCTTTGATCACAATATCGCTGTGGTTGAAGCTCTTCAGAAAGGTTGGGAAGGGTTTAGATTTAGAAGAACACTTTATGGGGAAACTTTGGATTTATGGAGTCTTAAAGGGAGATGTGAAGAGATTGAAATGGGGACAGGAGAAGATAAACTTGAGTGGACTTGGACTGCTGATAACTGTCAAGTCACTATATAGAAAATTAATTGAGGTAGATTGTGATTTCCCACAGAAATTTCTATGGAAAGTCAAAGTACCTGCTAAAATTGTGGTGTTCTTCTGGCTGGTGGCTAGGAAAAGTATCCTTACTACGTATTCCCTGCTTAGAAGAGGGTTGAAAGGTAGTAAATTGCGTGTTTTTGTGGTAAAGATGAAACAATCGACCATTTATTTTTCAGCTGTTCTGCTGCTAATTTAGTTTGGAGCCTCTTAAAATGTGCATTTAGCTTAAACTCTGTGCCTACTTCTGTTGACAATTGCTTTGGAAGTTGGATTATAAGCTTCCCAAAGAATGAAAAGAAATTGGTTTTGGTTGGTGTCTCAGCTGTATTCTGGACACTTTGGAAATGCAGGAACAATGTGATATTTGAAAAGAAATTCTATAGTGATCCAATGATTGTTATATCAGGCTAATTTGCTCCTGGGTCGTTGGATGGTCTATTTTACCAATAAAGGAGGTAAATAAAGAGGTATACAAGTCGTTGCAGGGCTGGGCACACAGAGTGCTGAGAATTGGTGACTGAAGAAAAAACAAAGTGGCTCCGCTGATGACGATCTGTGGTTCATTGCGTTGCTGTTCAACGGTGGTGGTGGCTTCCCAATCTTCTGTTCCTCCCATTTTGATGTTGGAAACTTCTGCTGCATTTATATCTGCTTAGTCTGTATATGTTATGTTTCGCTACTTGCCTATGTCCTTGATACTCTGGATCGCTGGTGTTCACCTAGTAGCTTGGGTAGGCTTTGGCCCAGCTGTGATGATGTCTTTTGCTAAGTTGCATTTACCTTTTAGTAGTACTCCCTCCGTCCCAAAATAAGTGTCTCAACTTTAGTACAACTTTAGGACGGAGGAAGTAGTTTTTAATAGGATCTGAACCAGATGGTTTTTCATTTAGTGGAAATCGGAGGGGAAGGCCCTTCTTATGATAAAAAAAACAGCAGCCAGCAAATCGGTGCCTAATGTCCATGGGTACGCACCAAATTCACCAATCTCTCATAGTGTCACACAGCAACAGACAGCAAATCAGTGCCCAGTCTCCATAGTTGCATATGGCAGGAAGTACGCTGCTCCCTGTCAAGGGCAGGGCTGGACGCGCTCACCTAGGCAGCAGCAACACACCGCCGTTGTTGCCATTGTTCCTTGTTGCGGACAAGGGCCCGATGCACCCGTTGTAGGGAACGGCGCACGCAAGGCCCATGTGTCGTTGCTGTTGCGGCTGTTCCCTGTTGCAGACCAGGGCCCAACATGCCGTCACTGTTGCGGCTCGTCTTCTTCCGCCATATCTGCGGTGCGCCGCCGCCACAACTTCAATAAGGAGAGAGAGCGTCGGGAATGAGGGCAGTGACAGCCCGAGCCGCCGGCCGGAGG
This sequence comes from Aegilops longissima, assembly GCA_021605205.1. Classification (NCBI taxonomy): domain Eukaryota; kingdom Viridiplantae; phylum Streptophyta; class Magnoliopsida; order Poales; family Poaceae; genus Aegilops; species Aegilops longissima. Next base: position 695,653,177 of record CM038682.1, read on the forward strand.
GAGAGACGAGAGACAGGGAGAGGGTGACGGCTGAAGCTTGCTTGGTCGAGGGAGAGGGGCAGAGTCGGGGAGAAGGTGAGACACGTGAGGCATTCCACGTCGTTCCACCGATTTAGAGGTATGAGCACATTTCGGATCTAAGGGGAATATGCCGTTCAAGGGAACGAGTGGATTCCAAATCCTCGACCCAACCAAACAAAAGAACGACCCCTAGGTGCGGAACGGACCCGTTACGTTCCACCTGATGACTCGAACCGAACACACCCTTACTGAGCCGTGATTAGACTTGCAATGTTGTATGGGGCAGAATGTTGGCCTACAAAAAGACGACATGTTCAACAATTGAGTGTTGCGGAAATGCCTATGTTGAGTTGGATTTGTGGTGATACAATAATGGATTGAGTTCGGAACGGTGATATACGTGATCGGCTAGGGGGTAGCACCAATTGAAGAAAAGCTTGTCCAACACTGGTTGAGATGGTTTGGCCATGTCCAAAAAAGACCCCTGGAGGCACCAGTGCATAGTGGAATCCTAAGCCACAATAATAATGTGAGGAGAGGAAGGGGAAGGCTGTAATTGGCATGGGAGGAGGCAACAGAAATAGACTTGAAAAAATGGGATATACCCAAAGATTTCTGCTTGAATAGGAGTGCTTGAAAAGCCTATTCATGTGCCTGAACCTTGATTAGTGGCTCCTGTTGGGTTTTAGCTATAGCCTACCCCAACTTGCTAGGAACTGAAAGACTTCATTGTTGTTTTTGTTTCTTGAGAAAGCATATCACAAATTATACATTGTACTAAATTATGAATAAACCTTGTGTACCGATACAAATGAGAAATGATACACAATGACCAAACAAGCTTGATGGCAAACCACAATTTTTAGGTCGCCTTGTATATTGTGCAGTATTAAATGAGCTAAATGAAACATTGTATTGCTATTGATTTGGAATGTGAAACGTAATTGATGAAGTAGAGGAAGACTGCCAAGTGAAGGAGTGACTTACCGGACATAACTCCCCAGTTGTAGGTTTTAGTTTTGCACCATTGGCACTTTCAGCGGTACATTCTTGACTCAAACGCTTTGTGACTGCAGAAGAAAAATATGAAGGATCACTAAGTAGATTCAATCTAGTAACAGGCAATGAAAATGTTCAGGGATCAATCAACTGGAAAGAATACTGTTGAGTATACCTGCATTAGCAGGTACTGTTGGAATGCCTGCAAGAGTTTAGCTATTGATATTAGAAAGGAAAAGGCAAGCATCACTTATTCATTAGCGAAGAGTACCCTGCAGGTGTCTAGGAAACTGCAGGGCACAACAAGAAGAGATAAAAGGTCCACATTGTAAGTGGGAACAGACATTGTGACATTGTGAGTACTGACTAAACTACATAACTAAGAAACAGAGACAGAGGTAAGTGGGAACAATGAAAGTAACTGGAATAAACTTCTATATGGAGCAAATGATGGTATGTTACCTTCACTACAAGAATCTGAATGTTCTTTAACCTCCTGCTTCCCAGCTAGCAAAGTTTCATCTGAAATCACACAAGTTTGTGCGTCATGGCTTGCCAGATTTTGTTAGAAAGGAGAACTTTTGCAAAATATCTAGGTATATTGGGAAGTAACCAACTTTTCAAAAAATATCATGTGCTTCTAGTTTTGAAAGTTGAAACAATGATTGCACAGGATAAATCGACGAAAAACAAAGTGGCACGACTAATTCTTCCCGCAACGTGTTATAAGCTTATTACGAATGCTCTCTTTTAAGCAACGATAGCAAATGAACCCAATGCATTAAAGCAGTTCTTCTGATAGAAGAGCGCAAGAAAGCAATATGTCATACTTATAACAAAACGAAGGCTGCCATAACAAAATTCAAGCGATTCATTCAGAACACCAGCTTGTGCATGAACACAAAAAATGCAGTAAGGACATAGCCAAGGCAGATGTTTTACCAATAATTTCCTCCAAATCCATAGGTTCACATGATAAACCTGCAATTGAAACATATGATCATCAATTAGCATGGTTATAAACAGGAATAGTCAGGTATCTTTATTGATTATTAATTTATTATACGATGGTCTATGGGAGAGACCTTGAGTCCATGGTGAGGAAGGACGCCTGCATGAAGCAAAAGGTTAAAAGCTCTAAATTTTACAACAAACTAGGAAACAGTGGAACAACGAGAGCATCAATTCTGTGCACACGATATACATACCTCTCTTTCTGAAGAAAACGGCGGGCAAGAAGAGATGCCGACATCCGGCCTATGTTCTTCTTCCTCTTAAGCCTCCGGCAACCCCTGAAATTAATTAACAAGATAACGCGACAAAGACCCGTTAAAAGTTTAACTGTAAGTGCGGCTTCTCATGCAGATGGAGTAAAATGGATCTTCCACATAATAAAGTCATAACTGAGGATGGGAATGTTGCACTTACCCAAACCCGAAGGGGATGGTGTAACATGGGTGGCTTGGACACGGCGGCAACCGCAGCAGATGCCTGAACTCGGGGGTTCGCGTGACCAAGTCCTTGACAACCTGCGCAGCTTTGCGCCTAATGAGCTGCCAGTCCACGGGATCCCTGTGTGGAAAAAACATCAAGAGGCTCAAACAACAATGAATGAAACTAATGGGTAATTATATATAGATGAAGGGACGATTAGGCGAGGGAGAGAAGAGACGAGACCAGTAAGCCGGGTGAGAGCCATTGTATAAGATTGCGCAGACAGCATCGGCGTAGTGCGGGTCGGCCTCGATCATGCTGGAAGGGTAAGACTCGAGTTGGGTCCGGAGATCGTCGGCCGCATCGATGCACCCCAGCTTCCCCTGGGCCATGTCGTCGAGAACGCTGAGGCGAGTGATGAATCTGAGCGCGGTGTGCGCGTCGACCTCATTCCGGCACGGCAGGAAGCGGCTGAAGTACTCTCGCGCCTCCTGCCACCGGCCGTCCGCCACCAGGCGGCGCAGGAACCGCAGATCGAGAAAGACGCGCGTCTCGTGCTTCAGCCTGGATAGAAATCAAGGTCTATCGGATCAGTACCAGCTAGGCTAGGCTAGGGGAGGAAAAGGGGAGCGAATCGAGACAAGTACGTACGCGTCGAAGGTGGAGGGAAGATTGTTGCGGCGGAGGAAGGCGAGGAGTCGCCGGCGGCGGAACCGGTTCAGGCAGTGGTACTCCATCACGCCTCGCTTGCCGCCAGATCTCACCATCGCGCTCTGCAACGAGAGTAATTGGGGAATATCGCCGGAGCGAGGCGCACTGCGTCTCGGATATCATGGTTGGATCCGATTAGGGCAGTGCCGCCGGGGTGCGGCGATGGTGGGGGGTGCGGCGGCGGGTCGGGGATCGGGGTGGGGGGCGGGGGCGGGGCCGCGGCGAGTCGGGGATGGGAATGAGGGCGGGGGAGCGGCGGGTCGGGGCCGGCCAAACGTGTTGAATTTCGCGTGCCTGCACGTGCCTGGCCCGTGGCCCGCCCTGTGCCGCCGTGCTTGTCCGCCTAGGCCAAGCCCGCGTGCCATGCACGGCACGACGCACGGCACAGCCCGCCTGGCACGTTTAAGTAGGTTTTTTTTAAAAAAATACTTATCCTTTTGTAGTGTAGAGGAAGCTTTGTACTCTTTTTTTTCTTCTCGTGGATGGAAGTTTTTAACGAGGCAGCTACTAATAAAGCTCAATATTTATTCCATATGACACTTTATCTCACTTTTATTCATTTATTTGTTTATGACTTTTCAGATTTTTCTTTATTTTTTGAAGTAATTGGCCCAAAATAGGCCCATGACGCATAAGTGCCAAACAGGCCCGCGTCGACCCATTTAGTACATATGTCGTGCTGGTCCATTGTGTGTCGTATGCGTAGCAGTGCTCTATGTGTTATACCATCTCCAAGAGAACGTAACTCACGCAGAAAGACATGAACTATCAAAGATGTCACACAAGGAAGATGTGGTATCCTAACAATTGATTATATCTTTCCACCCAGCAAATATCACTGGTGCATCCATGCAAAAAAAAAAATCACCAGTGCATCCAGAAGCATACACCCGTATGCAGGGGAAATATTGGTGTGGCATTTGATCTAATGGTGCATCGATTGAGATTACTCATTCTATGAATGTTGCAAAAAATCTGAAAATAAATTTCCAATTTTGAAAACATGGCACGAGAATAAAAAATGACAACATTCATTGGTTATAAAGAAATGGGTTGAATTCAAGGCCTTGTTTGCATTAGATACTATTCACATTGTGATTGTCATTTTTGTTTTTTGATATGCACTTTTTATTTAGATCTGGAATTTTATACCATGATAGATATGTACCGTGCTTGCATCCTCACAATTTTTCATGATTTTTCAACGCTTAAAATGCAATTATGGTGACTGGGTTCATCGATAGCGCCAAATGTCCCGGTGCACCAGATATGTCGTCGTAGGCATGCCTCGCATGCAGATATTTAAGACCCAAGGAGGATAACAGTGACCACCAACATATATAAATAAACCAATAAAAACAAATATGTTGTCGTTATTGCCGGCATGCTTGTTACATTAACTATGCCTGTTGTTAGGAAATATAACCATCAACAATACTCCCTCTGTTCCTAAATATATGTCTTTTTTTTAGAGATTTCGATAACATACAGATGTATATATACATATTTTAGGGTGTAGATTCATTCATTTTGCTCCGTATGTAGTTCATATTGAAATCTTCAAAAAGACTTATATTTAGGAACGGAGGGGGTACATGTCCTAGACCACAGGCTTGACTAGGGATCCATTGGTGTTTATATTTCTACAAATATTATTAGTTTTTCCTTTGAGTCTCACATTCAAGAACAAATGCAATTATATACAGAAGTACATACTTTAATTATGAACATGAAAAATAGAATAATAACAACTTTATTATGTCATCTAGGTCATATTTCCAACACTCGTGTGCAGGAAATCACCTAGTAAGGGTCTGTTCTGATCTCCTCCACTTCTCTAAAACTTCTCTGATTCAGCTTCTGAACTTGGCTTCTCACTTCACCTGGCGCTTGGAATTCGTTCGGTAGCAAAAGAGCTTCTCGAGCGCTCGCAAGTCGCTACAGCAGGGTTTCAGCCCAGCTAGTGGGCCTGCAGGCCTGCTTGTCCCAGCTCAGGCTGGCTTGGAACAGCCCATTGCGGGGCAAAGTGCAGCCCACAGGCGTAGATAGAGATAGAGAAAGGATGGCTGGGCTGATTTCTATCCTTTTTTTAGAGGAGCAATTTCCTGCGATTTTGTGGTTGTACAAAGAGCTATTCAGAGAGCTTTTTTTTATAACTTTAGTGTTCAAAATATAGCACAAATGTATTTCTATCCTTATCCATCTTTAGAGGAGCAATTTACTGAGATTTTATGGCTGTACAGAGAGCATACAGAGATATCCAGAGAGCTATTTTTAGAACTGTAGTGTTGAAAGTACAGAACAAAAGTATTTTTCAGAAGATCACAAATATTCGCAGTTAAGACAAGTTATAATAAAGCTGAATGACTTGTTTTGTCATGTGTCATACAACAAAAGCTTCAAGAACATACTGTGTCAATTTGCATATAAAGTTTGCAAATCAAAATGGTCACACATCTAAAGACATGAACATGCATGATTACTTCACCAACTTAGAGCAATCACTACAAAAAAAAAGACACATCTATGACATTTTGGGCCGAACAAATTTTTTTCTGTCATACATATGACACTTCTATGACATAATTGTGACAAACCCGGTATCATCATAGATGTGGTGGGCTCCTACTTCTATGACAAAAAATCATGACAGCAAATGGGATTTTCGTCCTGGACGGGCCGGAGACGCAGCTGCATGACATTCTTTGGGTCGTCCATGACGGAAAAAACCGTGGTAGAAGCGAGGGGAAGGAAAATTTTGGGGAGTTGCCGGTTACGGTGGGAGGTCGGGGCCGAAGCGATGCGCTGCTTTCTCACACGACGCTGCTGCAGCGTAGGCGTTGGCTCTAATCAACCCGAAGCGAGGCGTTGGGCTCTAATCGAACCCGAAGCGATTGCACCGCAGTTACACGTTATCGAACCCGAGCGATCGATCGATGGTCGTTAATCGAACCCGATCGAGCGATTCCTTCGCTACTGCTGCTAACTGAAGTCGGTCGATTGGATGAACAGTGAGCGTTGGTGGGGGGTTTGGATGAACAGTGAGCGGTGGCGTTGCCTCTGGATAAACAGGACCCCGTGGTGTGGAGGGCTGGATGAACAGTAGACGGTGGAGGGGTGGTTGAACAGGACCCCGTGGTATGGAGGGCTAGATGAACAGTAGAAGGTGGAGGGGTGCCGTGGAGGGGTGGTTGAACAGTAGCCGGTGGAGTAGCGCGTGGTGGAGGCTGGATGAACAGGAGCCCGTGGAGGCGGGAGGAGGTCGACGGTAGCCCGTGGAGGCTGAAGGAGGTTGACGGTGGAGATGAACAGATCCGTGGAGTCCTGCTTTGCACGCCACACCCTCCCGGCGAACAGACTCCTGCTTTCGACCGTGGCGCCCAACACAAGTCCGCTTCTCCGCTTTTGCGGTGCGCAACACCCTCCCGATCAACAGACCCTCGTTTGACCGTAGGTCTGTTTTGTCCGTTTTGCGGTACGCCACACCCCTCTCAATCAACAGGACCCCCGTTTCGACCGTAGGAGGTCCGTTTTCTCCGTTTTGCGGTATGCCAGACCCCTCCCGATCAACAGGACCCCATTTCGAACGTGGCCGGTCGAACACAAGGCCGTTTCCTCCGTTCTGCGGTACGTCAGGCCTCATTTCCATCGCATGTTCCGTCCAAGCCGGTTGGCTCCCACACGTTCCGTTGCCTCCCGATGAACACGACGCATTCCGTTGCCTCCCCATGAACACGACGACGACGTTGTTTCTCCATTCCGACCCAGCCATGTACACGAGCCGCTGTACGTACGTGTACATGCTACGTGCGCGCCTCTACTACGACACGTGCACGCCTCTACATCGACCAGTATATATGTACGTACACGTTCGCGAACAGAATGACAACGCTACGTACGCTTCGACCAGGTGGGTCCCGACTGTCAGGCACTTCCTTGCCTGCGAAGATGTAGCTGGTGGGTCCCAGCAATCAGGGGGCGAATCGTTTTGGGTTTTTTTTTGCCTGGACGCACTTCCTTGGGTGCGAAGATGTAGCTGGTGGGTCCCAGCAGTTAGGGGGCGAATCATTTTTTTGCCCGGACGCACTTCATAGCGTGCGAAAGTGTAGCTGGTGGGTCCCAGCAATCAGGGGGCGAATCGTTTTTTTTTTTGCTCGGACGCACTTCCTTGCGTGCGAAGATGTAGCTGGTGGGTCCCAGCAGTCAGGGGGAAATGTTTTTTTCACGAAATATGGTGGCCCGTCCGGTGGGTCCCCGCTGTCAGGTGGAGGAATAATTATTTTCCGCGTAATAAGGAGGCACTTCCTTGCTGCGCCATGGACCCAAATTGTCGGCCTCTCCACGTCTGATCCACGTCCGATGGAAGTCGTTCCTTGACCATGTTGACCACGCCGCGCTGAGAGCACCAGGGCGGTGGACGACGGCGAGGCCTAGGAAGGGGACGACGTGGAGCTGGGGAAGACGCGACAGTGGAAACCCGCGCGGAGAGGAGTATGAGGGTTCACTAGTTCGGCTGCGGTGTGAGGCTGTCGTCGTCACAGGGCCTGGCTAGCCGTGGGAATAGTAGGGGGCGGTGAGGCCTCCGCGGCAGCACATCCGGCCACGGGAGGCAGGAGCATGCGGCACGACCGGTGCTGCTTTGGGCGGCTGGAGCAAGAAGACCAAAGGTTGAAGAAGCACTACGGCCGTTGGATGGACATCGTATGGTCACTGGAGCTAGAATCGTTTATATTGACTAAGTTGACAAAGCCCTCCGTCCCCGTCAACTTAGTAGGCCCACAAGTCAACCTCCCACCAAGGTGGGTCCCAGCTAGCAGGGGGGTATTCATTTTTTTGTGCGTAATAAGGAGGCACTTCCGGTGGGTCCGAGTGACAGGGGGAACATTTTTTCGCGAATACGGTGGCCCGTCGGGTGGGTCCCAGCGATCGAGGGGCAAACGTTTTTTCGCGAAATACTGGTGGCCCATCCGGTGGGTCCCTGCTATCAGGTGGAGGAATAATTATTTTCCGCGTAATAAGGAGGCACTTCCTTGCGGCTGCCATGGACCCAGCTGTCAGCCTCTCCACATACAATATTCTTCCGATGGAATTCGATCATTGACCACATTGACCATGCCGCGCCGAGAGCACCACGGCGGTGGACGACGGCGAGGCCTAGGAAGGGGACGACACGGAGCCGGGAAAGACGCGGCAGTGGATGCCCACGCGGAGAGGAGTACGAGGGTTCACTGGTTCGGCTTGCGCCGCCGCCGCAGAGAATAACAGGGGTGTGGGTGAGTGGAGTGGAGGATGGCCTGGCCAGCGGTGGGAGTAGTATGGGGCGGTGAGGCCTCCGGGCAAAGACAGCCGCCACGGAAGGCGGAGCAGACGGCACGACCGGCGCTGCTTTGGGCGGCTGGAGCAAAAAGACCAGAGGTTGAAGAAGCACTACGGCCGTTGGATGGACATCGTATGGTCAGTCGAGCTAGAATCGTGCATATTGACTAAGTTGACAAAACCCTTCGTCCCTGTCAACCTATTAGGCCCACTATACTGAGTCCCAGCTAGCAGGGGGTATTCATTTTTTTGTGCGTAATAAGGAGGCACTTCCTTGTGTGCGAAGATATAGCTGGTGGGTCCGAGCTGTCAGCGGCGGTAACGTTTTTTTGCGAAATCAGAGGCCCTTTCGTGGGTCCCGGATGTCGTGGAGGAATCATTATTTTGCGCGTAATAAGGAGGCATTTCCTTGCGCGTCAGTGACCCAGTGTCGGCCTCTCCACGTCAAATCCACTTCAGATGCATGTCGGTCGTTGACCACGTTGACCAGGCCGCGCCGAGAGCACCAGGGCGGTGGACGAAGGCGAGACCTAGGAAGGGAATGACACGGAGGCAGGGAAGACTCAGAAGTTGTTTCCCACGCGGAAGGGAGTATGACTGTACGAGGGTTTACTGGTTCATCTGCCGCCGTCGGAGAATAACAGCAGGTGTGGGACTGTGGGTGAGTAGAGGGATGGCTAGGCCAGCGATGGGAGTACGATGGGGCGGTGAGGCCAGCAGGCAGCACAACCGTCATGGGAGGAGGGAGCGGGCAGTCCCACCGGTGCTTGTTTGAGCAGCTGGAGCAGGAAGAGCAGAGATTGAAGAAGCACGACGGCCGTTGGATGGACATCCAATAGTATACAGGCCATTTGCGGAAAGCCTCAAATCTGTGGAAAACAACATACAACCCATCTGCCATTATTTCAAATAATTTACAACCCATTTGCTAATTCTTACGGTTTTTTTTGGAGCCCATATTCTTTTTGTTAGCATTACAGCCCATATTGTGGCCACGGTTAAAAAATTATACAAAGTTTTGCATATGTCGGTGCGGTCTGAACTGTTTTTAATCCCGAAATTTCGAGTCACATTCAGACTGATTTAAAAATAAATGTATATCAATATAAAATCCAATAAATTGTCCACGCATAAAAATCAATGCAACTTAAAATCTCGAAATGAAAAAAAGATATTTGAAACTAATCGTCGGTTTGATGTGTTTTAGAAATATACAACCCATTTCTCATTATTGATAGGTCATTTTCTCGGCCAGCCGAATGAAGCTCTCCTCGTCTTGAAAGATTTGCAGCCCAACAGGCCTGATAAAGCGACTTACTTGACAAATCATAAGAAAACTGGGCTAGCCATTTTCAGAAATAAAAAAACTACTAGGCTGGTCTGTGGTAAACATAAAAGAAAAGGCCAAAGTGTCCCACACAGCCCAGTTGACACCCTGCTTCCGTCTCAAAAACAAATTAGCTAAATGTCACTCTAATTATGGCGATTCATAAAAATGCCACTGCAATTTCCAAATTGAAAAATGCCACTGCAATTTTTGCAAACTTTGAAAAACGCCACTGCAGTTTGCAAACTTTGAAAAACGCCACTCCAAACTTTGAAAAATGCCACTAGAAATGGCATGAAATGGCAGTTTTCAAAGTTTGGAAATTGCAGTGGCATTTCTCGGATACACCAGATTTGGAGTGGCATTTATCAAATTAACCCAAAACAAAAATAATCGGGCGAGCTGTCGGGTCCCTGGTGTCACCGCCACAGTAATTCTCTCGCTTATTGACTACGCTGACAATGGCATGGGACCCAGATGTCGAAATCCACTAGGAGGAGCCATTTTTTATTGACTTGAAATAAGGAGGCACTTGCTTGCATCGCCATGACCTTGGCGGGTCCTCGCATCATCCTCTCCACGCACAATCATCTCCCGATTGTGTACGCGTCAACTTGCTAGGCCCACAAGTCAGCCTCTAAACCCGTGGAGGACAAATACAACCCATTTAAAAAATAACAGCCCATTTCATACGTCCAAACGGAAAGTTCAACATCCGAGCAAAGTAATGTGTCCGATCCACATATAGAGTAATCGAACTCCACGCTGACAACCATCATAGCCAAGTTAACTATCTACTCCCACTAATACTCTAGTAGCGTACAAGTACTAACTTACTCTTAGCTAACTAGACGATGCCGGCCGCCATCTGTGGTACACGCTAAACGCCGACACCGGCATCCTGCGCCTCGCCTCGGACTTGCCAGAGGTGCGATAGGGCGTGTTGCTCGCGCGCATTGGCCCTTTCCATGCCGGCGTGGTCCACCGAAGCTTCGGCTTTCAAGCGGGAAACCCACTTGACGAGCTGGTAGTAAAAATTGGCGTCGCGGACGCGTGCGTGCCCGACAGCCTCCAGGGCTATTTGCCGGGCGCTGGCCTCCACGTAGTCGGACCAGTTGCGGGCGCTCTGCTCGTGACTCAGAGCGTCGGTGCGCTGCTGCTCCATGTCGCGCTGGCGGTGCAAATCAGCGATACGCTGCTCCTCCGCCAGGCGGTCGCGCTCCAACAACTCCTGCTCCTCCGCCATGCGGTCGCGCTCCAACAACTCCTCGATCTGCGCATTGCCATCTAAAGACGGATAGAATGCCTCCTCCCTCCGCCTGCCTTCCGGTGAAAAACCGAACACTAGTTCCGGCGGTGACCGCCTCCGGCGTCGCCTACCGCGGACGGGCGGGGGCATGGCGGACGTGGCGAGTGACGTCGGGCCGGTGGGGGCTTATGAGGATATGGCGAGTTGGGTCACGGTGGCACCGGAGAAGGCCGGGAAGCAGTACTTATAGGGCGAAGGTAGCGCGGCGGTCATCGGAATTCAATGCATAATGGCTTAGCACGCTTGCTTGCCGTGGAAAACTAGGGAAACTGGAATTATGACTGTGTCGTCCCGTCCCGTCTGGGTCGCACGCCGACATGGCGGTCAAACGAGTGCACTCGAATCATCTCCCTCCTTGTCAATAATGATTCCACGGATTTAAAAAGCCCGCAACAATTAAAGCGTATCTTTTTTCGCATCAGTTAGCTGCCTTAATTACGGCTGGCTGCATGCGAGCACTCGTAATCGCCGCAGCAAGATCGCGAAGCAGCATGCAACGAGTCGCAATGAGGGCACGCATGCAGCCACTTAAATCGCTGGAATTAATTAGGCTTAAACTTCTGCATGCCGTTAATTATTGCCATGCCTTGGTCTTGCTGCTTTGCTCACGGGACTAATAAACCCGGACGGAGGGAGTACCTTGGTTGGTGAGAGGTTTGAATTAAGCCCTGCAAACCGGAAAGGAGGTACTAGTAATGTCGGTTTTTTGTGTAGGATTATCCTATCCTTTCAGTACTGTAATGTCGGTGATTACGTGTCTTGTAACCGGATCTTTATTTTATGAATGAGAAACGTATTACCTCGCAAAAAAAGGAAAGGAGGTACTAGTACGTGCGTGATCCGCTATTTATTCGTGTAGGATCGAGTAGGTCGTTTCTTGAATTGAGCCCTACAAACCGGAAAGGAGGTAGTACGTGCGTGATCCGCTATTTATCCGTGTAGGATCGATAGTGTAGCTTGTCAGTTTCTTCAGAGGTAGGCATTTTTATCCGCGTAGGATCGATAGTGTAGCTTGTCGGTTTCTTGGAGGTAGGCATTTTATTCAAAAACTGCCACTTCGCATCTTCGCCACAAATAAAACTGCCAGGAGCGCATTTGTAGGCTAGCTAGTGATCGATCAATAACTTGTAAACACTGAGCGAACATAAATAGGATAACTGTTAATGCATCTCAATAATTCATATATCTTTTATCTAGTATGTTTCAGATAAGTTCAACAATGGAGTGGCATGGACTAAAGGATGTGGAACTCCTTCAAGATGCTAAGGACAAAGGATTGGCTCAAGCATCAAGCTCAAGACTCTTAATTTTCCATTTTAGTGATCCAAGATCACATTGAGTCTATAGGAAAAGCCAATACTATCAAGGAGGGATGAGGTGTTGCTTAATGAGCCTCTTGCTTCAAGTGCTTAGTGATATGCTCCAAATACCCTCAACTACTTTCCCACTTCCACATATATGTCCTAAACCTAAAGTCGAACTCGACCCCACTGATTCTTCCTATCCGGCGCCACCGAGTTTTGATGTCTTAGCCACTACCATAAACCCTAGGCAAATCGGTCTCACCGATAGGGATCTCGGTCTCACCGAGATGGGATTGTAATCTCTTTGTGTATGTCCATTATCAAAATCGGTCTCACCGAGTTTGAGCAATCGGTACTACCGAGATTACAATGCAAACTCTCTGGTTAACTTATTATCAAAATCGGTCCCACCGAGTTTGATAATCGGTCCAACCGAGTTTGCCTGACCAACTCTCTTGAAAGCTTATTACCAAAATCGGTCCCACCGAGTTTGTGTAATCGGTCTTACCGAGATTATTTTATGCCCTACCCTAACCGAGTCGGTCTTACTGAGTTGCATTTCGGTCCCACTGATAACCCTAACGGTCACATTATTTGCTAAATCGGTCTGACCGAGTTTAACGATTCGGTCCCACCGAGTTTGGTAGATTGTGTGTAACGGTTAGTTTTTGTGTGGAGGCTATATATACCCTCCACCTCCTCTTCGCTCGTGGAGAGAGCCATCGACCGAACCTACACTTCCAAAGATCCTATTTCGAGAGAGAACTACCTACTCATGTGTTGAGGCCAAGATATTCCATTCCTACCATATGAATCTTGATCTCTAGCCTTCCCCAAGTTGCTTTCCACCCAAATCTTCTTTCCACCAGATCCAAATCCTATGAGAGAGAGTTGAGTGTTGGGGAGACTATCATTTGAAGCACAAGAGCAAGGAGTTCATCATCAACGCACCATTTGTTACTTCTTGGAGAGTGGTGTCTCCTAGATTGGCTAGGTGTCACTTGGGAGCCTCCGACAAGATTGTGGAGTTGAACCAAGGATTTTGTAAGGGCAAGGAGATCGCCTACTTCGTGAAGATCTAACGCTAGTGAGGCAAGTCCTTCGTGGGCGACAACCATGGTGGGATAGACAAGGTTGCTTCTTCGTGGACCCTTCGTGGGTGGAGCCCTCCGTGGACTCGCGGAGCCGTTACCCTTCGTGGGTTGAAGTCTCCATCAACGTGGATGTACGATAGCACCACCTATCGGAACCACGCCAAAAACATCCGTGTCTCCAATTGCGTTTGAATCCTCCAATCCCTTCCCTTTACATTCTTGCAAGTTGCATGCTTTACTTTCCGCTGCTCATAAACTCTTTGCATGCTTGCTTGCTATGTGTTGTGAATGTTAAACTTGTGCCTAAACTCCACTCAAACTTTAAAGAAACTTAAAAACTGCAACTTTGGTACTTAGTGTCTAATCACCCCCCCCTCTAGACACCTCTTCTCAAGGTCCTACAAGTGGTATCAGAGGATTGGTCTCCATTGCCTTGGTTTAATCACCATTGGAGGAAGATGGATGAGTCTACTTTGGGGAGTCTTAGACATAGAATGCCTATTCTTGATGGAGAGTATTTTCATGAGTGGAAAAATGAGATGCTTGTAATTTTCAATCAATATCATTTAAACAAGTACATTGCTAGCCCTTGTGCACCTTATGTTGATCCTATGCATCCAACCCATGATGAGTCAATTGACATGGTTAGGAATCTTAGAACTGCCGAACTTATCCTTAGAGGATTGCCTAGAAACTTGATTGGATGTTTGCCTACTTTTAAGTGTGCCTATACTATATGGAAATTTCTTGAGGAACGATTTCCAGATTATTCATTGAAAAATCTTGATGAAATTCTCCATAAGTCTATTGCCTTGAGTAAGATGAATACTAGTGATCCTATGTTTGGTGATCGTCTATTTGAGCTTACAAACCTTATGCGTGCCAAAGGAAATGTTGGTATTATTAGTGACATTATTTCCGAAGCTATAAGAATTCATAAGCAAGATCATTGTCAAACTCACTCTAACGAATCACCCTCTCTAGGATTTGATCCATCACATGACGAAGTTTAACATGGATACTATGATGAGGATGATGATAGTGACTTCGATCTTGATGATGCAATGAGACATTTTGGTCTTATGGCAAATCTTCGGGGATATATGTCAGGAGGAAAGGAATGGGTTCTTGATAGTGGATGTACCGATTACATGACCGGAGATAAAGACATGTTTCGTGAGCTTGCAGATAATGATAGTCCTCGAAAGTATGTCACTTTCGGTGACAACTCAAAGGGTAAGGTGGTTGGCCTTGGTAAGGTGGCCATATCACATGATAGATCCATACAAAATTTTATGCTCGTTGAATCTCTTGGTTACAACTTACTTTCAGTATCTAGACTTGCTGATTTCGGTTTCAATGTCTTATTTACTGAAGTTGATTGCCAAGTGTTTCGTCGAGACAATCATAAAATGGTCTTTACTGGTGTGCGTAGAGGTGATCTATACATTGTTGATTTCACTAAAAAGGCTCAACCTAAAACTTGCTTCATTGCTAAATCCTCAAAAGGCTGGTTATGGCATAGACGATTAGGTCATGTTGGTATGCGAAACCTTGACAAGCTTATTAAGGGAAATCATATCCTTGGAGTTAATGATGTCATATTTGATAAGGATAGACTTTGCAGCGCTTGTCAAGCAGGTAAACATGTTGGAGGAAGGCATCCCGTGAAGAACATCATGACCACAAAGAGGCCACTCGAGCTACTTCACATGGATCTCTTTGGTCCCAACTCTTACAAGAGTCTCGGTGGAAATTCTTTTGGTCTAGTTATAGTTGATGATTTTTCCAGATTTACGTGGGTGTTCTTTCTCGATGATAAATCGCAGGTCCAAAAGATCTTCAAAAACTTCGCTAGGAAGGCCCAAAACCAATTTGAAGTGAAGATCAAGAAGGTTCGCAGCGACAACGGAACGGAGTTCAAGAACGCAAATGTGGACACCTTTCTTGACGAAGAAGGGATCTCACACGAGTTCTCGGCTACGTACACACCTCAACAAAATGGAGTTGTTGAGAGGAAGAACCGACGCCATCGAAATGGCGAGAACGATGCTTGATGAGTACAAGACGCCAAGCACTTTTGGGCAGAAGCGGTTGAGACAGCTTGTCATGCAACAAATCGCTTGTATCTTCACAAGCTACTCGGCAAGACGGCATACGAGCTCCTCACCGGTAACAAACCCCAAGTTAGATACTTTTGAGTATTCGGCTCAAAGTGCTACATTCTTGATAAGCATCGTCGTTCTAAATTTTCTCCTAAGTCTCATGAAGGTTTCCTACTAGGTTATGGCTCAAAATCTCACACTTACCGTGTCTACAACAATTTCACCCGAAAGGTTGAAGAGACGGTAGATGTGAAGTTTGATGAATCTAACGGCTCACAAGTAGAGCAATTGCCAATTGATGTAGGAGACAAAGATCCTTCGGTAGCAATCCAAGACTTGTCTATTGGCAAGGTCCGTCCAACGGAGGTGAAGGAGAGTACCTCATCCGTCCAAGTGGAAGCTTCTACCTCACGACAAGGTGAACCAAGATTTGATACGGAAGCATCCACAAGTGGGACACACCAAGATGAAGAAAACGAGGAAGTGCATCAAGATGAACGTCAACAACCTCCTTCTCCACCACGACAAGAGAACGACAACGCCAACAATGAAGAAGGCCAAGAAGAAGAACAAGATGAAGAAGATGTTCAACGAAGACCCAAGCAAAAGCTATCACGAGTTCAAGCAAGAATTGCTAAAGATCATCCCGTCGAGCAAATCTACAATGACATTCAAACCGGAGAATCACTCGCCTAAAACTCGCTTAGCTAACTTTTGTGAAAACTATTCTTTCATCTCTAGCATTGAACCTATGAAGGTTGAAGAAGCATTGAAGATCCGGATTGGATAAATGCTATGCATGAAGAGCTACACAACTTTGAGAGGAACCAAGTTTGGACATTGGTTGAGAAGCCCGACCACAACCACAACATCTCGGTACCAAATGGGTGTTTCGCAACAAGCAAGATGAAGATGGACAAGTAGTTCGCAACAAAGCACGTCTCATCGCCCAAGGCTACACACAAGTCGAAGGTATGGACTATGGTGAGACTTACGCCCCCGTTGCTAGACTTGAGTCCATTCGCATCTTACTTGCCTATGCTAATCACCATGATATCACCTTGTACCAAATGGACATTAAGAGTGCTTTTCTAAATGGTGAAATAGAGGAGGATGTTTATGTTAAGCAACCTCCCGGCTTTGTCAATCCTAAGAAACCCAATCATGTTTACAAACTTCACAAAGCTCTTTATGGTCTTAAACAAGCTCCTAGAGCATGGTATAAATGCTTGACCAAGTTCCTTATTGAAAAAGGCTTTGAAATTGGGAAAATTGATTCTACTCTTTTTACTAAAAGGGTTAATGGAGAATTATTTGTGTGCCAAATCTATGTTGACGATATTATATTTGGTTCAACTAACCCTCATTTTAGTGAAAAGTTTGGGAAGCTAATGTCGGAGAAGTTTGAGATGTCTATGATGAGTGAACTCAAATTCTTTCTTAGCTTGCAAATCAAGCAAACTAAGGAAGGTACTTTTGTCTCTCAAACGAAGTACACCAAGGACTTATTCAAGAAGTTCAATATGCAAGAATGCAAAGGTATGACTACACCCATGCCTACTAGTGGACATCTTGACTTGACCAAAGATGGTGAACCGGTTGATCAAAAGGTTTATCGCTCTATGATTGGTTCATTGTTATATCTATGTGCTTCACGTCCCGATATTATGCTAAGTGTGTGCATGTGTGCACGATATCAAGCTGCTCCTAAAGAATGTCATCTTAAGGCTGTGAAAAGGATAGTGAGATACTTAATCCATACACCAAATTTTGGCATTTGGTATCCTAAGAGGGCCTCTTTCGATCTTGTTGGCTATTCTGACTCGGACTATGCCGGAGACAAGGTTGATAGAAAGTCCACTTCGGGTACTTGTCAATTTCTTGGTAGATCTCTTGTGTCTTGGTCCTCTAAGAAACAAAACTCGGTATCCTTATCCACCGCCTAAGCTGAATATATTGCCGCTGGTTCATGTTGTGCTCAATTACTTTGGATGACCCAAACTCTTAAAGATTATGGGATATATGTGAAACATGTTCCATTGCTTTGTGATAATGAAAGTGCTATCAAAATTGGTCATAATCATGTGCAACATTCTCGAACTAAGCATATTGAAGTTCGTCATCATTTCATTCAAGATCATGTTGCTAAGGGTGACATTGATCTTAAGCATGTTCGCACCAAAAAGCAATTAGCGGATATATTTACTAAACCTCTTGATGAGAAAGTGTTTTGCAGGTTAAGAGGAGAATTGAACATCATTGATGCTTCAAACTTGGATTAGAAACTCCATTGGATACATGCAATACATACGCTTATGACTAATCCTTGATATTTCTTTTATGATGAAAATCTTATGTCTTGGATATATTTGTATCTTGCATGTTATCTAACCCATGTAGGTACTTGGTTGAATCTATTTCCATGAGGTTGAAACCTACTCATATCTTGAGCAATCTCTACATCACCAAGTCTCTACACAAGGTGGTTGAAGCCAAGGAAGCACAAAATCATTCAAACATATCCTTTGACAAATTCTATTTTGAGCTTCATGATTGTCATTTTTGGATACACAAGTGCTCTTCCTTGCAAGAACTAACCCATGTAGGTAGATGGACTCAAATTCCAAGTGGTGCTCCCAACTCTTGATGAGCTACATCAACCTTGAGCAACCCACACAAGTTCAACTACATGGACAACACCACCAACCAAGGTATGTCATTCCATCTTAGAGAAGCTTTACTCCAAGTCATGAGTTAAAGCAACTCGACAAGATGTGAATACATCAAGATGCTTAAACGAAAAATGGCAACCCCATTTTGAGCTTAAACGATGAGTATGGCCTATGATCAAGTGATCTCACTTGACTCCTAAGTCAATATACTCTAACATAGGTGACTTTGTCGCTGACCATCTCTAGATGAAGTTCTCTTGTGTTCTTTTCTGTGTTTTTGCATTTGTCTCATGCATATGTGTTTCCCGTTTCAAAAAAATAAACTGCATCTAGATTTCTTTCTGTTTGCTCTGCATTTTCTGCATCAAATTCCTTGCATATCATTCAGTTAATGCCTTGCAAATCTTTGTGAGATCTTACTAGTCTAGTGAGCTGAGGTGACAAGTGTTTTCTCTGCGATGAACTCGGTTACACCGATTTGTTATTTTTGGTCCAACTGAAACTTTTCGGTCCAACCGAAGCATACCACTCGGTGCCACCGATTTCACTACAGGAAAAACAGTTTGCCACTTATTCTGTGTTTCTTTTGATCCAGCTCCACTCAATGAATCTTGTCCTCTACAAGCATCACATTTTTATCATTGCTTTATGGTCTGACTCAAGGATCAAACCCATTCACAACAAATTCCAGAGGGAGAGATATTACATCTTTATCAAGCCCTTCTTGGAAATTGATGTCAAAGGGGGAGAGAGAGATCACATCAAAGCTTATCATTTAGAGAGAGATCACATCTCAGAGGGAGAGAGAGATCCTTCAGGGAGAGAGAGAGATCTCCAGGGGGATAGAATACTAGTAGAAAGTATTTCTCAAGGATCCCAGATGCTTGGTGTTCAAGAGGAGAGATGCCCACATGTCTTCTTGAGGGGAGAGACATGTTCATATGATCTGTTGTGCTTATTTGCATTAGCATACATTAGCTCTGATCATTTCAGCTCTGATTTTCTATTCCCTATCTTCTCCCAGTATCCCATGCTAGATTCAGGGGGAGCAAGACATCTAAGGGAAAGAAATCATTTAAGTTCATTGGATATCTTTACTCTTGGGGACATGTCTAATCAAATGTGGTACTTAGTACTCACTCTCCACATGTCATCCCAGTCTTGGTATTCTTGTGGTTTCTTTTGTTTGCTCTGGCTAGTCGATGTATCTGTGTTATCTAACCTTATTTTCACAGGTTCATTCCATCCTAATCCAACTCAAGACTACAAGGTAAGTATATGCATCACAATCATGTAAATGAGGAACTCTTGCTGATGTACATACTGTTTGCAAGAAGGACTCATGGGCATGAAGGTATTTCCTTTAATACTTTTTGCTCTGATGCATATGGCCAAGATACATGTAACACATTGCCTGCTCTATCATGGTTATGCTATCACATACTTATATATTTCATATTCACATGATTGCATACATGTAGGGGGAGCCTATGCTTGTTACATGTCTTTCCAAAGCTTTACTTGTTGTTCTTTATATCTTTATCTAAAGCTTTGATGTATGTTGTCATCAATTACCAAAAAAGGGGGAGATTGAAAGCATAAGTGCTCCCTAGGTGGTTTTGGTAATTAATGTCAACATATCTCTTGTTGGACTAACACTTTTATCTAGTATGTTTTAGATAAGTTCAACAATGGAGTGGTATGGACTAAAGGATGTGGAACTCCTTCAAGATGCTAAGGACAAAGGATTGGCTCAAGCTTCAAGCTCAAGACTCTTCATTTTCCATTTTAGTGATCCAAGATCACATTGAGTCTATAGGAAAAGCCAATACTATCAAGGAGGGATGAGGTGTTGCTTAATGAGCCTCTTGCTTCAAGTGCTTAGTGATATGCTCCAAATACCCTCAACTACTTTCCCACTTCCACATATATGTCCTAAACCTAAAGTCGAACTCGGCCCCACAGATTCTTCCTATCCGGCGCCACCGAGTTTTGATGTCTTAGCCACTACCACAAACCCTAGGCAAATCGGTCTCACCGATAGGGATCTCGGTCTCACCGAGATGGGATTGTAATATCTCTGTGTATGTCCATTATCAAAATCGGTCTCACCGAGTTTGAGCAATCGGTACTACCGAGATTACAATGCAAACTCTCTGGTTAAGTTATTATCAAAATCGGTCCCACCGAGTTTGATAATCGGTCCAACCAAGTTTGCCTAACCAACTCTCTCGAAAGCTTATTACCAAAATCGGTTCCACCGAGTTTGTGTAATCGGTCTTACCGAGATTAAGTTATGCCCTAACCCTAACCGAGTCGGTCTTACCGAGTTGCATTTCGGTCCCACCGATAACCCTAACGGTCACATTATTTGCTAAATCGGTCTGACCGAGTTTAACGATTCGGTCCCACCGAGTTTGGTAGATTGTGTGTAACGGTTAGTTTTTGTGTGGAGGCTATATATACCCCTCCACCTCCTCTTCATTCGTGGAGAGAGCCATCAGACTGAACCTACACTTCCAAAGATCCTATTTCGAGAGAGAACTACCTACTCATGTGTTGAGGCCAAGATATTCCATTCCTACCATATGAATCTTGATCTCTAGCCTTCCCCAAGTTGCTTTCCACTCAAATCTTCTTTCCACCAGATCCAAATCCTATGAGAGAGAGTTGAGTGTTGGGGAGACTATCATTTGAAGCACAAGAGCAAGGAGTTCATCATCAACGCACCATTTGTTACTTCTTGGAGAGTGGTGTCTCCTAGATTGGCTAGGTGTCACTTAGGAGCCTCTGACAAGATTGTGGAGTTGAACCAAGGAGTTTGTAAGGGCAAGGAGATCGCCTACTTCGTGAAGATCTACCGCTAGTGAGGCAAGTCCTTCGTGGGCGACGGCCATGGTGGGATAGACAAGGTTGCTTCTTCGTGGACCCTTCGTGGGTGGAGCCCTCCGTGGACTCGCGGAGCCGTTACCCTTCGTGGGTTGAAGTCTCCATCAACGTGGATGTACGATAGCACCACCTATCGGAACCACGCCAAAAACATCCGTGTCTTCAATTGCGTTTGAATCTTACAATCCCTTCCCTTTACATTCTTGCAAGTTGCATGCTTTACTTTCCGCTGCTCATAAACTCTTTGCATGCTTGCTTGCTATGTGCTGTGAATGTTAAACTTGTGCCTAAACTCCACTCAAACTTTAAAGAAACTTAAAAACTGCAACTTTGGTACTTAGTGTCTAATCACCCCCCCTCTAGACACCTCTTCTCAAGGTCCTACAGATTCCCATACATAAGATCAACATGTTAATGCATCTCAATGATTCACAGATCATATACAAATATGTAGCTCCAAAAGCAAAGATCTAGAAAAAACAACTGTTCTTCCTACTAACATGGATGCTTCTCTTGGCCAACATTTAGTACAGACTGAAAGAAAAATTTGTTTGTGAAAAGTCTACAATTCCTCTTGCAAACGTAAGTGGTTTCACCAGTAGCTGGAACCATGAGAATGAACCACACATGATGGAGGAACATCCACTGCAATATGATTTGGTCTTCTCTCGATCACATCGCGAGACTATTTTCGGAATACAAACTTTAACTTAGGGAAAATGATGCGCATTGTATAATCAGACCAAAGCAATGAAGCACCTAGTGTTGGCCAAGAATAGTACAATACTACTTTTCTGCAGTCCATGAAGTGACTATCCAATCTTTGTGTCTATTTTCAAATGGCAATCGCATGCAAGGACTATACTATTCTCTTGTGCGTTCAACCAAAATTGCGGACACTTTGTTTGTTTGCCAAATAGCAACGGGCAGACATCTCTGTCTGCACAAATATCAAGCAGCTAGTAAACATATACCATACCATGTTCGTAGTGATGGAAGAGGTGAAATCGATACAACCGAAATTGAGCATCCAATCATTGAATCCTGTCCTGCACCTCCAATGTAGGTCCACCCTGCCAATAAATTCACATGCAAACCACTAGTATTACTATTAATGATAGTACAAAAAGAGTAGAAAGATAGTAGCAAACCATGTACCTTCGTAATGAACAACTCATAGTGCCACCATTTGGATATAAAGGTTTGGAAAAAAACATGCTCCTAATGTTGAACCAGTTGGACTTTTTGTGCAGTTCCACTAAAATCAAGCATCCCTGTTTGCATAGATGTTGAAAGTGTGATTACTATAAAAGTGGCACTAGTTGAAGCACAGACTCACAAATATAAGCATTCCAATTTCTTAATGGGAAAAGGTAGCAAGGCTGTTTCTAACCACCTGTTTGAAGGAATAAATAAAGCAACAACGGCTGATGTCAGGAAGGCATACATAGTTTTTTATGAAAAACTGAGCCATTCCTGACCTTTCCTCTTCTTTTAAGCAAATTTTGTGTAATTCTACTAAAATAAAATGCCATCACCGCCTTGACAATTCAGTAACATTGTACAAAAGGAAATGACTTAACATTACATAATGATGTCGGGTATGTAGTCGACAGGCATTAGAGACAAACATACAGACCTCCTCCGATAACATAATGAACATTAATTTTAACAAAGGCGTGACTAGCTTTACCGGATAATTTGAGTGAACTCTACACCTCTGCTCCTTAATATAAGACGCTTTGTTTCAATTTAAAGTACCCAAACATCTAGTATTTAGAAAAATAGGTAGTAGTTTTCTTGAGCACATATCCGGAAAGCTTGCCACACTTTATTTATGTCCGTACGCTAATGTAACACCATTCGAATACTACAAATATACACTAACCCAAAGGGCTAGTGCAACCGTGGAGTAGTTAGTTTATTACAGGTACAATACAATGGTTTTATCGAACAGATTTCAATAAACTCTAGCAATCGGAAGGTTTCTATAAGAATTAACAATACAAAATGTAAAGGTAACAAGTTTCAAAGATCGGTATACTAGCTGTGCATGAGCATTAAACCAAATACGAAGTCTCAAGGTAACTAGCATTATTAACTAATGACAGATAAAAAATTGCAAACCATGTACCTCCAAGGTAAATATCATTTCAACTCGGGGCTTAAAATTGCTATCCTAATCATGATAATCGATCAAACATAAAACTTGATCGAATCTAATCAAGAGAACAGCCGGAGGAGGAGGTGCCCACTCTGACCATTCCTCTTGTCTTCATAATTGTCTCGTGTAGTTTAACCAAAATAAAATGACATCAGCGCTTTGGCATTTTGGTGACACTGCATAAAAAATTAACTTATCTCATGAAAGTGAGGTATGTAATCTATAAGCATTAACATTGCAAAAATCTGAAGGTAGTAACAAGTTTCATCGTTGGTATACTGGTTGTGCAACATCATTAGAATGCCTTAGCTGAAAAATCTTTAATACATCCACAATCAACAGCTAACCCTGAAATAATCCAGTGACATTAAATGGCATTGCGTAAATTTATCAAAGGCATTAGACCGAGAGCGCATTAGTTAAATGTGGCATCACTTTAGCAAGAGTATTGCTTGACTTGACTATCAAGCGTATACTAACAGCAAAAAAGTGGCAATAAGAGCATGAGAGGCCCATTCGGACAAAGGCACACCAAGACGATGTACCTCCACCTGGACGCAGAGTGGCGAGGAGGTATGGTTGCCCAGAGCAACAAATATCCAGCAGCATATGTGGATTACGCCCCATTTTTGTTCTCTTTAGCCACCTTTTTCCTATGTGAGGACAACAAACCGATCGACCTGGTCATTCTCTATTGCGTTGTCATGCCTTTCTACCCTTCTTCAACCAAGACACACGAGACTCATTCCTTAACTACTGATTTTCCCCTTTTCAACCTAGATGCGGGTTTGATGCCTACTCTCTTGGACAAGACAGCTCCTTCCTTTCCTTATTCAACCCGCATATGGATTAGTCTCGCATGAAGTAGGGTTTCCTTTAATAGTGCAAATTATGGTTTTCGCTCTGTGGCCAAGCAAGCAGAGGATAGCAAATTGGGAAGATGGTGGAGTGGAAAAAGATCCACATGCAATGACGTGCGATGGGGCAAGAGAACAAGGGTATGGTTCAAAAGAGGTAGCATACCCGAGGGTCAGCGGAAGTGGCTTCGCCATGGTCGCCGCCCTCCGCACACACTACGGCAGCGAGCTTGGGGACGGAGGCCATCCCGCCATGAAGCGCTTAGGTCCGAGAGGACGGCCTTGTTGTCGGCAGGTGACTCGCTTGCCGACGACGAAAAGGCCAATGCTGCACGTCCTTTTCTTCCCCGCGGGATCTGTGACCACCGTGAGGAGGAGAGAGGGGCCGCTTTTTAGATCTGGAGAGAGGGTGGTAGTGTGAGAAGCAAGTGGGCAGCCCTTGGCAAGAAAGCGCTGAAGCTCCAGCCTATATATCTTTTTTATACTACTAGTACTGGAGGTGGAGTAGTGGTAGAGTAGTTCATATTTTCTTTGCGTATAGTACCAGTTAGTCGTGCTTCAAAACTGAACGACACGCCATTAAAAAAATAAAGGTCGATAACTAATGCGGCACCTCGGGCCAACACAACAAGATCACATTTTGCACGAGAAATTACACACCATGTTTCGTTGACATGTGGTCCCATTCCAACATATCAGTGAAATGACGGCGAGTAGTAGGAGTATTTCCGAACCGACGTGTAGGCTGGGGCGCCCCTTCGTGAACCGTGGCAAACTGGCAATCGTCCACCGACTCTTCGCCTTTCCCTCTCAATTTGGAACTGCTGTCGCATGCTCTTCCTCTCCCTCCTTCATTTTCCTTCAACCCTATACCCTTTCTTCTGCCATTGTTCGATCGTCTTCTCCATGGAGGGAACGGGACGGAAACAACCCCGTTATTCTTGCCCCGATCTGAAAGATGACGTGGTGGAGGAACTCATTGATCGGTGCGATGTCATCACCTCGGCTAGCATGGCAGGTTTGTTCAAGCCCATTCTCGACTCAACTAATAACATCATTACAAGGAACCCAAGAGTCAAGGAGCGGTTTGATCTCCCCTATCTTCTTCGCCGTGACCCTGATGACTGGCGCCGTCACAACGGAGGCCTCGCCCTGTGCAAGTTGATGCCGCTTGATAATGATACGTATGTTGGGAAACGTAGTAATTTCAAAAAAATTCCTACGCACACGCAAGGATCATGGTGATGCATAGCAACGAGAGGGGAGAGTATTGTCCACGTACCCTCGTAGACGAAAGCGGAAGCGTTATGACAATGCAGTTGATGTAGTCGTACGTCTTCACGATCCGACCAATCCAAGTACCGAACGTATGGCACCTCCGAGTTCAGCACACGTTCAGCTCGATGACGATCCCCGGACTTCGATCCAGCAGGGTGTCGGGGATGAGTTCTGTCAGCACGACGGCGTGGTGACGATGATGATGTTCTACCGACGCAGGGCTTCGCCTAAGCACCACAACAATATGACCGAGGTGGAATATGGTGGAGGGGGGCACCGCACACGGCTAAGAAACAATCACGAAGATCAACTTGTGTGTCTTGGGGTGCCCCCCCTGCCCCCTTATATAAAGGAGGGAGGGGGGAGGTGCGGCCGCCCCCCTAGGGGTGCGCCTGGAGGAGTCCTACTCCCACCGGGAGTAGGACTCCCCCCTCTTGCCTTGTAGGAGAAGGAAAGGGGGAAGGGGAAAGAGGAAGGGGGGGCGCCGCCCCCCCTTCCTTGTCCTATTCGGACTAGGGGGGAGGGGGTGCGTGGCCTTCCCTAGCCGGCCCTCCTCTTCTCCCTTAGGGCCCATGTAGGCCCATTAACCCCCAGGGGGGTTCCGGTAACCCCCCAGTACTCCGGTAAAATCCCGATTTCACCCGGAACGATTCCGATATTCAAATATAGGCTTCCAATATATCAATCTTTATGTCTCGACCATTTCGAGACTCCTCGTCATGTCTGTGATCATATCCGGGACTCCGAACAACCTTCGGTACATCAAAACTTATAAACTCATAATAAAACTGTCATCGTAATGTTAAGCGTGCGGACCCTACGGGTTCGAGAACTATGTAGACATGACCTAGAACTGTTCCCGGTCAATAACCAATAGCGAAACCTGGATGCTCATATTGGCTCCCACATATTCTACGAAGATCTTTATCGGTCAGACCGCATAACAACATACGTTTGCTCCCTTTGTCATCGGTATGTTACTTGCCCGAGATTCGATCGTCGGTATCCAATACCTAGTTCAATCTCACATCGCAAGTCTCTTTACTCGCTCCGTAATACATCATCTCACAACTAACTCATTAGTTGTAATGCTTGCAAGGCTTAAGTGATGCGACACGAGAGGGCCCAGAGATACCTCTCCGACAATCGGAGTGACAAATCCTAATCTCAAATACGCCAACCCAACAAGTACCTTCGAGACACCTGAGAGCACCTTTATAATCACCCGCCACGCTATGACGCTTGGTAGCACACAAATTGTTCCTCCGTAAACGGAGTTGCATAATCTCATAGTCATAGGAACATGTATAAGTCATGAAGAAAGCAATAGTAGAATACTTAAACGATCAAGTGCTAAGCTAACGGAATGGGTCAAGTCAATCACATCATTCTCCTAATGATGTGATCCCGTTAATCAAATGACAACACATGTCTATGGTCAGGAAACATAACCATCTTTGATCAACGAGCTAGTCAAGTAGAGGCATACTAGTGACACTGCTTGTCTATGTATTCACACAAGTATTATGTTTCCGTTAATACAATTCTAGCATGAATAATAAACATTTATCATGATATAAGGAAATAAATAATAGCTTTATTATTGCCTCTAGGGCATATTTCCTTCAGCCTCCCACTTGCACTAGAGTCAATAATCTAGATTACACAAGAATGATTCTAACACCCATGGAGTCTTGGTGTTGATCATGTTTTGCTCGTGGAAGAGGCTTAGTCAACGGTCTGCAACATTCAGATCCGTATGTATCTTGCAAATTTCTATGTCTCCCACCGGACTAGATCCCGGATGGAATTGAAGCGCCTCTTGATGTGCTTGGTTCTCTTGTGAAATCTGGATTCCTTCGCTAAGGCAATTGCTCCAAGATTGTCACAAAAGATTTTCATTGACCCGATGCACTAGGTATGACACCTAGATCGGATATGAACTCCTTCATCCAGACTCCTTCATTTGCTGCTTCCAAGCAGCTATGTACTCCGCTTCACATGTAGATCCCGCCATGACGCTTTGTTTAGAACTGCACCAACCGACAGCTCCACTGCTCAATGTAAACACGATCCGGTTTGCGATTTAGAATCTCCGATCGTGTTAAAGCTTGCATCAACGTAACCATTTACGATGAGCTCTTTGTCACCTCCATATACGAGAAACATATCCTTAGTCCTTTTCGTGTAATTCAGGATGTTCTTGACGCTGTCCAAAGGATCCACTCGGATTACTTTGGTACCTCCCTCGCTAAACTTATAGCAAGGCACACATCAGGTCTGGTATACAGCATTGCATACATGATAGAGCCTATGGCTGAAACATAGGGAACATCTTTCATCTTCTCTCTATCTTCTGCAGTGGTCGGGCTTTGAGTCTTACTCAACTTCACACCTTGTAACACAGGCAAGAACCCTTTCTTTGCTTGATCCATTTTGAACTTCTTCAAAACTTTGTCAAGGTATGTGCTTTGTGAAAGTCCAATTAAGCGTCTTGATCTATCTCTATAGGTCTTAATGCCCAATATGTAAGTAGCTTCACCGAGGTCTTTCATTGAAAAACTCTTATTCAAGTATCCCTTTATGCTATCTAGAAATTCTATACCATTTCCAATCAGTAATATGTCATCCACATATAATATCAGAAATGCTACAGAGCTCCCACTCACTTTCTTGTAAACAGAGGCTTCTCCAAAAGTCTGTACAAAACCAAATGCTTTGATCACATTATCAAAGCGTTTATTCCAACTCTGAGAGGCTTGCACCAGTCCATAAATGGATCGCTGGAGCTTGCACACTTTGTTAGCTCCCTTTGGATCGACAAAACCTTCTGGTTGCATCATATACAACTCTTCTTCCGTAAACCTGTTCAGAATGCAGTTTTGACATCCATCTGCCATATTTCATAATCATAAAATGCGGCAATCTCTAACATGATTCGGACAGACTTAAGCATCGCTACGGGTGAGAAAGTCTCATCGTAGTCAATCCCTTGAACTTGTCGAAAACCTTTTGCAACAAGTCGAGCTTTGTAGACAGTAACATTACCGTCAGGGTCAGTCTTCTTCTTGAAGATCCATTTATTTTCAATTGCTTGCCTATCTTGGGCAAGTCAACCAAAGTCCACACTTTGTTCTCATACATGGATCCCATCTCAGATTTCATGGCCTCAAGCCATTTTTCGGAATCTAGGCTCACCATCGCTTCTTCATAGTTCGTAGGTTCATCATGGTCTAGTAACATGACTTCCGTAACAGGATTACCGCATCACTCAAAGCGGATTTTATTCTGGTTGATCTACGAGGTTCGGTAACAACTTGATCTGAAGTTCCATGATCATCATCATTAACTTCCTCACTAATTGGTATAGGTGTCACAGGAACAGATTTCTGTGATGAGCTACTTTCCAATAAGGGAGCAGATACAGTTGCCTCATCAAGTTCTACTTTCCTCCCACTCACTTCTTTTGAGAGAAACTCCTTCTCCAGAAAGTTTCTGAACTTAGTGACAAATGTTTTGCCTTCGGATCTGTGATAGAAGGTGTACCCAACAGTCTCCTTTGGGTATCCTATGAAGAAACATTTCTCTGATTTGGGTTCGGGCTTATCAGGTTGAAGCTTTTTCACATAAGCATCACAGCCCCAAACTTTCAGAAACGACAACTTTGGTTTCTTGCTAAACCATAGTTCATAAGGCGTCGTCTCAACGGATTTTGATGGTGCCCTATTTAACGTGAATGCGGTCGCCTCTAAAGCATAACCCCAAAACGATAGCGGTAAATCAGAAGAGACATCATAGATCGCAGCATATTAAGTAAAGTACGACACGACGTCGACACACCATTACGCTGTGGTGTTCCGGTGGCGGATTTGCTAAACTATTCCGCATTGTTTCAAATGTAGAACAAACTCAGAACTCAAATATTCTCCTCCACGATCAGATTGTAGAAACTTTATTTTCTTGTTATGATGATTTTCAACTTCACTCTGAAATTCTTTGAACTTTTCAAATGTTTCAGACTTATGTTTCATTAAGTAGATATATCCATATCTGCTCAAATCACCTGTGAAGGTGAGAAAGTAACGATATCCGCCATGAGCCTCAACATTCATTGGACCACATACATCCATATGTATGATTTCCAACAAATCTGTTGCTCTCCCATTGTACCGAGAACGACGCTTTTAGTCATCTTGCCCATAAGGCACGGTTCGCAAGTACCAAGTGATTCATAATCAAGTGGTTCCAAAAGCCCATCAAGATGGAGTTTCTTCATGCGCTTTACAATCGATATGACCCAAACGGCAAGTACACAAATAAGTTGCACTATCATTATCAACTCGCATCTTTTGGCTTCAACATTATGAATATGTGTATCACTATCATCGAGATTCAATAAAAATAGACCACTCTTCAAGGGTGCATGACCATAAAAGATTTTACTCATATAAATAGAGCAATCATTATTCTCTGATTTAAATGAATAACCGTCTCGCATCAGACAAGATCCAGATATAATGTTCATGCTCAACGCTTGCACCAAATAACAATTATTTAGGTCTAAAACTAATCCCGAAGGTAGATGTAGAGGTAGCGTGCCGACCGCGATCACATCGACTTTGGAACCATTTCCCACACGCATCGTCACCTCGTCCTTAGCCAATCTTCGCTAATTCAGTAGTCCCTGCTTCGAGTTGCAAATATTAGCAACAGTAACCAGTATCAAATATCCAGTGCTATGCGAGCATTAGTAAGGTACACATAAATAACATGTATATCACATATACCTTTGTTCACCTTGCCATCCTTCTTATCCGCCAAATACTTGGGGCAGTTCCACTTCCAAAGGACTACCGCTTGCAGAGAAGCACTCCGCCAGGCTTAGGTCCATACTTGGGTTTCTTATCCCGAGCAGAACTTCCATCCGACACCATATTTCTTGGAGTCCGTATAGAGCAATCTCTTCAACCTCATCGCTTTCTCTAACTCAGCCATCATGCGGCGGGCGAGGTGGGGTTTGCCGATAGTCGGTTTCCTTAATCATGCGTCCCACTTGTAAGGCCAACTACAACACACAACCCCAAACGGACCTCCATTTTGCATTTAACTCCAACGATAATTTTGACTAGAAAAGCAAGACCAAAGAAAACAAGAACCACAATAATACATTTTACTACTCCTCGTAAGTTGGATTAGTGCCTTCTCGATGCATTCATTGTTGATCCGTGGAGGCTCGATCTTGCGGCTTCTTTCTTCTTCGAGTGTAAAGAAGTAGACATTGCTTCCTCGCATCTAGTCTCATGTCTAGCCTCTATTCTAGTACTCCTCCGTCCGCTTTTTCTCTCAAGGCTAAGCAGCAACACGCATACCAAGTAGGACTATCAACAAGTGCACTAATCTCATCTATAGCCTCTGTATAGCTAAAAGTGATAGAACATCTACTAAATTGCGCCTATCAATATATGGATGTACTCTTCTTCCCAATACAAAAACTTGCATCCATTTACTCCCTCCGCTGCACAATACATGCCTTCTATTTGTCAAAATATATATGTATCTAGACATGTTTTAGTATATAGGTACATCCAGTTTTGGACAAATGGAAGTCAAGTATTTTGGAACGGAGGAGTACACAATAAATTTTTAAGTTAGCACAACTAGTATAATCCGAGAGCACAACCAAGATTTGGTCGGGTTCTTCCTCCTTTGCCGATACGTGGGACATCCAAAGATCCGTGTCGAGTCATGAAAGAAAATAGAGTGGTAGTTGAAGCCACGAGATGTGCATCTTGGGTTAAACTATAAATAGAATCTTACTACTCTTGAGTAACTCCAAAAGCGGCCATCAAGATCTTTCTTGATTTGTTTTTCATCACCAAAGACATCAAGGTGAAAGATGTGCAGTTCAGGGTCCGCTTATGCTTTCAACGACATGTGGGACCGCATGTGAGCAAATGGATGATGGGCTCCGGGCGCCCGCTGGCTGGCTGAGAAGAGAGATAGAGGAGGGTTGAGCATGGACTGTAGGAAATTTGTTCTACGTACCTCGATATAGGCTCGATATAGTGGGGTGGCATGGGCCATAACTAGCATTCACGTCTAGCAGTACGGCACACGCCACCCACACAAGTCCCATCCGACACCAATTTTCTTGGAGTCCGTGCTACAACCATCTCTTCTCCCTCCTGTTTCCTCAACCATCGCACGGTGGGCAGGGTGGGGGTTTGCCGATAGTCGGTTTGCTCAACTGCGGTCCCACTTGTAAGTGAAAATGCAACACCGCACGCATTCCAGCTTTTGAGCGCGCGGCCGACCAACCGTGGGGGTGCGACGCTAACACAAAGAGGCTTTTCCGCTTGAACTCGTAAGTTGTAAATTTGTTTCGCCCATGGCACGATCGATAGATAGAAAATAACGATTTTCCTAGAGTAATGAGAAGTTTGGTTCGCGCCGCTCATGCATGGAGTACGTCTGACGAAAATTATGAAGTTGATGCGAAAGGTAAGATAATTACTGTAGTATCATGTACTACTACATGGATTTGACAGAAAGATAAAAATACATAGGGATCCATCAATGACATCCTCACGCCCTAGTGCGCCGGGTCACCAACCGACGTGTGAGGAGTAGCGGCGTTGGTGGCGAGCTCAACGTGCTTCTAAATAGTGCCGTCCAAGGTTGCCCAGCGGTCCAAGAAGGCCAGCATCCTATTGTCCTCCTCTTGCATGTAGTAGTCCTTGTGGACGATTTGCGCGTAGACTTGGGTGATTATGTCGATGGTGTCTTGCTGCGCCAGGCGCTGCGCGGTGAGCGCGACCTCGAGGTGGACATTCTCCGCGCGACGGCGGGCAAGTCGCAGAGCCACCAAAGGCGTCAAGAGGTTGTCACCATAGTGGCCGCTGAGGGTGGCGGCATCGCAGAGCCCGGGCGCGGCTACCGGAGGCTTACGCCAAGTCGTTCATGAGCTTCTTGACGACGGTGAACTTGTCGAGGAAACCGACGAGGACCTCGTCGAACAAGGAGACGGTTGCCGTCTGCGCCCTCGCCTCGGGCGGCCTCAAGCAATACTACCTCGAGATGTTCCTTCTTGCCGGGCCGCAGTCGGCGCCGTGGACCATCTCGCACAGCCGGTGATGCTCGCGCCATCGCCTCCATGGGTCTAGCTTAGCTTTAGTCAACCGATCTTGCGATTCGAGTGATCACTCTTGCCCTTGGTTAGCGTAAGTGAGGTGCGAGGATTTCGTATTACTCTCGGCCTTCTCATCGCACCTGCCTTTGGTCAGATGATAGGTGGGCCAGCCACCCCGGCCCACGGTCATTCACCCAAAGGCAGCTTGCCGAAGTCAATGAAGCTGCGCCCCTCCGTGTCGGTGCAGTATAGTCATCTCACCGAACCTCTAGTTGGGGCCAAACGAGAGAAGTTTGATGTTTATCGTTTATTGGTCCCTTTGCATTTTGCGCCAAGTTTTGACCTTTGATTTAACTAATAAAATGTTAATGCATGTAAACAAAAATGTTGTGTAAGTCACATTAGGAAAACCAAATAATCCCAAAACACTTAGGCACGGTGCATTAACTCCTCCTTGTTTCTTATTTCCTACATATCAACCAATTAGAGATGTGGGCCGCATGCTTTCAATGACTTGAGACTACTAAACATGACATGCAATGTTTAGTTCATTGCATATAATCCTATTAGTACTCTAGTTAGCAAAAAGATTAAGTTCTCTCACGATAGGAATAAAACACCATCTATTTATTTATAGAGGAGTAGTACATTTTTGTGACATGCATTACTAGATATTGCTAGTCAAATACTAAAATCCAGATGGACGTGGTAGTACTCCTAAATCCAGATAGTGGTGCTACTAGTACTAGTAGTAGTACTACCAATGTAGTAGTAGGAGTATCTGCACTGCACTACCCGCTGGTCAAATTATTACGTGCTGCTCCTCACAAAGGAAGTGACAAGACCTCGCTACGGAGATGACACTGTATAGGTGCCGTGTTCGCATACCATAGTCAGCCTCACCGTCTGCAGTCACTATCATCATGGCTGTAGAGCTAGCCTGCTTATAACTAGCTCTGTTTGACATAATTTCCCATGCGTAGATGCCCGTGCATTGCACGAAACACCAAGATCGGGGGTGGACGGCTCGGGCAGCGGCCATCGCGCCAGATTTTTCCACGGCCTTCTAGATGTGGTGGTGATGTCTACTACACAACCTTCTTCTTGTAGACGTTGTTGGGCCTGCAAGTGCACAGGTTTGTAGGATAGTAGCAAATTTCCCTCAAGTGGATGACCTAAGGTTTATCAATCCGTAGGAGGCGTAGCATGAAGACGGTCTCTCTCAAACAACCCTGCAACCAAATAACAAAGAGTCTCTTGTGTCCCCAACACACCCAATACAATTGTAAATTGTATAGGTGCACTAGTTCAGCGAAGAGATGGTGATACAAGTGCAAAATAGATAGTAGATATAGGTTTTTGTAATCTGAAGTTATAAAAACAGCAAGGTAGCGAACGATAAAAGTGAGCGTAAATGGTATTGCAAAGATAGGAAACAAGGCCTAGGGTTCATACTTTCACTAGTGCAAGTTCTCTCAGCAATAATAACATAGATAGATCATATAACAAGCCCTCAACATGCAACAAAGAGTCACTCCAAAGCCACTAATAGCGGAGAACAAACGTAGAGATTATGGTAGGGTACGAAACCACCTCAAAGTTATTCTTTCGGACCAATCTATAAAAGAGTTCGTACTAGAATAACACCTTAAGACACAAATCAACCAAAACCCTAATGTCACCTAGATACTCCATTGTCACCTCAAGTATCCGTGTGCATGACTATACGATATGCATCACACAATCTCAGATTCATCCAACCAACACAAAAGTACTTCAAAGAGTGCCCCAAAGTTTCTACCGGAGAGTCAAGAACGTGTGCCAACCCCTATGCATAGGTTCCCAATGTCACGAAACCCACAAGTTGATCACCAAAACATACATCAAGTGGCACATGATATCCCATTGTCACCACAGATAATCACGGCAAGACATACATCAAGTGTTCTCATAAAAGACTCAATCCGATAAGATAACTTTAAAGGGGAAACTCAATTCATCACAAGAGAGTAGAGGGGGAGAAACATCATAAGATCCAACTACAATAGCAAAGCTCGGGATACATCAAGATCATGCCATAGAGGAACACGAGAGAGAGAGATCAAACACATAGCTACTGGTACATACCCTCAGCCCCGAGGGTGAACTACTCCCTCCTCGCCGTGGATAGCGCCGGATGATGAAGATAGCCACGGTGAAGGATCCCTCCCAGGGTGTCTGAACGGGCTCCCGAGAGGTTTTGGTGGCTACAGAGGCTTGCGGCGGTGGAACTCCCGATCTATCTTCTGCTCGAAGTTTTAGGGTACAAGAGTATATATGGGTGCAGGGGTACGCCGAGGAGCTACGGGGCCCCACGAGGCGGGGCGCGCTGGGGCACCTCGGGCAGCCCAGATCTCCCCGACGCACTCCAAGTTCCCTGGGTTGCTTTCCTTCCAAAAATAACTTCTCCAGCTTGATTTCGCCTGCTTTGACTCCGTCGATATTCCTTTTCCTCAAACACCGAAATAGGCATAAAACAAAGAATCTGGGCTGGGCCTCCTGCTAATAGGTTAGTCCCAAAATAATATAGAAGTGGATAATAAAGCCCAATATTGCCTAAAATAGTAGATAAAGTAGCATGGAGCAATCAAAAATTATAGATACGTTGGAGACGTATCAAGCATCCCCAAGCTTAATTCCTGCTCGTCCTCGAGTAGGTAAATGAAAAAAAAGAATTTTTGATGCGGAGTGCTAGTTGGCATAATTTCAATGTAATTCTTCTTACTTGTGATTGAATATTCAGATCAGAAAGATTCAAGACAAAACTTCATATTGACACAAAAATAATAATACTTCAAGCATACTAATAAAGCAATCATGTCTTCTCAAAATAACATGGCAAAAGAAAGTTCATCCCTACAAAATCATATAGTTAGGCTATGCTTCATTTTCATCACACAAAATACTCCCATCAAGAACAACCCCGGTTTCAGCCAAGCAATTGGTTCATACTTTTTAACGCGCTTCAGCCTTTTTCAACTCTCACGCAATACATGAGCGTGAGCCATGGATATAGCACTATGGGTGGAATAGAATATGATGATGGGGGTTGTGTGGAGAAGACAAAAAAGGAGAAAGTTTCACATTGACGAGGATAATCAACGGGCTATGGAGATGCCCATTAATTGATGTCAACATGAGGAGTAGGGATTGCCATGCAACGGATGCACTAGAGCTATGAATGGTCAACAAAAGAGAACTAGTGGGTGTGCATCCAACTCGCTTGCTCATGAAGACCTAGGGCATTTGAGGAAGCCCATTGTAGGAATATACAAGCCAAGTTCTATAATGAAAAATTCCCACTAGTATAATAAGACAACTTATGAGACTCACTACATGAAGAACAAGGTGCTACTTTGAAGCACAATATATGAGACTCACTACATGAAGAACAAGGTGCTACTTTGAAGCACAAGTGTGGAAAAAGAGATAGTAGCATTGCCCTTTTTTTTGGGCCTTTCTCTTTCTTTTGGCCTTTCTCTTCTTCTTTTTTGATTGGGCAATGCTCTAATAATGATGATCATCCCACTTCTATTGATTACAACATAAGGATTACAACTCGAAACTTAGAACAAGATATGACTCTATATGAATACCTCCGGCGGGTTACCGGGATGGTGCAATGAATCAAGAGTGACATGTATGAAAAATAATGTATGGTGGCTTTGCCACAAATACGATGTCAACTACATGATCATGCAATGGCAATATGACAAAAGTAATGTATGTCATGAATATGATGATGGAAGTTGCATGGCAATATATCTCGGAATGGCTATGGAAATGCCATGATAGGTAGGTATGGTGGCTGTTTTGAGGAAGATATAAGGAGTTTTATGTGTGATAGAGCGTATCGTATCACGGGTTTGATGCACCGCTAAGTTTGCACCAACTCTCAAGGTGAGAAAGGGCAATGCACGGCATCAAGAGGCTAGCAATGATGGAAAGGTAAAAGTGCGTATAATCCATGGACTCACATTAGTCATAAAGAACTCATATACTTATTGCAAAAGTTTTATTAGCCCTCAAAACAAAGTACTACTACGCATGCTCCTAGGGGGGAGGTTGGTAGGAGTTAACCATCGCGCGCCCCCGACCTCCACTCAAGGGAAGGCAATAAAAAGAGCACCCCATGCAATAAATTTGTTACACAACTTTTACCATACGTGCATGCTACGGGACTTGCCAACTTCAACACAAGTATTCTTTAAATTCATAATCACCCAACTAGCATGACTTTAATATCACTACCTCCATATCTCAAAACAATTATCAAGCATCAAACTTTTCTTAGTATTCAACACACTCATAAGAAAGTTTCACATATCTTGAATACCAAGTATATTAATATTAAGCAAATTACCATGCTATTAATGACTCTCAAAATAATCTAAGTGAAGCATGAGAGTTCATATATTTCTCCAAAATAAAACTACCACCATTCTCTAAAAGATATAAGTGAAGCACTAGAGCAAATGACAAACTACTCCGAAAGATATAAGTGAAGATCAATGAGTAGCTAAATAATTATGCAACTATGCGAAGACTCTCTCTAATTTAATAATTTCAGATCTTGATACTTTATTCAAACAGCAAGCAAAAACTAACAAAATAAAATGACGCTCCAAGCAAAACACATATCATGTGGTGAATAAAAATATAGCTCCAAGTAAGGTTACCGATGAACGAAGACGAAAGAGGGGATGCCATCCGGGGCATCCCCAAGCTTAGGCTTTTGGCTATCCTTGAATATTAACTTGGGGTGCCTTGGGCATCCCCAATCTTAGGCTCTTGCCACTCCTTGTTCCATAGTCCATCGAATCTTTACCCAAACTTGAAAACTCCACAACACAAAACTCAACAGAAAACTCGTAAGCTCCGTTAGTATAAGAAAATAAAACCACCACTTAGGTACTGTAATGAACTCATTCTAAATTCATATTGGTGTAATATCTACTGTACTCCAACTTATCTATGGCTCATACCCTCAGATACTACTCATAGATTCATCAAAATAAGCAAACAACACATAGAAAACAGAATCTGTAAAAAACAGAACAGTCTGTAGTAATCTGTGTCAAACGTATACTTCTGGAACTCCAGAAATCTTACCAAATTAGGAACTACTAAGAAATTCGTGTAACAATCCAGAGCAAAAAGAATCAGATCAGAAGCACGTTTATGTGAATTAACAAAATTAATTTACTGGGTGCAAAAGTTTCTGATTTTCAGCAGGATCAACACAACTATCACCGTAAGCTATCCTAAAGGTCTTACTTGGCACTTTATTGAAACAAAAGCTATAAAACATGATTACTACAGTAGCATAATCATGCGGACACACAAAAATAGTAAGGATAAATATTGGGTTGTCTCCCAACAAGCGCTTTTCTTTAATGCCTTTCTAGCTAGGCATGATGATGACAATGATGCTCACGTAAAAGATAAGAATTGAAACATAGCGGGAGCATCATGAAGCATATGACTAGCACATTTAAGTCTAACCCACTTCCTATGCATAGGGATTTTGTGAGCAAACAACTTATGGGAACAATAATCAACAAGCATAGGAAGGTAACACAAGCATAGCTTCAAGAATTTAAGTACATAGAGAGGAAACTTGATATTATTGCAATTCCTACAAGCATATGTTCCTCCCTCATAATAATTTTCAGTAGCATCATGAATGAATTCAACAATATAACCAGCACCTAAAGCATTCTTTTCATGATCTACAAGCATAGAAAATTTACTACTCTCCACATAAGCAAAATTCTTCTCATGAATAAAAGTGGGAGTATCATAAGAGACTTGAACACTAAAAATTGTTTCCACATTGAAAGAGTAATGTTCAGAAAAAGGGTAATCATAATCATGACAAGATTTGTAAATATAATCATCACTACTTTTTATAGCATAAGTTTCATCACAATAATCATCATAAGTAGCAACTTCGTTCTCATCATATTCGATTGAAACCTCTCCCAAGATAGTGGAATCACTAAATAAAGTTGACACTTTTCCAAATCCACTTTCGTATTCATCACAATAAAATTCAACATCCTCCAAAATAGTGGGATCACTACTTCCTAAAGTTGATTCTCTTCTGAACCCACTTTCATCAATATAATCATCATAGGTAGAAGGCATGCTATCATCATAACAACTTTGCATATCAAAAGTTGGGATGCTAAAAATATCATCTTCACTAAACGTAGCATCCCCAAGCTTGGGACAAACATTAATTTCAGCAAATATATTCTCAAATATGTCATTCTCATCAAACATAGCTTCCCCAAGCTTGGGCCTTTTCGTATCATAAGCATAATCACTCTCATCATTAAAAATATGGATGACACCAATAGTATAGCAAATATCATCATCACAAGTAGTGGTAGGAGCAACATCTTTGGGGAGGGATACCTTTTTACCTTTGTTGCTCCTTCTTTTCTTTTTCTTCTTCACATTATGTGTAGGTTCAACCTTCCTCTTTGAGCTCCTTATTGATGAGATTGGTTGGATAGAAAGCTCCCCTCGTTACTTCCGATTCATCATAAGAAATAATAGGAGGATATTAAAGTCTCTTCCTTTCGTTAGTATTCTCTTCATCCTCTATTTGTTTTCTTTTTTTATGTAATTGGCAATATAAGGATTTTCAATGCAATTCACCGCACAATACATATAAATCTTCTCTAGATCAAAATCAAGAACTTTATCAAGGGCAAATTTTGGAATATCCTTAGTTATACGTTCCATTTCTTCATAACCCAAAAGAAGGCTAAGCTCTTTATGATGCTCAAGGGTAATCAAATTATCACAATATTTGGAAACGACTTGATCATGAAACAAATAGCATTGGAGCTTTAAATGACCATGTTCATTGTAAAGTTCACAAGGAGCGCGAAAAATATTGAATCTTTCAGCACATTCATCTAGCTCTTCTTGCAACAATTTGGTTTCTAAGTACTTATGCCTCTTGCAATAAATATCTTCTCTATTTGGTGTGTTCATGCAAACATGCACTCCACAAAAGTTGACATGCTCATAAGAGATATTTTCATCATAACTAGTGCAATCATTATTAGCATCATGTATATTCAAAGAATTCGTACTAACAACATTGCAATCATGCTCATCATTCAAAGATTTAGTGCCAAACAAGTTAGAGATTTCTTCTTCTAGCACTTGAGCACAATTTTCCTTTCCATCATACTCACGAAAGATATTAAAAAGATGAAGCGGAAGAGACAAACTCAATTCCATTTTTTTGTAGTTTTCTTTTATAAACTAAACTAGTGCTAAAACAAGAAACAAAAAGATTCGATTGCAAGATCTAAAGATATACCTTCAAGCACTCACCTCCCGGCAACGGCGCCTTAAAAGAGCTTGATGTCTACTACACAACCTTCTTCTTGTAGACGTTGTTGGGCCCGCAAGTGCACAGGTTTGTAGGACAGAGCAAATTTCCTCAAGTGGATGACCTAAGATTTATCAATCCGTAGGAGGCGAGGGATGAAGATGGTCTCTCTCAAACAACCCTGCAACCAAATAACAAAGAGTCTCTTGTGTCCCCAACACACCCAATACAATGGTAAATTGTATAGGTGCACTAGTTCGGCGAAGAGATGGTGGTACAATGTCGGGGAGGCTGATCATACCCACGAACACCTATGGGGGCCGGCGGACCGGACCCCTTTCGGTTCGGTGGGAGGCGGAGATTGCACGAAGAGCAGATCGAGGCGAAGCACACGAGCAGTTTACCCAGCTTTGGAGCTCTCCGGAGACATAATACTCCTACTGCTGCTTGTCTGATTGTATTGTGTTCTTGCTAGGGAGCGTTGAGAGCTACAAAACCTAGCGTGGGAGTCTCTAGTTTCAATGAGTCGAACCCCCCACGCTATGCCGGGCCTCCTTTTATATGCTCAAGGGGTCACCACAGATGGCAACGAGACAAGGGTAAAACGAAAATGAGTTGCGTTGGTGCAACTACTTTGTATAGTGTATTCCACCTAACTCGACGGCAAGGGACAAAGCATTAAATGCCCGTCCATGTCGCCTAAACAAAGGCAACAGGACTGTCAGAGCGCCACCGCTGCCACGATGGCATTATTGTCGCCGCCGCTATCACGCTGCTCTCCGCCGGCTGCACAAATTCTTGACACGCTGCTACCGAATGGCCCCGCATGCACACGCTACGGATGAGCTGGAGCGAGATAAAGAGTGGTTGTTCCGCCGCGGCAAGCGCCTTTGCCGCTGCTGAATCTTGTCGCGTCCGGAAGCTTGTCGCCATCGAGCCTTCCCGCAAGCTCCTCTTGCCGGGTCTTGTCTTCTGCGTGCCTTGAGTGGCCTTCCCGCAAGCTCCTCTTGCCGGGCCTTGTCTCCTTGGCTCAATACTTTGTTCTTGAATGGCTCCAAAGGAACCGGAGGACCTTGGCGGTTACTAGGCAAGCCTTGCCGCTGGTGTCTGTAATCGCCTGCGGCACGAAGTTCGGGATACTAGGGTACCCCTACTCTAGTACACCGACAGAGCCCCCTGCCTGGGCCACACACGGCGCCGAGCTCTATTGGTCTGTGCCCAAAACAGTGCACGGCACGCCTGCCCAGATCACGCCGTTATTTGCTCCGGACCCACCACGCCCCCACGAACAGCACGTGTCGACTGCGGCGTCGTGGGGAGAGATCGTGGGGGTTTCTTTAATTGGAAAAGTGGAACGTCCGCCCCCTCTCCCTCCTTATAAACAGGGGAAACAGGGGCAGGTCACCCACCTCGCCATTTGCTGTCCCATATCGAAACCACCGCCGCCCCCCCTTCTTCTCTAGTCTCAAGAGAGCGACGCCCGCTTCATCGCCACCAGCGCCATCAACGCCGCGGTCTCTCCACCACCTCCGCCATGGCTCAAAGCCGACAAGGGAAGGGCGGAAGTCGGCTGAGGCGCAGCTGCTCATGGGCGCTGCGAAGGAGCGGGCCATCTTCGACCCCAGCTTGATGCAAAGGAGCCGAGGGAGGGCTACTACCTCTTCGTCGACGGAGACACGGCGATCCGCAAGACGAGGGTACTCTCACTGCCGATCGAGTTGGTTCCGAGCGGTACCCTTCTTCACGCTTTTCTATTGCGGGCTCGCCCGCCTTTTCTGAATTCTTTTGCGATATCATGAACACCTCACGGGCTTCGCCTCCTTGATTTCACCCCCAATGCTGTTTGATTATGGCAGTTTTCGCACACCTTTGCGAAAACTTTGTCGGAGTCCACCCAAACGTAGCCCTCTTCCGCCACTTCTTCATGCCCCGCTGAGAGAGGAGAGCCGCTTGTCGGAGGGATTGCTTGGATCTCCAGATCGGCAAGAAAGAAGCCTATCTCGAAGGAGAGCTCCGCAAAGAAGTGGGAGGAGTGGAGAGCCGATTGGTGTTGGATCGCTGAGGAGAACCCGCAGCCCTTCATCGCCCAAGGCTAAACTCCAATAGTGCGCTGCAATGATTGGAGCAACTTGGCGCCGAAGATGCTAGGTTGAAGATTGCCATGACCGGATCTTGCGCCTCGTGCTTGCCGGACTCATCAGAGGCGCCACATGCGCAGATTTCCTTCGCCACCGCACGCTTCCCTTGCAGGAGAGGAGGAGACCTGCTTGGGAGTTCCAAAATGCGGCGGACATCATGAGGCTGCGCCGGGCCTCAACTAGAATTTCACCGCCTTGGAGCTGGATGCGATGTTGTTGGAGCTGTTCAAGCACGCACCCGATCACCCCGAGTGGTTCATGTTGCCAAGGGAGTCGCCTTTATGCAACAACTCTTCGCCGACCGCATCCGCGCGATGATGCTGCCAGTGATTCCCATGGAATCGTCCCAACTTGGCAAGAGCCCGCCGATGACGTCGTGCACAAGTTCTTCGACAGCCTGGAAGAAGTGCCAATCCGCCCCGACGAGCAGAAGGGCCTCACCCGTGACACCATCGATGAAGAGATGCAATGCATTGCCACGAGGTTGGAGGAGGCGGCAGCAGCTGCTGCCGCTGGCGAATTTGGATTTACTGTGGAGGAGGCGGAGGCAGCAGAAGCGGCAAGCCTTGCCGATCGAGAGGAGCTTGCCGGCACGGAGGAGCAGGCCGAGCCTGGTTGAGCCGAACGAGCCTGCCGGGGACGCCTCCTCCCCACCTTCAGGTAGCTTGCCGCGAGCGGAGCCCACAGCTCCACCAAGAAGGCGCCCAAGACCGGGAAGTGGCGGGCGGCAGACGGGCTAACAGCCGTCGCAGATCACAGCGACGCGCTTCCACAAGGCAAGCATCAAGCTGCTGGAGCGCCTCACGCCGCCACAAGAATCGGAGCGGGCCTTCGGGACCACGGCTCTCGCTGCCCCAAGCGCCCAAGGGAGCCTACTTTCCCGCCGCCGCACCGGAGGCGGACTGAATTGACTTCTCCGCCAGCTCCGAGGAAGAAGAAGAGTAAGATCTTGTCGCTGTACTTGTGATTCTTCAATTTGCTGTTTTGTCTTGTGTCTGACTTGCTTCATTCTGAACTCTTTCCTTTTCAGGACGCTGGCCCAGAGAGCTTCGAAGAGAGCCAAGACCCCGGTGGTCGTCATCGAGGACGATCCCCCCATGGCAACAGGAGGCGCGTCTGAAACCCCCTTGCCGGACCCGGCGACCCTTCCACAAAGCAGCCCCCAGCGCAGCCCCCAGCGTAAGTATATGATTCACTTTTTGCGGTTAGGCGCGCATGGGTGCTCTTTATTTGCTGATATCTGACTATTGATTTGTGTAGGAGCAGAGCAGCCCCGCCAGGAGTGTCCTGAGGCCGTTCCTGACATGACATCTGCTTCAACTACGCCGCCAAGGGAAGATCCCCCGGCAAGGGAGTGCCCTCCGGCAAGGGGCGGCTCACCGGCAAGGGATGGCTCCATCGACCCTCCGGTGGCTGAGGCCACCGCTGCAGATCCCATCGCAGGTAAGCCTCTTGCCTGTAAGCTGCCCTTGTGGTTTTTCTTCTTCCAATTCTTCTTTTTGGATATTTTGCTTGACTTTTCTTTCTTTTCCTTGTTGTCAGATCCATCCGCCGCGGAGCCGATGGAGACTGAGGTCGCCGGCGAGGAGGACGCGCGCGACAACATTGACGACGCCGCCGTCGCCGAAGAGGGACATGGCGCGGACGAGCCCGCCGTTGAAGAGGCCGCCAAGGCTGCCGCCACAGAAGCCGGCGAGGGGTCCGGCGATCGTACTGACGACCTTGAGGCCGCAGGAGCGCCAGGCGCTACACCGACCGCCGATCCCTCCGCCGCTGCCGCAGCGCCAGGCTTCGAGGAGCCCCAACCCGGCGCCTACTTGAAGGCTGGAGATGGCGTCTTCATCAAGCTCCCCGGGCGCCGAGCCTGTGGCACCGGTCGAGGGAGAAACCTTCGACGAAGAGCTGCTCGCCTCCATTTGGGTTGTCGTTGGTCGACGCGCCAAGCAGCAGCAGCGGCGAAGTCCGAGGAGGAGCAGCTGTTATGGAAGCTGCTGTCGCTCTACCGCGCCTAACAAGCCAGCTGGAATCCCGGAAGCGCTTGTCGCAAGGGCGGAGCAGATATGGAGAAGCGCCAAGAGCTCCGGCGCCAACCAAGAAGCTCTCCGAACGTAGCGTAAGAGCGGAGCGACTCATCAAGAGCGCATAACCTTCATTCCGAGAAGGCCGAGGTCGAGGAGCAGCAGCGGCTTGCGGCCGAGAAGCTGTCTCAAGAAGAAGGCGAAATGGCGCAGCGGAAGATCAACCTTTACAGCTATGAGGAAGAGCTTACGCGCGAGCAATCAATTGGCGGATCTCTCAAGGAAGCAAAGATGCCGCCGCAGCTGCCGAGGCCGCCAAGAAAGAGTTGGAGACAAAGTGACGCAGCCGGAGGCCAACCTCCGTAAGAGCGGCGAGGAGCTCGCTGCGCTGAAGCACGAAG
The DNA here is from genome assembly GCA_021605205.1 of Aegilops longissima. NCBI lineage: Eukaryota > Viridiplantae > Streptophyta > Magnoliopsida > Poales > Poaceae > Aegilops > Aegilops longissima. The sequence continues at coordinate 695,697,739 of CM038682.1, forward strand.
CGAGAAGGACGCCTACACTCTTGGCGAAGTTGCAGGCCGCCTCGCCGAGAGGATCAAAGAGCTCGACGCCGCCAAGGACTCCAAGGCAGATCTTGAGCTGAAGCCGACCACCTTGATGGAGATGCCGGACGGCGCCAAGGGGCGGAAGTGGGTCTGCTGGAGAAGATCAAGGCCAACGAGGAGCTGCCGGCGAATGCCACGACCGCCCATAACACCTTCGAGAGAACGTGATGCACCGGACCGAGGGTCTTGTAATATCGCCGCCGCCATCGACAAGGAGCTGATGGAGCTGGGATGGTGGATCTCGGTACCGACGAGCATCTCCAACCCAGCGCCAAGCTCAGCTTGTTCTTCAAGGGCGTGGTGGGGGCTCTCCAATGCTCCGGTGGAGATCCCAAAGCAGTTGGCCGACGAGTCGCGCCAAATCTGTGCAGGGGCTCTTCAAAAGGTGCCGATGAAGGTGGCCTTCCGCAATCCAGCGTTAGTTTCGCCAACGCCCTCAAGTCCTTGCCGCCGATCGCCGACGTTGAAGCGCCAAGGCCCTTGTCGCACCCATTGTGGACAGGGTGAGCGGGTCAAGAGGGTCGATGGCGACCGCAGAGACTAGGTCGCCTGCTTTATCTTTTCCTTGTCGCCGGGTCATGTTAGGAGAACAATTTATTAGAGCTGCGACAAGCTATCTTGTAATATAACTCTATTTCAGTTAGTAATTGCTATGTTATTTCCTTTACTTGGGTCCTTCCTTTGTATGTTTCTACCCCACGCTTTTAGGGAACTTGTCGGCTGGCACCCTTGCCATGAAGCGCCGAAAAGGAACGTCAAGCAGTCGTCAAGCGGTGTCGCCTCCGACAAGTAACCTTGTCGCGACTAGTTGCAGCTCACTTAAGTTGTTGAGCGGACTCAAACAAAGTAAGGGTGCAAACTAGCTACGAGTTGGTTCCTTCAAGCACAGGTTTTCCATACAAAGCACGGTCGCTCGAGGAAGATAACTTAAAAATTTAAAACAGATGCTCAAACTTTGGCAACTTAGCTTTTCTGTTGCTTTTGCTTCCCGGTAAGGCAAAACTTCTTCGAGCTATGTTTGGTCCACAACATTATCTTCTTCTCCTTCCCCGCAAACTTGTGGGCGAGGGAACCTTCTTCTTTAAGAAAGAGAAAGAAGAGAAAATAAAGATATGGAGCCCGTGGCTCGTTATTGCTTATCGGAATAGGTGCTGCACAAAGTGTCGATAATACATGCAAAGTAACAAGAAAATGCATGAATTGACAAGATGTGCGGAGCACATGAGCTTTATCGATGCACGGGTCTGCGCCGCTTTGTACAAAGGATTACATGCAACATGGGCAAGACTTGTATAAAGGTGGTTGCCGGAACAGGTTCCGCAACCGCACCCTATGGGTAAAACTTACGAAGATGCTCAATATTCCAGAGTTGCTCACCGAATGCCATCTTCGGTCTCAAGGCGACAGCGCCAGGCCTAGTGACTCGCCTCACTCGATAAGGGCCTTCCCACTTCAAGGCCAACTTGTTGGAATTCTTGGCGGACTGAACGTGTCAAGAACAAGGTCGCTTCCTCAAACTTCCGCACTAACTTTGTGGCTATGGTAGCGCGCAAAGCTTGCCGATAACAAGCAGCTCAGACAATGCCTCAAGACGGTCCTCCTCAAGGAGCTGCGTCATCTTGTCGCAGCTGCTCTTGCTCAAGCTCATCATAAGCGAGCACTGAGGTGACCCAGATACGAAGTTCCGTGGGAGAACTGCCTCGCTCCATAGACTAGAGCAAAGGTGTCCGCCGCTGGCTCGATTTGGCGCGCTCGATCGACCAAAGAACCACCGTAGCTCCTCAATCCAGCTTTCTTCCGCACTTGTGTAGCCTCGTCGAAAGTTCTGGTCTTGAGCCCGCAGCAGCACTTCAGATTTGCTCTCTCGCTTGACCGCTGCTTCTGGATGAGCAATGTAGCAAAGCAGACCTTGGCGCCAAGATCTTGGACGATCGCATGAAGGTGCGGTCAGAATCGTGTGCCGTTGTCGGTGATGATCCCGTTAGGAATCCCAAACGCAAACAATCGACCAAGAACTTGATCGCCGATCGGTTGCCACCTTCCTCATCGCTTCCACTTCCACCACTTTGTGAACTTGTTGATTGCGACGCATAAGTACTCAAAGCCCCGACAGCTCGGGAAAGGGGCCGAGGATGTCGAGCCCCGCATCAAAATGGCCAGGATAAAGGGATCGCCCGAGAGCTTGAGCTAGCTGGTATATCTGCTTGGAATGGAACCGCACGCTTCACACTTGGTTACTTGTGCGCAGCATCCCGGAGGGCTGTCGCCGAAGAAACCTTGCCGAAAGCTTTGCCGGCAAGTGCTCTTGGCGCCAATGTGGTGACCACATATGCCTCCGTATCTCTCGCCAACAGCTTCGCCCATCTTCCCGTGAATACACTTCAATTTCACACCGTTGAGTCTTCTTCGCATACAGCGGCCGTCGATAAACTGGTACATACTTGACTGCCGTGCTACTCTCTCGCTTCTTCTTGCTCTTCGAAGTTCACCGTCTCAAGGAAATGGACAATCTGCTGCGCCATGCCGGAGCTTGCGGCTCGACAACAAGGATTAACGGCACATCTGCTGCTGCGGAACATCAGCCGACGGCGAGAACTCGCGGCTCAGCCGAGCTTGATGATCCCCGCAAGCTTGCCGAGCAAAACTTGTCGGGAGCGCCTCGCTTCAACGAACAAACCCTTAGGCTTGTCGGAGCAGCAGATCTCCTCAAAGAATATCGGCGTTGATCTTGGGGGCCTTCTTTGCGGCGGCTTCAGGAGCTCCGCCGAAAGTAGTCACCGAAACCAACTTCCTCTTCTTGCTCTGCCCAGCTTGATGGTGCTACGGTTGGTTGAGTCAGCTTGAGCACGAAGATCCCCGGTTCCATTGTAACTTAAGCGCGGCGCACTTCGACAAAGCCATCGCAATGTCATTCTCGAGCTCTTGGAACATGTTCCATCTCAGAGGTCGTCAAAGTGCTCTTCTAGCTTCCTCACTTCATCAACATAAGCCTCCATCAACTGACTCTGATAATCCTTATTCACTTGGCAGACGACAAGCTGTGAGTCACCCCTGACAACGAGCTTCTTAATCCCAAGGTCCGCTGTGATCTCGAGACCGCAAGCAAACCTTCATACTGCAGATTGTTTGTTGCTTGCTCCTTGGGAAAGTGCATCCGACCACGATTTGAGGTGTTCTCCGTGGTGCGATAAGTAGCATGCCAAGCACCGGCGCTTTGCAGCGAGAAGGCACCGCAAAAGTACATCAGCCACTCTTTGCTTCCTTGACGGGATGCTCATCTCGAATTTCTTCATCTTGTGTTGGCGCCCATTCTGCTATGAACTCGCCAATGCTCGCTTTGGATAGTTGAAGTGCTCTCAAACTTGAGGCCAAAGCTCGACAGCCCAAAGGCCCACTCGACAATCCTGCTCGTTGCTTCGGATTTTGCAAGATCCTCTTCAGCCGAAAGCTTAATGACGATCGTGATCTCATGTGCTTGGAAGTAATGGCGAGCTTTCGAGGCCATGAGAAGGCCGAAAGCAACTTATGCACACCAGAGTACCTCGACCTAGCCCCTGCAGGAGGGAACCGACAAAGTAAACTGGCGCTGCACCATCCTTTTCGCATCTTATCGCACGCTCGCAGCAGATCCGCCCTTGTCGGGACCAGAGCTTGTCGGCGAAGCCCCTCGCTTGTCGCCGGATGCATCTCGCCATGGTCGCCAGCTCATCATCCGCCTCCTCTCCGCTATTAACGTAGCACTAACCATTTGATTGGTTGCCGCTAAATATAGCAGCAACTTCTCTTGTGGTTTAGGTGCGATAAGTATCGAGTGGAGGATAGGTATATCTTCAAGTCTCAGTAGCGCAGCCTCCGCTCGAGTCCATTTCATTGGACCCGCCTTTTTAAAATTTTTGAAAATGGCAGGGCGCTCCAGACCTAGAGATAAACCTCATCGAGAGCAGCAACGCAACCGCAAGTCTTCGTACATCCTTGACGCGCTTGGGTGCTTCAATCTGCTCAATGGCCTTGATCTTGTCGGGATTGGCTTCAATTCCCCTCGAGACATGAAGAACCCGAGAAGCTTGCCGAGGGAACTCCAAACACGCACTTCTCGGATTGAGCTTGAGGTTGATCTTGCGCAGATTTGCAAAGGTTTCATCCAAATCTTGAATCAGAGTTGCCTGTCCTTTCTTTTGACCACTATGTCATCCATGTAGGCTTCCACATTTCGTGTATTTGCGGCTCAAAAGCGTGATGGACTACTCTTGCAAATGTTGAACCGCATTCTTTAATCCGAAGGCATCCATACAAAACAGTATGTGCCACATGGGGTGATGAATGCGGTTTTCTCCTCATCCTCTTCTGCCATGAAGATCTGATGATATCCTAAGTATGCATCAAGAAATGAGAGCAAATCACATCCAGCCGTGGAGTCAACAATCTGGTCGATACGCTGCAAGGGAAATGGGTCTTTGGGACAAGCTTTATTAACATCGGTGAAGTCGATACAAAGTCTCCATTTCCCATTTGCCTTGCGCACAACTACATGATTGGCCAACCACGTAGGATGGAGCACCTCCGACAAGGCCTGCCGCTTCCAATTTCTTGATCTCTTCGCTATGAATTTTGGCGCCCACCGCCGCTTCCTTACTTTCTCGCTTGACGGGCCGCGATGAGGACAGATAGCAGATGGTGCTCAATTACTTTCCGGAACACCGGGATGTCGACGGTTGCCATGCAAACACGCCGAGATTCGCCCGCAGAAAGCAACGAGCGCCGCTTCCTATTTAGGGTCAAGCGTGGCAATCGATGGTGAAGGTACCACCAGTGCCGCCCTCCTTGGCGGACACCTCTTGGTCTCTGGAGCTGCCATCGCCTTCTTACACTCGCCGGTGGAGCTCGATGGTGCGCCTCGACGGTAGCGCAGCACCAAGAGGTGCGCTTGCCGGAGTGGGCATCGAGCTCTTGCCGGACTTGGTATTCTTCTTCCCCGGAGCTTCAGCAAGTGACTTGTTATCTGCAACGGCTGCTGCTTCCGGTAGATTTTGTCGGCGCAGATAAGAGCATCCTTCTTGTCGCTAGGGACAGAAATGACACTTATCGGGCCGGCATCTTGAGCAAGTTGTATGCATAATGAGAGGCTGCCATGAACTTGGCGAGTCTTTGACGCCAAGTATCCCATTATAAGGCAATGGGAAATCAGCAACGCCGAATGTGACCCTCTCGATCTGAAGTTTAGCTCGCTGCCAAATGTTACCGCAACGTGATCTTCCCTTCGCTTGCTCCTTCCCGGATTAATTCCTTGAATGTGCCGCCTCTTCGAGCTCGCCGTCGTGGATCCAAGCTTCGGAGCATCGCGGAGGAGATCAGGTTTAAGCCGCCCCGCCGCCAACCGGCATCTTGGTGACCTTGAGGTTGCGGATAGTTGGTGAGACCAACATCGGCAAGCACCGACCGCAGTTATGCGATCGGGGTGGTCCTCAATATCAAAGATGATAGGCGGCTGGACCATTTCGAGGCTTGCGTGACTCTACGATGGTTCTGCTGCATTAACTTCCCGCATCCACCGCTTGAGTTGGCGGTGTGAAGTATGCGAGAGGCACCACCGCCAACGCAGAGGACCTCTGTGGCTTTCTCAAACTCCTGCTCACCGGTCTCGCTATCTTCCATATCTTCATCGCTGTTGTCGCCTTCATCTTTGTTGCGGCTGGAGGTCTGTCTCTTGCCGCTGCTTGGCCTTGCCATGGCGCCCTCCCCGCCGGTCGCTTGCTAACTCCCCAAAGACCTTCCTGGGCCTTCTCCTTGTCGCGCCCGCAGACTCAGCCTTCGTTGTTCAACAAGCTGCTCGACCTTCTTGCAGCTCGAGGTCATGGCCCTTGGTGCGGTGGATCTTACAAGATCGCTTGTTGAGTTGTCTCGCTTGTCGGCGCCACCACAGCCGGCAGTTGGCGCCAAGGGCAACCTCCTTGCCGGAGCTACCAACCTTAGCTTTCTTGGCGTCGCCTCCATTGCCGGACTTCTCGACAACCAGCACGCCCTTGCCTTTCTTCTTTTGTTATTCTGCCGCTCTTCCTTGTCGGGGCAATCTCTTCACTATCGATCCCGCTTCAGATTCTCTCCCGAGTCTCCTCCTTCCTCGCCAAGGCACACTTGTCGGCCAAGGCATACAGCTCATCGACGCCCTTGACTTTGCACATCGCCATCTCTTCCCTCATCCTGCGGTTCCGCACGCTTTGATGAAACGCGCTGATCACCGCGGCAGGTGGACATCCGATGTTGTAGTGCACACGGCTGAATCTCTCGAATGAACTTGCAGGACTCTCCTTCCTTCGGGCGCAGCGATGAAGGTCGCTTCGCCATGAGGTTTGTGGTCACCGTGAAGGCGCCGACAAACTGATGGCATAGATCTGCCCAAGAGGATATGGAGCTGTCCGCAAGTGCATGAGCCAAGATCTCGACATTGGGCTTGAGCACCGCCGGAAGTAGTTGGCGAGATCTTGTCGCTCGCCCCGGCAGCTTGCACCGCAATGGTGTAGATGCCGAGGAACTCCGACGGTGCGCCCTGCCATCGCATTTCTCCGCACGCCCGCTTGAAATTTTCTTGCTGGGCCATCGACTTGCCGCAGCTCACGAGTGAACGCAGGGCAACCTACCGTGATACGGCAAGTCGCTGGTTCTTCGGGCGCATGCATGTCGACAGAGGGCCCAACGCGCTGGTCGGATTGACGCCGCTTCTTCGGGCGCCGATGCGAAGTTCGAAGCGCCTTCTTGTTGTCGTCAGGAAGAACTTGGCGCTGGTCGCGACGAGCTCAGGATCCAACGACGCGTGGAGTCGCTGCCGAGGTGGATCCGACGAGTCGGCGATCTTGGCCTTCGGTGGAGAGTGCATGGTGGTTGCACCCCACAGGTCTCGCCGCCACCGCTCGTGCTTTGTCGCCTTGCCGCTGCTGCGATGTGCTTGGTTGCGCGAGCGCCGCCGCTGGCAAAGCCGATGAGACTTTGAATGGTGGCCCTCAATTCGTCGACCTTGTCTGCCGTTGGAGGGTAATCCAGGAGCAGTTGAGCTCGCGCCAAAGCTTCTGCTTGTGTGGTGGGCGGCAATGGCGAACAGTGCGAGGAGCAGGATATGCTCGGACTTCTAAATACATTAGAAGGAGTAGTATCCCGTCCAGGCAACCGTGCCCCGCTCGCACCAGCCTGTTGGCGCGTGAGCTGTTCTTGAGCGTCCCTGGATCCACTAGCTCGATCTTGGCCCAACGAACGTATGGCGCTGCGAGCACCATGACGCCGTCGGTCTCGCGCCTCCTGAGATGGAAGCGGTACGTGTACGGACGCCGAGGTTTGTGCCGCTTGTCCTTGGACTTAGCTGCAACATGGGCTTCTCGTCAACGCCGCTCTTCGCGGCGTTCACCCCACCACTCGCCGCCCGGTGGTGGTGGGTTTGACGCGACGGCTTCTGCTGCCGCCAAGCCTTCTTCTTCGTGGCATGTCGATGAAGATGATGAAGATGCTGCTCATGTGAACGCCGGAACAGGTTCACACAGCCTCGACGCCCCCTACCTGGCGCGCCAAAGATGTCGGGGAGGCTGATCGTACCCACGAACACCTATGGGGGCCGGCGGACCGGACCCCTTTCGGTTCGGTGGGAGGCGGAGATTGCACGAAGAGCAGATCGAGGTGAAGCACACGAGCAGTTTACCCAGCTTCGGAGCTCTCCGGAGAGATAATACTCCTACTGCTGCTTGTTTGATTGTATTGTGTTCTTGCTAGGGAGCGTTGAGAGCTACAAAACCTAGCGTGGGAGTCTCTAGTTTCGAATGAGTCGAACCCCCTCTACGTTGCGCTCGGGCCTCCTTTTATATGCTCAAGGGGTCACCACAGATGGCAACGTAGACAAGGGTAAAAACGGAAAATGAGTTGCGGTTGGTGCAACTACTTTGTACAAAGTTGTATTCCACCTAACTCGACGGCAAGGGACAAAGCATTAAATGCCCGCCCATGTCGCCTAAACAAAGGCAACAGGACCGTCAGAGAGCCACCGCTTGCCACGATGGCATTATTGTCGCCGCCGCTACCACGCTTCTCTCCGCTGGCTGCACAGCCTCTTGACACGCTGCTACCGAATGGCCCCGCATGACACGCTAGCGGATGAGCTGGAGCGGAGATAAAGAGTGGTTGTTCGCACGGCAAGCGCCTTTGCCGCTGCTGAATCCTTGTCGCGTCCGGAAGCTTGTCGCTCATCGAGCCTTCCCGGCAAGCTCCTCTTGCCGGGGTCTTGTCTTCTGCGTGCCTTGAGTGGCCTTCCCGGCAAGCTCCTCTTGCCGGGGCCTTGTCTCCTTGGCTCGAATACTTTGTTCTTGAATGGCTCCAAAGGAACCGCGGAGGACCTTGGCGGTTACTAGGCAAGCCTTGCCGCGGGGTGCTGCAACTGCCCGTGCACGAGTTCGGGATACTAGGGTACCCCTACTCTAGTACACCGACATACAAGTGCAAAATAGATAGTAGATATAGGTTTTTGTAATCTGAAATTATAAAAACAGCAAGGTAGCAAATGATAAAAGTGAGCGTAAACGATATTGCAATGATAGGAAACAAGGCCTAGGGTTCATACTTTCACTAGTGCAAGTTCTCTCAACAATAATAACATAGATAGATCATATAACAAGCCCTCAACATGCAACAAAGAGTCACTCCAAAGCCACTAATAGCGGAGAACAAACGTAGAGATTATGGTAGGGTACGAAACCACCTCAAAGTTATTCTTTTGGATCAATCTATAAAAGAGTTCGTACTAGAATAACACCTTAAGACACAAATCAACCAAAACCCTAATGTCACCTAGATACTCCATTGTCACCTCAAGTATCCGTGGGCATGATTATATGATATGCATCACACAATATCAGATTCATCCAACCAACACAAAAGTACTTCAAAGAGTGCCCCAAAGTTTCTACCAGAGAGTCAAGAACGTGTGCCAACCCCTATGCATAGGTTACCAATGTCACGAAACCCGCAAGTTGATCACAAAAACATACATCAAGTGGCACATGATATCCCATTGTCACCACAGATAATCATGGCAAGACATACATCAAGTGTTCTCATAAAAGACTCAATCCAATAAGATAACTTCAAAGGGGAAACTCAATTCATGACAAGAGAGTAGAGGGGGAGAAACATCATAAGATCCAACTACAATAGCAAAGCTCGGTATACATCAAGATCGTGCCATAGAGGAACACGAGAGAGAACACGAGAGAGAGAGATCAAACACATAGCTACTGGTACATACCCTCAGCCCCGAGGGTGAACTACTCCCTCCTCGTCATGGATAGCGCCGGGATGATGAAGATGGCAACCGGTGAAGGATCCCCCCTCCGGCAGGGTGCCGGAACGGGCTCCCGAGAGGTTTTTGGTGGCTACAGAGGCTTGCGGCGGTGGAACTCCCGATCTATCTTCTGTTCTGGAAGTTTTAGGGTACAAGAGTATATATGGGTGCAGGGGGTACGTCGGAGGAGATATGGGGGCCCCGCGAGGTAGGGGGCGCGCCCGGGGGGTGGGGGGGTTGGGTGGGCGCGCCCCCACCCTCGTGGGCAGCCCGTGTCTCCCCTGACGTGCACTCCAAGTTCCATGGGTTGCTTTCCTTCCAAAAATAACTTCTCCAGTTGATTTCGTTCCGTTTTGACTCCGTCTGATATTCCTTTTCCTCGAAACACTAAAATAGGCATAAAACAACAAATCTGGGCTGGGCCTCCGGTTAATAGGTTAGTCCCAAAAATAATATAAAAGTTGACAATGAAGCCCAATATTGCCTAAAACAGTAGATAAAGTAGCATGGAGCAATAAAAAATTATAGATACGTTGGAGACGTATCAGGTGGGGAGGAGATAAGGCTGATTGTGAGAGACAAGGAGTTGTTTGTGAATAGCGGGCATCTTTTTGCAAAAATGGAGAAGCTTGGTTTGTATGCGTTAGATCTAGATCCGACGGTTATTGGTGAAAGATGGGAGGCACAACATCATCACCAACTCTGGACCTGTTTGATTCGCAGGATTTTGAAAACGCAGGAATAGGACACGGCAATATTACAAGTTTCAAACTGATAAGTCACTAATGGGCAAATAAGTTTTCGGGTCTCTGGCCACTTGATGTTTCAAAAACAAATTCAGCTTCATGGAGACTTTGCCATTTAGGCTTAGACGCTATGTGATCAAGACGCCATTCATTGTTGTGCCGAGAACGCCAAACCTCATTACCTCGAGCACACTTGCCTCCAAAACAAAGAACCTGGCCAATTTAATCTCAAATGTGCTGCCTTGGTAGTCGATCAAATCAATTTCTGTAAGATGGAGATCAAGGCACTCGATGAGATTGTTATAGTGCATCACATTTTCACTTTCGGTCTTTTTTATCTCGCAAAAGAAGAGAACATATTAGAGCAGCTGGCTGCATAAGATTGCCGTGTCATCAAGAGGTACAAATATCATTCGCTCATACGATAGGGTTGGCTAGCTAGTGACATTTTTTCACACACACTCTCTCTCTCTCTCTCTCTCTCTCTCTCTTCTGTTTCCTCTCATTTAACTAGGAGCACGTGAAGAGCCTGGGCATTTGTTGCCTTCCACTATGTGGCCGATGCCATATTTCACAAAAGTATGCCACATAATACGCATTGATGTCAAATCAAAGATTTTGGCACCGCCTCATGATGTGAGAGAGTTGGCACCACTGTGCACACAGACCCACATGTATAAACAAATCAATCAAACCAACTACACCAGCCTCTCACTCTCCCAAACAAGTGTTTTTTATTGCCTCAGTCCTCTCTCTCTCCCACACAGTGTTTTTTCATTGTGTGAGTTAATTTGGCATTGGAGCAAAGTAGGTGATCCAGATTGGGGCACCAGGTGAGCAATGGAGGGGTATCGGTGCCAAATGCATCACAAGTGAATTTGGCACATGTTTTGGCCTACATAGCCCACTTTTGTACTCCCTCTGTCCCAAAATTCTTGTCTTAAATTTGTCTAAATACAGATGTATCTAGTTACATTTTAGTGTTAGATACATCCGTATCTAAACAAATGTAAGACAAGAATTTTGGGACGGAGGAATACTACTCAGATTTAGTATAAAATTTTGACCATAGATTTACCTAAGAAAATGCCAATGCATGTCACTAAAAATTACACCATTTGAAATTATGTTCAAATACTGAATCCAACGATATAGTTCTTAGTGACATGCATTAACATTTTGTCGCCTAAATCTATGGTCAAATTTTGATACTACAAAATTGGAAGAGTAAACCAGACGGAGGTAGTACTTGCTCTTAGGGTAACCATAGAGTTACTGGAGTAGTCTAAGTTACTTTCCACTATGACTAGCCTAGGCTACTATAGTAGTACATCATAAAAACGATGCAGGTGATCATGTGAGAAAAAATACTAAAAACATTTCTTTCGGTGCAGTGCGTAGATGCAGTTTTGAACACTACACTTGTCATCTAATTTGGGAAAATTACGAAAAAATTGAGCTACGTTGTGATTACCGTTTACTTATAGGAAAGAAGTTTCACCTTGATGAGTAGCTTCTCCGTGCACGGAAAGCATGTAAGGAATCCAACAACTTGATCCTGACTAGGGCCGATGGATTTTAGTGCTAAGATCTTCACTGTGCGCATGGACTGGGTCAAGCTTGTGGGAATAATTTTCTGGAAGACGGTCGTAAATACATCAAGAAGAAATTTTAAAATGTGAATTTCAAGAAGACGGAGAAGAAGATGAGTGCTGTACCTGAACGATTACGGATCCAATGAAGAGTTCGGAGAATTTGGCGATTTAGTACACCAACGCTGTCAATTTCAAGCGCCAATGACCCTGATTTTTGTTGGACCTTCTAGATACAAGCAATCTCTCAAGGAAAGGCGCATTCTCAATGACCATAACGTGGAACAGCTGGAGTGATCTCTTCCCAATTGATGTCTTGTTGCGGGGCCAGCAAGAAACATAAATCCATCGGAGATTCATCGAGGCGATGTGGAGGCTAATGAACCCGTGGATCTGCTCAAGACGAAGGTACTCGAGCGCAGTACAACTGCAGAGCAAGTGCTCCATAGCCTTCTTCGAGATGATAACGTCGAAGAGGTCGAGCTGCTTGAGTTGAGGGAGAAGAAGGGCGGGCGCGGCATTAATCTGGGGAAGATAGCAGGAGCTAAAGTTGGCGTGATGCATCATTGGCATGAGGCGGAGCACGGACAGCGGCAGAGAGCGACATCGTCCAGCTTCAAAGCTGAGCTCCTCGAGCTGATCTAGGGCGGGGGATAAGAACCACTCGTCGAACTTGGGTTGGACCTTGCAGTTGGTATTGAACATGCGGATGTCAAGGCATCTGGCTGGCCCAGGGTGCGATGAAAGGATCTTGGAGACTGCGGCCATGCGTTTGCAATCCCCGTCATAGGGGCAGCTGTCGATGGTGAGGTTGAGGGGGACACATCGCCAGAGGGGGCGCCACCGCCGGGAGAGCAGGGCGGTCCGCACGACAGATTTGGTGGGGAGGAGGCCGATGATGACGAGCAGCATGTCGTCGGGGAGGTTGCTGATGAAGTCCAGGCTCGCCGGATGCGGTTTTGGCTCGAGCCGCCTCCGCTTGTTGGCTGCCTTGCCGTCCATCTCAACCGGCGGCGACGCCGGTGTACACGTGTGCTGGTGTGTGTTGTGTGCTGGGTGTGCGCGAAAAGGCCCTTCATGCATGCCGCCATGCAAGTGGTGAATTGTGCGCGAAAGGCCCTTCGCAAGCAAGAAGTTTGTCCTCAATCGCGCCTCAATTTATTAGCGTGCGGGTGCTACCCAGTGGTTTCAACTTTGTTTACTTCACCGCGTGTCGATGGGCCTCTTGTTTACTTATTTTCACCCACTGCCACATGGGCCAGCACACCAAGATACAGAACACGAGCTGACAAGGCAGCATGTGGATTGGTTGACTAGTCAACTAAACAATATAGGGAGCTATACGCTGACACAGTGAGCATATAATCCGTCGGTATAGAGAGTTCGAGTGAGAGGGGAGGCCCATGAGAGATAGTAGAGAGAGAGAAAGAGCTACCCCCTCCGTTCGATAATGTAGTTCCAACATTTTTTTTAAGTCAAACTTTGACACTTTGACCAAGTTTATAAAGATATTACTTATATCTACAATACCAAAGATAAATGATAGTATGAAGTAAGTACATGTTGTGATGAATCTAATGATCATTCCAGATATAAATGTTTTTCTCCACATATACCTGGTCAAACTTTTTTGAGGTTTGACTTTTCAAAACATCCATATGCTTATGGACGGATGAGTCCCTAACGAGAGAGAGAGAGAGAGAGAGAGAGAGAGAGAGAGAGAGAGAGAGAGAGAGAGAGAGAGAGAGAGAGAGAGAGAGAGAGACGATGTGTGTGTGAAAGAGACATGGACAACACACGATAAAAGGTAGAGAAAAAGTGTGCGTGTCTTATGCAAACATATCACACATGCATCTTCGACAACGGAGTCAAGGTGAGGAGATAGTGTGTGGGTGTTTGGAACCGAGAGAGCAAGACCCCTAGCACGTGGCCAAGAGGGGTCTGACAAACAAGGGAGAGAGGTCGAGAGAGACGTACGGAGAAAATGCAGACATGGGGAGGAGAGAGTGTATGTTTGTCATAGAGAGACCCCCTGGAGATTGTGATGGGACTACATGGGTGGGAGATCGAGTGACAAGGTGTGTGCGCGATAGAAGATGCCCCGAGAGATATCGAGACAGACGTATCGATGGAAGGAGACAATATGTGTGTTCCCGATGGCTAGTAAGAGATAATAATACTTAGGAGGGGGTGAGTGCTTGCGCCTATGGCCCTATTTGGATACTCTAACTCAGTTAGAGGTTAGAGTTAGATTCTAACCCTGAACTAACCCTGAACTAACTCTAAGTAAAGAGGTGTTTGGATGGAAGGGTTAGATGGAGCGCGGATACGGTGAGGCACCTTCACGGGCGGTGCGAGAGGGAGTGAGGGAGAGGACGAGACGCTTCGAGGTAGTGGGGAGGGATCTGCTGCGGGGAGAGCGTGAGAAAAAAGTGTTTATTAGTGGTCCCGAGAAGAACTAACCCAAATAAGCACCTCTTGGATGGGGTAGTTTTTTTGGATGGGTTAGATGCATGATACGTCTCCAACGTATCTATAATTTATGAAGCATTCATGCTATATTACTATGTGTTTTGAATGATTACAGGCCTTATTATTCACTTTTATATTACTTTTGGGACTAACCTACTAACCGAAGGCCCAGCCCATATTGCTGTTTTATTGCCTGTTTCAGTATTTCGAAGAAAAGGAATATCAAACGGAGTCCAAACGGAATGAAACCTTCGGCAACCTGATTTTTTGGAAGATTATCATCCTGGAGACGTGGAGTTCAAGTCAGAAGATACTCGAGGACTCCACGAGATAGGAGGGTGCGCCCCCCCTATAGGGCGCGCCCCCTGTCTCGTGGGCCCCTCGAGCACCTCCCGACCGACTTCTTTTGCCTATATATGCCTACGTACCCTAAAACCATCAAAAATCAAGATAGATCGGTAGTTCCGCCCCCGCAAGCCTCTGTAGCCACCAAAAACCTCTCGAGAGCCCGTTCCGGCACCCTGCCGGAGGGGGAATCCATCACCGGTGGCCATCTTCATCATCCCGGCGCTCTCCATGACGAGGAGGGAGTAGTTCACCCTCGGGGCTGAGGGTATGTACCAGTAGCTATGTGTTTGATATCTCTCTCTCATGTTCTCTCTCGTGTTCCCTCTATGGCATGATCTTGATGTATCCCGAGCTTTGCTATTGTAGTTGGATCTTATGATGTTTCTCCCCCTCTACTCTCTTGTGATAAATTGAGTTTCCCCTTTGAAGTTATCTTGTCGGATTGAGTCTTTTATGAGAACACTTGATGTATGTATTGCCGTGCTTATCTGTGGTGACAATGGGATATCATGTGCCACTTGATGTATGTTTTGGTGACCAACTTGCGGGTTCCGCCCATGAACCTATGCATAGGGGTTGGCACACGTTCTTGACTCTCCGATAGAAACTTTGGGGGCACTCTTTGAAGTATTTTTATGTTGGTTGGATGAATCTGAGATTGTGTGATGCATATCGTATAATCATGCCCACGGATACTTGAGGTGACAATGGAGTATCTAGGTGACATTAGGGTTTTGGTTGATTTGTGTCTTAAGGTGTTATTCTAGTACGAACTCTTTTATAGATCGATCCAAAAGAATAAATTTGAGGTGGTTTCGTACCCTACGATAATCTCTATGTTTGTTCTCCGCTATTAGTGGCTTTGGAGTGACTCTTTGTTGCATGTTGAGGGATTGTTATATGATCTATCTATGTTATTATTGTTGAGAGAACTTGCACTAGTGATAGTATGAACCCTAGGCCTTGTTTCCTACCATTGCAATACCGTTTACGCTCACTTTTATCATTAGTTACCTTGCTGTTTTTATTATTTCAGATTACAAAAACCTATATCTACTATCTATTTTGCACTTGTATCACCATCTCTTCGCCGAACTAGTGCACCTATACAATTTACCATTGTATTGGGTGTGTTGGGGACACAAGAGACTCTTTGTTATTTGGTTGCAGGGTTGTTTGAGAGAGACCATCTTCATCCTACACCTCCGACGGATTGATAAACCTTAGGTCATCCACTTGAGGGAAATTTGCTACTGTCCTACAAACCTGTGCACTTGCAGGCCCAACAACGTCTACAAGAAGAAGGTTGTGTAGTAGACATCAAGCTCTTTTCTGGCACCATTGCCGGGGAGGTGAGCGCTTGAAGGTATATCTTTAGATCTTGCAATCGAATCTTTTTGTTTCTTGTTTTATCACTAGTTTAGTTTATAAAAGAAAATTACAAAAAATGGAATCGAGTTTGTCTCATACGCTTCATCTTTTTAATATCTTTTGTGAGTATGATGAAAAAGAAAATTGTTCTCAAGTGCTAGAAGAAGAATGCATTAAAATGCTTGGTACTAAATTTAATCTTGATAGATTTCTTGATTTTTATCTAGAGGATATTTATATGTATTGTGCGGAGAATTGCATTGAAAATCCTTATATTGCCAATTACATAAAGAAAAGAAAGCAAATAGAAGATGAAGAGAATACTAATGAAAGGGAAGAGACTTCCCAATCTCCTCCTATTATTTCTTATGATGAATCAGGTAACGAGGAGGAGCTTGCTATTCAACCAATCTCATCGATAAGGAGCTCAAAGAGGAAGGTTGAACCCACACATAATGTGAAGAAGAAAAAGAAAAGAAGGAACAACAAAGGTAGAAAGGTATCCCTCCCAAATGGTGTTGCTCCTACTACTCATTGTGATGATGATAATTGCTATACTATTGGTGCTATCAATATTTTTAATGATGAGAGTGATTATGCTTATGATATGAAAGGGCCCAAGCTTGGGGAAGCTATGTTTGATGAGGATGAATTATTTGAGAATATATTTGCTGAAATTAATGTTTGTCCCAAGCTTGGGGATGCTATGTTTTATGAAGATGATATTTTTAGCATCCCAAGTTTTGATATGCAAAGTTGTTATGATGATAGCATGCCTCCTACTTATGATGATTATATTGATGAAAGTGGGTTTGGAAGAGTGTCAACTTTAGGAAGTAGTGATCCCACTATTTTGGAGGATGTTGAATTTTATTGTGATAAATATGAAAGTAGATTTGGAAGAGTGTCAACTTTATTTAGTGATTCCACTATCTTGGGAGAGGTTTCAATCGATTATGATGAGAACGAAGATGCTACTTATGATGATTATTGTGATGAAACTTATGCTATAAAAAGTAGTGATGATTATATTTAAAAATCTTGTCATGATTATGATTATCCTTTTTCTGAACATTACTCTTTTAATGTGGAAACAATTTTTAGTGTTCAAGTCTCTTATGATACTCCCACTATTCCGAATGAGAAGAATTTTGCTTATGTGGAGAGTAGTAAATTTTCTATGCACGTAGATCATGAAGAGAATGATTTAGGTGCTGGTTATAGTGTTGAATTTATTCATGATGCTACTGAAAATTATTATGAGGGAGGAATATATGCTTGTAGGAATTGCAATAATGCCAAGTTTCCTCTCTATGTGTTGAAAATTTTGAAGCTATGCTTGTTTTACCTTCCTATGCTTGTTGATTATTGTTCCCGTAAGTTGTTTGCTCACAATCCCCTATGCATAGGAAGTAGGTTAGGCTTAAATGTGCTAGTCATATGCTTCATGATGCTCCCGTTATGTTTCAATTCTTATCTTTTATGTGAGCATCATTGTCATCATCATGCCTAGCTAGAAAGGCATTAAAGAAAAGCGCTTGTTGGGAGACAACCCAATATCTATACTTACTGTTTTTGTGTGTCCACATGATTATGCTACTTTAGTAATCATGTTTTATAACTTTTGTTTCAATAAAGTGCCATGTAAGACCTTTAGGATAGCTTACGGTGATAGTTGTGTTGATCCTGCTGAAAATCAGAAACTTTTGCACCCAGTAAATTAGTTTTGTTAATTCACAGAAACGTACTTCTGATCTGATTCTTTTTGCTCTGGATTGGTACACGAATTTCTCAGGTCTTCCTAGTTTTGTAGAATTTTTGTAGTTCAGAAATATACATTTGATACAGATTACTACAGACTGTTCTGTTTTTGACAGATTCTTTTTTCTATGAGTTGTTTGCTTATTTTGATGAATCTATGGCTAGTATTAAGTTGTATGAACCATAGATAAGTTGGAGTACATTAGATATTACACCAATATGAATTTAGAATGATTTCATTACAGTACCTAAGTGGTGGTTTTATTTTCTTACACTAACGGAGCTTACGAGTTTTCTGTTGAGTTTTGTGTTGTGGACTTTTCAAGTTTTGGGTAAAGACTCGATGGACTATGGAATAAGGAGTGGCAAGAGCCTAATCTTGGGGATGCACAAGGCACCCCAAGGTAATATTCAAGAATAGCCAAGAGCCTAAGCTTGGGGATGCCCCGGATGGCATCCCCTCTTTCGTCTTCATTCATCGGTAACTTTACTTGGAGCTATATTTTTCTTCACCACATGATATGTGTTTTGCTTGGAGCGTCTTTTTCTTTTGTTAGTATTTGCTTTCTGTTAGTTAGAATAATGTTTTTCATCTTTAGTTTCAATAAAGAAGTCAAGGATAGCCTTTGCCATGCTTATTTTGCTAGTATACATGTTGCTGTTTGAAAACAGAAAGTTTACCGCTGTTGCAAAAATTCCCTAGAAAAGTCAGAGCATGATATAATTTTGAAATCTTTTGCATAATGAGCTCTGATAAATTTGCTGCAGTGGGAATTTTAGTTCATTATTTTTAGAGTTAGGGAAGTATTGTTACTCTTGCATTCTTTACAGACTGTACTGTTTTGATAGATTGCTGTTATGTTTGCATTGTTTACATATGTTTGCTTGTTTAATGATTCTACTTGAGGATAGGAGTATTAAATATGCAGAGGCATTTAGTATGCAATGTTGAATAATAATTTTAGTGATTTGTTACAGTAGAAAATGATAAGGTTTTGCATTGGTTTATACTAACCTATCTCACGAGTTCTTGTTGAGTTTGTTGTGAATGAAGCTTTTTGAGAAATAGAGAAGCCATGATATGAGAGGAATTAAGGAGACACAAAATTTCAAGATTGGGGATGCCCAAGGCACCCCAAGATAATATTTCAAGAAGTCCCAAGCATCTAAGCTTGGGGATGCCCCGGCAGGCATCCCACCTTTTTTTTTCAACAACTATCGGTTAGGATCGGTTGAGCCTAAGTTTTTGCTTCTTCACATGAGTTGTGCTATCCTTGCATTGTCATTTTATTTTATTTTGTTTGCTGTTCGAATAAGATACCAAGATCTGAAATTCTTAAATGGGAGAGAGTCTTCATATAGCTACATAATTATTTAGCTACTCATTGATCTTCACTTATATCTTTTTGGAGTAGTTTGTCATTTACTCGTGTGCTTCACTTATATCCTATGAGTAAATTGTTGAATGAGTTGATTGTCATGAATCTGAAATTATATATGCCTCATTTGCTTATCCCATGGGGAGTCATGACTTCACGTCTAAGAAGTAGAGGTTGTAAATTTATTGGAGGTTAGCAAGCATTGTATTGGTCATTTGAACAATTTCATGAAATAATATTGAAGGAAGAGAGATTTCATATATAAATATACTATTATAGACATCTTTTATAGTTGGGAGCACTCATTAAGTATGACATGCTAAAGAGTTGACGTTGGACAAGGAAGACAACATAATGGGTTATGTTTTTCGACATCTCAGTTGAAGTATATTGCCATGGATTATCCAAACACGTTGAGCTTGCCTTTCCCTCTCATGCTAGCCAAAATTCCTTGCACCAAGTAGAGATACTACTTGTGCTTCCAAATATCCTTAAACCTAGTTTTGCCATGAGAGTCCACCATACCTACCTATGGATTGAGTAAGATCCTTCAAGTAAGTTGTCATCGGTGCAAGCAATAAAAATTGCTCTCTAAATATGCATGACTTATTAGTGCGGAGAAAATAAGCTTTGTACGAACTTGTTATGGAAGCAATAAAAGCGTCGGACTGCATAATAAAGGTCCATATACAAGGGGCAATATAAAGTGACGTTCTTTCGCATTAAGATTTTGTGTATCCAACACTAAAAGCGCATGACAACCTCTGCTTCCCTCTGCGAAGGGCCTATCTTTTACTTTATGTCTTTTACTTTATGCAAGAGTCAAGGTGATCTTCACCTTTCCCTTTTTCATTTTATCCTTTGGCAAGCACTTTGTGTTGGGGTGATCTTGATATATATATCCAATTGGATGTAAGTTAGCATGAACTATTATTGTTGACATCACCCAAAGGTGAATACATTTGGAGGCAACATTATAAGCCCCAATCTTTCTCTGTGTCTGATTAAAACTTCATAACCATTAGTATTGCGTGAGTGTTAGCAATTGTAGAAGACTATATGATAGTTGAGTATGTGGAGTTTGATATTCCTGAAAATAAGATGATTGCAATTGTTTGAATGACTGAGAATGAAGTTTGCTAGTTTTCAAGAAAGTTTATGGTCTATGCTTTGACATGTGAATTGCTTGTTACTTTATCATGAGAAATTTTATGAGATGAACTACTGTTATGACATACTATCATGCTAGAAAAGCCGATTGAAATTATCATTTATCAAACTTGTGCACCTTCTAGCATTCACACTTCATAAATTCGTTCTTTTGTCATTTACCTACTCAAGGACGAGTAGGAATTAAGCTTGGGGATGCTGATACGTCTCCAACGTATCTATAATTTATGAAGCATTCATGCTATATTACTATGTGTTTTGAATGATTATGGGCCTTATTATTCACTTTTATATTACTTTTGGGACTAACCTACTAACTGGAGGCCCAGCCCATATTGCTGTTTTATTGCCTGTTTCAGTATTTCGAAGAAAAGGAATATCAAACGGAGTCCAAACGGAACGAAACCTTCGGCAACGTGATTTTTTGGAAGATTATCATCCTGGAGACGTGGAGTTCAAGTCAGAAGATACTCGAGGACTCCACGAGATAGGAGGGCACCCCCTTGTAGGGCGCGCCCCCCTGTCTCGTGGGCCCTCCAAAGACCTCCCGACCGACTTCTTTCGCCTATATATGCCTCACGCACTTAAAACCATCAAACATCCAGATAGATCGGGAGTTCGCTGCCGCAAGCCTCTATAGCCACCAAAACCTCTCGGAGCCTGTTCGGCACCTCACGAGGGCGAATCCATCACCGTGGCCATCTTCATCATCCCGGCGCTTCCATGACGAGGAGGGAGTAGTTCACCCTCGGGCTGAGGGTATGTACCAGTTGCTATGTGTTTGATCTCTCTCTCTCTTGTGTTCTCTCTCGTGTTCCCTCTATGGCACGATCTTGATGTATCCCGAGCTTTGCTATTGTAGTTGGATCTTATGATGTTTCTCCCCCTCTACTCTCTTGTGATAAATTGAGTTTCCCCTTTGAAGTTATCTTGTCGGATTGAGTCTTTTATGAGAACACTTGATGTATGTATTGCCGTGCTTATCTGTGGTGACAATGGGATATCATGTGCCACTTGATGTATGTTTTGGTGACCAACTTGCGGGTTCCGCCCATGAACCTATGCATAGGGGTTGGCACATGTTCTTGACTCTCCGGTAGAAACTTTGGGGCACTCTTTGAAGTATTTTTATGTTGGTTGGATGAATCTAAGATTGTGTGATGCATATCATATAATCATGCCCACGGATACTTGAGGTGATAATGGAGTATCTAGGTGACATTAGGGTTTTGGTTGATTTGTGTCTTAAGGTGTTATTCTAGTACGAACTCTTTTATAGATCGATCCGAAAGAATAACTTTGAGGTGGTTTCGTACCCTACCATAATCTCTATGTTTGTTCTCTGCTATTAGTGGCTTTGGAGTGACTCTTTGTTGCATGTTGAGGGATTGTTATATGATCTATCTATATTATTATTGTTGAGAGAACTTGCACTAGTGAAAGTATGAACCCTAGGCCTTGTTTCCTATCATTGCAATACCGTTTACGCTCATTTTTATCATTAGTTACCTTGCTATTTTTATTATTTCATATTACAAAAACCTATATCTACTATCTATTTTGCACTTGTATCACCATCTCTTCGCCGAACTAGTGCACCTATACAATTTACCATTGTATTGGGTGTGTTGGGGACACAAGAGACTCTTTGTTATTTGGTTGCAGGGTTGTTGAGAGAGACCATCTTCATCCTACGCCTCTCACGGATTGATAAACCTTAGGTCATCCACTTGAGGGAAATTTGCTACTGTCCTACAAACCTGTGCACTTGCAGACCCAACAACGTCTACAAGAAGAAGGTTGTGTAGTAGACATCAATGCATCTAACCCAAACTAACCCTCCTGTTTGGATGGTTTTGGGTTAGTTGACTCCAAACTAACCCAAACTAACTCTAACCCATGGATCCAAACAGAGCCTATGATGGAGTGAGGGATTATGGTACTTAGGGGGGTGCGTGTCACATGGAGAGAGAACAAGGGCGGAGAGTGTTGGATGGGTCTATATGTATAGCGCGAGCGAGACATGTGTATGTGTGAACCAGGAGATATAAGGCCAGTTTGGCTTATGTCCCCGAGCATCTTTTATGGCCTCGGGTTGTGGCTGGATTTCATGCACGCTTGTTTGGTTGCTACCTGAAAAAGAAAGCCCGCTGGGCTGGGTTCCTTGCACTTTAATTAGCCTGGCTGAACTCTAGACACTGCAAGTAGCCTCGCCCAAGCGATCGATTTGAACGCCTGGCCGTGCTCGGTCGTATGCCACGAGGCTAACAAAGAACATGGATGGATATTAGCATTAAATAATTTATGCATGGATTGATTGATGTACGTTGATGCTTTGCCTGGCCCAGGCATGAACCAAACGCTTCAGCACCACACAAGCCTGGCCAGGCAGAAATATTTTACATCTCACGTCCACACTAGGCAGTACCGACCATCAAGGCATGAGGGTTAGGTCATGAACCAAACTGAGCAATAAAGTTTGAGAGAGATTGAGGAGCCCCGATAAGGCTGAGTGGTGCGTCAGATAACTGAGAGGGGGAAAGAGATATTCCATCCGCTCGATAATGCAAAGGTATGTAAATTTTTAGAAGTCAAACTTTGGAAACTTTGATCAGGTTTACGCAAATGTTATTTATATCTACAATACCAAAGATACATCATACAATACTACATCTCATGGTGAATCTAATGGTATATGTTTGCAGTACTAGATGTAATTATTTTTCTCCACGTACATGGTCAAACTTTGTGATGTTTGACTTTTCAATAAATCTATATGCTATGGACGGAGGAGAGTGCCTCAGTCGAGACAGATCAAGTGCGTGTGAAGGAGAATGAGTAAGTGTGCAAAAGGAGTATGTGTGAAAGAGAAAGTGACAACAAACGATAAATTAGAGAGAGTGTGTGTTTTTCGTTTTTATGCGAACATATCACGATGCATCTCCGAGATGGAAAAGCGAGGCGAGGAGATACACGAAGATAGCTAGTGTGTGATTGTTTGCAATGGAGAGAGACACCCCAGCACATGTCCAATAGAGGTCTGGCCAACAAGGAAAAAAGGTCGAGAGGGACACATGGATGGCATGGATGCATGGGGAGGGAGAGAGGTGTGTTTGTGATAGAGAGATCCCTCGAGATCGTGAGGGGACTATATGGGTGGGAGATCGTGGGAGTGCGTGCGCGATAGAAAGATGCCCCGAGAGAAATCGAGATAGACCATGCACATGTTTGTGATGGAGACTAAGATTAGCTTGTCATATACATATAGGGGGGACTGCGTGTGCCTCCAATTGAGTGAGAGACCATCATACTTGGCTAGTTGGGCATGATATTGTGTGTGTGTGTGCGTGTGAGATGGAGAGAGAACGAGGGAGAGAGATAGAGTTTTAGATGGGCCTATCGAGTGCGAGTGAGATATGCATGTGTATGTGTGACCTAGGTGGATGGAGAGTTTGAGAGAGGGGGGAAGAGCTCCGAGACGACATAGTGGTGCGTGAGAGAGTTACGGGCAAAGATCCAAGGAATTTGTGTGCGTACGATGAGTGCACCCAAGATATCTAGCTTGGACTAGCTAGAGTATCATACATAGTGTGCGAGAGAGACCTATAGATGGTGTATATATGCATGCGAACTAGAAAGGCCCCCCCCACACACACACACACAGAGAGAGAGAGAGAGAGAGAGAGAGAGAGAGATGGAGAGAAAGGAGAGGAACCAACAAGGTTTTTTGTCGGGTGCGCATGATATAATTGAAGATTGTCTGAGAGAGATAGATAGAGAGAGAGAGAGAGAGAGAGAGAGAGAGAGAGAGAGAGAGAGAGAGAGAGACAGGAGTCCGGAGAGGGGAGGTCGCTTTTATGCATCAAAGACTGATATAAACCATGTTTCGATATAAACTTGCATTCAAATATTTAAATTGGAGAACATGTTGTCTGCAATCCACACATGAACGGATATACGCGTATATCAAACAAGTTCATTAATTTGACTTTCAACATGTTCATGGAGTACTATAATACTGTACAACATGCTACTCGATTGAGGTGTTCAATTTTGGATTTAGTTCACTATTTTGACCTACTGAACGAGCTATTTCATTGAATCGAGATATTTCATTTTGGGTTTGATTCGTGTTTTTGAGTGGGTCAACTATTTGTCATATAGTAAATCGCTAGCAACGAGCATGTAAAAACACATTACTCCCGAGCATCATCTCTCCATCTAAAAAATAAGTGGCAAGCTAATATTTCAAAATTTGATTCGAATCAACTTGGTAAGGTAGACGTGGATGCTCGTTATCCCAAAATTTGAACGAACCGTTAAACATCCTCTCTGCTCGGTGGAATTCGCCCGAGCAAATAAATGGGAGGCGCGAAATTACCGTCCTATGTGGGACACGCATCAATTGGCCCATTGTACATCGAGGGTAGGTTCATAACTTCATCCAAGCGTGCCTTCTCCTCGGCCGAAATGACATGTGCCGAATAATTCATAAACCATGGTCGGGAAAACACGCTCTCCTTGCCCGAAATAGCTCGCACCCACTATTTTAAAACACGCTCTCCTCGCCCGAAATCGCTCGCGTCCACTATAGTTCAAAACACGCCCTCCTCGCTCGAAATCGCGCCCGCCCACTATTTGGGGAGAAGAAAAGTTACTCTACCATCCCCGACCCTCAGTACACAGACCCAAGCCGAGAAGCCTATAGGCAAGAGTAGAACTGTAACTCCCCCTCACATTTCAAACAAATGCATCCGTAAGACATGATTCCACTCCCCTCCCAATTCCACCCGCCCGCCCCCATTCGTACCTCGTGGGCGCCAAATCACCTTCTCTCCGGGAAGCTCCCTTCTCCCGAGCCGCGAAACCTCAGCCCCACCTCCATGGCGCCCCCCATCGCACCAATTTCACAGCCGCCCTCCTCCCTAATGCCGGAGACGCTGTCCAATTGCTGTCGTGCACTGGGTCGTGTGCCTCTTACTCCGTGCTGCTGGTGTTGCCTCGACGACGGCTGCGTGAACCGTACCGGAGCCGATTCACCCCCGCCGTTGTTCACTGTGCCGGAGCGGCTCCAACTTCGGATCTGTCCAGAGTCCTGGTGCTGCTTCCGCGTAGCCGTCGACCGTCACGACATCACTCTTTCCCTGCCGCCGGTCGCCACCGCCACCGTGCCGGCCTCACCGACTCGGCAGCTGGACCTGCCTACTTCACCATGCCGCCAGATAGGTCGCACCCTCATCTCAAATCACTTTATTTAGGCGTCAGTTGTCTGAATTTTTATTCTGGGCCAATCGATTGCCAATGGGAAGCAGCACCCCTCGAGGCGGTGGAGCTCCTAGGCTGCCGGTTGGCTGGTGTCTAACGTAAGGGTTCGGGGCCGCAAGTTCGCCGCGGAAGCAACGCTTAGATGGCTATCTTTTAGAGTTGCGTGGGTTGAAGGTACTGCCGCTGCCGGATCTGGATGACGGGGAGTCTTTGTGGATTGGCCCGGGGGCGACGCAACCACGGCAGTGCGGTGGGGCGGGAGCGGGTTTTGGCCGGGGCATGCGACGGTGGAGGCAGGCTGCTCTGCCGTTGGTCGCTGGCTCTTCGGGGAAGATTCCGAACAGTGTCAGCCGGGAGGCACAAGACAGCCATCAAGCTATCCGGCGTAGATCGGACAGTACCAAAATAAAATAAAATCGTGTGACCCCAATTTAGTCTTCAGTCAACAGACGTGTGACCACTCTCGTACCTTGCTGTTGATCTCTTAGTGTATTTCTTCAGATCAAAGAGATATGTCGTTCTTAACATTATGCGTTATCTGCATCTTCAGACACACCGTCTTCCGACTCACTGCAGTTGCTCCAACAAGGTAAGCATACACCAAAAGGGAGCTATAGTCCCCACTCAACAGTTCCCTGCATCGAATGCGCGTGCCCGACATGGACAACCACAACAACTGCAGGGCCATCGACAAGTCAGCACATGATGCTCACTCCTATGTATGGCAGCCAGATAGGTTGTACCCTCATCTTGTGTGCAGCATTTATGGCTTTGTTATTCATCTAAGCATGGAAAATAGATCATCACATTTCACTATATATTCATGCTGATCTCTTACTGGTCTTGTTCAGGAGTTCACGTTGTTCCATATTTCAGCTAAGATACTTGTTCTTTAGGTAACGCTGTTCCATAGTTATCATCCATCAGCCAATGTTATCCCACAGGCCGGTGATTATAGTATTATACCACTTCTAGTATTACTTATGTTGTTCTTTAATACTTTTGTGTGCCATCTAGTTAATCTCGAGTATAAACGATACATATTCTGTAGATTTCATCTGTGTTCTCCCTTTAGTTTATGAGACCTGTTGCTGCTAGTTAACCCCAGTCCTACTATTTATGTCGTCTCCTACAGGCACTCATTACATAAATTTAACTACTAGTTGTCTTCCATGCATGTCAGATATAATTGCACACACTGATATATCCACAAGAACCTCACGGAGCAATGTAAAGGCCAATAAACTTGATGTCAATGATACCCAATATGATGGAATATGTAAAGGCAGTTCTTCGAAGACTTGCGTAAAGATGATGAATCCTCTTCACCCCACAAGGTCCTTGCTCTAACTTGGCCTGTGATATGGGTACAACATGCATATAATGTCCCGGAGTGTATCTACTCTGTTGCAATGCCATGTGCTTAGCATGCTGATCATGCATGTAAATATGTCATGCCTTACCGCTTTTCAAGACCTATTCCATTCATGATAACATGTTTTCAAATTCAAGTATCTGTCATTCTACTCTATCGCAATGCCATCTGCTTAATTTGGACATCATGCTTCAATATCTTATGCATTGTTATTCATCAAGATGTACTTCATCCGCTCTGCCATACCATGTTTTTTTACATTGAAGTATTGTTCTAGTGCTCGCTGTAATGCCATATTATTTTCCCAATCATACACGTGTATGTTGCCTTAGTTATTTCTGCACGTATTCCGCTAGCATATAGTTTTACATTCAACTAGTGTTTTTTGTTGTGTTGTCCTGTCAGATCCCTAGCTCTTACACCATACTCCCTCCGTCCGGATTACATGTTGCCGAAATGGATAAAAAAGGATGTATCTAGAACTGAAATACGCCTAGACCCATCCATTTTTTTCCGGATGGAGGGAATACATGTCAATATGTCATGCCTTTCTATTCTTCAGTACCTATTCCATCTCTTTGTTGTCGCATGTTTTATATTAAAGCACCATTCTTCTATACAAGGCATGCAAGGGGAAGACGACTATGTTAGAATCTAAAGGGTTACAAACAAGGACTTTGCAAAAGATCCAAACGCCAGGAGATAATAAACCAACTCCAGTTTTATAGATATCGCCCAAAGACAGAGAAACCCAACTCCCATCGATAATAAGCAGATTCCAAAGGCCAAAGAACTAGTTCGCTCCAATCCAGCAAAAATATGTCAACTCAATTCTAAGAAGCGTGCAGCGTATCCTTGCATCATGAAATTTTATAGCATGCTGATCATATTTTCTACATGTTTCTTACCCATCTCTCTTTTAGAAAATAAGCTTAACAGATAGAAGAATTTCTGCAATGGTATCGTTTATGAGGAAAGATTCTTGCAAGAATTCTCTATGCTCCAATGTAGATGTAAGTACCTGTTGTATATCACTATATTTTTACATCAACATGTATTTTGTTAATTGGCGTGAATCCAACCTTTATCTAATCTAAATTTAGTTGTAGCAAAATGTATGATTAAAGGCCACAATGTTGATTTTTGTAAGGAAAACTGCCTGGTAGTTTTGCATCCTGAGCTGCATGAGTGTACTATCTCATATCAGTGGGTTTGTATACTTTGGTTCTGCAGTGGGTTTTTCAGTGTTTTTTTACTGTGTTGTCCTGTCGTACCCCTAGCTCTTACATCATACTCCCTCCGTCCAGATTAAATGTCGCAGAAATGGATAAAACTGGATGTATCTAGAATTGAAATACGCCTAGACCCATCCATTTATTTCCGGATGGAGGGAATACATGTCAATATGTCATGCCTTTCTATTCTTCAGTACCTATTTCATCTCTGCTGTAGCATGTTTTATAACTGAATCACCATTCTTCTATATAAGGCATGCAAGGGGAAGACGAATATGTTAGAATCTCAAGGGTTACAAACCAGGTCTTTGCAAAAGATCCAAATGCCAGGAGATAATAAACCAACTCCATTTTTCATAGATACTGCTCCAAAGATAGAGAAACCCAACTCCCATCGATAATAAGCAGATTCCAAAGGCCAAAGAACTAGTCCGCTCCACCAAAGAAAAGAATGTCAACTCCATTCTAACAAGCGTGTGCGTATCCTTGCATCATGAAATTTTATAGCATTCTGATCATATTTTCTACATGTTTCTTACCCATCTCTCTTTTACAAAATAAGGTTAAATGATAGAAGACTTCATCCATTGGGATCGTATTCGAGGAAAATATCTTGTGGGAACTCTCTGTGCTCCAATGCTGATGTAAGTACCTGTTGTATATCACTATATTTTTACATCAACATGTATTTTGTTAATCGGCGTGAATCTAACCTTTATCTGATCTAAAATTAGTTGTAGGAAAATATTAAAGGTGCCAACGTTGATTTTTGTAAGGAAAACTGCCTGGTAGTTTTGCATACTGAGCTGCATGAATGTACTATCTCATATCATGCACATTACTGAATTGTAGTGCTTCTCTGGTTGCCCATTCATTCATTGTGTCAATGTTGCTTTCATACTACCTTACCTGGCTGATGATAGTTGTGCCATATTGTGTTAATTTGGTGTAGGCTAGTTGCCCAAACATTCGTTGTGTCAATGTTGCTTTCCTATTATCCGACTTGGCCAATGATAGCAATGCTAGTGTGTTAATTTTGTGCAGGTTGCTGAAGATAAGAAGACAAACTCTAAAAACAGCAAGGCAACCCCATTGTTTCTTTCCAGTAAATCTAGGCCAGGTAATATGGCAATAACTCATGATTAATCTGTTTGGTTCCCGTCCTAATTTATGTTATGATGCAGTGGTCGAGACACTCTCCACTATCAATAATACAAGCCTGCCAAAATCGCCATCTAAATCTGTTTAGTATCCTCTGCCTCGAATGCAACAGAATAAATGTATGTTTGTGAACCAATTAATGGCTGAAGCAATGATGGAAATGGTGGATGAATCAGAGGTACAGAGTCGTGCGACACAACAACTGATCAATGTTTTCAGAGACAAGTAGCAAAGCAAGAAGAACTTGCCCACATGCTTATGGGCGCTATCTATGCCGAGGTTGCAGATTGTGACGTTGTAGATGGTTTGGTTCTGCTTATTTATTTGCACCGCATCAATCTTTGATTGCCTAGTGGATGTAATTTCCGTAATATATGCCGGATGTGCAACGTTATTCCTCGTATGCCGTACCTTTGCTTGATCGGTTTTGGTCCTGTGCATAATTGCTCGTCGTAATGGGCTCAAATTATCTAATTTGGCCTAAAGACATGTACGAACTTTAGTGGGCCCATTAAGTTAATGGGCCGTTATTAGGCCGAAAGTTAATGGCCGGCCCTCTTACTTCCCGGGTCGTTAACAGGCCGACATCAAAGCGGGCAACAGGTGGCCCCAATTTATTTCACGGGCCGTTAACAGGCCGTTACTAAGTTTGGGCTACATATGGCCCAACTATACTTTAGGCCTTTAGCAGACGAAAGAGACAATGGGCTTGTATCGACCATGAAGACCATGGGCCGCTAAGAGGCCGAAAGTCGTCAGATTGTAAATGGCCCAATCGTGTTGTGGGCCTTTAGTAGGCCGAAGAGAAACCGGCTGGTATTGGACCATGAAGGGCATGGGCCGTTAAAATGCCAAAACTAAGGTCCGACTACAAATGGCCCAACTCATTTATGGTCCGTTAACAGGCCGAAAGGCACATAGGGTCGGGAATTGGCCCAACACTTAAATGGGTCGCTAAAAGGCCAAAAATCAGGTTTGACTACAAATGGCCCAACTGATTTATGGGCCGTTAACAGGCTGAAAGTGACACCGGGCCAGAAATTGGCCCAACACTTAAATGGGCCGCTAAAAGGCCGAAACTCAGGTCCGACAACAAATGGCCCATCAGATTTACGGGCCGTCAACAGGCTGAAAGACAGACCGGGCCAGAAATTAGCCCAACATTTAAATGGGTCGCTAAAAGGCCGAAAGATGTACATCCTGAAAATTGGCCCATCCATTAAATGGGTCGTTAACATCCGAAATCTCATCGGGCCGATATTGAGCCCAAATATATAGCGGGCTGTTAACGGGCTCGAACTGACGATGGGATGCAATGGTGTCAAATCTTTAATGGGCCATTGACGGGCCGAGTTGGCACATCTCGTATGGGCCGTGGGCTTAAATGGACCTGACACAAGTAGGCCTTATATTGGCCGACCTGCTAATTTTTACTGGGCCGGCCTTTTTCACCGGAATGGGCCACTGTTGGGCCGTGCCACGTGTCGACCTATCATAGGCGCCTCCTGTCCAATGAGTGGATGACATCTGTCTCAACGATGAGGCAACACGTGTTTCCTGCGGCCAATGATGATTTTACACGTGGAAAATCCCCATTGGTCCGGGCTGTTAACGGGTTATCGGATCCAAAACCGGACCCGATAGCTTAACGGCGTTCCGTTACGGTGGATGCCACGTGTCGGTCACCCTTGACGAAAGCACTTTTGTGACGCGCGACTTATTGTCATGGAAGTGGACACTTCCATGATGATAATTTTGGTAATGTCATGGAACACTTCTACGACAGCACATGTATGACTATCTTGATTCTGTGAGAAAATCGTCATGGATGTACATGCATGACAAAAAACGCGACCTACTGTGATAAACACGTATCATCACAGAAGTGTATTTTTTTGTAGTGAATGGCGGTAGCTAGTTTGTTTCTAAACAAATCCATGTTAGGACCACTTTTTGCCGGTGTTGAAACATCCGATGCATTTGGAGGAATAACATACTTCTTGTATCTCTCCAGAATAGGTGGAACATAATCCGGATCCCTCTCACACTGAAGAAAATGAAGATCCTCTTTGTCATGGAGACGGATGTAGTTGTGTAGTGTCATGGTAGCTGCAATAATCATTTTTTGTGTGCTAATCGAGTAGTTTGGCATCTTGAGCAAGATTTGCCATTTCATCTTCCACACACCAAAGGTTCTCTCTATGTTATTACGCTTGGAGGAGTGGATCCGGTTGAAATTCTCTACAAGATTAGTTGGAGGTGCACCTCTCTGGAAGTCGGGGACGTGATAGCGTTCTCCTTTGTACGGTGCTAGATAGCCATCCTGATTAGGATAACCGGCATCTACAAGGTAATACTTGCCTACACAAAGTAACAACAAACATGATTGTGACTTGGAGGATATGTTACATAAGTTGCAATAACAAGAAATACTAACCCTTCGAAGGATGTGGGAATGTGGCCTTGTCATTTCCAATTGCATGGAATATCACACTTGTATCATGCATAGAACCCGGTTGTCCAATTGAAGCGTAGGTGAAATGCATATCAAAGTCACATACTGCCATCACATTTTGTGTTGTTGCATCGGTTCTTCCTATGTACCTTATTTTTGAAGGTCCTTCCAGAATAGAAGGCCTAATATGTGTCCCATCTATTGCACCAATGCAATCTTTGAGATGAGGGTAAGCCCTTTTATCATGCTTAATCCTGTCATGGACAATGTGGAAATTGGGTCTTGAGGCCTAATGTTGTGAGATGACATCTTCACCACACATTGTAGAACCTCATGGAACTTACGGTGCACTGTATCTGCTCCATGTTTGATTCACACCCCCCGGAATGTCCACAAGAACATAGCAAGAGACTCATAAATGGTAACAAAGCATGTTTCTTTGAGGCCATACTCCGCCACCAACTTGTCATGAAGATTAAAGAACACATTTGCATTCATTCTCAACATTGTGTACGTCTCTCCGGGTGTACCAATAGTCTCTCGCAACCATTCAAATCCACTCAACCTAGATGTCCTAGGATCGGCCTTCATGACCCAACTTTTACAATACCTCCCAACTATGGATGACACACCTGAATAAAGCATGATCATATCATGTTGATATTGAAGAACCATAGCTTTCTTTCTTTCATAATTAGTGTCATCATCACTTTCACTATCCGATGACATTTGCAAATAAACAACTGTCAACATATGAAACACAAGTTAGCACCAATTGGATCAAGAACATGAACATAAAAGATGGTTCCACAATGCATTCATAAAAAGCAAATAGTAGGTTCAACAACATGGACATAAAAGATGGTTCCGCAAAATGCATTCATAAATAGCTCACAATAGGTTCAACAACATAAAAGATTGTTCAACATAAATGATGAAATGGTACCAAGCACTAGATTCAAGTTCAACATAAAAGATAACTGAAAGGATCGAGAAGAGGTGTCTAGAGGGGGGGGGGGGTGATTAGACACTAAGTACCAAAAGTTACAGTTTTTAACTTCTTCAAGTTAGAGTGGAGTTTAGGCACAAGTTTAACACTCACAATACATATCAAGCAAGCATGCAAAGAGTATATGAGCAGCGGAAAGTAAAGCATGCAACTTGCAAGAATGTAAAGGGAAGGGATTGGAGGATTCAAACGCAATTGGAGACACGGATGTTTTTGTCGTGGTTCCGATAGGTGGTGCTATCGTACATCCACCTTGATGGAGACTTCAACCCACGAAGGGTAACGGTTGCGCGAGTCCACGGAGGGCTCCACCCACAAAGGGTCCACGAAGAAGCAACCTTGTCTATCCCACCATGGCCGTCGCCCACGAAGGACTTGCCTCACTAGCAGTAGATCTTCACGAAGTAGGCGATCTCCATGCCCTTACAAACTCCTTGGTTCAACTCCACAATCTTGTCGGAGGCTCCCAAGTGACACCTAGTCAATCTAGGAGACACCACTCTCCAAGAAGTAACAAATGGTGTGTTGATGATGAACTCCTTGCTCTTGTGCTTCAAATGATAGTCTCCCCAACACTCAACTCTCTCTCACAAGATTTGGATTTGGTGGAAAGAAGATTTTAGTGGAAAGCAACTTGGGGAAGGCTAGAGATCAAGATTCATATGATAGGAATGGAATATCTTGGCCTCAACACACGAGTAGGTGGTCCTCTCTCAGAAAATGTATGCTGGAAGTGTAGGCACGTTCTGATGGCTCTCCCCACGAATGAAGAGGAGGTGGAGGGGTATATATAGCCTCCACACAAAATCTAACCGTTACACACAACTTGCCAAACTCGGTGGGACCGAATTGGTAAACTCGGTCGGACCGATTCAGCAAATCTAGTGACCGTTAGGATTTTCAGTGGGATCGACATGCAACTCGGTAGGACCGATACTGTTAGGGTTAGGGCATAACGTAATCTCGGTGAGACCGATTACACAAACTCGGTGAGACCGATTTTGGTAATAAGCTAACCAGAGAGTTGGTCAGGCAAACTCGGTTTGACCGATTACACAAACTCGGTAGGACCGATTTTGGTAATGAGTTAACTAGAGAGTTTGCATTGTAATCTCGGTAGTACCGATTGCTCAAACTCGGTGAGACTGATTTTGGTAATGGACATACACAGAGAGATTACAATCCCATCTCGGTGAGACCGAGATCCCTATCGGTGAAACTGATTTGCCTAGGGTTTGTGGCAGTGGCTATGACATTTGAACTCGGTGGCGCCGGAGAGAAAGAATCGGTAGGGCCGAGTTAGACTTTTGGGTTTAGGACATATGTGGATGTGAGAAAGTAGTTGAGGGCTTTGGAGCATATCACTAAGCACTTATGGAGCAAGAAACTCATTAAGCAACACCTCATCTCCTCTTGATAGTGTTGGCTTTTCCTATAGACTCAATGTGATCTTGGATCACTAAAATAGAAAATGTAGAGTCTTGATCTTGGAGCTTGATCCAATCCTTTGTCCTTAGCATCTTGAAGGGGTTCCACATCCTTTAGTCCATGCCACTCCATTGTTGAACTTGTCTGAAACATACTAGGTAAAAGTGTTAGTCCAAC
This sequence comes from Aegilops longissima, assembly GCA_021605205.1. Lineage (NCBI taxonomy): Eukaryota > Viridiplantae > Streptophyta > Magnoliopsida > Poales > Poaceae > Aegilops > Aegilops longissima. Next base: position 695,732,059 of record CM038682.1, read on the forward strand.
AAGAGATATGTTGACATTAATTACCAAAACCACCCAGGGAACACTTGTGCTTTCAATCTCCCCCTTTTTGGTAATTGATGACAACATACATCAAAGCCTTAGATAAAGATATAAAGTATAACAAGTAAAGCTTTGGAAAGACATGTAACAAGCATAGGCTTCCCCTACATGTATGCAATCATGTGAATATGGAATATAGAAGCATGTGAATGCATAAACATGACAGAGTAAGCAATGTGTTACATGTATCTTGGCTATATGCATCAGAGCAACACATGTGAGTATGGGAAATGTACCTTCATGCTCATGAGTCCTTCTTGCAAACAGTATGTACATCAGCAAGAATTCCTCATACGCATGATTGTGATGCATATACTTACCTTGTGGTCTTGAATTGGCTTAGGATGGAATGAACCTGTGAAAATAAGGTTAGATAACACAGATACCACTACTAGGAAAAGGGCTATAGATGAAATGGACACTAATGACGCACCAGACATGTGGTGCGCCACTACTATATACTAATGGCGCACCATGTGTTGGTGCCCCATTAGTAACAATTTTTTTATTTTTTTCAAAACTAGTAATGGCGCACCAGGGTCCAGGGGATAGTGCGCCATTACTAGTTAAACTAGTAATGGCGCACCACATCCACGGTGTGCCATTAGTAAAAAAATTTCAAACTTTTTTTCAAAACTAGTAATGGCGCACCAGGGGATAGTGCGCCATTACTAGTTAAACTAGTAATGGCGCACCACATCGACGGTGCGCCACTAGTAATTTTTTTCAAATTTTTTTAACATTTTTTTTATTTTTAACTAGTAATGGCGCACCGTGGGATAGTGCGCCATTACTAGTTCAACTAGTAATGGCGCACCACTCTGTGGACCGCCTTTTCAGTTTTAAAAAAATAAAAGAAAATGATGAAAATGTCAAAAAAAATAAAAGAAAATAAGTTTCCCATGTGATATGTGGTGTAGTTGTTGGGAAAATTTATAAATATGAATTTCGACTTTTTTTGGAAAATCTCTCTGGAATTTGTAAAATGGGCATAACTTTTGCATACGAACTCGGATTAAAAAGTTTTCTATATGAAGAATCATCTACTCGAAAAGTTACGGGGAACCCCGTTAAACATTTTCAAAATCCTCAAAAACCTAACAGAAAAAAAGTTACGGGGCTTTTAAGATCTGGAGGCAAAAAAATTCAAAAAATTTTAAACTTACTAGTGGCACACCGTTTGCTAGGTGTGCCACTAGTAAGAGAAAAAAAATTAGTTTTGACTTTTTTTCGGGATTTTTTTTTCAAAATATGATACGTAATGTGAACTGAAGTTTGAAATATTTTTTCAAAATTTCATCACACACATGAACATGAACAAAGTCCTAAACATCAACAAGGTTTAATAGGATTGATATGCTAGATATATCAACAAGTGCGTGTGAAGTGAGTCTTTGCCGGGTTGGATAGAACTCAAGTTAAGCATGCTTGGGCTGGAGTAGTGTGAGGATGGGTGACCTTTCGGGAAGTTTGACCACGGAGTGCAATTTGACCTGAGATTAAGCATATTGACCCGAGATTAAGCCATAGTGACCCGAGATTAAGAAAAAAACAAAAAAATTCGAAAAATAAATAATTTTTTTAATTTTTTTTTGAAAAAAACTTATTAGTAATGGCGCACTTCTATGTGGTGCGCCATTACTAAGTCAGATAGTAATGGCGCACCTCTAGGCATACTAATGGCGCACTACAAAAGCGCCATTAGTATCTGGTATACTAATGGCGACGGTGGTGCGCCATTAGTAAAAAAATACTAGTGGCGTGGTACTAGTGGCGCACCAGTAGTGCGCCATTAGTAGGCAAAACTGGTGCACCACTAGTAGGCCTTTTTCTAGTGGTGTACACCTACTGGCCAGAGCAAACAAAAGAAACCACAAGAGTACCAAGACTAGGATGACATGTTGAGAGTGAGTACCAAGTACCACATTGAATATAGACATGTCCCCAAAGGTAAATATGTGCAATGAATTTAAAGAATTTCTTTCCCTTAGATGTCTTGCTCCCCCTGAATCTAGCATGGGATACAGGGAGAAGATAGGGAACAAAAAATCAGAGCAAAATGCAAAATCAGAGCTCAAAGAAACAAATGAACAGAGCTAATGCAAATAAGCACATATGAACATGTCTTTCCCCTCAAGAAGACATGTGTCATCTCTCCTCTTGAACACCAAGCATCTGGGATCCTTGAAGATTACTCTCTTCTTGAGTATTCTCTCCCCCTAGAGATATATCTCTCCCCCTGTTGAAGTGATAAGCTTTGATGTGATCTCTCTCCCCCCCTTTGACATCAATTTCCAAGAAGGGCCTTCTGGAATTTGTCGTGAATTGGTTTGGTCCTTGAGTCACAGCACAAAGCACTGATAAAAATGTGATGCTTGTAGAGGACAAGATTCATTGAGTGGAGCTGGATCAAAAGTAAAGCAGGAATAAATGGCAAAATGCTTGTCCTGTTGTGAAATCGGTGGCACCGAGGTGGATGCTTCGGTTGCACCGAATGATTTCGGTTAGACCAAAGACAAGAAACCCGTGTGACCGAGTTCATCACAGAGAAAACATTTTGTCACCTCAGCTCACTAGACAAGTAAGACCTCACAAGGATTTGCAAGGAATTAGCTGGAAGATTTGCAATCAATTGGATGCAGGGAATGCAGAACAAAATAGAAAAGAAAGAAATCTAGATGAAGTTTTTTTTGAAAGGGAAAACAGACATGCATGAGACAAATGCAAGAGCACAGAAAAAGAACACGTGAGAACTTCATCTAGAAATGGTCGGCGACAAAGTCACCTATGTTAGAGTATATTGACTTAGGAGTCAAGTGAGGTCACTTGATCATAGGTCATACTCATCGTTTAAGCTCAAAATGGGGTTACCATTTTTGTTTAAGCATCTTGATGTATTCACATCTTGTCGAGTTGCTTTGACTCATGACTTGGAGTAAAGCTTCTCTAGGATGGAATAACATACCTTGGGTGGTGGTGTTGATCGTAATCATGTAGTTGAACTTGTGTGGGTTGCTCAAGGTTGATGTAGCTCATCAAGAGTTGGGAGCACCACTTGAAGTTTGAGTTCATCTACCTACATGGGTTAGTTTTGCAAGGAAGAGCACTTGTGTATCCAAAATGACAATCAGGAAAACCAATCATAGAATTTGTCAAAGGATATGTTTGAATGGTTTCGTGCTTCCTTATCTTCAACCACCATTGTGTAGAGACTTGGTGATGTAGAGATTGCTCAAGATATGAGTAGGTTACAATCTCATGGAATTAGATTCATCCAAGTACCTACATGGGTTAGATAACATGCAAGGTGCAAATATATCCAAGACATAAGATTATTATCATAAGAGAAATATCAAGGATTAGTCATAAGCTCATGTCTTGCATGTATCCAATGGAGTTACTACTCCAAGTTTGAAGCATCAATGATGTTCAATTCACCTCTTAACCTGCAAAACACTCTCTCATCAAGTGGTTTAGTGAATATATCCGCTAATTGTTTTTCGGTGCGAACATGCTTAAGATTAATGTCACCCTTAGCTACATGATCTCGGATGAAATGATGACGAACTTCAATATGCTTAGTTCGAGAGTGTTGCACGGGATTGTGAGCAATATTGATAGCACTTTCATTGTCACAAAGTAATGGAACATGTTTCACATATATCCCATAATCTTTAAGAGTTTGGGTCATCCAAATTAATTGAGCACAACATGAACCAGTGGCCTTGTATTCCGCTTCGGCGGTGGATAAGGATACCGAGTTTTGTTTCTTGGAAGACCAAGACACAAGAGATCTACCAAGAAATTGACAAGTACCCAAAATGGACTTTCTATCAACCTTGTCACCGGCATAGTCCGAGTCGGAGTAGCCAACAAGGTCGAAAGAGGCCCTCTTAGGATACCAAATGCCAAAATTTGGTGTATGGATTAAGTATCTCACTATCCTTTTCACGGCCTTAAGATGACATTCTTTAGGAGCAGCTTGATATCGTGCACACATGCACACACTTAGCATGATATCGGGACGCGAAGCACATAGATATAACAATGGACCAATCATAGAGCGATAAACCTTTTGATCGACCAGTTCGCCATCTTTTTTCAAATCAAGATGTCCACTAGTAGGCATGGGTGTAGTCATACCTTTGCATTCTTGCATATTGAACTTCTTGAATAAGTCCTTGGTGTACTTTGTTTGAGAGACAAATGTACCTTCCTTAGTTTGCTTGATTTGCAAACCAAGAAAGAATTTTAGTTCACTCATCATAGACATCTCAAACTTCTCCGACATTAGCTTCCCAAACTTTCCACTAAAATGAGGGTTAGTAGAACCAAATATAATATCATCAACATAGATTTGGCATACGAATAGTTCTCCATTGACCCTCTTAGTAAAAAGAGTAGAATCTATTTTTCCAATTTCAAAGCCTTTTATACCATGCTCTAGGAGCTTGTTTAAGACCATAAAGAGCTTTGTGAAGTTTGTAAACATGATCAGGTTTCTTAGGATTAACAAAGCCAGGAGGTTGTTTAATATAAACTTCCTCCTCTATTTCACCATTTAGAAAAGCACTTTTAATGTCTATTTGGTATAAGGTGATATCATGGTGATTAGCATAGGCAAGTAAGATGCGAATGGACTCAAGTCTAGCAACGGGAGCATAAGTCTCACCATAGTCCATACCTTTGACTTGTGTGTAGCCTTGGGCTTATTTAGACGTGCTTTGTTGGGAACTACTTGTCCGTCTTCATCTTGCTTGTTGCGAAACACCCATTTGGTACCGATGATGTTGTGGTTGTTGTCGGGCTTCTCAACCAATGTCCAAACTTGATTTCTCTCAAAGTTGTGTAGCTCTTCATGCATGGCATTTATCCAATCCGGATCTTCCAATGCTTCTTCAACCTTCATAGGTTCAATGCTAGAGGTGAATGAATAGTGTTCACAAAAGTTAGCTAAACGAGTTTTAGAGCGAGTGATTCTCCCGGTTTGGATATCATTGTAGATTTTCTCGACGGGATGGTATTTAGCAATTCTTGCTCGAACTCGTGAAAGCTTTTGCTTGGGTCTTGGTTGAACATCTTCATCATCTTGTTCTTCTTCTTGGCCTTCTTCATTGTTGACATTGTCGTTCTCTTGTCGTGGTGGAGAAGGAGGTTGTTGACGTTCGTCTTGATGCACTTCCTCGTTTTCTTCATCTTGGTGTGTCCCACTTGTGGATGCTTCCGTATCAACTCTTGGTTCACCTTGTCGTGAGGTAGAAGCTTCCACTTGGACGGACGAGGTACTCTACTTCACCTTCGTTGGACGAATCTTGCCAATAGACAAGTCTTGGATTGCTTCCGAGGGGTCTTTGTCTCCTACATCAATTGGCAATTGCTCTACTTGCGAGCCATTAGATTCATCAAACTTCACATCTACTGTTTCTTCAACCTTTCGGGTGAAACTGTTGTAGACATGGTATGTGTGAGAGTTTGAGCCATAACCAAGTAGGAAACCTTCATGAGACTTAGGAGCAAATTTAGAACGATGATGCTTATCAAGAATGAAGAACTTTGAGCCGAATACTCGAAAGTATCCAACTTGGGGTTTGTTACCGGTGAGAAGCTCGTATGCCGTCTTGCCGAGTAGCTTGTGAAGATATAAGCGATTTTTTGCATGACAAGCTGTCTCAACTGCTTCCGCCCAAAAGTGCTTCGGCGTCTTGTACTCATCAAGCATCATTCTTGCCATTTCCATGAGTGTCCGGTTCTTCCTCTCAACAACTCCATTTTGTTGAGGTGTGTACGTAGCCGAGAACTCATGTGAAATCCCTTCTTCGTCAAGAAAGGTGTCCACATTTGCGTTCTTGAACTCCGTTCTGTTGTCGCTGTGAACCTTCTTGATTTTCACTTCAAATTGATTTTGGGCCTTCCTAGCAAAGTTTTTGAAGATATTTTGGACCTGCGATTTATCATCAAGAAAGAACACCCACGTAAATCTTGAAAAATCATCAACTATAACTAGACCAAAAGAATTTCCACCGAGACTTTTGTAGGCGTTGGGACCAAAAAGGTCCATGTGAAGTAGCTCGAGTGGCCTCCTTGTGGTCATGATGTTCTTCACGGGATGCCTTCCTCCAACCTGTTTACCTGCCTAACAAGTGCGGCGAAGTCTATCCTTATCAAATATGACATCGTTAACTCCAAGGATATGATTTCCTTTAATAAGCTTGTCAAGGTTTCGCATGCCAACATGACCTAATCATCTATGCCATAACCAACCTTTAGAGGATTTAGCAATAAAGGAAGTTCTAGGTTGAGCCTTTTTAGTGAAATCAACAATGTATAGATCACCTCTACGTACACCGGTAAAGACCATTTTATGATTATCTCTATGAAACACTTGGCAATCTACTTTAGTAAATAGGACATTGAAACCGAAATCAGCAAGTCTAGATACTGAAAGTAAGTTGTATCCAAGAGATTCAACGAGCATGACATTTTGTATGGAGCTATCATGTGATATGGCCACCTTACCGAGGCCAACCACCTTACCTTTGAGTTGTCACCAAAGTGACATACTTTTGAGGACCATCGTTTTCAGCAAGCTCACGAAACATGTCTTTATCTCCGGTCATGTGATCGGTACATCCACTATCAAGAACCCATTCCTTTCCTCCTGCCATATATCCCTGAAGATTTGCCATAAGACCAAAGTGTCTCATTGCATCATCAAGATCAAAGTCACTATCATCATCCTCATCATAGTATCCATGTTCAACATCGTCATGTGGTGGATCAAATCCTAGCGAGGGTGATTCGTTAGAGTGAGTTTGACAATGATCTTTCTTATGAATTTTTATAGCTTCGAAAATAATATCACTAATAATTCCAACATCTCCTTTGGCACACATAAGGTTTGTAAGCTTAAACAAACAATCACCAAACATAGGATCACTAGAATTCATCTTACTCAAGACAATAGACTTATGGAGAATTTCATCTAGATTTTTCAAGGAATAATTTGGAAAGCGTTCCTCAAGAAATTTACATATGGTGTAGGCACACTTAAGAGTAGGCAGACATCCAATCAAGTTTCTAGGCAAGCCTCTAGTGATAAGTTCAACAGTTCTAAGATTGCGGATCATGTCAATCGACTCATTAAGAGTAGGAAGCATAGGATCAATATGAGGTGCAAAAGGACTAGCAATGTACTTGTTCAAATGATATTGACTGAAAATCACAAACATCTCATTTTTCCACTCATGAAAGTACTCTCCATCAAGTATAGGCACTCTATGTCTAAGACTCCCAATAGTAGACTCATCCATCTTCCTCCAATGGTGTTTAAACCAAAGCAATGGAGACCAAAGCTCTAATACCAATTGAAAGGATCGAGAAGAGGTGTCTAGAGGGGGTGATTAGACACTAAGTACCAAAAGTTGCAGTTTTTAACTTCTTCAAGTTAAGTGGAGTTTAGGCACAAGTTTAACACTCACAATACATATCAAGCAAGCATGCAAAGAGTATATGAGCAACGGAAAGTAAAGCATGCAACTTGCAAGAATGTAAAGGGAAGGGATTGGAGGATTCAAACGCAATTTGAGACACGGATGTTTTTGTCGTGGTTCTCATAGGTGGTGCTATCGTACATCCACGTTGATGGAGACTTCAACCCACTAAGGGTAACGGTTGCGCGAGTCCACGGAGGGCTCCACCCACGAAGGGTCCACGAAGAAGCAACCTTGTCTATCCCACCATGGTCGTCGCCCACGAAGGACTTGCCTCACTAGCGGTAGATCTTCACGAAGTAGGCGATCTCCTTGCCCTTACAAACTCCTTGGTTCAACTCCACAATCTTGTCGGAGGCTCCCAAATGACACCTAGCCAATCTAGGAGACACCACTCTCCAAGAAGTAACAAATGGTGTGTTGATGATGAACTCCTTGCTCTTGTGCTTCAAATGGTAGTCTCCCCAACACTCAACTCTCTCTCACAGGATTTGGATTTGGTGGAAAGAAGATTTGTGTGGAAAGGAACTTGGGGAAGGCTAGAGATCAAGATTCATATGATAGGAATGGAATATCTTGGCCTCAACACATGAGTAGGTGGTTCTCTCTCAGAAAATGTATGCTGGAAGTGTAGGCACGTTCTGATGGCTCTCCCCACGAATGAAGAGGAGGTGGAGGGGTATATATAGCCTCCCCACAAAATCTAACCGTTACACACAACTTGCCAAACTCGGTGGGACCGAATTGGTAAACTCGGTCGGACCGATTCAGCAAATCTAGTGACCGTTAGGATTTTTGGTGTGACCGACATGCAACTCGGTAGGACCGATACTGTTAGGGTTAGGGCATAACGTAATCTCGGTGAGACCGATTACACAAACTCGATGAGACCGATTTTGGTTATAAGCTAACTAGAGAGTTGGTCAGGCAAACTTGGTTTGACCGATTACACAAACTCGGTAGGACCGATTTTGGTAATGAGTTAACCAGAGAGTTTTCATTGTAATCTCGGTAGTACCGATTGCTCAAACTCGGTGAGACCGATTTTGGTAATGGACATACACAGAGAGATTACAATCCCATCTCTGTGAGACTGAGATCCCTATCGGTGAAACCGATTTGCCTAGGGTTTGTGGCAGTGGCTATGACATCTGAACTCAGTGGCACCGGATAGAAAGAATCGGTAGGGCCGAGTTAGACTTTTGGGTTTAGGACATATGTGGATGTGAGAAAGTAGTTGAGGGCTTTGGAGCATATCACTAAGCACTTATGGAGCAAGAAACTCATTAAGCAATGATACGTCTCCAACGTATCTATAATTTTTGATTGCTCCATGCTACTTTATCTACTGTTTTGGACTATATTGGGCTTTATTTTCCACTTTTATATTATTTTTGGGACTAACCTATTAACCGGAGGCCCAGCCCAGAATTGCTGTTTTTTTTGCCTTTTTTAGTATTTCAAAGAAACAGAATATCAAACGGAGTCCAAACGGAATGAAACCTTCGGGATCGTGATTTTCCAACCAAACGCGACCCAGGAGACTTGGACCCTACTCCAAGAAGCGCCAGAGGCGGTCACGAGGGTGGAGGGCGCGCCCCCTACCTCGTGGGCCCCTCGAAGCTCCACTGACGTACTCCTTCCTCCTATATATACCTACATATCCCCGAACGATCAGAAGGGGAGCCAAAAACCTAATTCCACCGCCGCAACTTTCTGTATCCACGAGATCCCATCTTGGGGCCTATTCCGGAGCTCCGCCGGAGGGGGCATCCACCACGGAGGGCTTCTACATCATCACCATAGACCCTCCGATGAAGTGTGAGTAGTTTACTTCAGACCTTCGGGTCCATAGCTAGTAGCTAGATGGCTTCTTCTCTCTTTTTGGATCTCAATACAATGTTCTCCCCCTCTCTCGTGGAGATCTATTTGATGTAATCTTCTTTTTGCGGTGTGTTTGTTGAGACCAATGAATTGTGGGTTTATGATCCAGTATTATCTATGGAAAATATTTGATTCTCCTCTGAATTCTTTTATGTATGATTGAGTTATCTTTGCAAGTCTCTTCGAATTATGTTTTTGGTTTGGCCAACTAGATTGGTAGTTCTTGCAATGGGAGAAGTGCTTAGCTTTGGGTTCAATCTTATGTGTCCTTACTCAATGGATGTAAAGAGTTGCAAGGCACGATTGTATTGTTGCCATCGAGGATAACAAGATGGGGTTTTATCATATTGCATGAATTTATCCTCTACATCATGTCATCTTGCTTACGGCGTTACTCTGTTTTTACTTAATACTCTAGATGCATGCTGGATAGCGGTCGATGAGTGGAGTAATAGTAGTAGATGCAGAATCATTTCGATCTACTTGTTTTGGACGTGATGCCTATATACATGATCATCGCCTAGATATACTCATAACTATGCTCAATTCTGTCAATTGCTCAACAGTAATTTGTTCACCCACCGTAGAATACTTATGCTCTCGAGAGAAGCCACTAGTGAAACCTATGGCCCCCGGGTCTATTCTCATCATATCAATCTATATCACTTTATTTACTTGCTTTGTTTTTACTTTGCCTTTACTTTTTACTTTGCATCTATCTAACAAAAATACCAAAAATATTATCTCTATCAGATCTCACTCTCGTAAGTGACCGTGAAGGGATTGACAACCCCTAAGCGTTGGTTGCGAGTTGCTATCATTTTGTGTAGGTACGAGGGACTTGTGCGTGGTCTCCTACTGGATTGATACCTTGGTTTTCAAAAACTGAGGGAAATACTTACGCTACTTTACTGCATCATCCTCTCCTCTTCGGGGAAATCCAACGCAGTGCTCAAGAGGTAGCAAGAAGAATTTCTGGCGCCGTTGCTGGGGAGGCCTACGCAAAAGTCAACATACCAAGTACCCATCACAATCCCTATTTCTCGCATTACATTATTTGCCATTTGCCTCTCGTTTTCCTCTCCCCCAATTCACCCTTGCCGTTTTATTCGCCCTCTCTTTCCCAATCTCCTCCTCCTTTTCCCTTTGCCTTTTGTTTGCTCGTGTGTTGGATTAGATGCTTATTTATTCCTAAACAAAGAAGCCAATATCTATGGATCCTGATCCGCTTGTCAATCTTTTTAAGAGATCCAATTATGATGAACCAATTCCTAGTGATTTGGATGCACTAGATTATCTTTATAAGGTTTTGCCTAAAATCCGTGAAGTGACTCACGATAGATCTTTGAATAAAAAGGATGATTGCAATGATTTTACTATAAATTCTATTGATGTTAATTGGGCTAAAAATATGCAAAATCCTAAGCTTGGGGATGCTAGTTTTGCTATGCCCTCTACTTGTTGCATTGATCATGATTGGGGTGGTTCTTCTTATGATCTTGAAAATTTATTTAATCCCCATGATGAATATGAGATTGATAATAGTGTTTGCAATAATATTGAAAGTGGGTTTGGAAGAGTGTCAACTTTAGATCCCACATATTTGGAGTATGTTCAATCTTATGATATTTTTGATAAAAGTGGGTTCGGAAAGGTCATGACTTTAATTAATGTTAATCCCAATATTTTGGAACAGTGTCAACTTTGCATGCATGGGGATCGTGTTGAGAATATACTTTGTGATAGCTATTTTGTTGAATTTGCTTATGATCCCACATGTAATTATTGTGAGAGAGGAAAATATGGTTATAGAAATTTTCATGTTACTAAATTACCTCTCGTTATGTTGAGATTGTTATTGTTCCTTTCTGCTTCCTTGCATATGCTAGTTTTTGCTTGCCTTGATAATTTGTTTGCCTATAAGATGCCTATGCATAGGAAGTATGTTAGACTTAAGTGTGTTTGTCACATGTTTTATGATGCTCTCTTTGTGCCTCAATTCTTGTCTTTCTTGTGAGCATCATGGAAATCTCAATGCCTAGCTAAAAAGGCTTTAAAGAAAAGCGCTTGTTGGGAGGCAACCCAATATTTATCCTTGATGGTTAGCAATAAATAATCCATCTACCTTCTGTTTGGATGTGGTTTTATGTTTTAATTAGTGTTTGTGCCAAGTAGAACCTATAGGATAAGCTATGATGATAGTTGATTTGATTCTGCTGAAAAACAGAAACTTTGCGCTCACGAGAAAAAATTCAATAAATCACAGGAACGTGATTTTGCATTGATTCTTTTTTCTTATGATCAATAAACAAATTGTCCAGTACTTCCTATTTTGTTTGGAACTTTTAGAGTTCCAGAAGTTTGCGTTAGTTACAGATTGCTACAGACTGTTCTATTTTTGACAGATTCTGTTTTGCGTGTGTTGTTTGCTTATTTTGATGAATCTATGGCTAGTAAAATAGTTTATAAACCATAGAGAAGTTGGAATACAGTAGGTTTTAACACCAATTCAAATAAAGAATGAGTTCATTACAGTACCTTGAAGTAGTCTTTTGTTTTCTTTCTCTAACGGAGCTCACGAGATTTCTATTGAGTTTTGTGTTGTGAAGTTTTCAAGTTTTGGGTGAATTCTTTTGATGGATTATGGAACAAGGAGTGGCAAGAGCCTAATCTTGGGGATGCCCATGGCACCCCAAGATAATCCAAGGACACCAAAAATTCAAAGCTTGGGGATGCCCCGGAAGGCATCCCCTCTTTCGTCTACTTGCATCGATAATTTACTTGGAGCTATATTTTTATTCACCAACATGATATGTGTTTTGCTTGGAGCGTCTTGTATTATTTGTGTCTTTGCTTGTTAGTTTACCACAATCATCCTTGTTGTAGACACCTTTTTGAGAGAGCCATATATGATTTGGAATTTGTTAGAATACTCTATGTGCTTCGCCTATATCTTTTGAGCTATTATAGTTTTGCTCATAGTGCTTCACTTATATCTTTTGAGCATGATAATTTTTGCTCTAGTACTTCACTTAGATCTTTTAGAGCACGGTGGTGGATTTGTTTTAAAGAAACTTGATCTCTCATGCTTCACTTAGATTATTTTGGGAGTCGTTAATAGCATGGTAATTTGCTTAATGTTAATATACTTGGTGTTCAAGATATGTGAAACTTTCTTTTGAGTGCGTTGAATACTAAGATAAGTTTGATGCTTGATAATTGTTTTGAGATATGGAGGTGATAATATCATAGTCGTGCTAGTTGGGTAATTATGAATTTGAGAAATACTTGTGTTGAAGTTTGCAAATCCCGTAGCATGCACGTATGGTTAAAGTTATGTAACAAATTTGAAACATGAAGTGTACCTCGCTTGTGCATCCTTATGAGTGGCGGTCGGGGACGAGCGATGGTCTTTTCCTACCAATCTATCCCCCTAGGAGCATGTGCGTAGTACTTGAATTTTTGATGACTTCTAAATTTTTGCAATAAGTATATGAGTTCTTTTGACTAATGTTGAGTCCATGGATTATACACACTCTCACCTTTCCGCCATTGCTAGCCTCTTCGGTACCGTGCATTGCCCTTTCTCACCTTGAGAGTTGGTGCAAACTTCGTCGGTGCATCCAAACCCCGTGATACGATACACTTTATCACACATAAACCTCCTTATATCTTCCTCAAAACAGCCACCATACCTACCTATTATAGCATTTCCATAGCCATTCCGAGATATATTGCCATGCAACTTCCACCATCATCATCATGACATGCATTACTTTTGTCATATTGCCATTGCATGATCTTGTAGTTGACATCGTATTTGTGGCAAAGCCACCAAGCATTATTTTTATACATGTCACTCTTGATTCATTGCACCATCCCGGTACACCGCCGGAGGCATTCATATAGAGTCATATCTTGTTCTAAGTTTCGAGTTGTAATCCTTGTGTTGTAATTTATAGAAGTGTGATGATCATCATTATTAGAGCATTGCCCAAAAAAGGCCAAAAAAAAGAAAGGCCCAAAAAAAGGGGGCAATGCTACTATCGCTTTTTCCACACTTGTGCTTCAAAGTAGCACCTCGTTCTTCATGTAGTGAGTCTAATATATTGTGCTTCAAAGTAGCACCATGCTTTTCATGTAGTGAGTCTCATGTGTTATCACTTTCATATACTAGTGGGAATTTTTCATTATAGAACTTGGCTTGTATATTCCTACGATGGGCTTCCTCAAAATGCCCTAGGTCTTCGTGAGCAAGCAAGTTGGATGCACACCCACTAGTTTTCTTTTGTTGAGCATTCCTAGCTCTAGTGCATCCGTTGCATGGCAATCCCTACTCCTCATGTTGATATCAATTGATGGGCATCTCCATAGCTCGTTGATTAGCCTCGTCAACGTGAGACTTTCTCCTTTTTTGTCTTCTCCACACAATCCCCATCATCATATTCTATTCCACCCATAGTGCTATATCCATGGCTCACGCTCATGTATTGCGTGAAGGTTGAAAAAGTTTGAGATTATTTAAGTATGACACAATTGCATGGCTTGTCACTGGGGGTATAGAAGTTGGGAACATCTTTGTGTGACGAAAATGAAGCATAGCCTAACTATATGATTTTGTAGGGATGAACTTTCTTTTGCCATGCTATTTTGAGAAGACATGATTGCTTTGATTAGTATGCTTGAAGTATTATTATTTTTATGTCAATATGAAATTTTGTCTTGAATCTTTCGGATCTGAATATTCATATCACAATTAAGAAGATTTACATTGAAATTATGCCAAAGTATCACTCCGCATCAAAAATTCTTTTTTATCATTTACCTACTTGAGGATGAGCAGGAATTAAGCTTGGGGATGCTTGATACGTCTCCAACGTATCTATAATTTTTGATTGCTCCATGCTACTTTATCTACTGTTTTGGACTATATTGGGCTTTATTATCCACTTTTATATTATTTTTGGGACTAACATATTAACCGGAGACCCAACCCAGAATTGCTGTTTTTTGCCTTTTTCAGTATTTCGAAGAAACAAAATATCAAACAGAGTCCAAATGGAATGAAACCTTCGGGATCGTGATTTTCCAACCGAACGTGACCCAGGAGACTTGGACCCTACTCCAAGAAGCGCCAGAGGCGGTCACGAGGTGGAGGCGCCTGGGCGCGCCCTACCTCGTGGGCCCCTGAGCTCCACCGACGCATCCTTCCTCCTATATATACCTCGATCCCGAACGATCGGAAGGGAGCCAAAACCTAATTCCACCGCCGCAACTTTCTCAGTATCCACGAGATCCCATCTTGGGGCCTGTTCTGAGCTCACGAGGGGGCATCCACCACGGAGGGCTTCTACATCATCACCATAGCCCCTCCGATGAAGTGTGAGTAGTTTACTTGCACATTCGGTCCATAGCTAGTAGCTAGATGGCTTCTTCTCTCTTTTTGGATCTCAATACAATGTTCTCCCCCTCTCTCGTGGAGATCTAATTGATGTAATCTTCCTTTTGCGGTGTGTTTGTTGAGATCAATGAATTGTGGGTTTATGATCCAGTATTATCTATGGAAAATATTTGATTCTTCTCTGAATTCTTTTATGTATGATTGAGTTATCTTTGCAAGTCTCTTTGAATTATCTTTTGGTTTGGCCAACTAGATTGGTAGTTCTTGCAATGGGAGAAGTGCTTAGCTTTGGGTTCAATCTTGCGTGTCCTTACTCAAGGATGTAAAGAGTTGCAAGGCACGATTGTATTGTTGCCATCGAGGATAACAAGATGGGGTTTTTATCATATTGCATGAATTTATCCCTCTACATCATGTCATCTTGCTTACGACGTTACTCTGCTTTTACTTAATACTCTAGATGCATGCTGGATAGTGGTCGATGAGTGGAGTAATAGTAGTAGATGCAGAATCGTTTCGATCTACTTGTTTTGGACGTGATGCCTATATACATGATCATCGCCTAGATATACTCATAACTATGCTCAATTCTGTCAATTGCTCAACAGTAATTTGTTCACCCATCGTAGAATACTTATGCTCTCGAGAGAAGCCACTAGTGAAACCTATGGCCCCCGGGTCTATTCTCATCATATCAATCTATATCACTTTATTTACTTGCTTTGTTTTTACTTTGCCTTTACTTTTAACTTTGCATCTATCTATCAAAAATACCAAAAATATTATCTCTATCAGATCTCACTCTCGTAAGTGACCGTGAAGGGATTGACAACCCTTAAGCATTGGTAGCGAGTTGCTATCATTTTGTGTAGGTACGAGGGACTTGTGCGTGGTCTCCTACTGGATTGATACCTTGGTTCTCAAAAACTGAGGGAAATACTTACGCTACTTTACTGCATCATCCTCTCCTCTTCGGGGAAATCCAACGCAGTGCTCAAGAGGTAGCAAGCAACACCTCATCCCCTCTTGATAGTATTGGCTTTTCCTATAGACTCAATGTGATCTTTGATCACTAAAATAGAAAATGTAGAGTCTTGATCTTGGAGCTTGAGCCAATGCTTTGTCCTTAGCATCTTGAAGGGGTTCCACATCCTTTAGTCCATGCCACTCTATTGTTGAACTTGTCTGAAACATACTAGGTAAAAGTGTTAGTCCAACAAGAGATATGTTGACATTAATTACCAAAACCACCCAGGGTGCACTTGTGCTTTCAATAACCAACCATCACACATAGATGGAATGATAGACATGTAAACTAGTTCCCATACTTCAAGTCATACTTCCTACACAACCAACTCTTTCGGGACTCGAGAGGAATGTAAAGAAACATCTCCCTTTGAGCCCTCTTCACAAACAACTCGCTAGCCATGAAGAACTCATCGGTACCGACTGTTGCACCACAAGCAATGACTTCATCCATGACCGAGTTCACACAGTTTGCCTCATCTTGCTTCATGAAAGACTGAAATGATGAGTGAGAAGCCTCGGCAATGTCACCAATTCTTGTAACTTGGTCACACATCACTTGTGCAGTCTTTGGTTTCTTGTTCTTCTCCGGAATGATGATCCCAAGCCTCACTTTAGATGAAGTAGGTGTTGCTTGAGATGCTTCTTCTCCGGTATCATCCAAATCAAGATCTTCAATGTCATCAACATTGATGGCGGCTTTCACCGCCACACTAGAGGGGGGAGGTATGCCAGAAGAGGGATTCCAATGGTCAGTACCATCACTTGTGATATCTCCAAATATAACCCGCAAGTTTTCCTCATTAGCAAGTCCTTTCTTCTGGAACTTGCCACAACCTTTAATGTCCTGTAATATAACAAAGAAAACACATTATTAGTAAATAAAATGGTACAGAGAAATTAAGATATGCGATACATCAGCGAGAGAACTCACAATTTTAGCCTTTTTCACCACTCATCATCTTGTGACATGGTGTTGTTCACATAGTCCCATCCGGCTCCGGTCTCCTGGAACTTGAGTTTCTTGAATAGGATGAAATCACCTTTAAGCTTGTCCCATTTGTTTTTCAATTGCGTATATGTGTAGTCTAGCCCAGTTCTCATCTTAAATTGCTTTCCACACTCATCAAACGCATTTGGTGTCAGATAATTGCCTGGACTATTTCCGGCTTTCACTTGCTCAGCAAACAACTCGGAGATAATCCGAGTGTTTTCAACACTCCATTCATGTCGGTGTACTAGAGTAGGGGTACCCTAGTATCCCGAACTTGTGCACGGGCAGTTGCAGCACCCCGCGGCAAGGCTTGCCGAGTGACCGCCAAGGTCCTCCGTGGTTCCTTTGGAGCCATTCAAGAACAAAGTATTCAAGCCAAGGAGACAAGGCCCCGGCAAGAGGAGCTTGCCGGGAAGGCCAACCAAGGCATCTCGAGGAACTTGCCGCGACGCGCCACGCGTCCCGGCGAGGCCCAGTGAGCGACAAGCTTCCGGATATGACAAGACAACGACCGCGGCAAGGCGCTTGCCGCGGCAAGCTACCACTCTGTACCCGCGCTCCAGCACATCCACCAACGTGTCGCCCTGCGACCTTTCCAGGCGTGCGTGGCAAGAGGCTGTGCGGCCAGCGGTGCGCGGTGGCAAGCGACGCTAACAAGATTGCCATCATGGCAAGCGGTGGCGTCCCTGACGGTCCCTTTTTACACTATTTGGGCGACGCAGACGGGCATTTAATGCCTTTGTCCCCTGCCGTCAGGGTTAGGTATGATACATCGTATGTGGTTGTACCAACCGCAATTCCTTTTCCATTTTACCCTTATCTACGCTGCCACCGCCGGAGACCCTTTAGCATATAAAAGGAGGCCCATGCGCAATGTAGAAGCGGGGTCAAGGCAGAAAATCACTCACGCCGGTCTCGTTAGCAGCTAGTGTGTCTCAGAGCACTCAGCGCTCTCGAGCAAGAACTCAATACACTCGCACATGCAGCAAGAGGAGTGTTATCTCTCGAGAGCTCCGGCTGGGTAAACTGGTCATGTGCTTCGCCTCGATCCGCTCTTCGTGCGACCTCCACCCCCCGCCGAACCGAAAGGGGCTCGGTCCGCCGGTCCCATAGGTGTTTGTGGATCAGTTTCCCCGACACCTTTGGCGCGCCAGGTAGGGGGCGTCGAGGTTGTGTGAACCTGATCCGGCGTTCACACGAGCTAGATCTTCATCTTCTTCATCGACATGCCACCGAAGAAGAAGGCTTCGGCGGCAGCTGTTCCGTCCACGTCGATCCCACCACCACCGGAGCAAACGAGTGGTGGGGTAGACGCCGACGGAAGAACGGGCATCGACGAGGGAGCTCACGGTGCTGCCAGGTCCAAGGACAAGGCTGCGCAGACCTCGGCGTCCGTACATGCACTGCGCCCATCTCAGGAGGCGCAGGACCGACAGCGTCATGGTATTCGCAGTGCCATACGTTTGTTGGACCAAGATCGAGCTGGTGGATCTCGGGGTGCTCAAGACCAGCATGCACGCCAACATGCTGACACGAGCGAGAAACGATCGCCTGGACGGGATACTGCTCCTTCTAACATAGTTAGAAGTCCGAGCATATCCCGCTCCTCGCACCGTTCGCCACTGCCGCCCACCTCTCCAGCAGAAGCTTTGGCGCGAGCTCAACTGCTCCTGGATTACCCTCCAACGGCAGACAAGATCGATAAATGGAGGGCCACCATTCAGAGTCTCATCGGCTTCGCCAACGGCGACAGTCCACGGCAGCCGAGTACATCGCTGCCGCGGCAGGACTGCCAGGCACGAGCCTATGGCGATTTAAACCGTGGGGTGCAACCACCATGCACTCTCCACCCCGAAGGCCAAGATCGCCGACTCGCCGGATCCACCTCGACAGCGACTCCACCGCATCATCAGATCCACGAGCTCGTCGCGATCAGCGCCAAGTTCTTCATGAACGACAGCAAGAAGACACTCGTACTCGCATCGAGCGCCGAAGAGAAGCGCGGCGTCAATCGGACCAGCGCGCTGGGCCCTCTGTCGACATGCATGCACCAGGGGAACCAGGCGACTTGCCATACGCGGTAGGATGCCCTGCGTTCACTCGTGAGCTGCGGCAAGTCCAAAGGCCCAAAGATGAAGAATTTCAAGCCGACGCATTGCAGAAGTACGACGGCAAGTCGAATCCGTCGGAGTTCCTCAGCATCTACACCATCACGGTGCAAGCTGCCGGGGGGTGGGACGACAAGATCCTGGCCAACTACTTCCCGCTGGTGCTCAAGCCCAATGTCAGATCCTGGCTCATGCACTTGCCGGACAACTCCATATCCTCCTGGGCAGACCTATGCCATCAGTTTGTCGGCGCCTTTACAGGCGGCCACAAGCCTCATGGCCAAGAGAGCGACCTTCATCTGCTCGCCCAGAAGGAAGGAGAGGCCCTGCGCAAGTACATTCAGAGATTCAGCCACAGACAAAGACAACATCCCAGATGTCCACCCTGCCATGGTAATCAGCGCTGCTCCATAAGAACGCGCGAAACCGCAGGATGCGGAGGAGATGGCAATGTGCAAGATCAGAGACATCAGTGAGCTATATGCCCTGGCCGACAAGTGTGCACGTGCCGAGGAAGGAGGAAACTCCCGGAGAGAATACGTAGCGGAGGATCTCGATAGTGAGGAGGCTGCCCCGCAAAGAAAAACCGCGCGGAACAACAGAAGAAGAAAGGCAAAGATGTGCTAGTCGTTGAGCAGTCCGGCAACGGAGGTGGCGCCAAGAAAGCCAAAGCTGGTAGCTCCGGAGAGGAGATTGCCGCAGGCACCAACTACCAGGCTGTGGTGGTCGCCGACAAGCAGGACGGCACCAACAAGCAGTACTGCAAGATCCACCGCACCAAGGGCCATGACCTCCAGAGCTGCAAGAAGGTCGAGCAGCTTGTCGAGCAGCAAAAGGCTGAATACGAGCGACGCGACAAGGAGAAGGCCTAGGAAGGTGCTGGAGGAGCTGGCAAGAAATGCTCCGGCCGAGGAGGACGCCGCAGCAAGGCCAAGCAGCGGCAAGGAGACAGACCTCCCCGCAGCCGTGACAAGGATGAAGATGACGACGACGATGAAGATATGGATGATGACGAGACCGATGAGCAGGAGTTCCAGAAAGCCACAGAGGTCCTGTGCGTTGACGACGGTGCTTCTCGCATACTTCACACCGCTAGCTCAAGCAAAGGTGCGGGAAGTCAATGCGGCGTAACCACCCGCCGAGTCACGCAAGCCTCGAAATGGTCCAGACGCCTATCATCTTTGATATTGAGGACCACCCTGATCGCATAATCGCGGTCGGTGCTTGCCGATGTTGGTTTCACCAACTATCCGCAACCTCAAGGTCACTAAGATGCTAGTTGACGGCGGGGCCGGCTTGAACCTGATCTCCTCCGCGGTACTCCAGATCCCTGATGGCGAGCTCGAAGAGACCGGCACATTTCAAGGAATCAATCCGGGAAGGAGCAAGCCGAAGGGAAAGATCACGTTGCTGGTGACATTTGGCAGCGAGTTGAACTTCAGGACTGAGAGGGTCACTTTTGACGTTGCTGACTTTCCATAGCCTTACAATGGAATACTCGGCCGTCCAGCACTCGCGAAATTCATGGCAGCCTCTCACTATGCATACAACATCCTGAAGATGCCAGGCCCGATAAGTGTCATCTCTGTCCCTGGCGACAAGAAGGATGCTCTTATCTGCGCCGATAAGATCTACCGGGAAGCAGCAGCCGCAATAGATCGCAAGTCACTTGCCGTTGAAGCTCCCGGGGAGAAGAAGAAGACCAAGTCCGCAAGAGTTCGATGCCCACTCCGCAAGCGCACCTCTTGAGTGCTGCGCTACCGCCGAGGACGCACCATCGAGCTCCACCGGCAAGTGTAAGAAGACAATGGCAGCTCCACCAGAGACCAAGAAGGTGTCCGCCAAGGAGGATGGCACTAGTGGTACCTTCACCATCAGTGCCACTCTCGATCCTAAATAGGAAAGCACGCTCGTTGCTTTCCTGCGGGCAAACGTCGACGTATTTGCGTGGCAACCGTCTGACATCCCCGGTGTTCCCAGGAAAGTAATCGAGCACCATCTTGCCGTCTGTCCTCATGCGCGCCGGTCAAGCGAAAGTCGAGAAACAGCAAGTGGGCGCCAAGAATTCATCGCAGAAGAAATCAAGAAATTGGAAGCAGCAGGCCTTGTCGAGGAGTGCTCCATCCTCGTGGTTGGCCAACCTCAGTAGTCGTGCGCAAGGCAAGCGGAAATGGAGGCTTTGTATCGACTTTACCGATGTCAATAAAGCTTGTCCCAAAGACCCATTTCCCTTGTCGCGCATCGACCGGATTTTTGACTCCACGGCCTGATGTGACTTCCTTTCATTTCTTGATGCATACTCAGGATACCATCAGATCTTCATGGCAGAAGAGGATGAGGAGAAGACCGCATTCATCACCCCATGTGGCACATACTGTTTCGTACGGATGCCTTTCGGTTTAAAGAATGCTGGTTCAACATTTGCAAGGGTAGTCCATGACGCTTTTGAGCCGCAAATACACAGAAATGTGGAGGCCTACATGGATGACATAGTGGTCAAGAGCAAGGACAAGGCGACTCTGATTCAAGATTTAGACGAAACCTTTGCAAATCTGCGCAAGATCAACCTCAAGCTTAACCCCGAGAAGTGTGTGTTTGGAGTCCCCTCCGCAAGCTTCTCGGTTCTTCGTGTCTCGCCGGGAATTGAAGCCAATCCCGACAAGATCAAGGCCATTGAGCAGATTGAAGCACCAAAGCGCGTCAAGGATGTACGAAGACTTGCGGTTGCATAGCTGCTCTCAGCAGGTTTATCTCTAGGTTCTGCTGAGCGCTTACTCGCCATTTTTCAAAATATTGAAAAGGCAGGTCCAATGAAATGGACTCCGGAAGCGGAGGCTGCACTGCAGGACTTAAAGAGATACCTGTCCTCCACTCCAACACTTGTCGCACCTAAGCCACAAGAGAAGTTGCTGCTATTTATAGCGGCAACCAATCAAGTGGTTAGTGCTGCGTTAGTAGCGGAGAGGGAGGCGGATGATGAGCCAGCAACAACGGCAGATGCATCCAGCGACAAGCAGGGGACTTCACCGGCAAGCTCTGGTCCTGACAAAGATGGGTCTGCGCAGGCGCGTGAGAAGATGCAGAAAAGAATGGTGCAGCTCCCAGTTTACTTTGTCAATTCCCTTCTACAGGGGGCTAGGTCAAGGTACTCTGGTGTGCAAAAATTGCTTTTCGGCCTTCTCATGGCCTCGAGAAAGCTGCGCCATTACTTACAAGCACATGAGATCATAATCGTCACTCGTTTTCCGCTAAAGAGGATACTGCAAAATCCAGAAGCAACAGGCAGGATTGTCGAGTGGGCACTAGAACTGTCAAGCTTTGGCCTCAAGTTTGAGAGCACTTCAACTATCCAAAGCAGAGCATTGGCGGAGTTCATAGCAGAATGGACGCCAACACAAGATGAAGAAATTCCAGAAACAAGCATCCCCGTCAAGGAAGCAAGCAAAGAGTGGCTGATGTACTTTGATGGTGCCTTCTCGCTGCAAGGCGCCGGTGCGGGCGTGCTACTTGTTGCACCCACCGGAGAGCACCTCAAGTACATAGTCCAGATGCACTTTCCCAAGGAGCAAGCAACGAACAATACTACAGAGTATGAAGGTTTGCTTGCCGGTCTCAGGATCGCAGCAGACCTTGGGGTCAAGAAGCTCATTGTCAGGGGTGACTCACAGCTTGTCGTCCACCAAGTGAACAAGAATTATCAGAGTCCGTTGATGGAAGCTTACGTTGATGAAGTGAGAAAGCTAGAAGAGAACTTTGACGGCCTACAGATGGAACATGTTCCAAGAGCTTAGAACGACATTGCCGATGGCCTGTCGAAGTGCGCCGCACTTAAGTTACCTGTGGAACCAGGGATCTTTGTGCTCAAACTGACTCAACCGTCTGTAACGCCATCAACTGGACAGAGCAAGAAGAGGAAGTTGATTTCTGGTGACTATTTTCCGGCAGAGCTCCCCGAAGCAGCCGCCAAGAAGGTCCTCAAGATCAACACCAAGAGTGCTGACGAGCAGTCTGCTCCGGCAAGCCCTAGGGTTTGTTCCCTTGAAGCAGACGCTCCCGACAAGTTTTGCTCCGGCAAGCTTGCCGGGGAACGTCAAGCTCCGGCTGAGCCGCAGGTTCTCGCCATAGAAGCGGATGTTCCCGCAGCAGCAGATGTGCCTTTAGTCCTTGTTGTCGAGCCGCAAGCTCCAGCATGGGCACAGCAGATTGTCCGTTTCCTTCAGACAGGAGAACTTCCCGAAGAGCAAGAAGAAGCGGAAAGAGTAGCCCGGCAGCCAAGTATGTACCAGTTTGTCGACAACACACTGTACAGAAGAAGACTCAACAGCGTGAAATTGAAGTGTATTCACCGGGAAGACGGACAAAAGCTGTTGGCAGAGATACATGGAGGCATATGTGGTCACCACATTGGCACAAGAGCACTTGCCGGCAAAGCGTTCCGGCAAGGTTTCTTTTGGCCGACAGCCCTCCGTGATGCAATCGCACAAGTAACCAAGTGTGAAGCGTGCGCCCATTCCAAGCAGATACACCAGCCAGCTCAAGCTCTCCAAACGATCCCTTTATCCTGGCCATTTTCGGTCTGGGGGCTCGACATCCTCGGCCCCTTTCCCCGAGCTGTCGGGGGCTTTGAGTACTTGTACGTTGCAATCGACAAGTTCACAAAGTGGCCGAAGTGGAAGCGAGGAGGAAGGTGACAACACGATCGGCATCAAGTTCTTGGTCGATTGTTTGCCGCTTCGCGATCCCTAACAGGATCATCACCGACAACGGCACGCAATTAACGAGCCGCACCTTCATGCAAGACGCCCAAGATCTTGGCGCCAAGGTCTGCTTTCGCTTCGTTGCTCATCCAAGAAGTAACGGTCAAGCGGAGAGGGCGAATCTTGAAGTGCTGCTGGCTCAAGACCAGGACTTTCGACAGGCTGCGCAAGTCGCGGAAAGAACTGGATTGAGGAGCTGCCGTGGTTCTTTAGTCGATCAGACGACGCCAAATCGAGCCATCGCCGACACCTTCGCTCTAGTCTATGGAGCAGAGGCAGTTCTCCCCACGGAACTCGTATACGGGTCACCTCGAGTGCTCGCTTACGATGAGCTCGAGCAAGAGCAGTTGCGACAAGATGACGCGCTACTCCTTGAGGAGGACCGTCTTCGGCGCTTGACGAGCTGCTCGATACCAGCAAGCTTTGCGCCGCTACCATAGCCGCAGTTAATGCCGAAGTCTCGAGGAAGGCGACCTTGTTCTTCGCGCGCTCAGTCCGCCAAGAATTCCAACAAGTTGACGCTTGAAGTGGGAAGGCCCTTACCGGTGAAACGAGTCACTAGGCCGGGCGCTGTCCGCTTTGAGACCGAAGATGGCATTCCGTGAGCAACTCCTGGAACATTGAGCATCTTCGTAAGTTTTACTCAGAAGGTGCGGTTGCGGAACTTGTTCCGCAACCACCTTTTCTACAAGTCTTGCCGATGTTGCATGTAATCCTTTATACGAAGCGGCGCAGACCCGTGCATAAGTAAAGCTCATGTGCTCCGCACATCTTGTCAATTTCATGCTTTCTACTTTTTTTTGCATGCTATCGACACTTTGTGCAGCGCCTACCCCGTAGCAATAACGAGCCATAAGGCTCCATATCTTTATTTTCTCTTCTTTCTCTTTCTCAAAGGAAGGAAGGTTCCTCGCCCACAAGTTTGCCGGGGAAAGGAGAAGGTAATGGTGTGGACCAAGCGCCGTTCGAGGAAGTTTCGCCTTACCGGAAGCAAACGACGAAAAGCTAAGTTGCTAAAGTTTGAGCAATCAGTTTTAAAATTTTAAGTTATCTTCCTCGAACGACCGTGCTTTGTATGGAAAACCTGTGCGCGGAGGAACCAACTCGTAGCTAGTTGCGCCTTTACTTTGTTTCGAGTCCGCCAACAACTTAAGTGAGCTGCGACTAGTTGCGACAAGGTTTTTGTCGGTAGCGGCACCGCCAAAGAGGCTTCTTGACGTCCCAAGACTCAGCGCTTCATGACTAAGGTGCTCATACGACAAGTTTCCCTAAAAGCGTGGGCAAAAACATACAAAGGAAGGAATCAAGTAAAGGAAATAACATAGCAATCGCTACCCAAAATAGAATCATATTACAAGATAGCTTGTCGCAGCTCTAACAGATTGTTCTCATAACATGACCAACAGCGACAAGAAAAAGGGAAAACGGGCGGCCTAATCTCGCGATCGCCTCAACCCTCTTGATCCCGCCACCTTGTCCACAATGGGTGCGATAAGGGTCTTGAGCGCCCAGATCAGCATCCGCGGCAAGGTCCCGAGGACGTTGGTGAGGTTGAGGCCTGGGTTGCGGAAGGCCACCTTCACCAGCACCTTTTGAAGAGCTCCCGCGCAGATCTTGCGTGACTCGTTGGCCAGATGCTTTGGGATCTTCTCCCGGAGTCGCTGGAGGGCCGTTGCCACGCCTTTGAAGAACAAGCTGAGCTTGGCGCTGGGTTGGAGGTGCTCATCGGAGGAATACCCGAGATCCTCCATCCCCAGCTGGGCCAGCTCCCTGTCGATGGCTACGGCAACATCCACTAGACCCTCGGTCCAGTGCTCCACATTCTCCCTAAAAGTGTTCTGGGCGGCAGCAGCACTCACCAGCAGCGCCTCGTCGGCCTTGATCTTCTCCTTCAAGGCCACCTCCTGCTCCCTGGCGCCGTCCAGCGTCTTGGTCAAAGTAGTCAGCTTCAACTCAAGATCTGCGTTGGAGTCCTTGGCGGCGCTAAGCTCGTTGCTCCTCTCGGCGAGACGACCCTGCAGCTCGCCATGGGTGTAGGCGTCCTTCTCGTGCTCACGCTTGAGCGCAGCAAGCTCCTCGCCGCTCACCTTGAGATCGGCCTCCAGCTGCGCCACCTTCGTCTCCAGCTCCTTCTTGGCGGCCTCGGCAGCTGCGGCAGCATCCTTTGCTTCCTTGAGAGCCCGCGAATGTTTGCTCGCTGCAAGCTCCTCCTCGTGGCTGTCAAGGTTAACCTTCCGCTCGCCAACTCGCCTTCCTGCAAGCAGACAGCTTCTCGGCAGCAAGCGGCTGTTGCTTTCAACTTCAGCCTTCTCGAGGAGGAAGGCTTTACGCCTCGGCGAAGTTGCTCCCGCTCCTCTGCCAGGGACCGAGAGCTTCTGGTTGAGGCCCCGAGCTCCTCCGCGCTTCTCGATGTCCACTCCCACCTTCGCGACAAGCGCTTCGATACCATCTTGGCCTGTCGGGCGCGGTAGAGCGACAACAGCTTCCGCAGATGCTGCTCCTCTTCAGCTCGCCACTTCTGCTGCTCGGCGCGTCGACCAGCGTCGCCACCAGCGGAGGCGAGCAACTCTTCATCAAAGGTTTCTCCTTCGATCAGCGCCACAGAGCTCGATGTCCGTGGGAGCTTGATGAAGACGCCATCACCGGCCTTCAAATAGGCGCCGGGCTGGGGCTCTTCGGAGCCTGACACTGCAGCAGCGGCCGAGGGATCGGCGGTCGGCGAAGCGCTGGCACGCCTGCGGCCTCGGGGCCGTCGGTCGATCGCGGACCCTCGCCACTTCTGCGGGCGGCAGCTTTACGGCCTCTCCGCCGGCGGGATCATCAGCGTCGACTTCCTCTTGGTGACAGCGGCGTCGTCGGTATTGCCAGCGCTGTTCTCCTCACCGGCGACCTCGGTTTCCATCGGCCGTGGCGATGGACTGACGACCGAAAAGGGAGAAAAATCAAGCAAATATTCAAAAATAAAAACAGAAGAAGAACCCAAGGGAAGTTTTCAAGCAAGAGGATTACCTGTACTAGGATCTACAGTCGTGGTCTCCGCCACCGGGGTCATTGGTGCTGTCCCTTGCGGAGAACTGTCCCTTGCGGAGACTTCTCCTTACCGAAAATTCTCCTTGCCGGGAATCCTCCTTGGCGGTGTAGTCAAGCAGAGGGCATGTCGGGAGTGGCTTCCGGGCACTCCTGGTGAGACTGCTCTACTCCTACGCAAACCAATAGTCAGATGTTAGCAAAGAAAGAGCACCCATGCGCGCCTAACAGCAGGAAGTAAACCATATACTTACGCTAGGGGCTGCGCTGGGGGCTGCTTTGGGGGATAGTCGCCGGGTCCGGCAAGGTGGTCTCGGACACACCCCCTGCTGTCGCGGTGGGTTCGTCCTCGATGACAATCACCGGGACCTTGGCTCTCTTCGCCGCTCTCTGGGCCAGAGTCCTAAAAAGGAATGGGTTCGGAGTAAAGCAAATCAGATACAAGACAAAGCAGCAAGAATTGAAGAACTACAAGTACAGCAAAGACTCTTACTCTTCCTCTTCCTCGTCGGAGCTGAGCGCGGAGAGGTCGAAGTCCGGCTCACCTTCGGCGCGACAAGACGGAGGAGTAGGTTCCCTTAGCCGCTTGGCGGGAGCAGAAGCGGTGGTCCGGGAGGGCCCCACTCCAGTTGCCGCAGCGGCGTGAGGTGCTCCCGTGGCAACAGTGCTTGCCACGGTGGAGCGCATCGCGCGGCGCAACGGCTGTTGACCCGCCTGCCGCCCCGCTATGTCCACGTCTTTGCGGAGATGCCTTCTTGGTGGAGCTGGGGGTTCCGCTTGCGGCAAGCTGTCTGAAGGTGAGAAAGAGGAGGAGTCGATCTTCAACGAGTCGCTCGCGCCCTCGGCGGGCTCGCTCGACTCAGCTTCAGGTCCGACAAGCTCTCCCTCGCCGGCAAGCTCCTCTCGCTCGGCAAGGCTTGCCGCCTCTGGTGCCTCTGCCTCCTCCACGGTGAATCCAAACTCGCCCGCGGCAGCTGCTGCCGCCGCCTCTTCCAGCCTAGTGGCGATGCGCTGCATCTCTGCATCGGTGGTGTCGCGAGTAAGGCTCTTCTGTTCATCGGAGCGGACCGGCACTTCTACCAAGCTGTCAAAGAACTCCCGCACGACGTCGTCTGCAGGCTCTTGCCAAGTTCGGACAATTCCATGCGAATCACACAGCGGCATCATTGCACGGATGCGGTCGAGCGAGGAGTTGTTGCACAGCGGAGCGACACCCCACGGCAAAATGAACGCTTCGGGATGTTGAGGATCGCGCTTGAACAGTTCCAGGATCATCGCGTCCAATTCCAGCATAGTGAAGTTGAAGTTGAGGCCCGGGCGCAGCCTCATGATATCCGCCGCATTCTGGAACTCCCAGGGGGGTCTCCTCCTCTCCTGCAGGGGGGCGATGCGGCGGCGAAGAAAATCTGTGCCAACGGCGCCTACGGTGAGCCCGGCAAGCCTGAAGCGTAGGATCCAGGTGACGGCAATCTTCAGCCTATTGTCTTCCGGGGCCACGTTGCTCCAATCATTGCCGCGCGCTACTGGGGCTTGGCGCTGGGCGGTAAATGGCTGTGGGTTCTCCTCGACAATCCAGCACCAGTCTGCTCTCCATTCTTCCCACTTGCTGCGGAGCTCTCCCTCCAGATAAGCTTCCTTCTTGCCAGTTCTCAAGATCCAGGCGATTCCGCCAGATAAAGGCTCCCCTCTCTCAACTCGGGGCATAAAGAAGTGGCGAAAAAGATCTACATTTGGATAGACTCCGACAAAGTTTTCGCAGAGATGTGCGAAAACTGCCATGGTCAGAACGGCGTTGGGGGTGAAGTCAAGGAGGCGGAACCCGTAGGTGTTCATAATGTCACAGAAAAACTCATAGAAAGGCGGGCAGAGCCCGCAGTAGAAGAACAACGCGAAGAAGGGATATCCATTCGGAGCCAGTTCCGAAGCGGCAGCTGGGAGTACCTTCGTGTGTGGATGCGCTCGCATCTCCGTCGACCAGAAGAGGTAGTAATACTCCCTCAGCTCCTTCGCAGCGAGCTGAGGGGGGAAGATTGTCCGCTCCTTTCGCAGCGCCACGAGCCGCTGCGCCTCGGCCGACTTCACAACCTTCCCAGCTTTCGGAGCCATGGCGGAGGTGGTGAGAGAGATCGACGGCGTTGGTGGTGCCGGTGGCGATGGGGGGTAGAGCGCTGCTCTCTTTCAGCTTTGGGAAGAAGGGGGGAGCGGCGGAGATTTTTGAGATTGGAACAGCAACCGGCGAGATGGGCGAACTGCCCCTGTTTCCCCTGCTTATAAAGAGGGAGGGGCAGACGCCCGCCTTTCGAATAAAGAAACCACCCACGATCTCTCCCACGACGCCGCATTCGGCGCGTGCCGCTCGAGGAGGGCGCGTGGATACAGAGTAAGATACGGCGTAACCCAGGCCGCGTGTTCGTGCCCTGTTTTGGGCCCGGCCAACAGCCTTCGGCACCGTCGTGGGCCCAGCCCGGGGCTCTGCCGGTGTACTAGAGTAGGGGTACCCTAGTTGTTGGGGAACGAGTAATTTCAAAAATTTCCTACGCACACGCAAGATCATGGTGATGGCATAGCAACGAGAGGAGAGTGTGTCCACATACCCTCGTGACCGAAGCGAAGCGTTATAACAACGCTGTTGATGTAGTCGACGCCTTCACGATCCGACCGATCCAAGTACCGAACGCACGACACCTCCGAGTTCAGCACACGCTCAGCTCGATGACGATCCCGGGCTCCGATCCAGCAAAGCGTCGGGGATGAGTTCCGTCAAGACGACGGCGTGGTGACGATGATGATGCTCCACCGGCGCAGGCTTCGCCTAAGCTCATGACGATATGACCGAAGTGGAATATGGTGGAGGGGGCACCGACACGGCTAAGGAACGATCCGTAGATCAACTTGTGTGTCCATGGGGTGCCCCTGCCCCGTATATAAAGGAGGGAGGGAGGAGGAGGCCGGCCCTAGGAGGGCGCGCCATGGGGAGTCCTACTCCCACCGGGAGTAGGATTCCCCTTCCTAGTCCAACTAGGAGTCCTTCCATGTATTAGGAGTAGGAGACAAGGAAGGGAAGAGAGAGGGAAGGAAGGAGGGGTGCGGCCTCCCCTAGTCCAATTCGGACTAGGCCATGGTGCGCTGCGGCCTGCCCTAGGCAGCCCCTCTCTTTCCGCAGGGCCCAATAAGGCCCAATACTTCTCCCGGCGAATTCCCGTAACTCTCCCACTCGAAAAATACCGAATCACTCGGAACCTTTCCGAACTCCGAATATAGTCGTCCAATATATCGATCTTTACGCCTCGACCATTTCGAGACTCCTCGTCATGTCCCCGATCTCATCCGGGACTCCGAACTCCTTCGGTACATCAAAACTCATAAACTCATAATATAACTGTCATCGTAACGTTAAGCGTGCGGACCCTACGGGTTCGAGAACTATGTAGACATGACCTAGAACTGTTTCCGGTCAATAACCAATAGTGGAACCTAGATGTTCATATTGGCTCCTACATATTCTACGAAGATCTTTATCGGTCAAACCGCATAACAACTTACGTTGTTCCCTTTGTCATCGGTATGTTACTTGCCTGACATTCGATCGTCGGTATCCAATACCTAGTTCAATCTCGTTACCGGCAAGTCTCTTTACTCGTTTCGTAATACATCATTTTATAACTAACTCATTAGTTACAATGCTTGCAAGGCTTAGGTGATGAGTATTACCGAGAAGGCCCAGAGATACCTCTCCGACAATCGGAGTGACAAAACCTAATCTCAATTATGCCAACTCAACATATACTTTTGGAGACACCTGTAGAGTACCTTTATAATCACCCGATTACGTTGTGACGCTTGGTAGCACACAAAGTGTTCCTCCGTAAACAGGAGCTGCATAATCTCATAGTTGCGTGAACTTTGTATAAGTCATGAAGAAAGCAATAGCAACATACTAAACGATCAAGTGCTAAGCTAACGGAATGGGTCATGTCAATCAGATCATTCAACTAATGATGTGATCCCGTTAATCAAATAACAACTCTTTTGTCTATGGTTAGGAAACATAACCATCTTTGATTAACAAGCTAGTCAAGTAGAGGCATACTAGTGACACTCTGCTTGTCTATATATTCACACATGTATTATGTTTCCTGTTAATACAATTCTAGCATGAATAATAAACATTTATCAGGATATAAGGAAATAAATAATAACTTTATTATTGCCTCTAGGGCATATTTCCTTCAGTCTCCCACTTGCACTAGAGTCAATAATCTAGATCACATCACCATGTGATTAACATCGATAGTTCACATCATCATGTGATTAACACCCATAGTTCACATCGCCATGTGACCAACACCCAAAGGGTTTACTAGATTCAGTAATCTAGTTCACATCGCTATGTGATTAACACCCAAAGAGTACTAAGGTGTGATCATGTTTTGCTTGTGAGAGAATCTTAGTTAACGGGTCTTTCATATTCAGATCCGTTATGTATTTTGCAATTTTCTATGTCTACAATGCTCTGCACGGAGCTACTCTAGCTAATTGCTCCCACTTTCAATATGTATCTAGATCGAGACTTAGAGTCATCCGGATCGGTGTCAAAACTTGCATCGACGTAACTGCCATTTACTTAACCTTTTGTCACTTCCATAATCGAGAAACATACCCTTATTCCACTAAGGATAATTTTGACCGCTGTCCAGTGATCTACTCCTAGATCACTATTGTACTCCCTTGCCAAACTCAGTGTAGGGTATACAATAGATCTGGTACACAGCATGGCATACTTTATAGAACCTATGGCTGATGCATAGGGAATGACTTTCATTCTCTTTCTATCTTCTGTCGTGGTCGGGTTTTGAGTCTTACTCAATCTCACACCTTGTAACACAGGCAAGAACTCTTTCTTTGACTGTTCCATTTTGAACTATTTCAAAATCTTGACAAGGTATGTACTTATTGAAAAACTTATCAAGCGTCTTGATCTATCTCTATAGATCTTGATGCTCAATATGTAAGCAGCTTCACCGAGGTCTTTCTTTGAAAAAACTCCTTTCAAACACTCCTTTATGCTTTGCAAAATAATTCTACATTATTTCCGATCAACAATATGTCATTCACATATACTTATCAGAAAGGCTGTAGTGCTCCCACTCACTTTCTTGTAAATACAGGCCTTTCCAAAAGTCTGTATAAAATCATATGCTTTGATCAACTTATCAAAGCGTATATTCCAACTCCAAGATGCTTGCACCAGTCCATAGATGGATCGCTAGAGCTTGCGTATTTTGTCAGCACCTTTAGGGTTGACAAAACCTTCTGGTTGCATCATATACAACTCTTCTTCAAATCCATTAAGGAATGTAGTTTTGTTTATCCATTTCCCAGATTTCATAAAATTGCGGCAATTGCTAACATGATTTGGACAGACTTAAGCATCGCTACGAGTGAGAAAATTTCATCGTAGTCAACACCTTGAACTTTGTCAAGAACCTTTTTCGACAAGTCTAGCTTTGTAGATAGTAACACTACTATCAATGTCCGTCTTCCTCTTGAAGATCCATTTATTTTGCCGATCATCGGGCAAATCCATCAAAGTCCATACTTTGTTCTCATACATGGATCATATCTCAGATTTCATGGCCTCAAACCATTTTGCGGAATCTGGGCTCATCATCGCTTCCTCATAGTTCGTAGGTTCGTCATGGTCAAGTAACATGACCTCCAAAATGGGATTACCGTACCACTCTGGTGCGGATCTCACTCTGGTTGACCTACGAGGTTCGGTAGTAACTTGATCTGAAGTTACATGATCATCATCATTAGCTTCCTCACTAATTGGTGTAGTAGTCACAGGAGCAGATTTCTGTGATGAACTACTTTCCAATAAGGAGAAGGTACAATTACCTTATCAAGTTCTACTTTCCTCCCACTCACTTCTTTCGAGAGAAGCTCCTTCTCCGAAAGGATCCATTCTCAACAACGAATGTCTTGTCTTCGGATCTGTGATAGAAGGTGTACCCAACAGTCTCCTTTGGGTATCCTATGAGGACGCATTTCTTCGATTTGGGTTTGAGCTTATCTGGATGAAACTTTTTCACATAAGCATCACAACCCCAAATTTTAAGAAACGACAACTTTGGTTTCTTGCTAAACCATAGTTCATATAGTGTCGTCTCAACGGATTTAGATGGTGCCCTATTTAACGTGAATGCAGCTGTCTCTAATGCATGATCTCAAAACGATATTGGTAAATCGGTAAGAAACATCATAGATTGTACTATATCCAATAAAGTACGGTTATGACGTTCGGACACACCATTATAATGTGGTGTTCCAGGTGGCATGAATTTGTGAAACTATTCCACATTGTTTTAATTGAAGACCAAACTCGTAACTCAAATATTTGTCTCTGCGATCAGATCGTAGAAACCTTATTTCTTGTCACGATGATTTTCCACTTCATTCTGAAATTCTTTGAACTTTTCAAATATTTCAGACTTATGTTTCATCAAGTAGATATACCCATATCTGCTCAAATCATCTGTGAAGGTCGAAAAATAATGATACCGCCATGAGCCTCAACACTCATCGGATCGCATACATCGGTATGCATTATTTCCAATAAGTTTGTTGCTCGCTCCATTGTTCAAGAACGGAGTTTTAGTCATCTCGCCCAAAGGCACGGTTCGCAAGCATCAAATGATTCATAACCAAGTGATTCGAAAATCCATCTTTATGGAGTTTCTTCATGCGCTTTACACCGATATGACCCAAACGGCAGTGCCATAAATAAGTTGCACTATCATTATTAACTTTGCATCTTTTGGCATCAATATTATGAATATGTGTATCACTACGATCGAGATCCAACAAACTATGTTCATTGGGTGTATGACCATCAAAGGTCTTATTCATGTAAACAGAATAACAATTTATTCTCTAACTTTTAAATGAATAACCGTATCGCAATAAATATGATCAAATCATATTCATGCTCAACGCAAACGCCAAATAACATTTATTTAGGTTTAACACTAATCTTGAAAGTATAGGGAGTGTGCGATGATGATCATATTAATCTTGGAACTACTTCCAACACTCATCATCACTTCCCTTCAACTAGTCTCTGCTTATTCAGAACTCCTGTTTGAATTACTAATCTTAGCAACCTAACAAGTATCAAATACTCAGGGGCTACTATAAACACTAGTAAGGCACACATCAAACACATGTATATCAAATATACCCTTGTTCACTTTGCCATCCTTCTTACTCACCAAATATTCAGGGCTTTTCCGCTCAAAGGACCATTTCCTTTGCGAAGTAAGCACTCGGTTTCAGGCTTTGGTCCAGCTTTGGTCTTCTTCACGGAGTGACAACTTGCTTGTCATTCTGCTTGAAGTTTCCCTTTCTTTCCCTTTGCCCGTTTTGAAACTAGTGGTCTTGTCAATCATCAACACTTGATGCTCTTTTCTTGATTTCTACCTTCGTCGATTTCAGCATCACGAAGAGCTTGGGAATTACTTTTGTCATCCCTTGCATATTATAGTTCATCACGAAGTTCTACTAACTTGGTGATGGTGACTAGAGAATTCTGTCAATCACTATCTTATCTCGAAGATTAACTCCCACTTGATTCAAGCGCTTGAAGTACCTGCATAATCTGAGCACATGCTCACTAGTTGAGCGATTCTCCTCCATCTTTTAGCTATAGAACTTGTTGGAGACTTCATATATCTCAACTCGGTATTTGCTTGAAATATTAACTTTAATTCTGGAACATCTCATATGGTCCATGACGCTCAAAACGCCTTTGAAGTCCCGATTCTAAGCCGTTAAGCATGGTGCACTAAACTATCAAGTAGTCATCATATTGAGCTAGCCAAACGCTCATAACGCCTCAGATCGCTCCTGCAATAGGTTTGTCACCTAGCGGTGCATTAAGGACATAATTCTTCTGTGCAGCAATGAGGATAAACCTCAGATCACGGATCCAATCCGCATCATTGCTACTAACTTCTTTCAACACAATTTTCTCTAGGAACATATCAAAATAAACATTTGAAAGCAACAACGCGAGCTATTGATCTACAACATAATTTGCAAAATACTACCAGGACTAAGTTCATGATAAATTCAAGTTCAATTAATCATATTACTTAAGAACTCCCACTTAGATAGACATCCCTCTAATCTTCTAAGTGATCACGTGATCCATATCAACTAAACCATAACCGATCATCACGTGAAATGGAGTAGTTTTCAATGGTGAACATCACTATGTTGATCATATCTACTATATGATTCACGTTCGACCTTCGGTCTCCGTGTTCGAGGCCATATCTGCATATGCTAGGCTCGTCAAGTTTAACTGAGTATTATGCGTGTGCAAAACTGGCTTGCACCCGTTGTAGATGGACGTTGAACTTATCACACCCGATCATCACGTGGTGTCTTGGTACTACGAACTTTGGCAACGGTGCATACTCAGGAGAACACTTCTTGATAATTTTAGTGAGAGATCATCTTAAAATGCTACCGTCAATCAAAGCAAGATAAGATGCATAAAGGATAAACATCACATGCAATCAATATAAGTGATATGATATGGCCATCATCATCTTGTGCTTGTGATCTCCATCTCCGAAGCACCATCATGATCACCATCGTCACCGGCGCAACACCTTGATCTCCATCGTAGCATCGTTGTCGTCTAGCCAACTATTGCTTCTACGACTATCGCTACCGCTTAGTGACAAAGTAAAGCAATTACATGGCGTTTTCATATCATACAATAAAGCGACAACCATATGGCTCCTGCCAGTTGCCGATAACTTGGTTACAAAACATGATCATCTCATACAATAAAATATAGCATCACGTCTTGACCATATCACATCACAACATGCCCTGCAAAAACAAGTTAGACGTCCTCTACTTTGTTGTTGCAAGTTTTACGTGGCTGCTACGGGCTGAGCAAGAACCGTTCTTACCTACGCATCAAAACCACAACGATAGTTTGTCAAGTTGGTGATGTTTTAACCTTCGCAAGGACCGGGCGTAGCCACACTCGGTTCAACTAAAGTGAGAGAAACAGACACCCGCCAATCACCTTTAAGCAACGAGTGCTCGAGCGGTGAAACCAGTCTCGCGTAAGCGTCTGGCGTAATGTCGGTCCGGCCGCTTCATCTCACAATACCGCTGAACCAAAGTATGACATGCTGGTAAGCAGTATGACTTATATCGCCCACAACTCACTTGTGTTCTACTCGTGCATATGACATCAATGCATAAAACCTGGCTCTGATACCACTGTTGGGGAACGTAATAATTTCAAAAAAATTCCTACGCACACGCAAGATCATGGTGATGGCATAGCAACGAGAGGGGAGAGTGTGTCCACATACCCTCGTAGACCGAAAGCGGAAGCGTTATAACAACGCGGTTGATGTAGTCGTACGTCTTCACGATCCGAACGATCCAAGTACCGAACGCACGGCACCTCCGAGTTCAGCACACGTTCAGCTCGATGACGATCCCCGGGCTCCGATCCAGCAAAGCGTCGGGGATGAGTTCCGTCAACCGACGACGGCGCAGGACGATGATGATGCTCCACCGCGCAGGCTTCGCCTAAGCTCCGCGACGATATGACCAAGTGGAATATGGTGGAGGGGGCACCGACACGGCTAAGGAACGATCCGTAGATCAACTTGTGTGTCCATGGGGTGCCCCTGCCCCGTATATAAAGGAGGGAGGGAGGAGGAGGCCGGCCCTAGGAGGGCGCCATGGGGAGTCCTACTCCCACCGAGTAGGATTCCCCTTCCTAGTCCAACTAGGAGTCCTTCCATGTATTAGGAGTAGGAGACAAGGAAGGGAAGAGAGAAGGAAGGAAGGAGGGGTGCGGCCCTCCCCTAGTCCAATTCGGACTAGGCCATGGGGTGCGCGCCTGCCCTAGGCTGCCCTCTCTCTTTCCGCAGGGCCCAATAAGGCCCAATACTTCTCCCGGCGAATTCCCATAACTCTCCCAGACTCAAAATACCGAATCACTCGGAACCTTTCCGAACTCCGAATATAGTCGTCCAATATATCGATCTTTATGTCTCGACCATTTCGAGACTCCTCGTCATGTCCCCGATCTCATCCGGGACTCAACTCCTTCGGTACATCAAAACTCATAAACTCATAATATAATCATCATCGTAACGTTAAGCGTGCGGACCCTACGGGTTCGAGAACTATGTAGACATGACCTAGAACTGTTTCCGGTCAATAACCAATAGTGGAACCTGGATGTTCATATTGGCTCCTACATATTCTACGAAGATCTTTATCGGTCAAACCGCATAACAACTTACGTTGTTCCCTTTGTCATCGGTATGTTACCTGCCTGAGATTCGATCGTCGGTATCCAATACCTAGTTCAATCTCGTTACCGGCAAGTCTCTTTACTCGTTCCGTAATACATCATTTCATAACTAACTCATTAGTTACAATGCTTGCAAGGCTTAGGTGATGAGTATTACCGAGAAGGCCCAGAGATACCTCTCCGACAATCGGAGTGACAAAACCTAATCTCAATTATGCCAACTCAACATATACTTTTGGAGACACCTGAGAGTACCTTTATAATCACCCGATTACGCTAGACGTTTGGTAGCACACAAAGTGTTCCTCCGTAAACGGAGCTGCATAATCTCATAGTTGCAGGAACTTTGTATAAGTCATGAAGAAAGCAATAGCAACATACTAAACGATCAAGTGCTAAGCTAACGGAATGGGTCATGTCAATCAGATCATTCAACTAATGATGTGATCCCGTTAATCAAATAACAACTCTTTTGTCTATGGTTAGGAAACATAACCATCTTTGATTAACAAGCTAGTCAAGTAGAGGCATACTAGTGACACTCTCTTTGTCTATATATTCACACATGTATTATGTTTCCTGTTAATACAATTCTAGCATGAATAATAAACATTTATCAGGATATAAGGAAATAAATAATAACTTTATTATTGCCTCTAGGGCATATTTCCTTCACTAGTATCCCGAACTTGTGCACACGCAGTTGCAGGGCTAGGCTTGCCGGGTGACCGCCAAGGTCCTCCGTGGTTCCTTTGGAGCCATTCAAGAACAAAGTATTCAAGCCAAGGAGACAAGACCCCGGCAAGAAGAGCTTGCCGGGAAGGCCAACCAAGGCATCTCGAGGAACTTGCCGCAACGCGCCACGCGTCCCGGCGAGGCCCGGTGAGCGACAAGCTTCCGGACGCGACAAGACAACGACCGCGGCAAGGCGCTTGCCGCGCAAGCTACCACTCAGACTCAGCGCTCCAAAGACATCCACCAACGTGTCGCCTCGACCTTTCCAGTAGCCAGCGTGGCAAGAGGTCTGTCTTGACCAGCGGTCTTGTGGTGGCAAGCGACGCTGACAAGATTGCCATCGTGGCAAGCGGTGGCGTCCCTGACGGTCCCTTTTTACACTATTTGGGCGACGCAGACGGGCATTTAATGCCTTTGTCCCCTGCCGTCAGGGTTAGGTATGATACACTGTACAGGTGGTTGTACCAACCGCAATTCCTTTTCCATTTTTACCCTTATCTATGTTGCCACCTGTCGGAGACCCCTTTAGCATATAAAAGGAGGCCCATGCGCAACGTAGGAGCGGGGGTTCGAAGGCAGAAAATCACTCACGCTCGGTCTCGTTAGCAGCTAGTGTGTACTGTAGCACTCAGCGCTCTCGAGCAAGAACTCAATACACTCAGACATGCAGCAGTAGGAGTGTTATCTCTCCGGAGAGCTCCGAAGCTGGGTAAACTGGTCGTGTGCTTCGCCTCGATCCGCTCTTCGTGCGACCTCCACCCCCCGCCGAACCGAAAGGGGCTCGTTCCGCCGGTCCCATAGGTGTTCGTGGATCAGTTTCCCCGACAATTCAGCATCCATTCAGCAGCTCACTTCACATATAAAGGAGTACACTTATAAAAAATGCACATTCAGCAGCAACCTACTACACACCTGACAAAATTGTTGCACACATATAGCACTACAGAGCCACCAAATTTTTTGCACACATATATGTTGCTTTCACACATATAGCACATTCAGCAGCCATTCAGTAGGAATAAAAATTGCACATTTATCAGCAACCTAGTGCACACATACGCTGCTTTCACACATATAGCACTACACTACCAAGAAAACATTTACACATTCTGCAGCCATAGCACCCAATTTGCATCAACAGTACAACCTATAGGACCCAATAATGCTATACTACCATGCAGAGCATAGGGAAGAAGGCAAGGGGGCTCACGTTGAGGTTTGGGGGAGGGGGCTCGGTCGCCGGGATGCTGCTCCTGCTCAGGAGGGCGTCTCGATCGTCAATGGCGTGGGGGTGCGCTGCTGTCACACCCTTATTTTCATGCCACAACACTTATAAGCTAATAAATCATGGTAAAACGTGGTTTGACAAAAAACTTTTGAGTGCCTTGGACTTTGCTTGATTTGATTTTGTGTGTGTTGGTTGCAAGTGCTCTAAAAATCAAATAAATCCTCCAACTCTTATACCCCTTCTCCTTGATCCAAAACCTTGCCCAATGATCATGCAATGTGTATAGGACATCTATCTATACCTACACTAATTACAGACTCCCAAGAAATTACCAGGTTAATTAGAATTTATGAGCCGTTCA
Organism: Aegilops longissima; assembly: GCA_021605205.1. NCBI lineage: Eukaryota > Viridiplantae > Streptophyta > Magnoliopsida > Poales > Poaceae > Aegilops > Aegilops longissima. Next base: position 695,771,493 of record CM038682.1, read on the forward strand.
TCTCTGGTGGGACCGAATTATTATGGTATAGATCCAGTCAATAAATCTTAGGCCAAAAAAAAACAAGAGATGCCACGTCTCTACAGACTCCCTCAATAAAAAACGCCCACGATCCAACTCTCCCCATCTCTCATGTATATCCCCAAAAAAGAAAAAACAATCTCACGTATATCTCCCTCAAGTCCAACTGCCTCACGATTCAAATATCTCAATCTCTTAAAATAAAAAAAAACTCCCACGATCCAACTCCCCCAACCTCTCATGTATCTCTCCAAAAAAAATATCTCACGTATATCTCCCTCACGATCCAAATCTCTTAATCTCTCATGTACGCATCTCTCTCCTGTTGTGATGGAAAAAAGAGCAAGATTAAATCATCTGGACATCCTTCAGATGGACTAGGCGCACGGTTAAATATTTATATGCACTTAATTTTCTCGCTCGATAAATTACAGACTCCCAAGAAATTACCAGGTTAATTAGAATTTATGAGCCGTTCATCTCTGGTGGGACCGAATTATTACGGTATAGATCCAGTCAATAAATCTTAGGCCAAAAAAAATAAGAGATGCCACGTCTCTACAGACTCCCTTAATAAAAAACGCCCATGATCCAACTCTCCCCATCTCTCATGTATATCCCCAAAAAAGAAAAAACAATCTCACGTATATCTCCCTCAAGTCCAACTGCCTCACGATTCAAATATCTCAATCTCTTAAAATAAAAAAAAACTCCCATGATCCAACTCCCCCAACCTCTCATGTATCTCTCAAAAAAAAAAAATCTCACGTATATCTCCCTCACGATCCAAATCTCTTAATCTCTCACGTACACATCTCTCTCCTGTTGTGATGGAAAAAAGAGCAAGATTAAATCATCTGGACATCCTTCAGATGAACTAGGCGCACGGTTAAATATTTATATGCACTTAATTTTCTTGCTCGATAATAGCAAACTATTGTAGTTTCATAGGCAAAAGAAATGAAAAAAGTAGCGCCCTATAATAAAGTAGCACCGGTCTTAAAGTACGCTATTACAGTGCTATATTGCACTATAGGATGCTATTAGCGAGACACTGTATACATTGATTTATCTAGCGAGATTATAATCAGCACACTATGGCATTCTATCAGCAGCTCTATAATGCGCTATTTTTCCAGTGGGAAAAAGTATCCAAATTGCCGACTATTGATTTAATAGATTATTTATGCATCTCATCACAATGTTTCACTATTAGTTTTTTTTAAGATACCAAGAAAGGTTGATTTTCAGTAACTTGATTGACACTACCTTTTTTTGTTAGAGTTATTGCCACATGTCAACATGATCGTATGTAAGAACAAATTCCAGCTTTTTTTGCAGAAGTTCCTCTTAGGGTTATCCTTTGAGATAACAAAAAATTGTTTCTAAGTAGTTATCTTTCATATTCAACTAATAAGAGCTACTTCACATATTCTTTTATTGAAAAGAAATTCCTCAAGATATTTCATGGAAGCATACATGTTATGCTGATAGACCAGGAAAAGCCAATTGTGTCACTGTAACCTGAAGATTTTGCACTTACCTTAAATTGTCAAAATTAGTTTCAGATTTACATAATGATCTGTTGATGGTACTGCATCAGAGTACATCCAGATCCAGCATGGATCTGTTACTTTTTATGGTCATGAGAGACCTATGTCTTACTTTATGTGTAATTCTTTTTCAAATTTTGTTACAGCAATTCATCTCAAGCTTTTATGTCAAACATTTATTTACACAAGCAATAAAACGCTGCAATAAAAGCGCATACTTCTAAATACAAGATCTGATATACATATTTTTTTTTTGCGGATGATATACACTCTCTCGATACACATTTTTTATAGAGATGAATAAATGCTTGCATAAATCTGAATGCAAGATCTGATAATACATGTTTAATTTACATAAATGTGCATATAGCGTATATGTAATTAAGCAAAGAATGCTGAAATATAGGTGTACCAGTTGGTGAGACATACATATGAATTTACATCTTTAGTGTTTATTTAATGTTCCTTAATTGCTAGCCCGTGCAGGTGCACGGGTTGACGACTAGTAAAAATAATTTCTTACAAAAATAATTTGGCCAATTAGTATTTTCAAAAATTAGTTTTCCAAAAACCCCTCAATTGAGATTTGCACTACAAGTACTTTATTTGGGGTGTGAAAAATCTTTCAAAAAGTATATTTGAAACCTATTAGGTATAGGACTCCCATAAACCACAAAAATATAATTTTAAAAGTTATTTTCCTATTTTATTTAAAGGCTTTTTCTTAAGGCCAGAAATGGTCTTTAATAGGTTAAAATTATTTTAAAGCTTCAAAAATATTTGAGAAAAACCAAGACAACTCCGTGGACATATATTTTCCATATATAAGAGCTTCAACACATGGTCATGTTCAAATTATTGGTCAAACCCCTAAAATACCCTGTCTGGACATTTCAAGCTTTTGAAATGTTTACAAAGGAAGTATTCTCCATTAAATACAGGAAAATTCTAGAATGTAAAAAATGACGTACTTGAGGATCCTACAAAGTCTCATGTCATGGAGAACAATATAGCCCCACCAAACTCTCTCGAAACCATTTCTGTCCTTTTCCAAGTTTGATCAACTTTGCACTGCCAAACCTGTCCAAATACTCTCAAACTTGGTGCACATGCTCAAATGGCGTAATAATGCATCTAGACCAAATGGCACAAGTTGGAGAGAAGGATATCATGATCAAAGTGTTCTAAAACCCTTTCTGTCCAGAACCAAATTTGAACAGCTCTACATTGCCAAGTGTGTCCTTTTGATCTAAATTTTTGTGGACATGTTCAATTCCTCAAATTATGACACTAAACCAAGTGGTGCATCAAGGAGAATAGATTTGCATGACTAAATCTTGGTAAAGTCATTTTTGCTGATTTCTAGGGTTTACCAAAGTTACATTGGCTACTTTGCCCAAATGAGCTCAAACTTGGTGGAACACCCTACTTCTATGTGCCATTTCATCCTGTTAAGTTTAATGTCAAGTGAAATTAAATTTCTAGCCCAAACCACCATCAAACACCTTCTGGCAGAATTTCAAAATGCAAGTTTCAACCCCTTCCACTAATCTCCATGAGCTGAAACTCTTCCCACAGGCTCATCTGGTCCTCCTCTAAGTACTACTCCCTTCGTTCCTAAATATAAGTCTTTGGAGAGATTCCACTATGAACCATATACGGATGTATGTAGATGCATTTAGAGTGTAGGTTCATCCATTTTGCTCCGTATGTAGTCCATAGTGAAATCTCTACAAAGACTTATATTTAGGTACGGAGGGAGTACATGCTTTGCTGCCCAAGGAGCAATGATTAAGGAGGGCAGATACCCATTTTTCTTCTCTGGACATCCACTTTTCACCTCCCTTTCTCATCTCTCTCCCACTCCTGGAAAGTTCCAGAGCATCCAAAGCCTCCCTCCACTACAAAAAAAAAGACACATCCGTGACATTTTGGGCCGAATGAATTTTTTTCATGTCATACTTATGACACTTCTATGACGATAATTGTGACAAAACCCGATATCATCATAGATGTGGTGGGCTCCTACTTCTATGACAAAAAATCATGACAGAAAATGGGCTTTTCGTCCTGGGAGGGCCAGAGACGCAGCTGCATGACATTCTTTGGGCCATTCATGACGGAAAAAACCGTGGTGAAAGCGAGGACGAGGACAATTTCGGGGAGTTCCCGGTTACGGTGGGTGGTCGGGGGCCGAGCGATGCGCGTTTCTCTCATACACGTGCTGCGGTGTGTGTGGGCGCTAGCTCTAATCAACCCGAAGCGAGGCGTTGGGCTCTAACTGAACCCAAGCGATTGCACTGTAGGCTACACGTTACTGAACCCGAGCGATCGATCGATGGCTGTTAACTGAACCCGGTCGAGCAACTCCTTCGCTACTGCTGCGAACTGAAGCTGATCGATGCTGCCTCTAGGATGAACAGTGAGCGTTGCGCGGGGGGTTTGGATGAACAGTGAGCGGTGGCGTTGCCTCTGGATGAACAGGACCCCATGGTGTGGAGGGCTGGATGAATAGGACGACCCCGTGGAGGGCTGGATGAACAGTAGACGGTGGAGGGGTGCCCGTGGAGGGGTGGTTGAACAGTAGCCGGTGGAGTAGCGCACGGTGGAGGCTGGATGAACAGGAGCCCGTGGAGGCTGGAGGAGGTCGACGGTAGCCCGTGGAGGTTGGAGGAGGTCGACGGTGGAGATGAACAGTATCCCATGGAGTCCCATTTTGTGGTACGCCACACCCCTCCCGACGAAAAGGACCCCCGTTTCGACCGTAGCGCTCCAACACAAGTCCGGTTCGTCCTTTTTGCGGTACACCACGCCCCTCCCTATCAACAGGACCCCCGTTTTGACCGTAGGAGGTCCGTTTCCTCCGTTTTGCGGTATGCCAGACCCCTCCCGATGAACATGATCCCGTTTCGAACGTGGCCGGTCGAACACAAGGCCGTTTCCTCCATTCTGCGGTACGCCAGGCCTCGTTTCCGTTGCCTGTTCCGTCCAAGCCGGTTGGCTCCCACGTGTTTCGTTGCCTCCCGATGAACACGACGCATTCCGTTGCCTCCCCATGAACACGATGCATTCTGTTGCCTCCCCATGAACACGATGACGACGCTGTTTCTCCGTTCCGACCTAGCCATGTACACGAGCCATGGCCGTACGTATGCGCGAGTAGGCATTCGAGACCCCACCCGTATGTACGTACGTGGCCGTATTTTCTTTCTTGCACCCTGGCCGTTGTACGTACGTGTACATGCTACATGCGTGCCTCTATTATGACACGTGCGCGCCTCTACTATGACACGTGCGCGCCTCTACATCCACCAGTATGTACGTACACGTTCGCGACCAGAATAACAACGCTACGTACGCTTTGACCAGGTGGGTCCCGACTGTCAGGCACTTCCTTACGTGCGAAGATGTAGCTGGTGGGTCCCAGCAGTCACGGGGGTGAATCTTTTTATTTCGGACGCACTTCCTTGCGTGCGAAGATGTAGCTGGTGGGTCCCAGCAGTCAGGGGGGCGAATCATTTTTTTTTGCCCGGACGCACTTCCTTGCGTGCGAAGGTGTAGCTGGTGGGTCCCAGCAGTCAGGGGGGAAATGTTTTTTCGCAAAATACGGTGGCCCGTCCGGTGGGTCCCTGCTGTCAGGTGGAGGAATAATTATTTTGCGCATAATAAGGAGGCACTTCCTTGTGGCTGCCGTGGACCCAGCTGTTAGCCTCTCCACGCACAGTACTCTTCCAATGGAAGTCGGTCGTTGACCACATTGACCACGCCGCGTCGAGAGCACCACAGTGGTGGACGACGGCGAGGCCTAGGAAGGGGACGACACGGAGCCGGGGAAGACACGACAGTGGATGCCCACGCGTAGAGGAGTCTGAGGGTTCACTCGTTCGGCTGCGGTGTGAGGCTGTCGTCGCCGCAGAATAACAGGGGGTGTGGGTGAGTGGAGGGATGGCCTAGCCAGCGGCGGGAGTAGTAGGGGGCGGTGAGGCCTTCGCGGCATCACATTCGTGAAGGAAATATGCCCTAGAGGCAATAATAAAGTTATTATTTGTTTCCTCATATCATGATAAATGTTTATTATTCATGCTAGAATTGTATTAACCGGAAACATGATACATGTGTGAATACATAGACAAACATATAGTCACTAGTATGCCTCTACTTGATTAGCTCATTAATCAAAGATGATTATGTTTCCTAACCATAGACATGTGTTGTCATTTGATTAATGGGATCACATCATTAGGAGAATGATGTGATTGACATGACCCATTCCGTTAGCCTAGCACTTGATCGCTTAGTATATTGCTATTGCTTTCTTCATGACTTATACATGTTCCTCAGTAACTATGAGATTATGCAACTCCGCTTACGGAGGAACACTTTGGTACTACCAAACGTCACAACGTAATCGGGTGATTATAAAGGAGTACTACAGGTGTCTCCGAAGGTACATGTTGAGTTGGCGTATTTCGAGATTAGGTTTTGTCACTCCGATTGTCGGAGAGGTATCTCTGGGCCCTCTCGGTAATGCACATCACTATAAGCCTTGCAAGCAATGTGACCAATGAGTTGGTTACGAGATTATGCATTACGTAACGAGTAAAGAGACTTGCCGGTAACGAGATTGAACTAGGTATTGGATACCGACGATCAAATCTCGGGCAAGTAACATACCGATGACAAAGGGAACAACGTATGTTGTTATGCGGTTTGACCGATAAAGATCTTCGTAGAATATGTAGGAACCAATATGGGCATCCAGGTTCCGCTATTGGTTATTGACCGAGAATAGTTCTAGGTCATGTCTACATAGTTCTCGAACCCGTAGGGTCCGCACGCTTAACGTTATGATGACAGTTTTATTATGAGTTTATAAGTTTTGATGTGCCGAAGTTTGTTCGGAGTCCCGGATGTGATCACAGACATGACTAGGAGTCTCGAAATGTTCGGGACATAAAGATTGATATATTGACGATCAGATTCGGACACCGAAGTGTTCCGGACGTTTTGGAGAAAACGGAGTGCCGAGGGTTACTGAACCCCCCGGGAGATAATGGGCCACATGGGCCTTGGTGGAAAGAGAGAGGCGGCTGGGTGGGCCGCACGCCCCTCCTTCCTGGTCCGAATGGACTAGGAGGGGGGCGCGCCTCTTCCTTCCCCTCTCCCCTTCCTTCCCCCTCCTAGTAGGAGTAGGAAAGGGGGAGTCCTACTCCTACTAGGAGGAGAGGAGGACTCCTCCTCCTTGGCGCGCCCACAAGGGCCGGCCGGCCTCCCCCTTCCCTCCTTTATATACGGGGGCAGAGGGGCACCCCATGACACACAAATTGATCTACGGATCGTTCCTTAGCCGTGTGCGGTGCCCCCCTCCACCATATTCCACCTCACCATATCGTCATGAGTTTAGGCGGCCATGCGCGATAGAACATCATCATCGCCACCACACCGTCGTCGACGGAACTCATCCCCAAGCTTTGCTGGATCGGAGCCCGGGGATCGTCATCGAGCTGAACGTGTGCTGAACTCGGAGGTGCCGTACGTTCGGTACTTGGATCGGTCGGATCGTGAAGACGTACAACTACATCAACCGCGTTGTCATAACGCTTCCGCTTATGGTCTATGAGGGTACGTGGACAACACTCTCCCCTCTCGTTGCTATGCCATCACCATGATCTTGCGTGTACGTAGGAAGTTTTTGGAAATTACTACGTTCCCCAACAGTGGCATCCGAGCCTGGTTTTATGCATAGATGTCATATGCACGAGTAGAACACAAGTGAGTTGTGAGCGATACAAGTCATACTGCTTACCAGCATGTCATACTTTGGTTCGGCGGTATTGTGAGATGAAGCGGCCCGGACCGACATTACGCGTACACTTACGCGAGACTGGTTTCACCGTTACGAGCACTCGTGCTTAAAGGTGGCTGGCGGGTGTCTGTCTCTCTCACTTTAGCTGAATCGAGTGTGGCTACGCCCGGTCCTTGCGAAGGTTAAAACAGCCCTAACTTGACGAACTATCGTTGTGGTTTTGATGCGTAGGTAAGAACGGTTCTTGCTAAGCCCGTAGCAGCCACGTAAAACTTGCAACAACAAAGTAGAGGACGTCTAACTTGTTTTTGCAGGGCATGTTGTGATGTGATATGGTCAAGACGTGATGCTATATTTTATTGTATGAGATGATCATGTTTTGTAACCGGTTATCGGCAATCGGCAGGAGCCATATGGTTGTCGCTTATCGTATGAAATGCAAACGCCCTGTAATTGCTTTACTTTATCACTAAGCGGTAGCGATAGTCGTAGAAGCAATAGATGGCGTAAACGACAACGATGCTACGATAAAGATCAAGGTATCGCGCCGGTGACGATGGTGATCACGACGGTGCTTCGGAGATGGAGATCACAAGCACAAGATGATGATGGCCATATTATATCACTTATATTGATTGCATGTGATGTTAATCCTTTATGCATCTTATCTTGCTTTGATTGACGGTAGCATTTTAAGATGATCTCTCACTAAAATTATCAAGAAGTGTTCTCCCTGAGTATGCACCGTTGCCAAAGTTCGTCATGCCCAGACACCACGTGATGATCGGGTGTGATAAGCTCTACGTCCATCTACAACGGGTGCAAGTCAGTTTTGCACACGCAGAATACTCAGGTTAAACTTGACGAGCCTAGCATATGCAGATATGGCCTCGGAACACGGAGACTGAAAGGTCAGCGTGAATCATATAGTAGATATGATCAACATAGTGATGTTCACCATTGAAAACTACTCCATCTCACGTGATGATCGGTTATGCTTTAGTTGATTTGGATCACGTGATCACTTAGATGACTAGAGAGATGTTTGTCTAAGTGGGAGTTCTTAAGTAATATGATTAATTGAACTTAAATTTATCATGAACTTAGTACCTGATAGTATTTTGCTTATCTATATTTGTTGTAGATAGATGGCTCGTGTTGTTGTTCCGTTGAATTTTAATGCGTTCCTTGAGAAAGCAAAGTTGAAAGATGATGGTAGCAATTACACGGACTGGGTCCGTAACGAGGATTATCCTCATTGCTGCACGTAAGAATTACGTCCGGAAGCACCGCTGGTGCTAAGCCTCTGCTGATGCAACCGATTTACATTAAGAACGTCTGGCGAGCAAAGTCGATGACTACTCGATAGTTCAGTGTGCCATGCTTTACGGCTTAGAACCGGGTCTTCAACGAAGTTTTGAACGTCATGGAGCATATGAGATGTTCCAGGAGTTGAAGTTAATATTTCAAGCAAATGCCCGGATTGAGAGATATGAAGTCTCCAATAAGTTCTATAGCTGCAAGATGGAGGAGAATAGTTCTGTCAGTGAACACATACTCAAAATGTCTGGGTATAATAATCACTTGATTCAACTAGGAGTTAATCTTCCTGATGATAGTGTCATTGACAGAATTCTCCAATCACTGCCACCAAGCTACAAGAGCTTCATGATGAACTATAATATGCAAGGGATGAACAAGACAATTCCCGAGCTCTTCGCAATGCTAAAAGCTGCAGAAGTAGACATCAAGAAGGAGCATCAAGTGTTGATGGTTAACAAGACCACTAGTTTCAAGAAAAAGGGCAAAGGGAAGAAGAAGGGGAACTTCAAGAAGAACAGCAAGCAAGTTGCTGCTCAAGAGAAGAAACCCAAGTCTGGACCTAAGCCTGAAACTGAGTGCTTCTACTGCAAGTAGACTAGACACTGGAAGCGGAACTGCCCCAAGTATTTGGCGGATAAGAAGGATGGCAAGGTGAACAAAGGTATATGTGATATACATGTTATTGATGTGTACCTTACTAGAGCTCGCAGTAGCACCTGGGTATTTGATACTGGTTCTATTGCTAACATTTGCAACTCGAAACAGGGACTACGGAATAAGCGAGCACTGGCCAAGGATGAGGTGACGATGCGCGTGGGAAACGGTTCCAAAGTCGATGTCATCGCGGTCGGCACGCTACCTCTACATCTACCTTCGGGATTAGTTTTAGACCTGAATAATTGTTATTTGGTGCCAGTGTTGAGCATGAACATTATATCTGGATCTTGTTTGATGCGAGACGGTTATTCATTTAAATCAGAGAATAATGGTTGTTCTATTTATATGAGTAATATCTTTTATGGTCATGCACCCTTGAAGAGTGGTCTATTTTTGTTGAATCTCGATAGTAGTGATACACATATTCATAATGTCGAAGCCAAAAGATGCAGAGTTAATAATGATAGTGCAACTTATTTGTGGCACTGCCGTTTAGGTCATATCGTGTAAAGCACATGAAGAAACTCCAGATCGATGGAATTTTGGAACCACTTGATTATGAATCACTTGGTACTTATGAACCGTGCCTCATGGGCAAGATGACTAAAACACCGCTTCTCGGTACTATGGAGAGAGCACCAGATTTGTTGGAAATCATACATACGTATGTATGCGGTCCGATGAATGTTGAAGCTTGTATGGATATCGTTATTTTCTCACCTTCACAGATGATTTAAGCAGATATGGGTATATCTACTTAATGAAACACAAGTCTGAAACATTTGAAAAGTTCAAAGAATTTCAGAGTGAAGTGGAAAATCATCATAACAGGAAAATAAAATTCCTACGATCTGATCATGGAGGAGAATATTTGAGTTACGAGTTTGGTTTACATTTGAAACAATGCGGAATAGTTTCGCAGCTCACGCCACCCGGAACACCACAACGAAATGGTGTGTCTGAACGTCGTAATCGTACTTTACTAGATATGGTGCGATCTATGATGTCTCTTACTGATTTACCGCTATCGTTCTGGGGTTATGCTTTAGAGACGGCCGCATTCACGTTAAATAGGGCACCATCAAAATCCGTTGAGACGACGCCTTATGAACTGTGGTTTGGCAAGAAACCAAAGTTGTCATTTCTTAAAGTTTGGGGCTGCGATGCTTATGTGAAGAAACTTCAACCAGATAAGCTCGAACCTAAATCGGAGAAATGTGTCTTCATAGGATACCCAAAAGAAATAGTTGGGTATACCTTCTATCACAGATTCGAAGGCAAGACATTCGTTGCTAAGAATGGATCCTTTCTAGAGAAGGAGTTTCTCTCGAAAGAAGTGAGTGGGAGGAAAGTAGAACTTGATGAGGTAACTGTACCTGCTCCCTTATTGGAAAGTAGTTCATCACATGAATCGGTTCCTGTGACACCTACACCAATTAGTGAGGAAGCTAATGATATTGATCATGAAACTTCAGATCAAGTTTCTACTGAACTTCGAAGGTCTACCAGAGTAAGATCCGCACCAGAGTGGTACGGTAATCCCATTCTGGAAGTCATGTTACTTGACCATGACGAACCTACGAACTATGAGGAAGCGATGATGAGCCCAGATTCCACAAAATGGCTAGAGGCCATGAAATCTGAGATGGGATCCATGTATGAGAACAAAGTATGGACTTTGGTTGACTTGCCCGATGATCGGCAGGCCGTTGAGAACAAATGGATCTTTAAGAAGAAGACTGACGCTGATGGTAATGTAACTGTCTATAAAGCTCGACTTGTCGCAAAAGGTTTTCGACAAGTTCAAGGGGTTGACTACGATGAGACTTTCTCACCCGTAGCGATGCTTAAGTCTGTCCGAATCATGTTAGCCATTGCTGCATTTCATGATTATGAAATCTGGCAAATGGATGTCAAAACTGCATTCTTGAATGGATTTCTGGAAGAAGAGTTGTATATGATGCAGCCGTAAGGTTTTGTTGATCCAAAAGGTGCTAACAAAGTATGCAAGCTCCAAATGATCCATTTATGGACTGGTGCAAGCATCTCGAGTTGGAATAAATGCTTTGATAGTGTGATCAAAGATATGGTTTTATCTGCACTTTTGGAGAAGCCTCAGATTTACAAGAAAGTGAGTGGGAGCTCAGAGCATTTCGATATTATATGTAGATGACATATTATTAATTGGAAATGATATAGAATTTCTGGATAGCATAAAGGGATACTTGAATAAAAGTTTTTCAATGAAAGATCTAGGTGAAGCTGCTTACATATTGGGCATCAAGATCTATAGAGATAGATCAAGACGCTTAATAGGACTTTCACAAAGCACATACCTTGATAAAATTTTGAAAAAGTTCAAAATGGATCAATCAAAGAAAGGGTTCTTGCCCGTGCTTCAAGGTGTGAAGTTGAGTCAAACTCAATGCCCGACCACAGCAGAAGAAAGAGAGAAAATGAAAGATGTTCCCTATGCTTCAGCCATAGGCTCTATCATGTATGCAATGTGTGTACCGCACTGACGATGCTTAGCAATAATTTTGGCAGGAGGTACCAAAGTAATCCAGAGTGGATCATCGACAGCAGTCAAGAACATCCTGAAATACCGAAAAGGACTAAGGATATGTTTCTCGATATGGAGGTGACAAAGAGCTAGTCGTAAATGGTTACGCCGATGTAAGCTTTGACACGATCCGACGATTCTAAATCGCAAACCGGATACGTGTTTTTATTAAACGGTGGAGCTGTAAGTTGGTGCAGTTCTAAACAAAGCGTCGTGGCGGGATCTACATGTGAAGCTGAGTACATAGCTGCTTCGGAAGCAGCAAATGAAGGAGTCTGGATGAAGGAGTTCATTACCGATCTAGGTGTCATACCTAGTGCATCGGGACCAATGAAGATCTTCTGACAATCTTGGTGCAATTGCTTTGGCAAAGGAATCCAGATTTCACAAGAGGACCAAACACATCAAGAGACGCTTCAATTCCATCCGGACCAAGTCCAAGTGGGAGACATAGAAATTTGCAAGATACATACGGATCTGAATGTTGCGCACCCATTGACTAAGCCTCTCTCACGAGCAAAACATGATCAGCACCAAGACTCCATGGGTGTTAGAATCATTACTATGTAATCTAGATTATTGACTCTAGTTCAAGTGGGATATCAAGGAAATATGCCCTAGAGGCAATAATAAAGTTATTATTTATTTCCTCATATCATGATAAATGTTTATTATTCATGCTAGAATTGTATTAACAGAAACATGATACATGTGTGAATACATAGACAAACATATAGTCACTAGTATGCCTCCACTTGACTAGCTCATTAATCAAAGATGGTTATGTTTCCTAACCATAGACATGTGTTGTCATTTGATTAATGGGATCACATCATTAGGAGAATGATGTGATTGACATGACCCATTCCGTTAGCCTAGCACTTGATCGCTTAGTATATTGCTATTGCTTTCTTCATGACTTATACATGTTCCTCAGAACTATGAGATTATGCAACTCCGCTTACGGAGGAACACTTTGGTACTACCAAACGTCACAACGAATCGGGTGATTATAAAGGAGTACTACAGGTGTCTCCAAAGGTACATGTTGAGTTGGCGATTTTAGATTAGGTTTTGTCACTCCGATTGTCGGAGAGGTATCTCTGGGCCCTCTCGGTAATGCACATCACTATAAGCCTTGCAAGCAATGTGACCAATGAGTTGGTTACGAGATGATGCATTACGTAACGAGTAAAGAGACTTGCGTAACGAGATTGAACTAGGTATTGATACCGACGATCAAATCTCGGGCAAGTAACATACCGATGACAAAGGGAACAACGATGTTGTTATGCGGTTTGACCGATAAAGATCTTCGAGAATATGTAGGAACCAATATGGGCATCCAGGTTCCGCTATTGGTTATTGACCGAGAATAGTTCTAGGTCATGTCTACATAGTTCTCGAACCCGTAGGGTCCGCACGCTTAACGCTACGATGACAGTTTTATTATGAGTTTATAAGTTTTGATGTGCCAAGTTTGTTCGAGTCCCGGATGTGATCACGGACATGACGAGGAGTCTCAAATGTTCGAGACATAAAGATTGATATATTGATGACTATATTCGACACCGGAAGTGTTCCGGACGTTTTCGGAGAAAACGGAGTGCCGGAGGGTTACCGAACCCCCGGAGAGATAATGGGCCACATGGGCCTTGGTGGAAAGAGAGAGGGCGGCCAGGGTGGGCCGCCCTCTCTCCCTCTGGTCCGATTGACTAGGAGGGGGCGCCCCTCTTTCCTTCCCCCTCTCCCCCTTCCTTCCCCCTCCTAGTAGGAGTAGGAAAGGGGAGTCCTACTCTACTAGGAGGAGGACTCTCCTCCTTGGCGCGCCCACAAGGGCCGGCCGCCTCCCCTTCCCTCCTTTATATACGGGGCAGGGGCACCCCATGACACACAAATTGATCTACGGATCGCCTTAGCCGTGTCGGTGCCCCCCTCCACCATATTCCACCTCACCATATCGTCGTGGAGTTTAGGCGAAGCCTCGCGACCGTAGAACATCATCATCGCCACCACGCCATCATGCCGACGGAACTCATCCCAAGCTTTGCTGGATCGGAGCCCGGGATCGCCATCGAGCTGAACGTGTGCTGAACTCGGAGGTGCCGTACGCTCGGTACTTGGATCGGTCGGATCGTGAAGACGCATAACTACATCAACCGCGTTGTCATAACGCTTCGCCACGGTCTCACGAGGGTACGTGGACAACACTCTCCCTCTCGTTGCTATGCCATCACCATGATCTTGCGTGTAATGTAGGAATTTTTTGAAATTACTACGCTCCCCAACAATCCGCCACGGAGGCGGGAGCAAAGCAACACGACCGGGCGCTGCTTTGGGCGGCTGGAGCGAGAAGACCAGAGGTTGAAGAAGCACGATGGCCGTTGGATGGACATCGTACAGTCACTGCAGCTAGAATCGTTTATATTGACTAAGTTGACAAAGCCCTCCATCCCCGTCAACTTAGTGGGCCCACAAGTCCGCCTCCCACCAAGGTGGGTCCCAGCTAGCAGGGGGAGTATTCATTTTTTCTGCTTAATAAGGAGGCACTTCCGGTGCGTCCGAGTTGACAGCGGGGGGAACGTTTTTTCGCGAAATACGGTGGCCCGTCAGGTGGGTCCCAGCAGTCAGGGGGCAAACATTTTTTTCGCAAAATACGGTGGCCCGTCTAGTGGGTCCCCGCTGTCGCTTGAGGAATCATTATTTTCCGCGTAATAAGGAGGCACTTCTCATCGCGCCATGGACCCAGCTGTCGACTCTCCACATACGGTATACTTCGATGGAAGTCGCCTTGACCACGCTGACCATGCCGCTTTCCTGCATTCATGCGCCCATGGGCGTGGTGCCCCCACCGCCGCCTTCACGTCAGTCATCTTCCGATGACTCTCGGTTGTTGACCACGTTGACCACACTGCGTCGAAGCGCACCTGCATGAAATGACCCGGAGATGGGGAAGACGGGCAAAGGAGTCACAGATGGAGAGGAGGGAAACTTCATCGTTCTGGTGCGCGACAAAGACAATCGCGGTGCCGCCCACGGAAACAGGAGCAAGAACAGAGGTTGAAGAAGGAGCATGGCTGTTGGATTAACATCCAACTGTCCAGCTGCTAGAATCATTTGTTGATTAAGTTGAAAAAGCCGTGCATACACGTCCACTTAGTAGGCCCACAAGCCGGCCACCAAATCTGACGGTTCCCAGCTGTCAACGGGGTGAATAATTTTTTTGGCGAAACAAGGAGGCACTTCCTTCCGTGCGAAGATACAGCCCGTGTCCGATGATCCTGGCTTCCTGAATGAGCAGCGGGCGCTGTATCAGACCTCCGTAGGGCCCGCGAGGCCCTCTCCGTTGTCCTTCGAGTTGTTGCACTCACCGTGGCGCCGAGCATTGTTAACATGGTCAACGAACATGAGGATTCAGGAGATGACTTTATTTTGACTGGATGACACTAGGGACCCACTAGGGCCATAGCCGTACGTACGCAAGTGCCTCCTTATTATGTAAAACTATTTTTTTTGCTTTCTCCTGATTTCCTGACATCACGATCCCATACCATTGTCAACCAATGTAGTCAATATAAACGAGAGAATTGCACAAGGTGTGGCCGACAGCTGGGACCAAGCAGCTCGAGCAAGATTTGTGTTTTGAGGCGCAAGATTGCAGAGTTTTTCTTGGCGATGATTTCGTTGTTGTTCGAGGAGAGCTGGTATTAATCTGGGCGGGCTGTGGCCCGTCTGCCTGTGCCGATATCCAGCCCAGATACTACTTTTTTCAAGATGAAATGGCTAGCCCAGCTATACGCCTTTTGAGGAATACCTAGGCAAGGTCAACTTGTTATTCTCCGCCATTGTGTTGCAAATCTTTCCTGTGAGGGATGCATTAGGCTTAATAGAAAATGGGCTTTAAAAATAATAAATGGGATGTAATTATAAAAACTGGCAGTAACTATAAAAAATGCACCAAACATGAAATTAGTTTATAAAATATTATTTATGAATTTTGAAAATCTTAAATTTTCATTGTTGCGCGCGCAATGTTTCGTTGGATTTTTACGTAATACAAATTTATATTTAATCTGAATAGAAATTTCGGGATAAAAATATTTTGGATCCCATCAAAATGTGGGAAATTTTATTGAATTCTGTCTTCAACAGTTGGTTGAAATTATTAATCGTTGTCCTAGCTAGAAAATGGGTTGTACTTTTAACAAACTGTAAATGGGGTGTTGTAAATTCCATTAGAATTCAAAAATGGGCTGTACATTCTTACAAAACGCAAATGGGCTATAAGTTCTCTGCCACACACTTGTGGGCCTACTAAGTGACGCGTCCCCTAAAAAAATAAGTTGACGCGTATGCAAGGCTTTATCAACTTATTATAGTCAACACACGGGTCTAGCAGTAGTGGCTGTTGGATGTCTATACAACGGATGTCGTGCTTCTTCTTCAATCTCGGATATTCTTAGCTTCGCCGCCAAAAATGATTCCTCCCGACATCCGGGCGCACTGCTTTGGAGGCTGACTGTGGCCTACTAAGTTGGAGCGCATAAAGGGCTTTGTCAACTTAGTCAATATTAACGATTCTAGCTTCAAAGGACTGACGATGTCCATCCAACGGCCGTAGTGCTTCTTCAACTTCTGGTCTTCTTGGTCCAGCCGCCAAAGCAGCGCCGATCGTGCCGCCGCCTCCTGCCTTCCATGGATGGTCAGTCTTGCCATGAGGCCTCACCGCCCCATACTACTCCCACCGCTGGCCAGGCCATCCTCCACTCACCCACACCCCTGTTATTCTGCGGCGACGGCAGCCTCACACCGCAGCCGAACCAAGGAACCCTCGATTCTCTCCGCACGGGCTTCCACTGCTGCGTCTTCCCCGGCTCCGCGTCGTCCCCTTCCTAGGCGTCGCCGTCGTCCACCGCCCTGGTGCTCTCGGCACGGCGTGGTCAACATGGTCAACGACCGACTTCCATCGAAAGAGTATTGTACGTGGAGAGGCTGATAGCTGGGTCCACGGCGGCCGCAAGGAAGTGCCTCCTTATTACGCGCAAAATAATTATTCCTCCACCTGACAGCAGGGACCCGCGGACGGGCCACCTTATTTCACTAAAAAACGCTTCCCGATTGCGGTACCCACCGGACGGGCCACCGATTTCGCGAAAAAATGTTCCCCATTGTCACTCGCACTCCACCGGAAGTGCCTCTTTATTACACACAAAAATGAATACTCCCCGCTAGCTGGGACACACCTTGGTGGGAAGCTGACTTGTGGGCCTACTAAGTTGACGGGGACGGAGGGCTTTGTCAACTTAGTCAATATAAACGATTCTAGCTCTAGTGACCGTACGATGTCCATCCAACGGCCCTAGTGCTTGTTCAACCTCTGGTCTTCTTGCTCCAAATTACCAAAGCAGCGCCGGTCGTGCCTTCCCTCCTCCTCCGTGGCGGTTGTCTGCTGCTGAAGGCCTCACCACCTCCATACTACTCCCACCGCTGGCCAGGCCATCCCTCCACTCCACTCACCCACACCCCCGTTATTCTCAAGGCGACGGCAGCAAGCAATGCCAACCAAGAACCTCGTATTCCTCTCCGCGTGGGCATCCATCGCCACGCCTTCCCGGATCCGCCATCCCTTCCTAGGCCTCACCGTCGCCCACCGCCGTGGTGCTCTCGGCGGGCGTGGTCAATGTGGTCAACGATCAATTCCATCGGAAGAGTATCAGACGTGAAGAGGCCGACACTGGGTCCACGGCAGCCGCAAGGAAGTGTCTCCTTATTATGCGGAAAATAATTATTCCTCCACCTGACAGCAGGGACCCACCGGACGGGCCACCAGTATTTCGCGAAAAAAACATTTGCCCCTGACTGCTGGGACCCACCCGACGGGCCACCGTATTTCGTGAAAAAACGCTCCCCTGCATCACTCGACCCACCGGAAGTGCCTCCTTATTACGCACAAAAAATGAATACCCCCTGCTAGCTGGGACCCACCTTGGTGGGAGGCTGACTTATGGGCCTACTAAGTTAACGGGGACGAAGGGCTTTGTCAACTTAGTCAATATAAACGATTCTAGCTCCAATGACAGACGATGTCCATCCAACGGCCGTGGTGCTTCTTCAACCTCTGGTCTTCTTGCTCCAGCCACCCAAAGCAGCGCCGGTCGTGCGCATGCTCCTCGCTTCCCGTGGCGGATGTGCTTCTGCTGGAAGCCTCACCGCCCCTACTATTCCCACCGCTGGCCAGCCTCGCGGCGACGGCAGCCTCACACCGCAATCGAACCAGTGAACCTCAGATTCTCTCCGCTGGCTTCCATCGCTGCGTCTTCCCGGCTCCCGTCGTCCCTTCCTAGGCCTCGCCGTCGCCCACCGCCTGGTGCTCTCGGCGCGGCGTGGTCAATATGGTCAAGGAATGACTTCCATCGGACGTGGATCTGTATGTGGAGAGGTGACAGGCGGGTCCACGGCCGTAGTATGGAAGTGCCTCCTTATTACGCTGAAAATAATTATTCCTCCACCGACAATGGGACCCACCGGACGGGCCACGATTTCGCGAAAAACCGCTTTCCCCGATCGCTGGGACCCACCACCGCACCTTCGCACACAAGGAAGTGCGTCCCGCAAAAAAATGATTCGCCCCGATCGCTGGGACCCACCAGCTACATCTTCACACGCAAGGAAGTGCGTCCGCAAAAAATGATTCGCCCCGACCGCTGGGACCCACCAGATACATCTTCGCACGCAAGGAAGTGCGTTCGGCAAAAAACGATTCACCCTCGACTCGGGACCCACCAGCTAAATCTTCGCACGAAAGGAAGTGCCTGACACTCGGGACCCACTTGGTCAAAGCATACGTACCGTTGTCATTCTGGTCGCGAACATGTACGTACATATATACTGGTGGATGTAGAGGCGCACGTGTCATAGTAGAGGCGCAAGACGTAGCATGTACGCGCACGCATACGGCGAGGGTGCAAGAAAGAAAATACGACCACGCACGTACATACGGGCAGGGTCTCTAACGCCTATCGCGCATACGTACATGGCTGGGTCGGAACGGAGAAACAGCGTCGTCGTCGTGTTCATGGGGAGCCAACCGGCTGGGTCGGAACGGAATGAGTGGTCGTGTTCATCGGGAGGGCTTGGACGGAACAGGCGATGGAAACGAGGCCTGGCATACCGCACAACGGAGGAAACAACCTTGTGTTCGACCGGCCACGTTCGAAACGGGGTCCTGTTGATCGGGAGGGGCCTGGTGTATCGCAAAACGGAGGAAACGGACCTCCTACGGTCGAAACGGGGGTCCTGTTGATCGGAAGGGGTGTGGCGTACCGCAAAATAGACGAAACGGACTTGTGTTGGAGCTCTACGGTCGAAACGGGGGTCCTGTTGATCGGGAGGGGTGTGGCGTACCGCAAAACGGATGAAACGGACTTGTGTTGGAGCGCTATGGTCAAACGGGGAAGGGGTGTGGCGTGCCGCAAAACGGACTCCACGGATACCGGTCATCTCCACCGCCGACCTCCTCCACCTCCACGGGCTACCGTCGACCTCCTCCACCTCCACGGGCTCCTGCTCATCCAGCCTCCACCGCGTGCTACTCCATCGCCATCGCTCAACCACCCCTCCACGGGCACCCCTCCATCGCTCATGCTCATCCAGCCCTCCACAGCATGGGGTCCTGTTCAACCACCCCTCCACGGCCACCCCTCCACCGTCTATTGTTCATCCAGCCCTCCACACCACGGGTTCCTGTTCATCTAGAGGCAACGCCACCGCTCACTGTTCATCCAACCCCCCGCAATGCTCACTGTTCATCCAATCGATCGGCTTTAGTTACCAGCAGTAGCAAAGGAATCGCTCCATTGGGTTCAGTTAATAGCCATCGATCAATCGCTCGGGTTCGGTAACGTAGAGCTCGCAGGTAATCGCCGGGTTCGCTTAGAGCCTAACGCCGCCGGCTTCGCTTAGAGCCAACGCCGCACACACGCTGCAGACGTATGAGAGAAACGCGCATTGCTCCGCCCCTCGACCTCCCACCGTAACCGACAACTCCCCGAAATCCCCCCCCCCCCCCCGCTTCTACCACGGTTTTTTCCGTCATGGACGGCCCAAAGAATGTCATGCAGCTGCGATTCCGGCCCACCCAAGACAAAAAGCCCATTTTCTATCATGATTTTTTGTCATAGAATTAGGAGCCCACCACATCTATGATGATACCGGGTTTTGTCACAATTATCGTCATAGAATTGTCATATGTATGACAGAAAAAAAATCGTTCGGCCCAAAATGTCACGGATGTGTCTTTTTTTTGTAGTGTCTCCTATATGAAGTCTTTCGATGAGAAAAAAATAGAGGGCAACCTTTCGGGATGAGACTCCGCCGCCACGAGGCGGAACCTTGGCGGAACCAATCTAGGGCTCTGGCAGAGCTGTTCTGCCGGGGACACTTCCCTCCGGGAGGGGGAAATCATCACCATCGCTATCACCAACGCCTCCTCTCATCGGGAGAGGGCAATCTCCATCAACATCTTCACCAGCACCATCTCATCTCCAAACCCTAGTTCATCTCTTGTATCCAATTCTTGTCTCCAAGTCCGGATTGGTGCTAGTAGGTTGCTAGTAGTGTTGATTACTCCTTGTAGTTGATGCTAGTTGGTTTATTTGGTGGAAGATCATATGTTCAGATCCTTTATGCATATTATTACCCCTCTGATTATGAACATGAATATGCTTTGTGAGTAGTTACGTTTGTTCATGAGGACAATGGAGAAGTCTTGCTATTAGTAGTCATGTGAATTTGGTATTCGTTCGATATTTTGATAAGATGTATGTTGTCTAGCCTCTAGTGGTGTTATGTGAACGTCGACTACATAACACTTCACCATTATTTGGGCCTAGAGGAAGGCATTGGGAAGTAATAAGTAGATGATGGGTTGCTAGACTGACAGAAGCTTAAGCCCTAGTTTGTGCGTTGCTTCGTAAGGGGCTGATTTGGATCCATATGTTTCATGCTATGGTTAGGTTTACCTTAATACTTTTGTTGTAGTTGGGATGCTTGCAATAGAGGTTAATCATAAGTGGGATGCTTGTTCAAGTAAGTACAACACCCAAGCACCGGTCCACCCACATATCAAATTATCAAAGTACCGAACGTGAATCATATGAGCGTGATGAAAACTAGCTTGACGATATTCCCATGTGTCCTCGGGAGCGCTTTTCCTATTATAAGAGTTTTTCCAGGCTTGTCCTTTGCTACAAAAGGGATTGGGCCACCTTGCTGCAATTTATTTACTTTTGTTACTTGTTGCTCGTTACAATTTATCTTATCACAAAACTATCTGTTACCACTTATTTCAGTACTTGCAGAGAATACCTTGCTGAAAACCGCTTATCATTTCCTTCTGCTCCTCATTGGGTTCGACGCTCTTACTTATCGAAAGGACTACGATAGATCCCCTATACTTGTGGGTCATCATCCACTCATCGTGAGAATAACCCACCTAGCATGGAAGATACAGACAACCCTAGTTGATACATGAGCTATTCGAGCATACAAAACAGAATTTCATTTGAAGGTTTAGAGTTTGGCACATGCAAATTTACTTGGAACGGCAGGTAAATACCGCATATAGGTAGGTATGGTGGACACTCATGGAAGAAACTTGGTTCAAGGAATTTGGATGCACAAGCAGCATTCCCGCTTAGTATAAATATTTTGGCTAGCAAAGGATTCTAAATAGCAAGCACCACATGTTGGAGGATCTATGACAATATAACTTCTATACAAGTATACCCAAGCATAACTTATTATGTTGTCTTCCTTGTCCAACTTCAACTAATTTGCTCAGGTTTGAAAATAATTAATGGGGCTCACAATCATAGAAGATGTCTAAGATAGTATATTTATATGTGAAATCTCTCTTCCTTCAATATTCTTTCATGAATTGTTCAAGTGACCAATACAATGTTTGCTAACCTTCAATAAATTTACCACTTCTACTTCTTAGATGTGAAGTCATTACTCCCCATGGGATAAGCATATGAAACATATATAATTTCAGATTTATGATATTCAAATCATTCAACCATTTATTCATAGGATATAAGTGAAGCACACGAGTAAATGACAAACTACTCCAAAAAGATATAAGTGAAGATCAATGAGTAGTTGAATAATTATGTAACTATGTGAAGACTCTCTCTCTCATTTAAGAATTTCATATCTTGGTATTTTATTCAAACAGCAAGCAAAACGAAATAAAACAAAATGACGCTCCAAGCAAAACAAATATCATGTGGTGAATAAAAATATAGCTCCAAGTAAAGTTGCCGATGAACGAAGACGGAAGAGGGGATGCCTTCCGGGGCATCCCCAAGCTTAAGCTCTTGGTTGTCCTTGAATATTACCTTGGGGTGCCTTGGGCATCCCCAATCTTAGGCTCTTTCCACTCCTTATTCCATAGTCCATCGAATCTTTACCCAAAACATGAAAACTTCACAACACAAAACTCAACAGAAAACTCGTAAGCTGCGTTAGTATAAGAAAATAAATCACCACTTAGGTACTGTTGTGAACTCATTATAAATTCATATTGGTGTAATATATACTGTATTCCAACTTCTCTATGGTTCATACCCTCCGATACTACTCATAGATTCATCAAAATAAGCAAACAACACATAGAAAACAGAATCTGTCAAAAACAGAACAATATGTAGTAATCAGTAACTATAGAATACTTCTGTAACTCCAAAACTTCTACCAAATTAGGAAATCCTGAGCAATTTGTGTACCAATCCAGAGAAAAAGAATCATACCAAAACCACGTTTCTGTGAATTATCAAAACTAATATACTGGGTGCAAAAGTTTCTGATTTTCAGCAGGATCAACACAACTATCACCGTAAGCTATCCTAAAGGTCTTACTTGGCACTTTATTGAAACAAAAGCTATAAAACATGATTAGTACAGTAGCATAATCATGTGGACGCACAAAAACAGTAGAGGTAAATATTGGGTTCTCTCCCAACAAGCGCTTTTTTAATGCCTTTCTAGCTAGGCATGATGATGACAATGATGCTCACATAAAAGATAAGAATTGAAACATAAAGAGAGCATCATGAAGAATATGGCTATCACATTTAAGCCTAACCCACTTCATATGCATAGGTATTTTGTGAGCAAACAACTTATGGGAACAATAATCAACTAGCATAGGAAGGCAAAACAAGCATAACTTCAAAACTTTAAGCACATAGAGAGGATACTTGATATTATTGCAATTCCTACATGCATATGTTCCTCCCTCATAATAATTTTCAGTAGCATCATGAATGAATTCAACAATATAACCAGCACCTAAAGCATTCTTTTCATGATCTACTTGCATAGAAAATTTTCTACTCTCCACATAAGCAAAATTCTTCTTATTCGGAATAGAGGGAGTATCATAAGAGACTCGAATACTATAAATTGTTTCCACATTAAAAGAGTAATGTTCAGAAAAGGGTAATCATAATCATGACAAGTTTTATAAATATAATCATCACTACCTTTTATAGCATAAGTTTCATCACAATAATCATCATAAGTAGCAACTTTGTTCTCATCATAATCAATTGAAACCTCTTCCAAAAGAGTGGATTCATCACTAAATAAAGTCATGACCTCTCCAAATCCGCTTTCATAAATATTATAAGATTCAACACCCTCCAAAATAGTGGGATCATTACTTCCTAAAGTTGACACTCTTCCAAACCCACTTTCATCAATATAACCATCATAAATAGGAGGCATGCTATCATCATAATAAATTTGCTCATCAAAACTTGGGAGGCTAAAAATATCATCTTCATTAAACGTAGCATCCCCAAGCTTGGGACAAACATTAATTGCAGCAAATATATTCTCCAACATGTCATTCTCATCAAACATAGCATCCCCAAGCTTGGGCCTTTTCATATCATAAGCATAATCACTCTCATCATTAATAGTATGGATAACACCAATTGTATAGAAATTATCATCATCACAATGAGTAATAGGAGCAACATCATTTGGGAGGGATACCTTTCTACCTTTGCTTCTCCGTCATTTCTTTTTCTTCTTCACATCATGTGTGAGTTTAACCCTCTTTTTGGAGCTCCTTATTAACGAGATTGGTTGAATAGAAAGCTCCTCCTCGTTACCTAATTCATCATAAGAAATAATAGGAGGATATTGGGAAGTCTCTTCCCTTTCAATAGTATTGTCTTCATCTTATATTGGCTTTCTATTCTTTATGTAATTGGCAATATAAGGATTTTCAATGCAATTTACCGCACAATACATATAAATTTCCTCTAGATCAATATCAAGGAATTTCTCAAGGTTATATTCTGGAATATGCTTAGTTGCACGTTTCATTTCTTCATAACCCAAAAGGAAACTAAGTTCATTATGATGTGCAAGGGAAATCAAGTCATCACAATTTTTGGACACGATTCGATCATGAAACAATTTGCAACGGAGATTTAAATGACCACGTTCATTGCAAAGTTCACGAGTACGGTAAAGAAATTTTAAATTTTCAGCACTCACATCTAGCCTTTCTTGCAACCATTTAGTTTCTAAATGCTTATGCCTCTTGCAAAATCTATCTTCCCTATTTGGTGTGTACTTGCAAACTCTATGCACTCCACAAAAATTTACATGCTTATAAGATACATTTTCATCATGACTAGTGCAATCATCATTAGTATTATGGATATTCAAATAGTTCATACTAACAATATTGCAATCATGCTCATCATTCAAAGATTTAGTGCCAAACATTTTATAGACTTCTTCTTCTAGCACTTGAGCACATTTTTCCTTTCCATCATTCTCATGAAAGATATTTAAAAGATGAAGCGTATGAGGCAAACTTAATTCCATTTTTTTGCAGTTCTCTTTTATAGAATAAACTAGTGATAAAACAAGGAACTAAAAGACTCCATTGCAAGATCTAAAGATATACCTTCAAGCACTCACCTCCCCGGCAACGGCGCCAAAAAAGAGCTTGATGTCTACTACGCAACCTTCTTCTTGTAGACGTTGTTGGGCCTCCAAGTGCAGAGGTTTGTAGGACAGTAGCAAATTTCCCTCAAGTGGATGACCTAAGGTTTATCAATTCGTGGGAGGCGTAGGATGAAGATGGTCTCTCTCAAGCAACCCTGCAACCAAATAACAAAGAGTCTCTTGTGTCCCCAACACACCCAATACAATTGTAAATTGTATAGGTGCACTAGTTCGGCGAAGAGATGGTGAGACAAGCGTAATATGGATAGTAGATATAGGTATTTGTAATCTGAAAATATAAAAACAGCAAGGTAACTAATGATAAAAGTGAGCATAAACGGTATTGCAATGCTAGGAAACAAGTCATAAGGTTCATACTTTCACTAGTGCAAGTTCTCTCAACAATAATAACATAATTGGATCATATAACTATCCCTCAACATGCAACAAAGAGTCACTCCAAAGTCACTGATAGCGGAGAACAAACGAAGAGATCATGGTAGGGTACAAAACCACCTCAAAGTTATGCTTTCTGATCGATCTATTCAAGAGTCCGTAGTAAAATAACACGAAGCTATTCTTTCCGTTCGATCTATCATAGAGTTCGTACTAGAATAACACCTTAAGACACAAATCAACCAAAACCCTAATGTCACCTAGATACTCCAATGTCACCTCAAGTATCCGTGCGTATGATTATACGATATGCATCACACAATCTCAGATTCATCTATTTAAACCAACACAAAGTACTTCAAAGAGTGCCCCAAAGTTTTTACCGGAGAGTCAAGACGAAAACGTGTGCCAACCCCTATGCATAAGTTCACAAGGAACCCGCAAGTTGATCAACAAAACATACATCAAGTGAATCAATAGAATACCCCATTGTAACAACGGGTATCCCATGCAAGACATCAAGTGTTCTCAAATCCTTAAAGACTCAATCCGATAAGATAACTTCAAAGGGAAAACTCAATCCATTACAAGAGAGTAGAGTGGGAGTAACATCATAAGATCCAACTATAATGGCAAAGCTCGCGATACATCAAGATCGTATCACCTCAAGAACACGAGAGAGAGAGAGAGATCAAACACATAGCTACTAGTACATACCCTCAGCCCCGAGGGTGAACTACTCCCTCCTCGTCATGGAGAGCGCCGGGATGATGATGATGGCCACCGGTGATGGATTCCCCCTCCTGCAGGGTGCCGAAACGGGTTCCCAAGAGGTTTTTGGTGGCTACAGAGGCTTGTGGCGGCGGAACTCCCGATCTATTGTGCTCCTCGATGTTTTTAGGGTATATTGACATATATAGGCGAAAGAAGTCGGTGAGGGGAGCCACGAGGGGCCCACGAGGGTGGGGGGCGTGCCCAGGGGGTAGCGCGTGCCTCCCTGCCTCGTGGCCACCTCGAAACTTCCCTGACGTCTACTCCAAGTCTCCTGGATTGCTTCCGTTCCAAAAATAACTCTCCCGAAGGTTTCATTCCGATTGGACTCCGTTTGATATTCCTTTTCTTCGAAACACTGAAATAGGCAAGAAAACAACAATCTGGGCTGAGCCTCCGGTTAATAGGTTAGTCCCAAAAATAATATAAACGTGTATAATAAAGCCCATAAACATCC
The DNA here is from genome assembly GCA_021605205.1 of Aegilops longissima. Taxonomy (NCBI): domain Eukaryota; kingdom Viridiplantae; phylum Streptophyta; class Magnoliopsida; order Poales; family Poaceae; genus Aegilops; species Aegilops longissima. Next base: position 695,798,072 of record CM038682.1, read on the forward strand.
AAAACAGATAATATAATAGCATGAATGCTTCATAAATTATAGATATGTTGGAGACGTATTAGTCGTCTCCAGCGGCAGTCGGCGCGCTCGCACGCGGCTCGTTGCTAGATGCATGATCGGGTTGAGGCTGGCCGTCCGCACCATCATCTGGCGCGGCGTCTTCACAGTCCTCGTCCTCGCCCTCGTCGCGGGAGTCGATCTCCTCCACCGAGTCCTCGCCGTCCTCCGGGTTCAGCCCGAATAAGTCCGCCAGCACCTCAACACCGTCTTCGTTCAACTCGGGGACGAGGATGCTGGTGTTGGTGTAGTCGGCGATCGCTGCGGCGCAATGAATGATACTGGGCCTCACCGCCACCAACTCTTCATTGGCCTCCTGCCGGAACATGGCCAACTGGGCTAGATCCATCCTAGGGTACCATGCCCTGACAAACTCCAATGCCCGGGCCGAAGAAGCCTTCCACGCCTCGAAGCGGCCGACTGCAACTTCCAGCTAGTCGGCAGTCCGACTGGGGGTGCGCAGGACTGGGGTGTCGGGCCAGAGAGCAGAAATCACCTGGGCTCCGACACGCTGCAGCTGGCGGAGCATCCGATGAGCCGGCTGGAGACGGGCCTGTATGGCCAAGAGGTGCTCCTCGAGCGTTCGACGGGCATTCGGCGCGATCTCTGCACCAGCCTGCCTCTGTGCTTCGCGATGGGCCTCGATGGCCTGGCTGGCAGCGACGGAGTAGCCAGGGAAGTATTCTGCGCAAAAAAGTAAAAAGTAGCTCACCGTCGACCATATAACAGGTGGCTGACGAAGGAAAGAGGAGGAAGGTAGCTCACCGTCGACCATTTCTTCGATTCGGCCGTAGCCGTCGCTCAGCGCCCTCTCCGATTCAGCCCAGTTCGCCGCCTGGGTCTCGTACTCGGCCTGAAGGGCGGTCTCGCTGTCCTTCACCGCTTGGAGGGTCGCCTTATGAAGCTCCTCCTACTCAGCCAGCTTCTTGGCCAGGCGGTCGCGCTCCTGGGCCACCGTGCTGCACTCCGCCTCCTTGGCGCGCAACGCGGTTTGGGCCTTGCCCAACTCCTGCTGCAAGGCGGCGTTGGCCTCTCCAAAGAAAGCAAAGAAAAACAATCAGTAAGCCAGAAAGAAATTGCGAAGTCGCCAGAAGAGATCCGGCCCGACTGCTCAGCAGTCGGCCCAAATCTCGGGGACTACATCCAGTGGGTGCGCTGACGCGCTCCCATGGGAGAAAGAAGGTGGAATACTTACTCCGGCTTTCGGACAAGTCGGCAGTCCGTAGGGTCAGCTCCCGAACATGGGAGTTGAAGGCGGCCGCACGGAGATTATGATAATCATGCAACAAGGATAACAGACAAAAGAGAACAAGTCAGCACCCGAGCCTAGTTAAAAGTTCCAGGCCGCCTGCTCAGCAGCCGGCCCGAAACTCGGGGACTACACCCAGTGGGTGCGCTGACGCGCCTCCACGAAAAATTACAAGCATAAGAAGCAAAAAAGGCAAGAAATCTATCCGGATGGCCGTCCACGTCACCAGAAACTCCTGGTTGTAGTTGCGGAGGACGTTGGCCTCAAACTGGAGCCGGGCTCGGACGTCCTATGCTGCCCCATTCAGCACGGCCGTCCCACCCCCAGGCGTCCAGTCCGGCGAGCTGATGCTGGCCGCTTCCAATTCCAGGGTCGACGAGCCTACGCCCCTGGCCTCCTGCGGATGCGGCGCCGAGGCCGCCTTCCCCGCGCGCTGGTGTGCTGGAGATCGGACCGTGGGGTCCGCTCCTGCCGCTGGTCCGCCGCCAGCCGGCGGCACTTGTGGTGCGTTGGGTTGGTCGCCTTGGTCCGCCATGGTCGACGCTGGCGGAGTCACTCCCGTCCCCGGGGCGATGCCGTCGCCCCCATCCCTCTCCATGGCCGGCTGGTCGCTGCCGACTCCTTCAGGGGGCACCACCGGGTCTTCGGGTGTCGATGACATGGCGCAGAGGGGGGCGAAGAGTTGTGGGGGTTGGCCACGTGTGGCCTCTCCCGCCTATGTTTTGGCCGCAGCGTCCGCCTGGGCCTTGGCGACGGCGTCGGCTTATGCCTTCGCGGCCTCGTCCGCCTCCTCCTGTGTCGCCTTGGCTGCCGCCGCATTCTACCACTCCGCCTCTTGTTCCTCGCGCGCCTCCTGCGCGTTCCTCTCCGTCGCCGCCATGAGCTCGGCGCGCGGGTCCGTGCGGTGGGTGTTGGTGGAGCCCTCTGCCGTCCCTACCATGGAGGCGGTGGCCGACTGCTCAAGAGAGAGCGGGGCCCTGATCAAGGAAATAGGAGAAAGTTCAGAAGGGTGTTTGCAAGTAAAAAGAAGAAAGACTGCGATAAGGAGCCAATACTTACGCAGAAACCGTTGGGGGCTCCTTTGTTGGGGAACGTTGCAGAAAATTAAAAATTTTCTACAATTTCACCAAGATCCATCTATGAGTTCTACTAAGCAACGATTCAAGAGAGAGAGTTTGCATCTACATACCACTTGTAGATCGAGTACGGAAGCGTTCGAGGGAGTGGTGATGATGAAGACGTTCCCAACGTGATTCCGATCACCGATGACCAAGTGTTGAACGGACAGCACCTTCACGTTCAACACACGTACGGGACGACGGCGTCTCCTTCGTCTTGATCCAGCAAGGAGGAAGGAGAGGTTGAGGAAGACCACTCCAATGGCAGCACGACGGCGTGATGCAAATGGAGTGACTGTTCTCCGGCAGGGCTTCGCCAAGCTCACGTGGAGGAGGAGAGGTGTTGGGGGAGGGGAGGGGATGCGCCTTCAATGGTGTGTGCAGCCCTCTCCTTCACCCCTCTATTTATAGGGGAAGGAAGGAGGGGGCCGGCCCCCTCTAGATGCATCTAGAGGGGGGGCCAAGGGAGGGGGCTTGCCCCTAAGCAAGGGGCGCCTTAGGGTTCCCCTCAACCCTAGGAGCATGGGCCAAGGGAGGTGCGCCCAGCCCACTCAGGGCTGGCTGCCTCCCACGCAGCCCAAGTGGCCCCCCGAAAGGGGTGGCCCCTCCCGGTGGACCCTCCATAATACCGATATGACCCGAAACTTTTCCGGTGTCCGCTTGACGACTTCCCATATATAAATCTTTACCTCCGACCATTCCGAACTCCTCGTGACGTCCGGGATCTCATCCGGACTCAACAACATTCGTAATCACATACAAGTCTTCCTATTAACCCTAGCGCCACCGAACCTTATGTGTAGACCCTACGGGTTCGGGAGACATGTAGACATGACCGAGACGCTCTCCGTCAATAACCAACAGCGGGTCTGATACCCATGTTGGTTCCTACACGCCCTCGATGTTGTCATCGGATGAACCACGATGTCGAGGGTTCAAGCAACCCCATATGCTATTCCCTTTGTCGACGGTATGTTACTTGCCCGAGACTCGATCGTCGGTATCCCAATACCTCGCTTAGTCTCGTTATCGCAAGTCACTTTACTCAGATCAGAATGCATGATCCCGTGACCGCACACTTGATCACTTTGAGCTCATTATGATGATGCATTACCGAGTGGGCCCAGTGATACCTCTCCGTCATACGGAGTGACAAATCCTGCCTCGATCCGTGTCAACCCAATGACACTTTCGGAGATACCTGTAATGCACCTTTATAGTCACCCAGCTTCGCCAGTGACGCTTGGTACACCCAAAGCATTCCTACGGTATCCGGAGTTACACGATCTCACGGTCTAAGGAAGAGATACTTGACATTGGAAAAGCTCTAGCAAAACAAACTACACGATCTTTGTGCTATGCTTAGATTGTCTTGTCCATCACGCCATTCTCCTAATGACGTGATCCCGCTTGTCAATGACATCGATGTCCATAGTCGAAACCATGACTATCCGTCGACCAACGAGCTAGTCAACTAGAGGCTCACTAGGGACGATTGTGGTCTATGTATTCACACGTGTATTACGATTTCCGGATAATACAGCTTGTAGCATGAATAAAAGACAATTATCATGAACAAGGAAATATAATAATAATGCTTTTATTATTGCCTCTACGGCATATTTCCAACAGTCTCCCACTTGCACTAGAGTCAATAATCTAGTTACATTGTGATGAATCGAACACCCATAGAGTTCGGTGTTGATCATGTTTTGCCCATGAGAGAGGTTTAGTCAACGGATCTGCGACATTCAGATCCGTGTGCACTTTACAAATTTCTATGTCTCCATCTTGAACATTTTCACGGATGGAGTTGAAGCGACGCTTGATGTGCTCTGGTCTTCTTGTGAAACCTGGGCTCCTTGGCAAGGGCAATAGCTCCAGTGTTGTCACGAGAAGAGTTTGATCGGCCCCGACGCATTGGGTATGACTCCTAGGTCGGTGATGAACTCCTTCACCCAAATTGCTTCATGCGCTGCCTCCGAGGCTACCATGTACTCCGCTTCACATGTAGATCCCGCCACGACGCTTCGCTTGCAGCTGCACCAGCTTCTCGCTCCACCATTCAACATATACACGATCCGGTTTGTGACTTTGAGTCATCGGATCTGTGTCGAAGCTTAGCGCCGACGTAACCCTTTACGACGAGCTCTTCGTCACCTCCATAAACGAAACATGTCCTTTGTCCTTTTCGTACTTCAGGATATTCTTGACCGCTGTCCGGTGTTCCTTGCGGGATTACTTTGGTACCTTCCTACCAAACTTACGGCAAGGTTTACATCAGGTCTGGTACACAGCATGGCATACATAATAGATCCTATGGCTGAGGCATAGGGGATGACACTCATCTCTTCTTTATCTTTTGCCGTGGTCGGGCATTGAGCTGAGCTCAATCTCACACCTTGCAATACAGGCAAGAACCCTTTCTTGGACTGATCCATTTTGAACTTCTTCAAAATCTTATCAAGGTATGTGCTTTGTGAAAGACCTATGAGGCGCCTCGATCTATCTCTATAGATCTTGATGCCTAATATATAAGCAGCTTCTCCAAGGTCTTTCATTGAAAACACTTGTTCAAGTAGGCCTTAATGTTGTCCAAGAATTCTATATCATTTCCCATCAAAAGTATGTCATCTACATATAATATGAGAAATGCTACAGAGCTCCCACTCACTTTCTTGTAAACGCAGGCTTCTCCATAAGTCTCATAAACCCAAACGCTTTGATCATTTCATCAAAGCGAATGTTCCAACTCCGAGATGCTTGCACCAGTCCATAAATGGATCGCTGGAGCTTGCATACTTTGTCAAGATTCTTAGGATCGACAAAACCCTCCGGCTGCATCATATACAGCTCTTCCTTAAGATATCCGTTAAGGAACGCTGTTTTGACGTCCATCTGCCATATCTCATAATCATAGTATGCGGCAATTGCTAACATGATTCGGACGGACTTAAGCTTCATACGGAGAGAAAGTCTCATCATAGTCAATCCCTTGAACTTGCCGATAACCCTTAGTGACAAGTCGAGCTTTATAGATGGTGACATTACCATCCGCGTCCGCCTTCTTCTTAAAGATCCATTTGTTTTCTATCGCTCGCCGATCATCGGGCAAGTCACCAAAGTCCACACTTTGTTTTCATACATGGATTTTATCTCGGATTTCATGGCTTCTAGCCATTTGTTGGAATCTGGGCCCGCCATCGCTTCTTCATAGTTCGAAGGTTCACCGTTGTCTAACAACATGATTTCTAGGACAGGGTTGCCGTACCACTCTGGTGCGGAACGTGTCCTTGTGGACCTACGAGGTTCAAGAGCAACTTGATCCAAGTACCTTGATCATCATCATTAATTTCCTCTTGGTTGGTGTAGGCATCACAGAACACTTTCCTGAGCTGCACTACTATCCTGTTCAAGAGGTAGTACTTCATCGAGTTCTACTTCCTCCCACTTACTTCTTTCGAGAGAAACTCTTTTTCCAGAAAGGTTCCGTTCTTGTCAACAAAGATCTTGCCCTCGGATCTTAAGTAGAAGGTATACCAATGGTTTCTTTAGGGTATCCTATGAAGACGCATTTTTCCGACTTGGGTTCGAGCTTTTCAGGTTGAAGTTTCTTGACATAAGCATCGCATCCCCAAACTTTTAGAAACGACAGCTTAGGTTTCTTCCCAAACCATAATTCATACGGTGTCGTCTCAACGGACTTAGACGGTGCCCTATTTAAAGTGAATGTAGCTGTCTCTAGAGCGTATCCCCAAAATGATAGCGGCAAATCGGTAAGAGACATCATAGACCGCACCATATCCAATAGAGTGCGATTACGACGTTCGGACACACCGTTATGCTGAGGTGTTCCAGGCGGCGTTAGTTGTGAAACGATTCCACATTTTCTTAAGTGTGTACCAAATTCGTGACTTAAATATTCTCCTCCACGATCTGATCGTAATAATTTTATCTTTCGGTCACGTTGATTCTCTACTTCATTCTGAAATTCCTTGAACTTTTCAAAGGTCTCAGACTTGTGTTTCATCAAGTAGACATAACCATATCTACTCAAGTCATCCGTGAGAGTGAGAACATAACGATATCCTCCATGAGCCTCAACGCCATTGGACCGCACACATCGGTATGTATGATTTCCAACAAGTTGGTTGCTCGCTCCATTGTTCCGAGAATGGAGTCTTGGTCATCTTGCCCATGAGGCATGGTTCGCATGTGTCAAATGATTCATAATCTAAAGACTCCAAAAGTCCATCAACATGGAGCTTCTTCATGCGCTTGACACCAATGTGACCAAGGCGGCAGTGCCACAAGTATGTGGGACTATCGTTATCAACTTTACATCTTTTGGTATTCACGCTATAAACATGTGTAATATTACGCTCGAGATTCATTAAGAATAAACCATTGACCATCGGAGCATGACCATAAAACATATCTCTCATATAAATAGAACAACCATTATTCTCGGATTTAAATGAGTAGCCATCTCGTATTAAACGAGATCCAGATACAATATTCATGCTCAAACTTGGCACCAAATAACAATTATTAAGGTTCATAACTAATCCCGTAGGTAAATGAAGAGGTAGTGTGCCGACGGCGATCACATCGACTCGAACCATTCCCGACGCGCATCGTCACCTCGCCCTTTGCCGCCTCCGCTTATTCTGCAGCTCCTGCCGTGAGTTACAAATATGAGCAACGGCACCGTATCAAATACCCAGGAGTTACTACGAGTAATCGTAAAGTACACATCAATTACATGTATATCAAATATACCTTTGGTGTTGCGGCCTTCTTGTCCGCTAAGTATTTGGGGCAGTTCCGCTTCAAAGGACCCTCCCTTGCAATAAAAGCACTCTGTCTCGTGTTTGGGTCCATTCTTTGACTTCTTCCCGCAACTTGCTTACCGGGCGCGCAACCTCCTTGCCGTCCTTCTTGAAGTTCTTCTTGCCCTTGCCCTTCTTGAACTTAGTGGTCTTATTGACCATCAACACTTGATGTTCTTTCTTGATTTCAACCTCGGTGACTTCAGATAGAGAACACTTCAGAATGGTCTTTACCATCCCCTGCATGTTGTAGTTCATCACAAAGCTCTTGTAGCTTGGTGGGAGCGATCGAGGATTCTGTCAATGACCGCCTCATCGGGAGGTTAATATTCAGTTGGGTCATACGGTTGTGCAACCCTGCACATCTTCGAATGTGCTCACCGATGTAACTGTTTTCCTCCATCTTACAACTATAGAACTTGTCGGAGATGTCATATCTCTCGACCCGGCGTGAGCTTGGAAAACAAGTTTCAGCTCCTCGAACATCTCATATGCTCCGTGATGCTCAAAACGCTTTTGGAGCCCGGTTCTAAGTCGTAAAGCATGCCGCCTGAAACGAGGGAGTAATCATCAAGACGAGACTGCCAAGCATTCATAATGTCTTGGTTCTCTAGGACGGAGCGCCACCTAGAGGTCCTTCTAGGACATATTGTTTCTGGCAGCTATGAGGATGATCATCAAGTTCCGACCCAGTCCGTATAGTTGATGCCGCCATCTTTCAGCTTGGTTTTCTAGGAACGCGTTGAAGTTCAAGTTGACGTGAGCGCTGGCCATTTGATCTACAAGACATATGATTCAAAAGTTTTAGACTAAGTTCATGATAATTAAGTTCATCTAATCAAATTATTTAAATGAACTCCCACCAGATTAGACATCCTCTAGTCATCTAAGTGTTACACGATCCGAGTCGACTAGGCCGTGTCCGATCATCACGTGAGACGGACTAGTCATCATCGGTGAACATTCTCATGTTGATTGTATCTTCTATACGACTCGTGTTCGACCTTTCGGTCTCCGTGTTCGAGGCCATGTCTGTACATGCTAGGCTCGTCAAGTAAACCCTAAGTGTTTTCGCGTGTAAATCTGTCTTACACCGCTGTATGTGAACGTAAGAATCCATCACACCCGATCATCACGTGGTGCTTAGAAGCGACGAACTTTAGCAACGGTGCACGCTTAGGGAAACACTTCTTGAAATTGTTGTAAGGATCATCTTATTTACTACCGTCGTTCTAAGTAAACAAGATGTATTAACATAATAAACATCACATGCAATTATATAGTAGTGACATGATATGGCCAATATCATAAAGCTCCATTGATCTCCATCTTCGAGGCTCCATGATCATCTTGTCACCGGCATGACACCATGATCTCCATCATCATGATCTCCATCATTGTGCCTCCATGAAGTTGTCACACCAACGACTACTTCTACTTCTAACGCTAACGCGTTTAGCAATAAAGTAAAGTAAGTTACATGGCGTTCTTCAATGACACGCAGGTCATACAAAATAAAGACAACTCCTATGGCTCCTGCCGGTTGTCATACTCATCGACATGCAAGTCGTGATTCCTATTACAAGAACATGATCTCATACATCACAATATGTCATTCATCATTCATCACAACTTGGCCATATCACATCACATGACAATTGCTGCAAAAACAAGTTAGACGTCCTCTAATTGTTGTTGCATCTTTTACGTGGCTGCAATTGGGTTCTAGCAAGAACGTTTTCTTACCTACGAATAACCACAACGTGATCTTGTCAACTTCTATTTACCCTTCATAAGGACCCTTTTCATCGAATCCGCTCCAACTAAAGTAGGAGAGACAGACACCCGCCAGCCACCTTATGCAACTAGTGCATGTTAATCGGTGGAACCGGTCTCACGTAAGTGTACGTGTAAGGTTGGTCCGGCCGCTTCATCCCACAATACCGCGAAGCAAGATAAGACTAGTAGCGGCAAGTAAATTGACAAGATCCACGCCCACAACTAAATTGTGTTCTACTCGTGCAAAGAGAACTACGCATAGACCTAGCTCATGATGCCACTGTTGGGGAACGTTGCAGAAAATTAAAATTTTTCTACGGTTTCACCAAGATCCATCTATGAGTTCTACTAAGCAACGAGTCAAGAGAGAGAGTTTGCATCTACATACCACTTGTAGATCGAGTACGGAAGCGTTCGAGGGAGTGGTGATGATGAAGACGTTCCCAACGTGATTCCGATCACCGATGACCAAGTGCTAAACGGACAGCACCTCCGCGTTCAACACACGTACGGGACGACGGCGTCTCTTTCGTCTTGATCCAGCAAGGAGGAAGGAGAGATTGAGGAAGACCACTCCAATGGCAGCACGACGACGTGATGCAGATGGAGTGACTGTTCTCCGGCAGGGCTTCGCCAAGCTCACGTGGAGGAGGAGAGGTGTTGGGGAGGGGAGGGGCTGCGCCTTCAATGGTGTGTGCAGCCCTCCCCTTCACCCCTCTATTTATAGGGGAAGGGAGGAGGGGGCCGGCCCCCTCTAGATGCATCTAGAGGGGGCGGCGGTTAAGGGAGGGGGCTTGCCCCCCAAGCAAGGGGGGCGCCCCCCTTAGGGTTCCCCCCTCAACCCTAGGCGCATGGGCCAAGGGGAGGGGGTGTGCCCAGCCCACCAGGGGCTGGCTGCCTCCCACGCAGCCCAAGTGGCCCCCGGAAAGGGGTGGCCCCTCCCGTGGTCCTCCGGAACCTTTCCGTGGACCCTCCATAATACCGATATGACCAAACTTTTCCGTGTCCGCTTGACGACTTCCCATATATAAATCTTTACCTCCGGACCATTCCGAACTCCTCGTGACGTCCGGGATCTCATCCGGACTCAACAACATTCGTAATCACATACAAGTCTTCCTATTAACCCTAGCGCCACCGAACCTTATGTGTAGACCCTACGGGTTCGGGAGACATGTAGACATGACCGAGACGCTCTCCGGTCAATAACCAACAGCGGGTCTGGATACCCATGTTGGTTCCCACACGCCCTCGATGTTGTCATCGGATGAACCACGATGTCGAGGTTCAAGCAACCCCAGATGCTATTCCCTTTGTCGACGGGTATGTTACTTGCCCGAGACTCGATCGTCGGTATCCCAATACCTCGCTTAGTCTCGTTACGCAAGTCACTTTACTCGCACCGTAATGCATGATCCCATGACCAGACACTTGATCACTTTGAGCTCATTATGATGATGCATTACCGAGTGGGCCCGATGATACCTCTCCGTCATACGGAGTGACAAATCCTGCCTCGATCCGTGTCAACCCAATGACACTTTCGGAGATACCTGTAATGCACCTTTATAGTCACCCGATTCGTTGTGACGCTTGGTACACCCAAAGCATTCCTACGGTATCCGGAGTTACACGATCTCACGGTCTAAGGAAGAGATACTTGACATTGGAAAAGCTCTAGCAAAACGAACTACACGATCTTTGTGCTATGCTTAGGATTGGGTCTTGTCCATCACGTCATTCTCCTAATGACGTGATCCCGTTGTCAATGACATCGATGTCCATAGTCGAAACCATGACTATCTGTCGACCAACGAGCTAGTCAACTAGAGGCTCACTAGGGACGTATTGTGGTCTATGTATTCACACGTGTATTACGATTTCCAGATAATACAGTTGTAGCATGAATAAAAGACAATTATCATGAACAAGGAAATATAATAATAATGCTTTTATTATTGCCTCTAGGGCATATTTCCAACATCCTTCACAACCTTCCGGAAGCGGTTCGCCTCCTCCCGCTTCGTCGCCGCCGCCGAGCTCTTAGGCTTCTCCGGCCGGCTGCCATACATCGACGGCGTGGCTCGACGGTTTTGCGTGCTGCCTCGGGCAACCGGCGCGGCGGATGAGCTCGCGCCCGCTTGGTCGGATGCCGGCTGGCGGCGCGGGACGACCTCTTCGTCATCATCATCAGGCCAGTCCTCGAGGCCGCCTCCGGCTCCGGAGCCGCCTGCCTCGCCGCCACCGCCTGTGGCATCGTCTTCCAGGGCGGCCGCCCCCAAGTCGGGGTCGTCCACGTTGCTCTCCGCCCGGTCGGGGAGAAACTCACGGTCCGGCCCCGAGGCATCGGCTGCCGGCTAGATGAGGGGGCCCTGTTTCATAGCCGATTGGTCAAGACGGCCAAAGAGAACCCGGCAACTAAACGGAAAGAAAAGAAATGAAGGCTTACCGCAGGCGGTGGATGCGCACGCGAGTACGGCTCTTTGCCGAACCGCCACTCCTCCTTCGGGAGCTTGCAGTTCGAGATGTAATTCACCAAGTGAGCCACCTCTGCGTGTGGCATCTCCTTGGTGCACATCCATCTTGGGTCTCAGTGCCCGCTCATTTGGCATGTCATGTGCGGCCGACCTTGAAGGGGGAGCACCCGGCGCGCCACGAAGGCGGTCAGCAAGTCCGGCCTGGTGAGGCCCTCCGACTTCACCATCACCTTGAGCCGCGCAACGGCGGCGGCACCGGTGACCGACAGCGTCTTGGGCTGGTACGACCAGTTGGCACGCGTTCCAGTCGGCGGGCCGGCTGCGTAAGCCGGCAGGTTGACCCAGTCGACCTTTGGGTGGAGCTCTTCACGTAGAAGTACGACTACTGCCGCATCTTCACTGACTGTATCAGCGTGATGGACGGGAAGGGGTTGTCAGCAGCTGGCCTCTGCACCTCGACGAAGGCGCCGCACTGCACCACTACCCCCTTGGTGACGGTGCTGACCTTCGTGTAGAAGAACTCGCCCCAGAGCTCCAGGGTGGGGAGGATGCCGAGAAAGCCTTCGCAGAGGGTGACGAAGGTGGACAGCAGCACCACTGTATTTGGCATGAGGTGGTGTGGCTGGAGGCCGTAGAAGTTGAGGAAGGAACGGAGGAAGCCGCTTGCCGGCAGGTCGAGGCCACGCAGGCAGTGCGACCGGAAGATGACACGCTCGCCTTCCTCTGTCACCGGCGAGATCTCCCTTTCGGGCGCCAGGCAAACCTTCACGTAGTCCTCGCCGGGCGGCCGCCGCGTTCGGCGAAGGAAGTCGATGTGGTCCTCATGGACGTTGGAGCCGTCCTAGGATCCGGAGCGCGCCATGAGCATGAGAAGCTTGAGGGTGTGTGTGCGGCCCTGCGGCGGCGAGCAGCAGCGTAGCAAGGTGGCCGGAGGCGCGGTGCGGCAGCAGCAACAGAAGGAGGAAGAGGAGAATGGCGAAGGAGGAGGTGGGCGCGCGTGCGTCTGCCTCTCCCCCTCCCCCTACTTATAGCCCCAGACGGCGAAGCCGAGGGGGCGGGACGGGGGGGGGGGGGTCGTGGGATTAACTGCGCCCACTGCCCCACGACCCCGCGTTTATCGCGCCTTAATGGCGCGCATTAAACCGCACCTGGAATGCCAACCGCCTGCCTCAGCCACAGTGGATCCGCGAGTGGGCTGAGGCGCGGTAGTGGCGGGCCCCAGCCTGCGGCGACGTCCCATCGCGCGCGTGGGGTGGCAGGTTGGTCTAGCCGGCTGGTGCCGCGTGGCACGCGGACAGCGGCGGCCTTTGCCTGACGCCCGGCCACAGCGTGCCACCTGGTTCCCGCCTTCGGACTTTGAAATCTTCCAGACGGCTCGCCTGGTCATGGCCGACTCCTAGCTGTCGGCTCCGCAAAGTAGGAAGCTGCCAGGGCCTCTCGCCCTTTTTTCAGCTGCGAAGCCCCACCAGCTTCGGGGACTACTGCCGGAGTAAATGACCACAGGTAGCCTCATCAGCTCCCCCTGGCTTTTCAAGACATCGGGCCGACTGCGCCCCTCAAGCCTCCGAGACGAAGGGCCGCCTTCTCGTGGCCGGCTGGTCCAAGCGGCCGGCTGCAGGAAGGCGGCAAGGCTCAATGAGCGGTCCCAAAGTGTGCCGACTCCTAGCAGGCGGCCACCAGAGTGGCCGACCTCTAGCAGGCGGCCCACCCCGTGCACCCTCAAAGTTTGCACCCACATAACAGCGATAGGACGGGGTGCCGTGGCTACAGTGCAGCCTGCCACCCCCGAATCCCGGAGCACGTGTGGCCACAGTGTGTCGTACCGGGCGGCCATCCCCCGCCCAGCGCGGCACTATTACCACGTTGACTGTGACATCATCCATGGCAGAGCAGCCATGCTCCCACGACGGGCTGTCGGTACGGCCCGCAGGCGGCGCCCTACCTGCCAGTGAGCTACCCAACAACGACACGACCAGACCAGTCGGCATATGGGGAGGTCGGCACTTAGCAGTCGGCCCTCCCCCCTAGAAGTTTGTGCGCCATTAACCAGATAAGACGAGGTGTGGGTAGAGTGAACGCCCGCCAGGCGGCGGCACTGTATCCATGCTCGCCCGACCAAGCGATCGTCATCAGGGGCAAGGCTACAGTAATGAGCAGCCGATAGGGCCCACAAGCGGTGGGCCCAGCCTGTCGGCGTAGAGCCCGGCAGCCGGCGGGACCCACCAGTCGGCGGTCCCCAGTGGCTGGCGGAGAAGCCAGCGACCATAGACACTAACGGCCTGGGTCCACACCCGGCCGGATTACCATTGTACCCCTGGGGGGGTAGGCCTATATAAACCCCCCAGGGCACCCATGCAAAGGGTTGATCTCTTAGAGTTTCCCACACCATATAGAGATATGAGTAGTGCTAGCCTTGCCCTTCTTCCTCCTCTAGCCAAATAGCTCAAGGACCAACGTGTAGCCACTTGTTGATTTAGTGATCATGCGGAGACCCCACAGAGCAGGACTAGGGGTGTTATCTCCTAGGAGAGCCCCGAACCTGGGTAAGATTCGCCGGCGTGCATGTCTTCGCCTCATCCCGTTTCCGGGCACCGGCGACGTCTTACTAGCTCCCACTATGATTAGCCATCCTTTGGCATATGTCGCACCTACCACCCGACAAAATGGCTCCTTACATATTGGCAGCATTTGGGTTCAGGGGAGCCTTGAAACTTCAGAACAAGTTCTATGCTCAATTCATTATCACTCACAAAGTGGGGAGTTCAGCATATAAACTACAATTTCCTCCTTGTGTGAAGATGCATCCTGTTTTCCATGTGAGCCAGCTCAAGAAACACATTGGCAGCAAAGCTATACCTAGTCCTAACCTCCCAATGGTCAATACAGATGGCTCAATCAAAACATGTCCAGCGGGAGTTTTGGAAGTCAGACAAATCGCTCACAGAGACCTACCAGTGGTACAGTGGCTCATCTTGTGAGAAAATTTGCCACCCGGCGGCGCCACATGGGAAGACGCTGATTTCATCAAATATACCTTCCCTAAGTTCTTCAAGGAGACCACTCAAGCATGGAGGTCAGCTAACCAAACTTTGTGAGGACTCGTCGTTGCTCAAGAGGAGGGAAATGTCAGGCCTGAGAATGAAGTGTCATATCTTCAGTTATCTGTCCCAAAATTCAGTCTCACCGCCTCACAGGAATTGAACGCCCAAGATCGCTCCTTCGCCAAGGCTCGTCGCGAACCGTCCATTTATTATTGTTACTTTAATTGTTACATGTCACCCCTTGTCGGTAAAACTAACTACCTACTTAACAGTCGGGTTGTGGCTGATCGTTCATCATCTTATCCTCCAAGTTTGCCTACCGGGCTAAGAACATATACACTTTATACGCTATAGTTCCCCTTTGATAGCAATATATCTTGATCCAGACCTGATTTTCCCCTTCGATCGACGAAATTGACAAATTTGACCTTAGAGTGAAAGTATTTCACAAATTAAACTGTTTATTAAAAAAAATAACACCGTTGACCCTTTTGTATAGCGACTAACAATAAGGCAGCTCCTTACAGCTAGGCGCTGCACAGTATAGTGCAGCGGCTAGCTGTCGGGCGCTGCACAGGTGTGACGCCTGCCCTACTGTCAGACGATGCATATTAGGGGTCAGCTGGGTGAAATACTTTAAAACATTTTAGTTTGTGAACTAATTTCGCCCTGAGGTGAACTTTGTGCCTTTTGCCCCCCGGATCCACTCGGGTATGACAGCCTTCCCCGCCGGCCTCGAGCTTGTGTGCTCCGGGCGTACGTTGCTGAAATGCCATTCCTGATGACACGCCTCTACTCCACCACGGCGTGCGCGTCCCGCATCCGCATCCGCTGCCGCTGCCACCTCTCCTCCACCACCACCTCGGCGCCCTCGCGCTCCTGGTCTCCCCGCGCCACCTTCGCCGCGGCCACAGAGCGCGTCCGTTCAGGCACGCTCGGCCGACCAGACGCACACCGCCTGTTCGACGAATTGCTATGGCAGGACACCCCGGTCCCCAGCCGCTCCCTCAACGGCCTCCTTCCGTCCTCGCCGCCCTGCGTCACCGATGGGCCCGCCCTCTCCATCGTCCTCTTCAACCGCATGCGCCGAGCGGAAGCCGCCCCGCGGGTGGCGCGTCCCACAGTGTACACCTACGGCATCCTCATGCACTGCTGCTGCCGGCCTGCCGCGCGCGTCGCCTGGACCCTTGGGCTCGCCTTCCTCGGCCGTCTCCTCAGGACGGGCCTCAAGGCAGACCAGGTCGTCGCCAACAACTTCCTCAAGTGCCTCTGCTGCTTCATGGGATGCCCGACCTTGGCTGTGTGCCTGATGCCGTCTCATACAAGATATACAACATACAGTAGTTCTTAAGAGGTTATGTGAGGACAGAAGGAGCCAGGGGGCACTCGACCTGCTCCACACGGTGGCCAAACAAGGAGGTGGCTGCCTCCTTGACGTGATGGCGTATACCACGGTCATCCATGGCTTCTTCGAGGAAGGCGAAAAAGTCAAGGCATGCCATCTATTCCATGAAATGATGCTACAAGGGGTTGTGCCTAATGCAGTGACATCTAGCTCGGTCATTGATGCGCTATGCAAGGCCGGGGCTATGAACAAGGCAGAGTTGTTCCTTCGGCAGATGATTGATAACGGTGTTCGACCGAATAAAGAGACATATAATTGCGTCATCAATGGATACTCCACATCAGGGCAGTGGAAAGGCCCTGCTAAAATGTTCAGAGAAATGACAAGCCAGGGTCTTATACTAGACGTCTTTACTTACAACTGGTTCTCTTCCCTTTGCAAGCATGGAAGAAACAAAGAAGCTGCAGAATTTTCGATCCCATGACTGCTAAGGGCCACAAACCTGATATGTAGGAAGGATTGACTCCCGATGTATTCACCTACGCAACTGTAATAGCTGCACTTTGTAGCATGGGTAGGCTGGTCGATGCTATGGAAAAATTTAGTTAGATGATTTTTATGGGAGTATAACCAGACAGTTGTTTATCAGTCCCTAATTTGGGGTTTTTTTTGTATAAATGGTAATTTGGTTAAAGCTAAGGAGTTGGTTTCTGAAATGATATACAAAGGTATTCGTCTTCCTGACATAGTGTTCTTCAGTTCAGTAATACACAGTCTATGCATTGCAGGAAGGTTATGGATGCACACGATATCTTCTACTTGGTTATACACATAGGCGAGAGGCCTGATGTCATTATATTTAAATTGCTAGTTAATGGATATTGCTTAGCCGGCAAGATGGATAAGCACTCAGATTACTTGATGCCATAGAATCAGTTGGTGTTCAGCCTAATGTTGTTACTTACAGTACACTCCTTGATTGCTATTGTAAAAAATGGGAAGATCAATAATGGTGCGACTCTGTTCACTATATTGCATATGGGACTAAGTCCTCAGAAAGCACAATCGAGTTTTCCTTGCATAAATCCCTGCTGCCAGTATAAGAAATCTAGACTGCCTGCTTTTAGCATTGAGTTCATCAGAAAAAATGTGAAATGCATATGACCCTGTTAATCTTCGAGGAAAGGTAATCTAACATGACAGGTTGCAATTTTAGGGATAATGGCTTCTGATTTCTATTGGGGATGGTACACACATCTAATCTTGCACTAGGAGCACAATGAATACTGATGCAATCTTTTGTAGTAAGTATTTGCAACTAGAGGTCTTAACCCTTCAACTCTGTGATTGCTGCTTGTCGAGTTGAGTTTGATGGTTCTCAAGTTTTGGTTTGCCATCTATGATCTCAGAAACTTGATTGATCCAGGTGAGATTCTGAGATCACTATTTCGGATGTAGTAGAAAACAGGATCAATAGTGCTACATATACATAGTTCTTGGCTGTGAGCATTGTTTTCACATCAAGCCACTTATGATGAAGCAATGAAAACAAATGAAATAAAAAAAACTGAAATGAAGAATGGCCTTGTTTGTGTAGTGACATGGAGAACAACTAGTCCCATACGTCCGTGATGGCTAGTATTCTGAATGTCTTGCTGGAAGTTTTGCCTTGAGAATTGGAGATAAATGACTGGTGATGGCCAAATGGGGCCAAAGATATGGTGTCGCTAGCCAAGTTTTGACCGTTCAAGTTGATCATACTATCTTTTTAACTAGTAGTAGTTCATTTAACTACTGATGACAAGTGCTATTTTTTCTTTGCGGATGATGACAAGTGCTATTTAGGGAAGGAAACATTAATATTAACCCTGAAGTTCAGAGCTGCTACAAGTTCAGGATTGTTTTGTGCCTACAAGCTCATCTTGACGTTCCAAGCTAGGTCTAGCTCTTACAAATAAGCCCCTTTATTAGCACACAAGATACAAACAAACTACTGGCGTTCACAGAGGAAAAAGAATCTGTCACCCCAGGAGCTACAAAACTTGTACAGAGCAGAGCTAATCTTTCCATTTCCAAGCGTGTTAAAGTGCGCACTCGTGATTTCTCTTCAGGAAAAAAAGCCGAGAAGTTGCGGATGACGCTGAAGGTACAGAGGAGGAAGAACTGCAATACCTGTGGATGTTGCCAACGTTTCTCATTGTAGCTGAGTTGATTTCCAATGAAGCTGTGTAGTTTGAATTCAGATGATGGATCATGCATTCTAATTCCCTTACCTCAACGGATCCATGTCAAGGAATATGTTAATTAAATGCAGTAAACACCATTGCCGTCAAGTACTATTGATTTTCTCTGCAGTGTGACATGAAACTAGTCCGGCATATATACCAATTGTATTGAATGAAATTTGCAGCAGTTGCAAAATTCAGACAGCATATATGTTCTTCTCCAGGAAATAGCAGTCATCTGGAATAGTAGTTAAGCACAGAAGTGATCTTCCTGATGTGCTTGCATCCATCGGATCCAATGCTTGCATACAACAGACTGAAAAATACAACAGACTGAAAACATAGAAAGAGATCTGGTGCTACTTGCATACATCAGAACAATCCAAGTCACAGACCGAAAACATAGAAAGAGATCTGGTTCTTTTTCACATTCTTGACTAGTTACTCTTTTCCGAACATGGTTATGTGCATCACCACTCAAACGAAGTATTGTGAAATCAGAGATGAATCCATTGGATCTGTGCCTCAGTACACACTTTTCCGACTAGAGCAGCAGAATGCTTTAAGAAGCCATAGAAGCATACAAGAATAAATAGATACGAAAATATTACTCAAATGCTCTGCAAAATTCAGACCAACAATTTTCTCATTCATATCCAAAATTGATTAGTATGACTTGATAGTCGGTACATCAAGGACTTGCTTAGCTCAAAGCTTCACTCACACATACACACAAGAGTTCACCAACCAATGCTACTCGTCAGAAACTGCAACTTTAACTCACCACGACGCCAATGCCTAAGAATCCAAGTCAGCCAAGATTAATTTTACAGGAGGGTCAGCATAGTCTCTAGACGCTAGGCAGCTCACATGATTACTGTGTGTATCGACAAGTTCAATTCTACTCCTTTTTTCCTGCTACAAGCCGGGTAGCAAACGGGCATTTTGGATTTTGCGGCGAGTGCGTTTTACGCTCTGTCTCATGCCGGAATTGCAGTACATGAGCTTCCTTTTTAGGCTCATCTGCTTTACTTTGATTTATTGAAAATGCCCTTTATTTACTTAAACCCTTACTTAGGACCAGGTGTGGATGTAGTGTAACTATGCCGTACACATCTTAACAAGGTTTTTGCTGCCTAGCTAGATGGAGACTCTGCTGACACTCTTGTAAAATTACTAATGACTGAAAGGGATTGAAAGAACACTAGAAATCTTGGTGATTAAGTGCAGAACCTAGAGATGCAAAGATTAAATGAAACTCATGTGTGAATGGTTTAGGAAGGACTAGCTTAACTGGAAGGTTCGCCCACACGGACTCAAGAAAGGAATTGGTTCCTCTGCTTCCTCTGCTTTGCTTCCTCTGATGCAATTTCTTCCTCTGCTTCGATCACCCGAGCGCTCATCCGTGGATTTGCATCGCTTGAGCAAAGTCCCGTCGACGAGCCATCTCGAGGAGGTGAGCTTGATAACGCCATGCGTGCTGTCTTGCTTGGAGCAGCTCCTGAGGGGACTTGGTCACGTCGGAGTGATGGATCCAGGGGTCGTTGAACTGCACCGTGTCCGTCATCTGCTCCACCTTTCGCCGGGCCTCCGCTCGGCTGCGCTCGATCTCCTGCCGGCGGCTGGCCTCTTCTTTGGAGGCAGATCGAGCCTTGTCGAGGCGAGCCATGGTGAGGCGAGCTTTCTCGATCAGTTCGCGCATGCTCATCTGCGGCTTCGGTTGCGTCACGCTCTCCGGAGATTCAGCGACCTGATTCTTGGTTCTTGGATCCTTGCTGCTGCTGGGACACGGAAGCTTGCTGCTGTCGACCGCGACGTGGAGCTCGCCCCCGGAGCAGGCACCGCGTACGCGCTTCGCCGGC
Organism: Aegilops longissima; assembly: GCA_021605205.1. Taxonomy (NCBI): domain Eukaryota; kingdom Viridiplantae; phylum Streptophyta; class Magnoliopsida; order Poales; family Poaceae; genus Aegilops; species Aegilops longissima. The sequence continues at coordinate 695,818,057 of CM038682.1, forward strand.
GGCAGTTGGACGTCGCGCACGGATCCGGGGCGCTTTGGCTTCTTGGCAGCCGCGGGGTTGGCCATCAAGGCGGGGTTCACGCGCACGCGGGAGGAGCAGGAGTGCAGGTCGGCGGCGGCGGCGGCGCTACGGCGCGGGAGCAGAGACGGCGGGAGCACCGTGGTGCCGGCCATGATCACGGCGGCGGAGTTGATCGAGGAGCAACGACCCGGCGTTGGGAGAGAGAGGAAGATGGATCGAGGGAGGCTGATCGGTGGGCGAGGTCAGATGGATCGGGATTTTGGGAAATCGGGGCGATCAAGAAAACAGGAAGGCGGGCGGCAAGCGATTTGAATCCGAGTCGAAGTCGGCCCAGGCATAGCTAAAACGCGCACTTTGGTTTTTGAATCCGTGTCGGCCCAGGCATGCATAGCTAAAACTGGCGGCAAGAGACTCGGATTCAAATTGCCTGCCACCTTTCCAACGCCTCAGAGAAAGCACAAATGAGTTCTGCTTGCATAAAGGCTAAAGCCCAGAAGAGCAAGATTAAACATGATGGCAGAATCAATTTTGGCACGAATGTCTGAACCCGAGTCGGCGCAGGCATAACTAACTCCTCAGAAAGCACAATCATAAATCCCTCCTGCCAGTATATAAGAAATCTCCTTTTCTAAAAAGGGTATATAAGAAATCTAAAATGCCTGCTTGTAGCATTGGGTTCACTTGGCGGTGTGCCAAAATAAGAAGAATGCCTGCTTGTAGCATTGTTTTCCTTATTATGCTTTGTTAATTTTCAGGCCTTCAGTTCAGAGTTAAACATCTTAACCAGCATGGTGCATTCAGATTTAAAAATAATAATTCTTGAACAGCGCTTATTTTGAGATCCTGGTGTGTCCACTGTAATACTGTAGTTCAGAACTTTATCTTGAACAACACTTATTTGGAGATCCTGATGTGTTCGTAGTGTGTGCAGCTACAGATCCTTATCTTAACTCTAAGCTCTGTGGTAGCTGCTTGTCAAGTTGAAGTTTGATGATTTCTCATTTCTCAAGTTGAATGTGCCGGCTAAGTATCAGTTTTGGTTTGCAAACAGTTGTTCTCATGTCCCTATAAAAGGACATGCAAATAACTGTTCCCAAACATGCTAAACTTCACTAAGAACTGGCTAGAGTAGCAGCAGAAAAACATGAAACATCATACGTTTCAATTACAATGTAGCCCATGGAAAATCAGTCTGGTAGCTGGTACCAACCACACACACATGTTTATTTTCACTCCACAAAACTGATCTTTGATATCTCGAATATGTGTACGCTACCTGAGCCGTAAATGCCCATAATCCTCGCTCACATTTTTTTTTAATATATGCTACTGAATGTTCTCCATCATATCAAACCTCCGGGTCTAGAATGATTCGAACTCTGGTCGACATTGGAGCTGAACTCGTTATGGTTACTTCTATTACTCTGCTTGATTGGCCCATGTATGTCGGCGTCGTGCCTCTGTCGGCACACCCATGGATCAGCGCAGCGGGCTGCTTAGGCACCATTGGTAAGCTTGTGCTTTCAGAGTTCAGCATTGCAGCAACATCTGTCATGGTAGGCCGCTCTGCTGGATCTTCCTGAACACAAAGCAGTGCCACCTGAGTGCATTTCGTTATCTCAGCGACTTCATATCCGTCCCCTAACAACGGATCCACAAGCTCATGCAACCTTTGGTCCATCCACATATGCTAGGCCTGAAATATATAATACATTTGACTTTAAATAAATGCAATGTAACTGACATGTAGTGTGTGCCAGGTATAAAAAAATAGTCTTGCTTTTACACACCCTATTCGAGAAGTTCACAACTTCTGTTGTCAAGCAATGGTATAGGTTAAAACTCACCACTTTAGTTGAAAATTAAAGTAAGTCTATTTTCTAATATTGAGAACGGAAAGATGTTGCTTGAAATGTACTTTCACTCACATCTCGTACAAGATCACCAACAGTATCCTCTTGCTTCTCGAGTATGGTATTCTTTCGGCCACTAATAATCACCAGAACCAAAACGCCAAAGCTGAACACATCTGTCTTCGTCGAGTAAACTCCTCAAGATGCATACTCTGGAGCTTTGTAACCACTGAAAAGTGAAACAAAAGATGTGAAGACTGAGATTAGGACATCTAAAACAAATGATGGGAATATGTGATTATTAATATTGTAGGCAGCTGATACCTGGTTCCCACGACCCTACTCGTGCGCCCTTCTGCTACATCTGAACTCAGTGTCCTAGCTGACCCAAAATCAGTAATCTTTGGGCTCATGTTATAATCCAAGAGGATATTATGTGGTTTCAAGTCTCTATGGACAAGGCAGGACATGGAACCTTTATGCAGGTAAACAAGGCCCTCTGTTAACCCTGTAATTATCTTGAATCGCTTAGACCAGTCTAGCAATTGCCCTTTTGTTCTGTCTGCAAAAGATAATCAAATTGCAACTTTATCAACTGTTGACGAATTTCTCTAAACCAAACTAGAATAGTTTTTATGATTCGAGCAACAAAGAATCAGGTGAAAACTAGATCTGTTGTAGCCTTCCATTTAACTGTAGATGTTTTGAATTCATGCACATTTACTAGGAATTAAAGGAGGTGTGCTTGAAAAATATCTCTGATAATACGGAAAATGTACCAGATATGTAATGGTCCAAGGAACTATTTTGCATGAACTCATAGACAAGAATCCTTTCTTTCCCATGAATGCACCACCCCAGCAACCTAATCAGATTGGTATGCTGAAGCTTTGCAAGCTGCAATTCACTGTGGAAATCAAATATCGTTGCATGCTGATCAAGTCTTTTGATGGCAATCATAAGTCCGTTGGGCAACTGACCCTGCAATGGTTACTTAGGGAGTTCAAATAACATTCTATCAACAGAAATCAGTTCTTTATTGGGAAGACAAGGAGGACAGGTATTCACTTTGTTAGTTAGTTTGTATATTGGCACATATTTACCTTATAAACTGTACCGAATCCACCAAACCCAAGTATTCTCCTCTCTGAGAAATTGTCTGTAGCATCCACGATCTGAAAGAAGTTGAACTTTGCAAATCCCACACAAGTTTCTTCTATACGGGTACAAAGCTCAGCGAGTTCTTCAATATTGAAGATTTTCTGTTCTTGCAGGTCAACTTTTCCTTCCTGACTCATGGATAATCTATCCATGTCACTGATGGGATTGCAAAAAACCTTTACATGACTAAGAGAATACACAATAATTGAGAGCATGCCTCAGTTTGCTTTTTCTAGCGATCATCAACTCATCCTAATGAGGGACTTCCCATCATATGAAAACAAATGGAGATTATAATAGACGAAGTCATGCAAGATATTGATGATGTTGTTACCATTCAACGTCATATATTTCATTTGGTTAATAACAGAGGAAAATATGTGATGAATGTTTGTTTCCACTAGCTAGTGCTCTCACCATCACATGTGACACGGTAAAATTTGATGTGGTGAGTGGTGACACAATGTTTGTCATGAACAAGTATGCACGTGTATAACTTTTTATATTAAATTATTCATATGGACTTTTTTTTAATCTCTGTTGCAATATATCCAAAAAGATGAGCAGCATGGTATTGCAGCAGCACACAGACATAACAAAGCAATTCAAAATCCTTGAAAACAAATAATCTTGGCATGAAACTTCACTCTACTAATTCCATACATAAGTTCATGCTTAAGCGCATTAGGAAATTCATAATAACTACTTACCCACAGATGGTTTTTCTCCAACAATGCAGAGTTCAGTAGCTCCTTGAACCCGTATTTCGGAGAATTCCAAAGCTCTTGCTGGAGATGGTTTCAACACACTCCTAAGAGGTGGCAAATTTCATACATTTGAGTCTGTATAACTTATTGAATTAAATTATGGCACGGCTACATAACTTGACTTCACAGGGATTCAATATAAGAAGGAAAAAAAATCCTAGAAAGGGATATAAGAAGGATGCTTAATGACAAATAAACTAGAAATTTGTCGAAACATAGTATATTTGAAGTCAAACAGCTGATAGTATTTAAAGTCAAACAAAGTCATTGATCTGATGCACAACTTACATTTCAGACATTTAATCTACATATATGGTGTAGGTTTGTAGCATGTAGCTCTGAACCAGATTTTATTCTACAATCTAAACCAAGCGGTGGCGCTAGTCAACCTAATATGGTCAACAGTCATCTGGTTTGCACTTGTCACTTTATCAGATAATAGTGATTAACCTCCCACGTTATTATTTGGTCAAAGACGCCACAAAACTTTGGATTTAACTTTCAAAAAACGATGACTTGTTCTCTGAGTGATAAACTACATAACGGAAATTATCTGACCTGATGTGACTACTTGAATTGTTTGTGACAACACTGAGCACCCCCTCCTCGGCCTGCTAGACAAGGATCAGGATGATTAAATGACAAATATTGTCAACGTAAAATCAAGCAGCAGAGGTTCTGTGATTGAGGCGCCCTATGAAAAAATTTAGAATTGCTAAATTCATATCGAATTGTGTAACTGGCAGCAGTACCGAATAGCAGTTGCACTCCAATTCAGGCATAATTATAAATTCATATCATGCCGAGGATCACTTGAACATATCAGTTTAACGAATTTTATAAATAAAATAACTCCATAATCACATACTACCATGGGCTTCAATTTTGATACGAACTTCCAATCAGCGCCAAGAAAATTGCTTCTACTAACCGGCGACAAGCCGGAACACGCCTACCTTGGCACGACGACTGTTTGTCGAATTGTCGACGAGGGAGATGAGCGGGATGAGGCGGACGAACATGTCGATCTCGTGCTGCGCCGCGCGGAGCTCGTCGGCCATCCGTGCGCCCAGCAGCAGGCGGCGGAGGTAGCCGCAGTCCTGGCACGCCGTGACGAGCGCGTAGCACCGCCGCAGCGCGGCGCGGAGCTGCTCCAGCGGCCGCTTGGTGGCCTCCCGACGCATCAGCTCGGCGAGCTCCAGCTCCCTGAGCAGGCCGCCGACGAGCTCCACGTGCTGCGCGAGTCGCACGCAGGCGTCCCGGTGGCGGCGCGCCGCCAGGGCGGCCTGCACGACCATGGAGACCAGCCCCAGCGCGTCCACGCCGACCAGCTGCGCCACGTTGGAGGCCTGCCCCAGCGTGCCCCACAGGCTGCTCGAAGGGCTGTCCCACGGGCTCGCCATGCTCACTGCTCCCCGCTCCTGCGCTCTGCGGCCTCTCCCCCTCCAGGCCTCGTGGCCGCCATTGACACGTATCTATCGGCGTGTCTGTGTGTCGCCGGCGACTTTGACTAAGCGTGGTATATGTGTGGACTTTTGTTGCATTCTAATGCCACATTTCTTGTTTTAATTTTTATAAGGACACAGATGGCGAAAACTGCTTTTGGAGCTCGGCTTCCATCGAGGCCTCCAAATTCAAAATTTAAATTTCATCAAAATTTATATATTTACATTTCAAAAAATTCTGATTTTTTTACAGATATGCTGAAGGCATAACACACATGTGTATCAATTTTCAGGGCAAAATACATTGAAATGAAGGTTGTGCAAAAAAAAAATCTGGAGCTTTCTAACACATGATAGTACTATTTATCCTCACAGGCCATGAATTTGTCTTTTTTGTACAGATAGCATTTCAAGGTATTTCATCCTAAAAATTTATACACATACACATAACATCCTTATTTACCTGCACAATTTTTTTCAGTTTTTAAAATTAAAAAGTTTGATTTTTTTTTTCAAATTTTTTGAGCTCTAGTGAGCTCGGTCACCAAAACAACATTCTCCACAAATGGCCTTTATTTGTTCGGAATGTCGCATTCTCGTTCTATGGATACAAATGAACTACACATACAAATCAACAAATCAACTTTAACCATAGTTGTTGACAAGGTTCGCCGATAGTAATGACTTCAGCGAGGAAATAGTATTAGATCACCGGTTTTCATCAAAAAAGGAATCGATAAGCTCCAGAAAATGCCTTCCGCAAGGAGTGTAAACTGGAAGGCCAAATCTAAGATTTTCATAATTCAAAATTTAGTACTCAAAGAGCACCACATAAAGAAAGTCTTCTATGTTCACACCATAAAATTATCTAATACTGCCATACATGGAAGCAACTTCACTCATTTTGGAATAGGGTCTCTCCGGCCTCTCCCTACCTCGACGACATTCGATTCGGCTCCATTAAAGGGTCTGTGAGAGTTTGTGTCAACAAATCTATTGGCTCTCTTTGGATACTGGTAATTCACGCGCATCAAGAACCCCTGTTTAATTAATAAAGGAAAATCTTTTGATTAGTCCATATTAACAACACATGTGCTTGTCCGGGCATAAAATCCAGCACTAAACATACTGCTTAAAATTAACTTGCAAGCATGTCCGGGCATAACCCCTCCCTCACCGTTGCAAGCATGTCTTCTCTCTTCTGTTCTGTTCTCCCAGGCTCCCACTGCCTGCACATCTTCTCCACTCACCTCCGGCGGTTCGGCCTCGGCGCCAATCATGTCCTTGCCTAGCCGTGACATCCGCCTCTCTGTTCTGCGCCTTGAGCTCTCTCCACCTTACCCAACCCAACTGGGTCCCTCCACCGCGGTCGATCTCTTCCCTTCCTGGTGAAGTTCGAGCCACGCCTTCTCCCCTCCCCACCCCCCACAGCGAGTGCGACCAGCCACCGTGCCTCTTTCTCCCCTCCCCGAGCGCCTCTGGGAGACCGTTCATTTTGTTTCGTCCCCGCCGAGCGGCCGTTCCTCAAAAGAATGAAGCTCCAAGTCTGATATCTGGTTGTGCCTAACAAGTGTTTGAAGTAATGTCCCAATACTCAGTTTATTGTGTCAGCTCATCTATCATGCTTCTAAAATTCCTAATCGGTGAACGTTACATGAGCTAATTTATACGTGTCATATAGACGGCCTTTGCAAATCAAGTTAGTAGTTTGCCTTTTTCTTATTCGCAGTATAGAAAATCTTTGCTGTGTTCAACCAGGACATGTTTAAATTCTCATTTGCCCTAGTCAATTCGTTTAATTGCCATTTTCTAAAAAAGAAATGAATTCTGACCTAAGCATATCACTTCGATGTGGGCATTGAGCAAACATTGCTTTCATAAATCCTTCATTCCCTTTGTCCTAAATATTTTTGATAAAAAAATTGAAATTGTTCCTAGTATATGTGTTGAAGTTGCAACACTTAGCTCCAAAACTGAACTGCTTCTGTGATCAGATCGAGCGCTAGATGTTGGAGAACGTTGTAGAAAATAAAAAAATCTACGCTTCACCAAGATCAATCTATGGAGTCATCTAGCAACGAGAGAGAGGAGTGCATCTACATACCCTTGTAGATCGCGAGCGGAAGCGTTCAAGACAACGGGGTTGAGGGAGTCGTACTCGTCATGATCCAAATCACAGAAGATCCTAGTGCCGAACGGACGACACCTCCGCGTTCAACACACATACGGTTGGGGAAGACGTCTCCTCCTTCTTGATCCAGCAAGGGGGAAGGAGAGGTTGATGGAGATCCAGCAGCACGACGGCGTGGTGGTGGAAGTAGCGGCGATCTCGGCAGGGCTTCGCCAAGCTCAGCGAGAGGGAGAGGTGTTACGGCGGGAGAGGGAGGCGCCAGGGACTGGGTGCGCAGCCCTCCCTCCCCCCTCTTTATATAGGGGCCCTAGGGGGTGCACCGGCCCCCTAGAGATCCAATCTCAAGGAGGGGGGGGCAAGGGGGGGGGGGACTTGCCCCCCAAGTCAAGTGGGGCGCCCCGCCACCCCTAGGGTTTCCAACCCTAGGCGCAGGGGAGGCCCAAGGGGGGGCGCACCAGCCCACCAGGGGCTGGTTCCCTTCCCACTTCAGCCCATGGGGCCCTCCGGGATAGGTGGCCCCACCCGATGGACCCCCGGGACCCTTCCGGTGGTCCCGGTACAATACCGGTGACCCCCAAAACTTTCCCGATGGCCGAAACTGGACTTCCTATATACAAATCTTCACCTCCGGACCATTCCGGAACTCCTCGTGATGTCCGGGATCTCATCCGGGACTCCGAACAACTTTCGGGTTACCGCATACTAATATCTCTACAACCCTAGCGTCACCGAACCTTAAGTGTGTAGACCCTACGGGTTCGAGAATCACGTAGACATGACCGAGACAGCTCTCCAGCGAATAACCAACAACGGGATCTGGATACCCATGTTGGCTCCCACATGTTCCACGATGATCTCATCGAATGAACCACGATGTCGAGGATTCAAGTAATCCCTGTATACAATTCCCTTTGTCAATCGGTACGTTACTTGCCCGAGGTTCGATCGTCGGTATCTCAATACCTCGTTCAATCTCGTTACCGGCAAGTCACTTTACTCGTACCGTAATGCATGATCATGTGACCAACTACTTGGTCACATTGAGCTCATTGTGATGATGCATTACCGAGTGGGCCCAGAGATACCTCTCCGTCATACGGAGTGACAAATCCCAGTCTCGATCCGTGTTAACCCAACAGATACTTTCGGGGATACCTGTAGTATACCTTTATAGTCACCCAGTTACGTTGTGACGTTTGGTACACCCAAAGCACTCCTACGGTATCCAGGAGTTACACGATCTCATGGTCTAAGGAAATGATACTTGACATTGGAAAAGCTCTAGCAAACAAACTACACGATCTTGTGCTATGCTTAGGATTGGGTCTTGTCCATCACATCATTCTCCTAATGATGTGATCCCGTTATCTATGACATCCAATGTCCATAGTCAGGAAACCATGACTATCTTTTGATCAACGAGCTAGTAAACTAGAGGCTCACTAGGGACATGTTGTGGTCTATGTATTCACACATGTATTATGATTTCCGGATAACACAATTATAGCATGAATAACAGACAATTATCATGAACAAGGAAATATAATCATAATCATTTTATTATTGCCTCTAGGGCATATTTCCAACACTAGAGTGGTAGTCACTAGTCAACCAAATATTGTCAACAAATAACGGCCTTCTGCAATTCAATCCTATCAAAAGGAAACTATTCAATAATAGTGTGTTTAAAAGCCACTCCCTGCTTAGCTCATACGAAGACACTTTTTGTCAACATTTCTCGCTTCCTGCCCAGAGTTAGAACTTCCATATATTTTGCCACTTGTGCCAGGCTATGACGAACTATACTTGGACTGGTGAATTGATACGTCTCCAACGTATCTATAATTTTTGATTGCTCCATGCTACTTTATCTACTATTTTAGGCAATATTGGGCTTTATTATCCACTTTTATATTATTTTTGGGACTAACCTATTAACCGGAGGCCCAGCCCAGATTTGTTGTTTTATGCCTATTTCAGTGTTTCGAGGAAAAGGAATATCAGACGGAGTCAAAACGGAACGAAATCAACTGGAGAAGTTATTTTTGGAAGGAAAGCCACCCGATGGTCTTGGAGTGCATGTCAGGGAAGAAGGGAGGTACCCACGAGGGTGGGGGGCGCGCCCCCCTGCCTCGTGGCCCCCCCTTCGGTCCACCGACGCACCCCTTGCACCCATATATACCTACGTATTGTAAAACTTCCATAACAGAGGATAGATCGGGAGTTCCGCCGCCACAAGCCTCTGTAGCCACCAAAAACCTGTCGGGAGCCCGTTCCGGCACCCTGCCGGAGGGGGGACCCATCACCGGTGCCATCTTCATCATCCCGGCGCTATCCATGACGAGGAGGGAGTAGTTCACCCTCGGGGCTGAGGGTATGTACCAGTAGCTATGTGTTTGATCTCTCTCTATCTCTCTCTCTCGTGTTCTCTCTCGTGTTCCCTCTACGGCACGATCTTGATGTATCCCGAGCTTTGCTATTGTAGTTGGATCTTATGATGTTTCTCCCCCTCTACTCTCTTGTGATGGATTGAGTTTCCCCTTTGAAGTTATCTTATCGGATTGAGTCTTTTATGAGAACACTTGATGTATGTCTTGCGTGGGATAACCGTGGTGACAATGGGTTATTCTATTGATCCACTTGATGTATGTTTTGGTGATCAACTTGCGGGTTTTGTGACATTGGGAACCTATGCATAGGGGTTGGCACACGTTCTTGACTCTCCGGTAGTAGCTTTGGGGCACTCTTTGAAGTACTTTTATGTTGGTTGGATGAATCTGAGATTGTGTGACGCGTATAATCATGCCCACGGATACTTGAGGTGACAATGGAGTATCTAGGTGACATTAGGGTTTATGTTGATTTGTGTCTTAAGGTGTTATTCTATTACAAACTCTTTTATAGATTGATCCGAAAGAATAACTTTGAGGTGGTTTCGTACCCTACCATAATCTCTTCGTTCGTTCTCCGCTATTAGTGGCTTTGGAGTGACTCTTTGTTGCATGTTGAGGGCTTGTTATATGATCTATCTATGTTATTATTGTTGAGAGAACTTGCACTAGTGAAAGTATGAACCCTAGGCCTTGTTTCCTATCATTGCAATACCGTTTACGCTCACTTTTACCACTTGTTACCTTGCTGTTTTTATTATTTCAGATTACAAACCCTATATCTACTATCTATTTTGCACTTGTATCACCATCTCTTCTCCAAACTAGTGCACCTATACAATTTACCATTGTATTGGGTGTGTTGGGGACACAAGAGACTATTTGTTATTTGGTTGCAGGGTTGTTTGAGAGAGACCATCTTCATCCTACGCCTCCTACGGATTGATAAACCTTAGGTCATCCACTTGAGGAAAATTTGCTACTGTCCTACAAACATGTGCACTTGCAGGCCCAACAACGTCTACAAGAATAAGGTTGTGTAGTAGACATCAAGCTCTTTTGTGGCGCCGTTGCCGGGGAGGTGAGTGCTTGAAGGTATATCTTTAGATCTTGCAATCGAATCTTTTTGTTTCTTGTTTTATCACTAGTTTAGTTTATAAAAGAAAACTACAAAAAGAATGGAGTTAAGTTTGTCTCATATGCTTCGTCTTTTTAATATCTTTCTTGAGTATGATGGAAAGGAAAATTGTTCTCAAGTGCTAGAAGAATAATTACATAGAATGCTTGGCATGAATTATGTGAATGATGAGCATGATTGCAATGTTGTTAGTATGAATTCCTTGAATATCCATGATGCTAATGATATGCAAAGCCACAAGCTTGGGGAAGCTATGTTTGATGGAGATGATATTTTTTGTCCCCCAAGCTTTGATGAGCAAATTTACTATGATGAAAGCATGCCTCCTATCTATGATGATTATTGTGATGACATGTATGCTTTAAAGAATAATGATAACCATGAAACGTGTCATCTTGATCTTAATTTTCAATCACATGATAGTTATTTTGTTGAGTTTGCTCCCACTACTATTCATGAGAAGAAATTTGCTTATGTTGAGAGTAGTAAATCTACCATTCTTAAGAAGTTGCTCCCCACTTCTTTCCATTCTCTTGACATGCACACTATCCACATCACCGGCCAATCAGATCAGCTATTCTTCCCCCACCCGGCTGAGACATGCAGCCTTCCACTCTTTTCCGCTGCCTACGCCCACCCGATTTTCCCCTTGCAGCCGGACGGTTCACTCAAACCGGTACCCGGCTGATTTTTGCACGCCGGCTTCCCAGCGCAATATTGGTACGTGACATTCTGAAAAAAAAACCTACACGCGGGCTGTCCATGCTAGCCCATGTAAAAGGCTGGCCTGGCTAAGTTGGTTTGCCCTTCTAGCCCATGTCACTCATCACATTAGGTCGCTCGGGCTTCATCGTCCGCTCGCTGCCGCCCTCTCTTCTACACGTCGCCGCCGCTTTCTCTTCTGCTCCTCGACATGAAACGGCAGTCACTACTATACATGAAACAGCAGCATTCATCTCCCCTCATCGCTCCGCTTTCCATTACCACGCCGCTCTCTCTTCCGCTCATCGTCGCCTTTATCTCCAAAAAGACGTTTGCGAGCACGCACGATCTGTAGCGTTCTACTCTATGACTATAGCCCTCCACTCTGGTTTGGTGATGCTCCCTACTAACAGCCACCGTTGGTTTCTTCTATCCCCATGCTCCGGATTCGGGTATGTATGTAATTTGTGTACGATTATGATTACTCCTTAATGAACTCCTCTTAATTTCCGTATATATTTCTATGATTCATGTACAATTTCTTCCTCATCATTATTCATATTTCCTTTAGATTATGTTCAAGCAGAGTACGTGGTTGCTTGACCTACTGTTCCGTGCAGGCGTCGTGTGTTTTATGTCGATCTACTGTTCCATTACAATATTCTAATCTATCTGGTAGTTTAGATTCTTGAGACAATCCTTCAAGTTAAATAGTCTGCCACTAGATAAAAGGAGCCATAAGGCAGAGTAGGAGCCGAGGAAGATCTCAGGTTACTTCGAACAATATTCATCTTTATTACTTTCATGTGTAAAATTTCATGACATCAGAGGGCTTAGGCTATTCTGTATTTGTACCTTCAGTTTGCAAACTTATGATTGCACTTCACATTTTGCAGGCAACCTTCAGGTGATTGTTCCCCGCTAAACCTTCAGGTTTGTAGGCTTGATTTTCCTTTATATAACCTCAATTTAGAATCAGATTAAGGAAAAATGTTGTAATAGTTTAATGTAAGCTTTATAAACGGATTTGTTTATTTGGAAACAATATGTATTGTACTCCCAAGGCATGCGTAGGTATGTCTACCTTGATGTTTCATTTGATCAAATGTTAATATATCAAGTGTTGATCACGCCAAAGATAGTTTTCACATATCCACTTTGCATGTATCTAACTAGCATTTGGTCACTTCTTAATTTTGTTTGCCGGTTACATACTGGCTGCTTTCGATTCTTCTTAAAAATAGAACTTTATGTTTACAGGTAACCATGATAGTGGATATTTGGCCAGCCATGCAGAGTACAATCTGGTCATTTCTAAGTTCTTCCACAAAGCGGAGATTTTTCCATTAAACAAGATTTAAGATTTAGTCACTTTTTCATTACATTTTGTGAATGCATATAATATTTTGATCTTTAGCATTCTTTTCCTCACATGTATAATGCATTAGTTTTTTTCCTACCTTTTCACGAGACTCTTTATCTTGAAATTCCCGCAACAACGCGCGGGGTATCCTCTAGTTTTCTATGCTTGTAGATCATGAAAAGAATGCTTTAGGTGCTGGTTATATTGTTGAATTCATTCATGATGCTACTGAAAATTATTATGAGAGAGGAACATATGCTTGTAGGAATCGCAATAATGTCAAGTTTCCTCTCTATGTGCTTCAATTTTTGAACTTATGCTTGTGTTACCTTCCTATGCTAGTTGATTATTGTTCCCATAAGTTGTTTGCTCACAAAATCCCTATGAATAGTAAGTGGATTAGACTTAAATGTGCTAGTCATATGCTTCATGATGCTCCCGTTATGTTTCAATTCTTATCTTTTATGTGAGCATCATTGCCATCATCATGCCTAGCTAAAAAGGCATTAAAGAAAAGCGCTTGTTGGGAGACAATCCAACATTTATACTTATTGTTTTTGTGTGTACACATGATTATGCTACTGTAGTAATCATGTTTTATAGATTTTGTTTCAATAAAGTGCCAAGTAGAGCCTTTGGGAAGACTTGGGTGAAGTCTTTATGATCTTGCTGTAAAAAAACAGAAACTTTAGCGCTCATGAGATTAGCTGCCATTTTTACTGAAGAGTGATTTTAGGTTGATTCTTTTTTAAGATGATTATTAGACAAATTGCAGGTCCAGCAATTTATTTCATAATTTTTGGGGTTCCAGAAGTATACGTTTTATAAGATTACTACAGACTGTTCTGTTTTTGACAGATTTTGTTTTCATTGTGTTTTTTGCTTATTTTTGATGCATCTATGGCTAGTATTAAGTGGTATTAACCATAGAGAAGTTAGAATACAGTAGATATTACACCAATATGAATTTATAATGAGTTCATTACAGTACCTAAGTGGTGGTTTTATTTTCTTATACTAACGGAGCTTACGAGTTTTGTGTTGAGTTTTGTGTGGTTGAAGTTTTCAAGTTTTGGGTAAAGATTCGATGGACTATGAAATAATGAGTGGCAAGGTCCTAAGCTTGGGGATGCCCAAGGCACCCCCAAGGTAATATTCAAGGACAACCAAGAACCTAAGCTTGGGGATGCCCCGGAAGGCATCCCCTCTTTCATCTTCGTTCATCGGTAACTTTACTTGGAGCTATATTTTTATTCACCACATGATATGTGTTTTGGTTGGAGCATCATTTTATTTTGTTAGTTTTTGCTTGGTTTTAGTTAGAATAATGTTTTGCATCGTTAGTTTCAATAAAAAAGTCAAGGATAGCCTTTGCCATGCTTATTTTGCTTGTATACATGTTGCTGTTTGAAAACAGAAAGTTTACCGCTGTTGCAAAAATTCCCTAGAAAATTAAGATAATGGTATAACGTTGAATCTTCTTGCATATTAATCTCTGATAAATTTTTTATAGTGGGAATTTTAGTTCATAATTTTTGGAGTCAGGGAAGTATTGTTACTCTTGCATTCTTTACAGACTGTACTGTTTTGGCAGATTGCTGTTATGTTTGCATTGTTTGCATATGCTTGCTTGTTTAATGATTCTATTTGAGGATAGGAGTATTAAATATGCATACGAATTTAGTACGTAATGTTGAATAATAAATTTGGTGATTTGTTACAGTATAAAATGATAAGGTTTTGCATTGGTTTATACTAACCTATCTCACGAGTTCTTGTTGAGTTTGTTGTGAATGAAGCTTTTGAAAAAAAAAAGAGAAACCATGATATGAGAGGAATTAAGGAGACACAAAATATCAAGCTTGGGGATGCCCAAGGCACCCCAAGATAATATTTCAAGAAGTCTCAAGCATCTAAGCTTGGGGATGCCCCGGTAGGCATCCCACCTTTCTTCTTCCACAACTATCGGTTAGTATCGGTTGAGCCTAAGTTTTTTGCTTCTTCACATGAGTTGTGCTATCCTTGCAATGTCATTTTGTTTTGTTTTTCTTGTTGTTTGAATAAAGTATCAAGATCTGAAATTATTTAATGAGAGAGAGTCTTCACATAGTTGCATAATTATTTAGCTACTCATTGATCTTCACTTATATCTTTCAGAGTAGTTTGTCGGTTGCTCTAGTACTTCACTTATATCTTTTATAGCACGGTGGTGGATTTATTTTAAAGAAACTATTGATCTCTCATGCTTCACTTAGATTATTTTGAGAGTCGTTAACATCATGGTAATTTGCTTAATGTTAATATACTTGGTATTCAAGATATGTCAAACTTTCTTTTGAGTGCGTTGAATACTACGATAAGTTTGATGCTTGATAATTATTTTGAGATATGGAGGTAATAATATCAAAGTCGTGCTAGTTGAGTAATTGTGAATTTGAGAAATGCTTGTGTTGAAGTTTGCAACTCCCGTAGCATGCACGTATGGTTAAAGTTGTGTAACAAATTTGAAACATGAAGTGTACCTGGCTTGTGCATCCTTATGAGTGGCGGTCGGGGATGAGCGATGGTCTTTTTCTACCAATCTATGCCCCTAGGAGCATGCGCATAGTACTTGATTTTTGATGACTTCTAAATTTTTGCAATAAGTATATGAGTTCTTTTGACTAATGTTGAGTCCATGGATTATACGCATTCTCACCTTTCCGCCTTTGCTAGCTTCTTCGGTACCTTGCATTGCCCTTTCTCACCTTGAGAGTTGGTGCAAACTTCGCCGGTGCATCCAAACCCCGTGATACGATACCCTCTATCACACATAAACCTCCTTATATCTTCCTCAAAACAGCCACCATACCTACCTATCATGGCATTTCCATAGCCATTCCGAGATATATTGCCATGCAACTTCCATCATCATATTCATGACATACATTGCTTTTGTCACATTGCCATTGCATGATCATGTAGTTGACATCGTATTTCTGGCAAAGCCACCATGCATTATTTTTCATGCATGTCACTCTTGATTCATTGCACCATCCCGGTACACAGCCGGAGGCATTCATATAGAGTCAGATCTTGTTCTAAGTTTCGAGTTGTAATCCTTATGTTGTAATCAATAGAAGTGTGATGATCATCATTATTAGAGCATTGCCCAGACAAAAAAAGAGAAAGGCCAAAAGAAAAGAAAAAAAGGAAGGCCCAAAAAATAAAAAATAAAAAATAAAAAGGGAAATGCTACTATCTCTTTTTCCACACTTGTGCTTCAAAGTAGCACCTTGTTCGTCATATAGTGAGTCTCATAAGTTGTGCTTCAAAGTAGCACGTTGTTCTTCATGTAGTGAGTCTCATAAGTTGTCTTTTTTATACTAGTGGGAATTTTTCATTATAGAACTTGGCTTGTATATTCCTACGATGGGCTTCCTCAAATGCCCTAGGTCATCGTGAGCAAGCAAGTTGGATGCACACCCACAAGTTTTCTTTTGTTGAGCATTCATAGCTCTTGTGCATCCGTTGCATGGCAATCCCTACTCCTCGTGTTGACATCAATTAATGAGCATCTCCATAGCCCGTTGATTATCCTCATCAATATGAGACTTTCTCCTTATTTGTCTTCTCCACACAATCCCCATCATCATATTCTATTCCACCCATAGTGCTATATCCATGGCTCACGCTCATATATTGCGTGAGGTTTGAAAAAGTTTGAGATTATTTAAGTATGAAACAATTGCTTGGCTTGTCATCGGGGGTATAGAAGTTGGGAACATCTTTGTGTGACGAAAATGAAGCATAGCCAAACTATACGATTTTGTAGGGATGAACTTTCTTTAGCTATGCTATTTTGAGAAGACATGATTGCTTTGATTAGTATGCTTGAAGTATTATTATTTTTATGTCAATATGAACTTTTGACTTGAATCTTTCGAATCTGAATATTCATACCACAATTAAGAAGATTTACATTTAAATTATGCCAAAGTATCACTCCGCATCAAAAATTCTTTTTTATCATTTACCTACTCGAGGACGAGCAGGAATTAAGCTTGGGGATGCTTGATACGTCTCCAACGTATCTATAATGTTTGATTGCTCCATGCTACTTTATCTACTGTTTTAGGCAATAGTGGGCTTTATTATCCACTTTTATATTATTTTTGGGACTAACCTATTAACCAGAGGCCCATCCCAGATTTGCTGTTTTATGCCTATTTCAGTGTTTCGAGGAAAAGGAATATCGACGGAGTCAAACCGGAACGAAATCAACTAGAGAAGTTATTTTTGGAAGGAAAGCCACCCGATGGTCTTGGAGTGCACGTCGGGGAAGAAGGGAGGTGCCCACGAGGGTGGGGGGCGCGCCCACCCCCCTAGGGCGCGCCCCCCTTCCTCGTGGCCCCCCCTTTGGTCCACCGACGTACCCCTTGCACCCATATATACCTACGTATTGTAAATCTTCTAGAACAGAAGATAGATCGGGTCTTCCGCCGCTGCAAGCCTCTGTAGCCACCAAAACCTCTCGGGACCCTGTTCCGGCACCCTGCCGGAGGGGGGACCCATCACCGGTGGCCATCTTCATCATCCCGGCGCTATCCATGACGAGGAGGGAGTAGTTCACCCTCGGGGCTGAGGGTATGTACCAGTAGCTATGTGTTTGATCTCCCTCTCTCTCTATCTATCTCTCTCTCTCTCTCTCTCTCTCTCTCTCTCTCTCTCTCTCTCTCGTGTTCTCTCTCGTGTTCCCTCTACGGCACGGTCTTGATGTATCCCGAGCTTTGCTATTGTAGTTGGATCTTATGATGTTTCTCCCCCTCTACTCTCTTGTGATGAATTGAGTTTCCCCTTTGAAGTTATCTTATCGGATTGAGTCTTTTATGAGAACACTTGATGTATGTCTTGCGTGGGATAACCGTGGTGACAATGGGTTATTCTATTGATCGACTTGATGTATGTTTTGGTGATCAACTTGCGGGTTTCGTGACACTGGGAACCTATGCATAGGGGTTGACACTCATTCTTGACTCTCCGGTAGTAGCTTTGGGGCACTCTTTGAAGTACTTTTATGTTGGTTGGATGAATCTGAGATTGTGTGACACATATCATATAATCATGCCCACGGATACTTGAGGTGACAATGGAGTATCTAGGTGACATTAGGGTTTTGGTTGATTTGTGTCTTAAGGTGTTATTCTATTACGAACACTTTTATAGATCGATCCAAAAGAATAACTTTTAGGTGGTTTCATACCCTACCATAATCTCTTCATTCGTTCTCCGCTATTAGTGGCTTTGGAGTGACTCTTTCTTGCATGTTGAGGGCTTGTTATATGATCTATCTATGTTATTATTGTTGAGAGAACTTGCACTAGTGAAAGTATGAACCCTAGGCCTTGTTGTTGGGGAACGTTGCAGAAAATTAAAATTTTTCCTACGGTTTCACCAAGATCCATCTATGATTTCATCTAGCAACGAGTATTCAGATTGGATAGCATCTACATACCACTTTGTAGATCGCAACGGAAGCGTCGGAGTGAACGTGGATGAGGTAGTCGTACTTGCCGCGATCCAATTCACCGATGATCTAGTGCCGAACGGACGGCACCTCCGCGTTCAACACACGTACGGTCAGCGTAACGTCTCCTTCTTCTTGATCCAGCAAGGTGAAGGAGAGGTTGAGGAAGATGGCTCCAGCAGCAGCACGACGGCGTGGTGATGGTGGAACTTGCGAGATTCTCGGCGAGGGCTTCGCCGTGCACTACGGAGGAGGAGGATGTGTTGGAGAGGAGAGGGAGGCGTCCAGGCAAAGGTGCTGCTGCCCCTCCCTCCCCCCTTTATATAGGTGCCAAGGAGGGGGGGCGCAGCCTGCCCCCTCCTCCAAGGGAGGGTGCGGCCAAGAGGGGGAGGTGTCCACCTCCCAAGGCACCTCTGAGGTGCCTTCCCCTCATGGACTCTCCCTTTTTACCCTAGGCGCATGGGCCCCTTGGGGCTGGTTCCCTTGGCCCATGTGGGCCTAGGCGCACCACCTAGGGCCCATGTGGCCCCTCGGGCTGGTGGCCCCACTTGGTGGACCCAGGACCCCTCCGGTGGTCCCAGACAATACCGATATCACCAAACTTGTCCCGATGGCGAAACAGCACTTCCTATATATAATTCTTTACCTCCGGACCATTCCGAACTCCTCGTGACGTCCAGGATCTCATCCGGACTCAACAACATTCGGGTTACTGCACATACATATTCCTATAACCCTAGCGTTAACGAACCTTAAGTGTAGACCCTACGGGTTCGGGAGACATGCGAACATGACCGAGACGGCTCTCGGGCAATAACCAACAGCGGATCTGGATACCCATGTTGGCTCCTACATGCTCCACGATGATCTCATCGGATGAACCACGATATCAAGGATTCAATTAATCCCGTATACGATTCCCTTTGTCAATCGGTATTTTACTTGCCGAGATTCGATCGTCGGTATACCAATACCTCGTTCAATCTCGTTACCGCAAGTCACTTTTCTCGTCACCGTAATGCATGATCCCATGATCAAACACTTTGATCACATTGAGCTCATTGTGATGATGCATTACCGAGAGGGCCCGGTGATACCTCTCCGTCAAGCGGAGTGACAAATCCCGCCTCGATCCATGTCAACCCAATGACACTTTCGGAGATACCCGTAGCATACCTTTATAGTCACCCAGATTACGTTGTGACGTTTGGCACACCCAAAGCACTCCTACGGTATCCGGAGTTACACGATCTCATGGTCTAAGGAAAGGATACTTGACATTGGAAAACTCTAGCAAACGAACTATGCGATCTTATGCTATGTTTTAGGATTGGGTCTTGTCCATCACATCATTCTCCTAATGATGTGATCCGTTATCGATGACATCCAATGTCCATAGTCAGAAACCATGACTATCTGTCGATCAACGAGCTAGTCAACTAGAGGCTCACTAGGGACATGTTGTTGTCTGTTATTCACACATGTATTACGATTTCCGGTTAACACAATTATAGCACGAATAAAGACAATTATCATGAACAAGGAAATATAATAATAATGCTTTTATTATTGCCTCTAGGGCATATTTCCAACAGTCTCCCACTTGCACTAGAGTCAATAATCTAGTTACATTGTGATGAATCGAACACCCATAGAGTTCTGGTGCTGATCATGTTTTGCCTTAGGGAGAGGTTTAGTCAGCGGATCTGCGACATTCAGATCCGTGTGCACTTTACAAATTTCTATGTCTCCATCTTGAACATTTTCACGAATGGAGTTGAAGCGACGCTTGATGTGCCTAGTCTTCTTGTGAAACCTGGGCTCCTTTGCAAGTGCAATAGCTCCAATGTTGTCACAGAAGAGCTTGATTGGCCCCGACGCATTGGGTATGACTCCGAGGTCGGTGATGAACTCCTTCACCCAAATTGCTTCATGTGCTGCCTCCGAGGCTGCCATGTACTCCGCTTCACATGTAGATCCCGCCACGACGCTTTGCTTGCAACGCACCAGCTTATCGCCCCACCATTCAAAATATACACGTATCCGGTTTGTGACTTAGAGTCATCCAGATCTGTGTCGAAGCTAGCGTCGACGTAACCTTTACTGACGAGCTCTTCGTCACCTCCATAAACGAAACATTTCCTTAGTCCTTTTCGGTACTTCAGGATATTCTTGACCGCTGTCCGGTGTTCCTTGCGGGATTACTTTGGTACCTTCCTACCAAACTTACGGCAAGGTTTACATCAGTCTGGTACACAGCATGGCATACATAATAGAACCTATGGCTGAGGCATAGGGATGACACTCATCTCTTCTATATCTTCTGCCGTGGTGGGACATTGAGCTGAGCTCAATTTCACACCTTGTAACACAGTAAGAACCCTTCTTAGATTGATCCATATTGAACTTCTTCAATATCTTATCAAGGTATGTGCTTTGTGAAAGACCTATGAGGCGCCTCGATCTATCTCTATAGATCTTGATGCCTAATATATAAGCAGCTTCTCCAAGGTCCTTCATTGAAAAACTCTTATTCAAGTAGGCCTTGATGTTGTCCAAGAGTTCTATATCATTTCCCATCAAAAGTATGTCGTCTACATATAATATGAGAAATGCTACTGAGCTCCCACTCACTTTCTTGTAAACACAGGCTTCTCCATAAGTCATGTAAACCCAAACGCTTTGATCATCTCATCAAAGCGAATGTTCCAACTCCGAGATGCTTGCACCAGCCCATAAATCGGCGTTGGAGCTTGCACACCTTGTCACATTCTTAGGATCGACAAAACCTTCCGGCTGCATCATATACAATTCTTCCTTAAGGAAACCATTAAGGAATGCCGTTTTGACGTCCATTTGCCATATCTCATAATCATAGTATGCGGCAATTGCTAACATGATTCGACGGACTTTAGCTTCGCTACGGTGAGAAAGTCTCATCGTAGTCAACCCCTTGAACTTGTCGATAACCCTTAGCGACAAGCCGAGCTTTATAGATGGTCACATTACCATCCGCGTCTCTTCTTCTTAAAGATCCATTTATTTTCTATGGCTCGCCGTTCAGCGGGCAAGTCACCAAAGTCCATACTTTGTTTTCATACATGGATCCTATCTCGGATTTCATGGCTTCCAGCCATTTGTCGGAATCCGGGCCGCCATTGCTTCCTCATAGTTCAAGGTTCACCGTTGTCTAACAACATGATTTCTAAGACAGGGTTGCCGTACCACTCACAGTGCGGAGCGTGTCCTTGTGGACCTTCAATTTCAGTAGGAGCTTGATCAAGTATCTTGATCATAATCATTAATTTCCTCTCTAATCGGTGCAGGCTCCTCAGAAACGTTTTCTTGAGTTTCGCCATTTACCTGTTCAAGAGGTAACACTTCATCAAGTTCTACTTTCCTCCCACTTACTTCTTTCGAGAGAAACTCTTTCTCTAGAAAGGATCCATTCTTAACAACAAAGATCTTGCCTTCGGATCTGAGGTAGAAGGTATACCCAACAGTTTCTTTAGGGTATCCTATGAAGACGCATTTTTCCGACTTGGGTTCGAGCTTTTCAGGTTGAAGTTTCTTCACATAAGCATCGCATCCCCAAACTTTTAGAAACGACAGCTTAGGTTTCTTCCCAAACCATAATTCATACGGTGTCGTCTCAACGGATTTCGACGGAGCCCTATTTAAAGTGAATGCGCCAGTCTCTAAAGCATAGCCCCAAAAAGATAGCGGTAAATCGGTAAGAGACATCATAGATCGCACCATATCTAATAGAGTGCGATTACGACGTTCGGACACACCATTACGCTGAGGTGTTCCAGGCGGCGTGAGTTGTGAAACTATTCCACATTTTCTTAAGTGTGTGCCAAATTCGTGACTCAAGTATTCTCCTCCACGATCGATCGTAGAAACTTGATCTTTCTATCACGTTGATTTTCAACCTCACTCTGAAATTCTTTGAACCTTTCAAAGGTCTCAGACTTGTGTTTCATTAAGTAGATATACCCATATCTACTCAAGTCATCAGTGAGGGTGAGAACATAACGATAGCCTCCGCGAGCCTCAACACTCATTGGACCGCACACATCGGTATGTATGATTTCCAATAAGTTGGTTGCTCGCTCCATTGTTCCTGAGAACGGAGTCTTGGTCATTTTACCCATGAGGCATGGTTCGCACGTGTCAAATGATTCATAATCAAGAGACTCTAAAAGTCCATCTGTATGGAGCTTCTTCATGCGTTTGACACCTATGTGACCAAGGCGGCAGTGCCACAAATATGTGAGACTATTGTTATCAACTCTAACTCTTTTGGTATTCACACTATGAATATGTGTATCATCACGTACGAGATTCATTAAGAATAAACCATTAACCATCGGAGCATGACCATAAAACATATCTCTCATATAAATAGAACAACCATTATTCTCGGATTTAAATGAGTAGCCATCTCGAATTAGCGAGATCCAGATACAATGTTCATGCTCAAACTTGGCACTAAATAACAATTATTGAGGTTTAAAACTAATCCCGTAGGTAAATGTAGAGGCAGCGTGCCGACGGCGATCACATCGACCTTGGAACCATTCCCGACGCGCATCGTCACCTCGTCCTTCGCCAGTCTCCGTTTATTCCGCAGCTCCCGCTTTGAGTTACAAATGTGAGCAACTGCACCGTATCAAATACCCAAGAGCTACTACGAGTACTGGTAAGGTACACATCAATTACATGTATATCACATATACCTTTGGTTTTGCCGGCCTTCTTGTCCGCTAAGTATTTGGGGCAGTTCCGCTTCAAAGGACCACTTCCTTGCAATAAAAACACTCGGTCTCGGGCTTGGGTCCATTCTTTGGCTTCTTCCGGCAACTTGCTTACGGGTGCGGCAACTTCCTTGCCGTCCTTCTTGAAGTTCTTTTACCCTTACCCTTCTTGAACTTAGTGGTTTTATTCACCATCAACACTTGATGTTCTTTCTTGATTTCTACCTCTGCTGATTTCAGCATAGCATATACCTCGTGAATGGTCTTTACCATCCCCTGCATATTGTAGTTCATCACAAAGCTCTTGTAGCTAGGTGGAAGCGATCGGAGGATTCTGTCAATGACCGCTTCATCCGGAGATTAACTTCCGTTGAGTCAGCGGTTGTGCAACCCAGACATTTTGAGTATGTGCTCACTGACAGAGCCATTTTCCTCCATCTTACAGCTAAAGAATTTGTCGGAGACTTCATATCTCTCGACCCGGGCATGAGCTTGGAAAACCATTTTCAGCTCTTCGAACATCTCATATGCTCCATGTCTCTCAAAACGCTTTTGGAGTCCCGGCTCTAAGTGTAAAGCATGCCGACCGAACGAGGGAGTAATCATCGCAGCGTGACTGCCAAGCGTTCATAACGTCTTGTTCTGCAGGGAGAATAGGTGCGTCACCCAGCGGTGCTCTTAGGACATAATCTTTCTTGGCAGCTATGAGGATGATCCTCAGGTTCCGGACCCAGTCCGTATAGTTGCTACCATCGTCTTTCAGCTTGGTTTTCTCTAGGAACGCGTTGAAGTTGAGGACTACGTTGGCCATTTGATCTACAAGACACATTGTAAATATTTAGACTAAGTTCATGATAATAAAGTTCATTTAATCAAATTTAATGAACTCCCACTTAGATAGACATCCCTCTACTAGTCATCTAAGTATTACATGATCCGAGTCAGCTAGGCCGTGTCCGATCATCACGTGAGACGGACTAGTCAACATCGGTGAACATC
Organism: Aegilops longissima; assembly: GCA_021605205.1. Classification (NCBI taxonomy): domain Eukaryota; kingdom Viridiplantae; phylum Streptophyta; class Magnoliopsida; order Poales; family Poaceae; genus Aegilops; species Aegilops longissima. The sequence continues at coordinate 695,842,293 of CM038682.1, forward strand.
TTCATGTTGATCGTATCTTCTATACGACTCATGCTCGACCTTTCGGTCTTACGTGTTCCGAGGCCATGTCGTACATGCTAGGCTCGTCAAGTCAACCTAAGTGTTTTGCGTGTGTAAATCTGTCTTACACCCGTTGTATGCGAACGTAAGGACCTATCACACCCGATCATCACGTGGTGCTTGAACGACGAACCTTAGCAACGGTGCACGCTTAGGGTGAACACTTTCTTGAAATTATTATGAGGATCATCTTATTTACTACCGTCGTTCTAAGTAAACAAGATGCAAAACATGATAAACATCACATGCAATCAAATAATAAACGTGACATGATATGGCCAATATCACATAGCTCCTTTGATCTCCATCTTGGGGCTCCATGATCATCTTGTCACCGGCTTGACACCATGATCCTCATCATCATGATCTTCATCATCGTGTCTCCATGAAGTTGCTCGCCAACTATTACTTCTACTACTATGGCTAACATGTTTAGCAATAAAGTAAAGTAATTTACATGGCGATTCTCAATGACACGCAGGTCATACAAAAATAAAGACAACTCCTATGGCTCCTGCCGGTTGTCATACTCATCGACATGCAAGTCGTGATTCCTATTACAATAGCATGAACATCTCATACATCACATATAGATCATTCATCATACATCACAACTTTGGCCATATCATATCACAAAGCACTTGCTGCAAAAACAAGTTAGATGTCCTCTAATTGTTGTTGCAAGTTTTACGTGGCTGAATTAGGGTTCTAGCAAGAACGTTTTCTTACCTACGTTCAAACCACAACGTGATTTGTCAATCTCTATTTACCCTTCATAAGGACCCTGTTCATCGAATCCGATCCAACTAAAATAGGAGAGACAGACACCCGCCAGCCACCTTATGCAACTAGTGCATGTTAGTCGGTGGAACCGGTCTCACGTAAGCGTACGTGTAAGGTTGGTCCGGCCGCTTCATCCCACAATACCGCTGAATCAAGATTGACTAGTAACGGCAAGAAGAATTGACAACATCTACGCCCACAACAAATTGTGTTCTACTCGCACAAGAAGAACTATGCATAGACCTAGCTCATGATGCCACTGTTGGGGAACGTTGCAGAAAATTAAAATTTTCCTACGGTTTCACCAAGATCCATCTATGAGTTCATCTAGCAACGAGTATTCAGATTGGATAGCATCTACATACCACTTTGTAGATCGCAACGGAAGCGTCGGAGTGAACGTGGATGAGGTAGTCGTACTTGCCGCGATCCAATTCACCGATGATCTAGTGCCGAACGGACGGCACCTCCGCGTTCAACACACGTACGGTCAGCGTAACGTCTCCTTCTTCTTGATCCAGCAAGGTGAAGGAGAGGTTGAGGAAGATGGCTCCAGCAGCAGCACGACGGCGTGGTGATGGTGGAACTTGCAGTACTCCGGCAGGGCTTCGCCGTGCACTACGGAGGAGGAGGATGTGTTGGAGAGGAGAGGGGGCGTCCAGGGCAAAGGTGCTGCTGCCCCCTCCCTCCCCCTTTATATAGGTGCCAAGGAGGGGAGGGCGCAGCCTTGCCCCTCCTCCAAGGGAGGGTGCGGCCAAGAGGGGGAGGTGTCCACCTCCCCAAGGCACCTCTGAGGTGCCTTCCCTCATGGACTCTCCCTTTTTTACCCTAGGCGCATGGGCCCTTGGGGCTGGTTCCCTTGGCCCATGTGGGCCTAGGCGCACCACCTAGGGCCCATGTGGCCCCACGGGCTGGTGGCCCCACTTGGTGGACCCGGGACCCCTCCGGTGGTCCCAGACAATACCGATATCACCAAACTTGTCCCGATGGCAAACAGCACTTCCTATATATAATTCTTTACCTCCGGACCATTCCGAACTCCTCGTGACGTCCAGGATCTCATCCGGACTCGAACAACATTCAGGTTACTGCACATACATATTCCTATAACCCTAGCGTTATCAACCTTAAGTGTAGACCCTACGGGTTCGGAGACATGCGAACATGACCGAGACGGCTCTCGGGCAATAACCAACAGCGGATCTGGATACCCATGTTGGCTCCCACATGCTCCACGATGATCTCATCGGATGAACCACGATATCAAGGATTCAATTAATCCCGTATACGATTCCCTTTGTCAATCGGTATTTTACTTGCCCGAGATTCGATCGTCGGTATACCAATACCTCGTTCAATCTCGTTACCGGCAAGTCACTTTTCTCGTACCGTAATGCATGATCCCATGATCAAACACTTTGATCACATTGAGCTCATTGTGATGATGCATTACCGGAGAGGCCCGGTGATACCTCTCCGTCAAGCGGAGTGACAAATCCCAGTCTCGATCCATGTCAACCCAACAGACACTTTCGGAGATACCCGTAGCATACCTTTATAGTCACCCAGTTACGTTGTGACGTTTGGCACACCCAAAGCACTCCTACGGTATCCGGGAGTTACACGATCTCATGGTCTAAGGAAAGGATACTTGACATTGGAAAACTCTAGCAAACGAACTATGCGATCTTATGCTATGTTTTAGGATTGGGTCTTGTCCATCACATCATTCTCCTAATGATGTGATCCCGTTATCGATGACATCCAATGTCCATAGTCAGGAAACCATGACTATCTGTCGATCAACGAGCTAGTCAACTAGAGGCTCACTAGGGACATGTTGTTGTCTGTTATTCACACATGTATTACGATTTCCGGTTAACACAATTATAGCACGAATAAAGACAATTATCATGAACAAGGAAATATAATAATAATGCTTTTATTATTGCCTCTAGGGCATATTTCCAACACTTGTTTCCTATCATTGCAATACCGTTTGCGCTCACTTTTACCACTTGTTACCTTGCTGTTTTTATTATTTCAGATTACAAACCCTATATCTACTATCTATTTTGCACTTGTATCACCATCTCTTCGCCGAACTAGTGCACCTATACAATTTACCATTGTATTGGGTGTGTTGGGGACACAAGAGACTCTTTGTTATTTGGTTGCAGGGTTGTTTGAGAGATACCATCTTCATCCTACACCTCCTATGGATTGATAAACCTTAGGTCATCCACTTGAGGGAAATTTGCTACTGTCCTACAAACCTGTGCACTTGCAGGCCCAACAACGTCTACAAGAAGAAGGTTGTGTAGTAGACATCAAGCTCTTTTCCTAAGCGCCGTTGTCGGGAAGTGAGTTCTTGAAGGTATATTTTTAGATCTTGCAATCGAATCTTTTTGTTTCTTGTTTTATCACTAGTTTAGTTTATAAAAGAAAACTACAAAAAATGGAGTTAAGTTTGTCTCATATGCTTCGTCTTTTTAATATCTTTCGTGAGTATGATGGAAACGAAAATTGTGCTCAAGTGCTAGAAGAAGAATTACATAGAATGCTTGGCATGAAATATGTGAATGATGAGCATGATTGCAATGTTGTTAGTATGAATTCCTTGAATATCAATGATGCTAATGATATGCAAAGCCACAAGCTTGGGGAAGCTATGTTTGATGGAGATGATATTTTTTGTCCCCCAAGCTTTGATGAGCAAATTTACTATGATGAAAGCATGCCTCCTATCTATGATGATTATTATGATGACACGTATGCTTTAAAGAATAATGATAACCATGAAACGTGTCATCTTGATCTTAATTTTCAATCACATGATAGTTATTTTGTTGAGTTTGCTCCCACTACTATTCATGAGAAGAAATTTGCTTATGTTGAGAGTAGTAAATCTACCATTCTTAAGAAGTTGCTCCCCACTTCTTTCCATTCTCTTGACATGCACACTATCCACATCACCGGCCAATTAGATCAGCTATTCTCCCCCCACCCAGCTGAGACATGCAGCCTTCCACTCTTTTCTGCTGCCTACGCCCACCCGATTTTCCCCTTGCAGCCGGACGGTTCACTCAAACCGGTACCGACTGATTTTGGCACGTCGGCTTCCCAGCGCAATATTGGTATGTGGCATTCTGGAAAAAAGCTACACGCGGGCTGTCCATGCTAGCCCATGTAAAAGGCAGGCCTGGCTAAGTTGGTTTGCCCTTCTAGCCCATGTCACTCATCGCACTAGGTCGCTCAGGCTTCATCGTCCGCTCACTGCCGTCCTCTCTTCTACACGTCGCCGCCGCTTTCTCTTCTGCTCCTCGACATGAAACAGCAGTCACTACTATACATGAAACAACAGCATTTATCTCCCCTCATTGATCCGCTTTCCATTACCACGCCGCTCTCTCTTCCGCTCATCGTCGCCTTTATCTCCAAAAAGACGTTTGCGAGCACGCACGATCTGTACCATTCTACTCTATGACCGTAGCCCTCCACTCTGGTTTGGTGATGCTCCCTACTAACAGCCACCGTTGGTTTCTTCTATCCCCATGCTCCAGATTCGGGTATGTATGTAATTCGTGTACGATTATGATTACTCCTTAATGAACTCCTCTTAATTTCCATATATATTTCTATGATTCATGTACAATTTCTTCCTCATCATTATTCATATTTCCTTTAGATTATGTTCAAGCAGAGTACGTGGTTGCTTGACCTGGCTATAATATTCAACATGCAGGCGTCGTGTGTTTGATGTCGATCTACTGTTCCATTACAATATTCTAATCTATCTGATTGTTTAGATTCTTGAGACAATCCTTCAGGTTAAATAGTCTTCCACTTGATAAAAGGAGCCATAAGGCAGAGTAGGAGCCGAGGAAGATCTCAGGTCACTTCGAACAATATTCATCTTTATTACTTTCATGTGTAAAATTTCATGACATCAGAGGGCTTAGGCTATTCTGTATTTGTACCTTCAGTTTGCAAACTTATAATTGCACTTCACATTTTGCAGGCAACCTTCAGGTGATTGTTCCCCGCTAAACCTTCAGGTTTGTAGGCTTGATTTTCCTTTATATAACCTCAATTTAGAATCAGATTAAGGAAAAATGTTGTAATAGTTTAATGTAAGCTTTATAAACGGATTTGTTTATTTGGAAACAATATGTATTGTACTCCCAAGGCATGCGTAGGTATGTCTGCCTTGCTGTTTCATTTGATCAAATGTTAATATATCAAGTGTTGATCACGCCAAAGATAGTTTTCACATATCCACTTTGCATGTATCTAACCAGCATTTGGTCACTTCTTAATTTTGTTTGCCGGTTACATACTGGCTGCTTTCGATTCTTCTTAAAAATAGAACTTTATGTTTACAGTTAACCATGATAGTGGATATTTGGCCAGCCATGCAGAGTACAATCTGGTCATTTCTAAGTTCTTCCACAAAGCGGAGATTTTTCCATTAAACAAGATTTAAGATTTAGTCACTTTTTCATTACATTTTGTGAATGCATATAATATTTTGATCTTTAGCATTGTTTTCCTCACATGTATAATGTATTAGTTTTTTTCCTACCTTTTCACGAGACTCTTTATCTTGAAATTCCCGCAGCAACGCGCGGGGTATCCTCTAGTTTTCTATGCTTGTAGATCATGAAAAGAATGCTTTAGGTGATGGTTATATTGTTGAATTCATTCATGATGCTACTGAAAATTATTATGAGAGAGGAACATATGCTTGTAGGAATTGCAATAATGTCAAGTTTCCTCTCTATGTGCTTCAATTTTTGAACTTATGCTTGTGTTACCTTCCTATGCTAGTTGATTATTGTTCCCATAAGTTGTTTGCTCACAAAATCCCTACGCATAGGAAGTGGATTAGACTTAAATGTGCTAGTCATATGCTTCATGATGCTCCCGTTATGTTTCAGTTCTTATCTTTTATGTGAGCATCATTGCCATCATCATGCCTAGCTAAAAAGGCATTAAAGAAAAGCGCTTGTTGGGAGACAACCCAACATTTATCCTTACTGTTTTTGTGTGTACACATGAGTATGCTACTGTAGTAATCATGTTTTATAGCTTTTGTTTCAATAAAGTGCCAAGTAGAGCCTTTGGGAAGACTTGGATGAAGTCTTTATGATCTTGCTGTAAAAAACAGAAACTTTAGCGCTCATGAGATTAGGTGCCATTTTTACTGAAGAGTGATTTTAGGTTGATTCTTTTTGAAGATGATTAATAGACAAATTTCTCAGGTCCAGCAATTTATTTCATAATTTTTGGGTTCCAGAAGTATACGTTTTATACAGATTACTACAGACTGTTCTGTTTTTGACAGATTCTGTTTTCATTGTGTTGTTTGCTTATTTTTTATGCATCTATGGCTAGTATTAAGTGGTATTAACCATAGAGAAGTTAGAATACAGTAGATATTACAACAATATGAATTTATAATGAGTTCATTACAGTACCTAAGTGGTGATTTTATTTTCTTATACTAACGGAGCTTACGAGTTTTGTGTTGAGTTTTGTGTGGTTGAAGTTTTCAAGTTTTGGGTAAAGATTCGATGGAATATGGAATAAGGAGTGGCAAGAGCCTAAGTTTGGGGATTCCCAAGGCACCCCAAGGTAATATTCAAGGACAACCAAGAGCCTAAGCTTGGGGATGCCCCGGAAGGCATCCCCTCTTTCATCTTCGTTCATCGGTAACTTTACTTGGAGCTATATTTTTATTCACCACATGATATGTGTTTTGCTTGGAGCGTCATTTTATTTTGTTAGTTTTTGCTTTCTGTTAGTTAGAATAATGTTTTGCATCTTTAGTTTCAATAAAAAAGTCAAGGATAGCCTTTGCCATGCTTATTTTGCTTGTATACATGTTGCTGTTTGAAAACAGTAAGTTTGCCGCTGTTGCAAAAATTCCCTAGAAAATTAAGATAATGGTATAACGTTGAATCTTTTTGAGTATTAATCTATGATAAATTTATTATAGTGGGAATTTTAGTTCATAATTTTTGGAGTCAGTGAAGTATTGTTACTCTTGCATTCTTTACAGACTGTACTGTTTTGGCAGATTGTTGTTATATTTGCATTGTTTGCATATGCTTGGTTGTTTAATGATTCTATTTGAGGATAGGAGTATTAAATATGCATAGGCATTTAGTATGCAATGTTGAATAATAATTTTGGTGATTTGTTACAGTATAAAATGATAAGGTTTTGCATTGGTTTATACTAACCTATCTCACGAGTTCTTGTTGAGTTTGTTGTGAATGAAGCTTTTGAAAAAAAAGAGAAACCATGATATGAGGGGAATTAAAGAGACACAAAAGCTCAAGCTTGGGGATGCCCAAGGCACCCCAAGATAATATTTCAATAAGTCTCAAGCATCTAAGCTTGGGGATGCCCCGGTAGGCATCCCACCTTTCTTCTTCAACAACTATCAGTTAGTATCGGTTGAGCCTAAGTTTTTGCTTCTTCACATGAGTTGTGCTATCCTTGCAATGTCATTTTGTTTTGCTTTGCTTGCTGTTTGAATAAAGTATCAAGATCTTAAATTCTTTAATGAGAGAGAGTCTTCACATAGTTGCATAATTATTTAGCTACTCATTGATCTTCACTTATATCTTTCAGAGTAGTTTGTCGTTTGCTCTAGTACTTCACTTATTTCTTTTAGAGCACGGTGGTGGATTTATTCTAAAGAAACTATTGATCTCTCATGCTTCACTTAGATTATTTTGAGAGTCGTTAATAGCATGGTAATTTGCTTAATATTAATATACTTGGTATTCAAGATATGTGAAACTTTCTTTTGAGTGTGTTGAATACTAAGATAAGTTTGATGCTTGATTATTGTTTTGAGATATGGAGGTAATAATATCAAAGTCGTGCTAGTTGAGTAATTGTGAATTTGAGAAATGCTTGTGTTGAAGTTTGCAAGTCCCATAGCATGCACGTATGGTTAAAGTTGTGTAACAAATTTGAAACATGAAGTGTACCTGGCTTGTGCATCCTTATGAGTGGCGGTCGGGGACGAGCGATGGTCTTTTCCTACCAATCTATCCCCCTAGGAGCATGTGCGTAGTACTTGATTTTTGATGACTTCTAAATTTTTGCAATAAGTATATGAGTTCTTTTGACTAATGTTGAGTCCATGGATTATACGCACTCTCACCTTTCCGCCTTTGCTAGCTTCTTTGCTACCGTGCATTGCCCTTTCTCACCTTGAGAGTTGGTGCAAACTTCGCCTGTGCATCCAAACCCCGTGATATGATACCCTCTATCACACATAAACCTCCTTATATATTCCTCAAAACAGCCACCATACCTACCTATCATGGCATTTCCATAGCCATTCCGAGATATATTGCCATGCAACTTCCATCATCATATGCATGACATACATTACTTTTGTCATATTGCCATTGCATGATCATGTAGTTGACATCGTATTTGTGGCAAAGCCACCATGCATTATTTTTCATACATGTCACTCTTGATTCATTGCACCATCCCGGTACACCACCGGAGGCATTCATATAGAGTCAGATCTTGTTCTAAGTTTCGAGTTGTAATCCTTATGTTGTAATCAATAGAAGTGTGATGATCATCATTATTAGAGCATTGCTCAGACAAAAAAAGAGAAAGGCCAAAAGAAAAGAAAAAAAGGAAGGCCCAAAAAAAATAAAAAATAAAAAATAAAAAGGGCAATGCTACTATCTCTTTTTCCACACTTGTGCTTCAAAGTAACACCTTGTTCTTCATATAGTGAGTCTCATAAGTTGTGCTTCAAAGTAGCACCTTGTTCTTCATGTAGTGAGTCTCATAAGTTGTCTTTTTTATACTAGTGGGAATTTTTCATTATAGAACTTGGCTTGTATATTCCTACGATGGGCTTCCTCAAATGCCCTAGGTCTTCATGAGCAAGCAAGTTGGATGCACACCCACAAGTTTTCTTTTGTTGAGCATTCATAGCTCTAGTGCATCCGTTGCATGGCAATCCCTGCTCCTCATGTTGACATCAGTTAATGAGCATCTCCATAGCCCGTTGATTATCCTCGTCAATATGAGACTTTCTCCTTTTTTGTCTTCTCCACACAATCCCCATCATCATATTCTATTCCACCCATAGTGCTATATCCATGGCTCATGCTCATATATTTCGCGAAGGTTGAAAAAGTTTGAGATTATTTAAGTATGAAACAATTGCTTGGCTTGTCATCGGGGGTATAGAAGTTGGGAACATCTTTGTGTGACGAAAATGAAGCATAGCCTAACAATATGATTTTGTAGGGATGAACTTTCTTTAGCCATGCTATTTTGAGAAGACATGATTGCTTTGATTAGTATGCTTGAAGTATTATTATTTTTATGTCAATATGAACTTTTGTCTTGAATCTTTCGAATCTGAATATTCATACCACAATTAAGAAGATTTACATTGAAATTATGCCAAAGTATCACTCCGCATCAAAAATTCTTTTTTATCATTTACCTACTCGAGGACGAGCAGGAATTAAGCTTGGGGATGCTTGATACATCTCCAACGATCTATAATTTTGATTGCTCCATGCTACTTTATCTACTGTTTTAGGCAATATTGGGCTTTATTATCCACTTTTATATTATTTTTGGGACTAACCTATTAACCGGAGGCCCAGCCCAGATTTGTTGTTTTATGCCTATTTCAGTGTTTCGAGGAAAAGGAATATCAGACGGAGTCAAAATGGAACGAAATCAACTGGAGAAGTTATTTTTGGAAGGAAAGCCACCCGATGGTCTTGGAGTGCATGTCAGGGAAGAAGGGAGGTGCCCACGAGGGTGGGGGGCGCGCCCACCCCTAGGGCGCCCCCCCGTGTGGCCCCCTTCGTCCACCGACGCACTTTTGCACCCATGTATACCTACGTATTGTAAAACTTCCGAACAGAAGATAGATCGGGAGTTCCGCCGCCGCAAGCCTCAGAGCCACCAAAACCTCTCGGGACCTGTTTGCACCTGCCGAGAGGGACCCATCACCGGTGGCCATCTTCATCATCCCGGCGCTATCCATGATAAGGAGGGAGTAGTTCACCCTCGGGGCTGAGGGTATGTACCAGTAGCTATGTGTTTGATCTCTCTCTCTCTCTCTCGTGTTCTCTTTCGTGTTCCTCTACGGCACGATCTTGATGTATCCCGAGCTTTGCTATTGTAGTTGGATCTTATGATGTTTCTCCCCCTCTACTCTCTTGTGATGAATTGAGTTTCCCCTTTGAAGTTATCTTATCGGATTGAGTCTTTTATGAGAAAACTTGATGTATGTATTGCATGGGATAACTGTGCTGACAATGGGTTATTCTATTGATCCACTTGATGTATGTTTTGGTGATCAACTTGCGGGTTTCGTGACATTGGGAATCTATGCATAGGGGTTGGCACACGTTCTTGACTCTCCGGTAGTAGCTTTGGGGCACTCTTTGAAGTACTTTTATGTTGGTTGGATGAATCTGAGATTGTGTGACGCATATCGTATAATCATGCCCACGGATACTTGAGGTGACACTGGAGTATCTAGGTGACATTAGGGTTTTGGTTGATTTGTGTCTTAAGGTGTTATTCAATTACGAACTCTTTTATAGATCAATCCGAAAGAATAACTTTGAGGTGGTTTCGTACCCTACCATAATCTCTTCATTCATTCTCCGCTATTAGTGGCTTTGGAGTGACTCTTTGTTGCATGTTGAGGGCTTGTTAGACGATCTATCTATGTTATTATTGTTGAGAGAACTTGCACTAGTGAAAGTATGAACCCTAGGCCTTGTTTCCTATCATTGCAATACCGTTTACGCACACTTTTACCACTTGTTACCTTGCTGTTTTTATTATTTTAGATTACAAAAACCTATATCTACTATTTATTTTGCACTTGTATCACCATCTCTACGCCGAACTAGTGCACCTATACAATTTACCATTGTATTGGGTGTGTTGGGGACACAAGAGACTCTTTGTTATTTGGTTGCAGGGTTGTTTTAGAGAGACCATCGTCATCCTACGCCTCCTACGGATTGATAAACCTTAGGTCATCCACTTGAGGGAAATTTGCTACTGTCCTACAAACCTGTGCACTTGCAGGCCCAACAACGTCTACAAGAAGAAGGTTGTGTAGTAGACATCAAGCTCTTTTCTGGCGCCGTTGCCGGGGAAGTGAGTGCTTGAAGGTATATTTTTAGATCTTGCAATCGAATCTTTTTGTTTCTTGTTTTATCACTAGTTTAGTTTATAAAAGAAAACTACAAAAAATGGAGTTAAGTTTGTCTCATATGCTTCGTCTTTTTAATATCTTTCGTGAGTATGATGGAAATGAAAATTGTGCTCAAGTGCTAGAAGAAGAATTACATAGAATGCTTGGCATGAAATATGTGAATGATGAGCATGATTGCAATGTTGTTAGTATGAATTCCTTGAATATCAATGATGCTAATGATATGCAAAGCCACAAGCTTGGGGAAGCTATGTTTGATGGAGATGATATTTTTTGTCCCCCAAGCTTTGATGAGCAAATTTACTATGATGAAAGCATGCCTCCTATCTATGATGATTATTGTGATGACACGTATGCTTTAAAGAATAATGATAACCATGAAACGTGTCATCTTGATCTTAATTTTCAATCACATGATAGTTATTTTGTTGAGTTTGCTCCCACTACTATTCATGAGAAGAAATTTGCTTATGTTGAGAGTAGTAAATCTACCATTCTTAAGAAGTTGCTCCCCACTTCTTTCCATTCTCTTGACATGCACACTATCCACATCACCGGCCAATTAGATCAGCTATTCTCCCCCCACCCAGCTGAGACATGCAGCCTTCCACTCTTTTCTGCTGCCTACGCCCACCCGATTTTCCCCTTGTAGCCGGACGGTTCACTCAAACCGGTACCGGCTGATTTTGGCACGTCGGCTTCCCAGCGCAATATTGGTACGTGGCATTCTGGAAAAAAGCTACACGCGGGCTGTCCATGCTAGCCCATGTAAAAGGCAGGCCTGGCTAAGTTGGTTTGCCCTTCTAGCCCATGTCACTCATCGCACTAGGTCACTCAGGCTTCATCGTCCGCTCTACGGACATGTGTAAAATTTATTACTTTCATGTGTAAAATTTCATGACATCAGAGGGCTTAGGCTATTCTGTATTTGTACCTTCAGTTTGCAAACTTATAATTGCACTTCACATTTTGCAGGCAACCTTCAGGTGATTGTTCCCCGCTAAACCTTCAGGTTTGTAGGCTTGATTTTCCTTTATATAACCTCAATTTAGAATCAGATTAAGGAAAAATGTTGTAATAGTTTAATGTAAGCTTTATAAACGGATTTGTTTATTTGGAAACAATATGTATTGTACTCCCAAGGCATGCGAGGTATGTCGCGCTTGCTGTTTCATTTGATCAAATGTTAGTATATCAAGTGTTGATCACGCCAAAGATAGTTTTCACATATCCACTTTGCATGTATCTAACCAGCATTTGGTCACTTCTTAATTTTGTTTGCGGTTACATACTGGCTGCTTTCGATTCTTCTTAAAATAGAACTTTATGTTTACAGTAACCATGATAGTGGATATTTGGCCAGCCATGCAGTACAATCTGGTCATTTCTAAGTTCTTCCACAAAGCGGAGATTTTTCCATTAAACAAGATTTAAGATTTAGTCACTTTTTCATTACATTTTGTGAATGCATATAATATTTTGATCTTTAGCATTGTTTTCCTCACATGTATAATGTATTAGTTTTTTTCCTACCTTTTCACGAGACTCTTTATCTTGAAATTCCCGCAGCAACGCGCGGGGTATCCTCTAGTTTTCTATGCTTGTAGATCATGAAAAGAATGCTTTAGGTGCTGGTTATATTGTTGAATTCATTCATGATGCTACTGAAAATTATTATGAGAGAGGAACATATGCTTGTAGGAATTGCAATAATGTCAAGTTTCCTCTCTATGTGCTTCAATTTTTGAACTTATGCTTGTGTTACCTTCCTATGCTAGTTGATTATTGTTCCCATATGTTGTTTGCTCACAAAATCCCTTTGCATAGTAAGTGGATTAGACTTAAATGTGCTAGTCATATGCTTCATGATGCTCCCGTTATGTTTCAATTCTTATCTTTTATGTGAGCATCATTGCCATCATCATGCCTAGCTAAAAAGGCATTAAAGAAAAGCGCTTGTTGGGAGACAACCCAACATTTATCCTTACTGTTTTTGTGTGTACACATGAGTATGCTACTGTAGTAATCATGTTTTATAGCTTTTGTTTCAATAAAGTGCCAAGTAGAGCCTTTGGGAAGACTTGGGTGAAGTCTTTATGATCTTGCTGTAAAAAACAGAAACTTTAGCGCTCACGAGATTAGGTGCCATTTTTACTGAAGAGTGATTTTAGGTTGATTCTTTTTGAGGATGATTAATAGACAAATTTCTCAGGTCCAGCAATTTATTTCATAATTTTTGGGTTCCAGAAGTATACGTTTTATACAGATTACTACAGACTGTTCTGTTATTGACAGATTCTGTTTTCATTGTGTTGTTTGCTTATTTTTTATGCATCTATGGCTAGTATTAAGTGGTATTAACCATAGAGAAGTTAGAATACAGTAGATATTACAACAATATGAATTTATAATGAGTTCATTACAGTACCTAAGTGGTGATTTTATTTTCTTATACTAACGGAGCTTACGAGTTTTGTGTTGAGTTTTGTGTGGTTGAAGTTTTCAAGTTTTGGGTAAAGATTCGATGGACTATGGAATAAGGAGTGGCAAGAGCCTAAGTTTGGGGATTCCCAAGGCACCCCAAGGTAATATTCAAGGACAACCAAGAGCCTAAGCTTGGGGATGCCCCGGAAGGCATCCCCTCTTTCGTCTTCGTTCATCGGTAACTTTACTTGGAGCTATATTTTTATTCACCACATGATATGTTTTTTGCTTGGAGCGTCATTTTATTTTGTTAGTTTTTGCTTGCTGTTAGTTAGAATAATGTTTTGCATCTTTAGTTTCAATAAAAAAGTCAAGGATAGCCTTTGCCATGCTTATTTTGCTTGTATACATGTTGCTGTTTGAAAACAGTAAGTTTGCCGCTGTTGCAAAAATTCCCTAGAAAATTAAGATAATGGTATAACGTTGAATCTTTTTTCGTATTAATCTCTGATAAATTTATTACAGTGGGAATTTTAGTTCATAATTTTTGGAGTCAGGGAAGTATTGTTACTCTTGCATTCTTTACAGACTGTACTGTTTTGGCAGATTGCTGTTATGTTTGCATTGTTTGCATATGCTTGCTTGTTTAATGATTCTATTTGAGGATAGGAGTATTAAATATGCATAGGCATTTAGTATGCAATGTTGAATAATAATTTTGGTGATTTGTTACAGTATAAAATGATAAGGTTTTGCATTGGTTTATACTAACCTATCTCACGAGTTCTTGTTGAGTTTGTTGTGAATGAAGCTTTTGAAAAAAAAAGAGAAACCATGATATGAGGGGAATTAAAGAGACACAAAAGCTCAAGCTTGGGGATGCCCAAGGCACCCCAAGATAATATTTCAAGAAGTCTCAAGCATCTAAGCTTGGGGATGCCCCGGTAGGCATCCCACCTTTCTTCTTCAACAACTATCGGTTAGTATCGGTTGAGCCTAAGTTTTTGCTTCTTCACATGAGTTGTGCTATCCTTGCAATGTCATTTTGTTTTGCTTTGCTTGCTGTTTGAATAAAGTATCAAGATCTTAAATTCTTTAATGAGAGAGAGAGTCTTCACATAGTTGCATAATTATTTAGCTACTCATTGATCTTCACTTATATCTTTCAGAGTAGTTTGTCGTTTGCTCTAGTACTTCACTTATATCTTTTAGAGTATGGTGGTGGATTTATTCTAAAGAAACTATTGATCTCTCATGCTTCACTTAGATTATTTTGAGAGTCGTTAATAGCATGGTAATTTTCTTAATATTAATATACTTGGTATTCAAGATATGTGAAACTTTCTTTTGAGTGTGTTGAATACTAAGATAAGTTTGATGCTTGATTATTGTTTTGAGATATGGAGGTAATAATATCAAAGTCGTGCTAGTTGAGTAATTGTGAATTTGAGAAATGCTTGTGTTGAAGTTTGAAAGTCCCATAGCATGCACGTATGGTTAAAGTTTGAAAGTCCCATTGCCCTTTCTCACCTTGAGAGTTGGTGCAAACTTCACCTGTGCATCCAAACCCCGTGATATGATACCCTCTATCACACATAAACCTCCTTATATCTTCCTCAAAACAGCCACCATACCTACCTATCATGGCATTTCCATAGCCATTCCGAGATATATTGCCATGCAACTTCCATCATCATATGCATGACATACATTACTTTTGTCATATTGCCATTGCATGATCATGTAGTTGACATCGTATTTGTGGCAAAGCCACCATGCATTATTTTTCATACATGTCACTCTTAATTCATTGCACCATCCCGGTACACCACCGGAGGCATTCATATAGAATCAGATCTTGTTCTAAGTTTCGAGTTGTAATCCTTATGTTGTAATCAATAGAAGTGTGATGATCATCATTATTAGAGCATTGCCCAGACAAAAAAAGAGAAAGGCCAAAAGAAAAGAAAAAAAGGAAGGCCCAAAAAAAAAATAAAAAATAAAAAATAAAAAGGGCAATGCTACTATCTCTTTTTCCACACTTGTGCTTCAAAGTAACACTTTGTTCTTCATATAGTGAGTCTCATAAGTTGTGCTTCAAAGTAGCACCTTGTTCTTCATGTAGTGAGTCTCATAAGTTGTCTTTTTTATACTAGTGGGAATTTTTCATTATAGAACTTGGCTTGTATATTCCTACGATGGGCTTCCTCAAATGCCCTAGGTCTTCATGAGCAAGCAAGTTGGATGCACACCCACAAGTTTTCTTTTGTTGAGCATTCATAGCTCTAGTGCATCCGTTGCATGGCAATCCCTGCTCCTCATGTTGACATCAGTTAATGAGCATCTCCATAGCCCGTTGATTATCCTCGTCAATATGAGACTTTCTCCTTTTTTGTCTTCTCCACACAATCCCCATCATCATATTCTATTCCACCCATAGTGCTATATCCATGGCTCACGCTCATATATTGCGTGAAGGTTGAAAAAGTTTGAGATTATTTAAGTATGAAACAATTGCTTGGCTTGTCATCGGGGGTATAGACGTTGGGAACATCTTTGTGTGATGAAAATGAAGCATAGCCTAACTATATGATTTTGTAGGGATGAACTTTCTTTAGCCATGCTATTTTGAGAAGACATGATTGCTTTGATTAGTATGCTTGAAGTATTATTATTTTTATGTCAATATGAACTTTTGTCTTGAATCTTTCGAATCTGAATATTCATACCACAATTAAGAAGATTTACATTGAAATTATGCTAAAGTATCACTCCGCATCAAAAATTCTTTTTTATCATTTACCTACTCGAGGACGAGTAGGAATTAAGCTTGGGGATGCTTGATACGTCTCCAACGTATCTATAATTTTTGATTGCTCCATGCTACTTTATCTACTGTTTTAGGCAATATTGGGCTTTATTATCCACTTTTATATTATTTTTGGGACTAACCTATTAACCGGAGGCCCAGCCCAGATTTGTTGTTTTATGCCTATTTCAGTGTTTCGAGGAAAAGGAATATCAGACGGAGTCAAAATGGAACGTAATCAACTGGAGAAGTTATTTTTGGAAGGAAAGCCACCCGATGGTCTTGGAGTGCATGTCAGGGAAGAAGGGAGGTGCCCACGAGGGTGGGGGGGCACGCCCACCCCCCTAGGGCGCGCCCCCTGCCTCGTGGCCCCCCCTTTGGTCCACCGACGTACCCCTTGCACCCATATATACCTAAGTATTGTAAAACTTCCAGAACAGAAGATAGATCGGGACTTCCGCCGCCGCAAGCCTCTGTAGCCACCAAAAACCTCTCGGGAGCCCGTTCTGGCACCCTGCCGGAGGGGGGACCCATCACCGGTGGCCATCTTCATCATCCCGGCGCTATCCATGACGAGGAGGGAGTAGTTCACCCTCGGGGCTGAGGGTATGTACCAGTAGCTATGTGTTTGATCTCTCTCTCTCTCTCTCTCTCTCTCTCTCTCTCTCTCTCTCTCTCTCTCTCTCGTGTTCTCTCTCGTGTTCCCTCTCACACGATCTTGATGTATCCCGAGCTTTGCTATTGTAGTTGGATCTTATGATGTTTCTCCCCCTCTACTCTCTTGTGATGAATTGAGTTTCCCCTTTGAAGTTATCTTATCGGATTGAGTCTTTTATGAGAACACTTGATGTATGTCTTGCGTGGGATAACCGTGGTGACAATGGGTTATTCTATTGATCCACTTGATGTATATTTTGGTGATCAACTTGCGGGTTTCGTGACATTGGGAACCTATGCATAGGGGTTGGCACACGTTCTTGACTCTCCGGTAGTAGCTTTGGGGCACTCTTTGAAGTACTTTTATGTTGGTTGGATGAATCTGAGATTGTGTGACGCATATCGTATAATCATGCCCTCGGATACTTGAGGTGACAATGGAGTATCTAGGTGACATTAGGGTTTTGGTTGATTTGTGTCTTAAGGTGTTATTCTATTACAAACTCTTTTATAGATCGATCCGAAAGAATAACTTTGAGGTGGTTTCGTACCCTACCATAATCTCTTCGTTCGTTCTCCGCTATTAGTGGCTTTGGAGTGACTCTTTGTTGCATGTTGAGGGCTTGTTATATGATCTATCTATGTTATTATTGTTGAGAGAACTTGCACTAGTGAAAGTATAAACCCTAGGCCTTGTTTCCTATCATTGCAATACCGTTTACGCTCACTTTTACCACTTGTTACCTTGCTGTTTTTATCATTTCAGATTACAAAAACCTATATCTACTATCTATTTTGCACTTGTATCACCATCTCTTCGCCGAACTAGTGCACCTATACAATTTACCATTGTATTGGGTGTGTTGGGGACACAAGAGACTCTTTGTTATTTGGTTGCAGGGTTGTTTGAGAGAGACCATCTTCATCATACGCCTCCTACGGATTGATAAACCTTAGGTCGTCCACTTGAGGGAAATTTGTTACTGTCCTACAAACCTGTGCACTTGCCTTCCCAACAACGTCTACAAGAAGAAAGTTGTGTAGTAGACATCATGAATTTAAAAGTCAGCTTAGCTGATACAAAGTAGCAAAGATACTATCCGGTGAAAGTGGCTGTCTGGGCCACAAAGAAGTGTACCTTCTATAAATTGATTTTTTTTAAAGGCAATTGATAATTCGACCAAGTCGTAGGAGCCTAGGAGGAGAATGTTGAATCCCCAATCGCCTTACCAACAAAATAACATACATTCTAAAAAAGATGATTTTATTGTGGAAGGGAAATGATGTTTCGACCAAGTCATTGGAGGAAACGGTTGAACGCTCAATCGTCTATCTCCTTTTAAGAAGTGCTGGTATCATTCCCTTGACCTCAACGTCAACATTTCTCTTGTCCGCCGCAAGTACTTTTGTATATTTCCTCACTTGTCTCACAATAGGTAATATTATGTTCATAATTGTGATATAACGGTGTATTAAATGTCACAACCTGCTTAGCTGACACAAAAGACTATTTGGGAAAAGCGTCTCTTTGAAGAAAAAGTAGTATTACTACTAACGTGCACTATGATTTCCAGAAAGATCAATACACTGCCAAATCAGGAAGTGCTTCTAAATTTTCAATCACATGGGATCTCGTAAATGCTAGGTGATCTTGGGTTAATCCTCAGAATAAATAAGATTACAAGTTACAACACAACTATTGTTTATAAAGGTAACAGTAGACCGGTCAATCTTTATTAAGGAGAAAGCATATAACGAAGTGCGTACATATAATACTGCAAAAAACGCATGTACCCATGGGCACACACTGCACATTTCTACCTCGAAGATATCATAGAGTTGGTGATTTTACATGATGCAGCATGGTACAGATACACAAAGCTCTGAAGCTCTCTTATAACAAAGGTGGTAGAGAAGCAAACAAGGAATGTAATTACTAACACAGTGATCTCTTCATTTGTAGGATGCTTTTCTGTATCATACGAGGAGGGCTGGTTGTCATTTGAATGAGGGTTGGGGGCCACAGGCGAGTGGAAAGATAAGAGTGGATCACCAAGGAAAGACTGCTCATTGAAAGTGGGGAGTTGCCCAGTGTTTGGGACCTTCCCTGAGAGAAGCGGGTTGTATCACTACTGGAATCGCACCCTATGCCGACGGCCCGGACCGTCGGCATAGCCCTGACTAGCCGTCGGGACAGGCCTATGCCGACGGCCCCCGTCGGCATAGGGCCGTCGGCAACATATCCGTCGGCGTAGCCCTTATGACCGTCGGCATAGAATGGCCGTCGGCATAGACCCTATCCCGACGGTGGCAGACATCTATGCCGACGGCACGGCCGTCGGGTAACGCCATCCCTAACGGCGGTTGCCGTCAATCGCCGAAAGCAACGGCGGCTCGCCACGTGGCGTGTCTATGCCGACGGCTCGGCCGTCGGCCGTTAATACTATGCCGACGGCGAGGCCGTCGCACATACATGCCACGCGGCGCGAAGCCGTTGCTCCTGCTGCTTGCCTTATGCCGACGCCCCGCCGTCGCTTTAGCTGGAACTATGCCGACGGCGCGCGTGCCGGCATAGACATGCCACGGTCGGCAATCGGCACTCTGGGCAGATTAAGCCGACGCCCGAACCGTCGGCATAGCCTCGCCACGTGTCGGCAATCGGGCACTCTGGGGCAGAACTAAGCCGACGGCCAGCCGTCGGAGCGCGATAAAATCATGAGTTTTTACATGACGTGGGCACATGTGCTATAGGACCGATGGTAATTTTTCATAATTTTCGTGATGGAGAAGTATCTCAACACTTCCTCTCGCGGATTGCTCTTCGCGCGTCTCGACTGTGGCGGCGGACCTCCGGGGCTAGCATACCGTCAAATCTTGCGTGGCGGCCTCTCACAAGTCCGGAAGTGTTGTGGCGGTTGCAAATGCCCGCACGCGTCTCCGGTGTCCCTCCCCCCCCTCACGGACGGCGCCGCCACGCACCGGAGGGGGAAACGGACGCGGGGGTCTACACGGAGTGGATGTAGCTGTGGGTTTGGCCCGGATGTTGCTCTAAAGTGTTCGTATGGGCTGACCTAACATGACCGGTGGATAGGCCCACCGGTCAAATCCCGTCCGTGGGAAGTCAAAGGGTAGATCCGGTGGTCAACCGCCCGAGGTTAGGCGGGGCGGGGCCCTGGGGTAGTAATGCCACCGAGCGCCGTCGACCGCCCCTCATACATGCAGGTGGTGTGGTGGCATGTCCCAAGAGGCGGCACGCGTCTCGGTGTGCCCCTCACGGAGACGGCGCCACCCAGGCTTTGGAGGGGGAAGCAGACGCGTCGGGTCTACACGGAGTGGATGTAGCTGTGGGTTTGGCCGGATGTTGCTCTAAAGTGTTCGTATGGGCTGACCTAACATGACCGGTGGATAGGCCCACCGGTCAAATCCGTCCGTGGGAAGTCAAAGGGTAGATCCGGTGGTCAACCGCTCGAGGTTAGGCGGGACGAGGGCCCTGGGGTAGCAATGCCACCGGGCGCCCCACCGCCCCTCATACATGCAGGTGGTGTGGTGGCATGTCCGAAGAGGCGGCGCGCGTCTCGGGTGTCGGCGGCGCGCCATCCGTGAGGGGGCCACACCGGAGCCCCAACACAGCGACGCATGCATGAACACTTTCACATATGCATCGGGACCCGTGCGATGTTTTAGTGACATAGCTACTCCCGAATCGCCCCACCAACCAGAATTCCTTCCGTGTCGACTGCTTCCCCGTGACACGGCGATAGCGATGTTCGTAACGGGGGGCAATCGATATACCATCGGGTATGTTTTTTTAGATAAGGCATAATTATCATATACAAAAACAAAAATTAAAATAAAGTAAAAATAAAAAAACAGAGTAAAAATAAAAATAAAAAATAAAGTAATTAAGCGTGTCGACGGCCGGCCGTCGGCATATCTGTGCACACACGGAGGTTGTCCCACGGATCGTTGACGTGGCGTGGCACACGGATCGCTGACGTGGCAGAGGGGCCTATGCCGACGGCTTGGCCGTAGGCATACCTCTGCCACTGATATGCCGACGGCCGCCGTTACTGCCCGTCGGCGTAGGGTCAACGCCGTCAAATGGTCAGCGCTGACCGGGCAGGTGGGCCACGGTTATGCCGACGGCCTTCGCTATGCCGACGGGCCCCGTAGGCGTAACTCAGGCGGTCCCGACGGCCTTGTCTATGCCGACGGCCCCGTCGGCATAAGTTGATGTATGCCGACGGCATTTATAAGCCTACGGCCTTTCCGTGGCCGTCGGCATAGATCCACAGATGCCGACGGGGGCCGTCGGCATAGATTTGGCCGTCGGCAACCACAGTTTTTCTGGTAGTGTATGAAACATTGAATTTGCTCAGTTTGGACAGCTTGTCTAGGTTTGATGGGAGTGCACCGGAGAAATTATTCCAAGACAAATCGAGGCTCCTTAGGGAATCTAGATGACCAATTTCGAATGGAATCTGACCAGAGAAAGAATTGCCGGATAAATTTAGAGCAACTAGTTGCATCCAACCAATTTCTGATGGTAGGTGTCCAGAGAGCCGGTTGCTATCAAGCAGGAGCAAGCTAATGTTCTTCATTGCGCCAATTGTGGAGGGTATCTCTCCAGACAGTAGGTTTCCTGACAACTGAACATACCCTAAGGCCGTTCGTAATGGTGAAGTTACTGGAAGTATGTCATATCCCATGAGGAGCCTGTTCCACATTGTTAGGCAGTTCTTCTGGGACATCATCATTGATTCAACAAAGTCAAACTCTAGATAACTCGCTGGCACCCACTGGTACACAGGTAAACATTTACTCGTCGCAGACTTGATCAGTGAAGGATTGCTTCGATTCTTGACAAAGGTTGGACTGGGATTCCTCCCCATACTTTCCATCTCCCGTGGGATTTTGCCGGATATCCTGTTTCCAACAAGGTTGAGCCAGAGCAGGCTAGTACAGTTTCCTATCTCCCTTGGGATCTCTCCTGAAAGTTGGTTCTCAGCCAGCATCAACAAGAGAAGCGATGTTAGATTACCAATCTCTGGTGGGATCTTGCCAGAGAGGCTGTTGAATGACAAGTCGAATGCTTGGAGCCTCATAAGCTGTCCGTATGATGGTGGGATTTTACCAGAGAAGTTATTATATGCAAGCACGAGGGATTCGATGCTCATCATGCTAGCAATTTCGCTAGGAAGCTTGCCGGAGAATCTGTTAAGCTGAGGTCAAGGAAGATGAGGTTTGGCAACTGTAGAATGCCAGAGGAGACAATGCCTCCACTGTAATTATTCTCTTGAAGTGCAAGGCTCTTCAGGCTCATCAATTTTCCGAGGACTTGTTGCACCTCCCCTCCAAAATTATTGTCACTGATCTCTAGAAATTTTAGGTTGGTGCAGTTCATCAACTCAAGTGGTATCTTATGATGGAGCTGGTTGCTCGAGAGAACTAGCTCCTCCAGCCCCGCGATCGAGCCAATTCCTAGTGGTATAGATCCACCAAAGTTGTTGTTCCATAAGGACAGGGATCTCAAGTTTGAGCAATTGGCAATTGAATTTGGGAAATTGCCAGACAATTGGTTGCTGGAGATGTCCATAACCTGCAGCTTGCACCCCTTGGGAAACGTGCTGGAAGGAATGCTCCCTGTGAGGTTGTTCTTCGCGGCTTTGAACTGTGTAAGCTTTTCGATCCCTTCCCATACAGCCTTTCAAGTGAATTGGTTCCAGCTAAGATCAATGTCAGCGAGCTTGGTGCAGCCACTGAACAACCCACTTATCCTGCCTGTGAGGTTATTGTTGGAGACCGTGATGACACTGAGGTTGCCGCAGATGGCCGGGAAGTTTGTCCTAATGTCGCCCTGGAACTGATTCTGAGATAGATCTAGTATGCGTATGTTGATCAGGGTGGACACATCAAGGGTGCCACCGATGAGGTTGCTTGATAAGTTGAGGTACCGGAGGCCCCAGCAGTGCTTGAGATCAGGATGGAGTTGACCAGTGATACTGTTTTTTGAGAGATCGAGGTGCGTGAGCCTGGTGAGGCGCGAAAAGTTACCGAAGGATGGTCCGACAATGTTGGAACTCGAGAGGTCGAGATAAGTGACACGCCCTGCTGCATCACATTCAACGCCTTGGAGACGGCACGGCGAGGTCTCTGTCTCAGACCAGGTGTCATAGACGCCACGGTTGATTGGGTTTTGCGCCTTCAGGAAGTTCTTCAGCTCATGGAGCACCTCCTTGTCACTATGCCCAAGAATCACCTCAACTGTTGCGCCAAATTAAACCAGAGGCAATTAGTTAGGATTAAGCAGTAAATTTACAGTGTGATCATACAAACAAGCGCCATACCGATGATAAGTGCTTGGCAAAAGGCTCTCAGAATACGTTGAAAAACGGCCATGGAGGATAAAGAAACAAGTGACTTTTGTTTGCAGCTTGTACAACAGCTTTATTGGTTCCCATCCTTGTGGAAAAAGAGCATTCATCTCCAAAATTGTGTGGCCAATTCTGGGATTTCACCATCATGAAAGTGTCTTTGGGGCCAAGGCAACCAATCACCTAGTTATTTGTCTTTGGGGGCAGTCGAACTAGCCAAGTACATGTGCCCTATAGTGGATGTTTGGATCCTTCCCTCCGCTGGAACTAGATTTATTGGATATGTAGAATTCTCCAATATTCATCTGTTATGTTGGTTCTTCTCCAAATTTGTTTGGAAGCTCCTGAGGTACCTCTTATCTGGCAGTCGTCAATTTTCCTGGACAGAAGAATTTTTGTTGTGATCTCAATGTTTGGCCGCTTCAGTTCTAGAATATTTCTTATTTGTGTTTGCTGGAAATGAATGTCTTGTGCGGTGTCACTCTGCCTGTGAGCTACAACCTTTTTTTATATTTTTAGCATTAAAAAGACAAAATAATAAGATATAGATCGCTGTAAGAGAATATATATTTAGTTAAATCCCATAAATATTAGATATATTCATCTTTGATACTCAAGTTTGTTACTCTTACACCCTCCGGTTCATATTAGTTGTTGCTGAAACGGATGTATCTAGACGTATGCCAGTGCTAGATACATCCATTTGAGCGACAACTAATTTGGGTCGGAGGGAGTAGTTAATTTACGCAGCTAACTATATATTTTAAGTAGGATAAATGTTTATTATAATCAAAAGTTTTCCTATGATTTAAAACCTGAAGGGCTATTTTGATTTTTCTAATAAAAATCAAATTTAATAATAATGGGTATGTTTTAATGGGTTTATATAATCATGAGGCATGAGCTACTCTTTAGTTTTGCTGTTTGATATTTAGTTATCTTAGAAAGGCATATTACACACCTATACATTGTTATCTAAAATTGTGGCCAAAGGACCATCTTCTCCAAAATTGTGTGGCCAATTCTGAGATTTCACCATCATGAAAGTGTCTTTGGGGCCAAGGCAACCTTTACATGGTTACCTGTCTTTGGGGGCAGGCAAACTGGTCAAGTATATCTACCCTATAGTGGATGTTTGGATCCGGAACCTAATTAATTGGGTATTTAGAATTCTCCAATATTCATTTGTTCTGTTGATTCTTCTCCAAAATTGTGGCCACAAGTGCATTGTTCTCCAAAATTGTGTGGCCAGTTCTCATATTTCACCATCATGAAAAGTGCCTTTGGGGCCAAGGCAACCGTTCATGTAGCTACCTGTCTTTGGGGGCAGGCAAACTGGTCAAGTATAGCTGCCCTGTAATGGATGTTTGGATCCTTCCCTTTGCGGGAACCGGATTAATTGGGTATTTAGAATTCTCCAATATTCATCTATTCTGTTGATTTTTCTCCAAAGTTGTTTGGAAGTTCCTGAGAAATGTCTTATCCCACAGTCGTCAGTTTTCCTGGACACATGAATTTGTGTTGTGATCTCAATGTTTGGCCCCTTCAGTTCTGAGATGTATTTTATTTGCGTTTGCTTGAAATGAATGTCTTGTGCAGCATCACTCCGCCCGTGAGCTACAACCCTTTTTATATTTTTAGCATTAAAAAGACAAAATTGTAAGATATACATCGCAGTATGAGAATATACATTTAGTTAAATCCCATAAATATTAGATATATCCATCTTTGATATTCAAGTTTGTAAGTTAATTTACACAGCTAACTATACTTTTAAGTATTATTATAATCTGGTAAAATTTGGGGGAATTTTTTTTCATGAGTCTCCCCTGGACCCCCTCTTCCTTTTATTCCTCCTTTTCAGTTTAGTCCCCGTACAACCTGAGAGTTACAAAAAAAATCAAACGCAAAAAACAAAACAAAAAAATACCCACAAAAAACCTGAGAGTTACAAACACACACGCGCACACCAACACCCCCTCAAGATGGGCTAATCTATCATGCTTCTCAAATTCCGAATCGGTGAACATTATGTGAGCTAATTTACATGTGTCATATAGATGGCCTTTGCAGAATCAAGTTAGTAGTTTGCCTGTTTTATTCGCAATATATAAAATCTTTGCTGTCTTCAACCAGTTTGAATTCTCATTTGTAAGTACTGATCCCTGGTCGATTCATTAATTGCCATTTGCTAAAATAGAGATAAATTCTGGCCTAAGCATATTACTTTGATGAGGGCTTCGAGCAAACAAACATTGCTTTTGTAAATCCTTAATTCCCTTTGTACTGAACATTTTGATCAAAAGTTATGAACTTGTTTCTCGTATATGTATTGTTCTTTGCAACCCTTAGCTCGAAAACTGAACTGCTTCTATGATCCAAATCAAGCACTCGTGCTAGTCACTAGTCAACCAAATATGGTCAACAAATAACAGCCTAATGCAATTCGCTCCTGTTGAAAGCAAACTATTCTTGTGATATACTGTCAGGTAGTGTATTTAAAAGCCACTACCTGCTTAGCTCACACAAAGACACTTTTTGTCAAAATTTCTCGGTTCCCACCCAGAGTTAGAACTTCCATATATTTTGTCACTGGTGCCGCGTTGCTGCAATAGGCTATGACATACTATACTTGGACTGGTGTATTTAAAAGTCGGCTTAGCTCATACAAAGTAGCAAAAGATACTATCCGGCAAAACTGGTTGTTCGGTAACAAAGAAGTGTACCTTCTAAATATTTATTCTATTATGAAAGGCAAATGATAATTCAACCAAGTTGTAGGAGGAGCATGTTGAACGCCCTATCACCTTACCATCAAAATGGTTTTATTGCGGAAAGGTAACGATGTTTCGACCAAGTCATTCGATGAAAATGTTGAACGCTCAATCGTCTATCTCCTTAAAGAAGTGTTGGTATCATTCCCTTGACCTCAACACCAACATTTCTCTTGTCCACCGGAAATTAGTACTTTTGTACATTTCATCATTTGTGTCACAATAGGTAATATTATGTTCATAATTGTGATATAACGGTGTATATAATGTCACTGCCTTCTTAGCTGACACAAAAGACTATTTGACAAAAGTCTCTTTGAAAAACAAAGTATACCTCCTAAGAAACAATGTTCCACAAATGGGAAATGATGTTTCTTGTCGACAAGAACGCTCAGCTATTTATTCCCTTTAATGTGTTGGTAACATGCCATTGGTCATTTTTTTAGTAAACTGCATTTGCTACCATGGTTACCTTAATCTGCAGTATGATTCCAGAAAGAACAATGTATTGGAAAATCAGGAAGCAGGTCACGCTTCTAAATTTTCAATCACATGGGATATCGTAAATACTAGGTGATTTTTCGTTAATTCATCAGAGTAAACAAGATTACAACACAACGGTTGTTTATAAAGGTAACAATAGATCGATCAATCTTCATTAAGGAGAAAGCATATAACAAAGTGCGTACATTGCAACAAACACGTGTACCCATGGGCACACACCTCTTTCTACTTCAAAGATATCCTGCAGTTGGTGATTTTACGTAATGCAATATTGTATAGATACACGAAGCTCTGAAGCTCTCTGATAACAAAGGTGGCAGAGAAGCAAACACGGAATGTAACTACTAACACAGTGATCTCTTCATTTGTAGGATGCTTTTTTGTACCATACGAAGAGGGCTGGTTGTCATTTGAATGAGAGTTGGGAGTCACAGGTGAGTGGAAAGATAAGAGTGGATCACCAAGGAAAGACTGCTCATTGAAAGAGGAGAGTTGCCCAGTGTTTGG
This sequence comes from Aegilops longissima, assembly GCA_021605205.1. Classification (NCBI taxonomy): domain Eukaryota; kingdom Viridiplantae; phylum Streptophyta; class Magnoliopsida; order Poales; family Poaceae; genus Aegilops; species Aegilops longissima. The sequence continues at coordinate 695,869,434 of CM038682.1, forward strand.
GACCTCTCCTGAGAGAAGCGGGTTGTACAAAACGTTGAATGTACTTAGTTTAGACAGCTTGCCTAGGCTTGATGGGAGTGCACCGAAGAAATTATTCCAGGACAAAACGAGACTCTCGAGAGAATTCAGGTGACCCACCGTGAATGGAATCTGACCAGAAAAAGAATTGTTGGATAAATTTAGAGCAACTAGTTGCATCGAACTAATTTCTGATGGTAGGTGTCCAGAGAGCCGGTTGCCATCAAGCAGGAGCAAGCTAATGTTCTTCATTGCGCTAATTGTGGAGGGTATCTCCCCGCTCAGTAGGTTTCCTGATAGCTGAACATATCCTAAGGCTGTTTGTAATGGTGAAGATACTGGAAGTATGTCATACCACATGAGTAGCCTGTTCCACATGGTCGGGCAGTTCTTCTGAGACATCATCATTGATTCAACAAGGTCAAACTCTGGATAACTTGCTGGCACCCACCGATAAACAACAAAACATTTACTCATGGCAGACTTGATTAGTGAAGGATTTCTTTGGTTCTTGGCAAAGGTTGGGCTGGGGTTCCTCCCCATATTTGCCATCTCAGGCAGAATTTTTTCGGATATCTGGTTTCCGACAAGGTTGAGCCAGAGCAAGCTAGTACAGTTTCCTATCTCTCTTGGGATCTCTCCTGAAAGTTGGTTCCCAGCCATCATCAACAAGAGAAGCGATGCCAAGTTACCAATCTCTGGTGGGATCTCGCTGGAGAGGTTGTTGTACTATAACTCCACTGTTTGGAGCCTCAAGGGCCGACCATATGATGGTGGCATTTTGCTAGAAAAGTTATTATTTGCAAGCACAAGGGATTCGATGCTTGTCATGCTAGCAATTTCATTAGGCTGCTGAAGAATTTGTTAAAGCTGAGGTCAAGATAGATGAGGTTTGGCAACTGTAGAATGCCAGAGGAGATAATCCCTCCACTGTAATTATTCCCTTGAAGCACAAGGCTCTTCAGGCTGGTTATTTTTCCAAGGACTTGTTGCACCTCCCCTCCAAAGGTATTGCGACTGATCTCCAAAAAATTTAGTTTGGTGCAGTTCATCAGCTCAAGTGGTATCTTGTGATCGAACTGGTTGCTCGAGAGACCCAGCTCTTCGAGTCCCGCAGTCGAGCCAATGCCTGGTGGTATAGATCCACCGAAGCTATTGTTCCATAGGAACAGGGCTTTAAAGCTTGTGCAATTGGCAATTGAATTTGGGAAACTGCCAGACAATTGGTTGCTGGAGATATCCAGAGACTGCAGCTTGCACCCCTTGGGAAACGTGCTGCAAGGAATGATCCCTGTGAGGTTGTTCGATGTAGCCGTGGACCGTGTAAGCCTTTCGATCCCTTTCCATACAGCCTTTTCGATGAATTGGTTCCAGCTCAGATCAACATCACTAAGCTTGGAGCAGCCACTGAACATCCCACTTATCCTGCCTGTGAGGTTGTTGCCAGAGACAACAATAACACTGAGGTTGCGGCATATGGACGGGAAGTTTGTCCTAATGTCGCCCTGGAACCGATTCTGGGATAGATCCAGTATGCGCAGGTTGGTCAGGGTGGACACATCAAGGGCGCCACCGATGAGGTTGCTTGATAAGTTGAGGTACTGGAGACCCCAGCAGTGCTTAAGATCTGGATGGAGTGGGCCAGTAATACTGTTTGCTGAGAGATCGAGGTGTGTGAGCTGAGTGAGACGTGAAAAGTTACCGAAGGACGGCCCAACGATGCTGGAACTTGAGAGGTCGAGATAACTGACACGCCCGGCGGCGTCCATCCAACGCATTGGTGACGGCATGGCAAGGTCTCGGCCTCTAACCAAGTGTCATAGGCGCCACGGTTGATCAGGTTTTGCGCCTTCAGGAAGCTCTTCAGTTCGCGGAGCACCTGCCTATCACTTTGCCCCAGGATCACCTCAGCTATTGCAGCAGCGGCAGATTAAATCAGAGGCCATTGTTAGTCTGGATTAAGCAAGAAATGCAATGGAACATGTGACTGGTCATACAGGCAGGACGATTCCATTTCCATACATACCGATAATAAGTGCCTGGCAAAATGCAACAAGAATTTGGCGAAAAGCAGCCATGGATCTGAATAAAGACATGCTACATCTTGAGATAGCGTTGGTTTTCCCCGAAGAGGAGAGGGTGATGCAGCAAGTGTAGCGTAAGTATTTCCCTCAGTTTTTGAGAACCAAGGTATCAATCTAGTAGGAGGCTCCTCAAAAGTCCCATGTGCCTACACAAACAAACTGAGAACTCGCAACCTACGCAATAAAGGGGTTGTCAATCCCTTCACGGCCACTTGCAAAAGTGAGATCTGATAGAGATAGTATGATAAGATAAATATATTTTTGGTATTGTATGATATAGATGCAAGAAAGTAAAGATGCAAATAAAAGTAGATTGAAAGCAAATATGATAAGAGATAGACCCGGGGGCCATAGGTTTCACTAGAGGCTTCTCTCGAGAGCATAAGTATTACGGTGGGTGAATAATTACTGCCGAGCAATTGATAGAAAAGCGAATAACTATGACGTTATCTAGGCATAATCATGTATATAGGCATCACGTCCATAACAAGTAGACCGACTCCTGCCTGCATCTACTACTATTACTCCACACATCGACCGCTATCCAGCATGCATCTAGAGTATTAAGTTCATAAGAACAGAGTAACGCATTAAGCAAGATGACATGATGTAGAAGGATAAACTCATGCAATATGATATAAACCCCATCTTGTTATCCTCGATGGCAATAATACAATACGTGTCTTGCAACCTTTTCTGTCACTTGGTAAGAACACCACAAGATTGAACCCAAAGCTAAGCACTTCTCCCATGGCAAGAAAGATCAATCTAGTAGGCCAAACCAAACCAATAATTTGAAGAGACTTGCAAAGATAACTCAATCATACATAAAAGAATTCAGAGAAGATTCAATTAATATCCATAGATAAATCTGATCATAAACCCATAATTCATCGGATCTCAACAAACACGCCACAAAAAGAGATTACATCGAATAGATCTCCACAAGAGAGGGGAAGAACATTGTATTGAGATCCAAAAAGAGAGAAGAAGCCATCTAGCTAATAACTATGGACCCGTAGGTCTGTGGTAAACTACTCACAACTCATAGGAGGGGCAAGGATGTTGATGTAGAGGCCCTCCATGGTCGATTCCCCCTCCGGCAGAGTGCCGGTGAAGGCTCCAAGATGGGATCTCGCGGATACAGAAGGTTACGGTGGTGGAAATTGTGTTTCATGGTGCCCCTGGATGTTTTCGGGGTCCGTAGGTATATATAGGAGGAAGAAGTACGTCGATGGACGCCCGAGGGGCCCACGAGACAGGGGGCGCGCCCTACAGGGGGGCGCCCTCCTATCTCGTGGAGGCTCCGGTTGTTTCTTGACTTGCACTCCAAGCTCTCCGGATCTTGTTCGTTCCAAAAATCACGTTCCCGAAGGTTTCATTCCTTTTGGACTCCGTTTGATATTCCTTTTCTTCGAAATACTGAAATAGGCAAGAAAACATCAATATGGGCTGGGCCTCCGGTTAGTAGGTTAGTCCCAAAAATGATAATAATGTATAAAATAAAGCCCATAAACATCCAAAACAGGAAATATAATAGCATGGAACAATAAAAAATTATAGATACGTTGGAGACGTATCAAGCATCCCCAAGCTTAATTCCTGCTCGTCCTCGAGTAGGTAAATGATAAAAAGAGAATTTTTGATGTGGAATGCTACCTAGCATAATTACCAATGTAATTTTCTTTAATGTGGCATGAATGTTCAGATCCAAATAATACAAAATAAAAGTTCATATTGACATAAGAAATAGTAATACTTCAAGCATACTAAGCAAAGTAATCATGTCTTCTCAAAATAGCATGCCAAAGAAAGTTATCCCTACAAAATCATATAGTCTGGCTGTTGCTCTATCTTCATCACACAAAGTATTTAATCGTGCACAACCCCGATGACGAACCAAGCAATTGTTTCATACTTTAATAATCTCAAACTCTTTCAACTTTCACGCAATACATGAGCGTGAGCCATGGACATAGCACTATATGTGGAATAGAATGGTGGTTGTGGGGAAGACAAAAAGGGAGAAGATAGTCTCACATCAACTAGGCGTATCAACGGGCTATGGAGATGCCCATTAATAGATATCAATGTGAGTGAGTAGGGATTGCCATGCAACGGATGCACTAGAGCTATAAATATATGAAATCTCAACAAAAGAAAACTAGCGGGTGTGCATCCAACTTGCTTGCTGACGAAGACCTAGCGCATTTTGAGGAAGCCCATCATTGGAATATACAAGCCAAGTTCTATAATGAAAAATTCCCACTAGTATATGAAAGTGACAACATATGAGACTTTCATATGAGACTTTCTATCATGAAGATCATGGTGCTATTTTGAAGCACAAGTGTGGAAAAAGAGATAGTAGCATTGTCCCTTCTCTCTTTTTCTCCCATTCTTATTTTTTCTTTTTTTTTCTTTTTTTTCTTTGGCCTTCTCTTTTCTTTTCTTTTTTTTTGGCCTTTCTCTCCTTTTTTTTCTTTTTTTTCTTTGGCCTTCTATTTTTTTTCTTTTTTTCTTTTTGGCCTTTCTCTTTTTTTTTTTTTTTTTTTTCTTTTTTTTGTAAAGTCCGAAGTCTCATCCCGACTTGTGGGGGAATCATAGTCTTCATCATCCTTCCCTCACTAGGACAATGCTCTAATAATGAAGATCATCACACTTTTATGGATTTACAACTCAAAGCTAGAACAAGATTGACTCTATGTGAATGCCTCCGGCGGTATACCGGGATATGCAATGAATCAAGAGCGACATGTATGAAGATTATGATGGTGGCTTTGCCACAAATACGATGTCAACTACATGATCATGCAAAGAGCAATATGACAATGATGAAACGTGTCATAATAAACGGAACGGTGGAAAGTTGCATGGCAATATATCTCGGAATGGCTATGGAAATGCCATAATAGGTAGGTATGGTGGCTGTTTTGAGGAAAGTATATGGTGGGTGTATGGTACCGGCGAAAGTTGCACGGTACAAGAGAGGCTAGCAATAATGGAGGGTGAAAGGGTGCGTATAATCCATGGACTCAACATTAGTCAAAAGAACTCATATACTTGTTGTAAAAATTTAGAAGTCATCAAAAACCAAAGCACTATGCGCATGCTCCTAGGGGGATAGATTGGTAGGAAAAGACCATCGCTCATCCCCGACTGCCACTCATAAGGAAGACATTCAATAAATAAAATTGTGCTCCAACTTCATCACAAAGCGGTTCGCCATACGTGCATGCTACGGGAATCACATACTTCAACACAAGCATTCTTTGAATCCATAATCACCCAACTAGCATGACTTAAATATCACTACCTCCATATCTCAAAACAATTATCAAGCATCAAATTGATCATAGCATCCAATTCACTTTCTATGATAGTTTTTATTATACCCAACTTGGATGCTCATCATTCTAGGACCAAATTTGTAACCATAGAAAATACCATGCTGTACTAAGAGACTCTCAAAATAATATAAGTGAAGCATGAGAGACTAGCAATTTCTATAAAATTAATCCACCACCATGCTCTAAAAGATATAAGTGAAGCACTAGAGCAAAAACTATCAAGCTCAAAAGATATAAGTGAAGCACATAGAGTATTCTAGCAAATTCTAATCAAATAGGCTTCTCCCAAAAGGTGTGTTACAGCAAGGATGATTGTGGTAAACTAACAAGCAAATACCAATATAATACACGACGCTCCAAGCAAAACACATATCATGTGGCGAATAAAAATATAGCTCCAAGTAAAGTTACCAATGAACGAAGACGAAAGAGGGGATGCCTTCTCGGGGCATCCCCAAGCTTAGGCTTTTGGCTATTCTTGAATATCTTGGGGTGCCTTGGGCACCCCCAAGCTTAGTCTCTTGCCACTCTTTATTCCATAGTCCATAAAAGCTTTACCCAAAATTTGAAAACTTCACAACACAAAACTCAACAGGAAATCTTATAAGCTCCATTAGTGAAAGAAAACAAAACCACCACATAAGGTACTGTAATGAACTCATTCTTTATTTATTTGGGTGTTAAACCTATTGTATTCCAACTTCCCTATGGTTTATAAACTAATTTATTAGCCATAGAAGCATTGAAATAAGCAAACAACACACGAAAAACAGAATCTGTCAAAAACAGAACAGTCTGTAGCAATCTGTAACTAACGCAAACTTCTGGAACTCTAAAAAGCCTACAAAAATAGGAAGTACTGGAAATTTTGTTTATTGATCAGCAGCAAAAAGAATCAATGCAAAAGCACGTATGTGTGAGTTATTGATTTTTTTTCTCGTGAGCGCAAAGTTTCTGTTTTTCAGCAGAGTCAAATCAACCATCATCATAGGTTATCCTATAGGTTCTACTTGGCACAAACACTAAATAAAACATGAAGACACATCTAAACAGAAAGTAGAAGAAAAAAATTATTACTAAACAGGAACAAAAACAAAAAACACAAAGAAAATTGGGTTGCCTCCCAACTAGCGCTATCGTTTAACACCCCTAGCTAGGCATTGAGATTTCAATGATGCTCACATTAAAGACAAGAATTGAAGCATAAAGAGAGCATCATGAAACACGTGACAAACACATCTAAGTCTAACATACTTCCTATGCATAGGCATATTATAAGCAAACAAATTTGCAAGGCAAGCAAGAACTAGCATATGCAAGGAAGAAGAAAGAAACGATAGCAATCTCAACATGACGAGAGGTAATTTAATAAGATAAAAATTTCTACGACCATATTTTCCTCTCTCATAATAATTACATGTAGGATCATAGGCGTATTCAACAAAATAGCTATCACAAAACATATTCTCAACATGATCCACATGCATGCATAGTTGACACTCTTCCAAGAAAGTGGGATTAACATTAACTAAGGTCATGACCTCTCCAAGCCCACTTTTATCAAAAATTCCATAAGATTGATCAAAATCCAAATATGTGGGGTCTAAAGTTGACACTCTTCCAAACCCACTTTCAATAATATTGTAAACACTATTATCAATCTCATATCCATCATGGGGCTTAAATAATTTCTCAAGAACATAAGAAGAATCACCCCAATCATGATCATTGCAACAAGTAGTAAACATAGAAAAACTAGCATCCCCAAGCTTAGGGTTTTGCATATTATTAGCACAATTGACATCAATAGAATTTATAGTAAAATCATTGCAATCATGCTTTTCATTGAAGGGACTACCAAGTATGGGTGCAATAGCAACGATCTCATGTTTAACATAAGGAACTATAGCAAATTCGTCTTCATAAATATTGGCATCATGGCCACAAGAATAGCAAGCATCATGTTCATCAAGGGATATTTCAATCAAATCATCGGAATCATTATCTATAGATTCATGCATATCATTATTTTCTTCCGAAGCAACATTCATTCTCTCAATAAATTCTTTGACATAGACATTATGAGCAAAGTTTTCATTGCAATATTTAAGTATGACGGAATTTTCAGACTTGTTAAGAGTAAAATCATACTTTTCAATCAAAGAAGCAACTTCATGAGCACCCTTAAAAACGACAAATTCTTCAATTTGTTCAATATCATAGTAACTATAAACACCCTTTGCATAAGAAGATAAAATTTCATTATCATTGAACTCACATAGGTAGGGAAGGTGTTTTTTAGGGTTCTTAGAGCAACAAGTAAAATCACAAATTTCACAAAGATTCCAAGCATAGCATAGCAAACTGTTTATATGGAACCATAAGACCTTCCCTTTTTCACACAAACGATGACGCACAAAATGAGCATGCTCATCTAAAGATTTCCCATCAACTAGGCTAGTTGGGGTTTCAGCACGAGCGCATAAGGATCGAAGATGATCCAAGTAGAACACTTTAAGTGGATCCATATCAATAGATTTTTAGCAAGCAAAGATGCAAGCACATAGAAGGCATATGGAGACACGATCAAACAACAAGACAAGCAAAAGAGAGGAGATTGGGAAAGAGAGGGCGAATAAAACGGCAAGGGTGAAGTGGGGGAGAGGAAAACGAGAGGCAAATGGCAAATAATGTAAATGCGAGGGAGATGAGTTTGTGATGGGTACTTGGTATGTATTGACTTGAGCGAAGACCTCCCCGGCAACGGCGCCAGAAATCATTCTTGCTACGTCTTGAGCTAGCATTGGTTTTCCCCGAAGAGGAGAGGGTGATGCAGCAAGTGAGCGTAAGTATTTCCCTCAGTTTTTGAGAACCAAGGTATCAATCCAGTAGGAGGCTCCTCAAAAGTCCCACGCGCCTACACAAACAAACTGAGAACTCGCAACCAACGCAATAAAGGGGTTGTCAATCCCTTCACGGCCACTTGCGAAAGTGAGATCTGATAGAGATAGTATGATAAGATAAATATATTTTTGGCATTTTATGATATAGATGCAGGAAAGTAAAGATGCAAATAAAAGTAGATTAAAAGCAAATATGATAAGATATAGACCCGGGGGACATAGGTTTCACTAGAGGCTTCTCTCGAGAGCATAAGTATTATGGTGGGTGAACAAATTACTGTCGAGCAATTGATAGAAAAGCGAATAATTATGACGTTATCTAGGCATGATCATATATATAGGCATCATGTCCATAACAAGTAGACCGACTCCTGCATGCATCTACTACTATTACTCCACACATCGACCGCTATCCAGCATGCATCTAGAGTATTAAGTTCATAAGAACAGAGTAACACATTAAGCAAGATGACATGATGTAGAAGGATAAACTCATGCAATATGATATAAACCCCATATTGTTATCCTCGATGGCAACAATACAATACGTGTCTTGCAACCCTTTCTGTCACTGGGTAAGAACACCGCAAGATTGAACCCAAAGCTAAGCACTTCTCCCATGGCAAGAAAGATCAATCTAGTAGGCTAAACCAAACCGATAATTCGAAGAGACTTGCAAAGATAACTCAATCATACATAAAAGAATTCAGAGAAGATTCAATTAATATCCATAGATAAATCTGATCATAAACCCACAATTCATCGGATCTCGACAAACACACCGCAAAAAGAGATTACATCGAATAGATCTCCACAAGAGAGGGGGAGAACATTGTATTGAGATCCAAAAAGAGAGAAGAAGCCATCTAGCTAATAACTATGGACCCGTAGGTCTGTGGTAAACTACTCACAACTCATAGGAGGGGCAAGGATGTTGAGTAGAGGCCCTCCGTGGTCGATTCCCCCTCCGGCAGAGTGCCAACGAAGGCTCCAAGATGGGATCTCGTGGATACAGAAGGTTACGGTGGTGGAAATTGTGTTTCGTGATGCCCCTGGATGTTTTCGGGGTCCGTAGGTATATATAGGAGGAACAAGTACGTCGGTGGACGCCCGAGGGGCCCACGAGATAGGGGGCGCGCCCTAAGGGGGGGGGGGGCTCCTATCTCGTGGAGGCTCCGGTTGTTTCTTGACTTGCACTCCAAGCTCTCCGGATCTTGTTCGTTCCAAAAATCACGTTCCCGAAGGTTTCATTCCGTTTGGACTCCATTTGATATTCCTTTTCTTTGAAATACTGTAATAGGCAAAAAAACAGTAATATGGGCTGGGCCTCCGGTTAGTAGGATAGCCCCAAAAATGATAATAATGTATAAAATAAAGCCCATAAACATACAAAACATGTGATATAATAGCATGGAACAATCAAAAATTATAGATACGTTGGAGACGTATCAAGACACAAGTATTAGGAGTTTGGTTTTCACCTTGTACCTTAGTCTTTGTAGGATCCTCATCCTTGTCACCAAAAAAGACTCTTCTGCAGACCACTTCAGAGATTTCACCATCAGTAGTAACTTGTCTTTGGGTCTAGGCCAACCGGTCAAGTACTGGATGTGTGAGTGTGTGGTCATCATCCACATGATTCTCAAATGCCATGTATTCTCTTCCACCCGTCAAGTCACGCAGCAAGAAAGCTGTTTTCTAGAACACTAAAGCTGTGCATTGTGGTCTCAATTTATTCGAAGGGCTGGAGGCCTATCTTTATTAATAAGCAAAGAAAAGAGGGTAAAAGATACAACCCAAGTTCTAACTCAAGACAGAGGTTGTGTTGAAGTAGGAGAATGACAACCAACCAAAACAACTGAAGCAGCCTGCAACTCTCCACACTATCAGGTCTTCCCTGATAGCCTCACAAACCTACCGGACCGAGCTGTAGGAGTCATCGTATTTTTTGGCATTTCGCTCCCTGCAAATACTCCAGTGCGCCAGGATGGTCATCGTATTTACTTGGTTCTTTTGATCCTGCAATCACCACTCCTCCGTGCTGGTGTGATAGGGAAGTTAGCTGCAGCCCACTCGCGCAAGTTGGTCTAGATTTGTGCGAGAATCTGCGGTGGACGAACATGTGGGTGCAGCATTCCGGCGAGACTATGGTATGCATCTTGCGTATGCTTGGAAAAAAAACATTCCGCGGAGATGAGACACAGCTGGCAGGTTGCATTATTCAGCCAACTGAAGGTTATCAGTCGTGAGGCCACCGTGATGAACAAGTAGACACATGAAGAATCTGCTGCGGGAGGGGGCTCTTGACTTCCAGATCGCCGCGGCACAGGCAAAGTGGGACTTGGCAGCGAAAAGAAGAGGGTGATAGGCTCTGTTCACGACAGAAGTGCCATCAATGGAGTGGCGTCACACCGCGACGTCTGGACTACCAGGCTCCAAGTCAACACCTCAGCGACGATATCCCATAGCCATAGATACTGGGCAAGGGCTTGAGATGAGGGACCACCATGGATGTCCCCACTCCAGGAGTCGCGCTAGAGCGCTTCCCCCATCGAGGGGTCAGATTTATGCACAAAGGAGGTGGGATAAAAAGCATGCCCTCCAGGCAACCAATTATCCCACAAATTGAGGTACTGAAGACCCTAGCAGTGCTTGAGATCTCGATGGAGTTGGCCTGTGATACTGTTTGCTGAGAGATCGACGTGTGTGAGCTGGGTGAGGCGTGAAAAGTTACCAAAGGACGGCCCAGCGATGCTGGAACTCGAGAGTTCGAGATAACTGACACGCCCGGCGGGGTCACACCCAACACCTTGGAGACGTGTGAGTGTGTGAACCTCCTGATCTAGGATTCTTCAGAAGAGGTGTAGTTCTGGTGGTTCTTCTCCAAAATTGTTTGGCCCCGTCTGTGATATTTTGTAGAACACTAAAATTATGTATTGTGATCTCAATTTATTCGAAAGGCCAGAGACCGATCTTTATTAAGTACAGAAAAGGATTACAATCATGGCTGGATTTCTAACTCAACAGGCAACCAAATAACAAGGAAGAAAATTATGAGCCCAAGAAACTGCGACCAGCACTGCTCTAGAGATGAAGATGAAAGTAGCCCGTAGCTCTCCACATTTACTTCTCGAGTCTTCTTCTGATAGCCTCAAAAACATCCGGGACCGAGCTATAGGAGTCAGTGAAAAATTCTGGTGTGGTAGTGAAGTCAGCCTTAACCTACTCGCGCACGCTGGTCTAAATGTGCTACGAGAATCTGCAGTGGACGTCGCATTATTCGGCCAACTGAATGTTATCAGCCGTGAAGCCACGTTGATGAACAAGTACTCAAGTAGCCACATGAAGAATTTGCAGAGGGAGGGGGCTCTAGACTTCCACATCGCGTCGTCAGAGGCAAAAGCCGGAATTGGCAGTGAAGAAGAGGCGGTAGGCCCTGCTCATGGTGAAAAGGCCGTCATTGGAGGCAAATCCTATTCAGGCCCGTTAGCTGGGCCAACGTTCAAAAAATGATGCAGCCCTAGAATTCGAACCCGCGACCACCACGACCATATCATTAGGCCATCGGAGGACTAGTGCTTTCTAAGCTTTTTTATTTATTCCACATTTCAATCACGGGAATCCCCCGGTTTTCGGAAGCTTCTAACCAGTTTTTTACCGATTCACTGGTCATTTCAGGGCGGTTTTATTCGAGTTTTAGTTTTTCTTTTTTTCTTTCTTTTTCCTTTTTTAAGATTCATGTTTTCTAAAAGAAAAACGAGAAACATTTTTCAAATTTGATGATTTTTTTCAAAAATGATGAATTTTTTTTCAAATTCGATGAACTTTTTTGAATTTGATGATTTTTTAATTTTGTGAACTTATTTGGAAATTGGTGTTTTAAAAAATCAGTGAGATTTTTTTCAAAAATCAATGAACAATTTTCAAATTTGATGAACTTTTTTTAAAATCGATAACTTTTTTCAAATTTGATGATGTTTTTCTAAAATCGAAGAACTTTTTTCATGATTCGTCGTTTTTTTACTTGTGCATATTGTTTCCAGATTTTGTGAACTTTTTAACCCACGAATATTTTTAATAAATCTATGAACTATTTTTTATTTCATGAACATATTCAAAATGGTAAAAAAAAAAGGCCGGTGTTTTCCTGAACCAGCAGCGCGGCGCTGTGGAAAGAAAAAAATACAACGAGGTAAGCTGATGGAGCGGTGGGTGTAGCAGCGATGCGCGGACGCAGGTCATGGTTAGCTGACATGGCATTTTTACGCGAAGGGCCATCTTTCCGCTGATGGAGAGGAAGTTTGAGATAATTTACAGAATCCCGTCAAAATTTTGCGCATTTATGGGAACTGTTGAAGAACTTTTTTTTCCACCCAATTCTTCTTAAACGGTGGTCATTTTACGGATATGAAAACCTCGGAGGAAACAAACTGCTTGGCGGGAAAGATTATTTCGCTAGAGTGACCATCTTTATTTATTTAAAAAATAGAATTACTTCGCAGAAAATACTAGTACTACTAGTTTCTAATACACCTTTGGAGTACTTCTTTGTTCCTCGAATCACGTGATGTCTGGGAGGTTATTACTAGTACTGTACCTATGATAGAGCGTCGGTAGTGCACGGCTGCAAGGAAATAAAACGAAGGCGGTAGTGTTTTTTGATCAAAAAAGGAAAAAGAACGAAGGTGTGTCCGCCGGAGAAACGAAACCGTGTCCTCTACATGAGCCTCCCCCTTCCTTCCAACTGTGTATATAGGTCATCGGATCCCCAAAGAAGTCTGTACGTTTTCCACCGAGGGCAACGAAACAAGGAGTCTGTCTATCGATGTCGATGGCCGCCGCGCAGATCCACCGCAGTCGAGGCCTGCTGGTGGTTGAACACCCCACCAAGGGCAACTTCGTCTTCGAGTTCAACCTCGACCGTCTATTCTCCGGCGAACCCGACCAGGAGTTCCCACCGATTCTCAACCTTCCCGACCCCGTCGCCAAGTTCAACAGCGTACAACCTACGGAAAACATGGCCATCACCGTCTCCGGCAACCTCATCGTTGCCGCCACCTCCCTGTCCCAGACTCTGCTCTACGACACCGGCTCGCACTCCGCCTCCACTGGCCCGGACATGCTGTCCGGCAAAATCGATATCCTCCTCGTCCCCGTCGTAGACGGCACGTTCTTCGCCATGTCCTTCTACCCACACCTCGACGACACTCCCCACGCCGAGCTTCTGGCCAGCAACACGGACGACGCCGGCGTTCGCTTGGCCTGGCACCTCATCCCGGATCCACCGCTGTCGTCCATCCCTCGCCCTCGCTTCAAGAGGGAGTGGCACATCTCGGGCTACTTTGTCGCGGGCACACACGTCTGGGTCTCCTTCTTGAATGAAGGCACCTTCTCCTTCGACACAGCGTGCCGCAGGTGGCGCAGGGAAGGCACCTGGAAGCTGCCCGTGATGGGCCGGGCCCTTTTGATCCCAGACTTCCTGGGCAGCAGCCGACAGCTGCTCTTTGGCTTTTTCTCCAGGGATCGCCACTTTTGCGCCTGCGATATAGAGGCTAGGCCTCCGGTGATCATCAAGTCCTGGCCGGAGGCCATCCCCTCCCGGATGGTCTGGCGTGCCAGATACTTCACAGAAGCACACACCGCCGCTCTTGCCTACTACAGGGCCGGCAGATTTTGCATCTCGATGGTCATCATCACCGGGTACTCCCCTCAAAAGCCTATCAACATGGACGAAGTGCTCAATCTACCACGCCGCGCTGTCTCCATCATGGCCGTCGAGGTCACCCCAGGAATGCAGTTGATTAAGCGCAAACTCGAATGCTACTCCATGCCAGCAGAAGCGCATGTAGGCGACGTCATCTAGACGGATGTAGCCAAGCTCATGGTGGCCACCACTGATCCGCATTGTAAATCCAGATGGTGGGTAGGCTCGTATGGAGGGGATCCCCTGGCGACGCGCCATGCTCGACAGAAACTGGCCGTCAAAGGATACTATGGCCGGACGACCATCGTACTCTAGTATTGATGTATTGAATGTATGTACACATTATTTACTTAACTCCTTGCTTAATCAGTAAAAATGATAAATCTTTGTATTTGTTTGGTTTTTTGTACTATGACGAGTCAAACAAAAGCAGCAGATTAACCACCGAGACGCATTGAACTTTTTCTCGAATGAGTAGAGATCCCAAAAATATAGTGCACGGTCCAGATTAACCACTCATGTGTTTATCTGGGCACAGAATCAACTACTCCCTCCGTCGGGAAATACTTGTCCTGAAAATGAAATAAGATTTCATTTCTAAGACAAGTATTTTCGGACGGAGGGAGTACTAAACATTCTGATTAAAATCATTGCAAGCATGTCTTCTCTGTTGTGTTGTTGTTCTGTTCTCTCAGGCTCCCGCTACCTGCACATCTCCACTCACCTCTCCACGTCAATCATGTCCTTGCCTAGCCGTGAGCCCGTGACGCCCGCTCTCTCCACCTAAGAGCAATTCCAATGGGGCGACCCAAACAGACAGCGATTTCGTCCGCTTTTTGTCCATTTGGGTTGGCCGTCCCCCCGCGTCCGCCCTATTTTAGATATGGGTCGGTAGGGCGCCCAACGCGCCGACCCATATGTGCCGGCGTGGCTGCCACCCCCTTTTTTTCTGCATGATTGCATAGTTCAAAATAAAATCGTTTTGGACCGAATAAAATAGCATAGTTTATTACAAGCCAAATGAAAATAAAAAGGTCTCACATAGATCTCACATAGTTTTGCAAAACGAATAAAAGAAGATACATCTATTTGTTGCCAACATGAGCCCACATATGCTCAACCAAATCATTTTGCAGTTGCATGTGAGTTCCCCAATAACGCTCGTCTTCATGAAATTGGGTGAACTGTTCAAACGTTGTCGCTACTCCATGCTCAGGCACAACATTCTCACCCTGAAACTGAAAGCCTTGATCATATAGTCATTCCGGGCGCTCGTCTTCTACGGTCATATTATGCATGATCACACAAGCAGTCATCACCTTTCACAGTTTCTGCGTGCTCCAGGTATTAGCAGGATACTGAACGATGCCCCATCGAGATTGCAATACACCAAAGGCACGCTCGACATCCTTCCTAGCACTCTCTTTCTCTTGAGCAAATCTTTTCCTCTTCTCTCCGACAGGGTTGGGTATTGTCTTTGTTGGGGAACGTTGCAGAAAATAAAAAATTTCTACGCTTCACCAAGATAAATCTATGAGTTCATCTAGCAACGAGAGAGAGGAGTGCATCTAAATACCCTTGTAGATCGCGAGCGGAAGCGTTCAAGAGAACGGGGTTGAGGGAGTCATACTCGTCGTGATCCAAATCACCGAAGATCCTAGTGCTGAACAGACAGCACCTCCACGTTCAACACACATACGGTTGGGGAAGACGTCTCCTCCTTCTTGATCCAGCAAGGGGGAAGGATAGGTTGATGGAGATCCAGGAGCACGACGGCGTGGTGGTGGATGCAGCAGCGATCTCGGCAGGGCTTCGCCAAGCACTACGAGAGGGAGAGGTGTTGCGGAGGGAGAGGGAGGCGCCAAGAGCATGGGTGCGGCTGCCCTCCCTCCCCCCCTCTTTATATAGGGCCCCTAGGGAGGGTGCCGGCCCTAGGAGATGCAATCTCCAAAGGGGGGCGGCGGCCAGGGGGGAAACTTGCCCCCCAAGCCAGGTGGAGGCGCCCCCACCCCTAGGGTTTCCAACCCTAGGCGCAGGGGGGCCCAAGGAGAGGCGCACCAGCCCACCAGGCTGGTTCCTCCCACTTCAGCCCATGGGGCCCTCCGGATAGGTGGCCCCACCGGTGGACCCAGGGACCCTTCCGGTGGTCCCAGACAATACCGTGACCCCAAACTTTCCCGATGGCCGAAACCTGACTTCCTATATATAATTCTTCACCTCCGGACCATTCCGGAGCTCCTCGTGACGTCCGGGATCTCATCCGGTACTCCGAACAACTTTAGGGTTACTGCATACTAATATCTCTACAACCCTAGCATCACCGAACCTTAAGTGTGTAGACTCTATGGGTTCGGGAGACACGCAGACATGACCGAGACGACTCTCCGGTCAATAACCAACAGCTGGATCTGGATACCCATGTTGGCTCCCACATGCTCCTCGATGATCTCATCGGATGAACCACGATGTCGAGGATTCAAGTAACCCCGTATACAATTCCCTTTGTCAATCGGTACGTTACTTGCCCGAGATTCGATCGTCGGTATCCCAATACCTCGTTCAATCTCGTTACCGGCAAGTCACTTTACTCGTACCGTAATGCATGATCCCGTGAACAAACACTTGGTCACTTTGAGCTCATTTTGATGATGCACTACCGAGTGGGCCCAGTGATACCTCTCCGTAATACGGAGTGACAAATCCCAGTCTCGATTCGTGTCAACCCAACAGACACTTTCGGGATACCAGAGTGTACCTTTATAGTCACCCATTCGTTGTGACGTTTGGTACACCCAAAGCACTCCTACGGTATCCGGGAGTTACACGATCTCATGGTCTAAGGAAAAAATACTTGACATTGGAAAAAGCTCTAGCAAACGAACTACACGATCTTGTGCTATGCTTAGGATTGGGTCTTGTCCATCACATCATTCTCCTAATGATGTGATCCCGCTATCAACGACATCCAATGTCCATAGTCAGAAAACCATGACTATCTGTTGATCAACGAGCTAGTCAACTAGAGGCTTACTAGGGACATGTTGTGGTCTATGTATTCACACATGTATTACAATTTCCGGATAACACAATTATAGCATGAATAAAAGACAATTATCATGAACAAGGAAATATAATAATAATGATTTTTATTATTGCCTCTAGGGCATATTTCTAAGAGTATCCCACTTGCACTAGAGTTAGTAATCTAGTTACATTGTGATGAATCGAACACCCATAGAGTTCTGGTGTTGATCATGTTTTGCTCGCGAAAGAGGTTTAGTCAACGGATCTGCGACATTCAGATCCGTATGCACTTTGCAAATATCTATGTCTCCATCTTGAACGTTTTCACGAATGGAGTTGAAGCGACGCTTGATGTGCCTGGTCTTCTTGTGAAACCTGGGCTCCTTGGCAAGGGCAATAGCTCCAGTGTTGTCACAGAAGAGAGTGATCGACCCCGGCGCATTGGGTATGACTCCTAGGTCGGTGATGAACTCCTTCATCCAGATTGCTTCATGCGCTGCCTCCGAGGCTGCCATGTACTCCGCTTCACATGTAGATCCCGCCACGACGCTTTGCTTGCAACTGCACCAGCTTACTACCCCTCCATTCAAAATATACGCGTATCCGGTTTGTGACTTAGAGTCATCCAGATCTGTGTTGAAGCTAGCGTCGACGTAACCCTTTACGACGAGCTCTTCGTCACCTCCATAAACGAGAAACATGTCCTTTGTCCTTTTCAGGTACTTCAGGATATTCTTGACCGATGTCCAGTGTTCCTTGCCGGGATTACTTTGGTACCTTCCTACCAAACTTACGGCAAGGTTTACATCAGGTCTGGTACACAGCATGGCATACATAATAGACCCTATGGCTGAGGCATAGGGGATGACACTCATCTCTTCTATATCTTTTGCAGTGGTCGGGCATTAAGCCGAGCTCAATCTCACACCTTGCAATACAGGCAAGAACCCTTTCTTGGACTGATCCATATTGAACTTCTTCAATATCTTATCAAGGTATGTGCTTTGTGAAAGACCTATGAGGCGTCTCGATCTATCCCTATAGATCTTGATGCCTAATATGTAAGCAGCTAGTCCAAGGTCCTTCATTGAAAAACACTTATTCAAGTAGGCCTTAAAGTTGTCCAAAAGTTCTATGTCATTTCCCAACAAAAGTATGTCATCTACATATAATATGAGAAATGCTACAGAGCTCCCACTCACTTTCTTGTAAACGCAGGCTTCTCCATAAGTCTGCATAAACCCAAACGCTTTGATCATCTCATCAAAGCGAATGTTCCAACTCCGAGATGTTTGCACCAGCCCATAAATGGATCGCTGGAGCTTGCATACCTTGTTAGCATTCTCGGGATCGACAAAACCTTCTGGCTGCATCATATACAGTTCTTCCTTAAGATAGCCGTTAAGGAATGCCGTTTTGACGTCCATTTGCCATATCTCATAATCATAGTATGCGGCAATTGCTAACATGATTCGGACGGACTTCAGCTTCGCTACGGGAGAGAAAGTCTCATCGTAGTCAACCCCTTGAACTTGTCGATAACCCTTAGCAACAAGTCGAGCTTTATAGATGGTAACATTACCATCCGCGTCCGTCTTCTTCTTAAAGATCCATTTGTTTTCTATCGCTCGCTGATCATCGGGCAAGTCTGTCAAAGTCCATACTTTGTTTTCATACATGGATCCTATCTGGGATTGCATGGCTTCAAACCATTTGTTGGAATCTGGGCCCGCCATCGCTTCTTCATAGTTCGAAGGTTCACCGTTGTCTAACAACATGATTTCTAGGATGGGGTTGCCATACCATTCTGGTGTGGAACGTGTCCTTGTGGACCTACGAAGTTCAGTAGCAACTTGATTCGAAGTACCTTGATCATCATCATTAACTTCCTCTCCTGTCGGTGCAGGCACCACAGGAACATCTTCCTGAGCTGCGCTGCTTTCCGGTTCAAGAGGCAGTACTTCATCTAGTTCTACTTTCCTCCCACTTATTTCTTTCGAGAGAAACTCTTTCTCCAGAAAGGACCCGTTCTTGGCAACAAAGATCTTGCCTTCGGATCGAAGGTAGAAGGTATACCCAATGGTTTCCTTAGGGTATCCTATGAAGACGCATTTTTCCGACCTGGGTTCGAGCTTTTCAGGTTGAAGTTTCTTGACATAAGCATCGCATCCCCAAACTTTTAGAAATGACATCTTAGGTTTCTTCCCAAACCATAATTCATACGGTGTTGTCTCAACGGATTTAGACGGTGCCCTATTTAAAGTGAATGTAGCTGTCTCTAGAGCGTATCCCCAAAATGATAGAGGTAAATCGGTAAGAGACATTATAGATCGCACCATATCCAATAGAGTGCGATTACGACGTTCGGACACACCGTTATGCTGAGGTGTTTCAGGCGGCGTGAGTTGTGAAACGATTCCACATTTCCTTAAGTTCGTACCAAATTCGTGACTTAAATATTCTCCTCCATGATCTGATCATAAGAACTTTATTTTTCGGTCACGTTGATTCTCTACCTCATTCTGAAATTCCTTGAACCTTTCAAAGGTCTCAGACTTGTGTTTCATCAAGTAGACATACCCATATCTACTTAAGTCATTAGTGAGAGTAAGAACATAACGATATCCTCCGCGAGCCTCAATGCTCATTGGACCGCACACATCAGTATGTATGATTTCCAATAAGTTGGTTGCTCGCTCCATTGTTCCAGAGAACGGAGTCTTGGTCATTTTTCCCATGAGGCATGGTTCGCATGTGTCAAATGATTCATAATCGAGAGACTCTAAAAGTCCATCAGCATGGAGCTTCTTCATGCGCTTGACACCAATGTGACCAAGGCGGCAGTGCCACAAGTATGTGGGACTACCGTTATCAACCTTACATCTTTTGGTATTTACACTATGAATATGTGTAACATTACGTTCAAGATTCATTAAGAATAAACCATTGACCAGCGGGCATGACCATAAAACATATCTCTCATATAAATAGAACAACCATTATTCTCGGATTTAAATGAGTAGCCATCTCGCATTAAACGAGATCCAGATACAATGTTCATCCTCAAAGCTGGCACTAAATAACAATTATTGAGGTTTAAAACTAATCCCGTAGGTAAATGTAGAGGTAGCGTGCCGACGGTGATCACATCGACCTTGGAACCATTCCCGACGCGCATCGTCACCTCATCCTTCGCCAGTCTCCGCTTATTCCACAGCTCCTGCTTTGAGTTACAAATATGAGCAACCGCACCGGTATCAAATACCCAGGAGCTACTACGAGCACTGGTAAGGTACACATCAATTACATGTATATCACATATACCTTTAGTGTTGTCGGCCTTCTTGTCTGCTAAGTATTTGGGGCAGCTCCGCTTCCAGTGACCCTTCCCTTTGCAATAAAAGCACTCAGTCTTAGGCTTGGGTCCATTCTTTGACTTCTTCTCGGCAACTGGCTTACCGGGCGCGGCAACTTCCTTGCCGTCCTTCTTGAAGTTCTTCTTACCCTTCCCTTTCTTGAACTTAGTGGTTTTATTGACCATCAACACTTGATGTTCCTTTTTATTTCCACCTCCGCGACTTCAAATTGAAAATACTTCAGAATAGTTTTCACCATCCCCGCATATTGTAGTTCATCACAAATCTCTTGTAGCTAGGTGGGAGCGATCAAGGATTCTGTCAATGACCGCCTCGTCCAGGAGGTTAATGTCCAGTGGGACAAAGCGGTTGTGCAACCTGGACATTTTGAGTATGTGCTCACCGATAGAACTATTTTCCTCCATCTTATAACTATAGAACTTGTCGGAGACTTCATATCTCTCGACCCGGGCATGAGCTTGGAAAACCATTTTCATCTCCTCGAACATCTCATATGCTCCGCGTTGCTCAAAACGCTTTTGGAGCCCTGGTTCTAAGTTGTAAAGCATGCCGCACTTAACGAGGGAGTAATCATCAAGACGTGATCGCCAAGCGTTCATAACGTCTTGGTTCTCTCGATGGGTGCTTCACCTAGCGGTCCTTCTAGGACATATGCTTTCTTGGTAGCTATGAGGATGATCCTCAGGTTCCGGACCCAGTCCGTATAGTTGCTGCCATCTTCTTTCAGCTTGGTTTTCTCTAGGAACGCGTTGAAGTTGAGGTTGACATGAGCGTTGGCCATTTGATCTACAAGACATTTTTGCAAAAGTTTTTAGACTAAGTTCATGATAATTAAGTTCATCTAATCAAATTATTTAATGAACTCCCACTCAGATTAGACATCCCTCTAGTCATCTAAGTGATACATGATCCGAGTCGACTAGGCCGTGTCCGATCATCACGTGAGACGGACTAGTCATCATCGTTGAACATCTCCATGTTGATCGTATCTTCCATACGACTCATGCTCGACCTTTCGGTCTCTTGTGTTCTGAGGCCATGTCTGTACATGCTAGGCTCGTCAAGTTAACCTAAGTGTTTATGCATGTGTAAATCTGTCTTACACCCGTTGTATGTGAACGTTAGAATCTATCACACCCGAACATCACGTGGTGCTTCGAAACACCGAACTTTCGCAACGGAGCACAGTTAGGGGGAACACTTTCTTGAAATTTTTATGAGGGATCATCTTATTTACTACCGTCGTTCTAAGTAAACAAGATGAAAAAACATGATAAACATCACATGCAATCAAATAGTGACATGATATGGCCAATATCATATAGCTCCTTTGATCTCCATCTTCGGGGCTCCATGATCATCTTCGTCACCGGCATGACACCATGATCTCCATCATCGTGTCTCCATGAAGTTGCTCGCAACTATTACTTCTACTACTATGGCTAACGGTTTAGCAAATAAAGTAAAGTAATTACATGGCGTTAAATCATTGACACGCAGGTCATACAATAATTAAGACAACTCCTATGGCTCCTGCCGGTTGTCATACTCATCGACATGCAAGTCGTGATTCCTATTACAAGAACATGATCTCATACATCACATATATATCATTCATCACAACTTTTGGCCATATCACATCACAAGGCATATGCTGCAAAAACAAGTTAGACGTCCACTAATTGTGGTTGCATGTTTTACGTGGCTGCAATAGGGTTCTAGCAAGAACGTTTTCTTACCTACGTAAAAGCCACAATGTGATTTGCCAATTTCTATTTACCCTTCATAAGGACCCTTTTCATCGAATCCGCTCCAACTAAAGTGGGAGAGACAGACACCCGCTAGCCACCTTATGCAACTAGTGCATGTCAGTCGGTGGAAGCTGTGTCACGTAAGCGTACGTGTAAGGTCGGTCCGGGCCGCTTCATCCCACGATGCCTCCGAAGCAAAATAAGACTAGTAGTGGCAAGAAAATTGACAACATCTACGCCCACAACAAATTTGTGTTCTACTCGTGCAAAGAGAACTACGCATAGACCTAGCTCATGATGCCACTGTTGGGGAACGTTGCAGAAAATAAAAAAATTCTACGCTTCACCAAGATCAATCTATGAGTTCATCTAGCAACAAGAGAG
This sequence comes from Aegilops longissima, assembly GCA_021605205.1. Classification (NCBI taxonomy): domain Eukaryota; kingdom Viridiplantae; phylum Streptophyta; class Magnoliopsida; order Poales; family Poaceae; genus Aegilops; species Aegilops longissima. The sequence continues at coordinate 695,892,029 of CM038682.1, forward strand.
AGGAGTGCATCTACATACCCTTGTAGATCATGAGCGAAGCGCTCAAGAGAACGGGGTTGAGGAGTCGTGCTCGTCGTGATCCAAATCACCAAGATCCTAGTGCTGAACGGACAGCACCTCCGCGTTCAACACACGTACGGTTGGGGAAGACGTCTCCTCCTTATTGATCCAGCAAGGGGGAAGGAGAGGTTGATGGAGATCCAGGAGCACGACGGCGTGGTGGTGGATGCAGCAGCGATCTCGGCAGGGCTTCGCCAAGCACTACGAGAGGGAGAGGGAGGCGCCAAGAGCATGGGTGCGGCTGCCCTTCCTCCCCCCCTCTTTATATAGGGCCCCTATGGGGGGCGGCCCTAGGAGATGCAATCTCCAAAGGGGGGCGGCGGCCAGGGGGGAAACTTGCCCCAAGCCGGTGGGCGCCACCCCTAGGGTTTCCAACCCTAGGCGAGGCTTTGGGGGGCACCAGCCCACCAGGGCTGGTTCCTCCCACTTCAGCCCATGGGGCCCTCCGGGATAGGTGGCCCCACCGGTGGACCCCGGGACCCTTCCGTGGTCCCAGACAATACCGATGACCCCCGAAACATTCCCGATGGCCGAAACCTGACTTCCTATATATAATTCTTCACCTCCGGACCATTCCGGAACTCCTCGTGACGTCCAAGATCTCATCCGGGACTCTTAACAACTTTCGGGTTACTGCATACTAATATCTCTACAACCCTGGCGTCACCGAACCTTAAGTGTGTAGACCCTACGGGTTCGGGAGACACGCATACATGACCGAGACGACTCTCCGGTCAATAACCAACAGCGGGATCTCGATACCCATGTTGGCTCCCACATGCTCCTCGATGATCTCATCGGATGAACCACAATGTCGAGGATTCAAGTAACCCCGTATACAATTCCCTTTGTCAATCGGTATGTTACTTGCCCGATATTCGATCGTCGGTATCCCAATACCTTGTTCAATCTCGTTACCGGCAAGTCACTTTACTCGTACCGTAATGCATGATCCCATGACCAAACACTTGGTCGCTTTGAGCTCATTATGATGATGTATTACTGAGTGGGCCCAGAGATACCTCTCCGTCATACGGAGTGACAAATCCCAGGCTCGATCCGTGTCAACCCAACAGACACTTTCGGGGATACCTGTAGTGTACCTTTATAGTCACCCAGTTACGTTGTGACGTTTGGTACACCCAAAGCACTCCTACGGTATCCGGGAGTTACACGATATCATGGTCCAAGGAAAAAAATACTTGACATTGGAAAAAGCTCTAGCAAACGAACTACACGATCTTGTGCTATGCTTAGGATTGGGTCTTGTCCATCACATCATTCTCCTAATGATGTGATCCCGCTATCAACGACATCCAATGTCCATAGTCAGGAAACCATGACTATCTGTTGATCAACGAGCTAGTCAACTAGAGGCTTACTAGGGACATGTTGTGGTCTATGTATTCACACATGTATTATTATTTCCGGATAACACAATTATAGCATGAATAAAAGACAATTATCATGAACAAGGAAATATAATAATAATCATTTTTATTATTGCCTCTAGGGCATATTTCCAACAGTCTTGACAATAGTTGTCCACTGAGGATAGATACCGTCACCCAGATAGTATCCTTTGTCATAGGTGTGGCCATTGACAGTAAAGTTCACCGATGGGCTCTTGCCTTAGGCAAGCCTAGCAAACACCGGCGAGCACTGAAGCACGTTGATATCATTGTGTGATCCGGCATGCCAAAGAAAGAGTGCCAGATCCAGAGATCTTGAGACGCCACGGCCTCAAGTATGATAGTGCAAGCCCTGACATGGCCCTTATACTGCCCTTGCCAAGCAGAAAGGCAGTTCTTCCACTCCCAATGCATGCAGTCTATACTACCAAGCATCCCTGGGAAGCCCCTGCTGGCATTCATCGCCATCAAACGGGTTGTATCTTCAGTAGTTGGCTCTCTCAAGTACTCAGGGCGAAACACAGCAATAACAGTCTTGCAGAACTTATACAGAGACTCTAGGCAAGTAGACTCGCTCATACGGACGTACTCGTCAATGAGATCACCGGGCACTCCGTATAAAAGCATTCAGATGGCGGCAGTGCATTTCTGATAAGAGGAAAAACCAATTTTGCCAACGGCATCCTCTTTGCACTCGAAATAGTCATCATAGCCGACCACCCCCTCTCTAATACGGTTGAATACATGCCTACTCATACGGAAACGGTGGCGGAATTTCTAATGTTTGAATAACGGGTTTGCTGTATCAAAGTAGTCCTTCCAAAGAAGGAAATGCCCGCTCTCTCAGTTGCGATTCAATGCCGGAAGGTGGCCCGGAATGGAGCCATGGAACAATAGCCGCTGGCTGTTGAGGTGGTGATGGACCAACACGGCAGCCAATATCTCCTCCTCGTCATCGGAGGACGAATCGTCGGAGTCGCAAAGGAAATTGTGAAAAAATAACTCGTCGACGGAGTCCATTTTGTACCTTGGAAAACTGTCGAACAGCTTGCGGGCGTCCGCGAAGGAGACGGCCGGCGAAGGGAGTCGCGGCGTGCACGGACCAGCTGCTATCATGCAGACGTCCGAGGAGCGTGCCGGTGAGGATCTGGCGGGGCGGCTTCTTGGTCGGGGGCGGCTGTGTGGTGGGGGCGCAGGGGGTGGGAAGCAGTCGGCTCCCGGCGGCAAGACGGCGGTGGCGGGCGACATGGGCGACGTGGGAGTGGGCGGCGTAGCTGGGCCGATGTGGAGGCCCCGGCAGCTGGCAGAGTCGCCAGCAAAAATGGGCGGCGGCGTCAGGGACGGAGGAGGAGGGCGACGGTTGCTGTTGGATGGGGGAGGGCGATGTGACACAGACCAGCGGGCCCGGGGGGAGGAGAGGGCGAGCGTGCGCGCATCCGTCACGTGTCCGCGCCGATGCAAACCCGGCTAAAAATTGGGCCGGGAATGGGTCGCCTGTGGACAAAAAACGGACGAGCATCCGTTTGGGTCGGCGCGTTGGGCCGACTTTTCTATCCGCGCCAACCCAAATGGACAGCGGCGGACGAAATGGGTTGCCCCATTGGAGTTGCTCTTACCCTCCCTCGCGTGGCGATGGTATCTACTCCGAACAATGGTCGGTCTCTCCTGGTGAAGTTGGAGCCACGCCTTCTCTTCCCTCACGGTGAGCGCGACCAGCCACCGTGCCTCTTCCTCTCCTCCCCGAGCGCCTCTGGAAGACCGTCCGTTTCCTCCCCGCCGCTAGTCCAGGAGAACGAAGCTCCGAGTCTGGTATCTAGTTGTGCGTAACAAGTGTTTGGAGTAATGTCCCAACACTCTGCTTACTAGATGATACCCCGCGCGTTGCTGCGGGACTTTGTGCTTTCCATGAGCAGATTCAAATAAAAACATATTGTATGAATGAATAGAAGATACAACTTGAAATACTGAACGATACATTTACATTTTAAATGTTGATTTTTTAGATCCAATAGAATATTGATATTTACATTTGAAATGGTGAACAAATATATTTCTGCACAAACATAAAGAGAATTATCAATAGCATGCACCGATTCCTCTCCCAAGTAACTATGTTGGATTTTAAAAGCATCGGAGTACTTGTAATACACTTGGTTAGCTCGCTCCAAATGAGATATTTGTTCACCTAAGAAAAAGTTAAAATTTGCATGGCCATATCTTAAGAACTGGAAAAATGAAGTATGGGCATATGATAGTACATGTGAAGCACACATGAGAAGTTAGCTGAGATATATGTCTCAAACATCCAGAGAGGCATCATCAATAGCATACACCGATATAGTCATATAGTTCTTCTAATTGCTAAGGAAGCAGTATATTGTACAGAAACATAACTAAATTTTATTTATTTATACTGGCATGACAACTTTCTTGAAAGACTTGTACCTGTAGGTTGTACCTTGTCTAAAATTTTCATACTCATATGATTTACCTTTTTCATTCGCAGTAAAGCAAAAATTATAAGTTGTGTTGTACTTGGCCTTCTTGATTCTTCAAAGAAACTAAAATGGGGCAATAGACTCTTCATATTTACTTCGAATATTTTTGACAATTGGAAGGGAAGTTTTAAACATGAAGTGTGTATGACATCCCATAGAGTTAGGGAAACAACCTACGGTGCTCAATAATTGCTGTACAATCTGATGTTATCTTTTGGTTTTTTTTTATGCTGCTGCATACGATAATCATCCATGTTTCAGTGTTCTGATATAGGAAATAGATAACACAATCTAACAATAATCCAGAAGAACAACCAATAAACATATATCGATGGGATGGCAAATAATGCAACATTTTCTGCAAACATAATTACATAAGGCATGGGAAAAATAATAATCATAAAATTATATTGGATAACCTCAGTAAGTAGAAAGATAGCGTACCAGCAGGCGGTTAGAACTCAAAATTTCTCCGAGCACTATAACTTGTATGATAGTAACATACATGAAGGGAGCAAATAAATAGCACGGGACTGATAATTTGAGTGATATAATCAGAGATTAAGGTAAGCTAGTACTTACTGGTATGTCTTCTCCTAATCAATTCATCCTGTCCCAAAACAAATGTACTCCGGTATTCAAGTTCTGTGAAAGTTGTGTATCATGGTAACTCTGTAGTATCACTTACAGCACCAGGAAAAAGATGTATAGAGATAAGAGAAAAAAATGTGTTGATTAACATCACAAAGCAAATTTACAATTGCCAGCCCAGAGTATGCTCCAAATCTGGCTCCGCCTCTAATTTTCATAGTCAGACAATATCACCGCCATGGCTACAGCCCTATGTAATTAGATATTTCAGCAGGACAAACTTGAAAAAGCATTACCTGGGAGAAAAGAAGAGCTTTAGCAAAGAAGAAACGGGACACCGTCATGGGCTCCTCTTCGCCGTCTTCGGATCAAGGAGGAAGGAGCCGTCTCGTCAGTGCGGAAGGGTGGGTCCCTTGACACATGCGACGCTGGCTGCTATTAGGGTGTTGGGCGAGGGCTGCTCCATGGGCATGACCGCACGAGGGAGGAGGGTGGGAGCCGTGCCCGGTGGCGCTGAAGGAGGCTGGCCGGCGGTGGGAGATCGAATCACGGTGCACAGAAGGGTGGTGAGGCTGTCAGCGATGTCACGGGGAGTGTGTTGGTGGTAGGGGCTCAAGAATGTTGCTACTGGCGGAACGCGGCAGGATTGGGGCAAGTGGCGCGCGCAACAGCTTGGTCGACGACAGTGTCGACGGTCAGGTGGCGTCGTTGGCGGCGACCTGCATGGTTCAGATGGGGAGGCGGGTGGTGGGTGACGCTCGTGGGATGAACGGCTGGGGCGGCATCTATTTAGGCCAAACGGTGGCCGATGCGCTTCCAATCACTCTGGTGAAGATGGAAGTTTTTGTTACTCCTGAATTTACTCGATGGAGAAGATGAATTGAAATTAGTGATGGAAATCAATGTGTAGAGGAGTGTTTTTTTAAGCCGCAGCAGGTAGAGGAGTTAATTGGGAGATTATTGGGTGACGGGGCTGGCGTGTGTGTGTGCGTGTGTGTGTGCGCGCGCGCACGTGTGTGTGTGAGAGAGAGAGTCGCGCAGAGATTGTTTGTCATCGGTTGTTATATGTAACTGAAGTGATGACATGACAATACTGAAGTGGAGTACCTGCATGTTAAGAGAATGCCTTTACTCGATGGAGAAGATGAATTGGAATTAGTGATGGAAATCAATGTGTAGAGGAGTGTTTTTTTAAGTCGCAGCGGGTAGAGGAGTTAATTGAGAGATTATTGGGCGATGAGGCTGGTGTGTGTGCGCGCGCGCGTGCATGTGTGTGTGTGTGTGACAGAAAGAGAGACAGTCGGGCAGAGATTGTTTGTCATCGGTTGTTATATGTAACAGAAGTGATGACATGAGAATGCTGAGGTGGACTACCTGCATGTTAAGAGAATGCCTTGTAGTAGGGAGCAACTTTTTAAGAATGATAGATTGCGTCAGCTCATCTGCCATGCTTCTCAAATTCCGAATCGGTGAACGTTACATGAGCTCATGTATATGTCTTATATATATAGACGGCCTTTGCAGTATCAGTTACTTCATTTTTCTTCAAAAAAGAGGATTACCTCTGGCCTCTGCATCACCATGATGCACACACAGCCATCATTATTAATTATTCATCAGAGTCTGACAAAATTAATACAAAGATCAACCCGGAGCCTCCTTCTAGGCGAACAGTAACTACACCAACACCAATACATATGTGCCTTGTCCGCATAACAGACACAATCTAATCCAGTGGTCTTAATACCATCCGGTCTAGGCGTCCTATAACATGCACCGCCTGCGCACGCTGAAGGGTCCGCCATCCCGTCTCCAGGAGAATCACTGCATAGATCTTGCCAGTCCCATCCACTGTCGACGTCACCACGACACCAGCCAGCGCCGCTAGCCTGTGCGCGACCGCATCCAACTCTGGGACTCCACTGCTCCACGCAGCCGAGACCCACTGTCTTCAATGCCCGGCGTGCCAGATACTTCACAGAACCACACACCATGTGACGCCCGGATAATTAAGCTACAGTAATCCACCGCTAATGGTGCCATGTCATCACATTACTGTTGCTAATCCTCACTTGATCCAAATCATGATTCCAATTCAAACTCAAAAATTTAAAGTCAATAATTCAAATTTGCCAAACATGAAAACTAAAATGTTCAAAGTGTGGAAAATAATCCCTGGATATTTTTCATGTTGGAACCAACCTCTTTTGCATTCCGAAAGTTCCCTTGGAAATTATTTAGTGATCCAGCAGCATTTAAACTTGGCCTTTTCAATTTCTAAAAATAGTTAGACAACTACTTTGGGCCTTAAACTTTTTGTGACTCCTAGAATTAATGTGCTTGTTTTAGTTGACAAGACTCTTTTCTATCAAAACTCTTTTAGTTCTACAATTTAAAAGAAAACAAAAAGGGTTTAAGAAAAAGAAAAAAAGGCAAAGGGAGGGAAGAAAAGCCCTGACCTCCCCTCTCACTGGCCCTCGGCCCAGCTGGACCGCCAGGCCAGCCCACCATCTCCGGTCCCTCCCCTCTTCTCCTGTTCGTGCGACCGAGTCGCTACAGGGGCTTGGTCGCCGCCGCACCCTCTCGCCGGCAGCGCCGGGAGGGGATAAGGGCGCCACGCCCCGACCCCTCGATCCCATTCCCCCACTCGCTCACCACTTTCCTCTCTCTCTCCACCTCTCGCCCAGGCGCTCGTTCCCCTTCTCCAGATCCGTCGACGAGCGCGGCCGTCGCTGCCCGGCTCACTCTGCCGTGGCCACCGGCCACCTCTCGCCTCGCCATTGCGTCCACGAAGACCGTAGTCGTCCGCTGCGTCCATTACGGAGAAGAAAACGAGCCAGAACCCCCTCCTTCGCCGAATCCGTGTCGTCCGCTTCGGTCGCCGGCCATCTCAGTCAACTCCGACCGCCCTGCAGCTACTAAGCCGTCACCGGCCCTTTTGCGCCTCCCCGGTGAGCTTCGCCTGCCTTCCCATTTTCTTCGTCACCCGTGTGTAGCCGACGTCCTTGCCATGGCCGAACCCGCCGCCGCTGACGAGCTCACCGCCGTAGTCATCGTCACCGTAGCTCGCTCCCGAGTTGGTAACCGAGCTCCTGGGGCTCGTGCGGGTCCAACGCCGCTGCCCGCATCGACTAACGTGCCCCACATCACCGTAGCCACCAACGCCCGCCGCCACCTAATGTCGTCGTGCTCGCCGTGACCCCTGCCTGCTCGCGCTGCCATGCCGCCCCCGCGACGCCTGTCCTCTGTGCCGCCCCGCGCCGGTGCTGCCGCGGCCACGCAGCCCCGCGAGCACTGCCCCGCGCTCTCTCGCCCCGCTGCTCTGCTGCCTGAAGCCGCGCTGCTCACCACCGCTGCGGCTGCCGCACGCGGGCGCCCGCAGCCGGTGCCTGCTGCTATGCTGCACTGCTTCAGTAACATTCGGTTACTGTAGCTATTGCTAGCTTTTCTAATTTTACATTGACTAACCCACTGGACAGCTGCTAAACAGCAACAAAACGATAGTTAACAGGAGCCAAATTATTATGTGGAGGTAGTACACTTGACAATGCTCAAATGTTTCCATTGGACCAAATCCACTTGATGCATGGATTAAATCCTATGAAAATTATAAATTTCTATCTTTTATTAAACAGGGAACAATTTTAACCTCTAGCATCGTGTGTTGCGTGTTGTGTGTGTGTGCCGTGCGTGTGGCCGGCTGGGTTCTGCCCAGTAGTGGCCGGCCCTTGTTAGTACGTACTAGGTTTAGCTAGTAGTATTAATTAGTGCTTAGTTAGTCTAGTAGTAGATGACATGTAGGCCCCCATTAAATAAGTTAGGTTTATTTAATTGTTTAGAGGTAAATAGTCCGTGAGATATGGGTCACAGCTCTCCTTTTGACTAGTCAATTTGACTTGGGCAACTAGATTTATTAATGATATTAGAAAATCAGTTAAAACTTTAAAAAATCATAGAAAATAATTTGTATCTCGGATGAAAATGTTTTCTACATGAAAGTTGCTCAGAACGACGAGACGAATTCGGATACGCGGTCCGTTCGTCCGCCACACGTCCCTATCATAGCAAACGTCGAACCTTTCCTTCCGATTCATCTGTCTGTCAGACGTCCGGAATCGGGTCAACTTTCCCGGATATTTTCCCCCTTCGCCAGTATCGCTTAGCACTGTGTTAGAACACCTCTAGTACCGCTTCTTGTCCTGTCACGCTTAGTTTTGTGCTTGTTTGCTATGTATTTACTGTTTCTTCCCCCTCTTCCCTCCGGTAGACCCCGAGACCGCTGATGATGCCTCTGTGATCGACTACGTCACGACGACACTTCTTCCCTTTCAGCGGAGCTTCCAGGCAAGCCCCCCCCCCCCCCTTTGATCATCCGAAATCGCCCATTCCATTCTCTCATGATTGCATTAGATTTTGCTACTGTATTTGATTGCTCCTATTCTGATGCATAGCCTGCTTTTGTACCTGATGTTGTACCTTACCTGCTTATCCTAAACTGCTTAGTATAGGTTGGTTAGTGATCCATCAGTGACCCCCACCTTGTCCTTGTTGCCCCTACTTCATCATGGACGACTCGGATCAACGTGATCGACGACCAGAGCTCGGCACCTCATATCACATCACACCCCTTTTGTTGCTCGACTCTGCAGAGCTACTATCGAGTGTCGAGGGTGGTACCTCACAACGCACTCCTGATGATAATTCCGTAGTGTAGCTATTCGGTCGTGGTCATTGAGGGTGATTCCTCCTTGACCACTCCCGATACGACTCTGTCGTGCAACCCCTCAAGTGTGAACCTTGAGGGTGGTTCCTCTTACGTTCACCTTGATGATTACATCGAGTGGGATTACATCGAGTGGAATTCACCGAGGGTGATTCCTTGGGTTTTCCCCTTGATGTTTGGACACACGGTTACCCGGACTTTACTTGAGACCATTGTTGAAGTCGGGTCGGCCCTGAGGGGTACCCGCGAGTTGATGCGAAAGTCGGGCGGCCCCGTAGAGCACCCGCGAGTTTTCCACGTGGCACAGCCGGGCAGTCTGGGCCCTTGCCGTAAGTCCACGAGACGGGGCGACGGGGTCACATTATCATGGGTCTCTGCTCGTCTCTGCTCATCTCCGCGAGCCCCCAATGCACTAACAGGTTTGGGTATTTGTTCTGAGTTGGCCTCTGGCCTTTACGCACTAACCACCACGCGAGAATAGTCATGGGCCTCGACGCCGCGATGATCGGCCAAGCTTTGTTAGACGCCCGCTTCAAAGAAGGCGGCACGGTCCGGATCGTCTTTGCCCATCCGAGGCGGTGCCGGTATCCACCACTGCCGCAACGACCCGGAGTGCTGCGGGCGATGGGCCCAAGACCCCGGAGTGCTTAGGATGTAGACCGGCGGGGACCTCTCTGCTGAGCCTAGGTAGGGCTACGACGTGTTTATCTTCCGAGGCCGGGCATTGACCCCAGAAAGGTGTGTCCGGCCAGAGTGATCGAGCGTGTTGGGTAACGTGGTGCACCCCTGCAGGGAAGATATATATTCGAATACCGTGTCCACGGTAATGGACGTTCAGACTTGTATCCCGATCTTATATAACTAGAAATGGATACTTGAGATATGTGATGGATATGTGGCTCCGAGATTGCTTTCCCGCAGGGAGTCGGGGAAGGATCTCTGGGCGTTGTTTCTACAACATGTTTGTTAAATTAAAATGCTATTCTTTACTCTCCTACATGCTGCAAGATGCTCGGAGTTGCTTGAAGATGCTAGTCTTTGATAGGCTAGGCCTTCCCCCCTCTATTCTGGCATTCTGCAGTTCAGTCCACAGATACAAACCTTCCGTTTGATACCAATGCATAGTTAGTATAGATCTGATGCTTGCGAGTACTTTGGATGAGTACTCACGGTTGCTTTGCTACCCCCTTTTTCCCTTTCTTTCTTCTTTCCGGATGTTGCAACCAGATGGTGGATCCCTGGAGCCAGTTGCCACCGCCGATGGATACTACTACATGGAGACCGCCGATGACCAGGAGTAGTTAGGAGGTCCCTGGCAGGAGGCCTTGCCTCTTCGATCGCGTTGCTTTTGTGCTAGCCTTCTTAAGGCATCCTTGTTTAACTTATGTCTGTACTCAGATATTGTTGCTTCCGCTGACTCTTGTGTATCGAGCTATGCATTCGAGCCCTCGAGGGCCCTTGCTTGTAATATAAAGCTTGTATTATTTTATTTGTGTCTAGAGTTGTGTTGTGATATCTTTCTGTGAGTCCCTGATGTTGATCGTACACATTTGCGTGTATGATTAGTGTGTGATTGAATCGGGGGCGTCACAAGTTGGTATCAGAGCCGACTGCCTGTAGGATCCTCCTTTCCAACTCCTTGGCCGAAGTTGAGTCTAGTCTTTGAAAAACTGCTTTACTAATATGGATGTGTGGCTTACGGGCCCACGTCACCATTGGATGGTATTAGGATCTTTTATTCCTCGTCTATACTCTGGGATTTGCTAACTATAACTCTAGGTTCTCGTAAATACTTCTCCCGGAGAGCCCCTCACTCCAGACGATTGCTTGGTGCACCAGAAGAATCTGATGATACTCTCTGATGTTTTCCCGAGACCCTTGTGTCCTTCGCATTTGCGATCCCTACCACCGATAATTCCTTATGGGTAACTACCTACATTGTCGTTCATACCTTCATCCCCAGTTGCTCTTGTTATTACAAGATGTCCTGAAATACTCTTTGATGTTCCGAGGATCCTTTATGCTTACTGCCCTGCAGTCCTTGCCGCATGAATACCCCTACGGATAATTACTCGCTCTTATCGAGTATCCATTCATCCCTAGTTATTCTTATGCTTCATAAGATACTTTGTAATACAATCCGAGCTTTCGATGACCTCTGTCGCCTATTGCTCTAGGTCTTACCTGCCTATGCTCTGGTTAATTCCATATGCCTAGCAGTATCCATTGACGTCCTTTGTCATTATCATCTTGAGTCTTTTGATTTGATATGTCTGTCTCGAATCATCAGTTGATCCTTATAGATTATATTTCCGGCTCAGACGTCTTCCCGAACATGAGCTGGTTTTCGGCCAATCAGATTGCCATCGATTGTGCCCTAAGTCTATTCAACTTATCCATCCTTGGTCAGAGCTGTAAGGGCTTATTTATCCCCAAGGTGTTTTGGTGATTGATGACAATGCTTTTGCGGACTAATCGTGTGCGTTGAGATTTTCAGAGATTCATCCTTTGGCACGAGACGATTCCCTCCCCTCGATGTTTTATTCAATACGGTGCAGCTCCTTCGTTTCTCTGTTGGTGGACTAGTTGCGTAGGAGTCACCGTACTATCAAGAGGGGATCAGCTTTGGTATGGCTTGGGTGGAATCAACACGTACACATTCTTATTGCACCCGCTCTTCCTTCCCGCTTCAATGGAGCCCACTTTCCCCTCTCTAGTCTCTCTGCCTGGCCCCAGCGGTAGTACCGCGGGCCTCAGCGGTAGTACCGCCGAAGACATCAAGCGGCAGTACCGCTCCTCAGCGGTAGTATCGCTTACTGGATTCGGCCGTAGTACCGCTGAGGCTCCGGGCCACTACCGCCTCGACTCGAGCCCTCATTTTCTCGTGTCGGGTTCTGCGGCACTGGTCGTGGCAGTAGTGGCGGTAGTACCGCTCTCGAGTGGTAGTACCGCCCCTACCCACCGCGATAGTACCGCTCTGGGTCCAGGACCTGCTTCTCTCTTGTGCGCGGCAGTACCGCTAGGTGGCGCGGTAGTACCGCTGGCTCAGCGGTAGTACCGCCCACCCAAGCGGTAGTACCGCTCTCTACGGGGCTGCTTGGGAGGGTAACAGTTGGATTGTTCCCCCCACTATATAAAGGGGTCTTCTTCCCCAAAGTTGACTCACCTCTTCCCCCAAAAGCTCCATTGTTGCTCCAAGCTCCATTTTCACCGATCTCTCTCCCTAGCCAATCAAACTTGTTGATTTGCTCGGGAGTGGTAGAGAAGGCCCAGATCTACACTTCCACCAAGAGAAATTTGATTCCCCCCACTAATCCCTAGCGGATCTTGTTACTCTTGGGTGTTTGAGCACCCTAGACGGTTGAGGTCACCGCGGAGCCATAGTCCATTGTGGTGAAGCTTCGTGGTGTCGTTGGGAGCCTCCAATTAAGTTGTGGAGATTGCCCCAACCTTTTTTGTAAAGGTTCGGTCGCCGCCTTCAAGGGCACCAATAGTGGAATCACGGCATCTCGCATTGTGTGAGGGCGTGAGGAGATTACGGTGTCCCTAGTGGCTTTTTGGGGAGCATTGTGCCTCCACACCACTCCAACGGAGACATACTTCCCTTCAAAAGGAAGGAACTTCGGTAACACATCCTCGTCTCCACCGGCTCCACTCTTGGTTACCTCGTGCCTTTACTTGTGCAAGCTTATTTGTGTTGTATCCCTTGCTTGCTTGTGTGCTAGTTGTTGTTGCATCATATAGGTTGCTCACCTAGTTACATATCTAGACAACCTACTTTGATGCAAAGTTTAATTTGGTAAAGAAAAGTATAAAAAGTGTTAGTTGCCTATTCACCCCCCCCCCCTCTAGTCAACTATATCGATCCTTTCAATTAGTATCAGAGCCTCGTCTCTTTATTAAGGACTTTGTCGTCCGAAGAGTATGGTTGACACCACAGACGGTGTGGAGGAGCACTCCGGTGTGAATCCTATCTCGTCTACGGCCGATGGGGGAACCACGGTCTCTCGTGAGGAATTCAATGTGGCTTTGGACACATTGAAAACCTCCATGACGACCGAGGTTGAAAGCTGTTTACTAAATTCCTAGAAGGACTTAAACTGTCTACCTCGCCGATGAAAGTGGGTGATCCAACTAACAAGGTGACGGATGCTACCTCCGACAAGGGGGAAGCTAACCGTGAAAAGGGTCCTTCTACTAGTGGTAGAAATGGCACCGGCATCTATGCCCATGTGGAACCTCCAACTTATGGAGGACCGATTCCGTCTACTCATTTAAATCATGCCGGTCCTCCTCCTAAGATTGTGAAAAATGAGGATTTTGATTCTTGGGTGTATCGCTTCAAGCGTCATTTAAATCATGTGAATACTAATCTTTGGAGAATCATTGAAGAAGGTTTCTATCCGCATTATCCAAGCAAATTCACCCCTAGAGAAGCCGTGGATAATCAATTCAATGAGAATGCTCTCTTCATCATCCAAGATGCAATTCTCCCCGAAGATCTCCCTTATCTTCGACCCTACGCCATGGCCAAAGACGTGTGGCATTGCGTTGTGTCTCTCCATCGGGGAAGCGCAAGCATTCAATGCTCCAACTATGAAGTGGTGCAAGATGAAGCCGATGAGTTTGCTATGAAGGAAGATGAAGAACCTCGTGAGCTCTTTCGGAGAGTAACCCAACTCACGGTCTCACTCCGAGATCATGGGAGCAAGGACACGGATGACAATTGGATCAAACGCAAGTTCCTCAAGGCCATGATGCCCTACAACAAGGCCATGTCCTCCATCATTCGTCAAAGACCGGACTTCCACTCCATGACCTCAAGTGAAGTGTTGGATGAGTTCGTTGCAATGAGCATCTTGGACAAGACCTCCGATAACGCGGTGCTCCGGTCTCAAAGGGCAAAGAAGCCCAACCTTGCCTTGAAGGCCAAGGTTGTTGTGGAAGAAGAGAAAGAAGAGGAAGATGAGGAGAGCAACCCCGAAGATACAAAATATGATTATCATGAGCATATGGCTCTTGCTTCAAGGCAATTTTGGAGCAAGAAGAACTCAAGACCAAATTTCAACAAGAACAACTCAAGTGGCTTCAAGGGCAAGCAACGAGTAAGAACTTGTTACAGCTGTGGCAATGTGAGCCATTTCGTTGTGGATTGTCCTTACGAGAAGCGGGAAGACAATGGTGGCAAGCTCATCCGAAAAGACAAAGCCAAGTCCTTCCCCAACAAGAACAACTTCACCAAGAAGACTCCTACTCGAGGGTTGGTGGTTCAAGAAGAATACCGTGAGGATGACGATGATGATGAAGATAATGAAGCAATGGCCATGGCATCCGTTGCCATTGCCCCAACTCCCCGGATGCCTCTCTTCGATTCACCCAACAAGAACATCACCGCCAAGTGCCTCATGGCTAAAGCCACTAACAAGGTAACCACCAACATCAAAACCACCATCATTACTAATCCTTCCTTGATGGATTGCATTGATGAGCATGAGGGGTCTAATGAAGAAATGAATGAATTTGAGTCTTTTATGAGTAAACTCAAGGGCAAATCCAAGAAGCACTTTGTTGCTCTCGTGAAACAACTTGGTGAATCCAATGACATGATTGAGGCTCATGAAGAAACCATCTCTAAGATGGAAGAACATAGTCGTGACTATGCCGATGAGATATCGGATCTTTCTAATGCTCTTGAGGAAGAGCGTGTGCATGCTTTGACTCTTGAGTAGTCACACAATGATGACCATGCTAAATTAAAGAAAGATCTTGATCATGCTCTTGTTGTCTCTCGTGTGGCAAACTCCGAGAAGGCTAAACTTGGGGTTGACCTTGCTAGACTCAAAGAGGAGTTTGATTTACTTGAAAAGGCACACAAGGCCTTGAAGGGTGCTCATGCTAGTCTCAAGGAGTCTCATGCTCAACTCCAAGTGAGGTTAACCAAGGAGAAAGCCACTTTTCCTCATATGGTCTTAATTGATAATGCGAATGCTACTAACCCGTGTTGTGAGCATGTGCATCTTGTGGAGGAGAATGCCAAGTTGAAGGAACAACTAGAGAAAGGCCTTGTGTCATGCATACAAGGTGAGAAGAACCTAAATGACCTTTTGAGCAATCAAAAGGAAGGTGTGGCCAAGGAGGGAGTTGGGTTCACACCCAAGTCCAAGGATAAGAAGAAGAACAAGAAGAAGAATGACAAGACCAAACGACCTACCCCTCTTAAGCACACTTTTGTGAAGGAGCGAGAGGGTACTCCTAAGGAGAAGAAGAACAATGCGAAGAGTGGTGATGCCAAAAAGGGCAAAGCCATCTCTTCCAACAAAGCCGGCGACTTTAACCCTTCTTATGTGTTATGCCGTGCTAGTGATGGGCATGTTTATGCTAAATTTGTTGGTTCTCCTTATGAGTACATTGAATGGTCTATTTGGGTTCCTAAGACCCTAGTTACTAACATCAAAGGACCCATTACTAAATGGGTACCTAAAACCAAGCATTAATCTCTTGTAGGTGTTTGCTTCCGGTGGAGGATCATGGTTACTCGATAGTGGAGCAACAAATCATATGACCAGAAGCAAGGACTTGGTGGTGGACGTACAAAAGATCCCATCCTTGCCCACCAATGTCGAGTGGGGTGATGCCTCATCTTCTAAGGTATTGGGTCTTGACAAGGTTGTCATTTCTCATGATCTTACGATCGAGAAAGTCATGCTTGTTGAGTCTCTTGCATACAATTTACTTTCCGTTCGTCAACTTGCACTTATGGGCTTTGCCACTTTCTTTGATATTGATACCGTGGCCCTCTTGTGGAGCAAGACTCTTAAAGTAGCCTTTGTTGGGCATGTCGAGAACAGTTTCTATGTGATTAACTTTTCGGAGTGACCCACTAAGACCGCGACATGCCTAATGGCTAAAGTTGATGTGGGTTGGCTTTGGCATCGCCGTTTAGCCCACGTCAATATGAGATCTTTGCAAAGTCTTCTCAAGGGGGACCATGTCCATGGACTAACAAATGTTAGTTTTGCTAAAGATCCTGCTTGTAGTGCTTGTATCGAAGGAAAGCTCCATGAGAAGGCTCACCCTCCCACGACTATCATCTACTCGAAGAGACCCTTGGAGCTCCTTCACATGGACCTCTTTGGGCCTCCATCCTTTGATAGTCTTGGGGGTAGAAAGTATTGCCTGGTGATTGTGGATGATTATGCAAGATACACTTGGGTATATTTCTTCAAGAGGAAGAGTGAGACTCAACAAACTGTTATCGACTTTGCAAATGAAGCTCAACGTCAACATGATGCAAAGATCTTGACAATAAGAAGTGACAACGGCACCGAGTTCAAGAACTACACCTTGGATGAGTTTCTTAGTGATGAGGGGATCAAGCATCAATATGCTGCTCCATATACCCCTCAACAAAATGGTGTTGCGGAGAGGAAGAACCGGACATTGATGGATGCGGCAAGGACCATGATGGCGGAGTTCAAGTCTCCATGCAACTTTTGGGCTGAAGCCATCAACACTGCATGCCATGCATCCAATCGGCTCTATCTCCACAAAGGCTTGAACAAGACTCCTTATGAAATTCTTACCAGTAACAAGCCCAACCTCAAGTACTTCCGGGTGTTCGGGTGTAAGTGTTTCATTCTCAAGAAAGGTGTTCGTTTGTCTAAATTTGAAGCTAGAGCTTATGAGGGCATATTTGTTGGTTATGCTACAAACTCTCATGCTTACCGTGCCCTCAACAAGTCCACTGGACTCATTGAGGAGACGTGTAACGTGGAGTTTGACGAAAATAACGGCTCCCAAGTGGAGCAAAGTGGTAATTGCGATGTAGGTGATAAAATTCCTCCCCAAGCCATAAGAAGAACGGGTGTGGGTCATATCCTACCCATTGAGGAACCCCTTGTGGCCGAAGGAGAAGGACAATGCTCCACTCAAGTGGAGCCATCACCAACCCAAGACCCACATGCTTCCGAAGAACAAAGTGAAGGCCCTCAACCTCGTGAACAAGACCAAGGGGAAGATCAACCTCAAGATGGTGAAAATCCACCAAATGATGCCCAAGGTCAAGTTCTACCCCTCGAGCAAGTTCAAGATCAAGAGCAAGCTCAAGATCTTGAACAAGCTCAAGACGGCGCTCAAGATAATCAAGTTGATCCTCCTCCTTCCACATCCGAGGAGGAATTAGAGCGTCGTGCCGCGAAGATTGCTTCCAAGCTCACCACCAAAGTCCATCTCATGGAGAATGTGGTTGGAAGCCTAAGAAAGGGGGTAAGCACTCGTAGACAATTAGCAAACTATTGTGAACATCACGCGTTTGTCTCTTGTGTTGAACCCCAAAAGGTCTATGAGGCGCTCGAAGATTCAGATTGGCTCAATTCCATGCATGAAGAACTCAACAACTTCGAGTACAACAAGGTGTGGAGATTGGTGCCACGGCCTTCGGGGAACCATAACGTCATTGGAACCAAGTGGATTTTCAAGAACAAGCAAGATGCTCATGGGAACATCATTCGCAACAAGGCAAGATTGGTAGAACAAGGCTACTCCCAAGTAGAGGGTATCGACTACGGTGAAACCTTTGCTCCTGTTGCTCACGTTGAATCCATTCGTTTGTTGATTGCTTATGCTTCCCATCACAACTTTAAGTTACAACAAATGGATGTGAAAAGTGCTTTTCTTAATGGTCCCATTAATGAGTTGGTTTATGTCAAGCAACCCCCGGGTTCGAGGATCCCTACTTCCCGGATCATGTGTATCAACTCGATAAGGTACTCTATGGCCTTAAACAAGCCCCACGTGCGTGGTATGACCATCTTACCGAGTTGTTACAAGATCGTGGATTTGAGGTGGGGCAAACGATCCCACTCTTTTTACTAAGAAGGTCAAAGGGGAGTTATTTGTATGCCAACTATAT
Organism: Aegilops longissima; assembly: GCA_021605205.1. Lineage (NCBI taxonomy): Eukaryota > Viridiplantae > Streptophyta > Magnoliopsida > Poales > Poaceae > Aegilops > Aegilops longissima. The sequence goes on from CM038682.1 coordinate 695,910,224, forward strand.
GTTGATGATATTATCTTTGATTCCCCTAACAAATCTTTCAATGAGGAATTTGACGCTCTCATGACCTCTAAGTTCAAGATGTCTTCGATGGGAGAGTTGAAGTTCTTCCTTGGTTTTGATATCAAACAAAGAAGAGAAGGTACCTTCATCAACCAAGCCAAATACACTCAAGACATGTTAAAAAGATTCAAGCTAAGTGATGTCAAGCCGGCTTCTACTCCAATGCCTACCAAGTGCCAACTTGACATTGATCCCAATGGTAAAGCGGTGGATCAAAAGGTATATCGCTCCATGATTGGATCCTTGCTTTACCTTTGTGCATCTAGACCGGATATCATGTTGAGTGTGGGAATGTGTGCACGGTTTCAAGACGCACCAAAGGGAAGCCACTATGTGGCGGTCAAGCGAATCTTTCGATATTTGGCTCATACCCCAAACTTTGGCTTATGGTACCCAAGAGGAGCAAACTTCAAGCTTGAAGGTTTTACGGATTCCAATTGGGCGGGAGACAAAGTGGATAGGAAGTCCACTTCCGAAGGGTGCCAATTTCTTGGTTGCTCTTTGGTGAGTTGGTCTTCCAAGAAGCAAAGTTGTGTGTCTCTCTCATCCACCGAAGCGTAATATGTGGCGGCCGTTAGTTGTTGTGCACAACTCCTATGGATGAGGCAAACTTTAACGAAATACGGTGTCATTTGTGACAAAGTGCCTCTTTGGTATGATAATGAAAGTGCCATCAAGATTTCTCTCAACCCGGTGCAACATTTCAAGACGAAGCATATTGAGATTCGGTATCACTTCATCCGGGATCACATTAGGCGAGGGGAGATCGATCTCAAGTATGTCAACACTCATGATAACCTTGCAGATATTTTCACAAAGCCCTTGGATGAAGCAAGATTTCGCGAGTTAAGGCATGAGCTAAATATCATTGATTCGAGCAATGTGACTTGAACCCTTGCACTCCCCACCTCATTCAACATGTTGTCTAGTTTAGGTGTAGGCATGGACATAGGGGGAGTCTTGTTCTCTCAATGAACTCTTCCTCCCCCCATTATGCATAAATTGATCAAGTCTTTCACTTTAACCATCTTCGATGGTACTTGTGCTTCAAGGACGAGTTTTGGTCATGGGCCCAAGGTTAAAATCTTCGCGGCGCCATACCTCTTGACTCAAACATAGGTGGCCTCAGCCACCGCCCTCTCTTGAAGAGGTGTGTCTTGGTCCCTTGCTAGTGTGTTCGCTGCCGAGTTCGTCTTTCCTCCGTCTCGCCGTTGGTTTTCCGTTTCTTTTTTAGCTGAGCCGTGCTGTCTAGTGGCAATGAGTTGCTGGGTAGTACTACCGCTGCTGGTGCACGGTACTACTGCCCACCAGCTCGGTACTATCGCTGCGGGGCGGGGTCAGGGGGTTATATCGGGGCAGGGGGAGGTTTCTTCTCCCCCGTACCCATTCGCTCGCCCCCTCGCTCTTCTTCGTCTCTCCAGCAACTGTTCACCGCGGGAGGGCTCCGGCGGATCTCCTTCTCCGAGGCGTCCCTCTCTATTCTCTTCGGTGGAGTCGATCCCCACCTCGTCCTCTTGCCATGGATGTCGGTATTGCCCCCGTTCCCTCTTTCTTCTTGTCTAGATTTCCAATCTAGCATTTTAGGGGCAATAGTGGTTGCATCTCTAGATTTTTGGCTAAATCTAGGCTTGAGTAGGATGGAGAAGGCAACTAGATGGTTTGGATTAGTGATTGGTAGGAGTATTTTTGAATTTGGTAGGATGGTAGTGCCGGATCTGACCGCAGCAGTAGGAAACCATTGTTTCCCCGCCTCGAGTGGTACTACCGCTCTCACTAGAGTGGTACTACCGCTTGGAGCGGTACTGCCGCCTATAGGTCGCGGTACTACCGCTGGCTACCAAGTTCCATCATGCTCCTACCATTCCGTGATCCTTTTTGTTGAGTTTGGTGGCTTATGCTCATTCTTTCTGGTTGTTTTGCGTGCTATTGTGTTTGGTTCCAGGTGATGAGCTTCCTGAGCATCAAGCTCGCCGTGTCAACCCCAGTCGTGCCACGTTGAAGCGCTACCGCACATCTGAGTCAGCAGGAGGTTCCACTAGTGCTCCACCTCCACCTCAGCTACCGAAGAAATCTGTCGTCAAGCGAACGCCAAAGGGCAAAACTGTGCCTCAAATGAATGCCAAGGAGTTCTGGGCAAGGCATCGCCGCAACCCCTATGTGGATGAACAAGATCCCACTTTGGTCAATCGTCCGTTCTGGAACCGCTTTCAGTTTGCCATTTTCTTTTATGTGCTCAAAGCAAAGAAGAACCTCTATGTGGATGTGCGCTCCATTGACACGGACTATATGGAGAAGGATCCTGAGTACTTTGGTGAAGCTCTTCAGATGTGCACTCAGCTGAACATTCTCAATATCATGCAGTTCAACGAAGACTATGATGCTGATATTGTGGCCCAATTCTATGCCACGGTCCATCTAGGGACTGATGAGGACAGGACTCTGACTTGGATGACCAATGGCAAGTTACTTTCTGTCAAGTGGAAGGCATTCATGGAGTCACTTGGAGTGGAAGCTCACAGGCTTGTGACTCCTGTCGGCTTTCGCCCTCATAGTAACACAACCTCCACTCATAAGCAAGCTCTCTGGCCCTACTGCATTCAGAAGATCAAACCTGACACTAAGAAGGTGAAAGTGCAACTATCCCTAGGTGGTTTTGGTAATTCATTACAACATATAGCTCATTGAGCTAATACTATTCCAAGACTATTATTTCAGGAAGCTCAATGAATGGCATGGCATGGATGATGAAAGTGGATCCCTCAAAATATCAAGGACAAAGGATTGGCTCAAGCTCAAAAGCTCAAGACTCTACATTTTATATTTCAGTGATCCAAGATCACATTGAGTCTATAGGAAAAGCCAATACTATCAAGGAGGGATGAGGTGTTGCTTAATGAGCCTCTTGCTTCAAGTGCTTAGTGATATGCTCCAAATACCCTCAACTACTTTCTCACATCCTCATATGACCTAAACCTAAAGCCAACACCGATTCTTTCTATCCGGCGCCACCGAGTTCAAATGCGATAACCACTGCCACAAACCCTAGGCAAATCGGTCTCACCAATAGGGATCTCGGTCTCACCGAGATGGGCTTGTAATCTCTCTGTTTCCCTTCGTAACGTTTCGGTCTAACCGAAGTGAGCGATCGGTCCCACCGAGATTGCAATGTAAACTCTCTGTTTCCCTTTTGTAACATTTCGGTCTCACCAAAAAGAGCAAATCGGTCCCACCGAGTTTACCTGACCAACTCTCTGGTTAGCTAATTACCAAAATCGGTCTCACCGAGTTTGTGTAATCGGTCTTACCGAGATTACGTTATGCCCTAACCCTAACCATATCGGCCCTACCGAGTTGCATGTCGGTCCCACTGAAAATCCTAACCGTCACTAGGTTTACTAAATCGGTCTGTCCGAGTTTGTTGATTCGGTCCCACCGAGATTGGTAAATTGTGTGTAACAATTAGATTTTGTGTGGAGGCTATATATACCCCTCCACCTCCTCTTCATTCGTGGAGAGAGCCATTAGAACAAACCTACACTTCCAACTGACCAGTTCTGAGAGAGAACTACCTACTCATGTGTTGAGGCCAAGATATTCCATTCCTACCACATGAATCTTGATCTCTAGCCTTCCCAAGTTGCTTTCCACTCAAATCTTCTTTCCACCAGATCCAAATCCTATGAGAGAGAGTTGAGTGTTGGGGAGACTATCATTTGAAGCAGAAGAGCAAGGAGTTCATCATCAACGCAGCATTTGTTACTTCTTGGAGAGTGGTGTCTCCTAGATTGGCTAGGTGTCACTTGGGAGCCTCCGACAAGATTGTGGAGTTGAACCATGGAGTTTGTAAGGGCAAGGAGATCGCCTACTTCGTGAAGATCTACCGCTAGTGAGGCAAGTCCTTCGTGGGCGACGGCCATGGTTGGATAGACAAGGTTGCTTCTTCGTGGACCCTGCTTTGGTGGAGCCCTCCATGGACTCGCGCAGCCATTACCCTTCGTGGGTTGAAGTCTCCATCAACGTGGATGTACGATAGCACCACCTATCGGAACCACGCCAAAAACATTCGTGTCTCCAACCGCGTTTGAATCCTCCAAACCCTTCCCTTTACTTTCTTGCAAGTTGCATGCTTTAATTTCTGCTGCCTATATACTCTTTGCATGCTTGCTTGATTTGAGTGATGATTGCTTGACTTGTCCAAAGATTGCTAAAATCTGCCAAACTCTAAAATTGGGAAAATGTTAAGTTTTTAATTGGTCAAGTAGTCTAATCACCCCTCCTCTAGACATACTTCAAGGTCCTACAAGTGGTATCAGAGCTTTGGTCTCCATTTGCTTTGATTTCCATAGCTTTTGGTGGTCATAGCCTTGGTTTCACAACCTAGGAGAGTATGGAGTCTAGCGAGGGAAATTATCACCGTAGAGGTCCTTACTTTGATGGAACTACTTTTGCTAGTTGGAAGCATAAGATGAAAATGCATATTCTTGGACATAACCCTGCCGTTTGGGCTATTGTTTGTATTGGCTTGCAAGGTGAATTCTTTGATGGGAGAGAACCAAACCGTGAAGCGAGTGCGGATGAATTGAAGATGATGCAATACAACGCTCAAGCTTGTGATATCCTCTTCAATGGTTTATGCCCCGAAGAATTCAACAAAATCAGCCGTCTTGAGAATGCAAAGGAAATTTGGGACACTTTGATTGATATGCATGAAGGCACCGACTCCATCAAGGAATCCAAGTTGGATGTGCTCCAAAGTCAGCTTGACAAGTTCAAAATGAAGGATGGTGAAGGTGTCGCTGAAATGTACTCTAGGCTTGCTCTTATCACAAATGAGATTGTCGGCTTAGGGAGTGAAGAGATGACCGACAGATTCATCATTAAGAAGATCCTAAGAGCATTGGATGGAAAATATGATACCGTGTGCACATTGATTCAAATGATGCCCAATTACAAGAATCTCAAGCCAACGGATGACATTGGTAGAATTGTTGCTCATGAGATGTCACTCAAGGATAAGGAGGAACTTCACAACAAGTCAAGTGGTGCTTACAAAGCCTCATGTGAAGCCCCCACATCATCAAGTGAGAAACAAACCTTCAATGAAGAATTGAGCTTAATGGTGAAGAATTTCAACAAATTCTATAAGAGTAGAAGCAAAGAAAGAAGCTCTAAGTCAAGGTCCTACAATGACAAGAGATCTTATAGTCGAGAGCGCAATTGCTACAATTGTGGGAGACCCGGACACTATTCCAATGAGTGTACGACACCCTACAAAAGAAGAGAAGATTCTCCAAAAAGAAGAAGTAGAAGAGAAGAATCACCACCAAGAGAGAGAAGGAGTAGAGATGATCATTATGACCGAAGAACCTCCCGGAGAAGCAAAGATTCGGAAAGGAAGGACAAGTCATCAAAGAGCTACACAAAACAAAGCATCAAGCTCATGTTGGTGAATGGGTATCCGGTTCCGACTCTGAACATCACTCCGAGAGAAGCTATCACTCCGACTCTGAACATACTCAAGATGAAGGTGTTGCCGGTCTAGCACTTGTGTCAACCAACTCCTATGACATATTTGACTCACCAAATGAAGGAATTGGAAGATGCTTCATGGCTAAAGGCCCTAAGGTAACTCATCCCGAGTATGTTGATTTCAATAGTGATGAAGATGACTTGCTAGGTGATGATGATTTACTTATTGACAACTCTAGTGATGAATACTATGATGAAACGTCAATTAATCATGCTAAACAAGATAAAACGAATGACAATGATAAGGAAAAGATTGAGCTTTTAACTAAAGAACTAAACACTCTTAAGTTAGCTCATGAAACTATCTTCGAAAATCATCGAGAACTTTTAAGGGCTCATGAGAAGTTACGCTTTGAAAAGCTCAATCTTGAGCGAGAGCATGAGTTCTTAAAGGCAATAAATGATGATCTTCGCAAGAAAAGTTATTCTTATATTGCCAAGCGTTTACTCTTATCCACTTACATGCCTCAAGTAAAGTCTAGTAACAAGAACAAGAAAGATTCTTCCTCTAGTAGTAACAATGATTATGCTAAATTAAATATTGTTGCTTCTAGTAGTTCTCTTGATTCCACTAATGATTCTCTTAGCGAAGTTACACTTGAGCAAGAAAATAGCTTATTGAAGGGAATTATAGAGAAAGATGTATACAAGAGCCTTGCCGGGAGTAAGCAATTCGAGGAAATTATACGCAAGCAAGGAAGGCACCGGAAGAATCAAGGTGTTGGTTTTGAACGAAAGTTCAATGCCAATGGAGTTGAGTGGGAAGAAGATCAATACCCCAAGACGAAGTTTGTTCCTCAACAAGAGAAGTATGATCCTACTTCCTTCAAGGGGACACAAGCACAAGATGATCTTCCACCACAAGACCACAAGAACAAAGGCAAGGACAAGCTTCAAGAGGAGATTGATGCATTTGAAGAAGCACCTAAGGCCTTGGTCAAGTGGGTTCCCAAGACTACGTCAAGTTCTACTTCATCAAGCACAACTACTACACCAAGGATTCCCATCAAGATGATGTGGATCCCGCAGAAGAAGAACTAGAGAGTTCTTGAGGGTGACTCCGCCAACATTCTTCACTCATATCTTTATGGCAAGGACAAGTGCAATCAACTTCCACATCTTGCACTAGTTCAAGGAGTCACAAACCCTCATGTTGGTAAGGCAAGGGACAAGGTAACCTAATGTTTTCATGGACATCATATTGTGTGTGCATCACTCTATGTCTATGGATATTCTTGTTTGTTCCTTGTGGGACTAACCCGTGTAGGTATTGAAAGTGCAACTCACTCCAAAGGATTGCTCCAAAAGATCTACATCAACATTGAGCATCCACATCTTCAACACCTACATGAAGTCATTATCGACAAAACCCAAGGTTAGTTCATCCCTCTAAGGGGGGATCTCACATCTAGGGGGAGCTTAACTCTAAAGAATTGAGTCAAAGCAACTCTAATGATGTGAACACATCAATGCATTATGTAAAAGTGGTAACCCCACTTGAGCTTAAACGATGAGTATGACCTATGATCAAATTTTCTCATTTGACTCCTAAGTCAATATACTCATATATAGATGTCCTAGTCATCGACAATTGTTTGATAGATGCTAGAATTGGTTGTGCATGCTTTGCCACATATTTCATTTGTCATTTTATTGTGTGAGCATGTTGGTTGCATATTTTACTCATTCAAGGACATCCACTTGTTGTTTTGATTGATTGACTTCTTTTTCTTTAGCCAAGTGGATGGAAAAGAATGCCTAAGAACCTTCTCTAGCTATCTATGCTTTTCTCTTCTCAAACTCTATTCATGCTACATCACAAAATTTGATCAAGTCGATTCGAACCACTCGTGTGAGGAGCACTTGAGTCCCGATTCATCATAGACTTAAACTTCCAAAACTTCTTTGTGATTTTCGGTCTGACCGATTCCTCCATTTCGGTCCTACCGAGATCACTAAGTCGATCAAGGTTTTCAATCTCGGTGCAACCGATTTGAACTTTTCGGTCACACCGAGTTGCTGTAACTGTTAACAGTTATGCATCTCGGTGCCACCGAGTTGTTCTACTCGGTCACACCGACAGTGTCGGGCTATATATACTCATGGGCAAATTTTGGAAAACTTTCTCCGAAACTCCTCGCCCACGCATAGCTCGCTCTGCCTACTAGGTCTATGGATCATCTACTTTGTCGCCAGCCGCCTCCTGTCGCTGGTCTCCGCCGCCGTCAACGGCTTTCTTCTCCGCCGTTGCCGCCGTAGCGAGTTCACCGCCGAACTAGGGTATGAACTCGATCACAGTGCGATCCTCATCTAATTCTCAGCACATTGTGTTTGTAATGCATCTTGCCACGATTGAAACACTCATATCCAGTCAATGCGATCCTTAGAATAGATGTGATTCGAAAATTTTGGGTTAGGTTTCCGCCGAAACCATCTCGGACCCACCGAGTTGAAAAACTCGGTCCCACCGATTTGGCTAACGCCATTGCACTAGTAAGTCTCGGTCTGACCGAGAATTACAAATCGGTGTGACCGATTTTAGAACTTTGTGAAACCCTAGCAGTCTCGGTGCCACCGAACTGTGACTCGGTCTAACCGAGTTCACTAGTTTAGGTTCCAAAACTGCTTCGGTATCAGTTTGAAAATCGGTAGATCCGAAATGCTTTCTGTGGAAACTAAAACTAAGTTTTTTGAATCATTCTTTTGCAAAAATCTCTACATTTTGTGATGCTCATCCACTCTATCTCATCTATAACTATTCACTGGTCAGCAGTCAGTGATTTGCAGCATTTTAGACCAAAGTGATAGTCAGAACAAGTCAGCAGAGCAGATTCACATGAGTGAGGGCACTAGTCCCTCTAGCAGCTCAGATGAGGGGAGTAGAAGCACTCCCAGCAATTTGCCCAAAGCAGCCACAAGAGCTAGAATGAAGAGAACCTCAGACTCTGAGGATGAGGATTATGTTGCTGTTGAAGATGAGGCTACTTCCAAGAAGGTAGTGCTCAAGAAGGTGCTCAGTTCAACTGCAGTAAAGCCAGGCATGAAGATCAAAAGGCCAGCAGGAAGACAGCCAATGTCCAAAGCCAAAGGATCAACTCAAGTACCTGAAAAGCCTGATCCCAAAGAGCTAGCTGCAGAAGGAAAGAAAAGGAAGGAAAGGGTCAAGAAGACCATGGCCAGAGTTGTTGGTCAACCTTCCATGATGGAAGAGGGAGAAGAGGTTGCTGAACCAGCACCCAAGGCACAAAAGCTGATGGGTGATGCTATAAAGTCAGGGGCTGCAACATCAAAGCCCAAAGAAGCACCAAAAGCTGCCTCCAAGCCCAAGATTGCACCAAAGAGAAATACCAGGAGTATACTAGCAGCTGAGAAGAACAAGGCCCCAATGCCTGAGGTTGCTGCTGAGGAAGATGAAGAAGGGCAGATCTTAAGTAATCTCAAACCCAAGATCCCAGACCACAATAATGCTCATCCTGTGGCTGAGAACATGAAGATCAGGAGAGATCTAGGGTTGAGGCTATGGAGAGAGTCAGATCCATATGCCACCAGGAGAAGGACTGCTGTAGATTACATGTTCCACACCAAGGAGCAGCAGGACTTCTATGAGACAATCTTGTTGGACAAGAAGCCCATAGTGTGTGATATGAGGAGGGTCGACTGGACCTACATGAAGGAAAATGAGGAACACTATCCTGGAGTGCAAGACAGTTTCATTGCTCGTGGAGTTGCAGATTTTGTTGGGAAGAAGCTCACCAACTAGAATGATGAACTCATTATGCAATTCTACTCCACAGCACACTTCTATCCAGATGGCAGGAGAGTTTGGATGTCTGAAGGAACGAGATACCAGTCAACCATTGAGGAATGGGCAAGCCTGATCAATGCCCCAGAGGAGAGTGAAGATGACTTGGATATTTATGCTAAGAAGAAAATGGATCATAACTCAATGTCACATATGTACAAGGAGATCCCTGATGAAGCACTTGAGATTTTCAAGTTTGGATCAGTTCATTTTCTTTTGTCAGGGCTGCCTACGATCAACCAGATGTTAAAGCACACTCTTTTGCCCAAATCAGGTGATCACAACATGATTAGAGGGCATGCAATAAACTTGCTACATGTATTTGATGTGCCCCAGAAATTCAAGGTCATGAGCCTTATGGTTGAAACTATCAAGAGGACTGCAGCAGACCAGAAGAGAAGTTTTGGATATGCCCCACAGATTTAGGAGTTGATTAACTCAAAGATGGGCACAGGAAAATATCAGTTGGATAAAGAACATTTTGCTCTCTATCCAGACTTTGAGGACAATCAAGTTGTCATGAATGAGGATGAACCATCATCAGTGCAAGCTCAAGCAAAGAAGGAGAAAGCAAGGAAAGAGAAGGCTGCCAAGATGCCAACTCAAGAGGAGGCATCTGAGTATTTCTTGAAGAACAAGCAGGAGCAGCTTGGTTACTTGATAGCATCAACACTGAGGATTGAGAAGGGTTTGGCCACCCTAACTCAAAACCAGGAGAGCCTGGAAAGGATCATGGAACAAAAATTCTATGATCTTGATGTCAAAGTAACTGAGATTCAGTCAGTTGTGGAACAGCGTCAAGATGAAATGCAGGAGAGGAAGGGCAAGACAACCACTGATGCATTTGCCAGAGTGCCTAGAGCTCAGAGGTCACCTGCAGTGCCTGTGACAGACACAAGAGCCACATCATCTGCACCAGCTACAGCTCCTACAGCTCCAGTGCAACCAGCTCCAGCACCAACTCCTCCAGCTCCATCTACATCGACTAAAGCCTTCATTCTTGGAGTTATCCGGACACCACCACCACCTGAAGACCAAGCCTGAGAGACGATCTAGCACTATGCATTTTCTATGAACTTTTTGGTAACTTGTTGCCAAAGGGGGAGAAAAATGTGTAGATCATAGGCTTCGAGAGAGAGAGAGTGTTGTTTTTTGTTCTCTCTTGCTTTGGTGGTTAAACTTGTTTGCTTTTAATTGCTTGAGATACTATGCAATTACCTGTGAGACATTGATGATCATGTGTTTGATCATAAGCTACACTTATGCCTGTTTGATGATATTATCTTACCTATCCTTATATGATCATTCACTTTGCTTGGTGATGAGTGCATGTATTCAATCTTTATTATTTTGAGTGCTCCACCAAGATGTATGTGACATGGAAGAGTAACCCATGAGCCTATTTCCTTGTGCATTTGCAGTCCAAAGCAAATCTTAAAATGTGCACAAATTTAGGGGGAGCTCTTGCTTATCACATACTTCTCAAAGCGACGATGTTTTTCAATCTTATTATCATTTGTCAAAGCTTTGATCTATATGTTGTCATCAATTACCAAAAAGGGGGAGATTGAAAGTGCAACTATCCCTAGGTGGTTTTGGTAATTCATAACAACATATAGCTCATTGAGCTAATACTATTCCAAGACTATTATTTCAGGAAGCTCAATGAATGGCATGGCATGGATGATGAAAGTGGATCCCTCAAAATATCAAGGACAAAGGATTGGCTCAAGCTCAAAAGCTCAAGACTCTACATTTTATATTTCAGTGATCCAAGATCACATTGAGTCTATAGGAAAAGCCAATACTATCAAGGAGGGATGAGGTGTTGCTTAATGAGCCTCTTGCTTCAAGTGCTTAGTGATATGCTCCAAATACCCTCAACTACTTTCTCACATCCTCATATGACCTAAACCTAAAGCCAAAATCGGTCACACCAATTCTTTCTATCCGGCGCCACCGAGTTCAAATGTCATAGCCACTGCCACAAACCCTAGGCAAATCGGTCTCACTGATAGGGATCTCGGTCTCACCGAGATGGGGTTGTAATCTCTCTGTTTCCCTTCGTAACGTTTCGGTCTAACCGAAGTGAGCGATCGGTCCCACCGAGATTGCAATGTAAACTCTCTGTTTCCCTTTTGTAACATTTCGGTCTCACCGTAAAGAGCAAATCGGTCCCACCGAGTTTACCTGACCAACTCTCTGGTTAGCTAATTACCAAAATCGGTCTCACTGAGTTTGTGTAATCGGTCTCACCGAGATTACGTTATGCCCTAACCCTAACCATATCGGTCCTACCAAGTTGCATGTCGGTCCCACCGAAAATCCTAACGGTCACTAGGTTTACTAAATCAGTCTGACCGAGTTTGTTGATTCGGTACCACCGAGATTGGTAAGTTGTGTGTAACAGTTAGATTTTGTGTGGAGGCTATATATACCCCTCCACCTCCTCTTCATTCGTGGAGAGAGCCATCAGAACAAACCTACACTTCCAACTTACCAGTTCTGAGAGAGAACTACCTACTCATGTGTTGAGGCCAAGATATTCCATTCCTACCACATGAATCTTGATCTCTAGCCTTCCCAAGTTGCTTTCCACTCAAATCTTCTTTCCACCAGATCCAAATCCTATGAGAGAGAGTTGAGTGTTGGGGAGACTATCATTTGAAGCACAAGAGCAAGGAGTTCATCATCAGCGCACCATTTGTTACTTCTTGGAGAGTGGTGTCTCCTAGATTGGCTAGGTGTCACTTGGGAGCCTCCGACAAGATTGTGGAGTTGAACCAAGGAGTTTGTAAGGGCAAGGAGATTGCCTACTTCGTGAAGATCTACCGCTAGTGAGGCAAGTCCTTCGTGGGCGACGGCCATGGTGGGATAGACAAGGTTGCTTCTTCAGGACCCTTCTCGGGTGGAGCCCTTCGTGGACTCAAGGCAACTGCTACCCTTCGTGGGTTGAAGTCTCCATCAACGTGGATGTACGAAAGCACCACCTATCAGAACCACGCCAAAAACATCTGTGTCTCCAACTGCGTTTGAATCCTCCAAACCCTTCCCTTTACTTTCTTGCAGGTTGCATGCTTTAATTTCCGCTGCCTATATACTCTTTGCATGCTTTGTTGATTTGAGTGATGATTGCTTGACTTGTCCAAAGATTGCTAAAATCTGCCAAACTCTAAAATTGGGAAAAGGTTAAGTTTTTAATTGGTCAAGTAGTCTAATGACCCCCCCCCCTTCTAGACATACTTCAAGGTCCTACAGAAGGTAACATATGAGCTGCCTGCCTTTCTGGACATTCTTCACCGTGTCTTCCGGGAGACTCTCTTCCCTCGTGTTGGGAATCTGGATATGGTTCACTCCTTTCTTGTGGACATGCTTCTCTTCTGCCAACATGAGAAGGAGGCTAACACTGGCGAGTCCTTGGACATTTCTCATGTTATGTGATCTGAACTCTTATCTGCTATCTCTGAGCGCAAGTGCCCGATCTATGGTCCTTTCATCATGCTACTCGTTGAGAAGGCCTGGGATAAGGTCTATCCCAAGGTTATGCTAGAGACTGGAGAGTTGGTGTCTCATGAGATCAAGCGTTTGAGGAAGAAGGATAACTGGGGCACCCAGGTCCCTAGATCTGGGGCTACATCTTCTGATGCCGCCATGGAGATCGAAAAGGAGGCTGATGCTGCTGATGATGATGACTATGAGCCTTCTGGAGCAGAGCCCTCTTGGGCACAGAAGCTCAAGCTCAAGGTGAAGAAGTTGTTCTGCATGGAGGCTCACGATCAGTACATGACTCATGTGACTGAGAAGAAGGCCAGGGGTCATCACAAGGAGCTCATTCGACAGTTGGGTGCCACCGTTTACAGTGGATCTGAGGACCAGCTTACTGAGGAGGAGGAGTGGATTCAGCAGCACTGCCCGTGGACAGATTCTGATGCCGAGCAGTTCCCGACCGACGACGGCGGTGCAGACGATCCCGCGGGGATATGATGTTCGACCCTCGCTGCTATCACCTGGAGCCGTAGCAACACTCCCTCTCTTTTTGGTGTCTCGATGCCAAAGGGGGAGAGAGTTTAGGGATTTGTGTCGTTTTCTGCTTTGCAAGTGTGTTTTCTTTGTGGTTTGTTTTCTCGCCGTTTGCTTTGCTTGGCTTTGTGCCAGTGAGACCTAAGTTCTAGACATATGGTGTGAGACATATGCTACCTTATCCTTATTATCATTATCTATGTCTATCTAGTACTTCGGTATCTTATGAGATGCATGCTTATCTGGTTATATTTACTTTGCTCTCATATATCTTGCTTAGGTTGTTGGTCTCCAAAATGTAGGGGGAGCGTTGATCCTAGTGTGTGTGCCGTGCAGTCCAAAGCACCTATCTAGATAGCACACATCTAGGGGGATCCCATCTACATTTATGAGTTGTGGGGTTTGCGCATGTCCTATGTCTCTTCCTGTTTGTGCAAATCCCGTATTGTCATCAATCCACCAAAAGGGGGGAGATTGTAAGGGCTTATTTATCCCCAAGGTGTTTTGGTGATTGATGACAATGCTTTTGCGGACTAATCATGTGCGTTGAGATTTTCAGAGATTCATCCTTTGGCACGAGACGATTCCCTCCCCTCGGTGTTTTATTCAAGACGGTGCAGCTCCTTCATTTCTCTGTTGGTGGACTAGTTGCGTAGGAGTCACCGTACTATCAAGAGGGGATCCGCTTTGGTATGGCTTGGGTGGAATCAACACGTACACATTCTTATTGCACCCGATGTTCCTTCCCGCTTGAATGGAGCCCACTTTCCCCTCTCTACTCTCTCTGTCTGGCCCCAGTGGTAGTACCGCGGGCCTCAGCGGTAGTATCGTCGAAGACATCAAGCGGCAGTACCTCTCCTCAGCGGTAGTACCGCTTACTGGATTCGGCCGTAGTACCGCTGAGGCTCCGGGCCACTACCGCCTTGACTCGGGCCCTCGTTTTCTCGTGTCGGGTTCTGCGGCACTAGTCGTGCCAGTAGTCGCGGTAGTACAACTCCCGAGCGGTAGTACCGCCCCTACCACCGCGATAGTACCGCTCTGGGTCTAGGACCTGCTTCTCTCTTGTGCGCGGCAGTACCGCTGGCTCAGCGGTAGTACCGCCCACCCAAGCGGTAGTACCGCTCTCTGTGGGGCTACTTGGAGGGGGGGTAACGGTTGGATTGTTCCCCCCACTATATAAAGGGGTCTTCTTCCCCAAAGTTGACTCACCTCTTCCCCCAAAAGCTCCATTGTTGCTCCAAGCTCCATTTTCGTCCGATCTCTCTCCCTAGCCAATCAAACTTGTTGATTTGCTCGGGAGTGGTTGAGAAGGCCCAGATCTACACTTCCACCAAGAGAAATTTGATTCCCCCCACTAATCCCTAGCGGATCTTGTTACTCTTGGGTGTTTGAGCACCCTAGACGGTTGAGGTCACCGCGGAGCCATAGTCCATTGTGGTGAAGCTTCGTGGTGTCGTTGGGAGCCTCCAATTAAGTTGTGGAGATTGCCCCAACCTTGTTTCTAAAGGTCCGGTCGCCGCCTTCAAGGGCACCAATAATGGAATCACGACATCTCGCATTGTGTGAGGGCATGAGGAGATTACGGTGGCCCTAGTGGCTTCTTGGGGAGCATTGTGCCTCCACACCGCTCCAACGGAGATGTAGTTCCCTTCAAAAGGAAGGAACTTCGGTAACACATCCTCGTCTCCACTGGCTCCACTCTTGGTTACCTCATGCCTTTACTTGTGCAAGCTTATTTGTGTTGTATCCCTTGCTTGCTTGTGTGCTAGTTGTTGTTGCATCATATAGGTTGCTCACCTAGTTGCATATCTAGACAACCTACTTTGATGCAAAGTTTAATTTGGTAAAGAAAAGTATAAAAAGTGTTAGTTGCCTATTCACCCCCCCCCCGTCTAGTCAACTATATCGATCCTTTCAAGAGTGTTTTCTTCTGATCCCTTGATTTTGGAAATCGTAATTCCTTTGCATTTGAACTTTGAATTAGTCAGTTGCTTCTATAATCTGATATCCTTGCATTCTTTCTACTTTTGGTTGAGTACTGATGCTCACATCAGATCCCTTGTGAACCACCAGATCCTTTGTGGGGTTCTATCTGACATCGTCCTTCATATACAGTAACCCTGTGATGCTTTTCCTCGGATACATAATTCCTTTGGTAAATTGTATCTTCTGCTTCCTCAATCATGCTCTACTCTGAGCTTGAGTTATTTACTCGTGAAGTTTGACTCTACAACTTTGTCGAAGGCGAGAAGTAAATGGAAAGCTATGCATTGATGAAGTGGGAGTCGACCATGAACCTTTGTGTTCATGCCCACGGACCCGATGTGGAACTTATCATGGAAGCTTCTTGTTATAGTAATAATCCCCTTGTGATATGTTCATCTTGTATCTATAATTGGTCCCTTGCAACCGTGGTTCCGACCATGATTGTTCTCCTTTGATCCATTCCCGGACAATTTAAAGTACTTGTCTTCTTCACATTGTTTCACCTGTCCAACTTGTACTTTGATCTACCTTCGAGTATTACCCTCTGGTATCTCGAGAACATCACGGAACTACATAACTTATGAGTTCTTCGCTAACTATTAATTCTCGCCGATTCCAATTTTCCATGGGTTCCGAGTTGTTAGACACTCAAGAACACCGATAACAGATTCGAGTCTACACTTTCCTTTCCATTGTTTTGTTTAACCTTTCTTGTAACCTAACATATCTGAGCAGTGATAATTCCCTGCTTATGTATACACCTCGGTGTACAAGCTCTGTCAGTAAGACCTTGTTACTATTGTTGATGACATTCCGGTAGCCACCGATGGACGAGAACTTTGCCTATTGGTCCGCCTCGTCTTAACGAGCAGGAAAATGGTTCTCTTCGTCCCTCGCCCTTAGTACCAACGTTGTTGCCAACATAACTGACAGGCTATCCTCTGACCTGCCTTGCTATCATGACTGTATAAAATGTTAGCTTCCTTCCTCCTTTTAACACACATGGTGGGCCTATAACCCACAGTTCCACAGGATCGAAACCTGACTCCTGTACATCCCTGTTTTCCAAAGTTGTCCCTCGCGCTAGGCTTCGTATGTACATCACGAGCAACCTACCTAGTGATCTATTCTGGTATTAGACACAATACTTATTCCCATTGCTCTGAACCCCTTTTACTCACTGTTTCAGGCAACGAACGATTGCCTACCCGGTTAAAGCTTCTTATTGCACCTTCTTACCTTGCTCTCGATGACTTTCTTGAATTTCAGCTCGAGATATGCCTATATGCCATGTTCACTGAGATAGCCCCAGGTACCTATCTTGTGTTGAGCTCCGCCCTTCTCGAGTCTTTCCCCCTTACTTCTCCCCTTAAATCTCGGGACGAGATTTCTTGTAGTGGAGGAGAATTGTGATGCCCGGATAATTAAGCTACAGTAATCCCCCGCTAATGGTGCCATGTCATCACATAACTGTTGCTAATCCTCACTTGATCCAAATCATGATTCAAATTCAAACTCAAAATTTTAAAGTCAATAATTCAAATTTTCCAAACATGAAAACTAAAATGTTCAAAGTGTGGAAAATAATCCCTAGAAATTTTTCATGTTGGAACCAACCTCTTTTGGATTCCGAAAGTGCCCCTGGAAATTATTTAGTGATCTAGCAACATTTAAACTTGGCCTTTTCAATTTCTAAAAATAGTTAGACAACTACTTTCGGCCTTAAACTTTTTGTGACTCCTAGAATTAAGGTGCTTGTTTTAGTTGACAAGACTCTTTTCTATCAAAACTCTTTTAGTTCTACAATCTAAAAGAAAACAAAAACGTTTTAAGAAAAAGAAAAAAAGGCAAAGGGAGGGAAGAAAAGCCCTGACCTCCCCTCTCAATGGGCCTCGGCCCAGCTGGACCGCCAGGCCAGCCCACCATCTCCGGTCCCCCCACTTATCTTGTTCGTACGACCGAGTCGCTACAGGGGCTTGGTCGCTGCCGCACCCTCTCGCCGGCAGCGTCGGGAGGGGATAAGGCGCCACGCCCGACCCTCGATCCCATCCCCACTCGCTCCCATCCCTCTCTCTCTCTCTCTCTCTCTCTCTCTCTCTCTCTCTCTCCTCAGCGCTGTTCGTCTTCTCCAGATCCGTCGACGAGCGCGGTCGTCGCCGCCCGGCTCACTCTGTCGTGGCCACCGGCCACCTCTCGCCTCGCCATTGCGTCCAGAAAGACCGTCGCCGTCCGCTGCGTCCACTACGAAGACGAAAACGAGCCGGAACCCCCTCCTTCGATGAATCCGTGTCATCCGCTTCGGTCGCCGGCCATCTCCGTCAACTCCGACCGCCCGCAGCTACTAAGCCATCACCGGCCGTCTTGAGCCTCCCCGGTGAGCTTCGCCTGCCTTCCCGTTTCTTCGTCACCTTGCCGCGTGTGTAGCCGCCGTCCTTGCCATGGCCGAACCCGCCACCGCTGATGAGCTCACTGACGTAGTCATCGTCACCGTAGCTCGCTCCCGAGTTGGTAACCGAGCTCATGGGGCTCGTGCGGGTCCAACGCTGTTGCCCGCATCGACTAACGTGCCCTACATCACCGTAGCCACCAACGCCCGCCGCCACCTAATGTCGTCGTGCTCCCTGTGATCCCTGCTTACTCACGCTCCCATGCCGCCCCCGCGATGCATGTCCTCTGTGCCTCCCTTTTGGGTGTTGCACACCGCGCCTCAAGAACCCCGCGAAAGCACCGCCCGCTCTCTCACCCGTTGCTCTGCTGCTGCGCAGCAGCTTACTCTCACCACAAGCGGCTGCCGCGCTGGGCGCCTGCAGCTGTGCTCGCTGCTATGTCAGACCGCTTCAAGAATATTCAGCCATTATAGCTATTGCTAGATTTTCTAATTTTACATTGACTAACCCTCTGGGCAGCTGCTAAACAGCAACAAAATGATAGTTGAAGGAGCCAAATTATTATGTGGAGGTAGTACACTTGACAATGCTCAAATGTTCCCATTGGACCAAATCCACTTGATGCATGGATTAAATCCTATGAAAATCTTAAATTTCTATCTTCTATTAAACAAGGAACAATTTTAACCTCTAGCATTGTGTGTTGCGTGTTGTGTGTGTGTGTGCCGTGTGTGTGGCCGGCTGGGTTCTGCCCAGTAGTGGCCGGCCTTTGTTAGTACTAGGTTTAGCTAGTAGTATTAATTAGTGCTTAGTTAGTCTAGTAGTAGATGACATGTAGACCCCCATTAAATAAGTTAGGTTTATTTAATTGTTTAGGTAAATAGTTCATGACATATGGGTCACAGCTCTCCTATTGACTAGTCAATTTGACTTGGTCAACTAGATTTATTAATGATATTAGAAAATTAGTTAAAACTTTATAAAATCATAGAAAATAATTTGTATCTCGGATGAAAATGTTTTCTACATGAAAGTTGCTTAGAACGACAAGACGAATCCCGATACGCGGTCCGCTCATCAGCCACACTTTCATATCATAGCAAGCGTTGAACCTTTCCCTCCGGTTCATCTGTCTGTCAGACGTCTGGAATCGAGAAAAAATTCCCGGATGTTTTCCCCCTTCGTCAGTATCGCCTAGCACTGCATTAGAACACCTCTAGTACCGCTTCTTGTCTTGTCATACTTAGTTTTGTGCTTTTTTCTATGTATTTACCGTTTCTTCCCCCTCTTCCCTCTGGTAGACCCCGAGACCGCTGTTGATGCCTCTGTGATCGACTACGTCATGACGACACTTCTTCCCTTTCAGCGGAGCTTCCAGGCAAGCCCCCCCTCTTTGATCATCCTGATATCGCCCATTCTATTCTCTCATGCTTGCATTAGATTTTGCTACTGTATTTGATTGCTCCTATTCTCATGCATAGCCTGCTTTTGTACCTGTTGTTGTACCTTACCTGCTTGTCCTAAACTACTTAGTATAGGTTGGTTAGTGATCCATCAGTGACCCCCACCTTGTCCTTGTTGCCCCTGCTTCATCATCGATGACTCGATCAACGCGATCGACAACCAGAGCCCGACACCTCACATCACATGACGCCCCTTCTGTTGCTCGACTCTGCAGAGCTACTATCGAGTGCTGAGGGTGGTACCTCACAACGCACTCCTGATGATAATTCTATAGTGTAGCTATTCGGTCGTGGTCATCGAGGGTGATTCCTCCTTGACCACTCCCGATACGACTCTGTCGTGCAACCCCTCAAGTGTGAACCTCGAGGGTGTTTCCTCTTACGTTCACCTTGATGATTACATCGAGTGGAATTCACCGAGGGTGATTCCTTGGGTTTTCCCCTTGATGTTTGGCACACGGTTACCTGGACTTTACTTGAGACCATTGTTGAAATCGGGTCGGCCCTGAGGGGTACCCGTGAGTTGATGTGAAAGTCGGGCGGGCCCGTAGAGCACCCGCGAGTTTTCCACGTGGCACGGTCGGTCAGTCTCGGCCCTTGCCGTAAGTCCACGAGACGGGGCGACGGGGTCACATTATCGTGAGTCTCTGCTCGTCTCCGCGAGCCCCCAATGCACTAACAGGTTTGGGTATTTTTTCTGAGTTGGCCTCTGGCCTTTATGCACTAACCACCACATGAGAATAGTTATGGGCTCGACGGCGTAGTATCAGCCGAAGCTTTGACAGACATCCAGTTCAGCAGTGTGGCAAGGTCGGATCATGCTGGCCATCCGAGGCGGTGCTGGTATCCACCCTGCTCGCAATGACCCTGTCACGCCCAATATGCGACCCTATCCAAAAGGAACACGAAGGTCCCACCAAGGATAGACCCGCATATTGAAACGCTTTTGCAAGGTGGATATCATTACATCAACATTACATAATAGAAGGGGATACATACATAAGGCACAAATGCCACAAGAATACATCAACAACATATACAAGATCAACATCCAACTACGGATGAAACATAAACAGAAACTCAAACGACATCCACCTCGCTAGCCCAGGCTGCCGACCGAACCTATCCCCGATCAAGAAGAAGCGTAAGAAGAACTCCAACATAAGCAAACATCGCCTCGCGTCAAGATCATCACAAACCTGTACCTGCAATCGGTGTGTAGTAATCAGGAGCCACGAGGACTCAGCAATCCCATTACCATGGGTATCAAGACTAGCAAAGCTTAAGTAGGAAAGGAAGGGATAAAGTGGTGAGGCTGCAGCAGCGGCTAAGCATATATGGTGGCTAACATATGCAAATGAGAGCGAGGAGAGAAACAAAGGAACGGTCGTCAACTAGTAATGATCAAGAAGTGATCCTGAACTCCCGCCACGCCGACATAACCCGAAACCGTGTTCTCCTCTCGATCAACCCCAAAAGAGACACTCACGGTTACGCACACGTTGGTGTATTTTAGAAGAGTTTGCTTCAAGTTTACTACAACCGGATATTAACAAATTCCCATCTGCCACATAACCGCGGCACGGCTTTCAAAGTTTATACCTGCAGGGTGTCCCAACTTAGCCCATGATAAGCTCTCGTGATCAACGAAGGATATTCCTTCTCCCGGAAGACCCGATCAGTCTCGAATCCCGCCACAAGACATTTCGACAGAATAAATAAGACCAGCAAAGCCGCCGGATGTGCCGACAAATCCTGATAGGAGTCGCACGCACTTCGGTCTCGTGGCACACCGGATAAGTCAGCCACGAGTAAAACCAGCCCTCGAGTTGCCCGTGGTGGCCCCGATCTGCTTCGGTTCGGACCAACACTCGAAGGAGCACCGCCCGGGGGCTAAAATAAAGATGACCCTCGGCTCCGAAACCCAAGGAAAAAGGGCATAGGTGAGGCAAATGGTAAAACCAATGTTGGGCCTTGCTGGAAAAGTCTTATTCAAAGCGAACTGTCAAGGGGGTCCCATAAATCACCCGACCGCGTTAGGGACGCAAAATCCGGGAACATAACACCGATATGACGGAAACTAGGGCAGCAAGAGTGGAACAAAACACCAGGCATAAGGCCGAGCCTTCCACCCTTTACCAAGTATATAGATGCATTAATAATATAAGATATATTGTGATATCCCAACAAGTAAACATGTTCCAACAAGGAACAACATCTCCATGTTCCAACAAGGAACAAACTTCATCTTCACCTGCAACTAACAACGCTATAAGAGGGCTGAGCAAAGCGGTAACATAGCCAAACAACGGTTTGCTAGGAAGGGTGCAAAAGGTTAGAGGCGACATGGCAAATAGGTAGGCTTGAGCAGAAGTGATAGGTAGCGCAGATAGCGAAAGAACGGAGCAACTAGCATAGCAATGATAGTAGTGAGATCCAGGGTAGCGGTCATCTTGCCTGAAATCCCGCAAGGAAGAAGAACGAGTCCATGAAGAAGACGAACGGATGAAGCCGAACCAAGCGTAGACGAACGAATCCTCACGATCGCAACGAAACGGGAACTAACAAGAAGAAGCACACGACATAGTAAACACACCACCATGAACAAGACATGATGCACAAACAAGCATGATGCATGACAAGACTACATGAAGCTACTCATGGCAAGAGATGATGCAAACAAGAGCAACACATCAAGGCAAGTTTAAATGAGGCCGGGAACAACCTATAACAATTCCGGTAAGTCCTCATATGCAAATTTCGAAGTTGGTCCAGATCTGAATAAACCTTATGTTCAAGTTGTTAAACAGCAAGTTAAGATGCACCACGATGCTCTACACGAAATTCTAGTCAAGTTACATATAAAGTTCATTAGATTCGGAGCTACGGCCTAGAAGATATGAGCAAAACAAGATAATCATGGCATTGGTGCAAAATGCATACAAACGTCAAGCAAACACCTCAAAACATGGATGCAACATGATAATATGAAACTACATGCAAAATCAAGCAAGTTTCATATAGAGCACACTCAAAACGGAGCAACGGTTCAACACATATACACAATACAAGTCATGACAACAATCTGTCCAAAACAGCAACTAGGCATATTGCAAGCATCAAAACAACATGCTACAGCACCTCAACATAAAAACAAAAGGCATAGGCATGATGTACAGGTAAAGCATTACAAAACATGAACACTGAGCCATCTCCAGAAACAACTAGAACATGCTCAAAATGACATGGCAAGATTGCAACTAATAACAGTTTCAGACTTTAGCAGAAATAACATCAGGTTGCAATGTTTAGAGCAATGAAACAACATGTAACAGCAAGCTATCAAGTCAAACAAGAGCATGGTATGAATCTACTCAAAGCATAGAACAAAAGTCCCTTACTGACCATAAGCCAAAAAGGATCATAAGATATGATGGCACCCATGTAAACATGGCAAGTTATATTACAGATTCATACATGGCAGAAACAACAACAAGTAGGCATGTTGGTGAGCTTGAATCACTCACCACAGAGCAATACATGGCATGGCAAGGCAACCAACAGTAAGAAGGCATGGCATAGAAGCTATACATGGCAAGAAAAACAACATAGCATGAAAGGATCAACTACAACAACCTTGGCAAAATTGAATAACATGTAAACAATCTGCCAGGAAACATTTTATAGCAAAAGTAGAGCTCGATTGACTCAAGCTATGGCACTCCATAATTGCAAAAAAGGGCATGGATGGATAGAGCAAGACATGTATAACAAAACATCCTTAGTGAAGTATCTCAAAATATGCATGGATAACTCTGTAGCATCAAGTTAACATGGCATCAAAATATCAAGAAAACAGGGCTGAAATCAGCAACATCAGACACCTAGTTTGCATGCTTGTGCTAGTCACCACATAGATCACAAAAATACATGGCATACACCCCTGGAAAGATGGCATGGCATACTACAAAACACATGTAGGACTCAAGTCCATAGGGTGCACACATCAATCATGGCAAAAATGACAAAAGTGCATGTTCTGTTAAGAAACAGAAACTAACATCACATAGCCCTCTTCCAACAGCATTTCGGGCATCAAGATGAGCTCGAATGAAAATGATGCAATGAGATTAAATTATCTACTCATCGAGACGAACATTTTGACATATTACACGTGCAAAATGGAGCAACAATGACAGAGATATGATGCGATGAAAATGCAACAAAATATTATCAAATTCGGGACTTAGTCAAAATTCGTAGATCTGAAAAAAAATGTCTGGGCCAAAAGTGGGGATCTGGGCTGCTCACATTGGGCTTCGCCCAAGTGGGGAAGGACGCGTGGATCGGGCAGACGGGAAGCTGGCTGCGGGCCCATTGGAGGAGCCGGGCCGTGGCCCACGTGGCCAAAGTGGCGAGAGAGCCTCGCCGATCCCGACGAGCGGAGGAGGCGGGCGGCGGCGACGGCAACTCCGATGGAGCTCCGCGAGGCGCTGGGTCGCCGGAGCGAGCGCGGGCGGCGGCAGGTACGGCACCGGCGGCCGGAGAGGTCGGGTCCGGGCGGATCTGGCCGGATCCGCCGGATTCCGGTGGGGGCGGCTAGGCGAAGGGGTGCCATGGGAGCTCGCCGAGCTCCGGCGGCGGCGGCGCTGCAAGACAGAGAGGAGAGATTAGAGGAGGGAGAAGGACAGAGGAAGACGGGCAGGGGGCGGCGCGCCTCACCAGGGCGGTTCTGGCAGGCCACGCGCGACAACCGGCGCGACGAGGTGGAGAAGGCGGCTGGGAGCAAGCGCTCCTGCGGCGGTGCTGCTGGCCGACCCGGCCCTAGATGGGCTTATGGCTGCGCCTGGCTGGCGGGCCAGCGGTGGAGGGGGGGCGCTGGGCGACGTGGCCAGGCCACATGGCAGGCGCCGGTTGGCCCTGGCGGCGTCTGGCGGCGGCGCGCCCAATGGCGACTCGCCAAGTGGCGCTGAGGAGGTGGCCGGCGCGGAAAACGGAGGAGGGGCGGCGGGGCTGATGATTGGGGAGGCACGGAAATCAAGGAGGAGGTTGGGGTGACAAAATGGCAAGAGGGGCTGCTATTTATAGCGTGGAGGCCTAGGATTAGGGTTTGGGGAGTTTTGAGGGTTTGGACCCTCGGATCTCGATCTGGCGGTCCGGAGTGGAGGGTTATAGGAGGGCTGCAGGTGGGCTGTGACGAGAGGGTCTGGACTGAGGGAGAGAAGAGAGGTGCCGTCCGCGGCAGTTTGAAGCCGAACGTCTGACGACAGTATCGATAACGATACTGCTATACATGACGGTTGGGCTATCAAATGGACTCGAATGCGACGAAACTTGACAGGCGCTCTGTCTACACTATAATAAGACCGCAAGCCAAGCTTCAACCCATTCCGAGAACATTCAACACCCGCACACGAAAAGAGGTAAAAGGGGGCGCCGGGAGACATAGGAGTGCCGGATTGCAAAACGGACAACGGGGAAAATGCTCGGATGCATGAGACGAACACGTATGCAAAATGAAATGCGCATGATGGCATGATATGAAATGCAGATGATGACATGGCAAAGTGCAACACGCAAGCACATGACATGGCAAAGACGGCGAATAATCAAGGACACCGGCGATCGAATCCGGGCGTTACAACACTCCTCCACTAACAAGAGATCTCGTCCCGAGATCTTAGGACCGAGACGGAAGGGAAAAGGGATGAGGTGAAACAAGAAACGCAAGAGAGAAGAGGCAAGAATCGAGAGCACTCGAGAAGAAGAGAGGAACGACGAGAATGATGAGAATCGAAAGCTCACGGAATGAGATAGACTATGAAACAACTCCAGTTAGAATGAGATAAGAAACGAATAAGACTGAAAGGATTTAGGTAGCACTCCGGCTGAAAATGGACGGAAAAGAACATGAACTTCACAAGATGGAATGACACTTGACGACATAAGCAACACAATACCTCCGGAAGAATTGAAAGAATTTGAATGAAAAGAACGGAGAAGAAAATGACAACTTGTGCCACGAATGAAATTGAAAGCAACCTTAGAAGAAAAAATTGAACTGAGTTGTTGATAAAATCACCAACGAAAAGAATAGATTGTTGTGGACTTATAGGTATCATCTCAAGATCATAAGGTGATAACCGGCCACAAACGGAAATGATTTGATAGCTGAGAAGAATGAAGAAATGCAAAACTCCACTTCAAAAGAATACGGAGAATTAATTGCACTTCGAGACGCGAGAAGAAAAGATACTTGAATTCCACCAAAATATTGATGAAACTCTTGAAGAATGAATTAAATCGTGAAGAACCACCATGAAGAACTCCGGTGACAAAAAGATGATGAGATAGAAATGAAGGATGAAAGAATAAGATGAGCATTGCGATGATTTAGATGGAGGTTCCGACAAGATGTCCAAGGAAAATTTGGACTCCGGAAAAGAAAAGATGAGAAGACTTGGAACTAGAATTTATTCCTCAAGAACAAACTCCGAAGGAAAGGATTAATCACTTGGATGAAATAAGAATAAGATTTATTGTATGCTTATCCTTCATCAAATTAAATTGATGACAAGCAATGGATTTGGCATGCAACTTATTCTTCTTGAAAAAGGATTGGGAAGGGATAGCACAGAACTTGAGAAAGTCTTCATGAACCACCGGTAAGATTGAAAAGAACGAATGGATTACTGTGATAATCAAAGAAAAAGAATCTGAAAGAACCACCGTAAGAATTCGAAAATGACTGATGAAAGAGGATGAATCACCGGGAATAATTAGAGCAAGCACGAAGATATTTGAGGGAAATTAGAGAAAAGATATCGAAGAGATCGCGAACTGATTAACGAATGCTTGAACGCAGCACCGGAAGAATATTGAGACGAACAAAGGGGCATGAATATGGAATAATTGGAGAACGAATTTGAAAACTTAGAACGAAGAAATATTCCGAAAAGATGACCTCCGGATGATTGAGACAGAAAGAAACTCCTGAAATACTCCGGATTGATGAAAAGAATTTGCACGATTGAAAACAATTAGATAGGATAACATCAAGCTAGAACCATGAAACTCCGGGGGAACGGACAAGATTTAAGAGAAAAATCTACGACGGTCTTCAAATGTCGACGAGAAAACACCACCAAAATTGTTGAGGCGCTCCGGGAGAATGAAAAGCAAAGAGGTTGAGCCAACAATGAAATGATTCGAAATCGATCTTGGAAAAGGCAAGTGACTGATGATATTCATTCTTACGTCACACTTGAAAATAATTGAGAATAACTCCGGGGAAATTAGAAGAGTCAGGTAAGATCCTGGGAAAAGACCTGTGGGTTAGGGCCCACTAAAAGAAAACACCGTTGGAAAGGGATGTTGAACAGATAGATGATGCACCGGAACAATTGAAATATTTGAATGAGGTGACAACCTCGAATTAATTGGAACACAGACGAATCTCCTGAGATGTCTTCGGAACTCCGGAATGATAAACTGGCTAGAGGCGAACGAGCAAAGAGAACACTTCGAAGGAAAAGAATATGATTAACCCGAAAAACTTGAATTGAATCCGCCGGAAAAGAAAAGAGATGAAGAATGACGAACAAAAGAGAAATTCACCGGTTGAAACAATTGAGGGAAGACTGAAGAGGCTCCAAACGAATGAAATTGATGGTCGGAAGAAACTCGAACTCCGGGAATAATAGGGTGGGAGGGCGGGAAAACAAAG